>JAKFHU010001268.1:2522857-3784285 GCA_023783475.1 Daubentonia madagascariensis | reverse complement strand
ATAGTACTTTGGATATCAACTCCTTATCAGAAATATGATTTGTAAATATTTTCTCCCATTCTGCAGATTCCCTTTTCATTTCATTTATTGAAGAGGCTATTCTTTTTCCATTTTGTAATAGCCCTTCTTCAAGATTATTAATTATCTTGGGTTTATTCGGTTCTTTATTTGTTTCAGATCTATTGTAATATTTATGTAGTACCATCTTGGTTTATTTCTGTTTGTAATTACTTTCAATCAGTGACTAGTGTGATTGCCGTTAATTTTTTTTGATTCATAGATTGCTTGACTTTTCGGGGTCTTTGTAGTTTCTATTGACTATGGTTGATGTTTGTACTCAAAAATTTCATGTTGGGGCATGGTGGTCTCATGCTATAATCCCAGCATTGGAGCCTAGAAGGATTATTGAGGCCTGGGTTCAGACCAGCCTGGGCAACATAGGAGCCTTGCTCTACAAAGTAAAATTAAAAATTAAGCCAGGCCTAGTGAGACCTAGTCCTTAGTCCTAACTTCTCAAATGGCTAACAGGAGTAGCTTAAGCCAGATTTTGAGCTGCTACAGGAGCTAGCGGTTTGGGAGGGTGCCGTGCAGCCTGCACGCAGCGGCACAGAACAAGACCACTAAAAAAAAAAAAAAAAAAAAGAAGTATATTTAAATTCTTTCTCAAAATTCTTGTGTGAAATGGCCAAAAAAATGAAAATGCCAATCACAGAAATCATAGAAACACAATTAAAACCACATAACCTACCTTAAGTTAGAAGGACATTATTAAAAAGTCAAAAAATAATAGATGCTGGTGCTAATGTGGTAAAAGGGGAACACTTAGACACTGTTGGTCAGAATATAAATTAGTATAACCTCTGTGGGAAACAGTATGGAGATTTCTCAAAGAACTAAAGGAGATCTACCATTCAATCTAGCAATCCCACTACTGGGTATCTACCCAAAGGAAAAGAAGTCATTATATCAAAATGACAACTGCAATCATGTGTTTATTGCAACACAGTTCACAACTGCAAAGGTATGGAATCAACCATATCTGTTGGTTGGTGTATGGTACCCACCAACCGAGGAGTGGATAAAGAAAATGTGGTATGTACACCCCATGGAGTACTACTCATCTATAAAAAAGGATGAAATAATGCCTTTCACAGCAACTTGGATGGAACTGGAGGCCATTATCCTAAGTGAAATAACACAGGAATGGAAAAACAAATACGCATATTCTCGCTTATGGGGTAAGGAAGAAAAACTACCTATTAGGTGCAGTGTACACTATATGGGTGAGAGGTACACTAAAAACCCAGACATCACCACTACACGATTCATTAATGTAACCAAAAACCACTTGTACCCCTAAATCTATTGAAATTTTTTAAAAAAGAAAAAAATTCTTATGTTGAACCATAATCACCAATGTCATGTTGACAGTTTTAGGATGTGAAGCCCTTGGAGGGTGATTAAGTCATGAGTGTGGAGTCCTCATGAACTGGATTTGTGTCCCTATAAAAGAAGCCCCAGAAAGGTATCTTCTCTATACAGCATGTGAGGACTCCATGAAAAGACACCATCTGTGAGCCAGAAAGCAGGCATTCCCAAGACACCAAATCTATCAGCACCTTGAGCTTCCAGTCTCCAGAACTGTGAGAAATAAATTTCTGTTGTGTATAGGCCACACAATTTATAATATTTTGTAACAGCATCCCAAACAGACTAAGACATATGAATTTTGGTATTGTTTTTCTACTTCTTTGAAAAATGTCATTGAAATTTTGATAGATATTGCATTGAATCTGTAGATTATTTTCAATGTTATAGACATTTTAACAATATTAATTCTTCTAATCCATGGGGATATCTTTCCATTTATTTATGTCTTATTCAATTTCTTTCATCAATGTTTTACAGTTTTTAGTGTAGAGATGTTTCACCTCCTTAGTTAAATTTATTACTAAGTATTTTATGCTTTTTGATGTTATTGCAAAAGGGATTATTTTCTTAATTTCTTCATCCATAGTTTGTTGTTAATGTATAGAAATGCAACTAATTTTTTATGTTAATTTTTTATCTTGCAACTTTACTGAATTCATTTATTAGTTCTAAAAGCTTTTTGATGGAGTCTCTAGGGTTAACTGTATCTAAGATCATGTCATCTGCAGAGGTAGTACAACATCTTTCCTGATTTGAATGCATTTTATTTCTTTTTCTTGCATACTTGCTCTGGCCAGCACCTCAAGTACTATGTTGAACAGTGGTGACAAGAGTGAGCATTCTTGTCTTGTTCCTGATGTTAGATAAAATGCTTTCAGCTTGTCACTATTAAGAATATGTTATCTGTGGGGTTGTCATATATGGCTTTTGTTATGTTGAGGTACATTTCTGTCAAATGCAGTTTGGCAGTTTCTTACAAAGCTAAACATAGTCTTACCATACAATCCAGCAATCATGCTCTGAGGTATTTACCCAACTGATTTGAAAAATTGTCTACAGAGAAACCTACACAAGAATATTTGTAGCAGCTTTATTCATAACTGCCAAAATGGAAGTAACCAAGATATCTTTCAATAGGTGAATAGATAAACAGGTTTATCCATACAATTAAATACTATTCAGGGATAAAAAGAAAGGAACTATCTAGCATGCAAAGGCATAGATAAATGTTAAATGCATATTGCCAAGTGAAAGAAACTAATCTGAAAGGTGATATACTGTATTATTCCAATTATGTGATCGGTGGTTGACAAGAATTTTGTGGGGGGTGGTTTGAATAGGTGAAACACAAGGAATGTTTCAGTGTGGTGAAACTGTTATATATGATACTATAATGGCATATATAGGACACTATGCATTTGTCAAAACCTATAGAACTTTATAGTGCAGACAGTGAACCTTAAAGTATGCAAATTTTTAAAAAAGCATTTAGGAGATTGAGAAATCCCAGGATGGAATACAAAATGGGACAAAACAATCTATATTACAAATATATGAAATAACTTCACTGAAGGGAAAAAATGTGCGACCTAAGCAACTTTAGAAATGTGTAGAGTCTGTAAGGATTTTAAAGGCAGGAGAAATAGTACATAAGACTGTATTCTGGTTGATAAAGTTGGCTACCACGTAGGTACAGGTCAACAAATATAAAACTACTATATATGGAACCGAACAACTAAGTAAAAGGATAGTTGATGATGGGAGCTCGGTTTCTCATTGTTGAAATGGGTGGTTACAAATAGAGCAATTTATAAATATGTGTAGGTACTGTGGTTAGTATTCATACATATATTCCCTTGCATTCTCAGCTGAATGGACTTAAAAGCAATAATGCCCCAGTAGTAATGAGCATACCTATTACCCAGATCTTGTTTTCTGATATCATTCTCTAATAAAAGGAACCAAGGAATCTTGGGGAAATGGCTGATTCTAAGACTGTAGCATGAAATATACTATATGATCCAGGAGTATCTTGTAGTTCTAGAAAGTGAGAAGGTCTTAAAAAGAAACCACACACATACACACACACACATGCACACACACAGACATATATAAGGATGGGATATATCAAAGTGACACAGAAACTTACTAAAGTGTTTTAATGGCCAAATCTGGAACAATCTGAGCAATTAAATAAAGTAATAATGGATTATATGCCAAAGTGTAGGTGGAGTCTTTAGAGTTTTCTAAATTTAAGATTATGTCATCTGTAAACAAGGACAATTTGACTTCCTCCTTTCCAATTTGGAGGTCCTTTATTTTTGTCTTTTGCTCTGGCTAGGACTTCCGGTATTATGTTGGTGAATAAAAGCAGTGCAAGTGGGAATCCTTGTCTTACAGGAAAGGCTTTCAACTTTTCCCCATTCAGCATGTTAGCTGTGGGCTTGTCACATATGGCCTTTATTACTTTGAGGTAAATTTTTAAAAATTTTTAATTATTATGGGCACATAATAGTTGTATAATTGAGGTACATTTTTTCTATGCCTGATTTATTGAGAGTTTTTATTATGAAGGAATGTTGCATGTTATCAAACACTTTTTTCACATCTATTGAGAGGACCATATGGACTTTTTCCTCTATTCTGTTGATGTGATGTTATCATGCTTATTGATTTGAGTATGTTGAATCACCCTTGCCTCCCTGGGATAACTCCCACTTGATCATGGTGCATAATCTTTTTGATGTGCCGTTGGATTTGGCTTGCTAGCATTGTGTTGAGGATATTTGCATCTATATTCATCAGGGATATTGGTTTGTAATTTTCTTTCTTCTTGTGTCCTTGTCTGGTTTTGGTATCAGAGTAATGCAGGCCTTATAGAATGAGTTTGGAAGAATTCCCTCCCCTTCAATTTTTTGAAATAGTTTGAGAAGCATTGATGTTAGGTTGTTTTTTTTTTTTTTAGTTTAATGGAATCCAGCAGTGAAGCCATTCGGTCCTGGACTTTTCTTTGTAGGGAGATTTTTTTTTAGCACTGATTCAATCTCATTGCTCGTTATTGGTCTGTTTAGGTTTCTATTTCTTCATGGTTCAATCTTGGCAGGTTGTATGTGTCCAGGAACCTATCCATTTCTTCTAGATTTTCCAATTCATTGGCATACAATTGTTCATAATAGTCACTAATGATCCTTTGCACTTCTGTGGTATCAGCTGTAATGTCTACTTTTTCATCTCTAATTTTATTTATTTAGGTCTTCTCTTTTTTTTCTTAGTCTAGCTAAAGGTTTGTCAATTTTGTTTATCCTCAAAAAACCAACTTTTTGTTTTGCTGATCTTTCTTATTGTTTTTTAGTCTCAATTTCATTTATTTGTGCTCCCTTTTATTAATTTTGAGTTTGATTTGCTCTTGATTTTGTAGTTCCTTGAGGAGCATTATTAGGTTGTTTATTTGAAATCTTTTTATTTTTTAATGAAGGCACTTATTGCTATAAACTTCCCTCTTAGTACTGCTTTTTCTGTGATAAGTTTTGACCTATTATGTCTCTGTTTTCATTTGTTTCAAGAAATTTTTTAATTTCCTTCTTAATTTCTTCATTAACTCAGTTTCTCAATTTCTTATAAAATTATCTATATAGTTATATGACCCACTAATTACATTCCTAAGTATTTATCCAAAAGAAATGAAAGCATATGTCCACAAAAAATATAGTACACATATATTCATAGCAACTTTATTCAAAATAATCAAAAACTGAAAACAATGAAAGTATAAAAGGTTGTAGGATAGTTCTATGGTATGGAACACTATTCAGCAACTGAAAGAAATGAGCTACTGTACAAATATGAATGAATTTCACAAACAAGCTGAATGAAAGAAATCAGACCTGAGAGTACATAGTGCATTATACTATTTCTATAAAATTCTATAGTGATGAAATTAGATAGTGTTTATCAGGGACTGGTGGGGGGGGGGTCAGACTGACTGACTAAAAAGGGGCAAGAGGGAACTTTGGGGACATACGTAAATATTCCGTGTCTTGATTGTGGTGGCTACATGGGTTGATATCAAACACTATACTTTAAAAGGATATATTTTTACTGTATGTAAGATATACCTGGATCTGCTTTTTCATATTCTTATTCAAATAGAATGCCACTATAGCAATTCCTAGGATTTGTCACAAATGGGAAACAAACTGTCATCTTCACTTCAAAATTACAGGTCCTAAATCTGGAGAGGGAAGCCAACGCCCCTGGGAGCCATAAATATTGTCCAGACTCCATCTGTTGCTCAGATTGGAATTTCAGCAGACGAACAGACACAGACTCCTGAAGGCAATGCTGCAGTGTCCTAGATTGATTCATTCACTCAGTGATTCATAAAATATGAGACAATTTGCCACTTCGCTTCATCATTTGCTGTTTCTGAGGCCCAGATGACATCAAGCCCATCTCAAATTTTCATTCCAGCAAGTGAGGTTCAGCAAATGGCATGACAAATTTCAAAGATGACTAATACAGAGCCCTCTCTTTTGGAAAACATAATTTGAACAAAATAATTTTAAAGTGTTTAAAACTGGTTATGTTTTAAAGATAAGTGACAATTAATAAGCATGAAGCAAAAAAGTGAAGACTAATTTTAAAAAGTACTTAGTGTGTGGGCATTATTAAAATAAAATTTTATAAATTTAAAACATTGAAAAATAAAAACATGTTAGTCATTTATGAATTTGTCCCCTTAATCTTAAAATACTATTTGCAAGGTGAGGTTTTATTTGTTTAGGTTCAACATACATTATTTACTTAAAATTAATTATATCCAAAAAACAAAAGTAGAATGCTTTTAATGTTTCTCTAGTGATTTAAAACAAATTTTCGAACACTATTGTATTTACAATCTTTTGTTTATTTTACAATGATATACTATTTAACTTAAAATCAATTATATCTAACTTCTAGAGACTTTATGTAAAACATTAAATAGACATTTTACATATTGAATAATAATTTTCAGGAAGCATTTCTCTGTATTACAAGTATTTCAAATAACACAGGTTAGATGTCATCTTTATATCCGCAAAATCATAAATGTTTTTGTTTTCTTAATAACACTGTCATGATAAATGTTGATGAGCCTTTATTGAATACCGGTAAAGGTATGAGACATTGTACAGAACATAGGATTCGTCATCTTTATATAAGAAATAAATCCTTTGCTTCTCCATGCAAAAGTGCACACTTGATACATTTATACCTTTAAGAAAATAACCATTTTATAAAATACAAATTTATTACACAAGCCAATAAAATAAATTAACATGCATTGTACCATCTGTAGTAACAGGTAGCTGACACTCTTTGGCTTGCAAACATTGAGATAGCCACTCGAAATAAGTTTGAGAACAATTTTGAAAACAAGTAAAGGCAGTGCATTAACTGTTAAGCATTAATCCAGGAACAGGAACATACACGATCCCAGAATGTTTCTACTCTGCTCTGAACACCCGTGCACCATATGGTAAGCAGGACTCAGATAGTTTCCAGGCCCACATTGCAGATGCCATGAAGGATCACAGACTCAGTGACCTATATGGCATTTCACCAGAATTTGTGTCAACATCAAAATGTTTTGGCTTTTCCCTTCAGCTCTGCCAGACAAAACTTCCTTTTAGAACTCTAGCTCAGAATCTAGGTTAATGTGGGCTTTATATAAACCAGCCAAATTTTCTTTTTCAGCATAAAACCACAGGAGTAAATATGGTTTGGGGTTACTAATCCCTATAACAAGGAAGAAGGAAGCTTGGCAAATAAATGTTCAAAGGGATTTTTGAAGGAGAAAATATTAAAATTCCCTTTTTTTTACCTAGTAAGAGACAAAAATGTGACAAACACATTAGCCCTTTTAACATTCAATTATAAAACCTTTTTAACAAAAAGTAAAATATATATGCATATAACAGTTACCTATCTCCCCACCTCTGAGACTAAGCTATTTTAACAATTTTTTATATTTGGTCAGGTATTTCTTAATTTAAAAAATTAGATAGTACTAAAGTCCCATTCACCAATTCTTTTCTCTCTCCATTGCCCAAATCCTGTGATAATAGTGTCATTCTCATCACTCTTCTATAAACCTTTACTATATATGCAGGTTTCTATATATAATATTTGGTCTTTAACATCTGCATGAACGACATTGTACTGAATACAGCATTTTGCATCTTCTTTTACTTTAATGTATGCTTTAAAGACTTACCCATGTAAATCCAATTAGATTGAGTTGTTTCATTTTAACTCTGTATCATTGCATTTTTATTAATTTGACTCCTGAGGGACAATAGTTGTTTCCACAATTTTGCTGTTACCAATAGTGCTTCACGAGCATCCTTAGAAGTGAATTCTTAAATACAAGGTTGAGAATTTCTGGCAGATACTTGAAAGGAATAATGCTGAGGTAAGATGTGCTTATCCTAAACTTCAACTAGGTATCACCGAACTGTTTTCCAAAGTAGTTGTAGGCATGTTTATTTCCTCCAGCCATGTCTGAGTTCCTATTTCCCCATATCTTCACCAGAACTCAGTGATACCAGATTTACCAATTGTTGACCATCTGATAGATATGAAATGCTATCTTGTTGTGGTTTAAATTTGATTTTCTTTGATAATTAATAAAATTAAGAATCTATTAAGTTTCTGTGAATTGCCAATTCAATTCTTATTCATTTTTCCATTGGATTGTTTTTCTTTATTGATGTATAGCAGTTCACAATATATTCTAGATACCAATTGCAGAAGAGTGAAATTTTCATTATGTTTAAAACTAATCTGTTAGACCATTAGATGTGCTGATTTAATTTTAACTTCACTGAATCTTAGTAGAAAACTTTTATGATTTATTTTACTTCTGAGTCTCCAGCCTTACTCCTCAATATTATGCAAATGTTCTTTTATGTATTTTAATATACCTTGATATATCTCTGTACCTATCTATTTACCTCATAGAGAGGCAATGTAACATAGTGTTTAAGAGGGAAAGACAGGCTCTGTATGAGACTGATACTTCCTAGCTTTGAATTCCAGCTCTGTAACTTCCTAGGCATATAATAATGTGTATATTATATAACTTCTCTGTGCCTCAGTATTTTCATCTATTACATATAAAAAATAATAGTACTTACCTCCTCAAAGAGTTACAATAAATGTAGGAAGGATACTTGGAACAATGCCTGGCACAGAGTAAGTACTCTGTGTTAGCTATGATTATCAGTCTATAAAATATTTTATAATTACAATATTATTTAGAACTTTTAAAACTGTGGTTTTAATACAAATTATATTTAATAAGATGAGGATATCAAAAGTAAATGCCCATAGCCTCAAATTATCTCCCCTCAAATATTTGTTAATTGTTGTTGTGTTTGAACATGTAACCACAGATTCTTTGCTGCTCCCCCCTGGAAGTGAAGTTTAATTCCCTTCCCCCTGAGTGTGGGGTGAACTTAGCGACTCCTTTCTAACAAACAGGATATAGAAAAGAAAAATAGTACTATCATGGTGGAGAAACTTGGCTGACAGCACCTTAACCAAGTGATCAAGGTTAACATCACCAGTTAAAAAATAATGTTGCTCTCTTGTGCAATGAGAAGGGCACTTTGCCTCTGTGAGAGCTTTTCCTAAAATCCATAACCCCAGTCTAATCATGAGAAAACATCAGACAAACCCAAGTTAAGAAACATTTATAAAATACCTGACCCATGGTCATCAAAATGTCAAAGTCATAAAAGACCTAGAAATGAGAAATGATCATAGATTGGAGAAGCCGACAGAGACATGACATTAAATGAAATATGGTATCCTGGATTGGATTCTGGAATATGAAAAGGGAAATAATGGAAATAAACTGTAGTTCATAGTATTGTCCCAATGTTAACTTCTCAGTTTTGATAAATGTGCCATTGTTATGAAAGATGTTAACATTAGATGAAGCTAAGTAAAGTATGTATGGGGACAGTCTGTAAAATTTTTGCAACTCTTTTGTAAATCTAAAATTACTTTAAAATAAAAAGTTTTAAAAACTGAATGCCAGAAATACATTTACTATGGTCATGATAAAGCAAGGTTGTTTATAATTAGACAACACTATATAGATAGTATACACATGGAGAGATTATATATCTTTAGTTTCTGTATATTTGGGGACCCAGTATACTAGGAAATAAATTTACTAGGTATATGTAATGATCCTTAACACAGTATCAATTATCCAGAAAGATGTATCTCTTTGGAAGCTATTTAACATTTTGTTAGATTTATTCTAAGTAATGAGGATTTTTAATTTGTAATTAGTGGATTTTTAATTTGTTCTGTATTTTGTTTAGCTATCGTCTGTGGTCCAAATGACCCACATGCATTAAAATTACTTAATTATCTTTTATTCCTGGCTGTTAGAGCACTGAAACTTATAATTTCTCCAAAAATATTTACATAAATGCATGTAATATGTTACTTTGGGATTGTATTAGTCCAAAGTCACAGAAATAAATTAAGGAACTCAGAAAATCTATTTAAGTTAACAGCAAAGTACAAGACAATCAGTACTGATACTAGAATACGTCAGAGAATTTTTAAAAACACACCCAGAAAATTCAAGTTGAATAATTTTATAGGACCACATAATTTTCAATATTGTCTGAAATCATTAAAAATTATTTTAATAGACATTAGTTATTTATAAACAGTTTAGTTACAAACCTGTGCTTATATTTATATACTTTCAAATAACAGTTTGAGTAATGATAAATAATATAAGAAAATATATGACATTTAGAAAATTTTACCCATTTTAGTTTTTGTGCAAAATCCAAAACCCAACACATACATGCACAAATAGGTAGATTCAATTCACACACAATTTGTGAACAGATTTATAAAGTGGAAAAATGCTGTGTGTACTGGTAATATATGTAGGCATTTTTCTGGATGTTAACGTTGTATGTTGTGTTGGACAAAGCCCACAGTTTGATTGGAGTAAGAGGTTATAAATTAAAGTTTCATACTTGTAATCTAATTTTGATTGGTTGTAATTTGCTATCACAACAGGGATTTAAAACTTATATTCAAATATTTTAAACCCAAACCTGTAAAGTAATTCAATCAACTAAATATGTTGTCTTAGTTAAAACTATTAAATGTGGTAGAGAGTAAAACCAAAGACACTTTACTCTGTTTTCAGTTTAAAACTTCTAGTAATAGAAGATTATCAAAAGGAAGATTTTCAACATGTAATCATAAACTTCAGGTTAATTTTTCTTTAAAATGTGGCAATTTGAGCAGACTTTTCTCAGCTTTCCTTATCTGTAGCTAGAGATGGCTTTATGTAAAAGGAAAAATCTTTTTATGTTTAATACATAAAGCTTTTAGCCTTTTAATGACTACTGTATTTTTGGCATGATGTCAGTTTGAATATGTTTGTTTCTTATCTCTGATTAAGCTTACACCAAGCAGGCTGCTGTTGGTTTGGTTTCTAAGTCAGATTCTTTCCTATCTGATATCTCGTCAGAACATTTCTATAGACAACAAAAAGAGTTATGATGAAAAGCAGGATTATTAGTTTAAAATAGAATTCACATTGATAGTAAGAATTCTTGTTTTTTAAATAATATTTATGCATATTCATTTTCTTTACCAAATTTCGTATGTTTTACAAAATAAGTTTTATAACTATCAAATATTTAATTTTCCACCTCAGAGGGAATATTTTCTAACAGAAAATCATTTTATATCCAACTGTCTGAAAACAAATTTCTTTCACTCAAGTAGTGCAGTTGCATAAGTATTTCAAAGCTCAGTGCTCTCAGAAGTCTCCTTCTTAGCTCGGAGAACAAGATCAGTTAACATCTCCTCTGACAGAGAACCCAAAAGGGACTAGGGAAAGAGAGTTAACCAAACTTTTAATTTTCCTTAAAAAAAACCCAAAAACTAAAAAAAATTTGTATCAATGCTTTGTTGATATCTAGATTACCCCCTTCAGGGTTAATTTCCTCTCTTAAAATTCCTCCACCTCCCCTTCCTTGGCTATGATACAGATATGACAAGCAGTAGTTCCATGAGATTTCAAAACACTTGGAGATGATACTCAGGAATACCATTTTCATACAATGAATAAGATTATTTAATGTTATCATAATAAAAGACTGCAATGTGGTTTTCCTCACTCAGCATATTTGCTGTTTATAACCTCCTACTCCAATCAAACTGTGGCCTTTGTCCTACACAACATACAATGTTAACATCCAGAAAAGTGACTACATATATTGTCAGTACATGCAGCATTTTTCCACTTTATAAATCTGCTCATAAATTGTGTGTGAATTGAATCTACCTATTTGTGCATGTATGTGTTTGTGTGTGTGTGTGTGTGTGTGTGTATGTGTATTGGGGATGGTATAAAATAAGAACTAAGTCAGGTTTAAACAGGAAGTATCTGGAATTGAGAAGACCTTAAGCAAGCCAGCCATAGATCAGCACCTTCCCGTCCCTTTCTGGGTGCTTGTCTACAACCAGAGTCCAAAAGTGAAAATACACTCAACTAGTGCTAGGCAGCTCCTTTGACTTAACTTTGCTATTTTCCACCTGAGAACTTATTCCCTAGGGATAGGGTCCACTTTGAGAATCTAGTAACAAGGGTGACCCACGGATGCCTTAAAGATACTGTTTTGGTCAGCAAGCAATTTTGGAATTCTCTTATCAGTGGTTTTAAAAATCATTATTCCAAAATAAAAATTATACAACTGCTCTATAACCATTTATGCTCTAATCTGATTAAAACCTTAATCTATACAGATTAAAAGGCTGAGAGAACAATTGTTCATCTTCTTATATAATCTCACAGTCAGAATCTTCATTCATAGAAATACAAAATGCTATCACATTGCATCAAAAACATAAGTTCATTAAATATTCCTACATTCATGTTTTTCTT
Organism: Daubentonia madagascariensis; assembly: GCA_023783475.1. Classification (NCBI taxonomy): domain Eukaryota; kingdom Metazoa; phylum Chordata; class Mammalia; order Primates; family Daubentoniidae; genus Daubentonia; species Daubentonia madagascariensis. Next base: position 3,771,873 of record JAKFHU010001268.1, on the reverse strand, counting down.
TACTTAATTTAGTGAGTTTAATGGATTCTACTACGAAAGGCATAAACTGGAGTGGTTCTGAGCATGAGAACTGTATTTGAAATGGGAAGTCTTTGCTCTATATCTATTCATTATTGCATAGTACTTTTTATAGCTTATTTCTAAAAGCTTTTTTCTCCAAGTCAAAAAGACATTTACCTATATTTTCTTTAAAAAGTTTTAAAGTTTGCATTTGGATTTGTTTTTTGTGCATGCTATGAAACAAAGAGCCAGTTTTAATTTTTAAATAGGTAACCATTTTCCTTCTCTATGTATTGAATAGTCCTTCCTGTCTTCATTAATTTACAGTGCTGCCTTTGTGATACACCTGTGTTCCATACTTAATAGGTGTCTGTTTCTTAGCTCCCTTCTCTGTCCCATTGATCTGTTTGTGTCTCACGTACTTGTGAATGCCAAGCTGTTTTAATTACTACAGATTTGCAATAATTTTTAAGACTCAGTATAGTAAGTCTCCTCTCATTTTTTGCCTTACAAGGGTCTTGGCTATCCTAGGACCTTTTTTAGATCAATTCTAAACTCAACTTGTCAACTTTCATGAATGTCTCAGTTAAAATTTTGGTTGAGAATCATCAAACCTATAAATAAATTAATTTGGGGAGAATTTCCATGTTTAGAACTTGAAGTCTTTTATATCAAGATTGAAAATAATTACCATTTGTTGATTACATTGATATTTTATTCACTTACCATGCTATATAATTTTTATAACAACTTTGTTCTGCATGCATTACATAACATGCTCAAGTTGAAGAAGCTGAATCTCAGATTGTTTGTCCCAATCCACATGGTTATGCAGTAGCAGAACAGGGATTTAATACTACGTTGATCTTGGTCTGAGCTCATGTTCTTAACAAATTTTTAATGTCCCTTTTTCATATATCATGAGAACTTCTAGATAAGACCTTTATTATAAAATGTTGCAGGAGCAGTTTCCCTGAAAAAAAAAAAAGAATATGCACTGCCCACATGACTACACCATAACAAGAACGTGGCACTACTTATCACTAAAGTATTTCCTATGATTTTCTATATAGTCTACATTTGTTGTTAGTGCTCCTCTAACAAAGTGCCACAAGCTTGGTGGCTTAAACAACAGAAATTTATTATCTCACAGTTCCAGAGGCTAGAAGTCCAAGATCAAGGAGTCAGCAAAGCTGGTTCCTTCTGAAGGCTGTGAGAGTCTGTTCCATGCCTCGTCCCTAGCTTCTGGTAGTTTGCTGGCCATCTTTGGTATTTTTTGGCTTGTAGAAGATCATTCCCATCTCTTCCTTCATCTTTACATGGTGTTCTCCCCATGTTCATGTCTGTATTCAAATTTTCCCCTTTATAAGGACAACAGTAGTATTGGATTAGGGGCCTGTCCCACTCCAATATAACCTCATCTTATCTTGACTAATTATATTTGCAATGATCTTATATACAAGTTAGGTCACATTCTGAGGTACTGGAGGTTAGGATTTCAACATATGAATTTTGGGATGGAGGAACAATTCAACCCATAACGTGGTCCTTAGTAGTAAATTGGCACCACTTTAGAAGTTTTGTAAATAAAGATAAATTTGTAAAGTTGTACTAACTACTATACATTTTCAAAGTGGAGGACGACTGTGATAAATTAGCAATAAATACATCAGCCACTGGGCAAAAGTTCTAAGGAAGTGAGTGTTTTACAGCTGTTTCATGTGGGGTCACTCATGACACCTTAATGGTTGTCCACTAAATGATGTATGGAACCACTGAATGCTCCTGAGTCAAAGGTCAGAGCTCCTTCTCTGTGCTTCTGTCATGTCACTTTGTTTTTATTTGTCCCTCCAGCATCTTCTAGAAGAGTTTTCACAGAAATGACCCTACACCTCTGAAGTCTAGCACCTAGCACAGTGTTCAGTATTGGTGCTGAATAAATAGCACTTCTTTACTCTCACCAGGAGTTCTCTAAGAAGAGAGTGTGAATTAATTTGAGGCACATAAACACTGGCTATGCAGAACACTTCTTATCACTTGGAGATGTGAAGTGGTGGGGACAATAAAAACCTGCACTATTTGGATTAGATAAAACACATTTTATCAACAAAATGATACATGCTCACCACTGTTTCTGACCATCTATTGACAGATTTCTTCTTTGGGAGGAGGGGTGACTAAGATATTAGTCTTTCTTGTAGGAGAGATCTATATCTATATCTATATCAATGTCTATACATATATATACACATATATATATCTTGCCCTTCCCTGTGTCCTCATATCCAAATGTTTAAAAGTTATTACACAGCCATTATCTTGAACCAACATCTATGTGATCATACTGTATCAAAAATGAAAGAGAAAAATCATAATGAGGTAAACAGTGCAGACCTGTTTTCTCTAAGGTGAAGATGCCAACACAAGGACACTGAGACACAGACCTTATGTACATGCCACCAATGGCGAGGTTTCCCAGAAAACTCCCAAAGAAGTAAGTAGAACTGTCTTCCCTAATAATTCTCTCAGCCCATTCAAAGGAGGAGCCCTTCTTAAATAGCTTTTAGCCAAACATCTCAGTTCAGGGGAAAAAAAAAAAAGAACACACAAGACTTTCTGTTTGGAAAACCGTCTAGGGTTTTGGCTCTTATAAATGTTGGCTTTGTATGCATTTGTTGAGTCAAACTTTACAAGCAGTGGTGGGTGGAAGCTGGCTGATACTAGCTCTTGGGAGCAGATTATCAGACTTTCAGAAATATTACCAACCAGTTGCAAAACCATTGGTAGCTTGAAAAGTGGCATGGTGAGAATATTTACACCTCAGAAATTGGCGAATGTTGCAAATTAAAGTTTTTATTTTGGAGAGCTTTTACCAGCACACCACTGTCACAAGCTTTGTCCTCCTCATTGTGGCAGTCATGAAAATATACTGCTTGATCTCCTATTCCAAGAAGCATAACTGTCTTATAGCTCCATATCTTATGCTCTGAAATCCATCATTGCTCTTGTCCCAAGATCTGGCTTCCCAAGCATGGCTTCCAGCTGATAAGGAAGCATGGCAGGAATACTAAGGTAGACCCCTTCCTGGAAGATGCAGGTTTCCTCTGACAGGTGACTTTGGCTCTAGGATTCACCAGTGACTTTTCTGAACTTTTTCTTGAGCTACACTGCAGTCTAAGATGCTACCATTCAACCTGTACTCACACCTCCCTTCACTCAGAGTCAGTCCTGCATTGTGGTCTTATGGTTCCACCAGCCTTTCCCAGATGCTTCCCCATTTTCTCTCACATGCATTTGCTTTAAAAAAAACTTCTTGCATATCTAATCCTATCTTAACATCTACCTCTCAGAGAATCTGGACTAACACACATTTATGAGTGTGTCTTTAACTTCACTCTAGATTAGTGTCTCTGAATTGTGACACTGCCCTGTACTTTGTCACTCCACTCTATTCTTCCACACACATTCACCCTCAATCCTATCCCTTAGGTCCGTGTTCCATGATGAACTCTCTTTCCTATTTCTCCACATTCTGTTCTTCCATACTTCAGGGAATGTTTACTCATTATTTTTTTAAAGTGCACATATTTCAAACCCACTGAGTTTTCACAAACTGAACTAGCTCCCAGATTAAGAAATATTGCCATCCTCTTTCATGTTCCTTTCTAATCTAATTGCACCCTGTGTCCCAAGGGTTACCAAGATTAAAAATTCTAAAAATATATATTGTTTTTGCCTGTCTTTGTTCTTTATATAAGTAGAATCATATAATATTTGAGTTTCTATTTCTGGCACTTTAAACTCAACAATATGTTTGTAAGATGTGTTCATATTTTTGTGTATAATTGTAGATAGTTTATTCTCAATGCTGGGACAGTGCTATATAGTATTCATTATATAAATATATCATAATTGAATCATGTATTCTATTGTTGATAGACTTTTGGATAATTTCCAATTTAGAACCACCACAAATAGTATTGCTATGAACATTCTATTATATATTTTTTAGAAATATATGTGTACAACATTTTTATTGGGTTTACCTAAGAAGGGACTTACTGGGTTAAAAATAATGTGTATGTCTGCATTAGGAGGTGGCCAGTTTTCCAAACTGTATCACTTACACTTTCACCAGCAGAGTTGGAGCATTCCAGTTGCTCCACATTCTCACAATCATCTCTCTTTTTATTTTGGCCATTCAGATTAGTGTATTCATTGTTCAACTGCATAGATGAGTTGGTACTTAGGTGGTGTCTTAGTCCATTTTCTGTTGCTTATAACAGAATACCTGAAACGGAGTAATTTAGAAAGAAAAGGAATTTATTTATTACAGTTATGGGGACTGAGAAGTTGAAGGTCAAGGGGCTGCATCTGGTGAGGGCCTTCTTGCTGGTGAGTACTCTTTGCAGAGTTCTAAGGCAGTGCAGGGCATCACATGGCAGAGGGCTGGGTGTGCTAACTCAGGTCTCTCTTCCTCTTCTTATAAAGCCTCCAATCACGTTCATGAGAACATGATTCATTAATCCATTAATTTATGACCTAATCACCTCTTAACAATTTCACTTTCAATACTGCCACATTTGGGATTAAATTTCAATTGGAGGGAATAAATATTCAAACCATAGCAGACAGATTTCCAATTGCATTATTTCTGAACCATTATACTATGGACAGTGATTATTATTGATTCTGTTTCTGCTCTTTGGTAAAGTTCCACTCTTCCTCTGAGTCAAAAATGTTGCTAGTTTTGTGTCTTTCTGGAATAAATAGAATGATAGTTGTCTTCCATTTCTCCTCCAATTCTTTGTAGTCATTAACAAATAAGGTGACTACTTACTAAAGCAGCACTTTAGTTATGGATCAGTGATGCAAATTTTAGCAACTACAGTAACCTAAATGTGCTCTTTGGAAATAATCTGCTAGGATACATCTTTGTACTTATTGACATAGCTACTGAGCACAGGGTAGCAGAAATGTTATATTTCTCCTACTTTTTTTTCCTGAGGCTTACCAAAGTAAAAGGCTTATCCAAATGGTTCCCAATTTTGTTGGCTTTGCAAGGTTAAGTGGTTTATTTTTTCACCCAGGCCCCATAAGATTTTTGTTATCACAGAGTGTAGAAATTATCCATGTGTACAGTAAGTGCACTCAGCTTTGTTTCCAAAGAGACCCAAATTCACTTTAATTTTTGAACAAATCAGATAACAATTGAATCTGGCAGCATGGATATTATTATCCTTTGCATTGAAATTTTATCTCCAAAATTGAAAAACTCTCAGGAATAGGTTTTTGAAATCTCTTAGGTGTCTCAGTTTTTTTTTCTTAGCATCCAACAGATCCCTAATTCCATATGATTTGGTTTCAGATTGACAAATGCAAATTCTGCATTTTTTCCAGAGACAACAAAAACGAATTTAAAAAACTGGGGACATGTAAGTTTCATCATGGCAGTACAACTTGGTTTCAAGATCCAAGGCAATGGCATACTAACAGCAAAATTATTACAGACTAAGCCCAACCCTGGTCCCAGTATGTTTTTACCTACAATCACCTTTATTACTGGAGGAAATGCAGGCTACATGCTTGGAAAAGATTTTTGCAACCATACAGGAAGAATTACTTTAGCAGGTTGATGCAAGTTACTCTTCCCAAGTGAAACAGAAATAATTTGCAACTTTCCAGATTTGAACACTGCATTTCATGATTCAATGCTTGGCAAAATTCCAGAAGAATAAAAACATATATCTTGCTTATTTTACATATTTGTATAGTCCTCACAACATTGACATATATAATGGGCTCTTAATATATTTTGTTTAAGTTTGGTTTTAGGAAAAGAATTATTAATCCTTACCAATGGTGGAATGAAAGACTGAAAATTATTTTTAAAAATAATATCTAAAGCCTTATTAAAAGGAGATAACACTTTCTAATGTGATCTAGTGAATAGTAAAAGTGTCAACAGACAATAACAAACACTACCACCACCATCACCACATATGGCAATAAAAAAATATGCTCTTGAGCTGGCAGCACATTAGCATTTCTAGTAGTTACACCAATTCCTAAAGAAAACCCATTGTAGTTAATTCTAATACTTTTCCATATATACCAGTATGGTTTGTTGAGTATAATTATGCTGTATTTAAATTAAATATTAATGCTTTTGATTGACATAAATGCAATGTGCCCAGAGAATAGAGGTGAGAGAGAGAGAAGAGGAAAATATAATGTGAACAAAATATTTTATTTACCATAATTGTGATTTTTGCCAAAAATACTGCAATGGTCAAATATGAGAAAAGTTAAGTTTCCCAAGGGTGCTAAATGTAAATAGAATTATTTTATATGGTAAAGTGGAAGAAGTCGAGATGAGAAAGAGAAAAGGAGTGGAGATGAATCAGTGAGATATAGCAGGCCGTAAGATTTCTAAAGGGACCCTTTCCTCTGACTGCCTCCCCAGTCAATGTTAGGACAGGTTTCTAAATGCATAGAAAGTCTGCAGTTAGTAGATTTTGGGGGATGTAATTTTGTGAAGACTTGAGACTTGTGCCATGATAATCACAGAAGAATGAATAAACTCTGGAATCTCATGGGACAGATTCTGGAGTCTTACAAAGCCTTAGACATAGAGCTTATGTCAAATTAAACCAGATTCCCGAGGGCAGGAGGGCTTCTGCTAACATGTAAATTATACGGGTGATGGCTCCTGTACTAAATTCTTCCTTAGGCTTTGTCCATGAGGACTTGGGGTTGCACAGCATCTGCCAATGCCTGTGGGATATAGCACATTTGATTGTACCTATGTCAAATATTTATTAGTAGTACCTATAACTACTTTATTTTTTTACCCAGTACTTAAGGAAAGGAACTACAGCTTACTTACTTATATATGTTACCTGAAGTTTCCAGCACAGAGATTAATAGATGTTTGATAATAATTCTTGTGAAATTGATTTGAATGAGCTGGCATGATCTTGTGGTGTAATGGAGAGAGGCTTACTTTTGGAACCAGAGTTAGTGAAAAAGACATTACTACATTTTAGAAGGGTAAGTACTCATTTTTATTAAAAGTAAGAAAAATGTATATGGAAAGTGTCTTTGTCACTAACTCTCTGCAGTAATACAGCATTTGCACAAAATATCTAGCATTATTTGCTAACCATTTTCACAGAAACTCACAAATCAAAAATAATTTTACTGTTGCCATTAGCAGTATATCCCCTCAGTGCCTTTGGCCTTCTTAGACTGCTAGAGAAATATAACAAGGATGGAAACTGGCCAGCATTGCAGAATCTTGGGAAAATTTAAAGGTCTCATGATGACTTGTACCATGAAGTTAGGAAATGGTACATTCCAAGCCCAACTCAAAACAGTAAATTTTAAAAAAATGTTTATACAGACTAAAATCCTTTTTTTCTATGGCAATATTTTTTCCTACGCTCTCCTCCCTACCATAACAACCCACATCCAGTAATTACTTGCAGGGGAATTTCAAGAGAGATGGAGAAGATTTAACCTCTTCAGAGGGCTTATTCAGTAATTGCATTTTTTCTTATAAGCTCTTGGTCCTTGTTTCATAAAACAAGCACCCTTGAGCAAGGGAACAATCCCCAGGTGGATCAAAGAACTCCTTACATTTTGGTTCTCAAGATTTTAATCCTTATAAAGATATGTTTCCTCAAAGTCTAGAACAGAAGGTAATATAAATCCTACAGACTATATTGGAGAAAGGTCTAATATTACAAAAGTTATAACACATATGGCACCAAAAGCACAGGCAACAAAAGAAAAAAATAAATGAATTGGACTTCATCAAAGTTAAACACTTTTGTGCATCAAAAGACACTATCAACAGAGTGAAAAGGCAACCCCTGGAATGGTATAAAATATTTTCAAATCAAAAAAAATTTCAAATCATACATCTAATAAGAGATTAATATCAAGAATATATTAAAAACTCCTACAACTCAATGACAACAAAACAAGCAACCCAATTAAAAGATGGGCAAAGACTTGGATAGACATTTCTCCAAAGAAGATATATAGTTGACCATTATGTACATGTAAATACACTCAATATCATTAATTATTACAGAAATTTAAGTCAAAACCACCTTGAGATACTACTCACATCCCTTTGGATGGCTAATATTAAAAAACAAAAAAGTAAACAAAACAAACCCAGAAAATAACAAGTATTGGTGACAAGGTGGAGAAATTAGAACTCTTATGCATTGCTGGTGGGAATATAAAATGATGCAGTCTCTGTGGAAAAGTATGATAGTCCCTTATAAAGTAAAATTACCATATTATCCTGTATATACCCAAAAATACTGAAAGCAGGGACTCAAACAGATATTTGTACACCAACTTTCATAGCTGCATTATTCACAATAGCCAAAATGTGAAAACAAGCCAAATGTCCATCGATGGATGAATAGTTACATAAAATGTGATATCTACATACAATGGAATATTATTCAGCCTTATAAAGGTAGGAAATTCTGACACGTACTACAACATGAATGAAACTTGAAGACATTATGCTTAATAAGCTGATCACAAAAGGACAAATATTTTGGAATCCCACATATATTAAGTGCCTAAAGTAGTCAAATTCATACCTACAGAAAAATAGAATGGTGGTTGTCAAGAGCTGAGGGAGAGGGGGCAATGAGGAGTTACTGTCTAATGGGTAGAGAGTTTCCATTTGGGAAGATGATAAAGTTCTGGAGGTGGATAGTGGTGATTGCTGCTCAACAATGTGAACATGTTTAATGTCACTAAACTATAAACCTAAAAAACATTCAAATCATAAGTAATTGTTACATGTATTTTACTATAATTTTAAAAAATTTTAACATAATCAGGAATACAGGTGATGATAGATAGATAGATGATAGATAGATGGAGGATTTGGAGTGATATAGAAATTTCTTAACCTGAATAAAAAGGGTAAAGAAATACAGATAGGGTAGGCTCAAATTCACACTTATACTTCTTAAGTTGGGAATCTTGTATATTTTTTCAAATTCCCTTGAATATCTCTCACCAATGTCTATCTAACACATAACTCTTCCAGAATATCTGTGACTCAGGCTGCCAATTCCTTCTTTTTAGGGCTAAATAAAAGGTCTTCAGGTTATGTTAGAATTATCCTTTTCTCTGCGTCTTTGACTGGGTTAGTTCAAAAGCCTTGTCTTCAAGCTCTGAGATTCTTTCTTCTGCTTGGTCTAGACTTTTGTTGAAGCTTTCTGCTATATTTTGAAATTCCCTAAATGACTCTTTTGTTTCTTTTAGTTGTTTTATATCCTTTCTTATGGCCTATCTCTTTAGTGACTTTTTCATTTTTTTCATTCATGTCCTGGGGGAAAAAAAAAGAATTAGACTGGAAGTCATTCTGAACAGTCAGGGGCAGACACAGCGCAAGGTACAGGGGCCAGTACAGATAACAGTCAAGTGAGGGAGTCAAGAGTCAGTACTGGAAGCCCAGTCTCAGTTATTACATCTAGAGAACAAGTGGGGGAATGTAGTTAGAAGGAAAAAAGAAATGGTCAGAAGCTGGGCTTGCCAAAACAGAGTGCAAGGGAAGAAAATGTTGTATGGTTCATGAAAAAAGCCATAGGAAGGCTAAAGGAGAGCTTTACTTTTGCTTTTACTGAATGCTGGCCAAGTGTTATTGAGTTGTAAGTCAGTCAAAATAAAGTCCTACTATGTGGAACTTTGTCTCAATATTTTATTCTCTATGTATAGGCCTCACAGTCAATGCATCTTTCTCTACCTCTATATGTATGTCTCCCCATCTTCTGTTTTGGTTTCCTACATCATCACAATTCAAGTCTCCCTGGGACATTGCCAACATTGGGGAAAGAGAGAAGAGCAGGAAGTTGAGACCAGATGGTGGCTGAGAAGTACACTTGAGCTCAGACAAGGCTGGGGACAACTAAGTCAACTACAATGGCGAATCCCAGTTAAGGCACCTTTATGGTTTGTGATATCATGTCCAAAGGACTTTGGAACCTCAGACAATCAGTAGTATCAGAAGGGCCCTTGAAGCAGGCAGGGCATAGCAACAGAATTTCTAAGTGATGAGTCAGTTTGTACTGGGAATGAGGGTATGTCCAAATGTGGTAGGATTTCTGTCAGTAATTAAGGGGATGCGGACAAAGAAGATAAAGTACCGTGTCTAGACCCAGAGAGGTAAATTTCCTGGAACATACTCATCTAGTTAGTGCCTGAGATCAAGGATAGAACCCTAAGCCTTGGAGAAGACTAAGGGAAGTTATAAAGTAACTACAGAAAAAAAAATACAGGGTGATGCATGAATAAATAAGTTCTGTCTTTTGGTCTGGGCTGGTATAGAATACAGATATAAGGAGAAGTTAACACAAGGACTGAGTAAGAGAATTTATTGGAATATGTGGGTAGATAGAAGTAAGTGGGAGCTCAGCAGGCCCCACTTGGGTGGGTGGGTTGCTGGAACCTGTTTCTGAGGTAGTCTGGTTTATTCATAGTTTTATTCATCCTACCAGTATTACCTCAACAGCTTGGGCAGGCTGAAGATCAAGCTTAGCCCATCTGTTGAGCCAGCTATAGGTATCTGGAGAAAAACAGTGGAAATGAGGCAGTGACTAACACTTTATCCTCATGATTTCTTTCAGTTCCTTTTTGTTTTATCTCTTTTCTATTGGGCATAATGTAAAATTAAAGAATAATTTGGCTTTTAAATAGTATATGTTGAATAGCATTTTTGTATTTCTCATCTCCCTCCACCATTCTGGATACAAGAAAGCTAAAACACGTGGTCTTTGACATATGTGGTCCAACATCAATTAACACTAATTGAAGGGAAATAGGTGAATGGAACCATGAGCTTAATTAAAGGAGGAATACTTGTGGTGTCTGATTTTACTATATCAGATTTTTTTTAAAATTCTCTGAGAAACTAGTTTTTAATCAATCAGTTCTGTGGTCCAAACTAGCGAACAACAGAGTTTGGCTTGACAAGTTCTGTGTTTTAAGATAATTTGAATTATTATGACTCAAGGCAGACCATGTGTTGTCCCCTTCACCACAATCTCTACCACCTCCTGCTGATGGTCCTTAGCAGCTACATACATTTTTTCTAACGTGCTCTGTCCCTGAATATGATTATCATTATCATTATTATGGTGGACCATTGACATTTTTTGAAAAATAAATCTAGAGATCTGGCAAGTTCTAGAAGTCCAGCATATTCTAGTAGCAGACCTCAAGGAAGGGAAGACAAAGTTGTGCAGATGTGCTTAATAAGCTTGGTTGTGTCTCTACTTAAAGGACGTGCTCCCCACACACCACCTTCATAGCCCATGTACCAATTTCATTGTAATGACAGAAAATTGCAAATTACTACATGCTGTTGATATTTTTTGGCTCTCATATCCCCACTTATTTTTTAAAGACTTTTGTTAAAGAACATTTTTAGATTTACAGAAAAATTAAGTAGATATTAGAGATATTACAGATTTTCCATATACCCCACACCCAGTTTCTACTGTTATATTACATTAGTAGAGTAAATTTTTATAACTAATGAATCAATATTGATATATTATTATTAATTAAATTCCATACTTTACTCAGTTTTTATAGTTCTTACCTAATATCCTTTTTACATTCTGTGATCAATTCAGGGTATCACATTACGTTTAGTTGTCATGTCTTCTTAGGCTCCTCTTAGCTGTAACAATTTCTCAGAATTTCCTTGTTTTAGATAATCTTGACAGCTTTGAGGACTACTAGTTAGGTATTTTGTAGAATATCTCTCTATTGAAATTTATCTAATGTTTTTCTCATGATTAGACCAGAGTCATGTATTTGGGGGAGGAAGACCACCAAGGTAAAGTGCCATTTTCATTACATCGTTACATACTATCAACATAATTTATCACTTTTGATGTTGACTTTGATCACCTGGCTGAGGTAGTATTTTTCAGGTTTCTCTACCATAAAATTACTCTTCCTCATCTCCTTTCCATACTGTAGTCTTTGGAATGAAGGCACTATGCACGGTCCATATATCTGGAGTGTGTAGTGATGCTCCACCTCCTAGCAGGAGGAATATCTATTATTTGGAATTGTTTGCATGGGAGATTTTTCTCTTCTCCATTTACTTATTTGTTCAATAATTTATTTATATCAGTACAGACTCATGAATATTTACTTTATATTTTGGGTTATAATATTCTACTTAATTTTGTTCTCAAATTGTTCCAGCTTTGGCCATTGCTCTAGCTTTCAGTGGGTTCCTGGTTCTCTTTGACATACTTTCATCAGTTTTTTGGAGGGGTGCACTTCTTGATTTTCTGGCACTAGAAGATGCTCAAGGCTCATCTTGTATATTTCCTACAATCCCCCAATCCTACAACCAACCATTTCTTCAAAAAGCCCTGGTTTGTTTTATTGGAAAATGATTTTAGAAACCAAGATTTGGGTGTTAGATGTGCTTATTGCTACTGGAGTGTCATTGCTTCTAAACCTTCTCAGCTGACAAAGCAAGGAAATATGTGTGTGTATACTAACCCTATTATATACACATATAAATGGACGTGCATGTGTCCATTTGTATCTACATTAAGCTAAATATGAATTCATACTGATTTCTCCAACTCTAATTCTTTACCACATGGATCATTTCAACCTCCTCTCCTTATTTATCTGAAAACTCCCACTGTAGCAATGAGGAACCTGGCTTCTACCACCTGCTATCAATTTATTGAATTATTCAATTAAATGATTTAGAATACATGTAATTAGTGCCAGAAATGCTAACCCAAATCCCATCACGCCATAGATGTTTCAAAAGTCAAATATTCAAAAGTTAAATCTGTAAAAGCTAATGTACTATATTATATGTAAAGCAAGTACAAAAATGGCATTTATTCTATTCCAAATAAATATCTCATGGAGCACACTGCATTTTATAATCAGAGTTCATGTATCTTTGTTCACTATAAAGTGAGGGGTCAAGAAACATGTTGTACGTGGTAAATACAATTTTGTCAGTTTAAAAACATATAAGTAAATAAAGTAAAAAAGATTTTCAATAATTTGGAAAGATACACATTGAAAAACACACGTAGCATATATATAATCTACATAGCATCACATGTGAAAGATAGCTTACATTCTAATAGGTGCATATTATTAACTCTTATCTCCATTTTGAGATAAGGAAAATGAGACCATGAATTTTAGTAAACTGGGATATCAAAAAGATTCTTTCAGGAAAAAATTTAGTGCTAGAAAAGGGACTTATAAGCATTTAGTCAGAGTCCTTTACAGGGCAGCATAGAGGCCCCTAAAACTTACAAACAACATAAGATAAATAAGATAGATAAGGAAGATTTTAAAAAAAGAAAGAAAATACTAAGATTTTTTTTCTCTATTCAGAATATTTTAGACTATAAGCAGTTTATTTCACAAATGTCCTCAACCAACTTTAAGGCTCATTGAAGTTTTACAGGAGGATCTTGGAATATGAGTTTTTTTTAATATCCAGAAATATATTTGTCAATGGAATCCATAATAACAAAATTTCACTTATTCAAGAAAGTTTAGGAATGAGCTGTTCACAAAACATGACTGGCAGGAACTAAGGAGAATAAAACAAGTGTGGAAACTTGGAGTTGGCTCACATACTTTCTAACAGGGCAGAGACCCAAGCAGAAAGAAGTTGTCATCTTAATAACGTGCTTCTAAATGGGATTCCCATAAGGGATGTGGTGGATACCTTTGGAAACATAAAGAAAAAGTAGATCTAGGCAGAGGTGTCTACTTCTAAAATAGTTTCCCATAAATGCTTCATTTAAGGAAACACTAAAAATACAAGTGTAAAGGCAAAGTAGCATGGGGTAAGTAGCAGAAGATTAATTTAGGGTGCAGATAGTGGAATCACATCCTAACATGATTAAAACAAGAGCTAGTTTACACACTGTAAAACAGAATTGCTAGATGTGTTAAAAGCTGATCTTTAGTGCCTGCACCATTGATCTTTTACAAAGCTCTCAGAACATTCCTCTAGATAGATCTGAAGCAAACTAAATGGAAACTTCTGGGAGTTCTTTTTCATCTTTATTTTCCATCAAGGTACTCTTTTGTCTGTCAATCTTCTTACCAAATAATGTTAGAAAGTCTGATAACAATAATATTTTATCTGTGGGAATGCAAAGAACATAGAAATGCCTCTTTCTCTAAGCATTGGAAGAGTTATTCTTTGACCCTTGAGTTATCTTTTGGAGAATTTCTGACTGTCCCTTGGTAAATCTTGTAGAATGGAATTAACCTAGTATTTACTCTGATACATTGGAAAAATCCCTATTTGTTGTCTGTGATCTGTACAAATTCAGCCGTTGGTTACCAAACCTTGAGGCAATTGCTATCCGGCTGTATTTTAAAGTGAATAATGGAGAAATTACTGGTTTCTTAAGTTTTCTGTTGTTACTGCAGAGTTAATATATTTTTAAACAATTTTCACTTGTGGTATTACTACTGCAAGCTAAAAGCAAAATAGTTTTTCATCTTTTTTTCTGAAGTTTTCAAACATAGCCTAGATGGCAAAATAGATGTAATGTAGTAGAAATAATTATCTGCTTACTTACCCATATCTTGAGAATAAAATACTTTTGCTTAGGTAACTTCAACTGATGAATCTATTTCTGGATGCATTTCTAGCAAAAAAAAAAAAAAAAAGGGGGAGGAGGGCAAATATGAAAATTACTTGATTTGATGTGTTGTGTATACAATGTATATATTATGGTATTTTACATTTAATATAATTTTAAGGAGAACACTTTATTATCATTCTCTCCATGCCTTTTTATTTTATGTATGTCTGCATGTTTACATTCATGCTGCTATTTGGTAAAATTAGATTTGTAATCTGAAGATCACACAAATGGATTAAAGTTATGTGGTAATGGCTTTCTTATAGTTTGTGTCTAAGTCCATGTCTATACAAATAAAATGCATGTCTATATACATAATTTTACTAATATCATTGAAGCAAAATAAAGCAAAAATGTTCAATTTAGCAAATTGTTTGGCTTTTCCTTCTCTCTTACTCTTACTGTCATAGCCTTTCTTTCTCTTTTTCATTTTTACTTTTTTGGATTGTTTATGTGATACCAAGTCTCCAATTTGACCTACCTGATTGCCTTTTCAATGAAATATTTTGCTTTCTTATAGACAGTGACTATATAGATGAGAGAGTGAAAAAAATCATTTGGCATGTTTTTAAGTTGATAATGATGAAATTGAGAAGTAGTTTCTTTTAAGTATTCATTAGTAAAAATCACCAGATTATTGCAGATGTTTTCACTTTACTTACTGGTCATATTAAAGATATGAACTTACACATTAAGAGGTTTCATATAAGCTTGGGAATAGTTATTTGATTCAATCTCCAAATGGCACTTAAAAACTCCTAAAATTAGACTTTTTGGGTTGCTTTTGTGGCCTTTCACTTCCTTCTGGAAAGAGACCCCAGAAGAAGAATGGCATTTAGTGTTCACAATTTAAAATGAGGCTAATTGGAATCCACTAAAAGTTTTCAATTCTAAATCTAAGCCCTTTAGAACAATTCA
This sequence comes from Daubentonia madagascariensis, assembly GCA_023783475.1. NCBI lineage: Eukaryota > Metazoa > Chordata > Mammalia > Primates > Daubentoniidae > Daubentonia > Daubentonia madagascariensis. The sequence goes on along the minus strand of JAKFHU010001268.1, from coordinate 3,756,244 downwards.
TTATCCATTTAGCATAGCTTTATCCATCAGCACTTGTTCTGTTTAATGCCAAACTCCAGTTGCATGAAATTCTTTCACTTCTCCAATCACGTCATGCTCTTACCTGCAGATTACTTCCTCCTGCTGTCTAGACCTGTCTTCCCTACACATCCTTCTTCCCTTTGTGCGGCTAACTCTTACTCACCCTTCAGACTCTAGTTTAGATTTTCTCATGGAAGTCTAAGGCTAGTTAAATGAGAGAACCCCTGGCTAACTGTTTCCAAAGAACTTTATGCATCTCCTGTCAACATTTTATTACAATTACTAATTTGTTATCTCTTTTATTCTCTTATCTATGAGATCCACAAGATGAGAGACTGCAAAATGAAGGTGAGACAAGCGACCTTGAATTTGAAGAGGAGAATATGGAAATAAAATTTAGGCAGAACTCTGAGAAAAAAGAATAAACCCCACTATATGGCCTGAGAAGAAATATAGGCAGAGAGAAATCCCCTCTAGAGAGAAACCATTAAGATGTTTTTGAATGGTGAATACCAGGGTTGAATTTACAGTTAGTTTCTGCTTGTGCATCACTCATAATTTTTTTTATTAATTCTATTATGCTGAACATTTATGTGTTACTGTGCATTGGAAATTAGAAAAAGGGTGGGCTTTGCTCCATACCACAGATGATGTTAACCATAGAGAGAATAACAGCTGCAGGTGCCCAGAGTGATTGTAAGGAGCTAAATGACTGGCAAAGTAGGTTGCAATGTGAACTAACTACTTAAAAAAAATGAGAGGGGAGAGGAAAAAATGGTGATCTGATAGAGTTCTCTCACCTCACCGCTACCCGGGAAGGAGGTGAAAAATGCCATAGGCTGCCTGTGCGCCCGGACTAGTAACTCGAAAAACAACATGGTGAATTACAGAGAAACAACGCGGAATGCCCAGCCCAAGAAAACAGGTGGCAAAATCTTTCACAAAGATCGGAGAGCGTACAGAATACAATAGAGCCCAGAGCGCGGGAAGGACGCAATCGCCAGGTCTGCGCAGCACGACCTGCCCCCCAAGCGGTTACGCGCCTCCCCATACACGCAGTCAGGGACAAGCCCAGAGTTGGGTCAAAGCTGTTGCTGGAGACAGAGGCGCTGTGGAGAGGAAGCAATTGCGAGGGCCAAACAGAACTCTCAGCTGCAAGATACAGGCACCGCTCAGGGCTGGGTAGGGACCAGGTGGAGATACAGCTTCCCGGGACAGTGCGCGGGAACCCGCAGGCCTGCACTGCACCACTAGAAGTCAGCAGGACTGGGCCCAGGAGTTTAATGGAGAGTGGGATACGCCCTTAGGGGCTGCTGGCAATTGCTCGGAACACAGGCCGGTTAAGAAAAGCTGCGTTCCTGGGCGCAATTGAAGCCCTGCTTTGCACCAGGCTGGCGGCAGCAGCCATCATTAAAGCCTCCCTTCGGGAGCTGTGAGCTGGGTCCCTAGCTCCGCCCTGCCCCGGCCCAGGGGCTTAGTTGCTGAGGCAAGACAGACTTTGCCCTTGGTGGCGAGGGACAGCTGCATCCGTGGGTTCCAGGTGGGATGAGACACTGGACCTGTAGTGGCAGGACCTTTGTGTATTGGAAACAGTTTGCAGCTCGTCCATCTGATCCTGCTACCCCAGCTCTGGCCTCCTACAGGTCTGCTACGTGCTGGTCCTAGTGCCTGCTCTTCAGGTCCCAGCCCTCCTATACCCCAGAGATCAGTCATTTTGAAGGTTGCTGGTTATAGTGAATCATTTTGTGTAACTGCCAGTTCTCATGGCAACCGAATACCTCAACAGCCACAGGCTAAACCAGAGCAGCACCCCATAACCCTGCCCACTTCATTAGGGAATTTCGCACCATCCAAGAGCGCTTCCAGTGGCCACTATTCCCCCCCCCCGCCATGGGAACATCTCCCTGGTGGAGACTGCTGGTGATAGAGATGCCCATCCGCCTCACCTTGGGGTCTAGTGGTGGAAAAGGGGTGCACAATTGGAGATCTTCCTATCAGCCAGTATCACGCGGAGATGCACATCAGAAGGACAGAAACATGTGGCTAAAAAGCAACCTCTGAGCTGTATAGAATTTTTCCAATTCAGTTCTCATGCTGTAGCCAAAAGAAATTGTGTTTCTACATGCACCTCAGGAGGAGCAAGGTCAAAGTAACCCCTAGGAGCTACAAGGCCCCTCCCAAAGCTTGGGGCTTTCCCATACCCCAACTGGGGGATCAGAGTCTGCCACGGACATAACAGAATACCGAGCCATTAGGGAGCTGTGGATTCATACCCTCAAGTACAATCCACCAGCTTGAAGCTCAAGCTGGGAGGACAATCTCACTACACTCCACCGGGAAGAGGAGAAGACAACAGGTCAGAGATAACCCGAGATCCACCAAACTTGCTAAAATACACCTAAAGCAATACAGGCCACTACTCCTGTCCCTGACTATGCCAAGGAACGAACCTGGAGGGCTTGGAGACAGGGCCATAAACTAGCCCTAACACCCCCAGCTCTTGACCAAGAGGCCAGATGAGAAAAAACCAGCGAAAGAACTCAGGAAACATGAAAAATCAGAGTGAAAAGTCACCCCCAAAAGAAATCATCAGTTCCTCAGCAATGGATACCAACTCAAATGAAATGGGTAGAACGACAGAAGAGGAATTCCATTTATGGATTGTAAGAAAGCTCAATGACATTCAAGAGAAAATTGAATCCCAGCACAAAGAAACCACAAAAAAAAAAGCAAGAAATGAATGAAAAATTTTCCAAAGAAATAGAAGTATTATAGAAAAATCAAATAGAAATTCTAGAAATGAAAGAAGCATTCAAGGATCTACAAAACACAGTGGAAAGCCTTAAGAATAGGCTGGACCATGCAGAGGAAAGAATTTCAGAGCTAAAAAACAACTCCTATGTGCTAAATAAATCAGTCGAAGAGAAAGAACAGAAAATCAAGAGTCATGAACAAAGCATACAAGAAATGTGGGATTATGTAAATAGGCCAAACATAACGATCATGGGCATCCCTGAGGGAGAGGAAGAAAATTCGCATGGGCTGGAAAATCTATTTGAAGAAATAATAGAGGAAAATGTCCATGGCCTAGCCAGAAATCTTGATATCCAAGTACAAGAACCACACAGGACTCCTGGGAGAGTCAACATGAAAAGGCATTCACCACACCACATAATTATTAGACTGAACAAAGTAAACACAAAAGAGGCACTCCTCAGAGCTGTAAGACAAAAAGAGCAGGTAACCTACAAAGGGAAACCTATCAGATTAACTGCAGATTTCTCAGCTGAAACCTTACCAGCCAGAAGGGAATGGGGAGCCATCATCAGTCTCCTAAAACAAAACAAGGGCCAACCCAGAATTCTGTATCATGCCAAACTAAGCTTCTTATATGAGGGAGAAATAAAGACTTTTCCAGACAAGCAATCATTGATAGAATTTGCAAAGTCCAGACTGGCCTTGCAAGAAGTGCTTAGACCTGCAATGTACACTAACCAGCACAACAGACACCCACCAATGTAAAACTACGCAAAAGCTAAAACTCCAGAACCCAGATTCCAGAATGACGCAAGAGGTCACAAAAGACACCACCCAATAGAATAAGCAGAAATTTACCCCAAATATCAATTCTCTCAATAAATGTGAATGGCTTGAATTGCCCATTGAAGAGACATAGGCTGGCTGAATGGATTAAAAAAGAGAAACCAAGTATATGCTATCTCCAGGAAATAGCTTACACACAAGGATGCATTCAGACTCAAGGTGAAAGGATGGAATACAATTTTCCAGGCTAATGGAAAGCAAGAGAAATCTAGAGTAGCCATCCTTATTTCAGATGATATAAACTTTAAAGCAACAAAAGTAAAGAAGGACAAAAATGGACACTATATAGTGGTGAAGGGAAAAATCTTACAAGAGGATTTAACAATCCTAAACATTTATGCACCCAACACAGGAGCACCCAAATACATAAAGCAAATACTACTTGATTTAGACAACATAATAAATAGCAATGCCATAATAGCAGGGGACTTCAACACCACACCAACAGAAAAAGACAGATCCTCCAAACAGAAAATAAGCAAAGAAACAAAGGACCTAAACAAGACTCTAAACATTTAGGCCTAACAGATATCTACAGAACACTCCACCCAAATAACACTGAATATACATTCTTCTCATCAGCTCATGAAACTTTCTCTAAAATTGACCACATCCTAGGCCACAAAACAGATCACAACAAATTCAAAAAAAAAGAAATCATACCATGTATCTTTTCAGACCACAGCAGAATAAAATTAGAAATCAATTCGAACAGAAACTCACATCTTCATCCAAAAACATGGAAATTAAACAATCTGTTGCTGAATGACTACTGGGTCAAGGGGGAGATTCAAAGGGAAATCAAAAGATTCTTCAAACTAAACAATAATGGGGACATAAGTTATCAAAATCTGTGGGACACAGCAAAAGCAGTCCTGAGAGGAAAACTTATCACCTTAAATGCCCACATCCAAAAGACAGAAAGGTCACAAATCAGTAAACTAATGAATCATCTTAAGGAAATGGAAAAGGAAGAGCAAAGCAATCCTAAAGCCAGCAGAAGAAAAGAAATAACCAAGATCAGAGCAGAATTAAATGAAATTGAGAACAAAAGAAAAATACAGAAGATTAATAAAATGAAAAGTTGGTTCTTTGAAAAGATAAACAAAATAGGCCCCTTGCCAGGTTGACCAGAAGCAGAAAGGAAAGGACTCTAATAAACTCAATTAGAAATGAAAAAGGAGAGGTCACAACTGATATCATGGAAATACAAAACATCATCTTTGAATACTACAAAAATCTCTAAGCCAAAACACATGAAAATGTGGAGGAAATGGACAAATTCTTAGAAACATGCTACCTCCCTAGGCTCAACCAGGAAGAAAGAGAATTTCTAAACAGACCAATATCAAGCACCGAAATTGAAGTAGTAACAAAAAACCTTCCAACAAAAAAGTCCTGGACCAGATGGGTTCACACCTGAATTCCACCAAGCCTACAAAGAAGAACTGGTGCCTATACTGCAGAGATTTTTTGAAAATATCCAGAAGGATGGAATCCTCCCAAACTCATTCTATGAAGCCAATATCACCTCGATACCAAAGCCACGAAAGGACACAACAAGAAAAGAAAACAACAGACCAATATCCCTTATGAATATAGATGCAAAAATTCTCAATAAAATCCTTGCAAACCGAATTCAAATGTGCATGAAAAAAATAATTCATCACGATCAGGTGGGCTTCATTCCCGAGATGCAGGGATGGTTCAACATATGCAAATCTATAAATGTAATTCACCATATAAATAAAAGCAAGAACAAAGATTATATGATCCTTTCAATAGATGCAGAAAAGGCTTTTGACAAAATCCAGCATCCTTTTATGATAAGAACTCTTAACAATATAGGCATAGATGGCTCATACCTCAAAATTATTAAAGCCATATATGAAAAACCCACAGCCAATATCACACTGAGTGAGGAAAAATTGAAAGCATTCCCCCTTACAACTGGAACCAGACAAGGTTTCCCACTATCTCCACTTCTATTCAACATAGTGCTGGAAGTCCTGGCCAGAGCAATCAGACAAGACAGAGGAATCAGGGGCATCCAAATGGGGGCAGAAGAGGTCAAAGTTTCACTATTCGCAGATGATATGATACTATATATAGAAAACCCCAAAGATCCAACCAAGAGATTACTGGAATTGATAAATGAATTCAGCAAAGTCGCAGGATACAAAATCAATGCACACAAATCCATAGCCTTCATATATGCTAATAACAATCAAGCTGAGAAACAAATTAAAGATGCAATACCTTTCACAATAGCACCAAAGAAAATTAAACATTTAGGAACATATCTAACTAAGGAGGTCAAAGACCTATGTAGAGAGAATTATGATGTAAACAGATGGAAAACTCTACCATGCTCTTGGATAGGCAGAATAAACATTGTAAAAATGTCTTTCTACCTAAAGTGATTTACAGAATCAATGCAGTTCCTATATAAATACCAACATCATTTTTTGCTTATCTAGAAAAAATAATGCTACACTTCGTGTGGAACCATAGAAGACCCCGTCTAGCCAATGCAATCCCAAGCAAAAAGAACAAATTGGAGGCATATACCTACCAGACTTCAAACTATACTACAAGGCTATTTTAACCAAAACAGCATGGTACTGGCACAAGAATAGAAACGTGGACCAGTGGAATAGGACTGAGAACCCAAATATAAAACCAACCTCATACGGTCATTTGATCTTTGACAAATTTCACAAAAACATACACTGGGGAAAAGATTCCCTATTCAATAAATGGTGCTGGGAAAATTGGATAGCCATATGTAGAAGACTGAAACTAGACCCACACCTGTCACTTCTCACAAAAATCAACTCACGATGGATAAGAGATTTAAACCTAAGACGTGAAACCATAAGAATTCTCAAAGAAAACGTTGAAAAAATATGGACATTGGCCTAGGGAACGAATTTATGAAGAACCCCAAAGCAATCACAGCAGCAACAAAAATAAATAAATGGGACCTGATCAAATTAAAAAGCTTCTGCACAGCCAAGGAAACTATCACTAGAGTGAACAGACAACCTACAGAATGGGAGAAAATATTTGCATGCTACACATCTGGTAAAGGGCTGATAACCAGAATCTATACAGAACTTAGGAAAATCAACAAGAAAAAATCAAACAACCCTATTAAAAAAATGGGCAAAGGACATGAACAGAAACTTTTCAAAAGAAGACAGAATAATGGCCAGCAAACATATAAAAAAGTGCTCAACTTCTCTAATCATCAGGGAAATGCAAATCAAAACCACAGTGAGATATCACTTAACTCCAGTGAGATTGGCTCATATCAAAAAATCCCCAAACAACAAATCCTGGCGGGGATGCGGATAGATAGGAACACCCATACACTGCTGGTGGGACTGAAAATTAGTGCAACCTCTCTGGAAAGTAGTATGGAGAAACCTCAAAGAATTAAAAGTAGAACTACCATTTGGTTCAGAAATCCCACTACTGGGTATTTACCCAAAGGAAAAAAAGACATTCTATAATAAAGATATTCACACTCAAATGTTTATAGCAGCACAATTCACAATTGCAAAGATGTGGAAACAACCCAGGTGCCCATCAATACACGAGTGGATTAATAAAATGTGGTATATGTATACTACGGAGTATTACTCAGCAATAAAAAACAACGGTGAATTAACACATCTGGTATTATCCTGGTTGGAGCTAGAGCCCATTCTTCAAAGCAAAGTGTCACAAGAATGGAAAAATAAGCACCACTGGTACTCACCATCAAATTGGTACTAACTGATCAACACTTACATCACACATGGCAATAATATTCATCAGGGGGTGGGCAGGCGGGAGGGGGTGTAGGGGATGGGAAAACTCTCACTGAATGGATGCGGGGCACACAGTTTGGGGGATGTCCACGATTGTAGCTCTGACACGGGCAGTGCATGGGCAATATATATAGCCAAAGTGTTGTACCCCTATAATATTCTGAAAGAAAAACAAAAACGAGAGAGGACTTTCTTCCTCATTCTAAATGTCCTATAGCATATTTTCTAAATGTAAAAGGAAAAGGTGACCATTTTGGATTTTGGATTATCTGGATTCCATAAACCCAAATAATGAAAGTATCTGAGCCTATGTCTTCCTTGCACCTTTAAAAGCCTCACTAATACAAGTTTTCACATAAATTATGCAATCTGCCATTGCATCAAATCAATGCAATATGCCATTTGGTTTAATTCTTTCTATCCATGCCATTAACTATATTTTTCTTTAAAAGACAACTGGGAAGGAGCCTCCATTGCCTTAATAGTCTTAATATCTGCTAGGATGTTTCCCACCTTGTTCTACAAATATGTCGCAGATATTCTTGGACCTTTCACTTAAAAATAAATTTTAAAATTATCTTGGCAGTTACATACATACACAGATGTGGGGAATTGTATTGGACCTATAAATTAATTGGGGAGGAAGTGGCACCTGTTTTACAATATTTAGTTCTAATCCATGCACGTGGTATATTTTCCTTATTTTTAGGTCTCCTTTGATGTCTAACAAGAAAGCATAATAATTTTCTTCATAAACTTCTTACACAGCTTTTTAGATCTATTCTCTGTTGATTTAAATGATGATGCTAATTTACATTAAGATAGGAAAGGAGAAAAAACCTTAATGATCATCTCATTAAGGGTATGCTTTAAAATGCCTTTTCTAATGGTTCCTGGTGTATAGAGAAGCAACTGATTTCTATAAATTGTTTTAATACTCATCTAAACTTTTTACTTTTTTTCAGAGACAAGGTCTTGGTCTGTCACCCAGGCTGGAGTGCAGTGGTGTGATCATTGCTCACTGCAGCCTCAAACTCCCAGTCTCAAGTGATCCTCCCACCGCAGCCTCCCGAGTAGCGAGAACTGTAGGCACCACCACACCCAGCTAATTTTTTTAAAAAGTTTTTTCTAGAGACGGAGTCTCACTATGTTGCCCAGGCTGGTCTCAAACTCCTGGCCTCAAGTTATCCTCCCGCCTCGGCCTTCCAAAGTATTGGTGAGCCATTGTGCCTGGCCCCATCTAAATTCTTTAAATCCAATCAATTATCTTTATATATTCTTTTGAGTTCTACCTTGACAATCATATAATTTGTGAATGATTTCTCTTTTGTTTTTTCCTTCCCAATTGTTACTTTTGTATATCTTTGTTCCTGTTTTCCCTATTACCCAAGCTTTCAATAAAAAGTTGAATAGAAATGGTGATAATGGACACCTTGTTTTATCCCAGTCTTACATGTTATGATTTTAAAAATTGCTATTAAGTATATTCTGCTGTTTTTTTTGTTTTGTTGATAACCTTTATAGGTTTAAAGTAGTTCCTTCTCATTCCTAGAGGTTTTCTTTTTTTTAACATGGTTAGATGTTAAGTCATATCTCAGGTTGTTTCTGAATCTATTGAGATGATCATTAAGGTTTTTTCTCCTTTCCTGTCTTAATGTAGTAAATTTCATTAATTGATCTTCAAATATGAAAGTAGCTTTGTATATCTTGGTTATATGTATTATATATGCCATATATGTGTTATATGGCAAGGTCTGCTTCATGAGTATGTGACCTGTGTAATTGTATAAGGTCCCATACTTAGAAGGATTCACATTTGGTTTAATGCTTTTCTGTCACAATTGTTATTATTAAATTTTTAATAATTTTTGAACAAAGTGTTCCAGATTTTCACTTTGCACTGGACCTTGCAAATTACAAAGCAAGTCTTTTCTATGAGTACTTATACAAGAATGTGTATTCTAAATTTGTTAGATGCTGTGTATTATATATATCCCTTAGGTCATGCTAGATAATGTGCTAACGTTTGTTAAATCCAGAGTGCTTTTTGTTTCCTTAGCTAATCAGTTTCTGAGAGTTTATTTTAAACTTCCTCTTAAGATGATATATTTATATGTTGCTCCTTGTAGCTATAAGAATGTATTCATTATATACTTTAAGATTCTTTTATTAAGAGCACAGGAGTTTAGAGTTGGCAAATATTTCTGATAAATTGACCCTATGCCAGCAAAAATATCTCTCAAGAACAAGCTTGAAATTAAGCTTTCTTTTTTTAAAATAACATATCCTCAAGGTTTGCTTACAAAAGTGTTTCTCAAAAACTTCCATTCACTAAAAGAAAACAGTGTATGATGCATCTGTGTGAAGCATGCTTACATTTGCCTTTTATACCCAGATATGGGAACTAGTCTTATAGGTATTAATGCAGAAAGAAACATGTTGTCATAACATATCTTCAAGATTTGCTTACAAAGGTGTGTCTCTGTCAACTTGTCATTAGCAGATCATCAGTAAACTATTATAAATTCTAAGGATATCTTTGTAACGGAAGGAAATTGGTCCACAGTAAAGGACTGAGATATAATACAAGAAGGAATAGATAACAAATAAAATGTAGACATGCAGGTAAAACTTCCTACTCACATGCAAGCAGACTTGTGGAGTTTTTAAAAAAGTGAACTGAAAATACCCAACAATAGCATATGAGCTAGGAGGTGGATAAATGTTTCCAAATTCTAAGATCCTTGTTTATTGACTAGAAATATAAAGTTAATCATTGGTAAATTGGATTTCTTCAAACTGTGGATTGTTTTTCTCATCATTTCTGAAAAGTTTTTGGTCATTGTCACTTCAAATGTTGTCTGTGATCCATTCCTCTCTCTTCTGCTAGTAAAACTCCAATGAGACATCTGTAAAAACTTACCCGTGTATCTTTTATGCCTTTTAACTTCTTTTTCCACCTTACTATCTCTTTATCTTTCTGATGTGAATTCTAGATAAAGTTCTTTGGTTTATTTCCTAAATAGTTCTCCAAGTTTTTCAGCTGTGTCTAATTTGTTATAAAACTCATCCACTGAGTTTTTTAGTTAAATAATTATATTTTTACTTTTCAGAGAATTGTTTGATTTATTTTCAAATGTGCATGGTCTTTAATCGTAATTTACACATCTTTGCCTCATATGTGTCAGTTTCACTCTTCAGTTACTGATAAATGCCCTATAATGTGTACTCTTTTCCCTCTTTAACCAAATGCCCAACTGTGCTAAGATATATAGACACGTGGGCTGGTTGATTGAAAATCTAAAGTCAGTTTTATTAGTAAAATGATATACAGTGGGGAGTAGAAAAAGTTTCTGACACTCTATGGAAGAGACTACTGTTTGTAACCCATTTCTGGAAAGGAGTTCTGTTTTTTTACATAAAGGTTTGTAATTTTCCATATAATTACAAAACGCTAAAGGGAATTATTTATGTTTTCTAAATTAAAATATGATTTTTAATATAAACAAAGAGATTCCAACAAATTAAAACTATGAAAAAAAGACAAACACCTGATGACTTTGATAATAAATTATATTTTAAATGTTTTATAGTTATATTTATATTTCCATACTGTCAAAAAATAGTAGAAAAAATCTTTAGGAACATATAATAGCATCTTAAAGTTAGAAAAAATAAAGCCTGCTGTCAAAAAACACAATCATTTGAATAACATTATGAGCATCTATTTGTGCATAATACATTAAGTTTCAACCACCAAGAAATTACTTTGCTAATATTGCCCCGTGAATTTTTGCTGTTTTGAGACAGTCACTCAGGATTCTGTAATTCAACACAGCATTGCATAACAAGGTTGGCAATGAAAGGACAAGACCAGGAGTATCAAAAGTAGGATTGTCAGTTTAATTAAAATTTCAGATAAACAATGATGTACTTACTCTAAAAAATTATTAATTGTTTATCTGAAATAAAAATTTAACTGTGTCCTTTTTCTTTTTTTTTCTTAATCTGAAAACCCCAATGAAAAATTCTGTAATACATCATTTAGTATCTAAAATAAATATAAATTCGCTATAATATCACTATAACTATGCTATCAACAATGTTTTTAACTTTTCCATTTTTCCAAATTCATGCACAAATATTACTATATTTGATTCTTAAATAAATATATAAATAATAAATAGGTGAATAAATTAACCTTAGTAACAATTTACATGACCACAAAGAAAACTTAAAGTGCTTCCACATGTCCTCACAACATCCCCGTGAGGTAGGATAGTGGCTAATACTTTTTCCCATTTAGAAATAAAGGAGAAACCAAGGCACAGTTGAACAGGTACTCATGTATATAAGTTTGTCCAAGATATTGCATGGTACAGTGAAAAAAACTATTCATTGTTTTACTGCAATTCAAATTTAACCAGGCATCTTGTATTTTATCTGGCCACCCTGCAATAGACCCACACAATACATGAAGTGCTGAAGTAGATTTGTTTGAAGTCTCATTGGCATCCTTACTGAGGAATTCTTGGATAGTATGGAGAATTCATGTTTTTTTAATTCATGATTCTTGCTTCTCAGCCCTAAAAATAAATGAAATGAAATGAAAAATTTAAAGATTAACAATGTTCTAATAAGGAGGAAAACAGGGGTCTTGAAAATATATTTTCTTGAAAACTTAAGACAGTCTTAGGTATTCGTGTGTTAGAAATGCTCTATATTTTCAAGTATAAATAGGGAGACCAGATAAGCTATCATCTAAAACAGGACACTTCTGAGAGTGAAAGGGAACTTTCCTAATGATACATGACACAGGCATAAACCCAGACTTCCCTGGACAAACTGAGATGCCTGGCCTTCCCAGTACAACAAACTCACTATTGCTATTTTTTTTTAATCAAAGAGGCAGATACCTAAAAGAGATTTGCAGCAGTAGCAGGAAATTTATAGGTTGACTTTTGGACTGTATGTCTCAAGATAAATGAAGAATTTAAATTAATAAAAACCAACTTACCTCTTCAAAAATATCTGCACAACCTTCTGCACCCACTTTTCCTTGGGGTCCAGGCAGAGCTCTCTTCCATCGACAAGCTTGACACTGAAATGAGAGAGATAATTAAAATCAATATTTATCTTTCCCATTCAAATTATGGTTCCTTAAATACAGGCATGAAATCTAAGTCCAAAGGAAACTCCAGTGACTTGGCATGGAAGGTACCATATTTAAGTGTCATGTAGACAAAGATTTTTGTTTTGTTTTACTCACTACAGTATTTCTAGCACCTAGAACTTTCCTGATTACTTCCACCTTCCTCAATTTTAGGATTGCTAAGGAAAAATGTATCATCCATTTTGAAAGTACTTACATGATTTCTGAATTTTCACAGTGTGGTCCACTCTCAATCACTCTCAGCTCTTTGATAAATTTGGGGTGGAAAGGTGTGGAGTGTGTCTTTATGCACTGGCATCGAAGTTCTGTGCCAATCCTTGACAGAACTGCAGCTATGGAAAAAAAAAATAGAAGTAATTAAGGATTGATTTCATCAACAGGCACAGCTCTGCTAGCCGCACCCTCTTTAATTTCAATATGATTACTTGGGGACTGTGGGAAGCATCACATTTCTAGCAAACCCATTCCTGACATTGAGGGCCAGATATTCTTCTAGCCCTTGACCCTAATTTTGTTCTTTGTTTTAAAAACAGTTATTATTGAAAATATTGAATGACTTTCTCCATAAAGAGTTGAAGTTGTCTTTCCGCAATACTGACATCCTCAAGGTACTTTTTCTTCCACTTGACATTGATACCACAGTGCTGGGAAAACTAAGTAGGAAACTAAGATTTTGCAATGTAAAAGTTGCCTTCAGAAAGAATTCATAGAAATATATAAATGAGTCACACAGACCTGAAATGGTCTATAATGAGGGTATCTTTAAACCAAACAGGAATTGATAGTGTCTGAGACTTGTCAATAAAATATTACATGGAGTAGAATTATCTGAGTTACCTTGATCAATATTAATAGATAATATGGATAAGTGTAGCCATCAATAGGATATACTGTAAATTACTGATTTATATTAAATATATGCGTACTACATAGTATGACTTATAGGAATAGAATGTCTATATTGATCAAACTTTATACTTTCCAAAGTGTTGTATATATACAGCCTTAAAAAAAAACCCTTCAATTTAACATTAATTGACTGCGAAGATTATTTTCTGTTCTGAATAAAAAGCATGCTTGTTATCAAAGCATTAAGGACATCCTTGCTATCTGAGGAGCACATTTAGACACAGGAAAACTCTGTAAGTAAGAAAGAGGCGCTCACCTTCACACAGAGCTGCAGAAAGCACGAAGGCTGCCAAAAGAGCCACAACCAGCTTGGAAGTCATGTTTACACAAAGTGAGATGTTCCTTCCGGTGGTTTCTCGCTGGCTCCTGTCCTAGAAGTTCGTGTGCCCTGCTGTCTCTGAGGGTATCTGCTGAAGGCAGTGCTCCCGTGGCTTTTTATATTATCGCAACCCTAGAGAACAAGTGCTCTCTCATCTTTTCATTATGTCAGAGGAAATTCCACAATTTGCAACGACCTCACCAGCCTGTCTCCTGAGGCCAAACCTGAGTCATCAGACTTCCCTGATTGGTTCCTTCTCAAATATTCAGCATGATAAAAGTTTCTTTGATCTTTAAGGTAATTTAATTTTAACATAATTAAATAATAAATTATATTAACATAATTAAATAATAATTAACATAATTAAATAATAAATTTAACATAATTAAATAAAATTTAATATGTTTTTTTAAAAATTCAAGCTCCCCAGTTTCATAAATTATTATCAATTGTATTCCTTTCTATTTGTAGATAACTTTATCGTAGTGCTATGTGACAGACAGGTGGCAGCTGTTAGAACAAAGTCATTGTTGATTATTATTTTTATGGCATGATCTTTATTTAAGTAAATTACATGTACTGTGATGATAGTGAAGATAAGCTAGTTAACCATTTTTATTGGGGATGGAAATTACGATAAGTCCTCTTCTAAGCATTTTAAAGAGTTTCCAGGAACTGTTACTGCTCTCAAGGAGCATATTACCACTTTTTAAAAGATCTGGTTTTCTAATGTGTGTTAACAGAATGAAAGTGCACACCTGCTGCACAGCAAAATAATTCAATTCCACAAACATTTATTGAATAACTTTCTGAGTACTGTGGGGGATGAAGAAATGGATAAGACTAGTACTTATTCTTAAAGAGTTTGGTCCATCAGAAGAAGAAAGCCATGTAAGAACCGACTACATTGCGGAGTAGAAAAGTGGGTACTACTCATAATATGTTAATTCCAGCCAGGGACATACAGGCAGAATCTCCCAAAAGTGGTTTGAGTAGGGTATTGAAGGATGGGAGGACTCTAATAGAGGAGGATGAAAGGGAACAGCACATTCCATGTAGGGACACTGTTCAAGGACACTTAAGTTGTAAAGTCAAGGTATGTTCATACTCCGGGAAGTGGTGCACTGGGACTACTCGGTTGGGGTGGGAATGAGTGTTACTAATGGGAACGTGAACGGTGTATGCTTAGTGGGAAGAGCATCTGGATTCAAACTTTGGTTCAGTCACCCTGGCTTTATGCTCCTTATCCAAGGAAACCAAGACTATCCTCTGAGGACCTGTAATCACTGGCAAGAGGGATGGAGTAAGAAATTTAAATGAGTCACAAAAGGTGGCTTTGTGTCCTAGACTCCTAAAGAAAAGTCTTTTTAAGAAAGGATTTCTGTTGATAAGGAACACCAAGGAAGGGACCTTACAATAGTAAAAGTCTGTCCCTCTCTGGGCAAGTACACAGTTTATAAATAATTCAGCTTGATTTAATACTTTTCTTCTTTTTTAGGAAGTGTGATAGACCAGTGAGTTCACCCACACTGTAAACACACTGTAGAGGGGGAATGCCATTTTCAAATGCTTTCCAAAAATGTTAGTGAGTTTCTGAGCAGTTGTGTTTCTTTCTTTATCTTCCTCCAACCAACCTAAGACGTGAGGACAAAGTATTGTATGGGTTATATTACATACCTTCTATAGCAAAGTAAATGTCTATTCTATATAATGCAGTTTTTATTGTTTTTAATGCTACTATTTCAGAAACTTAATTATCTGCTGATGCCAGGTATCATAGGAGATGTGAATACTTTGTAAATAAGATATATTACCTGGCTTCAAGGAGTTTTCAGTCTAGTGTAGAATATGGACAATTAGCTGCACAAGCAGGTAAAATACAATGAGTGTTCCAATACAGATAATTACAGGAAGTTCTGGAAGCAAACAAACAGGACCTTTGGTGCAGTTTTGATCAATGACAGTTTCCTGAAGGAACACCGTCAAAGTTGTGACCTACGTTGGTGATGAGAAGATGAAAGACCGATGAGACTGCTTTGCTAGGGGAGGGGAAGCAAGTACAAGGCAATGAGGTGTAAGAGAACTCAGCCCATTTGGGTTCCTCAGATTGTTTAGCATATGGGACACGACCTACGAAGTGACAAGAAGAAAAAGTTTGGGGCAGATATGTCAACAAGACCCAGATCTTGAAGAAAACCCTCAGTCTCTGTTTTAGTGATGTTGGCACATGCAGCAAAGACACATCCCCATGTGGACACAACCTGGCATGACTGGTTCAGTCCGTTATCATTAAGACCCAATCATATTTGCAGCACCACTAAGATACTCAGAGTTCTGAGGATGTGCAAAGACTCCTTTACTTTTCCCTGAGGGTTGTCTTTGTATTTTTGTTGATCTCCACTTGCATAGTCACCTTGTTTCTCTCCTTATTTCCATCTCCCCATATCTCCCTCCTATACTCCTCTCATGGTCCCAACTTCATCCTAATTAATGGCATCCTTGCAGGTTGAGCCAGTGAGTTCCATTTAACCTTCACACTCACATTTTTTTCTTAGAATAGAGCATTTACGAAGCAAAAAAGACCTTTGCAAATGCTGTTCATCTCTCACAATGTAACCTTCAACGTATTATGTCCCAGGACCCTCTCCGTCCGACGTGAGGATGGACAAAGACAAAGTGACTAGAGGGGACAACAATTCTATCTTGTCCTATTTCTATAAAGGTAACCCCTTGAGTCATTGTATAGTGAGTAGAAGAACTAAATGGGCTTAAGTAGGAAAAAAAGTAAGACTAGTGATCCTCTTTGGAGATATCCTGCTTTAAAATAGAGCAGAATGGGGTACAAAGTTTAACTAAAGTATAAAGCTGCATATAGATACAAATGGTGTCTTATCACCCTCTAGAAATGAATGCAGAGCTCATGGGACTTCAATAATTGGGCTGTTTATTTAAGTTCCAACTGGCTCCTGAGCCATGAGACTCATTTAATGAGCAGAAAAGAGCACCCAGAGAGCCTCGTCACCAAGAGATGCTTGGTCATTAACCAAGTCTATTGCCCAATAAAGGGAAGAGCTCAAGAAATAACCAAAACAAAGATAGATATTTCCTTTTCCCACATTGATATATAACTCTTCTTCTTCCATCAAACTCCCCCTGCAGGAAACTGGATGTCTCTTTGCTGTGTTAAACCATCTAGCCTCACCCCTCAAATAAGTATTTTAGAATTAGGTCTTTTTGTAAGCCTGAATAAAGTTGTATTCATATAACAAAGCAGAACGTGGTAAGGAAAACATGGACTTTGAAGTGAGCTGAACTTGAGTTTGAATCATATCCCATGATTATTAACCGAGAGACCTGAGGCAAGTTGATTCTATGCCTGTGTTGCAACTGCTGCTGCTAAAATCTGACACTCCTGCAGAGCTACCTTTCTCAATCCCAAGATTAAAGTCTCAGTTTACACCTGGAATTTTTTTTCCTTTGAGGAAATTAGTCTCAGCTGAGAAACGCTTTAGATTAAGAGAATCATAGACAAAATGCTAAACATATGTCAATGAATTTGACTTATGATGTTGTCAATGCCAAGAGTCATAAACATAAACATACCTGCCCACTGAAATTTTAGTCAATAAAACTCTGAGTTAGTGGAAAGATTTAAAACGTGTTCTCAGCTGTGTATTTAGTTAATATGATAACTTAATCTGCTCCAGTTCCCCAAGGACGTTTCAGTTCCATCTCTAAATTCAAATGTTTCCAGTTAATACTTTGTAAAAATACTTAACAAAATTGATCTATGCTGTTAAAAGTGCCCTACCTTTTAAAGAAAAGCCATATTTTCTGAAGTCTTGCCAATTAGAGAAGGAAGCAGCTCAATACATTAGTTTTGAGCAACAGGAAGTCAGAATAACTTAAATTTAAGGGTATGCATGGGTGTTGGAATAAAACAAGCCTGCCTTGGATCCTGACTCCTCCACTTACTATTATTAGCCAAACAACTGTGGGAAGTTCTTTAACCTCACTGTGTCTCAGTTACCTCATCTGAGAAGAACACAGCTCCAGAAGATCACAGTGAGAATTAAATGAGGAAACATAAGGAAAATGCCCAGAAGGGTACCTGGCACATAGGAGGTACTTAGTAAAGTGAGTTTCCTTTTCCTCTAACCTGTCACTTATGTTACCCTTAACTTTTCCTGGAGTTGGAAGACCACATTTCTCTTTAAAAGCTTACAAATCAAAAAGTAAAGTTGCATTAACACAGCAGATCTCGTAAAGCTCATATCCAGCTGCTATTTTTTTCTTCCATGCCAACTAATTCAATTCACATTTGTGTGTTTAAAAAAAGCACTATAACCATTGATATACATAGAGAATTGGGTATTATTTCTAATACTGTTTCCCAAATCAATGGAGTTTGCAGTTTGAAGGACAGGTTTGGGGGAAGAGGCTGATTGTAGAAACAGGCATTTATTATGGACTTGGGAAATCAAATATCAGCCTGTCTTCAATATGAAAAAAAAAAATCAAATGTAAATATTTACTTTTGGTTATTTCTTTTTTTTCTTTGATAAATTTATAAGACAAAAGTACATATACAGCTAATTTCTTGGTTAGATTTATTCTAGAAACAGTGAGACATTATTTACTCCAATGTTTATAATAAAAGATAGCTTTAAAATGACAATGATAGGCAATATATGTAACCAAAGTGTTTGTACCCCCATAATATTCTGAAATAAAAATAAATAATTAACATGACAATGATTATATATTATGTGTTACTAAGATTTCTTTCATACAAAGTAAAGATCATAGGAAATGAAATCACTTGGCAGAAAGGGAAGTTGCTCTGTTAGAAATGACTGAACTGATGCTTGCATTTAATTATGTCATGGGGTAAACAAGACCCACACCAAGCAATTAAGTCCAGTGACTAGGAAAAAAAAAAGGTTTCAAAAATGCCAATTCAAGGTGACATGATTTTATAGTGATTTTTTTTATTTTCTATAAAGTTCCTTTATTATTTTGATCTATTATTTTTATAAATAGACATGTGATATTTCAAAAGCTGAGCTGAGATGAAACTCAGCAATTTGAAGAAAGTGGCTTAAGTGGAAAAACAGGTGTTATGCTGTAACTCCTATATTTTGTTTCTTACAACTCTCTCTCTTAAAGCTTTGATTTGTTAAAAAGGTTTTTGTTTCAAAATATGAGCTTCACCTTAGCGATTTTCTCCTCCGCACTTTGGCCTTAGGGATTGCTGAAGTATTTAAGGCAAAATTTGACCCGAATACAAATTCCGCATTGATGGATTCCATTCAGATGATGAGCTTTCAATCCATTTGTGTGACTGTTTTTTGGTATTTGTCTCACCTACTTGACTGGAAATTCCACAAGGTCAGAGACGAGTGCCGGCTTCCAGCCCAGCCCAGTGCCTGCGAGTAACAGGCGCTCTAGAAACATTTCTTCAATGAAAGCACAAATTCCCCAGTTCCCACAACCTCTCCAAACAAAAGAAATATCAACAAAAGGAAATGAAAATGTTTATCTTGGTCTGTTTTTTTCTCCCCTGGGGACAATTATTTTATTTACGTGGACCCAGAAGAACCTAGTATGGAAAATACAGTTTTAGTCAATGCTCTAATTTAGCAGTGGTGGATAGATAAAATAGTAACCAGTATAGCCAAACAGCTATTTCCTCCCTTGGTAAATTAACCATCAAATCTCTTCTAGGTTCCTCTAGGGCTGGAGTAAGAGGTAATACAGTAGGATAGAGCAGCATAAAGGATGGAGAGCAGTATGCACGAACTACCAGCAACTGGACCTCTACTGGAGAACGATTCTGCTGCTCTCTTCTTCCCACCACCCAAATTTCACAGACTGTGGAGAGTCCTGAAGACCACACAGACAGTATTTCTCGAGGCCAGTGAGTGAACATGAATGGCGTTCTACAGACTTAGTCTCATTAACCTTGCCTGTGCTAAGACTAAACAGATTAACTTCCCTTTTAAGTATTATCTCGGCGGTTCTTAACCCTTTTTATTTTAACCATTTAATTCTTTAAAAATATAATGAAAGTTATATATCTTTTGCTCACTCCCAAATCCACATAAGCCCAAAGACACAAAGTTGTGCATAAAGTTTCAAGGAGCTTATTGACCTTCCTTAAAAACCCTTAAAGATTAAAATCAATAGCTTAACAATAATCAGTAAATCCTGAATTTACAATTTTTAAGTCACATTAACTGAAAGAGAAATGGTATTTTTTGACTTGTTCTTGTTCTTTCTGGATACATCCAGGACAGAGAATTCAGAAAAATGTTTTTGAAGTTTTCAAAAAGAAAGTAAGGATTAATGACCTTTCGTTTTCTTGTCTTCCACAGGTGTAAAACCCAAATCCATTCAAAAAAGATGAAAACTGAGTACAACTTTCAATTGATGCAGCCTCCTTAGAGAATCTGCTAAAATTCAGTACAAATGGTAAAAAGTGACTGAAATAAAGAATTATATTTTAGTCCTTCCATAATTCTCTTCATCTCCCCAAATAGATACATAGTTCAAGAAAAAACTATATAGTTATTTTTACACAAAGAGAAAACAATATTAGAAAATAATTCAGATTATGTATGGATTTAGAGAGGTAAACCAGTCTCTGAGAATCCCCCAAAATTTATGGCAAAATAAGGATATAAAATTTCTTAATCTATTTTTGTTTAATCTGGTGCCCCATGTATCTGATTTCCAGATTTGAGCCCCTTTCATTTCTAGGTGGTTTATCTAGCATGATTTACTATTTGACACAACAATTCATCTAAAATATCTTTCTTGGCTGTATCACATTACTTATTAACATTAAATTCTTCCATGTGGGCCCTAAACCAGGAAGAAGGAAATCACTACCTGCACACTCTAGTGGAGTTCTGAAACAAAGGAAAAACTGTTTGCTCTAAACCTGTTGAATACTTTTCATGCACTTCCTTTTCTCCAGGAGGTGGACCTGGAAAACACCACTGGCACTGTCTCCTACAAAGTTAGAGATAAAACCGAAACGAGGGGGGTGGGAGGAGGTAGGTAAAACATTACATACCCAGCTAGAAAAACAAGTCCATGAAAGCACACAGTAAGAAACCCAAAGAGAAGTGAAGCAGGTACTAGGAAGCCAAGGTTAATGAAAAAAGAAAATGACATATTTCTTTTCTGGGTCTGACTTAGACTTTAGCAATGGGTACAGAAACTTCTCACTCAAGAATAATAGTACTGACAAGATCTTATCACTGAGCACATCATATGTTTTATTTTTCTGTAATATTCACAATGATCCTATATTTTGGTATTGTTTATTCCCACTTAACAGAGAGGTTAAGTAATTTACAGAAGGTCACCCAGCAAATAGGGGGTAGAGTTAGGATTAGAGCATCAGCAGAGATTCCAGAGAGTCTGTGCTGCCTCAGGAAGTTTCTGTCAAGTGTCTGTAAGTCTCACAGACTTTATTTTGAGCACATTTCTCTTCTTTCTGCTTTCTTGACTGAGAGAATTTGGAAGGTTTAGAAAAGAGGATCTTGATTCAATGAGAGGAGAGGGCCATGATAATCCAGTAGAAGGACCAGTCCCTCCTCCTGTCAAGGTCTCAGGTTTTCCATTTTAAAATGAGGGCATTTGCCCAGCTCCTTCCGTTTTATTTTTCTGTGAAGCTTAGAGTATGTGAAATGGATGGAGAACATCCTCTGGGAAACTTCCCTACTTGTAGCGGGAGAAGACGTTTGCCCAAACCTCAGATTGAGCACAACTTGAAGGAAATGTGTACTTGTTCTTGAATGTGGCTAACAAAAGTTGTCATTTACGAAGTTCTCATCAACCGAGAGGAGAAGGGCATGGGTTTAATGAAGTAAAGGCCTAAAATCAGAAGTCCTGGGGATGGTGTGAGTTGCCATTAGACCCCATCCCCCTCCCCCCTGGAATGGACGGAAATGCTTCCTGTGTTCTTCTCTTGCCTGACACCATTTCCTCTTGCTTGACTTCCTCATGACTCTTAGACAATTTGCAACTGTTTCACCCTTTGTTGTGAAACAAGTAATGTGGTTGGAGTTGGAAAAATTTTTTTAAGAAAAAAAATAAGAAAGAAGGAAAGAAAACTCAACTGATTTGCTCCAAAGCAAAGACATCAAACTTAGTGGACACTGCTTGAAAATATATGTAAAGAAGCCTAACTCTCCCGTCACTCATCCATTCAATAGATATTTATAGAGAACTTCTGTATGCCAACACTTTTCTAGGTGCCTGGGAAATGTTAGTGAATAACAGAAACAGAAATGTCTACCCTTAGGGAGTGCCTCAGGTGGATAAATGTTATGGGGGATAAAAAGGAAGAGCGGTCAGGGGAAAAGGCGATAGGGAAGGTGAGGGGTGAGCAGATTACAGCATTGATGACTCAGGGGAAGCCCCTTGTAGAGGTTGACATTGAGCTAAGAGTTGAAGGATCTAGGACCTGGCTAGTAACTATATGGGAGAGCATTCCAGGCAAAGGGGCAGTTTGAGTTAACAGTGAGAGCTGGGAGCGTGCATGGTGTATGTGAGGAATGATAAGGCGGCCAGTGTGGCTGAAGCAGGGAGAACTGGCAAATAGGAAAGGAGGACAAGAGGCAGGGGGACACATCAGACAGGACTGGGAGGCCATGGTAAAGATTTTGTCTTTCACTCTGAGGGGAGGGCCATTTTCAGTGTCTTAAGAACATCAGTGATGTGATCTGACCCTCTGTCTGCTAGGGGAGAAAAAGAGTTTATAGTGGGGACAAAAGCAAAGAGGGTGACCAGTTAGAATGTATTGTGCAGAGAGATGACAGCTACTTATGCTAGACCAGGCGGTAACCGCGGAGGTGGTAACTAGTGGTCAGATTCTGGATGATTTAAGAGAGAGACAGCACAAAGGGACTGGGTATGAGATGTGAGGGAGAGAAAAGTCACGGGTGATGAAGACTTTAGGTGTAAGCAATTGGAAGAATGGAGCCTTCATCAACTTAGAAAACTTGAGAAAGTATCTAAAGTTGCAGGATTATTTAGGTGTAGGGCAACTCTTGCTTGATAGAGCTCTTCTGACTGCATCTTGGGGGGAGCTCCCCAGGTAGGCCCAATAGTTGTATGAAGTGGCAGATAAGGCTGGTGGTAGAAATAATGAGGAAGCAGAAAGAGGTGAGTATGGGGTGGGAGGTAGGTTAATATTTATTGATTTCCAGTCACTGTACTGGGTTCTTTACATAAGTTAATTCCTTTAGTTCAAGCACAAATGTATGTGCTTGGTGCTGTTATTTCCATCTTGCAATTGAGAAGACAGTCTCAGAGAGTAAGAATTACATACACATAGCTAGCAAGCAGTTGGGCCTAAATCTGAATCTATCAGAACCCAGATCTCTTTGACCCCAGAGCCTGGGCTCTTTCCCTTCTGTATAATGACAGCCCTGGCAGCCCATGGAGTGTCCATGTTCCAGTGGCCCAACTCTTGAAAACTGCAATTCAATAAGATCATTTTAAGCTTAGAAAATCAGGTTATAAGAGCATTAGGAAAAGCTTCTGATAGGTCTGAATTTTGCTGCTTAGAAGAGTGAAACTTGCTGTCACTTCATCTCCATTAAATCTATGCAATGACATCTTGTAAGCAGAGTTTATCAAATGGGTGGGGTGGGAGGAGTCCATTTGTCAGGGACCTTGCATTCACAAAAAGCCTCAAAACTACTCTTTGGTATTATTAATAAATAAAGTCACATCCTCAGAGAGATATACCAATAGGACTGAAAACACAAGACATTTGATGTTCCACTTTGGACTCTTATCCCATCTTGAACACAGAGTCTGAATGTACTAAAGTGCTTGTATTTTTAATAACATGAATATGTTGCAATACATTTGTGAAATCTAAAAGTGTTAATTTATCAGAAACAGTTAATTGATTTTAAAAACTCGTATAATCCTGTTTTGATATTTCTTCTTCTCCTCTCCCCTCTTCCTCCTCTTCCTCTCCTCCTCCTGTTCTTCAATACACTGATATTCTTTAAAAAGAAGAAAAGAAAGAAAGAAAGGGTGTGGCTCAGGCCCACCTTGACCTTGCAGGGGCTTCGTGGCAAAAGCTTGTAGTGCAGCAAGGCACCACCTACCTTCATAAATATACCACGGCGAGGAAAAAAGAAATTCTGAAAATACATTATTAACATGTTTTTTCTTTTCTGTGATAAGTGTTCCAGATACAGGTTTTAAGCTCTGCACGAATTCCATCCTGGTGTTTTTGGAATCGTGCAGCCCCGTAAGGCAATGTGCAGCAAGCCCTTAATCCTAAGTGGGTGGCAATGTAGAGAGATTGCTAAGCGGAAGGGGCTTGATATTCAGTGTCTCTCAGCACAGGCCCCACCTTGTGGTCAGAAGGCAGCAGTGCCACTCCCATCTACAAAAGAATTGCCCGAAAGTGGGACGGGGAGCGTTTCAGAAAACGCGGCCAGGATTTTAGGCAAGCACGCTGTGCTCCATTCCTCAGCTTTTCTCACGTCTCTGGACTGGTACCAGTTCACTTGCTCACTCCCTCTGTGTGTGTGTGTGTGTGTGTGTGTGTGTGTGTGTGTGTGGGTGTGTTTGCTGTAGCGTTTAAACACCAGAGCTTGTCGTTTTCTGCATCTACCTCCTCCCAGTTTTATGTGCATTGGAATTTCCAAAGTCGCTTCAAAATGAGTCCTCCCAAACTAAAACAAACATGCTGCTGCTTCTGTATACAGTGTTAGGGGCAAGTGGGCTTGTTCTGAATCTCCTTAGCTCGTAAATACGGTGAGGATTAAGGTAGAGCCTCAGCAGCCTGGCTAGCCAGAGGAGCTGGCTGTAGATTGTGTGTGTGTGTGTGTGTGTGTGTGTGTGTGTGCTGGGGAGAAAGACAGTCCATCTGTCTGTTCAGGGTGAGGCAGGGTGAAAGGAGAAGATGAGAAGGGGACAGAAGGAGAATTCTTTAAATGGCAGAGAGGGGGAAAGGGAGAGAGAAGGGAGACCTATGCCTGATGTTGCTTGAGTCAGCTTAGGGAGGGTGTTAGGAGCCCTTGGTTTTTCTCTCCAAAAAGCAGGCATTTCCTTTAATGAGGGGGCCTGTTAAAATGGTCACGTCAAAATATCTTTGGAATATGTAGCAATATAGTATACAATAGTACAGACTTCTTGTAATTGTGGTAAAATACAACATAAAATTTATCATCCTAACCACTTTTAAATGTACAGTTCAGTAATATTAAGTGTATTCACATAGTTAGGCAACCATCAGCACTATTTATCTCCAGAACTGTTAGTAATGACTTTCGAATAAAAATTATCTTGGTTCAAATTGAGGCTCTGACACTTAGAATCGCTTAATGTCTGAGGCCTCGGTTTTTCTCCTCTGTAAATGGTGACTTTAAAAAAAAAACAAATAACCAACAGGGTTGTTGTGAGGATTACAGAATAATGTTTGTAAAGTGCTTAGTATAGTGATAAATGATAGTAGTCATTATTGTTATTGTAACAGTACGATTTCCCGGAATTCTAGCCATTTGTTACCTCTCCATGAACAACACAATCCCAAACCTTCCCACTATCACCTAGTGAAGCTACTTCCCTCACCCCTAGATCCCTGGCAAACATCCCCTATTACCCCACAGATTTCTTAGGGTATTTTTGTGTATTATTTTCTAGAACTGTTTATCATTTCCTATGGCAGAGACATGGACCCAGAAAAAAAAAAAAGTAGCTATCAGGGCAATCAAAGAATGTGTCTTTAGTACAACTCTGTCCCAACACATGCAAATTGTCAATTCGTCTCAGCTACTAGAGTATCAAGTGCTCTGAGTCAGTGAGGCCAAGCCTGGAGCAGGGGAGGGTCAGGGAAGCCAGCCATTGACACAGCTTTGGCAGGGCAGACTCCATCCAAGAAGTCAAACTCAGAGAACTTCCTTCTTCCTTGTACACACATCTCCTTGTGACGGCAGTGGCTAGACCAGTGGGCAGTCAGGGAGGGCACAGCCTACCCACTCCCTTAGCTCAGGCTATTCAATGTCCAGTCCCCCTTCAGGCACCCCACAATATATTTGAGTTTCTTGTCATAGTCTGTCAGGCCTACTTTGTAGAGAATTTTTAACACAGGTTAAATTTAAAAGGCTCCTGCAAGAATTATAATTTATATCTATTTATGGAACTATTCAGACTCCCCATACATTATCCCATTTGGCTTTCAAATATGACCCTTCTTTCCTTCCTTCCTTCCTTCTTTTCTTCCTTCTGTCCCCTTCTTTCCTTCTTTAACACTTATAGTCCGTGATTATATACATATGATTCTCCTTTGGTTAAAAATTTCAGGAAATAAAGAAAATTTAAAGAAGGAAACAAAAGTTTTTTGTAATCTCACCACCCAGAGATAAAAATTTTGATATGTATCTTCCAATATTGTGTGTATTTAGGTACATATATTTCAAAATTGGTATTATACTGTATATACAATTTTATATTCTGCTTATTTCACTTTCCATCATCTTGTCAGCATTTGCTGTCTGTCAGCACCTCTACCTCATGACTTTTAGCATTTGTAATGTATTATCACATGCAGTTCTACCAACTTTCCTCTATTTTTTCCCCTATTTGTGGCCCCTCCTCTCCCCAGCCCCACTGTGCTAGGCCAGTCCTGCTCCCTCTGGCCCAAGATCACCATAGCAATCTCCTGACTGGTCGGACCTCGAGCTTCATCCCCTCCACTATCCACACACTTCTGCCAAGTGAACTTTCTAAAATATGAAACTTTTAGAACTTTTCTGCAGATCTGATAGTGTCTTTCCCCAGCTTTAAGCTTCAGTGTCTAACCAGTGCTGTGGCCTTCAGGATACAGTTTATACACCTTGCCCTGATAAAAGAAAGTTCTTCTCCACTTGGCCCCTTCTGGACTCTCCAGACTCCTCTCTGGGTCTGTCTTCCTCCTTCCCACCCTCAGCCTGAGCCTTTCAGTCCTTGACCCTCTGAGCCCTGGTGCACATTCTGTCTGGGACACCCTTCTTGTCCTTGCCTACTGCCTTTTTTTCTGAATAAATGTATTGATCCTTTAAAAAGTCTAGGCAGCATGACTTTCTCAACCCTGCCTTCAATTTGCCCCACGTGGGTTAAAGTCTCCAGATCTACTCTCCCCTAATGCAGTGAGGCTTCCTTCCAGCCCAGTGGGTTCTCAGACTTTAGAATGCATTGGAATCACCTGGAAGGCTTGTTGGACCACAAATCACTGGACTCCACTCCCACACTATCTGCTTCAGAAGGTCAAGGGGGATCCCAAGAATTTGCTTTTCTCACCAGTACATAGGTGGTGCTAATGATGCTTGTCCAGGGACCAGAATTTCAGAACACTGCTTTAGCCCAATGTGCTATATCTCAAGTGATTTCTTGTTTTTCTCCTTCTGGATAGTGACCTCTGTGTAACAGGGTCTGAATTGAATCCTGAGACCCTTGTACATGGTGAACACACTTTAAAAATCTCCTGAGTGGAAGAACTCTTCCAGGAGCCCTCGGGCTCGGCAACCAAGTGGAAACTGTGACCAAGGACAGTCGTCTTCCTTCTGCAGGCTCCATTCCAGTCTCAGATTCCTGAGGTGTGACTCAGTATAAAATCCTGTGTGCAGTAACACTTGCTGACATGCCCCAGGAGTCATGTACAGGAGCCCCTAGATCATGTGTGGAATTTCCCAATAATTTGAGAAATCTCCCTTTAGATCCCCTTTCCTCAATGAATTTTCAATCATAGATGCCTCAGAATAAAAATAAGGCATTATTTGTGGATACATGACCAATTGTGTAAACTTTTCTCCTAAACTTTGCTATCAGGAGTCACAAAAAAACATAGAGGAAGCTGTATGAGGCTTAGCTTAAAATTTTGGTAAAAAATTTTTTCACGTGAAAATTATTTGTGTTTCTGGTAGAAGGTAGGAAGCAAGAAAGGCAGAACACTATGTCAAGGAAATATAGTCTCATGGAAAGAAAAACCCCTTTGAAAGTGACCTAATAGAAGCTTTTATGGGAAGAAGTCTGTTCTATCCACTACCCTACTAACCACATCTGCTTTCATACACATGACATATCCAATCTAAACCTAAATGTACCAAATTCAGGAAAACGACTATTCATTCAAACTTCCCACAAACAGACAAAGCCAGGAACCAAAGTGCTGCTTCCCTAAAGGGTTCTGGCTTCATTTTTACATGTTAAACTTCTAGGTATTAAGACAGTCTTTTAAAATGTTCTAATAAATTATACATTAATAATTTCTATAAAGAGTGCTAATAAGGTCTATAGTAGTAGCAAATAAAATAACTCATGCTGGCTCCATGTTTTCGAAGAACCCTATGAAAGAAATTTTAATTTCCTTAGTCAAGCTTGGACTAGGCAGGCTTAGAAGTCAGCTTTCTTTCCCAGTGGTAAAAAAGATGAAGCAAGGTCATAGAAGCAATCCAGCTCCCTCAGTACATGCTTTCCTCGAATTTCTTTAGAATTGTTGTCCAGCCTTTATGAAGCTACACAATTCTGGTTGTTTTCTTCTTTCATTAACACCATATTCACCAGGACACAAATGACTTAATATGTGAAAACATGTGCAAGGAGCTAAATTCAAAAGTGACAATTCAGAGTGATACACTCATGATGATCAACAATTAATGGATGACTTATATTTAATCAATTAAAAAAATAGCCAAGATCACAGACATATTTCAACTGACTTTTATCTATAAACAATATGAAGTATGGGTATGAGTCAAGACCTTTTTCCCCCTCCCTCCTGAAATATAAGGAGGACAATATTTACTTTGAACAACTCAGGTGGTTCTTTCTTGAGTTCTAGCCTCTTTCTAAGCATATGCAGTAACTCAATAACTAACAAATAAAAACTCAGGAGTTCCAGCCTGTCACTATAGCAAAAAATGAACAATTTTAGGTATCAGACAAAAGAAACACTCTCATCAACATTTTTCAACCTTGAGCTGGAATTCAAAGAATTTAAAAAGCTGTACATAAAGATACATACATACACAAATATTTTCTAATGATAGTTGACCAAAATTATAGAATGACAAAAACAAATGATTTCTAGGTAAAGGAACAAAACAATTTCTTTGAAGTTTTGATGATTTCATCTTACAATATTAATTTGCCAAAATACACAAGTAATAGAAAACATCATGAATTTACCTAGAACAGGGGTGGGAAAACTTTTCATGTTGGAAGACCGCATTAATTTAGCTGTAACCAAATAAGGCTGCATTCAAGAAACTTCAATTAGATACACTTAAAAAATGTACATTATTTTATAAAAATCTAACTAGTACATACTTAATTTCAAAAAATGGAAACTATTTGTTAATTTTAAAATTAACTAACCTTTCAATGACTTTGTTGTGTCTGTTTTTTATTGAAAGCATTTGAATATTTGGTTGCAGCATGGAGGTCCGCAGTTCCAGTTGATCCTCTAGATGGGTATCAGTCATGTGTGACCTTAAGGGTGTCTTGATTTGGGTTAGGTAGGAGAATGTAGATTCACAGCAATAAATGGTTGAAAAGCAAGAAAGCATTTTTTGGGCATGTTGCCCAAGGCAGCGGGTATTCTACTGCATTTTTCCATATCTCAATTGGCCCTTTCTTAGCATCAAACAATGACTTTAAAATGTCATCTACTGAGAGCTCAATGAATTCCATCTGTGGTTCTTTAGCTGCCTTGGTGGTGTCAACTACTTGAGGCTGAAATGCTAATTTGAGTGTGATGTCATGATTCTCAAAGTCAGTGAACCTTTCATTGTATTCTCCAATTAATAGATCTATAACAGCTGCATATTTTTCAAATGATTCACATATGTCATCCTACTCATCAACAACCTTTGCTAACTGGGGAAAATATTCATCCAAAATTTCCGTTTGAAGAAGTATTTTGGAAAAAGATAGCTTTTTCAACCCTTGGATTTTTTGCCACATATCATATATAGACTTAGTTTTACGTTGCAAAAAAATATTCAAGTCATTTTGATTTGACATGGTATCACACAGAAATGCTGCATTCCTAAAGAAATCTTCTTTTATTGTTATTATTTTTTTACTCCTTTTACTATCATTCCCAAGAAATCTTCTTTCCATAATTCACATTGCTGATTCCTTTCTTCATAAAATTTAACTCTCTGTTCTCACAGAGATAAAATTTTGGCTAACACCTGTCCCTGTGATAGTCAAAGCACTTTAGAATGATGCAGCAAATCCACACTGAATACCTTATTGTTCAACTTTATCATGTTACAAAACTGATGATGCCATGGTTGCATTTGCACAATATAATTAACAATACTTATAACTTGTTTCAAAGTGTCACTTAAAATAATAGCTTTAGAGCAGAGACTTTGCTGATGTAAGATACAATGAAAAGAAATGAGGGCATCTGGATCTGTTAATACTTTTTTTATCTGTGCAATAAACCCTTCATGTTTTCCTGTCATGGAAGGTGCACCTTCCATGGAAGCTGTCTGTACATACACTCACTAAATTTAGCAAATTCAGTCCAACTTCACGACATTTATCTAGAAAGTTTTTGAAGACGTCTATTCTCTGTGTTCTGTTTGCAAGAGTGCCCAAAGTTAGTAACTCCTTGTAGCAAAGAAAATCTTATGTTATAACCCAAATAAAGTATAAAACCTGTGCCAAGTCCATAGTATCACTTGATTCATCCAAAGTGATTGAATAATATATATTTTCCTTTTGAAGTATTGCATGAAATTGTTCTGTTAAGTTGAAGGTTAATTCATGCTGCCAATCAGTTATGGTTCTCCTTGAAAGAGGCAATTGTTTGTGCTTTTTGTGATACTGTGATAACTTTGAAATGTTATTGGGGTCTAAGCATCCTACAACTTTGACAATGCATTCTTTCACAATTTATACAACACTGAATGGCTTCCCTTTTTTTCCTGAGTATATAAGCTACTTTATAAGTTGCTTCAGTGGCACTATCTCCAGGTCTTATTGCTGCTTGAAAGAATTGTCTTTTCTTTTGCTTTTCATTTTTAAATTTCTGCAATACAAACTTTCATGCCTCTCCCTCTAATTTAAAATATTTGTGGTCCTTATGAGTGTTATAATACTGATAAGCATTGAATTTCTTTAATGTTGGTATTGCAGTATCACAAAGCAAGCAAATCATCTTATCTTTAGCAGAAACAAGACAATATTGCAATTCCCAATCCTCGTTAAAAAATCTGTTTTCTTCCTTTAGCATTCTCTTGGTCTTCTTTGACATGACGGACTGCTAAGCAGACAGAATTAAAAAATACTGTCAAGCTGTGCAACTATTCACAAATTCCCCTTCAAACAGAAACACAGTGCACCATTGTCAAAAGCTGATAACGGACGGGCATCCTCAACCCCCATAAACTCTCACCAACCAGCCTTGTGTGGTAATGGCACTAGTCAGGTGGGGGAAGTTAGAACTAAATCATGAGCATAGCAGCCATGAGTTTAGCCCTTATGGCTTACTAATGTTCTACTTTTGCCATTCAATCTGGGAGGATTGTTTCATTGAAACTTATTTTATTCTTCATTTCAAATATAAAGATGTTCATTTTAAAAATAAAATAAAAGTATAAAAGGTGAACAAAAATGTATTAATAAAAATAAAAGTATTTGTTCTATAAAATTTGGATTCAGTCAAAAGGCCACACTTAAGGACCTAGAAGGCCATTAAGGCTGCAGCTTCCCCACCCCTGACCTAGAGCATAATCATGACAGTGCATTCTTTCATCATTCATGTTTTTTAAAGGGACTCTGTGATTAATTTGTTCTTGATTGTGTTTCTTTCATTCATCCACTGAATTAATATCTATTGAATGTCTGTTACTGCTAAGCATGGTGTTAGGTACAAATGAATTATTATTAAAGTTTACTAATGCCGTCCACTAAAATTTTTCAATAAAACATATCTAGCCAGGCATGGTGACACTCACCCGTAGTCCCAGCTATGTGGGAAGCTGAAGCAGGAGGATCACTTGAGTCCAGGAATTCTCAGCTATAGTGTTATGTGGATGGGATATCTGCACTAAGTTTTGCATCAATAGGGTGAGCGGCATGGAATAGATTGGAAGCGCGGAACCAACAGGTTTCCTGAGGGAGGGTGAACCAGCCCAGGTTGAAACACAGCAGGTCAAAACTTCCCTGCTGGTCAATAAGTAATGGGATTGCACCTGTGAATAGCCACCACACTCCAGCCTGAGCAACATAACGAGACCCCACCTCTAAAAAATATAAAATTAATTAAAAAATAAAAATAAATATTGAATTTTAAAATACTTATGATATCAGTATTACTTTAAACAAAAAAAAATTACATTCAGAAAGTTAAACCTCAAAAAATGCCTTGAAGTGCAAAATATTAGTTCATCCTGGAAATTATAAAATTATTATGTTTCCCTTATTGCACAAAGAAAAATAATCACAATGTCATTATGCAAAACTAATGTTCAAAAACAAATGTCCTAAGTGGGGAGGAAAGTGAAGGGGAATAGAGAATGTTCATACTGCACTTTAGTTTAGCTTTATTTCTTTCCCAAATGCTTAAAGACTAGCATCTCCTTGTTTATTCTGCTTAGAATAGAAAAAAAAACTCTATAAATATTGGGTATCAAATAGGGAAGCCAGGTTTTACAGACACATTTGACAGTGGTAAGGTCCCCATAGGGTTATGATCACCATGCAGCTCTTACAGGGACTTAATTTTTCCCCAGTCCTTTCTTCTCCCTGCCAGTTATTGATCCAAATGGTGTTAGAATGTCAGCAGGTTGTAATTAGTGTATGGAGGAGAACACACAGGCCACTCTTAACACTTGCTTCCTTCCAGACCACCAATCATAACCTTTAATGGAATCTACAGGCAACTGACGGTGATGGATTAAGGCATGAAAAGTCGCAGGTATTCGGCTGCGTGCTTCCATACATGCAAGCACCAGATTGAGGCACCCCGATCCTCAGGATTACAAGGCATTACACCAGATTATACAAGAAGTCACAGGATGAACATGGGCATCTCCCTGGAGCATCAGTTTTCATGGCTGCAGAGTAAATTAAAATATTGCTTTTATGCTGCGTTAAAATAAACAAAGAAAAATTATCAACTAGAAAATGTTATTTGAATCTTTAAGTTAAAATGGATGCTTTGAAAGGAATTCCACGCTTGTGTGGGCCATCAGGCTTCTGCCATAAGCTCTCTCTTATGCCATCATAGGCATTTTGGTTGCAAGAGGGAGAAGCACCGGCCCACCGTCTCCTGCTGACTTTTGCTCACTCCCATCAGCTCTGCTGTGCTTAGCAATTTACTGTTGTTACATGTCCTTTTTATTTTCCATCTCCTACTAGATTGTACCCTTTTTCCCATCTCTACCTCCTGCATTATGTTCAACACGTGGCTTCCTTGCATTGCAAACAGAATAAAACTCATTCATTCTAGGGTAGATGTTACTTTAGGTATATTCAAGTGGAAAGTTGATTGCAGGCAAAACTAGGGAGAAGTCTGCTATCAAAGTTCCCAAACCACCCTGCTGCTATCCTCTGCTTCTAGGGCCCCAGACCCTCATTTTCTCTTCTCCTTTCCCTTTTTCAAAAACATGCCTTTTGATTTGTCTTTTGTATAATAATATGACATAAATGATTTTTAAAAGCTTAAAGTGTTCTCCCTAATAGAAAAATGTATGTTTCAACAGGGAGCAAGTCCTTAAACTAAAGAAAACTGCAGACATCAGCCACTGTGTGGAAATTATTTTTGTCATGGGGCATTCCCAGATTTCCTAAAGGCACACCACATAGATGATTACATACCCCAGTGACTTATAAGGCCCTGGAGTGACCTTGTACTGGATCACATGAGTCAAATTGAATTCATTCTTTTGTGGAAAAAAGTAATCTTCAAAGTTCAAAATGAGCTGTCAGTACCAGATGACATTATACGCTGTAAAATCAATGGAGATTTATTACATGGATTTATATCTATGGCAGATAAAGCTCTATTCTCTGAAATATAAAGAAAATCATTTGATACTGATGGGTTTCACTGTACTCATCTATTAAATGAGAATCTTGGGCAGTTATAGCAGAAAATATTTAACAGGCTATTTTCTATGTGCCCGGAACTGTCAGTGCTTTCCATATATTAAGTCATTTAATCTTCACAACAACCCTATGAGAGCAGTACTATTATTATCCCCATTTGCAGATGAGTACACTGAGGCAGAAGAGGTTATGCAGCTTGTTCAAGGTCCCACAGGAAATTGGTGGCAGAACAAAATTCAAACTTTTATATCAAATTCCAGAGCCTACCTTCTTAACCATGTGCCATGAGCTACAAATCTTTTCCAGGACTAAGAATCTACAAGTCTTTCTCATTCATCCATGGTGTACACCTGATATGCAGCATTAGGCCATGAAGCATCGTAATAAAGAAGCTCACAATATGCAATACCTGCATAATAAAGAGATTATAAAGATAATGATATATGCCTTGTTTGTCCAAGTTTCAGTATTATAATAACTGTTTGAGAAAGGTTTATCTAAATCTTTTTGGTTTTGAAGTTCTATGGTATTTGGATCCTGAAATACTAAGACCACTAACAAATAATCATTAATGTTGAAAGATTTTTTTTTTTGCTGATGCCAGCAGAATGGATAAATCCCATTGTATATAAAAAAGAGCAATTACTGGACTATTCAGGGTCATACCCAGGATTTGACAACTCTAAGTGTCCCTAGAAGTCAGCTAGTCCAAATCCTACATTATAGATCATAAGTCTCCATTTTTCATTTGGGCAAATGTTTTGTTGTGTATTCCAAACTGAAAATACAGCTACAATTCAAGGAGTTAGAAACATTTGGCCGTGTTTTTCATGGGCAAGGGGTTTCTATTTACAAAGTAAGACAGAGGCTCTAAACATTAAAAAAGACCACTTTATTAGTGGCACAAAAACTAAACTGTATGTCGAGACCTCTATAAAGAGTCCATATCTAGGAACCTGATTTGGATTTGGGATTTCTTCTATGAACTAACCTAAAGTGTCCTCTATTTCCCCTTCACTGAAAGATTTGGGTCACCTTTTCACAATGAAGCATTTATAAAACTCTTAACTATTAAAATCATCTTGTGTGCTCACCAGACCAGATAAATCTCAGATAATGGAGTCTGTCCTGAAATATTAAGGGCTGATAATTAAACATATTAAATTATTTTACTCAATTTATCCTTTCCTTACAGCACTTTCCAGGTAGTCTACACTGGCTAGGACTTAAGAAAATTGGGTTCTGAGCCCTGGCTCAGCAGCTCACCTGCTCTGTGACCATGAGAAAGCCACTCAATCTCTTTGGATATCAGATTCTTCATCTACTCAAGTAGAGAATTAGACTTATAACCATCATTCCTTTCTGCAGTTGTCCTAGTGATGAATTTACACATGGAACCTCAACAGTGTTGGTCTCATTTGAGGGAACTGTCAGAAAAAGCAAATGACATGTCCTTTAAAGTTCCTCAATAAATCACCCACAAAAAGTTGTGATTTCTCAAAGTATCACTATAACCAGGCCATGATATGATTTTCTTTTGTGTCCTCTCTCTCCTTAAAATAAATGTGAAATTTTGTGTATTTCAGAATTAAAATTCAAATTTCTGATAAGTATATATGCTTGTTTTAAAATCATGAAATCTTTGAGATATATGAACTGTTACAAAACTAACCTTGAAAATGCTGTTCTAAAAGATAACCAAGCATTACCAGAAATGTTTTCAGTAATCTTTAACTATATTCCGTCTAAAGTTCCTATTTATTTGAACTATCCTATTAGGTCAGCTAGACTTCAATTTACTGGTTTGTTACTTAGATATTTTACCCCTTGGCTTAGGGTAATTTCACCAGCCTTAGGAAAAAAAATAAATAAAAAAGAATAAAGAAAGGGAAAGATTAAAATCTATCTAGTAAAGGTTAGTTGAATTAATCCCCAGATTAAATATACTTTAATAAGCAAATGATCATCGTCAGCATCCTAAATTTTAAGGAATTGTTAAGAGTACGATTAATATGACTCAAGGGAGAATATTCACTCATCATTCATTGGTGCTTCTGAAATGTATTTTCAGAATAGACTCACATTATCAGGCACCGTATTGTTTGAGCATCATTCTTGAAGGGGAAAATGATCAAACTTCAACCTTTCTTAGACAATAACCAATTTTAGAAGGCATTCATTGAAAAGAAAGATAGTGCCAGAAATATTTCGTGAGAGACTTAAGGTACTTCTGTTTAACAATTACATTCTTACTCAGCTTCCTCAACTCAGGTTAACCTGATACCACAATTGATATCCTGTATTTATGTTTGACAGCCACAGAGTCTGCCAAACCTATCATTACCCACGTCTTCTTTCTACCTTTAAACCATGTACCCACAATGACATTGAAATATTGAGCAATCCTACATGCAGGCCTGGAAAGATTTTGTTACCTAATCTGGCAGACGTATGAGTATTAAGGACAATCCCTCATGTTATCCCCCCTTCTCATGTTTCATAAAATAATTGCACAACTCAATTCCTCAGTTATTCACCAATAAATGAGAATCCTCCTTTAGTAATGCATTTGGTGGTTCTTTGTAAATATCTCTGCTCAGAACAGTTCATACATGTTGTTCAACTCTCTTTCATGTTCTGGTGTTTAGGCCTGGGTCTAATTCTAGCTATGCTGGTCCTTCCCATAGTGACTGAGTTAAAGGATAAAGTTGCCACAAACCACTGTCACTTTGCCAGAACATTGATACTAAAAACAATCTGTCAGATTTCTGAGTCAATTTTTTTCATGGTTCAATGGCTTCACATTTTCCTCTTCAAAAACCAAACATACCTACAAAGTAACCTACTCTTTAGACTTTCAACATCACATTTTCTCTGAGACAATACATAGTTTTTCTTCCCCCCCTTGTTACCACTAGATCAACATAAAATAATAGAACTGAAATGATGATCCTTGAAAAAGAATGATGATGGAAAAAAGTAGAAGCAAAGCTTTCAGATACTTAGGCAACATGCCACAATGTGCACTAAAATAACATAGAGTTTGGAGTTGGGAGCATTAGAATAAAAATCCTAGATCTTTCACACACTCTGTGAGTTTGACAAAGATATTTAATCTTTCTTCTCCCCAAAGTTCTTATATATAAAATAGGGCTCATAATTACTACTTCACAGGGCATTTTCAAGAATTGAATAAGACAGCATTGGTAAAACATTTAGCACAGTTCTTGGTCTACTATATGTGGTTAGAAATATCTCTGTTCCCTGCAGTCAATGTGAAAATATCAAACTATATAGAAATTAGAGAGTATTTGAGTAGCCTAAGGGGAGGCTCAGCAGTGACTTCTTCTCTCAGCCTCAGCAATCTTATTCTGAGTTTTTGTTTGTTTGTTTGTTTTAAGCATGTCGTCTAAGGGAGAGAGAGGAAACCATAGGTTCATTGTGCAAGTTGTGTGACGGGAAAAAAAGTGACCTTATAAAATAAAAATGTGGACATGATCCTATCTTCGTACAGTCTTAATTCAGCCCTACAGGGTTCAAGAGCACAGTGTAGACTGTATGTGTGGTCAGACAAACCTGGCTTCCAACCCTGAATCTGACACACTTGCCAGTGGTGTAACCTTCAGCAGGTTATTTAATGACACAGTCTTTGGTTCTTTGTATGCAAATTTGAAATAATTATAACTTCCTTGAAGGATTAACTGATACGATGAGTGTATGTGGAGTAGTCAATACACAATAAGCATGCAACAAAGAGCGCAAGTGTTGTCCCTGTCATTTCCTAAGAGAATTACTCTTAGCTTCTTATTTGGGAGACCTAAATCAAACCAAATCTTAAATCAGCTTCCAGTGGGTTAGTTGCAGCAATGAGCCATGCCAAGTGTTCTACTTATTTGAAAGTCAAATATTTGTAAGTTTGTAAGGAAGTTGCTAAGGAAGAGGGCCTGATATGGAGGACAACATCCTCTTATCTCACACATTATTGGCACTGCCATGAGACAGCGTTTCCTCTCATGATTCAGAAAGCTTCTTCCACATATGAGAACATAAGCACAGTCACTCCAGATTAGATGTGCCAACCATTCCACCAGAATTTCATCCTAGAAAGTATAAAAAGTTATGACTATCCTCTTTGACATCATGAGTCTAACTTTATAGGTTAGCTAATGGGCTATAATTTTCTTAATTCTCTTTTTCTTCTTTTTCTTTTTTTTCTAATTTCAACATTTACTCTAGCATCCTAGGCCTTTTCACGTATGCTATCTTATTTCACCCTAACAACTCTGTGAGATAAGCATTGTTACTTCCATCACCAACATCAGTGTGGGATGAGAGCTGTCAGGGGAAGGGGGTGTGGTGCATAACCACCCCAGATGGGGGCATCTCTCCTGACCAAGGGGCAGCTGTGAGTCATTATCAGCCGATGCTCCTAGTAGCTAGGGGTGGCTACACTGGGAAAGGGGACAGGGAAGAGCACCAGTAGAATCTACTATACTCCTGTTTGGGGGGTGGGAGACAAGGATTAGAGTATGGAAGTGACTTTACCATGCTCATGCTCATATAGCTGGCAGTGAAAAGCCAGATCCTAAATCAGACTGCCTGATGCTAAGTCAGATGCTCTTTCTCCCATACCACTAGCTGACTGAAGGGGAAGAGGGTCAGCTGAGAATGTGCATAAACTTCTCATGAAGTGGTAATTTGGAATATTGACTTCATTAAGTGCATTCTTTCCTGGAAAAAGTAGTGGTTCCTTTATATTTTTCTACATTTAGCCTATCTCAACTTCAGCTGATGCCCCCTCATCTCTGTTTCCTGAGAACCGAAAAACAAATCCATGGGCATTCTATTTAGGTCATCCACAATTGCATGCACTTTGATTTCAAGTCTTCTCAGAACTCGAGTTCTGTCCTTGGAGTTATACCTTCTAGAGCAGATTTTTATTTCCCTGGAATAATGGTCAAGTTTGACCAGGTAAAGCCTGATGTTAAACAGGCGTGTTGTCACGTGCCATTTGTCCTATAGCTGCAGTCGAGGTGGCACCTGCAGTCGGCACTGGCACTGTGAGCACTGCGAGGCATCACAGTGGTGGAATCTCCAGCATTCAATTCCCCTTTGACATCTTAGGTCTACCATCACAGGATAGCAATGGCTTACACCATCTTACGCTTCTTCTTTCCTTCCTTTCTTTTTCTTTCTTCCTTTTTCTCAACAGTTATTTAGCATCTCTTATGGGCCTAGTTGCCTAGGCATTTTTGTGTTGGAACTAACCTACTTTCAGCTATCCAACTTTCAAACTGGGAGTAGTAGGGGAAGAAGTTGAGGAGATGGGGAGAGAAGGAGTAAGAAGGAGATGCTAAGTGTCAGTCATCAGAAGGCATTCCCTTCAGGGAGCTGAACAGTCAGGATGCCCAGGCATAAGGTAGCTGAAAGTCATGATTCAGAGGTCTAAAAGGGTGAAGCAAGTGGAAGAGAGAGGAGCAGTGGGGCATAGCATGTACAAAAGCCTATTTGAACCAGGGACTGTGCCAATTATTTTGCATGATTGTTATCTTCATTTGCGCAAGTTGGTGAGTTTCCAAAAGTAAGGTCACTCAGAGCAAAGGGTGCTTCCTTTTGCTGCATGCATCCAATCTGAAGCCTACCTCAGAGTGCCATTTTGGACCAACTTAAGGGTCTTCACTGACCCTTCTTGAGCTCCAGCTAACAATTAAGTATCAGTACCCTCATAAGCTTAAAAAACATAACAGTTTTATCTTTATGTAGCCAAACAGCAGATACAGCTTGATTTATGGATGAAGAGAGAATGATAGAAAATGTCATATTTGTTTATGTTTTTATTGGGCTATTACCCATAACTGGCATCACAGCTCTAAGAAATCACTGGTGTAACAAGATGTAACCGTATATAGTTCCTAAGGATGAATGAAAACCATTACTGATTCTACTGCTTCTTCAACATTGAGGGACCCTGTTATACCTCAGTGGGGTTAATGTCAGCTCTAAGTTTGTTTCTATCCATATGGATATAACTGAAGATTAAAATGTTAATTTCATAAATACATTATATTATAAAACTACTGATTCTCTGCAATGAGAATTAAGACCTAAATAGTTTAGCCTTTGCTTAACCACTATGTGGAACACTACAAGTCAATAAATATTTGGTATTTGAACATTTCAAGATATTGTTAAAATGGTTAGTTTCACAAAACCATTTTTAAAACTTTTGGTATACAGATTCAAGATAGCACTAAATAAAGTTTTTAAAAATTTTTTGGAAAATCAAATTCTGAACACAATTTTTTACATTGTCTATTTTATTGACTCTACCAGTTTTCTATTAATTGCAGGTCTTTTGACACCCTGGTTTTCTTTGAGTATAACCTACCTTAAAATAATATTTCTTGGGTATCTGCTATGTTCTGCTATGTCACACAAAAAAGGTGAAGAAGAAAAATTCACCCAGTGGA
The DNA here is from genome assembly GCA_023783475.1 of Daubentonia madagascariensis. NCBI lineage: Eukaryota > Metazoa > Chordata > Mammalia > Primates > Daubentoniidae > Daubentonia > Daubentonia madagascariensis. The sequence continues at coordinate 3,715,843 of JAKFHU010001268.1, read as the reverse complement.
GCTGATTGCAAGACCCTCAAGACTGTCTTCTCTTCTAGCACTTAATACTGAGTCAACCCACTTTTGTCATTCCTGCTTTATCAAACATTTTGTTTGATAAATTATTTAAAAACTAATTATTGAACAACTGATATAGGCCAAGTACTATGAAGCCTCTTGGGATAAAATGGTGAGTGAGATAAATACAGTTCCTCTCTCACAGAGCACACAGTCCAGAAGGCGCAGCATTCACTCCTAATTTAAGACTCTGAATTTCAAAGCAGGTGGATCTACATTTCCTGAGCGGTAATTTAGCATCTCTCGGTCCATTGATCTAAATTGGTGAAAGTAAAAGTCACCAAAAGTAGTCTATGTGAGCTCTCTTCAGCCTATAGTGGGATTGAGAAATAGCAGGCCTCTGGAATGAAACAGACACATTCACACAGCAAATGTTTGCTGAGTACCAACTCTATACTAGATTATGCGGTTACAATTTTGGCAACAGTAGACATATTTTCAGCCCTTCAAAGAGTTTTGTCTTCTAAAGAAGAGATGTTTAGAAAATGAGTAATTAAAATATCATGTGAAACAGCACAGATTTCAAGAATAGGTTCCCCTCTCTCTTCCCCTCCCTCATAGTGCAGTAAGCACAGTACAACACAAGCACCCAGTGAGATATACCTGCTATGGAACCTCACTTCGTGACTGTGGCCTTGAAGAACACAGTGTCCTATGGAAACTGGATCCACGAGTCCCTAGAATTATTCAAAATGTCTATGTTCAATCTTCGTATTCATCACTACAGGGAAAGCCTTAGAGACATTTCTAACAAACGTTCTTGTCTTCAGAAAATCTGCAGATGCTACGTGGCTGTGCATTCTTTGGTAGGTTGGACTCATCTGCTCACAGGTATTGTGTGTGGACATCACAAGCCAAGAGCGGACATCTGATAGCCCTGGCTGTGCCTCCCAAATACTTTCTGTCATCCGGTTATGTGTCTTGGAAGAAAGTTTTTAGGGCTTGGTTATCTTCAACTAAGAAATTAAGAAATTAGGCCAGAAGAGAGAGAAAATTCTGATTCTGCACTTACTTATTCACAACATTCCCAAACTTTGATTGGAGGTATGGCTGAAGACACTGTTTGGGACAAATTCCTATCTCCAGCTTTGGGTCACTTTCATTTTTATGGGCAAATAAATAATACAGCTTCTCCCTTTGTATAAATTGTCTTCTCCAAATTGACATTTGGAGAAAACACCTCACATGGCAGGTATCACACAGCAGCAGATACATTTGGGCCACTTTATATCTAGTGTTTGGGAAGAGCCATTTCTAACTTGTAGAGTTAATGTGAAGATTAAAAGAGATCACCTTTAAAGTGTCTGGCAGAGTATCCTACAGAGTAAGTATGATTTCATTCCTTTCCTGTCATCATTGCTTCCTCCTTCTAGCTGTCCCATAATGCATAAAATGACTTACTCCTAAAACTTCAGTTATGAAACAAAATTCTATATATCCAATCTGATCTTCTCACTATTACCTTTTATTAAAGTATAAATAAATTTTATGGGGAAAAGAGAGTCTATCTTAAGCTTTTATGAAATACTTCTAAGAAATATTTTATTTGCTCACATTTCTAAAGTTTCGTTGTCTTTGAGAAAATAAAATCATAATATCTATTAACAGATAAAATGTCTTTATAAAATTATAAATGGGATTAAATTTTACTTTGAGAAATCCCAAATAGACTTTTTAATTTTCATTTTAAATTTCATTTTAAACAATTAAAATAAGCATTGACCGGGGTGCTGTACCAGATATTATGCTGTGTTGTACAAATAGCATTTTATTCACCTCATGTAACAATGTTGTGAAGAAAGTACTGACTTATCTACAGCATTTCAACTCACAGCTTACCTCCTCTTCCTCAACTTACTTTGTTCCTTTGGCTTCCAGGATACCACACTTTCCTAACTCTCCTCTGCCTCTCTTATCATTATATCGCTGGTTCCTCCTAGACCTCTAAACATTATTCCCACCAGGCAGACCCTGCCTCAAGCCTTTGCACTGGCTCTTCCCTCTGTGAAACAGTCTTCTATCAGATATCTGCTAACTGACTCCCTCCAGCCTTAGAATCTTTTCTCCTCAGTAAAGGCTTTCTTGACCATTCTATTTACAGTTCTAACTCTTACTGTCCCCAGCTCCTCATCTCTAACTCCAGCAGACTCTCCCTCACACCTCCTCTGCATTCTTTTATTCTTTCATACTGATAAGCATTTGACATACTATAGCTTTCACCTTTTCATTGGTTTATTATTTGACTCGACACATTCCCGCCTTCCTCCTACACACACACACACACACACACACACACACACACGAATATAAACTTAAAAAAGGTGAAGATTTTTTTTCTGTTTTGTTCACTGCTCTATGCATCAGTTAGAACAATGCCTGGCACATTGCAGGCATTCATACATACCTGCAGAATAAATCCCCGTTTCACAACTGAAGAAAACCTTGGCCTACATGACACAGGGTACGAATAACGAGCTTGAACTAAAGCCCAGTTCTCTCTGTCTCAACACTCTCCAACCCTGAGCTATCAGCATCATTTTTCCTTTAATATCTTATCTATCTATCTATCTGTATACTTGGTACCAAGTGACTCCCCAGATTTGAATATCCAAATGTCAACTGGACATCTTATTTGGGAAACAATAGGAATCTCAAATACAACTTGTCAAAAACCATATGTGCTCATATTGGATGGAATACCAACAGTTCTGAGAACCAGGGGCTGCCAATGGCCCTTCTCTTAGAATTGTTAGGCTCCCTGCTAAGGGAAGGATGGGACCAGAGCTCCTTTCTCATGGGCCAGGATGATTTGGTGCTTCCTTTGCCCTCCTGCCATGAAGCTTAGAACTGTGCATGCCACATGCCTTACTCTTCCAAGATGTCTTGTTTGCACATTCTTAATGCTTTGAGGAAATAATAGGTATGTGTAAATTCAATTCCAGGAAGTAAATATCTATAAACCACAGAGTATGTTGAGTTAGAGGTTTCATCAGTGTTTGGAAAATCTTCCTCTTTATGTCATTAAGACATGTGAGACAGTTTACATCCATTGTTTATTATACATTAATAATTTATAGAATAAAAACAAAATCATGACTATAAAAGTTGGAGGACTGATAAAAGTCTAAATTCAAATGTTGTATCAATTTTTAAAATATGCAGAGCAATTCTTCAGAAGGGTTGCGCACATATTTAGGTCATGCTAATTAAATTAATAACTCAGAGAGAAAGAATAGAATTGTGGCTAAGAACATAGTTTTGGGAGGCAGAATGCCTGGAATTTGAATTCCAGTTCTACTGTCTACTCCTGTGTGATCTTGGGCAAGTTACTTAGCCTCTCTGCATTCAGTTGTTGATGCATAAAATTGAGATTAAAAAGAGCACTTACCTGAAGTGTTGCTGCTAGGATTTGTGTATTAACACAGGTGAAGTGCTGTGAAAGTGTTGCCATTATTGCTATGAGTCTTAATTGCCACGTGTGCAATGTGACTGGAAACCTGGTTCAATGATGTCATGAAGGAACTGCTTAAAACTTAGGGGAGAGAGCTTAAGAACACACTCTAAGGTCACATATCACTGGGTTTGAAGGCTCATTTCCAAAAGTTACCACCAACGTGGACTTGGGCACATCTTACCCTTTCTACATCTCCTTCCAAAGTCTAAGAAATGGTGCCAGTAGTACCTACTTCTTAATATAATAAAGATTAAAGTTTGAAGAGAATTAAATTGACACTTGTCAAGCCTTCAGACAGAACCTGGTGCAAAATTAGTGCTAAATACTTGGGAGCTCTGATTCTTACCACAAATTAATGAAACTAACTTACCAGATGAAAATTTAAATATTTAGTTTAAAGAATTGTCTGATATATGTAGCCTTACGTACTATCCCTCTGCAAAGAAAGAAAAAAAGAAAGAAAGTTAGTTCTTTTACTAAAAAAGCTTCAGACTTTTCATTTTAGACAGCACTGCTTTGTCATCCTGGGCCTCAGTGAGGCCGGTTGCTCAAGGCACTGATCACAACTAAAATTCGAGAATTCTTGATGGTCTCAGCTGGCTTGTTCCCCAAATCTGGTCAGAGAACTCATTTCCTTTTTAACAATGACGTCAATCCAATTCAGCATCCTGGCAAGAAAACAAAACGTTCTTATATTTGTGACTAGTGTCATTGTTATTCACCTAAATATGAGGATGTATATTTTGGAATAATTTAAGCAATGGTGGAAATCAAAAAGAGCAGACCTTTGTCATAGTAGACCTGATTCTTAGAAATCTTGCCCAATCTCTATTTCTTTTTTTTTAGTAAATTGCATGTGTACTCTGTATTCCTGTTACTTTCTTGGAGTTGGGGGAGAGGCAGCAGAGCACCCCCCAGCAGTGGGGCAGCTGTCCCTGGGATGGAAGCACACCTCTGTGCTTCTCTCAGACTCCTTTCCTTCCTCTACAAAGTGGGGAAAGAGTAGCACTCCAGCCTCAGATAGGAGCTGGAATCACTGAAGTAATTTTAAAGATCTCAGCCAACATCAGGCCACCATATAAATATCGATAGGTGATAGTTATTATCATGAAAGTTGTCAGAGATCTAAGTAATCTTATTAAATGAATAATCCACCATTTTTCCTAAACTATAATCTAAATGTTCCAAACTAAATCCTAAAATTTCCCCTGGAGTTTTCTATTTTAGTTTCCTATTTTCATAAAGGATCACAGTCAGAAGAATATTTTTTTAACACATTCACTGCCATGAAAGTTTTATTTAACTCACTCTAATTTTGACCCTGGGGCTGCATGAAACATATATAAAATCTTACTTGTTGATGTTCTTATTGTTACAATTAATATTGACAATTTAATTCTAAAAATGTGGATTAAATGAACAGAAATCAATAAATTTCATTTTTCTGTTTATGTTTACCTTTAAATTATATCCCAAGTTTTTATTCTATTTTCATAATAAAACTCTGTGGCCCCAAGGAAAAGTTTCTGATTTTTTTGTGCAGCAGTCAATGTTTTAAAAAGATATGTAATCCTTGTACATTTTTGTATAGTTTCAAAAATGTCTTCCCTGATTAAAAAATGCTATTTTCTCTTTGTTCAGGGAAACTGCATTTTAGTGAAATACTTATGTAGGAGATTGTCTGATGGTGTTATTTATTGTGTATGGGCAACCACCTGGTCCAGTTGAAAGAGCACATGTGTAAGGTCAAATAGTCCAGAATTAGAATCTTAGCCCCTTTTCTTGCTGCCTGTATAATTCTAGATAACTGATTCCCAGTTATTTTACCTATAAAATATGACTAATAACCTCTTCTTACAAAATTGGTGTGAAAATCAAATAAACAGAACCACACAAAAAGCCAGCACATTGCCTAGCCCAAAGTAGATTTTTAATGTATATTTGCATTTTTACTCTCTTTGTAATTTTTGTTCTGCTATAATCTCAAAATTTAGTAATCTAGACATCACTATGCATATTTATAATCATTCACATCGGTGTAAAGCTTTGGATTTTACAAATTGTTTGCATTTATGTCATTGGAAACTGAGGCTCTAAGAACTTATCTTTTGCAAAGTTGCTAAAGCACAGAGCTGAGACAATGGGCCCAGTTCTCCATGTGAAGCAGTTGTCTCATTGGCTTCCTGAAGAAACTAAACTAAAATGAGTTTTGAGAGTAGCTAACCTGGGGGCCGTATCTTTGGTTTTGAATGCTGCAAGGTGGAAGAGCATGCTTGGGTTGATACAGGACACGTAGCTCACTAGGAACAATCACATACAGGACGATATTCCCAAGGGAACAACCAGCCTGCTGGACTGGACAAAAGCCACTATAAAGTGTGTTTATCCTAAGAAGGAGGACTGCCCAACTTTCCCATAAATGTAAGGTGGAACACCCCAAATGAAACAGCTGACATTCTTTATATGCAAGTCATGCGAAATTGCCTTTATAAATTAAAAAAAAATTCAATAGAAATGCTTATGACAAGATTTTAAATTGCAGGAGGAAGTCATTTTTACTTTCCTGCCCTTGTAATTTCTTTCTCAGAGTGGGTCTTCTACCTAGTTCTGCTGACTCATGTCCTTTGCCCCAGGCACCTTGCTTCTCTAGAGTGCTGTAAAGCATCACGGGATATGAGCCTTCATGGGGTCTATCACAGTAAATGACCAAGCCTCTGCTAAAATGTACGTTCTCACAAGACCAAGGAATTTGGTCTGTTTTGTTTACAGGTGAGTTGCAATTGTTTAGATTAGTAGTTGACACATAGGAGGTGCTCACTATAGATTGTTTGAATGAGAAAACTCTACTTAATATTAAGGGGACTCTCTGACTTCACACAAAAATCACAGACAGCCATGATATGGCCCTTAGTCTGAATTGCTATCAAACATAGAGCAGTTAACCAGAAGTGTCTATCTCACATTGCCTCCCCATCGGGACTATAAACTATTCTAGGACAAGGGCTAGGTCTTGTCTCTTAAGGAAAGAATATCTAGTATAGCATATATGAAATACCTTCTTTTTGAGGAATTACTTTTGCCTAAATTATCAAGTCACTTTTACAGGCACAATTGTTGCCCAGAAGAATTCACATTATTTGGTTCACACACAGTAGCATAGATAACATTTTCTTTAAAAAAAAAAAACCACCCAGAACGCCAGTGTTCTGGTCTGTAATCCAGTCAGTGGAACACTGATTTTCCTTTTTAAAGATTGAAATAAAAAGCAAAGGAGGTAGAGGGGTTGAGGGCTATTTCACCTGGCTTGGGGAGAGCACTCTCCACAGAAACCACCTTCCAGTTGCCTCATTGCTAAAGTCTCTTTCCTGCTCCCCCAACTCCTTCTTTATTTTATTTTTCATGATGTAATTAATTTTTATACAAAAATATTTAGAGGAAACTCTGACTTAATACAGGGTGTCCCAGAAGTTTCCTTTGGGAAAACTTTTGTAAAATTTTGTAATGAATATTTTGTAAATAAAGGTACATTTAGCTACAATTTCCCATTTTCCCTATTATGGCAACTTTTGGGACACCCTGTATATAATCTTTTAGCAAGAAAAAAATATATAATTAAAAAAACTGTAAAACAAATGTTCCCAATTGGTTTTGAGTAAATTTCTGCTTGGGCTTTCTGTACTTATTTCTCCAGTGGCTGCTTTTTCAGCATGCCTTCTAAGCAGCTCATCCCGCCACCTGCCATGGTTGTTGTAACCATACCTTCAGAACCAGAGAACAGGATATCTGGCCATAGACATGCACTCATAGAGCGTGAGTGTTTTCAACTGGGAATGCCACCAAGACTATAATAACATGTTCACCTCGTTTGTAGAACAACACGCAGTGTTTTCCAGTGCAAATTATCTCATTGTGTAGTGTGACAACTAAAGGTCATAACCATAATATAAACAGTGTTTTTCTTGCAATCTATTTTCCAGTTAAATGTGAACTCCAGGAGAGCAAGGACTTTGTGTCTACCCCCAGCACCTACATCTGTGACTAGTATAAAGTAAGCTGTAATTGTACATGGTGGGTAGTCAATAACTATTTGTTGAATTGCATATACTTTATTGAGGCCCTTGTAATAATGTTAACATTATAGACATCATGGTAAAATTAACAGTGCTCAGAAGTGGAAATCAAGAACCTGGCCACCACCAACAAGCAACTATAAATGAGAAACCTCTCTGAATCTCTCTTTGCTCATCAGGAAACTGAGAGAGATAGGGTAGACTATTTTTTAGTTCCCTTCCGCTTGTGAAGTGCTACTTCTCTCCAATGTCACTTAGGATCATTCCATTCACCAGGGCATGCAGACACTGGTCATTGCTTAGAACTCAGTGTTTCCAGTAGACATGGACTGAGAGCAACGAAAGGGACCCAGAGCTGAAAACTGAGAATTCCTACTTGGATACAGAATGCCACACCAGTCCAAGACATTTGGGAACAGATTTCTAGGCCATGAGGAATAAATACTTGTTCGTTTAACATTTCATTGTGCCAAAAGAACTACCTTCACTGATCAGTCCAATGAGAACAAACTCTTAGAACCAACATTCTCTTCCAAGAGGGCTGCCTGGATGTGAAAAAATGATATAAGTGAAGCTAGGGGGAAAATGGAGCCGCTTAGCAGAGGACAGCACAGGCAGTGTGTTTATGCAGTATTGCAGCTGGAACTCAGACGGACTGGAAGTGACACCTGGAAACACTTGCCGACCAAAAATGAGCTCCTATAGAACCGAGGGACTATAATTTTACTATTGCAGAATACTTGCTTTTTCTGGATATTTTACTTTATTTTAATGAAACTTCCTTCTGAGGTATTAATGACCTTAGGGAATTAGTATTCATATCCTTTTAGTTTAGAGGAGAAAGTTTTTTAAACGGGAGCTTGAATAAATTGAAGTGAGTCACACCTTATGTGCCAAGCACCTCTGTTCCCACATCTCGAGGACAGTTACTATTCCTTCAGTGAACCCTGGCCACTCTGAGATGAGACAGGTGGGAAAGAAGGGAAGGGAATGTCAGTGAAACTGCCTCCTGTTCTCATGCTGCCCTGGGGCCTCACCCCCAGCCTTGCATCTCAGACTTTGGCCTTTCTGTGAAATTAACATTCCTTGACCCTAACTTCCAGGAAAATTGGAAGCTAGACTCTAAAATAAGTTAATATCACCCATAGGCCAGGCCAAAAGAAAACCAAGAAACATTTGGCACAAAAAAGTTTCTTCAAGAAATTATTTTCCTTGTCATATTTGCACAAATTTGTCATGGGCCTGCCATTTCAACAGAGGGGGAAGAACAGCATGACCTTGAGTCTGCTGGCATCCAGTTGCCCTTTGCAGCCAAGGTCAGGCTGTTTCTCATCTTGCTTCATTTTTGCTCCTCTTACTGGACTAAAGACTGGCAGATCTGAGGCTACTGATGATTATATTCAAAATTGTAAGGGCTATGAGTGAGCAGACTGAATTGTGCAACACTATTTCATTTGGCTAATATTTCAGTTTGTTGAGTCATAAGGCTGACAAGTAGCTATAGCCCATGCAGCAGCATTTTCTTAGTCAGTGCATGTGAGAAAGAAGTGGTAGGTAAAGGTTCAGCACAGCAGACACTCTTGGCACGACCATCTGACTCCACAGCCTTATTCTAGGATGTAGATTTCTGTCCACTTAATTCAATGGCATTGCTTCCTATAAATTGTGTGTAAATCCCAGAACTTCAGGAACATATCCCAAGACACATGTTGAACAGTATCTGGTGTTCGGCCTTCTCCTGCCCTAACTGTGAAAGTGTCCCACCAGGAAATGATAATTGCTGTAAGCCTACTAATTCATAAGGAATTTGATGCCTTTTACGTAACAAGTGCAAGTTGAGAAATTAATTTCCTGCTGCTGAAATTCCAACACCTTAGAAACTTGTCAATGAACAAATACAAGTTTATTCTTTGCAATGATAATGGAAAAAAGATTTTCATAAGACTACACAATGTAAGTGTCTTGACAAATGTTAACATGGTGGATTAGGTTTCTAAACCATCAAACAATGGGTTTACCGCCTGTTGCAGTTTTTCAAGGATTCACTAGGGAATCAAGATATGAAAGACTATGACTCTTCATTTTTCCCAATCATGCCCCATTTTTCTATGTTATCATAAAATGACTTTAATTAAAATGTTATTCCATTAATTGTCCAAGAGATCGTACTTGAAAAACTATATGCTTATTTATATGTGCTGACATGGGTGTAGATGTCCCATGTGGAAGTCTTAACCATTAAAACTGTACTCAAGTCCTTTTTGCCAAATGTCCTCCCCCAATTCCATATGTATTTAGAGGGTTCAAAACACTATACAATGAAAGCTGTAAGAATAAATATAAATAGAAAGAAAACTTTTCTCAAAAAGATAAAATACAAAGTAATAATAACTACTTGTTTTCAAAACTCAGTTCTTCAACTATTTCTTCTAGAATTTTTTTCTAAAATTCTTTCTCCAAATCTAACACTCTGCCATCTCATACCCATCGAGAATAGTACATATTATACAATATTTTTCATCTTTCTTGATTATTTATTTTGACTTCTTGGTCCACTCTTTAAAGACAGGGGCCATGTTTACACCTTCCTTTCATCCCCAAGGTTTAATCCACAACCTGGGAAAGACCTGGCACTATCCTTGTCAGTTGACTGTTGTCTCCTCAGCCATGATGTGAGCTTCCTGATAGAAAGAACTGTCTTATCTGTGGCTGTCAGAGCCCTGTTCAGATACTTGATGTTTAACATATGCTTGTGGATTTGGTAAACTGAATATATGTGGAGCCTGCAGAACTGTGGGCTACTGGGGATGAGAGGGAACAGCACAGTCTTTGTCCAACATGGCCTAGATGTTAGTCAACAAATAGCTGACAAAAATTACAAAAATATAAAGTAGAGATGGCTTGGGAGTCCAAAGTGCTCTCTGATCCCTATTCCACAGCCTTGGCCACACATTCCTCATACTGTTGCAATGTCACAGTTGCTGACTTGCACTTCACCCCGTTGGTCATCCCCTTAAAGTTGGTTGAGGAACCTTATACCCCTTCTGCCTACTGTTTTCTGCTACCCCAAAGCCCCTTTCTCCTTTTACACCCCTTTGCTCAGGGCTTCTAGTGGTTTCATTCCTTTTCACCTTCACGTAGGAGTGAAGGACAACAGGAAGCTGTGCTGGAGGGAAGTGGTACCTATAAGGTAATCAGATCTTTCACACTACTCAGATTAGCAATCTCATGAGCATCTCATGGATTATGTTAAAAGGGTGTCCGTTTCACTTGTTATCTCAGGCTGTGTGAACTTAATCTCCAGAAGGAAAAGAAAGAATTTTAAAAGTTCATCCTTCTATTGATGATTTTATTTCAGAATGTTGATTCTGAACTGCCTGATGGCATGCAGGAGAGAAAGTGATACAGGCAAATTAGAACACAGGAAGTTCAGCTCTCCGTGGCTCCATCGTGAGAGAGATCAGAATCAACATCTCTCTGGATCACCAGAACCACGGAGTTCCTTGCCCAAAACCAGACAACTTGGGAAGGCTTCAGGAAATTTTCATGGTTAATGGTTAAAGAGCAAAGAAAAAAAACCCTTTCTAACCCTTATACCCAGAGCTCTGTTGACCCTGACTCTTGGCAGACCCTTCTCAGGTGACTCTCCTGGAGTCACCTCCCCTCTCACCATGGATTTCTTTATTCCATTTTTTTAAAATTGTGAGATATGTCACATTCACAGAAAAAGTGAAAAGAATATATATCTACAGTTTAAAGTATTATTATTATAAATGTGAACATATGTGTAACCACCACCCAGATCAAGAAATAATACACTACTAGCATCCTCAGAATGCCCTTCCTCTTCCCTTTAGTTAACTACTTCCTGAATTTTTCAGTAATCATTGCCTTCCCTTTCTTTATACCTTTATCATCTGTGTATGCATTCCTAAACAATACAACTCATGCTGCCAGGTTTTGTGCTTCATATAAACAAATTCATACTGTTGGTATTTTTTGTGCCTCAATTTGTTTGCTCCACAATATGTTTGTGTGATTCATCCATGACATTCTCTGCAGCTGAGGTTGATTTATTTTCTTTGCCATTAGTGGTTAAGAGCAGGGACTCCAGAGCCAGACTTCCCAGGTTTAAATCCCAGCTCTATCATTGTTCAGCTGTGTGACTTTGTGAAAATTATTTCATCTCTCTGTACTTGTCCTAATTTACCTGGAATTGATTTTGGGGTATGGTGTGAGTTAGGGATCTGTCTCAGGTACACTTCCCTGAGAAACAGTCTCAGAGATGGTGATTTATATGTGTGTGGTTTTCTAGAAAAAGAGCATGAGAACCATACCTAGAAGGAAGTGAGGGACACAGGTTTAGATAAAGGAGGAGCTTGAGTGTTGAAACAGATGAAGCAGAGGCCCCAGCAGATACCACAGGGAGGTCTGGAGCCGAGAGGGCTCTTCCAAGATGCCGCAAACTGATGGAATTCGTACGCCCACATCAACTAGTCTTTGGACGTGGGCTGCCCTCAGGGAGGGGGCACAGCGTCCAGCAAGGCAGCTCCCCTAGGCCGAGGGAAATTCCTGAGGAGAGATTCAGCTGTGAGCTGTCAGCTAGCAATACCCCAGCTGGAGGAATTAGTGCCGCCATCCTGAAGGGGAGAGCTGGGCAGGGCACCATAGCACCCAATACAGGGTCCAGTTTAATTTTTCCCACACAGATACTCCATTGTCCCAGCATCTTTCTCCACTGATATGCAATGCTACCTCTTTTACAGTAAGTGTTCATGAAGGGTCTATTTCTGAGGTTTTTAAAATTCTGTTTTCTTGGTCAATTTTCTAATTAAAACATATTTATATGAACACATGTACTGATAATTAGCCTATGGAGCAAGAACGAGGGGAGAAGACTTGACCTATTACATATCGAGAGTTTCTATGATGATCTCGGCCTTTTGATAGCTCCTTTCAATCCCTTTCTTATACGTGACATGCTCTCACCCGTTTTGTGCACCTGGGATGCGGAGTCTACTACACATCCCTCAAGACTAAGCTGAAACACGACTTCCCCTCAGAAGCTACCATTGGACTTTCTCTGTGATTCTTCAGAATGTTAACAGCTTTTTCATAAGCTGCATAGGTTCAAGTCTTGAGTCAAGTTCTATAGCTGTGTGAATTTACACCAGCTATTTAATCTTTACATACTTTAATTTCCCCATGACTTTTTGTGAGAATTCAATTTAAAGCATTTATTATATCACCATTTAGCTTTATACTATAGCTCAAATTTATTTTCCATTCAGATGATTTCGTCAATGCAGAGACCATGGACCACTCATCTTTGTAGTTCCGTTGCCTAGAGCACACAGTGTCATCATATGGATACGACAGAAATTTAAGACAGTAAGTTTCATAATCTAGAATCCAGATAGCACATGGGCTCACTGGAAAGAATGGTCAAAGACATTCATAATACAAGCCACTGGTTTCTGAATATAAAGCACCAACACTGAAGAGTTTAGTGTAAAACTGTGAAACTAGCATTTTTTCCTTAATTCAAACTTCTCATCTCCTACCTACTCTTTTTGATGAGTAAAGGACCTTCCACTCACCACCATCACTACCCTACACAGAATCGCAAATTTCCCTGTAGGCCAGGGGGAACTGGTAAACTGAAGAAGGAGGAAGAGGAAAAGAAAGAGAAGAGAAAGAAGGGGGAGAGAAGGAAAAGAAAAAGGAGATGAGAAGGAGAGAAGAAGGGGAAGGAGGAGAGGGAGAGGGGGAAAGAGGGGGACAGGGAGAAAAACTGTTGTCTATTTTATACCATCGTGTATACCCTTCCCTTTTGAGGTGCTAAACAGGCTGTTACATAATGTCCCAGTCTGAAATCTTTGGTACTTTTCTAAATACCTGAGCTACCCTAAGGAGAAAGAATAAGTCCCAGAATTGAGATTAACTGTCCAGAGGGCGTACCACCTAGCACAAGGAATGAGTATGCCAAAGACCAAAAAAAAAATTCTGCTTTTACTATGGAAGCTCAGGAAGTAAGTTTTGGACCGTTTTAAAATAACTACTTGATCCCTTCTTCCAGGCATTGAGTATTGAGTATTCAGAAATATTGAGGTCTACTTTTTTATAAAACATATCTGGATTTGTTTTACTTTTAAATTTTTATTTTAACAAACAGGAAGCTCAAACACTGGACTGTTACAATAATGAATACTTGTGAACGATACTGGCCTGTGGCAGCGACAGAATGAATGATGAATGACTCTACTGTGAGACTTTAATCACCAAATGACACCGAATGACAGGGCCATTTTAGATTGAACTCAATAAGAGTTCAATCTAAAATGCTGAGAAACAGGGCCTCCACCTGCTGTCCACCTCCCTGGTTGATGTGGATGTTTAGAGTGTGGTGCTATTGTTGCCCTCATGTGCTCTGTCATGTTTGTACCAAAGAAGATGCTTCCATTGTTTAATCATGTCAAATGACTGTATCATGTCAAACGACAGTAAGAGTAGGCTCAATAGAAAGCAAATTGACTAGAGTAAAAATGGAATAAAAAAATCCTTCTTATTTCTAGAAATTTCTTTTGGAAAATGGATGTGAAATTAAACCAATAAATTTGGACTCCAGAGCCCTATTCCTTGCCTGGGTTGTGGAACAGCAGCATAGAGGGAGAGCTGATAGGGACGTCCTCAAGCCAGGGTCATGGGGCTCAAAATTAGCTCAGAGCTGGAGAAACTCAAGAGCCAAGGAACTCTTTGAGATTATTCACAAGGTCAGAAAGAATTTTTCCCTTTGTTATAAGTCTTATGCTGTGACACCCATGAATTAGGAGGTTTTTCTTTCCCAAAACCACCTTTGTCTTCACTGAAAGCACCATTACATTGAGATCATGGCTCAACTCAGTGAAGCAGAAATGTGTTTCCTCCTTTGAGGCTTAATCCCCTGAATAGATGTTATTAATATTTAGGTGATCGTATGACGCAGTTCAGAACCTCAAAGATTTTAATAGGTCAGTAGGGCATTAGGGAAGTAGGCCACCCTGTCTGCTGTCCTGCAAGAACAGGCCTGTGGAGTTTGCTATTGTTTTTTTCTAGGGACGAGTAAGAGAGTACATTGTTAGCCCTGCCATGTGAAATTGGGTGCCACAGTAAGTTTTAGTGACAAAGCTCTAGTTAGATAAGATACAGGGCTACTGAGATGAATAGAGTACTAGGCATGAGAATTTCAGAGTGTGCTGTATTTATTGCCCTCCCTCAGCACTTTACTAAATGAATAGCAGGTAGGTCACGGCCAAGCTGCAAATCAGCATGCCTATAGCCTTTCCAAGTGTGGGGGAATACTTTATGGAATTGCTATTTTATGTTTTGTGCTCCCCGCACCCTTTGTACTCACTTGCCTTAGGGGAGATTCAAATCTATTGAGTATAAAGCAGAAGATGTCTAAAGACTAGCATTTTCTTTTTTTGTAAAAGCCTAAAGTAATTGAGAAGATTATCATAGCAATTCTGGATGGGGAGGAAGAAAAAGGAGAGTGCCTTTGAGGAGAAAGAGGTCTGACAAGGGGAGAGAAGGTCCATTATCCAAGACTAGGAAAATCATAAAGGTCTGACTTTCTTCTAGGAATGAAGACCCACAAACCTCTACTGTCAGATCCCCAGAGAGGTGATAGGACTCTGGGAAAATGGTTGTATTCTATACCTAGGAAAGTTAGACCCAAGATCTGGGGTTTCTAACTCAGCAAAGATTTCTGAATCCCAAGCAAGGTCTCCTGATATGTGTTCCAGGCTTGGAGCTTTCTGTGCTCCAAACATGCAGCTCTGCACATCAACAGAGAGTGTGGGCTTGGAAAATGGATCCTTTAGGGATGTCAAAACCAGAGGAACACTCTATACATGTTCTCTTTTGCATATATCTCCTGGAACCTTAGAAGTATCTGGGAGGTTAGGTGGTAGAAACGAAGGAGCCCATTAATAACCGAAATGAATTATCCTATAATCCTGGTAGAATAGGGAGTAAGGATCAAATTTAATATATTTAAATTTTTTTCAAGGAGTGTGAATTTTCCCATATATTTAAGTTTTTAGTGTAAGATTCATGTTCATCATACAAGGCTTAAAGATACAAAAGAACCTTGGAGCAAAAGCATTAAGTAGGATATAGTAGATAAGAGATGGACTCTTTTATTAAAGGTAGGCTGGGACCCCAGAATTTAGCGTTATGTTTCTGATTTTGCCATAAGTTCTAATCTTAAATGCAATAGGCATACAACAGAGCCAATGCCCACTTCACATCTCATGAGGCTTCATCTGTTAATCTGTGTGTGTTTTTATGACTCAAAAATATAAGACAGAGGAAATTGAATAAGCATAAGAATGTGTTGGGAAAGGGCTGCACTCCAGATACATACATGTAAACAGAGATCTCTGTACAATCCAAAGATTTTTGACTCATTTATGTAAAATAATATTGACTTAAACAAAATTTTATCACTAAAGGATGTGGATAGCCCTTAGTAATCTGTATAAGTAATATTTGACCTGTACAATTCTGAGAGTGCAAAACTGTCCTTCAAAAGACAAAGCATTAGATGGGGTGCTAAAGCGTCACAAAGTTAGTGGGAACTGAAAATTTGCCTTTTTTTTTCCCTAGTATTTTAAAGATTGGACAAAATTTTCCTGGAGTGGATTCCTGAAAACAACCATATGGAATCCTGAAACAGCCATATGGAAAATGGTAAAAGAATCCCCTGAAATTGTTATAATAAGAAAAGAGACACTATTAAAAAAAAACCAAACTATTGGACCATTGATGATAGCATGAAACACCTAGAATTTCATCTTCAGAAACTCTGTGTTGAGTCATTTATTTGACCTGTTTAAGGCAGTTTACAGTGCAGTGTTCCTCCACCTCTTCACTGTCCTTTATCTCCTCGTGTTCTCTCTTTGCTCCTACCCAGGTGGGACTCCATGGTTCACCAGTTTAACCTCTCTCTTGCCCCCTTTCCTTTGATTAAATTTTCTGGAAAAGCCCTAACTCCAGTTAAATTCAAACTGCAACTTGGCTCCCTGAATGTGGGTGAGAAAAACACAAAACCATGCTGACTGGTTTCTCTTTAAAGTCATGACCACTACCCTCAAGGGGCCCCTTAGAAAAGCCTTCTCCTCTGTCTTCATTACTCCAACACTGCTTCTGCACTTTCTCACACAGCCTTGTGACCTTGCTTCCTATTTGACTGAACAAATAAAAGCAGTCAGAAGAGAAATTCCATCACATCTACCAAACATGCCTTTATCCGAACCCACGTGCTACACTTCTGTTACAATTAATCAACTAACCATGCCCCTATCTAAGACCAACCCCTCCACATCTGTATGGGATCCCTTCCCCTTCAGCTATTCAAGGTCATCACTGCAGCAACTGACCTCTCTTCTGCTTCACCAACTTTCCTCTCTTTAGAGTTATGCAGAAGTCCCATTCAGTAGCCACTAGCACGTGTGACTATTTAAATTTAAATGAAATACAGTTAAATAAAATTAAAAATTCAGTTCCTCAGTCATGCTAGCCACCTTTCAAGTGCTCAATAGCCACATGTGACTAGTGGCTACTCTATAGGACAGCAAAAATACAGATGATAGAACATTTCTATCTCACAGAGAGCTGTGTTGGACAGTGCTGTTCTAGAAGATTATTCCCACCTACATATAATGTTCTATAATCTTGCATCTTAAAAACTCATAAATAAAAGCTAAAAGTTCCTTTGGCCTCTCTTCCTCCTTTGGGTACTACTCTACTCCTCTACTACCATTTACAGCACATTTCTTCAAAAGAGGGTCTACACTTGCTGTCTTAGCTTTTGTTTCTCTTTTGAACTCCATTAAGGCTTTCATCCTCACTGTCCCAATAAACAGTTTTTGTCAAAGTCATCAAAGACCTGTTGCTGATCCTGATTGTCAACATCAGTCCTCATCTTAACCAACCAGAAGCACTGAACACAGTTGATCTGGAAACATGTTTCTTCACTGGATTTCCAGTATACCACTCTCTCTTGATTCCCTTTTTTACCTCTCTGCGACTCCTGCTCAAATCTCCACAGATAAATCCACTTCATTAACTTCAGGGCTCCATCTCTTCTCTTTTCTCTGTGCACTTACTCCCTTAATAAACTCATGCAATCTTATTGCTTCTGATATCATCTTTACACTGATAAATCCAAAACTTATGTCCAGGTCGGCCCTCTTTCCAAACTCCATACCCCTTTATCCAGTTGCCTCTTCACAATCACCATTTGAAATTAAACTCCTGCTTCCCCTCCTATGTGTAGCCCCACATCTCCATAAGTCTTCCCATCTCCATAAATCCTAGTCCATTCTTCAGGTTGCTCAAGGCTCCATCTTGGTTTCAGTCATGACTCTTCCTGCTGTCCCACACCCACATCCAGTTCATCAACAACTCCTACCTGCTCCTATTTAATATATATCTAAATTTAAACCACTTCTTAATTCCTCTTCTGCTACCACTAAAGTCCAGGCCACCATCTTCTCCCACCTGCAGTATTGCTAAAGCCTCCTAATCAATCTAATTGGTCTACCTACTTCTTCCTTTATACATCTACATTCTATTTGCAAATAGAAGTGGATTCATTTTGAATAAATGAAAGAAGCAAAGGCTCCTATTAAAATACAAGTCTTATCACGTTACTATTCAGCTCAACATTTTCAGTGGCTTCCCATCTCAGTAGGATAAAAGTCGGAAGTCCATACGGTGGCTTTCAAGTCACTATATGTTCTCCTCTGTTGCCAGTACCCCCTCCTGCCTCTCTTCCTCATCCTTTATAGTTTGAGCTGTGCCTTCTGCTCCAGGCTTCTTGAGCTAACCTCCTCGTAGTTGCTTGGCACGCACTAAGCACACTCCTTCCGAGTCTTGCTCTAATTTGCGCAATCTTCCTTGCTTCATTCTGTTCTCTGTGCAAATGCCCTCTCTTCAAGAGATCTTCTGACCACATTATAAAAAAAAAAAACAACCCCTTAGCTATCTCTATTCATTTTACCTCCCCGTGGTATTTGAATTACCAATGTGCTCACTCTGCCAACAGTTTTTTTCCCCCAAGTAAAGCAGTGAAAGCATCAAGATTAAATAAAGATTTTACAAAGAGACAGCAAATAAAGTTGTCAAAGAAATTCCATACTTCCTTATTTTCTCCATTTTTCTTCTCTTGTCACTTACAAATAAGCTTGGTCTGCTATTACTCATCCCAACTTTTTTTATTCTGGTGTCCACACCCAGACTTCTGGGCTTTCATTTCTGTGTACTTCTTGTGTAAAATGGCTTCTGAACTATGTACTTCTCTCAAATGTAGACTTATTATAAATAAGTATAAGCATTCATCTGCTTCATTATGTGTTCTAGTGTCTCTCTGCCCAAGCATTTCTCTTGATTTTTTAATGGAGTCACCCCACATGCAGTATTCTATTTCAGTATCAAATACACACAAAATGCTTATCTGGTAGGAATGTCTTCAATTCCCATAGACTAACTCAATACTGTAGATGTGAAATCAAATATTGCATAGAGAGATCTGCAAAATAGCAGCTTTTCAGATTTTAACATGTAAATATGACAGTGTCCACCAAACAGTAGTTATATACCAAGCCCCAGGTTGTGGATTAAGATGTATTTTATTGGTTGAGGCCCTACATCATGTGTATTACATGGTAGTCAGCTTTGAAATGGTTTGACATAAGAATTTGTCTAGGATGATCTTGAAGGTATCTTTGAGTTTCACATCATATGAATCTATAATTTTATTTATTATCAAGAAGATAAATTTCATGATATTTATTCAGATATATGAGTGTTTCCTTACAGATATTGTTGGCAATATCTGTGCTTCTTTCATAGCATGAGTCACAGTGCTCTCTATTAAAGTTACTTTGATATGTGCCTGGCCTCACTGCAACACTCATATGATAACAGCACACAAGTCAATTAGTCTAAAATGCCAGAAGGAGATATCTTGCAAGTCACCTCTACTTTCTCCTCCAGAATTTAATCCTCCCACCTCCTTCAATTTTGTTTAAATCCAGTGTTGACATCAGTTTTCCTGTCCACCTCCTACTGGTAATCACACCCAGGAGATGATCTCATAAGTCCATCCATCCCTTTCTCCTTACCAGTCCTCGAAAGTGGCTTTAAGAGGAGTTCAGAGTTTGGAACACCCCATACCTCGCTCACCCCTCACTCTGAAGAGTGCTTTCGGGCCAGCCAGCCCATTTTTCACATCTTTCCTTGGCCTAACATTTACTGCTGTAACAATCCGTCTCCAAACCTTATTGATAACTTTTTTCTAATAAAATATCATTTGAGATTCTCACCATGTAGTAGTAAGTATAATTGCTCTCAGCATTGGAGAGACTTATATTTCTAGAGGTCTGAGAATATTCCTGTTGATTGAAATTGGTAGGTTGGGCGTGTATATAGACCTAGTACTTCTTTTTCTTTCTTTCCATATGACCTCTCAGGAACACTTGACCCTGCTGCCTACTCTCCTATTCCTGAAAATCTTCCTTCCTTTGCTTTCCCTGGCATTACACAATTCTGATTACACTACTTCCTCTGTGGTTACACTGCCTCAGTTCATTTTGCAGAATCTTCTTCCACTTCCATTTTTTTTTAATTGCTGTTCCTCACGCTTTTGTCTCAGGTCTTTTTCTTTTTGCTTTGGAATTCCCTTTCCTCAAGTAACCATTGACTTGCTAATAACTTGTAAATTAAAGAACTCCCAAATTAAAGAACTAGGATCCACTATCTCCTGGACATATCCATTTACATGGCTTATGATTCACCCCAACTAAGTAAATCCAAAGCCAACGCATCATCTCCCTCCTGGCTCCAGACCTCTCCCTCACTTCTTTGTGAATGGATCCACCAGCCACTTCATTGTTCGAGCAAGAACACTGGAATCTCTTCCTGACCATCTCTCAACCCCACAAATCCCATCACTAAGCCTCCAAAGCCTATCAATGTCCACTGACATTCCACCTGCCCACATCCACTATTCCTTGCCTGGATTATTAGAAAATCTCATTTCCTGCCTCCAGGCTGACTGCACTCCAGTCCATTCTCCATACTGTGGGCAGAAACAATCTTCCTAAAACACAAAACTGATCATGTTATTTCTCATCTTCAAATTCTGTGATGGCTTTCCCATTGCTCTTAGGATAAAGACTGAAGTTAAATTGAGAGTTATAAGGCCCTCCATTAACAGTCCCTACCAAGTTCTGCACAGTCTTCGGCCACACTGCCCACTTATACTCTAAGATCCAGTCAGATCTAACTTCCTTTGGCTCTTCAAAGTGACACATTCTCTGTGGTGTCTGGACTTCTCTGTGAGCTTGTCCCTTTCCCAGGAATACTCTCATCTCACCTACACAAGAAGACTTTACACACAAATTTCTATAATACTTATATCTCAGTTCTTGGACTATAAGTAGTTTAAACTGTTTTCTTCTTCTTGCTATTGTATTTTAAAATGTTATACAATGAACATGTATTACTTTTATAATTATTAATTAAAAGCCAGTAATCAACCTATGCATAACCTGTGACCCAGTAATTCCATTCTGGATATATATACAACAGAAATGTATATTTTTTTTCACCAGAAGACCCAATTAATTGTGGCAGAGGTTTTTCTTTAATTTCTTTAATTAAAGGCAAATATATTAGCATTTTAAAAATAATGCTTGTTACTAGATTAAGGGTGTGTGGTACACTAGACCCCTCTGTACTACCTTTGCAATTTCCTGTCAATCTATTTCAAAATAAAAAGTTAAAAAACATCATAGTCACTGACATAAATATTATCTAGTAACTTTAAATAACATTCCTCTGGAAATTAAAATTCAGTTGGCAACTAAATGCATGAAAGAAAATAAATCATTCATAAGATCTATCTTCAGTATTACTTTGTGGTTTAAAAAAATTCCTTTAAATGAATCATTTCTGTTATATTTATTGAAATATAAATATCAAGGAGGTAAATGCTGGACTACTTGAATAAATAGTTTCTTTTCCTTGTTCCTAGATCTCAGTGAACCCATAAGTTCATAGACTAGGAAGCCTTAATGTGACAACTGGAATGACATATAAATCAAGTGTGATAACATTTCAAATATAAATGAGGGTTGCAAAAGAAAGAAGATATGGGCCAATTGCTGTTTTTCTCTTTCTGGGAAGGGCTTCCTTTTAGCCCCCAGAAAGATGGTCTGAGGAAGACATAGGAGAGGAACAAGGAGTGAACTTCTTCTCAGGGGCACAAGGCAGAGCCATGGATTGCCGCGTGGCCTTAACCAATAATCGTCACATCAGTGAGCAAGCCCTCCTCCCCGCTTCTGTGTCCCCTCCTCTTCATCCACGCCTCCTTCTCATCCAGCTCTCCACATCTGCCCATGTAAGTCACACAAATAAAAATGTAAAAGTATATGGTATATGCTATAAATGGAAGGTATTATCATCAATGATACTCCACTTGGAAGTCTTAGGGGTTTCCCCAGGATCTTATGGCCAAAACAGAGCTCCTGATGCTCTCTCTGCAAAACAGCTTGCATCCTAGTCTTCCTCGGTGTGGTGCGTGATACCATTATCCACCTAGTTACTCAAGTCAAAAGTCATGAATTTATCCCCACCTCCTCCCTTTCCCTGCCACAATGCCACTTAATCCATCAACAAGTTCTCTCTCTTTTACATTCACAATGCATCTCAGACCTGTCTGCTTTACTCCATCTTCACTTCAACTACCTTATTCTAGACATAATCATTTCTTACTGGGATTATTACAATAGCCTCCTAATAGTTTCCTTGCTTCAACACTATACACCAGCCAGGGTGATCTTTAAAAAAAGTAAATCAAGCAAATTATATTGCTGTCCTGCTTAAAAATCTCCTATGACTTCTCACTGTAACTAGAATAAAGTACAGAGTCCTTATCATGGCCCCTCAGGGTTCTCACACTTGGGCCCACCCCTGCCACTCAGGTGTACTGACTGTGCTCCTGCTGCCCAGGCCTTCTTTCCCATCCTCAAGCATTCCAACTTAGAGCTTGTGCTCTGCCTAGATGCTCTGTCCCCGGTATGCATGACCTGGAGTCACAGCTCACTATCATCACCATCTGGGGCCTTTTCTGAACACCCAAACTAAATTAACCCCCACTATGTGGAATAATTACTGTGTTCATTTATTTATTGTCTATTGCACCCCCCATCCCACGTAAACTTTAAGTGAGTGGGGACCGCTGGTTTTCCTGGTCCCTAAAACAGTCTGGCACATAGTAGGCTCTTTAAAAGAATGTGCTAACAATTTCTTTTGTCCATTTTTTCCTCTTTTGTCTTTCATCAAAATGACTAAAATCCAAGAAAAAAGAAGAAAGATATCAAGAAATAATCTCAAGAAATATAGAACAGTTCTAAATTCCAATGTTCAACATGAAATGATACGTAAAGACATGAATGTTAACTGCTGAGTGAGACCTGTGCAAACCGTGTCCAAACAAAGTTCAATGGAGTTGTCTACTAATTTTTGGTTAGTATAACTATTATGCAAACATTTTTGTTTGCTTTTTACTATGAGCATTATTTTCCACTGTAGACTTTGGGGGGAGTAATTACTGTGCTTTGCAAGGAGTATTAACACCTTATACTTGAGAAAGAAAAAAAATGAAGTCAAAGCATTGCTCCCTCTGTACCTACCGCCACACCACCCAACTTCCTCCAATTTCCATAAGCCTGTTTCTATCTGAGGTATCACAGCTTCTTTGTATTTTTAAAACAAAAAGAGATCATTGAGAAGAAGGAAAGATTTAAATAATCATCCATTGAACTTTGCATACAAAATAATGAGTGTATATTATAAATAGATTTGACAAAACCCACCTTAAAACTGAGGGATTCTTTCCTCATTTTTAACTGTATATTTGTTCTTTATGAGTCATGTATATTAAAAGTTATCCTTTATAAGACTCTATTGAAAGCAATGAGTCAAATCTTTTTCCTTTGTTTTTTTGAGCACAGAGGTTTCTGTTTACCTAAGATGTGTCCTTTTGTCTATAGATAAACAATTGCTGACATGAATAGCAGCTTTGTTAGCTCAGTAGCCAGTGCAAATAAAAGAATAATGAACAGAGTGAACAGTCATTCTCTGTGACTAGTAAGAAAGGAGTTGGTTACTGTGTGTGCATAAAATACCAACTGAGCTGTTACTGTGTCATTCCACAGGACGCTGGACTAACTGTTGGAGAGCTCCAATTAGGTTGTTCTTAAGCTAAAAAAGCTACTAGAGTTCTATCTGCTGACAAAACAAGTTCAGTCAAAAGAGTGACCTGGTCAGTAAGTATAAGTCAGAAAGAAAAGCAGGCATCTTCTGTTTGTCTAATATAACTATTTGTTTGGAACACAGTACATCTACCTTCATCCAGTCTCAACCTTGGGCTAAATTACAGCCCAAAGGTCTAATAAAAACAAGTCCATTCCCTCTAGAATTCCAGATTTACTGGTATATGTTTTATCTCTATATTTGCTGCTTAAGAAAAGGGAAGATGTTTCTGGAATATGAAGCAATAATGGGAAACCATGAAGGGCAGAATTTTGTAATGAAAAAAAATCCCAACCTGAGAATCAGGAACTTGGTTTCTAAACATATATAAACTCTCTGGGCCTCACATTCCAGAATATAAAATAGGCATAGGAATTTTTTAGGTTCCATTACACTCTAAAAAAAATAAATCATTGCAGTAGAACTGTCCTTAGGCAATAAATGATTAAGATTATATCTACACTGAGCTATCAGGAGAAAAATAAAGACATTCTATATTGTTAAGAAGTATTAATATCTCATTTACAACATCTTCGGTGTTTACTGGGGGTATGTATTAAAAATGTTATTTGCCAAGGATGATTTCAACACAAAGAGTGGTAAATCTGCCACAAGATTTCTAAATAAGGTGTTTCCAGTTCAGTTCAACTTGGCCAATATTTATTGAGATTCTAATTTGTGAGAAGCATTAGCCTGACCTTGGACAACACCACAGAGAACTACATTTCTCGACATTGTGGATTTTTATCTTGTGTATTTATTTCTACAATTAGGAACAGTTTCCCTCATTCCTTAGTAATACATATAGAGCTCTTTTTGAGGGGTGAGGGAGGGGGCCATTGTTGCTAACTTAAACTTTCCAAATCACAATCTTTGACTCAAGACCTTTACTTTCATTACATCCTCACTACCTTTATATACTTAGGTGTGGAGGAAACCTGGGAACTGCAGAGCTAGTTCATGTAGAGAGGGAAAATCTGCACCAAGTTTCAATTAAGTGAAAGAAAAACATGTGGAGTGCTAGTATCTATAAGGAGGCTGCAGCCAGTGATGAAGAGGAGGCTTTGGAAGGGTCAGAGCCCAGAAAGCATGTTCAACCTGAATGTCTAAAATCTGGGACAGCACAGAGATCTTCTGGCAATTAGGCCAGTGAATAAAACAAGAGTTTTGCAGCATATACGATGTTCTTAAATGAGTATGCTTGGATTTGCATACATATAAATCCAAGAAATCTTCTTTTCTTTTTTACTTTTTTTAATTTATATTTTCATTGACAAATAGCATTGTATGTTTTGATCATGTACAACATGATGTTTACATATATATATATGATGAAGTACATTGTGAAATGGTTAAATCTAGCTAATTAACAAATGCATTCCCTCACATAGTTATTATTATTTTTGTAGTAAGAGTACATAACATCCACTCTCTGTAGATTTTTTCAAGAATACAATATATCATCTTTAACTATAGTCACCTTGCTGTACAATAGATCTCTTGAAATTTATTTCTCCTATCTAACTTTAATTATGTATCTTTTGACCAACATCTTCCCATACTGCCTCTCCTCTGACTACCCATGGTAACTAGCATCTGATAACTACCATTCTACTCTCTACTTCCATGCGATTAACTCTTTTCAATTCCACAGATGAGTGAGATCACACAGTATTTATCTTTCTGTGTCTGGCTTATTTCTCTTTACATAATGTCCTTCAAGTTTATCCATGCTGTCACAAATGGCAGGATTTCATTCTTCTTTATGGCTGAATAATATTCCATTATGTATATATACCACAGTTTTTTAGCCATTCATCCACTGATAGACACTTAGATCCCACCTAAGTTTCTACCAATACCTGCCTTGGTACATTCTATACTAATTCCTGGCTAGTTTCACAGTATTTTCACCAGCTACTACCATTTCAGTGGAAATGAGAGCCCGACTCCTTGTATGACCATGTCATTAATACACAGAGAATGGTTGTGGGGTCTTTGCACTTGCCCTTTGCTTGGAATGTTCTTCACCCAGATATACGCACACTCACTTCCTTTGAGTCTGGGCTGAAATGTGGCATAATCCAAGAGGCCTCACTTCCTCCTATTTAAATTTGTACTTCCCTATTGATCTCTATCCACTCATCTAGTATATTTTTTTCAAAGCTCCCATAATCGCCTGATATATATATTCACCTAAATATATTCATTTGTTTCTACTGTTTGCTTGTGTCTGTGACCAGAATGTAAGCTCCATGAGAGTGGGGAACGTTCATTGGTCCACTGTTGTGTCCCAGCTCCTATAACAGTGCCTGGCATATAGTAGGTGCCTAATAAATGCTTGTTGAATGTATTAATTAAATACATTCAATACATCTGATCATCCTTTAGAACAAGTCAAACCACTGAGCAGGTGGAGAAAGAAACAGTCAAGAATGTTTTCTATCACCTGGCTTTTCCTCTGCTACTTCTTCCAAAGGCTTGATAATGACTTCGTCTCAGGAAACAATTATAGATTATGGACAGTATGGAAGCTTATTTGTTCCTTATTTTCTGGGGAGAACCATAAGCCTGTAATTTTCCTAGAGGGAACATTTACAAAGCATATTTTACACATCTAATTGTTCTAATAACAAAGAAGTGGCTAAAGTTTAGGGATAGGGTATTAATGAGAATGTATATGATATATATGGTAACCTCTACCTCCCCATCACCCCTTTTAAAAAATATTTCCAATCTTGATTTGGTTGGTCTGGCTTAACTGGTCAGATTCAGGAAGTTTGTTTAAACTTTAAAAATACTAATAAAATCTAACAATTATTTAGAAACTCTTTTCTTCCACAATCTCTTCTGGAGGTCACAATAAATATGCAGTGTGATTTATTGGCTTGAGAGATCCCAAAGAATAAGAAGATAGGAGGAAGAAGGCCATGGTCATGTACCCCTCCCTCTTGGGTTTGGATGGCAAGTCACTAACATTCTGGGAGCATTAGTAAGTTTTAGTTTCCTGAAGGATCCTTGATAGAGACACCCCCAGAAGAGATTTGTAAGATATTTAGAGAATTCCTGCTTTGTGTCAGAACGTATGTTCTGTTCAGGTGACTTGAAGCCATTATTTCCATTTCTACTCTCAGTTTCTAGACAGCCTGGTGGACTCGTCCGTGTGAACATTCCATGAACATCTTGAGAAGTCCTTGGTCGCTGTATTAAACTATAGTGGGACATGGGACTGCACATACTCTTTGTGTCTACATACTAAATAGTGCTGAGGCCAAGCAAAACAACTTAGCTGCTTGATCCAAGAAATACCATTTCCTGGAAGTTAACATTGTGAGCCAGACAGGTTAATTTATGAAGACTTCACAGTTTCTCATCCAGACTTGCTTCAAAACCTTTGCTTCACTGTCCCCACTGGTCCCCATTACTCCCCTTCTTGCAAAACCTGCCTTAACATCACCCAACCCAGGCTCTAAAATGCCATAATTCAGCACTTTGAGATACCACAACAGCTGTACAGGGTTCTAATAAACTTAGCATTGCTTGATCAACAGTTTTTCTGGTAGCCTTTTTGGGAATTGATAGCCAACAACCTAAGTACAATTTGTTTGAATCTGACCTTATTATTTCCTCCCCAAACTTACTCTTTATCCTTTGATGACATTAGAATCTACCTAACATAATCAACTAGAAACAGAATTATTCTTGACTAGTCCCTCTGACCTTCAATAACTAACCCATCCTGAAGTCCTAATGACTACACGCTAATCCGTTTTTACCAAGGTTTCTCAAAATGTGTTCTATAGGAAAGTAGTCCCACAAGATGCACCATAAAATAATTATTCTAAAGTCATTTAAGTTGCCCGAATTAATGGCAATTCTCAATGAACATTGTCAAATAAAGGCCCTGAAGAGGCTTGTTTAACTTAATATTAACATAGACTTTCACAAACTTACTTGAGCATGGCACATCTTTCTGAATAACTACTAGTAACACCCCAGCAAACACACAGCTGCAGAAACACCAGTCCACCATGGTGTCAGAGGATAGGATCTCAGACTCCCTTTACAACCTTTCTGGCTCCAGAGACAGCTTATCACAAAGGGGCTTGCTCCATACTTCCCAAGTAAGTTGCAAAATAAAAACTCTTTGTCATGAGTCTCTGAACATCTATGGCAGATTTTTGTGTGGTGTGTGGTCTTTAGTTTTACCTGGCTGGAAGATCCTCCAGGACAGGCCTATCAAAGTCAGTACATAAGATCACTAAGCAAAGAGCCAGGTGAGGGTCAGAATCACTCTGTGCCTTTCTAAAAATGAAACAATAAAATTGCAGTGAGCTGAGACCATCTGGCTGGCCTCCGAGGTCAGTCAAAGTGTCTATGGGCAGGCAACAGTGAAAAACTTAGCTAGTGAGTCTGTAAAAGAAGAAAAAGGAAAAGTTCAGCAGAAGTTAGTTTTTTTCCTCCCAAAAGTGTAAGCACCCTAAAGGCCTCAGATGGACAACAATTTTCAGACACAAAGCTCTTGCATCTCACATTGTGTAGTGTTCAAAACACACATGGGCTCTTAGGAGTTGTATGGATTTGGACAAATTATACACCTCTTTTTAGTTTCCTCATACGAAAATGAGCTAATGAAAGTCCTGTTCCAAAAGGTTGTTACAAGGATTAAGCAAGATAATGCATGTAAGGGACCAGCATGTAGTGCTCATTAAAATTGGCTATTACTAAAGCAGTCCTAGTAATTGTGCAGAAATGCTCCATTCTACATGCCCTCAGGCAAATCACAGCCTCCTTCCAGGAGCCTGCTCTCCTGCCTTGAGAGTTTTCTCAACAGCTCCTTGGCCTATCAAAGAAAACAATAGGGGGAAAGTGGCCTCATTAAATGGAAACAGTATAAAAAGGTGACAGCTAGTCTCAACCTGACTCACAGGTTCTGACAGAAACAGGGTGGGTATCCAATTCCTGGACTTTCTGATCTCACCATTATTAAAAGCACTTAACGGAAACACAAATTAGAGTTCCCTGAATAAAACAGACCTTGGTACTAATCAGGAGGAGATTTCTTTTCATCATTATGTTATTCACCAATGTAGGGTCAAGGTGGGAATTGTCTTCAAATGATAATACAAAGTAGTAATAGCTAAAATGTAGTGGGCTGTTACTGCACAGTCTCTGGGCTAAGCCCTTGATATACACTGTCGTATTTGATGTTCACAGCTACTTAATGATGTAGGTACTATTTTTATATCAATTTTCCAGACAAGATAACAGATCCTCAGAGAGGTCAAGGATCCAACTTAAGATCACACACAGGTAAACATGCTGGTGGTTTGATCTGATTCCAGGGAGTCCAATTCTAGAGCCAGTACTTTTAGTAACTTTGCTGCACTACCTACCCAAGCTAAACACACTGCTGAGATAATGCAGTCTAAGTAGTCTACAAGAAGCTGTGTACATGTGATGTATATGCAGCTTTTCAATGATCAGAGTAACAATCAAAATGCTATCTTTTAGGTGAAGGTGCACTCCTGTGTTTGACCAATACTTTGCCCACATTGCACTGGTTTCCAACCATCAGAAACTCTTGTGTTACTTTGGTAATGCCAGCTGAATATTTTATCAGTTAAAAAAAAATCCTAACTGCCTATGATCTGTTTGTGAACCTTCCTAATCACTAACCAGGGTTAATTCCTCAATACCACAACCTCTGTTTTTCAGCTAAACAGGTAGTAATCCTACCATGCAATCCTCCTTAAAATGAGAGGCAGTGATGTTGTTCAGTCATCCCAATGTCTTAGGGATATTAGGTGTAGAGATTATGTGATAATGAAATCAGATCATTATACTGAAAGCAATAAAATCAAACCTAGAATTTAATTCCCCTGAAACTAGGGGCCTCATGCATGAATTGGTTGGGTATTTGTTTTGCATTATAGAGGGCTTGCTTCTCAATAGATGTCTTTTTTTAAATTCTGAAAATAGTCCACTTTTTATCTGACATATATGTAGCACTTCTGCCTTACATATTTGAAGAAATTAGTAGAGAAAATCTTACATTTTAATTTGAGAATAAAGAAATTGTAAGATATTTAAGAAAATTCAAAACAAAAATATGTATGCAAAATAGTGACCACAACCAAAGGAGCTGTATAGACTATTTTGACACCCATCTTGCATAGCCCAGCAGTTTTCTAAGTTGATGCTACTTGTGTACATGCCCCATCTAGAACTGCTAAAGTTGAGATACAGGATATCTGAATTGGGAAGGATGCAAATGACAATAGTCTTGCTTACAAAGTGTTTTCTATGTGGCAGATACTGTTAATCTTCATTACGGCCCTATGACGGAGATAAAGAAAGTAAGGCAAGGAGGCAAAGGGTGAAGCAGTTCACCTGAGGTCAAGTAGCTTGCTAGTGGTAGAGCCAGGAATTAAACCCAGATAATTTGGCTCCACTCTGAGCTCTTTATCACTCCACTCTGACTCAGTGTTACTCCCAAATGTCAGCTTCAAGCCCAAGGCAACTTCTACTCATAAGGAGCCCTAGGTGAGGAAGTTCATGCCCTGGGCTTCCTGTCAAGGAAGATTTCAAGAGCTACCAAGAATAAGGAAGACTGGAAAGGCACAAACTAATTGGCCTCTCCGGGGCCTGCCAGAATGGCCAGGCCTCACAGAAATGCCTTCCACCAAAAGAATGCTAGGTCAGGACGACCACCTAGAGGTGCTGATGGGTGCACACTCCCCTCTGGTCTGCACTGTTCATGTTTCAGGAGGGAAGAAGTGTCTCTGGTATATCTAAGACCCCCACCCCAGGTGCCCCTATAGAATGTAAAGTATTATATCAGGTGACTGATGGGGACAGAGGGTAGAGAAGTCATAGGTCCTTGCATTCCAAAAAATTGCATTCTAAAGTTCCTCATTGGTATCTATTCTTGATCCTCACTTCCCTCAGACTTGCCTCAAATATTTTAAATATTTCATTTTTCAAGAAATTTCTGGTATTACACATTGATTTCATCTTTCCAAGCTGAGAAATGAGTTGACCATCAAAGTTAATAGGGCAACCCGTGAAAACCAGCCAAACAAGTTCCAGTGGCTCCTGTGCACTTACGTCTTGCTCTGACTCAGACATAGGCATCACTGTGGTTTAAGATATGATGAGCTGGCCCCCTGCACTACTGATATCCCTCAGCTATGGACTCTGGGACTGAAGTGCATCAACGAGCTTGGGATGAATACAGTGCTCTGTGCTATGAAAACAGACTAATCCCTACACCTTTATGCCAAATAATGTCAATTCATGAGTCAACAGTGCCAACACCATTTGGTGCCTTCCCGACAAGCTGGAAGGTCATTGCCAAACTGCCTGCAGTATGGCAATAGGAAAATTAAGAAATATTCATTAATGCCAAGTTATATGAGAATCTTATTTGTCTTGTAATTTTTCTAAGTAACGTTGGGTGAAACCATGTGTTTGGAGATTATTTCAATGCAACATTTTTTGAACATCTATGAGTAAGAAAATGTGTTAGCTTCCTGGAATATAAACGTAAGTAAGACACAGTCACCTCCAGCAAAAAACTGGTAATATGGTAATGGTGGAAGCAAAAATATCCATGACATTTTAATAAAAAAGGAGCAAAATTTGTCTTCTTCCCCTCTCTGACAGAGACTTATTTTGAGGTTAACTTCGAGAGCTTGTTTATAAATAGTTTACTCTCTTAGCCTTAGATTTTGAACTGAGAGAGACTATACTGTTCTCAATTGCTAGGTAAAAACATTTTTAAAGTTTTTGATGGTGAAAAAATAAGAACCACCCTTGTTACAAGAAACAAAATCTCCATGATGCAAGCTCAAGGCATTCTCATGTAAAGACATAAATCAGTTTAGGGGTAACAAGCCTGCTGGTGCTTCCCCTTGGGCCATTGTCTAACTGCCTAAATCAGAGATTTGGGTGGGGAACCCGCAGCCTTAAGGCCACTTGTAGCCTTCTAGGTCCTTAAGTGTGGCCTTTTGACTGAATCCAAATTTTACAGACCAAATCCTTTCATTAAAATGTGTACAGCAGAGAAAGATGAAGCTTTTCTTGCTTCTTTTGGTGCTTAAAAAAGAGCAATCTTCAAATCAGAAGGTTGCAAGTTCCCCACACATGTGTGGGGACTGACAGTTGTCAATCCAACAGCCTACCCCCTTTTTCTCCTCTAAGAGGATTCTGATTTGACTGTGTGCTCTCCAGTGACAATGTGAATTCTGCCCCTCAGGAATGAATGATGACTGATCTAAGTCCTTCATGATAATCCTATTCTCTTTTGCCAGTGATTGGTTAAGAGTTAGCCTGCGACCTATTTCTGGCCAGTTAGAGGGAAGGCAGTCTATTAGGTGTTATCCAAACCACAAGGGGCTTTCAGCCTAGGTCCTGATGGTCATCACACAAAGATCAAATTATTGAAACAACAAGGATTGCCAAGGAAGAAAAGCATTTTTAATACTATAGACATCTTGTTGGGAGAACGGGAGAAGCTAGCTCAAATCCATCTCCTGGACTAATGGAGATCATGGACTTTTAAAGGAGGGGCCACATGCCACGGGGCAGGTCATAGTGTAACTAACAAGGGGCTGTGAGCATTGGGGACAGGTTATAGGGTATGGTGAATCTTGCTGTCAGGAAGTCTGCCCTGGCACTTTCAGAATCTCAGCTCCTTTGTCTTGCAGAAAATCCACCCTTTCTGGGAAACAACTCAAAATGTCAATTATTACTTAAGAGAGAGGATTATAAAAAACATATAGGGGTCATAGCCGGTTACATGGGGAGGCTCCTAGGAAGGACTTTCTTCCCTGAGTAGATAGAGGCGTATGATGGATATGTTCTTTCTGCTGAGGACATTGCCCTGTGAAGATATGCGGTACCACAGCCATCTTGTAACTATGAGGAATGACAGTGTCACTATGATGGGATCAGTAAAGCCTCGATAACATGGTCAACACTAACAGGCTGAGCCACTCTTAGAACCAAACGTCTCATGACTTCTGGTTATGTGAAATCATAATATATAATTATTTATGCAAATAAAGTACCTTGTCCCAGGCTCAAAGAGGACAAAGAGGAAGACTGAGGTTTCAAACCCAAATATGTCTGACTCAAAAGCATCAGTTTGGTCTTTCCTGCCAGACTTAAAGAATTAAAAAACCAAGAAAGTTAGAAATGGATATTCAATATCCTGGCTACCTCCTTTGAAGGGTGTCCTGACACACCACTAAAGTGAATATCCCTATAACATCCCTGGCAAGTCCCAGATTTGTCCAGGAGTTTCTGCTTCATGTGCCCTAACTCAAGGTCAGCTGTAGAGCAGCTAGCAACATTCTGACAGTAGAGGTCAGCCAAATGACCCAGACAAGACAGTTTGGTTTAAAGTTGCTTTAGGGATTCAAATACAAATGGCAGAAGCATCGACAATTCTTGACAGTTTTCAACCTAAACAAATACTACCTGAATAAGAATGCTTCTTGATTTTTGGCTGTGCAAAATCATTGTCTTTAAAAACTTTCCAGAGCAGTCAAATAAATTTCTGAAAGTGTCCTAGTTATGTTAAATACTTTAACAACTTCTTTTTCCTGATGAAATTATGGCCATCATGTGCTGAAAACAGGTACGTGTTTCTCACAAATCAAAATTACTTAAGAAAGGTAGACCAGTTTGAAACATTCCTGGAGAAAGGAGCAATATTCTACTCTCGTGAGTAAAAATGACTGAGGTCTACCTCAGGATAAAAAGTAATTACTAGGAAAAACGATGTATCTTTTATGAAAGATTTTTTTCCCAGAACCGGGTAGTGGAGGGAGTTGGGGATGGGAAAGGGGAGGAGGGGCAGAAGGGAGTATATTATATTAACAGAACCTGGCTGCTCAAAGTGTGGTCCAGGAACCAGCAGCACTGGCATCATCTAATGTTGGAAATGCAGGATCTCAGGCCCCACCTCAGACCTACAGGATCAGAATCTGCAAGTTAACAAGACCCCCAGGTGATTCAGATGCACATTACAGCACCAGAAGTAAAAGTTTAGAGTAATGATTCATCACCTTGGCTGCCCTTTGAATTTTCCGCAGAGCTTTTAAAAAAAAGCGGTGATACTTGGGGTCCAAATCCAGAACTCTTGATTTAATTGTTCATGGGTAGAGTTGAGGCACTGAGGTTTTTTAAAGTTTCACAAGCAATTACAATATGCTGCCAAGGCTGAGAGCTGCCAATTTAGAGGGCTGATAGTGGCAGTTTCAGTTTATTTGTTCTCAGTGGCACTAGGAAATATGGAAATTGCTGTTTTAGACTTGAAGCCATGAGACCCTGTAACAAGAGAATTCTTCATGATCAGGTGTAGGATGCTTAATAACAGGTCATGGAATTCTAGTGCTTTGCATTGTACAATAGATCTTTCCTTAAAAATGTATATGTACAATAAATCTTTATAAATAAGAATTATTTTGTGCACTTAATATCTTTCATACACTGTACTATACAATCATGTACATCATGTCATGCCACAAATGCTACAAAAGGAAGGTATTATCATCCTTCTTTCATAGATCTGGAAGCTGAGGCTCAGAGATGTTAAGGCATTTCCAGGGTGACACATCTGATAAACAGTGCTGTCAGGATTTGAGGACAGGTCTTCCTGTCTCCAAAGTTGAAGTTCTTTCCCCCGTCATAACTGCTTCCATATAAACACAAATTATATTTCAAATTTACCAAGTTTGTCACTTCAGTAAATACATAGATCATTTTGCAAAGCAAAGAGTTATTTGAGGCAATCCCCCCTAATTTATCTACTTTAAAAATTGCAAAGTTTGTGCAGATTTTCCCAAAGGAATGCAGTCCAAGTTCTGATTTTGGCCCTCACATGGGTGAGTTTTAAAATGAATAACTAGAGTTACTTCACCTCCTTTCTTCCTGTTCCCTCCACCTCTGGCCAAGCCTTTTATGGAGTGAAGTTCAATTAAAAAGAAATAAAAGGATTACCGGCCAAAAGAAAATCACTTAATTATTGCCATGTGAATATATTTAGCCTTCCAATTACCTGAGCTAAAAGAAGTAATCAAGGAATAATCAAAACATTATTGCACCATGTGGGTTTAGTGGGCCTTGTGTGGTAATTTTCCCAACAAGAGTGTATAGGCCATCACCCAGTAAGATGCTGTTGTACCCTGTTCTCAAACCATTTAAGAATGATATTCACATTGCAAAGGAAACTCCCCATGGGGAGCCCCTGGTGGGGCTTCTTTTTGAACATGTATAGCTCAGTGTACCATGTTACATTACTTCTATAGCATCAAATTACCCTCCAGTCTCTGGGTCAAAGAACTGAGTCTGCTTAAAATTAATCCAGTAGTTGGCAAAAATGACCCGAGAATGAGAAGAGAAGCCTCCAAATCATATTGGGCATCACACAGATGCCCAAGCAGATAAAAGTGATGCTTGGAGTCCATCAAATAGTTACTTCACATACAAATATATTGTTCCAAGTACTTACAAAGTGAGGAGTACTATGCTAATTGCTTTATATGAATTATTCCACTGACTCCTTATAGCAACTCTGCAAGAAAGATTCTACTAATTTCATTTTACAAATGAAGATGCCCAGGCATTAAGTGACTTGCACAAAACCACGTTGCTAGTAACAGATGAAACTAGGAATTGAATGGCCACAGCCAAAGTCCAGAGCCCATGTGTTTAGCTCAATACTGCCACTTATTGGTAGGATGTAATATCACTTTCTACAGGGATACAATTAAAATGGAAGGTCCTGGACAGGCCTGACCTGCACCTATTCTCTCTGTTTCCCTCCCCAACAGAACCCTGATTTTCCTTTAAGGAAATAACCGTAGTAACCATCTAATAGTTATGCAGTGCCCATGATGTTTGAATGGACTGACCCCCTTCCAGCTCCAGGCCAAGGTCAATCAACATATTCTCACACCCCTTGCAACAATGATTAATTTATCTTGGTTCAAGACGAGCTAAGATCTGGAAATATCATTTGGTGATTGTGAGAAGTAACACTTTATACCCTAGAAATGGACAAGGAAGCAGGTAGCTGCTGTGGGAATCATCTTCGTGTCCATGAGGTTACAGACGGCCTGAAAATAAAGCCAGAATGAAAAGAACAAAGATCTTGACCAAAACATGTCTGATGCTGGATCTTCCTTTGGTTTACAGTTTCATGAGCCAACAAATTCGCATTATGGTTTAATTCCCATTGAGTTAGGTTTTCTGCAACTGAAAGCTCTTAACTAATATACAGATACCAATAATGTAGGCTTTGTTATGCTTGAAATAATTCTAAATAAGAAATTTACTTTCTATATGCTATGGTTTTAATAAGGGCTTCATTGTGAACGTCTTCCTGAAGATAAAGATATAGAATTGTCTCTAGACCAGCTCAGTGCTCTGATCATTGTTCTGCTGCTAATTTAGGTTTTGTAATTTGAAATTCATCACAATAGGTTAATATGAATAAAGTCATTCACACTGAGTCAATCATACTGCTATTCACCAACTTACGTAACTGTATGAAATACAATTTATGTCAAACTCAAGGAACACAAGATTCATTTCCTGAAAATTTGGGAGAAATGATATCAGTCATAGGTACACAAGAGCAGGAAATTGTGTTGAGAAATAAAACATGACCAAACTGATTGTTTCTCATTTTATTCAAAACCATCTCCCCCATGAAGCTTTCCTCAGAAATTCAGAGTCTCTTCGTGACTCAGTCTTTCCACTAACCCCACTTATCAAGGGTTGCAGAATTTGGCTCCCCACGTGGCTCTGATACTCCTACCACAGCCCTTGCCGTTACAGCAGACCCCTCTCCAAACCACAGTCTATTTGCATCTCGGCATGTTTCCTGTTGGTGTCCCCTGGTCTTTCTGCTTACCCCGATAGGATAATTGGATCAGCTCTACACAAGTTCAGAGGAAACCTCCAAGTATCAAAATCCCCACACAAGCAAATGGCAAGAAATGTACTTGCCAAAGGCAAACTGGATTGTCACCTCTCCTTAAGCAGTTCTAAGATAAAATTGCTTAAAAAAAGATGTATATAAATATATACATGAATATGTACATGCACGTACATATACATTAAAATATATTTGGGGAGAAGGAAGATTGTTAAGCATTTAATAAAATTTTTGTTGGCCTATTAACTTGTCTGAAGAAAAGTGTAGTGGAAGTTGAGGAAACCAGGAGAGGAAATATTATGCAAATTAGGAAAGTTAACCTGGAAGACTAGATTATGATAAATCAGTCTACAATTATCCCTTGCAATTCATTTGAGGAAGACTTGTTTTGCCTCCAATGAATCTAGCCAAGTTAAGTTGAAATTACTGATAGGTGAATTTAAAAAATTGTCAATGTCTTCTCCCAGGAACACATGTATGGTTGAACAAATAGTGTGCATGGCTCATTATGGCAAGAGAGAAAGCATACCTTGGGGAAGGGAGTGTCGCACTAAAAGGGCATTGGAAAGAATTACAGAATTTGAACATTTTTTTAGGTGATTTAGAAGAGGGTTAAGAAAGGAGGGCTTTGCTCTGGATTGGATGTTGTTAGGAAGTGATATAATTTCATGATTGGATCTCTCAATAAATCTTACCTAGGAAGAGGGAAGATTACAGGGAAATTAAAACTATCATTGGTAAAAAAGCAACAGCCACTCTAATTAGCCAGGATTGAAGGATGTTGGGTCATTTTTGTGGTTTAAACAATGTTCATTCTTTGTATGTGTTCACATACAAAGAGTGGTCTTGTTTTTGTATTGATCCGTCTTGGTCCCAGAGTGGCCTGTGTGATGTCAGTGTTCTGTGAAATTGTTATTTCAAGAAGATACCACTAAGACCTAGCTGGAGGGCCAGGTAGCTCCTGGATGTCAGGGGCAGGTTTCTCTTTCTCAAAGCCACTCAAGTTTTTCAGTTCCAATCATATAAAGTAAATCTTTCCACTAAACAAAGAAAAAGGTTCAAAAAGGCTGAAAAAGATGTTTGTAAATTTATAATATAAATAGGGAATTATTTTATCAAGTCTCCAATTTCATTGGAGAAAGTTGATAAAATTTCTCATCTTCCTCATTCAAATTTGGATAAAATTTTTAGACTTTGTCATGTCAAGTTTTCAAAATTAGCTAAAGAAAGTTAAGTTTTTTATGCCAAGAAAACTGAGCAGAATTTTTAACAGTCCACAAACATCTGAGCTAGACGTGTTTACAAAGTGTGGGCTATACAGACACATATATTTTTAATATGCCACAACAAACCTGCATGACCCTTTTGAAAAGCAATAAGGCCACAGAGGCCAGGAACTATTGAAGTTATAATGCTATTAAATTTCCATTACTATAAATAATTTGATGGTAACATCTTAAGCATGTAATTTTTCTCTTTTTAAAGAATAGGTAAATATCTTATATAAATATTTACATAAAATAAAGTCCCAAGAGCAGTGTTACTAACTCAAAGTACATGTATATTTTTATATTATAATAGCAGAAACTTTAAATATATTTGCCTCTAAATCTCCTAGATTGTCTATTAAGTCATAACTTAAGTGATCATTATTGGGAGCTGCAATGGCCCATTAGAGTTGTCCTGCTCTGAGTGAAGTCAGTCTTTATACCTCCACCTTTATCAGTCACTGGATGTGGGCAGGTCCCAGAAGGGCATGCCTTGGGTAAGGTGACTCTCTGAATCTGAGGTAATCGCTGAAGGTCCTGAAAGCTGAAGGCCATCTGCTCACAGTACTCCGGCAGCTGAGGCAATGAAGGAGAATCTGGGTGGTACAGCTCCATGTCCACTGCAGCCCACCCCTAGCACTGCAGGGAGCCACCTCTTTACAAACATAAAGGGAACAGCTCTTCCAGGATTCTAGAGGTCTCTCTTCCCAGGGCAAACTCAGGAGAAAAAATTAAATGTGAGGAACTATTGTCCCTGCCTCTGCAACTGTCTTAGAATTGCAATTGATTATCTCCTTCCTTAGTTACCCATTGTAGATTTCTCTTCTCTTCAGCTGACACCTCTGATTGCCTTAGAAGCTTTCCTGGTGGCATGACCCAGAAACTTGAGCTTGAAGAGCCTAAAGTGCTGATCACAGTGCCCTTCTCAAGCCAGGATTGCTGCATTTGTCTATTTACCATCAAAATTGGGCAAGAGAGCACCAAGAGGCACCTAAGTAGATCACCTGAGTTGGATCCATGGGTACGGGATCCCATATAACATCATGTCTGATCAGAAGACACACTTTCCACACAGGAGATGAGGGAATCAGCCCGTGACCATGAGATTCACTGGTTGTATCAAAGACCAAATCACCCAGACGTCAGCAGCTTGATAGAGCATTGGAATGGCCTGCTGAAGGCACAGCTGACACACCAGCCTAGAGGTGACACCTTACTACCAGAATGGGAGCCATCATCCAGGATGCATATTCACCTTGAACCAAAGACCTTTGTATAGTGCACTTCCCTTAACCACATGACTCCATGAGTCCAAGAATAAAGGGGGTGATAGCAGAAGTGGCACTGCTTAACATCAATCCCAATGACACACTTGGGGAATTTATGCTTTCTTTCCTTGCAACTCTGTGATCTTCAAGAAATTTTGTTCCCTGACAAGAACACTACTACCAGGGGACACAACCAAAAGCCCCACTGAATTATAAGATATGGCTTCTGAGAGTACTTCAGCCTCTTTGTGTGCAGGGACACAGCAGGCAAGAAGAGGAGTCACCACCATGGCAAGGTGACCCTGACCAAGGACTTGACCCCAATCTTCAGGAGGAGGTAGGGCTACGGACACATAAGAGGCAGGAAGGATTGTGTTGGCACCAGCATGTCCTAAATCTTCATAGAGTTTATCTACTACTCTCTGGAACACATTTATTTTAATAAAGCCTCCAAAGTGCCAGCCAATTCTTGCTCATCTGACCTGATTAGAATGATGTCATTGACACAGTGGATCAGTGTGATATTCTGGGAGATGTCTAGACAGTTCAGATTGCTTTGGACTATATTATGACAGTGGGTAAGGCAGCCTCAGGGAAAAACTCTGAATATATATGCTTGTCCATTCCGTGTAAATGGAAACTTTTTTTGTGAGAAATAGAAAAGAGCACATTCACCAAATCAGTGGTGGCTCTATGCCATGGATCTGAGGCCAGGCTCATCTGCTGCATCTGGCATAGTGGCTGCAGTTGGGGCAGGGTGGTGGCAGTGGGGGAGGGAGTGGCTTACAATTTGGTTGAGTTTATGGAGATAACCATCCATCTGTATCATCTGTTTTCTTCAGGAGCCATACTGCTAAATGAAATATGACAGAGACCACCCCTTTAGATCCTTAAGAATGGCACTAATTTTCATCCACCATCCTTCCTCTAGGATACTATCCTGCTTTTAACATAGTATGTTGGCCAGGCATAGGTGGGTGGAGGAGGATAGTTTTAGTGCTTACATTTGGCCTTCCCCACTATGGTAGCTTTTACCCCACCCACCAAGGACATAATATATTAATAGTATTTGTGCCAACTATCAGGTATATCTAACTGAATTATGTATTTGGAAACAAAGGAATGACTCCCAGGTGGGTCAATTAATGGGTTCCAGTACTGAAAACAGGCTTAGTTCAGGACACTGGGCAAAGAATCACGACTGTACTGCTGCAATTGCACTCAGGCTCTTGACTGTCCAGTCTTGATTTCTTCTGATGGCACAAATTGAGTACTACCCTTGCTGGAGGCCCAGCTATTCACCCCAGGACTCACCATGTTCTATTTAGCACCACCATAAATCTCGTCGGGGTCCTGCAGCTGCCACTCTGGCCTTGCCACTCTTTATATTCATTGCATCCACTGGTTCCTGATAACTAAGTGCAGCTAGATGGCCTCACGCATCAGCCCCAGCCAGCGGGGGAGAGACATCACTGAACTTAGTGATGCGGGTGCCAGTCTTACCAGCATGTTCCCAATGGCCTCAGTACGTGATGTACCCTCCAGGAAATGCACCCTCCAGGAATTTCCAAGGGACATGATCATCTTGTGGGGTTTTCAGTCCTACACAGTATATCCACTCCAGCTTCCCCACTTCCCTGACTCCTTCTTTTTTAAAAGTCAGCTTCATCGAGGTATAATTTACATACAATAAAATCACCAAATTTACAAGTATAATTTAATGAATTTTGACAAATTTTTACAGTTGTACAACCACCTCCACAATAAACATACAGAACGCATTCACCCCAGAAAGTTTTCTTGTGCCCATATCAGTCAGATCCTTTGCACCATCTTTAGCCTGTAGCTACTACTTTTCTGCTTTCTACTATAGTTTTGCCTTTTCTAGAATTTCTTACAATTGGAATCATACATTATATTGTCTTTTGTGTCTGGCTTTTTTCACTCAGAATACTATTAATATTTTGCAATTCATCCATGTTATTGTGATAATCAATAGTCTACTTTTTTATTGCTGAAAAGTATTCCACTGTATGGATGCATCACAATTTATTTAGCTATTCAATAACTTTTGGACATTGGAGTTGTTTCCAATTTGTGGCTATTATGAGTAAAGCTGCTATGAGCATTTTCATCCAAGCCTTTGTGTGAACATATGTTTTCATTTCTCTTGTGTAGACAACTAGGAGTGGAATTTCCTGGCCATATGGCAAGTCTATAGTGAACTCTATAAGAAACTTCTCCATATTGGCTGTACAATTTTGCATTTCTTACAAGAATGTGCGAGAATTCCAGTTGCTCCATGTCCTCTCCAAAACTTGGTATTGTCAATCTGTAATTTTTGCTTTTTTAGTGGAGTGTACTAGTATCATTGTGATTTTATTTGCATTTACCTAAAAACTAGCGATCTTCAATATCTTTTCATGGCCTTATTTGCCATATTTATGTCTTCTTTTATGAAATATTTTTTTCAAATCTTTTGCCCAATTTTAAAATAAGTTGTTTGTTTTCTAATAATGGGTTGTAAGAGTTTTATATATATTCAGATAAAAGTTCTTTATCAGATATGTGTTTTGCAACTATTTTTTCAGTCTTTAGTTCTTACTCTTTACAGTTTCTTTCAAAGAGCAAGTTTTTAATGTTTGTGATGTCCAATTGATCAGTTTTTAATTTTATGCTTTGTATGTTTTTTGTCCTATTTATTAAATCTTTGCCTAACTCAAGGTTCTATATTTTCTTCCAGAAATGTTATAATTTTCTTTTAGAAATGTTTTTAATTTTAGTTCATCTATGATACTTTCTTAATTAATTTTGTATATAATACAGGACAATGATAATGATCCATGTTCATTTTTGTGTATAAAATGCCCAATTGTTTCAGCACCAGCTGCTAAAAATCCTTTCTTCCCCATGGTCAAGATTATTTGACCATAAATATGTGGGTCTATTCTTTTGTATTATCTATCTTTTTGCTGATATCATAGTCTTGTTTATATTGTAGCTTATAGTAGATCTTGAAATCAAATAATGTATCTTCCATCTTTATTTTTGTTTTTCAAAAACTTTTTGGATATCTCTGGCATTTTCACATAAATTTCAGAATCGTCTCCTGAAATCTTACAAAAAGAAAAGTCAGCGTAGTGGGATCTGAAATCCTCATTGTTCAAAGCCCCTTGGACCCTTAAGGCAAGGGCTCCACTGTTTCTGAGTAAAAAAGATCATAGGCAGGGTGACCATATGTACCAATTTGTTCAAGGTAGTCTTTATTTACCCCTATTGCTCTGGTACAACATTTATAGCATCCCCTTTAACTCTCAACCTTGTCTCTGTTTGGATAATAAATTATATAGTCCTCTGAGTCTTGGGTGTTTTGCCAAGCCTGGAAGCTCCCATGTCTACAATCTCTAGGTGCACTAAAACTTCCTCCTTGCTACCCCTCTGGGGGC
This sequence comes from Daubentonia madagascariensis, assembly GCA_023783475.1. Taxonomy (NCBI): domain Eukaryota; kingdom Metazoa; phylum Chordata; class Mammalia; order Primates; family Daubentoniidae; genus Daubentonia; species Daubentonia madagascariensis. The sequence continues at coordinate 3,672,963 of JAKFHU010001268.1, read as the reverse complement.
TGCCAGGGGGCGAGGAACAGCTACTCTCAGGATCCACTGACACTGTCCCGTTCGCAGTCTGGGGAAATATCTCCTCTATCTCATCCTATGCTCCAGAGTTTTGCTCTATAATTTTCCCCTTTCTCCCTCCCACAGCACAATCTCTTCAATACCTTAGGCTTTAAGAAAGCAAAACTCTGAATGAAGATTTTTTTCTAGCAATTTCTATTTACCACCTCTCCTAGGACAAAGGAGCACCAGAGCTAGGAATCCAAAAAGGAAAAAAAAAAATGGGGAAACATAAATCAGTATCACAATAAACTACCCTGCATGTTTGCATCTTCAGAGTCTGTTACCAGTGCCTGGCACAGAATATAGATGCTCTGTGAATACTGGACGGAAGGAAGAGAGAGAAGAGGATGAGAGGGGGAGCTCATACTGGGAAAGAGGAATAACAAGGCATTACATGAGTTCCCCAGCTGAAGCCACAGTGAAACAGGCTGCTCCAAACTTCTATGCTGTTTTTAAACCACAACATATCCCACCACCTTGCTAATGAATGCATTCAAACCATGTCCTGCTGCCTACCTGCAGTGTGACCTTGGACCTGTCATTAAATCTTACTAAACCTGAGTATCCTAAAATAATGATAATGATGCCTACCTTCTTGGTTGATCGTAAGGTTTAAATGAAGACAGTGTAATGAAGTGTTTAACACAGTGCCTGACACCAAGAAAGCCCTTATCATCCTCATCAAGTGTCTAAGGGAGGAAAAGGAGCCTATATGCAGGTACAATGGCTTAATGTGTGTTTGCACTTGCACGTCTGTGTCTTTCATTTGAGTCTGAAGCATACTAGGTGCTCAGTAAATATGATTTGAATGAATTATAGTTATGCATGTACATTTTTCAAAATAAGGAATTCTAGTTATTAATATACTCCTTCCTTCTCCAGACAACATAGGAGCAGGTGCTCTCCAACCATGGAGGGGAGATGCCTCTATATTCAAGAATATAGAGTTTTTTATTTCTATTATGTTCTATTATATATCCTATTTTTCTATTTTCCTTATGTTAACCCTTCATAGGGTTTCTAACACTCCTGTATTTGCCACTCCAGTCTCCTAACTGCAGGCTGGAGAATCAAGCTGATTACTATTCTTCCTTTATTTGTCACAAATTAAAAGAATATGGTGAAAAACAACCAGTGCTGTGGACGGTACGATTAGTTATCTTATTACTGGCTTAGGTGGCAGCTCAGGTAAGTCTCTTAATCTAGGACCTCTGCTGTATAATAGAGCAGCCAGCTGGACCTGGGCTCCTTTCCATTCTATTCTAATAGGCTGTTTGACAGTTACTCAACGGGAGGCGCAGCTGTAGCGGCCATAAAAAGATATTTCAGTTTGTCAGTAGAGGGCGCTGCAGCCCAAGACCTGAGATGAAGCTGGCGCTAACCCCGCTACGCTGAAGCTGCCTTGCGATATTTTATCACACTGCACTGTTTCGCTGTTATTGTCCTATAATGTATTGTATTGCATTAGATTAAATTGTGTCATGTTATATAAATTTATATGGCATTTGATTACTTAAAGAAAGCACTATTTGCTATTTTATTTTTAAATTGATGCCCACAATTGTCATTTTCTTAATTAACAGTGGCTGAAATTGAAGCACAACAAAGCATAATTCACCTCAAGAATTGATCAGATTCATTTGCAAAGAGACAGCATGTTATATTTGAAAGAGTATGGATGATGCTCTTCAGTGCCTAGAATATTAGTTACACGCAGTAGGCACTCAAGAACATATTTGAAAGAATTAGACATGAGTCTATTTTACATATGCTATTATCTGGGTGAACTTGGGCAAAATACGTAATCAAAGAATTCTCAAAGTGAGTCCTCTGATTACCCACAGTCAAACCATCCGGGTGTTTATTTAAAATGTTGTGTCTTAAACTGGCCTAGATCTAATAAATCAGGACTGCTGTGAGGTGATGGCAGTTTAGTGGGGGAATCTGAATTTTTAGTAAGCATCCCATGTGTGTATTGGAGTTTCAGAACGATTGGCTCAACACACTCCCTGGCTCAGTTTCCTCTCTTTCTTCATCTGAAGAATTAAATAATTAACTCAAGCAATTCCTTGGTACAGGTGCTTCTGTGAAGTCATCACCACTTGTAAGGGAGAGGAAATATCAGTCCTCCTCATTGCAGAAGCAAAGCTCACTAGGAAGGGAGAGACTTAAACTTATTCCTATCCATCCTTGTCTGGTCCTTCTCACGTTCAGCCACAGCAGGAGCCCTGGATGTGAAGGTGAGACAGCACCCAGGCACAGGGTCCAGCACTGAGGATGCAGGCAGGGTTTCAGCCATAAAAAAGAGAGAAGCAGCAAACAGTGGTCAAAACCCTATTCCAAAGACTGGTCCCAGAATCAACAGCATCAACATCACCTGCAAACTTGTTAGAAATATAGTTTCTCAAGTTTCACTGTGGACTCACTGAATCGGACTCTGGGACTGGAGCCCAGTAGTCTGTGTTTTAACAAGTTCTTGGGTGATACTGATGCACACTAAAGTATGAGAACCAGTGCTCTGTTCTGTATGTAGTCCCCCAGGGCCAGCTGAACCTGGAGAACTTGAAGTCACATGTCCTGATTTCCCTAAGTTCCCTGTAAGCTTTCAGGTATGCATTGGCCGTCAGGTTAAGCCACCCCTTCATGAACCAAACAGGATCTTTAGTTAGAAACCCCTGTTGAAAAATCACAGAGACCATTAAATAATTATTAAAAATACTTTTCTAGACGCAAATGTTTATTTAATTTGACAATGCCACTTTGAAGCAGAAAGATATTATCACCGTTTTTGTTAATAGCTTCCATGCAACTGAACAATGTGAAAAGGGCTCAGCTTTGTTAAGTTTCAGGAAAAACAGTCCTTTTAAAATTCTCTATCAGAGCACATTGTCTCTTAGGCTAAAAGTTTCCCCTCAAATACAGTATTGGCCTAAAATGATTAATATTCATGACTAGGAATAGTACTCAATTTTATGTTTTGGGGCCTTAAGAAGCACTTCATTGTATGTTTGGTAAACCGCAAAATTAGTCCTCAGTAAAAAGCATTTCCTTCATTATTAGAAGGCCCAATATTATGAGCACTACTTAAAATAAAACTTAGCACCATTTCTTACACCTAATAATGTGGCCCAAAATAAATAAAGTCATTGGCATGTATTTATTCAATCAATCAAAAAATACTGTATTTGTTAGTGTCTGTTGTATTCCAGGCACAATTATAACCACTAAGATCAGAGTAGTGAACAAAAGATATGAAAATCCCCATCTCCATGGAGTTTATATTCTAGCAAAAGCAGGTAGATGATATACAAATGGTGAAATGAAAGAGCATCAAGTGCTATGGAGAAAATGAGGCAGAAAAGGGAGATAGGCAGCGCTGGGTGGGGTGGGGTTGCAATTGTAAGTGGGGTGGTCAGGGAGCAAATCTCTACAAAGGTTCAGTTCAGCATAAACTCAAGATCAGCCATATGCATGTTTCATCTGGGGGAAATGTATGCCAGGCAGACGGAACAGCAACTGCCAACACCCTGAGGAATGACAAGGAGGCCAACATGGCTAGAACCACCTGAGCTATGGGGAGAGTACTGGAAAACTGGTCAGTTATGTGGGGAGCCAGACTGCGTGGAGCCTTGAGGGCTATCAGGCCTTTGCATTTTACTCTGAGTGAAATAGGGAGCCATTTGAGCTTATTAAAGCAGCATGAATGGCATGATCAATCTTATATTCTAAAAGGACCACTTTGGCTGCAGTGCTGAGAATAGATGGTGTGGGAGGAGCAGAAGAGAAGCAAGACACCAATTATTAAGCTTTTCAAAAAATCCATGAGTGAGACAGTCTGCCTCCTACAAGATCCTAGATATATTTTGCAGGTAGAGCAAATAGGATTTGCTCATGCATTGGATGAAGGGAGAAACAGAAAGAGAGGAGTTGAGGCTGTCTATGTTTTGTGACCTGAATAATTGGAGGGATAGATTTACCATTCACTAAGATGGAAAAATTTTTGTTTGGGATGAGTGTTGATCAGTAGTTTGCTTTCCAACATTAAATTTGAGAAATCTATTGAAATTCCAAGTGGTTATATTGAGATGGCAGGTGTATTGAAGAGTCTGGAGTTCAGGGGCAGGTTTGTACTGCAGATATAACTTTCAAAATCATCTATATATAGACAATAGTTGTCATGAGGATGAAAACAATGGTGTTATAAAATCAGCCTATAACTTGTACAAGGTTGTTCACAGTTGATTTATTCATAATTGCCAAAACTGAAAATAGCTCAGGTGTCCAGCAATAGGAAAATGGATAAATGAACTATGGTATATACAATGGAATATTACTCAGTAATAAAAAGGAACATACCAGTGACAATGCTAACAACATGAAGGAAGCTCATAAAAATTATAACAATTAAAAGAACTTGGACACAAAAGAATACACACTATATGATTCTACTTATATTAAGTACAAGAATAAACAAAACTGATCTATATGGCAACAGTGGCTACCTCTAAAGGGTTAACTCAGCAGGAATTGAGTGAGAAGGGATAGGAGAGAACTCCCTGGCATGTTGGTAACTTCTGTTTCTTGATAAGGGGTTGGGTTGCACTGGTGTACACATTTGTCAAAACTCCTCCAATGGAACATTTTAGATGAGTGCATTTTGCTGTGTATAAACTATACCTCAAAAAGAAAAAAAAAGAAACAATATTTGTTCATACAAAAAACATTGAATCCTAATTAATAAAGTTAATAATATATGCAAAATTGTTTAGGGGTAAAGTATACTAATTTCTATAGTTTATTTTGAAATGGATCAAAAATAAGATGATGAAAAATGGATAGATAGAAGGGTGGATAGATAGATATGTTATTTAAGAAACAAGTATAATAAAGTGTTAAGTGTAGAATCCAAGAGGTAAGTATAGGGATGTTACTGTAAAAGTCTTTTTGCTTTTCTGTATATTTGAAAATTTTCACAATAAACTTAAAAAAATCAGACTACTACAGTTTCAGATTATCAGCTACTTTTATATGCTAGAGCTTCAGTCTAAGCTTATTAAGTGAAAGACCCTTGGATTCAGGGGTTCTATTTTCTTGGACACTGCTCTGTCACTAACACCTGTAACAGCACATTGGGACACAAAAAATATATATACATTGGATAGTGACTGATTCAGCAGCTCAGTCAGAATTTAGTCTCAATTTATCTACTGAACTAATAGAGTAACAAAAGTTAACTTGAATGGGGCTCTGTTCTGGAGAAGAGTTTGTCAAGAAACTCGAGGAATTACACAAAGAGAAGGGGATTTCATTCTTCTCAGCACTAAATATTTCACTCCATTCTTTTCTTGCTTGCGTGGTTTCTGAGGAGAAGTTGGATGTAATTCTTATTTCTGCTCTTCTATAGGTGTTCTTTCCCTTTAGCTTCATTAAAAATTTTTTCTTTACCTTAATTTTCTGCAGTTTAAATATGACACGAATAGGTGTGGGGTTTTGACATTTATCCTGCTTGGTGTTTTCTGAGATTCCTGGCTCTGTGGTTTTGTGTCTGACATTAATTTGGGGAAATTCCCAGTCAATGTTGCTTCAAATATTTCTTCTGTTCCTTTCTCTCTCTCTTCTCCTTCTGGTGTTCCCATTACGTATACGCTGCACCTTTCTTGGTTGTTCCACAGTTCTTAGAATTCTATTCCATCTTTTCAGTCCCTTTTGTTTTCACTTTTTAGTTGTGGAAGTTTCTATTGACATATCCTCAAGCTCAGAGATGCTTTCATTATCCATGTCCAGGCTACCAATGAGCTCATGAAAAGCATTCTTCATTTCTGTTATAGTGTTTTTTATCTCTACCATTTCTTTTTTATTCTTTCTTAAGATTTGCATTTCTCTGCTTACGTTACCCATCTATTGTTGCATGTTATCTACTTTTTTCATTAGATCCCTTAGTATATTAGTCATAGATTTTTTTTTAGACTCCTGGTCCGATAATTCAAATATTCCTGTCATCTCTGACTGATTCTGATGCTTGTTTGGTCCCTTCAAACTATATTTATTGCCTTTTAGTATGCCTTGTAATTTTTTCTTGATAGCTACACATGATGTACTGGCTAAAAGGAACTTCAGTTAATAGGCCTTTAGTAACATGGTGGTAAAGTGTACAGGGAGGGGAAGAATTCTCTAGTCCTATGATTAGATTTCAACCCTTTTGTAAGCCTGTTCCCTGGACTGTAAACTTCACAAGTGCTTCTCAACTTTCCCTCTCCTTAGGTGGTATAGGTTTTCTAGAAAGAGCTGGAGTTAGGCATTTTTCTTCCCTCCGGTCAGTTAGACTTTGATAAAAGCCCTGCAGGTTAGGTTCTGGTAAAATAGTTTCTCCTGAGGGCAGGTCTTGTTAAGAACAGAATGCTCTGGCATATTTCAAAATGTCTTCTTTCCCCCTCCCCCTCCTGGAAGCAGGAGGGCATTTTCCTCTAATATTTACTGTGAGAACCTGGTAGAGCTCCTGGAGGTAAAAGACCCTATGACTGGGTCCCCCTGGAGTTTTTAACTCTCAGGTTTGTCCACGTTGAGCCTCCAGAAATTCATCAATACAGTTCAGATTTCCCTACCCCAACGCTGGTTCCCACAGTAGTTTCTGCTGGTGGATTTCTGCTTGGAAAAATTGTGATTCTCTGTATTCACTTGTCTGTCTCTCAAATTTTGGGGGCAGCAGTTTATCCTGTGACCTCACTTCTGTCTAAGAAGAGTTGATTTTTCAGTTTGTTCAGGTTTTTACTTGTTGTTAGGACAGAGTAACAAATTCCAAGCTCATTACATGCCAGAACAGAAGCCAGAAGTCTTGACTTTATTCCTTAGATTCATGAGTGAGATTTGTGACTGAAAAGAAGGACTGCTGGAGGCAACTAAAGGGCCTGTCTTCACCAGAAGGACTCTCTGAGGCTCTGGGCCTGGTGGCAGTCTGAATGAGGACAGCAGGAACCCTCTCCTCACTGAGGTATGGACCACTTTGGCCCCTCCAGGGTTGACAGGTTTGGAAGCCTCAGGATAAAACACCTCAGGCTCAGGCTTGGACATGAGCCTTTCCATAAAGAAACCCAGCAGCAGTGGAAGTGGTGTGGCCTGAAATAGTTGCAGATGGGGGTTAGAGAGAAGAATATGGGAAGACTGGGTTGAAATCCCCAGGAAAATCTAGAGCCCTTAGAAGGGATTTTGCTGGAGGCTGAGATCTGGTGCTACATAGTTAAGGAACAAATGCCAATGAAATGTGGGGGTTACCATTAACCCCAAGTAGAACCACGTGACTGTCCACTTTTCCTTTTACAGTAGTTTCTAGGTTAAAACAAATGATTAGAGCAAAGAAAGTTAGGAATATAGCAACCCTCAGTGGTGGCAAAGAAAATGTGTTGAAGTTTGCGGTGTAAAGAGCCATGAATAGGTCTCAAGTAGTAACATGTGTAGAAAAAAGAAACGTGATGTGTATCCTGGAATTGCACCTTCAGTGTAACGAGAGCACAGGTTCCTGCAGCCTGAAGTTCTTCAACTTTATAAAAGAATGGCAAAAAACCAGGCCCTCACAGGAGAAGTGGACAGGAAACGAGAAGACCCTCTGGCTATCAGGTTGCAATGGGAATGGGAGCCTCACAACTTCAGGTTCCAGAAACCTGTACCATTAGAAGCCTGAAGCTTAAAAAGCCAACCAGCTACTTCTGATAACAGCTGATATGGAGTTAGGAGGAGAGGTGCTCATGTGTTAGTTATTCCCTTCTTGCACATCCAAAGGCAAAATTACTCAGAAACCTGAAGCCTGGAAAGAAGTTTTGAGTTCCTACCTACAAGAGCTCAGCCTTCTGCAAGCAAATGTGGTCACAGGACCTTGGTCTGCATGCAGGAAGCTAAACTGGCTGGCACAATGAATACACTGGGCTCTCAATTCCCATCCCTGCTGTCTTCTTTACCTTCTCCTTATTTCTTAATTTTGCTGAAGTGTGTGCCAGGGGTGTGGGACAGCTGGCATAGTTGATGTGGATTGATGTTTACACATGAAATTAGAAAGGAGAAGAAGAACCATCCAAAAAACAATCCTCCCCACTCCTTTCTATTATGAAACAACACTAGGCCCTAAAATATGGTATAGAAATTAAAACGTTATTCTTCCTTTCCATCTGTTGCCCTTAATAACTAAAGTATCTCAAAACTCATGAAATTCAAAGCCCCTTTAATTGTATTCAACATAAAAAGATTATACACATCCTGACATCAAGATCATAAAAATCTTGTGTGTGTGAGTATATATACTTATTTATATATGTATATGAGCATACAGGTGTGCATGTGTATACGTTGGAAGGAGGGAGGGGCAAAACTGGTCACTTCAGGCATTATAATGCCAGCTAACACTTACGCATGCTCACTCTGCGCCAGGAGCTGTTCCAGAGGCTTTGCACATTTACTGTGTTTATTCATTTAATCCTCACAACAATTCAGTGAAGTAGGTATTACTATTTTCATCACTATCCATGTTCATCAGATTGGGAAACTAAGCCACAGAGAGGTCAGGCGTGAAGACAAGATTTGGACTGAGGCTGAGTGCTACAGTGCCTGGGCCACAGGGCCCTTTCCCTGGAGTCCCTTAAAAGGTGCTAGACAGAGACACTACCAGATTCTGCAGTTCCACTCAATCCCACTGAGGCCACTGGAAAAGATTTTTCTACCATAGCTTCCTTGTTCTGAACTTTACTTGCAGGAACATGTTAGGAGGTTGGAACATTTGCCTGCAGGATAGAAAAATGACACATTGGAGGAATGTCATATTTCAAAATATGTCTGGGGAAAAAAATTAGAACATAGAGTTGCTTTGACTTCTTCCCTCTTTCCTTTTAACCACACCTTTTCAACATACCTTTTCTCACTGACAGGCTTCTACATAGTCCAAGACCAAAAACAAAAACAGACAAACAAAACCCCTTTCCTCCCCTAAACGATGGGTCTGCTGGGCATTGCAGGGACTGAGATGCGTTTGTCTTTCAGTGGCCTATTTTGAAGAGTGAGTGAGATCTGACAAGAGAAGAGAAGGTAGATCCGACATTATGTAGTTCAAGGAACTGTCTTCACCGCTTCAGCAACTATGTAATGATAATTATAGCCACTGTTTAATGAGCAGCCACTATTGGTTAGAGAGTATCATATGTTCTCACTGATCCATAAAATAACCCTGTGTGATATGCTCTCACTAGTCCACAAATTAACCCCCAGTTTATACACAAGGAAACTGAGGCTTCTGCATTCTCCCTGTCTGTCTTCACTCTTGTTACATCTGCTTTTTCTCAACCTTTCCATTTTCCCTGCTCCTTCCTGCCACAGATCTTTTGCACATGCTATTCCTTCTGACTATAATGCTCTTCCCCCACCCTCTTATTTATAATAAAGTTTAGAACTTATTTCAATGTGAAATTATACATTTGTCTGTCTCATTTTGAAATAATGTCTGTCTCACTTGATACTCTGAAGTCCACAAGAGCAGGTATTATTGTGTCTTTTGCTCACTATCATAGCATTGAAAATTAGTGCAATACCAGGGACATGGCAGGAACTCAATAATGCAGGTTGCATTAATCAATTTGCCCAAATTGGCAGAACTAAAGATCAACCCAAGTTCTGCCTGGGTCCAAAGCTGAACTGTTTCTATTGTGCACTGCTGCCTCCAACATATTCACGGTACTTTAGGAAAAGAAATCAACCTTAAATTAATAACCTATAAAGAAATGCCAAGAAAATGGAGCCTGGCAGATGACAACACCACCACAATTGCAAACCACAGGCCTTTGGGCTGAATAACATTGCAAGGTCTTTCAACTTTTGAACTTCGGGAGATACTCTGTCCTATCCACCTGTTTTCTGTCATAGGTCTCTCTACCTGTTTATCTAGAAATCTGTAGTTTTGGCTTTCACTATTTTTCCTATTCTTTCTCCATCCCATGCTTCACTCATTTGCCCTCAGTCTGTGTTTGTTAGTCAGACAGACAGATGATAGATATGTATGTGTGTGTGTACATGCTTTTGGAAGTGATTAAAATGGATATTTGAGTCATAATGGAAAAACAAAATCTTCAAACTTTGAATTTTTTTCTGAACTATTTTTCTTTTCATTATTTGTGGTCTACTTTCATTTTTCTCTTGGCTCCACCCCTCAATTATAACACATAACTTCAGTTCTGGACACATAAGTCTTAGAAGCATAAGTTTCTTGCTTCTGAGATCTTTACCTTCTCCTTTTCACACCTCAGTAAGCAGCAGTAACAGTTGCCATTTATCAAGCATCTATTATGTGCAAGGCAGGTGATGCTTCACTTACATCTGTTTGTATAACATGACTCCCATCTGAGGTCTCTATCAGCATCTTCATTTCACAGCTGAGCAAAGTAGAACTCCAAGAGGTTGAGTCACCACCTAAGGCAACACATCCAGCATGGAGCAGGACCAGAATCCAAACCACATCTGATGCCAGTGTTCTTGTTCTTTCTGCCACACCACAAAATAGCTAGAACACTTCAACTCAATTTAAAAGAAGGAAGAAAATGAGTCAGCTCCAAGGGCAGGGGCCACTAGAGCCCTGTGAATCTGTAAGGGCAGATGCCAAGCTACCATCACCTCTCTCCTCATTGTCACTCAATCAAACTTTCCCTCCACCTCTCACTTCCCTCTGCACTTGCTCCTGCATGGAAAAAACTGAGAGTACCTAACTAGATACTCACCTAGAAAACGTCTAAGAAACTGGTTCTCTATTATCCCTCAGAGAAAGATTAAAAAATAAATATTATTTATTGAGTGCCAAGTACTTTACAAATGCTAACTCATTTACAACAATACATAGGATATTACTTACCTTTTGCAGGTGAAGGAAACTTGGACAGGTTATGAAATTAAATCTCAGGGTCTAGTTAGGAGTTCCTTCTTTTCCCTTTATAAATGCTGGGCATGCTGATTACTCCCAAATTTAATCCTCTAGGTCCCAAACATCTCATTGTTCCAACCAGCGATTCTCAATTGTTTCAGTTTGTGGACCCCTTTATACTCCTCAGAATTATTGAAGACCCCAGAGAACTTTTGCTTATGTGGATTATATTTACTAATGTTCACCGTGTTATAAATTAAAACTAAGAAGAGTTTTTAACATTTACATATTAATTTATTTAAAAGTAATAATGAACTCATTATATGTTAATCTTATAACATATTTTGTGAAAAAACTATGTTTTCCAAAACAAACAAAAATGTACTGAAAAGAAGCCATTGTTTTGTGGTTTAAAAATCTCTTTAATGTCTAGTTTAATAGAAAGCATCTGAATTTTCATACCTGATCCTACATTCAATCTGTTATAATATTGAGAAAAACTGGCCTCATATAAATAGTTGGAAAGATAAGGCTTTTGATTCCTCTTCCTTCTTAGGATTTTTAGATAATTGTGGATATTCCTCTCTGATATTACACCAAAACTCAAAAGTGGTAGTTTTTTAAAGGTTAGTTGCAATGTAGAACCTGAAACCACATCAGTGAACTTTTCATGCTCTACTATAATCAGATCCACTGGTTTATTTTGAACTTTGAATGGATCTTTTACCCATGCAAGATTTTGTGACATTACATATTCATCATTTGGAAGATACTGGTTTACTGAGTTATGCAGATCTTCGAAATACTGACACATTTCTTATACAACATAAAAAAAATCACATTTGTTAATATGACCACTGATCTCATCAGAAGAGTCTTGAAGTATTGGTAAAACTTTTCCAAATTCTATTTTTCACTTGAACACTCAATTTTTACATGAGCAACGTATACTCTCAGTCGTTTCCTTTGAAGTAACAGGCTCACTTTGTTCACTTTCGAGAAAATATCAGTCAAATACACAAGTCTAGATAACCGTAGTTTACCTGTCTATTTTTCTTTCAAATAAAAATAACTTTCCATAAAAAGTAGCCAATTCAAATGGCAATTCAAACAATTTTCACAACATTTTTTCCCTCAAGATAAGCATTAGAGGGTGGTATGTAGCATAAATGTTTTATGAAATTTTAAAAATATAATTTAAAATAGCATAAAAATATAAAATATAAAGGGATAAATCTGCCAAAAGATGTACATGACTGGACATTGAAAACCATAAAATATTTTGGAGCGAAACTAAAGATGACTATAATAGAGAGATACACCGTGTTCTTAGGTCAGAAGAATAAATATTGTTAAGATTTCAATTCTCCCCAAATTGATCTATAATACTGACTCAAACCCAATCAATATATTAGCTAAATTATGTTGTAGAAACTGTCAAGCTGATCCTAAAATTCATAGGAAAATGCAGAGGACCTAGAATATCCAAAACAACTTTGCAAAATAAGAATAATATTAGAGAACTAACATTACCTGATTCCAAAATTTATTATAAAATGATAGTAATCAAAGCAATGTGGTATTGGGATAATGATAGGCAAATATATCAATGAAACAGAATAGATTTCCTGGACTTCACATATATATGAACAACAGAAGTGCAAAGGAAATTCAGTTGAGAAAGGAGAGTATAAAATTTTGTCCATGCAATCTAGCTATGAACTTCTCTCCATTTTCATTGTCATCACCTGCAAAGACAAGAGGATGATTAGAAGATTGGTGGGAAACGTTTTGCACATAATAGGAGTGCAATAAATATTTGTTAAGCAAAAAAAAAAAAAAATGAATCTCCAGCAGAGCCCCCCAACCATTCCAAGTAAATAGACAAGGTAAGTAAGAACACTGTGCTAACTGTACAAATGCAGTCTCAAGACAAGCAAAACAGTCTATAATGAGAAGGAACAGATCACCAGTTGCCTGCCACTAGGGGTTGAGGGTGACTACAAAGGGATATAAGGACAAATGTTGAGGTAGTATATATGTTCTTCATCTTGATTGCAGTGGTGGTTACAGCATGTATATGTTTGTCAAAACTCAAAACTGTGTATTTAAAATGGGTGAATTTTATTATATATAAATTATACACCTCAGAAAATTTATTTGAACAGAAAAAAATAGGTAATAGTGCATAAGAAATTTGGGAACTACTCCCCTAGATTCCTGGAACTGCTGGACCAATAAGAAATAAAAGCAGCAAAACCATAGAATATTAGATGCCAAAAGCAAAGGCTTACTGTGGAAATTAGAGAAAAAGAATACATAGCCTAAATGAGAGTGATTCAGATAGACTAATATTTATTTCACATTGGTACTTTATTCTAACAAATAAGCAGACACTTCCCAGAAGATATATAACCACATTACTCAAGTGTTCTGTCAATATGCCATGATCTATGTGACATCACAAAAATTTAGCCCAGAAAAGATCCCTTTGTGCAAATAGGATATGTTCCAGGAGCTGTATGTTATGGCTATAACCAACACAAGTTCAACCATATCCTGTTTTCTGAAACTATGCAAACACCTGTGCTTACAATATATGACCATACAGCTGGAGTTATTAAGAATGGGACAGAAAGCAGTTGTGAATCCTTCTAAAAAATAAAAACAATAGTCAATAGTTCATATCATTTTAAGTCTGCCATTATGCATGAGAAATTTTAAATGAAAAACCGAAAACACACAATAAAACAAGAAAACACACCCATACACACTTTTTACCCTCAAGTATGACTACTGAGTTGAGTGTGTGCTATAAGCACCAGGATTGTTTGAATAAATGAGGGATGATGGGAGTTGTCAATGTTGTCAATTTCCTTTATCATTAGGGTGAGAATGAAGGACCAAATACAGAATATATCATACACAGTCTGCATTAATGAGAATGTGTTACTTGTTTAACACTTATATATCTATGATTTCCTAGTAAAATCCTAATGTCATGTATTCTGTTCAGGAATCAGACCAAATATTCCAATATTTTTATTTGGAAATAACATTGCTATAACAACCCTAACACTATAATATCCCTAAATAATGTCCAGGCTATACCTTGACTTTCAGTATCATTCAACTGCTGGTATTCAGGTGTAAGTCCATTGACCGTAATTGCTCACATGATGTTGGCACTTGGAACTAAAGTTTTCATACAAGATAATGTTATTATTATTATTTATTTTATTCATTCTATCCCCACACCTAAAGAGATACCTTATATGATATTAAGAATTACGTTTGTCATTGTGTGTGTGTATGTGTGTGTGCGTGGAGGGAGTAGGAATGGAGAAGCAGAATCAAGTACAAATCAAAATTGGCTACAACAAGATGACTTACTAGAAGTCCCTTGCACTTGTCCCCCACAACAAAGACAGCCAAAGCAATGAATAAGCAATTACATTTTGTTAAAAATAACTACAGGAGACCACTGGAGTACATCAAAGGAGTAGCAGAAGTCCTGCAGAGCATAGAAACCCAGAGTGGCCACATAGAAAAGGGAAGGAAACACCTTGCCTCTGCCACCCTATCCTCCAGTCAGGATAAGCTTGGAACCATGGGGGACTTCTCCCTGCAGGGAAAGGGTAAGCAAGAGGTATCCAGCAGACCCCATCACCACCTTGGAAACCTACAGTCCTCACCAATGGGGACTCCTGCACTCTTCAAGGGAGCTAAGCCCAGCTGAGGGAGCTGCCTGGGTCCACATAGCTGTGCTCCCCCCAGAGGACAAGCTGATGCTATGCCCTCTCCCCCATGGTCTGTACCAGCACCACACTGTGCTATCTTGGAACCAGAACCACTACTGCACGATGTCTTCCTCTGAGAAAAAGTAGCCACTGGGCACAGTAGTCATTATGACACTCCCTACCCCTTACAACTCAAGCTACAGCTGCACTCCATCATTCCTAGATTCTGGTTACCCCTGCATCTGGCCTCACAGGGCCAGGCATACTGCTATATCCCACCATCCCAGGGTCCAGAGTCACCACTATGTGGTGCCTTAGTCCCTGGGTCCTGAGTTGCCACTGACCCCTATTGGCTCTGGTCTCCTAATTGCACTTGTCCCCTGCTCCCCAGGGCCTGAATATTCAGAGTACCTCTTTTTCCCCAAAGCTAGCCAGTGCTGCCCTGCCCCCCAAGGTCAGAGTCACAGCTGCAACCCAGCCCCCTAGGCTCTGAGGGTGTGCCTTACATAAACCTTGGCTTTTGGCAATCTGCATCCACCCATGCCTTAAAGAGTGAACCTGCACCACAAATCCCAGGTACTGCAGTAGGTTTTCATGACCCTAAGCTAGGACCCTGCTCTACAGCTGCTCTGAGCACATGTATACTGGAACCCAGCACCACTACAGCTGTTTGTGGGTCACGTTAGACCTGATGCCAAGTGAAATTTCCTCAGCTAAGATTCCCCATTGTGGGGAAAACAAGAAGAGGAAGCCCCCAAAGGCTTTTGCCCCTAAGGACTCCAACAGTCTATGTTGCCATCGCTCCTGCCACAAAATTTCTGCAGCCTAGGCACCGAGGCACCCAGTCATTGCTGATGTTGATTGCAGCTGAAGAAGCTGTATGGAGGTTATACCATACCTAGAACTAGAACCACCATAACATTCCCAATTGACACCCTAAGACTCATCTTTAGGTGAAAGCCTCTCCGTTTGAAAGCCACCAAAAAAAGTTAGATTCCACCAAAAAAAGTTAGAACTAATAAATAAATTCAGGAAAGTTGCAGGATATAAATTCAATATACAAAAATCAGTAGTATTTCTATACACAAATAATGGCGTAGCTGAAAAAGAAATCAAGAAAACAATCCCATTAATAATAGCATCAAAAAATACTTTGAAATAAATTTAACCAAACAGGTGAAAGATTTGTACACCTCTATAAAAAAATTATAAAACACTGATAAAAGAAATTGAAGATGACACAAATAAATGAAAAGATGTCCCATGGTCATGAATGTGAAGAACTAATATTGTTAAAATGTCCACACTAGCCAAAGCAATATACAAATTGAATGCAATCCCTATCAAAATTCCAATGGCATTCTTCACAGAAATAGGAAAAAAATCTTAAAATTTGTATAGAACCACAAAAAACCCTAATAGCCAAAGCAATACTGAGAAAGAAAAACACAGTTGAAGGCATCAAACTTTCTGACTTAAAATTAAATTACAAGGCTCTATTAATCAAAACAGTATGATACTGGTATAAACACAGAAATATAGACCAATGGAGCAGAATAGAGAGCTCAGAAATAAATCCAAACGTACATAGTCAACTGATTTTTAACAAGAGCACCAAGAGGACACAATGGCAAAAACATAGTCTAATAAATGGTGCTGGGTAAACTGGATTTCCACATGCAAAAGAAAGAAATTGTATCCTTATCTTACACCACATACAAAAATCAACTTAAAGTGGATAAAAGACCTAAATGTAAGTTCTGAAACCATAAAACTACTAGAAGAGAACATAGGGGGAAAGCTTCTTGACATTGGCCTTGGCAATGACTTTTTGAATATTATACCAAAAGCCTAGGCTACAAAAGCAAAAATAAATAAATGAGTCTACATCAAACTAAAAAGCTTTTGCACAGCAAAGGAAACAATAAAAAAAAAGAAAAGGAAACCTACAGACTAAGAAAAATATTTGCAAACCAGCTATCTGATAAGGGTTTAATATTCAAAATTTATTTTTAAAAAAACTCTTGCAACTCAATAGCATAAAAGCAATAACTTGCTTAAAAAATGAGCAAGTGAACTGAACAAACATTTCTCCCAAGAAGAATAAATGGCCAAGAGCTGTATGAAAAGGTGCTCAACATCACCAGTCATCAGGGAAATGCAAATTAAAACCCCTATGTGATGTCACCTCACACTTGTAAGAATGGCTATTATTGAAAAGACAAGTGATAACAAATGTTGGTGAGGGTGTGGAGAAAAGGGAACCCTAGTATACTATCGGTGGGAATGTAGATTGTTACAGCCATTATGAAACACAATATGGAGGTTCCTAAAGAAATTAAAAATAGAATTACCATATGACCCAGAAATCCCTCTTTTGGGTATATACCCAAAAGAGATGAAATCACCACCTCATAAAGATTTCTGCACTCCCATGTTCTTTGCAGCATTAGTCACAATAGCCAAGATATGGAAACAACCTAAGTGTCCATCAATAGACAAATGGATAAAGAAATTATGAGATGCACACACACACACACACACACACAAAATCACACAATGGAATATTATTCAGCCTTAAAAATGAAGATCCTGCCATTTCCACAACATAGATGTTCTTGGAAGACATTATACTAAGTGAAATAAGCCAGAACAGAAAGAAAAATATGATCTCATCTATATGTGGAATCTAAAAAAAAAGTGGGGGTCAAAATACAAAGATAGAGAATAAAACAGTGGTTACCAGGAGTGAGGAGGGAGATGAGGAAGAGGAAATGGGGAAATATATGTCAAAGGATACAAAGTAGCAGATGTGTAAGATGAACAAGTCTAGAGATGTAAGGTACAACATGAGGACTATTGTTAATAAAATTGTATTGTATATGGAATTTTTGTTAAATAAGTAGATTTTAGCTGCTCTTGTCACAAAAAAAGTAACGACGTGAGATGATAGATATGTTAATTTGCTTCATTATAGTAACCATTTTACTATCTATGTGTTAGGGTGCAAAGCCTAGTAGGTGCTCACTGCACGGATGGAGAAAGATTACTTAGAGATTAGGACATATAAAAGTAAAATTTACTTTATTTTCTTAGAAAGACAGAGAGAATGAGAGAGTGAAAGAGATACAGGGGAAGGGGGAAAATGAGCAGGGAGACTGCATGGCATCCCAAAGAAAGAGACGGGGGTGCCAGTCCTGAGGCCAAGTGGCTCATTGATTTTAAGGGGGACTGAAGAGAAAAAAAAAATAGTGGTGGCTGTCAGTTGATAACAAAAGCAGCGACAGGATGGGCAGGATGTCAAAGTCCAAGAGTTGGTTTCCACGCCTTTCATTGGATTATTGCAGGAGATAAGACTGTGCCCTGGAGATATGGTTGAGGCTGTAGCTGTTCTCCTGCTGTTTACTCAGGAACTCTGTAAAAGCAGATTCTCAAAAACACAATTTTGAAAGAGAGAGATTCACATCTCTTTTCTGTCCATTCAGCTCTCTTCACAAGTTGTGCAAAACAGAACTCCTGCAGGGTACCCGTTAGTGGGAGAACTCACAGGATTGATCTTTAACTGTTACTGGGGAAATTGTGGGATTAAGTATTTTCCTGTTAGTTTTGCAAGGCCGCCCCTTTCAATATGTATCTCCTAACATTATGTTGTAAACTTCAAATATACACAATAAAATTTATTTTAAAAAAGCACAGAAAGAAAAGATACAAAAAGAAAATCAACAAAAGTTAAAAAAAATCAAAATTGGCTAAATTGCACATTTAGAAAAACAGCAATCACAGTCACATTCCATTGGATTTGTTTATGTTTTGTACACAATAACCAATTTTTTTAAAAAGTTCCTTTTGGCATGAGAGAATGATTACTGCTCATTTCATATATTTGAAAATGATTCCACACTTACTTAAAAGAGTATGTCTGTTAAAAAGCCATTTCTCCTTCTACCTCTTAAAATCTATGAGCACATAATAAAGGCCTGTGTTTCTTTCTCTCACTGAATTTTGAAAGCATGTATGCTTTTAAATCTCTTCTCTTCTCCAGCAGAAAGACTGAATTGAGTTCATCTTGACGTTGAAGATTGTTAGCTCTTTGAGGGCAGACTTTGTCTTATTTGTCTTTCTATTGTATTTTTTTTTATTTCAGAATATTATGGGAGTACACAGGTTTTGGTTACATAATTTGCTTTTCTAGTTATAAGTGTGCCCTTCACCAAGATAGTGTGCATTGTACCCACTGGGTGTGAATTTACCCATCACCTACTCCCCCCTCCCACCTACTTGATTTCCGTTGAGTTTTACTTCCATATGTGTACATAAGTGTCGATCGATTAGTTCCAATTTAGTATTGAGTACATACGGTGTTTGTTTTTCCATCCTTGCGATACTTCACTTAGAAAAATGGTCTCCAGTTCCATCCAGGTTGTAGAAGATACTAGATCACCATTTTTTTATGACTAAGTAATACTCCATGGTATACATACACCACATTTTATTAATCCACTCATGTATTGATGGGCCCTTGGGTTGTTTCCACATCTTTGCGATTGTGAATTGTGCTGTTATAAACATTTGAGTGCAAGTGTCTTTTTTATAAAATAGAACTCCTGAACAGACCAATATCAAGCACCAAAATAAAACAGCATTGCTTTAATTAAAGTTTTGAGGAAATTTTTAAAGGGAAATTCTCCTCCCTTATCTTACTTTTCTCAACGCGAATGTTTATAGCAGCACAATTCACAATTGCAAAGATGTGGAAACAACCCAGGTGCCCCTCAATACACGAGTGGATTAATAAAATGTGGTATATGTATACCATGGAGTATTACTCAGCAATAAAAAACAACGGTGAATTAACACATCTGGTATTCTCCTGGTTGGAGCTGGAGCCCATCCTTCGAAGCGAAGTGTCACAAGAATGGAAAAACAAGCACCACTGGTACTCACCATCAAATTGGTACTAACTGATCAACACTTATGTCACACATGGCAATAATATTCATCAGGGGGCAGGCAGGCAGGAGGGGGGTGGAGGGGATGGGAAAACTCTCATTGAATGGGTGCGGGGCACACAGTTTGGGGGATGTCCACAATTATAGCTCTGACACGGGCAGTGCATGGGCAATATATATAGCCAAAGTGTTGTACCCCCATATAAATCAAAGTTCCTAAGTGTCTGTTTTCATATAAAAGCTATTACATATTCCTAAATTGAAATAGGACGTGATAGTTTATTCTTCAAGTTCAAGAGAAATGTTGGGATTTTTCTAAGAGAATTAATCTGTTATCATTTCTGTAATTTATTAAAATCTTTATGGCAAAAAATCTCAATTGTAAAATACATTTATTTTAAGCTTCCACCTTGGAAATGTAATTTATCACATTGCCTCCTTAAGAAGGCCTGGATTTCTTATTAAGGCAATTTCCCAGTTAGGTTTTTACTGGGTGTCCCTCACTGTTCGGAGCTACTCTGCTTCCTCTTTACTTCCCTTAGTGTGAAGGCTCCAAGTACAGCCTCAGTTATGAAATGAAGTGTAAGACCGTGAAACAAACTGACGTGAGGGACCCACAGCAATTGGGCTCCACAGTGTTAAAAACAGGCAATTGCTTGTTCTGCATGTATTTTCTTCAAATTACAATTTTCTGTAGATATTTTTTGGGAGTGATTTAGTGGTTAGTGGAAATGACCCAACCTAATGACAACCCAAATCTCTTTTTTCTTTCTTTTTGGTTCCATTTCTATGGGCCATTATAGAATTGTGGTAAGAACACATTGTGATCCAAGTATTTCTATTACTTTCCAATTAATAATATGTTGGTGTATATGCACATTTGTGTGTGCACATGTGTGTGTGTGAAAAACATACCAGATAGCTTGTGCTGTATAGCATACCACTCCAAAATTTAGTGGTTTAAAGTAGCCATTAATGTAGCTCAAATTGCTTTTGGATTAGTAATTTGGCCTGTGCTCAGACAAGCAGTTTTTTGCTGTTCTCAGCTGAACTCATTTGTGGGTCTTCAGTCAGCTGCAGGTTAGCATAGGGGTTCTGCTTTTAGGCCGTCAGCTGGAGTAATGGGGCAACTGGACGAAGGGTCCTTATTATCCCATAGGTTACCCCAAGCTTGTTCATATGGTGGATAAGCCCCCGTACATAAGTGATTTTCAAGCTTCTGCTTCATACTGATCTGTTGGCCTGAACAAGTCACACAGCCAAGCCTAGAATCAGTATAGGAAAGTCCTTCCAAGGAAAACAGGGAGGCATGATCAAATCAAAGCCATTACTGCCATCAATCTAACACTCACTTAAATATCCTAAGAGGAAGCAATCACCAAGAAAATTTTCTACTTTAGGAGCCTTTCTCCCCTGGACCTGAAGTAATCAACTACTAATATGGAGTAGTCTCCTGACCTAGGAGAATTTACCAATGACAATGTTTAATAGTAAAGTCACTAAATATGAGCTAAAGTATTCTTATTCTATAGTGAGGGGCTATTTATGATATTATAACACAAAAATAATCAAGACAATTTTAGAAACATGATGATCAGATTATTCTGCCAGATATTAATTGTACTATAAAACTATAATAATATAGAAATGCCAGTATAGATATGTATGTCAATGGAACAGAATATAAATTCTAGAAACATGCTCAAAAATACATATGCCCTTAGTATTTGACAAAAGTGTCATTTCAAATCAGGAAACAGTATGATCCACATTTATTTACTCAATACATATTTATTGTCACCATTATTTGTTCACGATCCGATGTTTCTTGAGCCTCTGACATGGCATTGTTTTAGGCACGAGAATAGAGCAGTGAACCTAGAAGTCAAGGTCCCTGATCTCTTAGGTCTTATATTTTATTGAGAGGAGACATAAAATAAAGAGGTAACCCAAAACAATAAAACACATTCAGAGACTGATAATTGCCATGAATATAATAAAAGAGGGTGCTGTGACAGAGCCACACGGTAGGGGCCAACATGATGTTCAAACTAATAGCCATGAGATTGGAGGCCTTCTTCCAACAGGGTGATCATGGAAAGCTTCTCTGAGAAGGTAATATTTGAGAAAAGAACAGAATAATGAAAAGAAACCAAGTTGTGACCAGAACAGAGCTTTCTTGACAGAGACAATACCAAGTACAAAGGTAGTAAGGCAGAAACAAGCTTGGTCTGTTGCAGGAACAAAAATAAAACCAGGGCAGCAAGTATAGAGTTAGTACCAGGGGAGCAGGGAATCAATGGAGTGAAAGCAGTAAGAACAAGCCAGCTCATACAGGGCCTTGTAGGCCACAGTAAGGAGTCCAGATTTAGATTTTATTCCAGATGTGAGGGAGCAATCACTAGAATGGCTATCAGCAAAGGAAATCAGAGGTGGTGTTGTGATCTGAATGTTATTTATAAAAGATTATGCTGGCTACAAGTGGAGAATGGACTGTAGTAGGACAAGAGTGGAGGCAGAGAGTCCAATTAGGAGGCCATTTGTGGTATCCAAGCAAGAGATGATGCTGGCCTGATGTAGGGTGGTAGAAGTAGAGCTACAATATTGGGTCTTGCTGATTTACTGGGCATGGAAGGAGGAAAGAAAGAAATCAAAAGTGCTAGTTAAACGTTTGACCCGAGTAACTATCAGTCACTGTGCTTAGTTTAGGGGATAAAATAGAGGATAAAATAGACATGGTCCTTGCCTTCATGGAGTTTATAATCTCTAGTTATTTAATAAATATGACTTGGTTAATACACTAAGAATTTAGAAAAATTAACTTAGATTTAAATTTCACGGCTTTTAACATAATAAAGTCCAGATGGGTTGAAATGTTCAATTTAATAAGTAAATATTATCAAAATTAAAAATAAACTAGAAGAAAAAACATATATACATATTTATACACTTTAAAGATGGGAATGCTTTTATAAAACTGAGGAGTAACTGATAAAGAAAAATAATAGATTTGGCTATTTAAATCTTTAAATTTTTATATGTCAAAAATATCATAAATAAGAATAAAACATAAACAAATAACCTGGAAAATATAGTCGCTGCATATTTGATGAAGAATTGACATACTTAATATGTAAAGAGATCTTATAAATCAATAAAAAAGATGAGTAAAGGATACAATAAACACAAAATCAAAAATGCAAGGGAAATCTAAAGAAATAGTTCAATCTTACAGGTAATAATATACATATTTAAAATAAGATATGGATTTTTTAACCTTTCAAATTGGTAAATGTTTAAAAGAAGTATAATAACTCATGTTAGTTGCCCTAGAAGTACAATATTGACAAGGTTTTTTTAAGGAGAGAAATTCTTAAAAATGCATATTCCTTTTCATCTGGCAACTGCACTTTTTGAAGTATATCTAACAGGTATAATCATGGTTATGTGTAGTTATATATAAGCATTCACAGCAGTGTTGTTTATAGCAATATAACTTTTGCACAATAAAAAACTGATTAAATAAATAATGGTATGTCCATACAGTGCAATACGGTTCAGCTAGTCAAAACTACATTGTCAGAAAAATACTTACTGACATTTGGTAAATTGTTCATAATATGTTTGATATGATAAAATCAGGTTATAAAACAACAAACCTAATGTAATCTCATTTTGATAAATATCCACAGAGAAAATATGTCAATAAAGACATTCAACAAATTTTTTATAATTATATCTGAGAGATGAAATTATAGGTGATTTTTTCCTCTACATTTCTGTGTTTTTCAAATTTTCAACATTGCATGTAAACAATCATATACTTTTTATACTACAAAATAAAAATTACCAATTTACAAAAGGATAAAGCACTCAAAAACAAAATGAGTCACTGCATCTCTAACTAAAGGAAACCAGTTGGAAGGCAGTAATCAGAATAAAGGCTTCGGGGGTGCTTGCAGATAAAAGATGCAAAACAATGTTGCCCTGATACTGAAAATAAGCAAACGATCCCCTCTAGCAGAACAGACAATGGAGGTAGAGCAAGGATGGGAGCAAGACATCCTGGAACCTAGAGCTGTAAACACTGCAGGTCCTGTTAGTCATCATTCAAAGGTCAGTCCATATCAGCAGCCACACACCAGGGAGAGGTGGGGCCAACATGACAATCAAACTATTATAAAAGCCACAAGTAATACCAAGTCACATCTGTATTTATATGATTGTAAAAGCTTTGATTGTGATCCAATAAGACCATTTGTCCAAAGAATTATAAACCTGATAGTCCCTGGTTTCCACACACCACAGGTTAAATAGATAAACTGACTTTTCAAACACACAAAATCCTAAAGTACTATATCAAACATGTAACCTGCAAATATAAGTAATAGTCAGTCATTCTGTTAATTTGGCATTTGAACCCAAAGGACACCAGACATCAACTGCTTGCTGAACTCTTTGTAGGAATCATATTGAATTACCTTTGCGGACTCTTAAGTTTTACATTTG
Source organism: Daubentonia madagascariensis (assembly GCA_023783475.1). Classification (NCBI taxonomy): domain Eukaryota; kingdom Metazoa; phylum Chordata; class Mammalia; order Primates; family Daubentoniidae; genus Daubentonia; species Daubentonia madagascariensis. The sequence continues at coordinate 3,648,829 of JAKFHU010001268.1, read as the reverse complement.
TAAAATAACCTATTATGTTTTAAAAATTATCAATAGTTGCTTTACATAGGAAGCAGGTAAGTACCAATGATACTAAAAATAAGAGTGTTTGTATTTCCATAGCATCTATCATCTGACAGTATCTAAGTATTTTTGGTGCCCTTTTAATATTGGAGGTATTGAGGAAAAGGAAAGTCCCCACATCCAATACAATAGATTTCTCTGTTGTAGTTTACTACAATCATTTTCCAATTCTGATGTCTACCAGATTCTTGTGTGGAGCTTATCAAAAATACAGATGCCCGAAGAGTACTCAAGACCTACTAACTCAGAGTCTCTGGAGGAGTGAGGCCCATGTGTGTGCGGGTTTAGCAAGCTACACAAGTGGTCCTGGTGCATCCCGACGTGTGAAAACTGCTGCTCTGGGTGAAAAGGTGCTGGCAGGGAAATGGGTTGGCAAAAACAAAAACAAAACAGGAAAAGAAAATTAAGAAATTTCAAATGGAAAGAGAAAATTTTAAAAAGAAAGACATGTGAATAATGGTGTTCAGGCCTAATTGTCATTTCTAAGAGACCAGTTGTCTATAGTCAGGATGGACTAGATAGAGAATAGAGATTAGAATCAAATTCCGCGGTTAAAGCGTTAACCAGAATGTCAACTCACTTCTCAAGAAGTGTGGCAGGGAGCAAAGGAGTGTACCTATCAGCTGTTCCTAAGAAAGAAAGTAAACACTCCCAACATGCACTGAGGCACAGGGAGTGGCTCAGGTTTCTTACACTTCCCTGCTGTGGTGAAAAGGAGTAATAATTAACAGCTTCTGGGGCTCTCAGATCGCTGATCGCGTAGGGGGCACTGCAGGCACAGAGCCTGGAGCCATGCTCAGGGAGGAGACGCGCGCCGCCCCTGCAGCCGCTCTGGCCTCGGACCTCCCCTGCAGGTGAGCGACTGGGGAAGCTCCAGCACAGGCAGACCGAGAGCGCTGCCTTTCCCTCAACCAGAGTTCCCGACCCAGCCCAGGAACAAACTCTCCAGAGCAAGGTCAGCCCAACAACTGTGGTGAAAAGGCTCCTCCTGCTCACAGTGTGAATAACAGGTGAAAAATAGGGGTAGGGAAAAGAACCCGCTAATCCACTCCCTGGGGTCAGGCTGAGGACAATATTAGAAAGCAGAACCCCCTGGCAGCAAAGTTCTATGTGTGCATGTATCAGAGCAGCCTGAACCCCAGGACATTACTTTTCCTTTTGATTTTCTCAGAATACCCTTTCCTGACCAAGGTGGGAAGGGTGAGGGGGGAAGGAGGGAGAGAGTGGGGAGAAGGGCATGGAGGTAAATGTGTCCAGGGAACCTGCCTCCCTTTCCTCCAGGTAAAGGGCTCATTGAGCCTTTTACCTGGAATTTTACCTGGAATTTTGCCTGGTGCTTAGCCTTGCAAGGATACTGAACTCCTGGATGACATCCCCCTTTTTCTGAGTGTTCTTATGGTTAGAATACTGTGTTAAGTCATCAGATTGGAAAGATCTTTTAAATTGAGGGATCAGCAAAACTTATTTATTTCCCTAAAGCAACAGACAGATCCCCTCTCCCCCACAAAAAAAAATTGGAAAGAATTTTTTACATAATTTAAGATCTCACCAAACAATGAAAGAATAATCCTAAATAATTAAATGGGAGTCTATCAGTTAAGGATACAAATTCCAAAGCAGGAGAGTCATAGGTTCAAATCCTGACTTTGTCACTTACTAGTTTGCCCCTTTGCAAGTTACTTAACCTACCTAAGCCTTAAAAATTTGTCATCTATAAAACAAGCTTCATAACAGGATCTGCCACATAGGGCTTTGATGGGAATTGAAAACTTAAGCAGGTGTTCTATAAACAGGTATAAGTAGCTCTGCCAAAAGGACCATATCAGGGAGAATGAGCTGAGCTGGGGAGACCAGACAGTAGGTGGGCATTGGAATTGAATTGGTTTCTAGAGAGTGGGTCCAGGACCTGTGAGCAGGTGGCAGGTGGGCAAGCATCACCTCTCTAAGTAGCAGTGAAATGACCTGGCTTCTTGCTACTTTTTCAAGTAGAGTACTTGGTGGCAAATTCCAACTTATTTTATACTGAATCACTTTTATTTTGGAAAATTCACAATATTAATGTGTTATTTCTAAAAAGAAAACAGAATTTTATAGTAGGAGAGTTGCACAGAATCTCATATGGTGGAACCAGTGACATTTGAGTTTTATAAGAGAGAGAGCTTTTGAGTAACTTCGATCAAATTAGACCATATAGTCCACGTCCTTATATTTTAACATATATTGAATTGTTTGTACTGAACTGATACTGACTTCCATTTGTGTTTATGGACAAGAAACAAAAGAATGATACCTGTGTTTTGTCAGTCTTTACCTTTTAAGCTTAAACTATCAGGAAGTGGCTTTATTTCATGAAGTTTTATTTAAAAGGCACTATTGTTAATATTGCTATTAGTTTTATAAATGTTGCTAACTTTGAGGAGGGAACAAACTTTGTAACTAGCAATTTCCACTGATGTCATTTTATCTTTTTATTTTATTAATATAAAACATTTAAATGGTTTGCAGTTGATCCTAATTTAATATAATCATTGTTTTAATGGATTCTTTTTTCAAATTGCAGAGTCGAAATTCTCCAGCTACTTATAATTAGATATTGACTGGAGAATTGTGGACAGAATTCTAAAGCCAACCTAACTGAACTACTTACCATGTTGTTGTCCTCTGGGTCTGATTGTGTGTAGTAAAGCTTAGTTGAAAACATTAGCATCAAATTGATTTAGAATAAATTAGAGTATCAGTATTCACTAAACATTTTTCAAAGAGGAAATACACCTTTATGCTGAATATATATTGTTAAAACTCTTTAAATCAAGTTATTTGATTTCATATTTCTTAATAAACATGTGTCTAAATAAGGAATAGTAGTCCTAATTGAGAAATCTAACCATATTTGAGATTAATTTGAGATTAATCTACTTACAACATAACTGGGTACAAATCTTCCTAGTTAAAGTCTAGTTAACTTCCTAGTTAAAATTTTAGTATACATGTAAGTTTTTCTACTATTTCTAATGTGTATAACATTTTATGATAAACTATTAAATGTTTTGGTCAATCAGAGAGACAGAGAGATAACCAGCAATGATTAAGAAAAAGTTAGCTTTTCCAATTATATTCAAAATAGAGTAACATGTATGTAACATGAATTTTTAGCATGTAATTACAAGTTTTATACCTGACCCTTGTTTTAATTTCCTAAAATAAGAAGCATCCTATACATTTGCTTGAAATAGAAACCCAGTGCTAACAGTCCATTTGCTTGTACAGATTCACTGATTACAATGTAGACGGGGAATTCAAGGTTGCTAGAGATACATGGGCTTCATATAAAGGTTCAGATTTTTTAAAATATTCAAGTATTGGCCATTTGAAAATATTAATACAACCTCTGAGAAAGGACTTCTGAATATTCTCCCTTTGCCCTAACTAAAGTTAGAGGGCTATTCTGTTGCAAAAATCCATCCATATCTTCCAAAACTATCAATTATAGTGATTTCATCACTTTCATAATTTCAAGTACTAAACTAATACCACGCTTTCACTAGTTGAACATGGAGGTGTCTTCTCTTTAAGTGATGTGAGTGTTACCTTAGTAGCTTAGAGGCTGAAAGGAAAATTTCTTCATCATCACTCAGAGCCTAGTAAAGGAGCTCAAGAGGAGAAAGTGCTAATTCTTTTGCAGCCAATATATGAACAGAAAAAATGAATCATGATCTTTGTGAAGTCAACCTTGAAATTTCCCTTGGAAAATCAGATGAAGCAAAGAATCCTTGAGCTCCAGCAGAGCAGCAATTCCAGAAGATGCCCTTGGCAGACTGAGCAGCTCAATCCCAGACAGAGTGGTGGCAAGATGCCTTATGTCCTTAAGTGGCTTAATACTAGTTTGCTTTTCCTACTGCTCCTGCTTTCCTCACCTCCCTGAGGGCACTTTGGGCAGAATAAAGTGCACGGCATTAGCACCAAGTATTATAAATATGCAATAGAATATTAAAGATATGGCATTTCAAATTAGATTCCACTTGAGCTGAGGCAATGGCATGCTCGCATAGAAGTTTGGTTGTTTGATCCATACCCTGTTTAGTCTTGCCTTAAATTTAAAAATTGCAATACATTTTTATTTGTGTCTCAAAACAAACAATTCCTAATTGTAACCAGTATCACTTGATAAAGTGATAGTTTTTATACTCCAACTCTTGACTTTCACTATCTCTGCAAATGAAGCATGTTCTTTAGAGAAAATATGGAGACAAATGTTCCCCAGAAACCATACTTCTATTAACTCTTTTTCTCTTTTTTGAAGAACTGAATAATTATAGATGCTTTATCTCATCTTCATGAAGTGATGTAATTGCATATGGCTCTGCTCTTTTCTACTCCAGGTTCAGGTCAGAGGTTTGAGAAAACAGCTTTATTTTGGAGCTGAATACAAATTGTATTTGTAACTTTCCGCGGCTTCTTCAGGCTGAAACAATATATTTTTTAAAAACTCCATGTGTATAGCCCTTAATATAATCTTACCTCATAATCGAAATGCATGCTTGTTATTCCAGTGTGATACTTTCTGGTCTTTTTTTTAGTTTTATTGCGGGTAGTGTGTGTGTGTGTGTCTGTGTGTATGACTTAAGATATGCTCCTTGTATATAATTTAGAAAGTACATATGAAATCAAAAAGAAAATAATTATCATTCATAATCTCATAGCTCTTAATTTTATTATTAATATTTTAATATACCTTTTTGCATTAATATATTGAATATATTTTAATGTGCATATATTCTATCAATACACCTGCATATATTCACTCTAGAAGACACACAAATGAAATAGTAATCATCCTGTTCTAAAGGATCTAGTAGTCAAATTAAGTAAAATAAAATAGGTTAGAGGGAAAAAGTAGTAAGTAATTTAAAAGCTGCAGATAATTTCACGTAAAGTTCAGAAGCAAGAGAAATTGTCTTTGGCCAGGAATAGGTAAGTTAGCATGCATTATTATTTTTTTTTTCAGTTCTTTGTAAAATCATGACCATTGTGATACTTCATGCACCCCATGGCTTCAGAAACAGGGGCTGTAGACACAGATATAGGCTACATTTTCTGTGCCTAGCATGGTAGCAGGAGCAAACAAGGAACTCATGAAATATTTGTTGGACATACAAAGACTGAATGAAATTTTCCACTTTTAAACAAGTAACCATTTAATTAATCCATGCTTGGCCACAGGAAGTTTCTTTAAATGACTGGCCCATTTGAGTTCATTTGGGCTTGAATTCACTTCCTATCCTCTGGCTTCATTCTGGCCACAAGGTAACTGGTGAGTCCAGGCAAGCCCATCTCTATCCCACCTCTAGGCAGGAATACAGAGCAGGGAGTAGTGAACCACTGATGCTTCAGATGGTCTCAGGTCCCAGTGTGCCGGCACCTGGTACACCCTGGTGACGTCTGACACTGCCTCCTCAGGCTCCAGATCCCATGGGCCTGCTCGGACCAATTCTACCTTCCCGGGCTTTTCCCGTCGCTGTTCAGCGTAGATCTGCCTGGTACTTCCAGTGCTGTTTATCTCTCCAGGACTTAACTGCTGACTTTTCGAATTCCCTATCTTTTGAGCTCCATTCTATTTGGACAAAATGAAAAGGTAAACAACCAAACTTATTAAATAGGTGATCTTATTTCATGCACAATCTAAGTCAGTAAGCTGGAGCCCCAGGGCCTACACATGTTTATAACAACCATCCTCCTCCTCAAGTTATGGTTTATTATGTTCTACCAAAATGACTGTGAACAACCAAAGTAAGACCTCCGGGCTTCTAGGCCTGCAATTTTTCCTTTCTTCAAAAACCCTCTCCATCTCTGTTATCCTCCTATCTTAAGCTTTTGAGAAAACTAGTTCAGACCCTTAAATGCAGCAAGTCTTTATAATTTAAAAGATTTTCACAAGGGTCCTACCAGGTTTTAACTAGCTGTGAATTGTGGTGGGAAAATGGGGAGGGGAAACTATTTGAAGTCATAGACTTATGTCTCAGCAGTTAATAGGAATTAATTATTAGTAACAATGAGACTTTTACCAAATCATGTTTTTACCTTTCACATATTAGAACTGTTTGAATATTCTGTTTAGCCAATTTTTAGATCAGACATGGTCAATATTTTTCATAGTCAATTACCATATACTGCCTATGAACAAAAATTTTATCCTGTTTTCATTTTCTTCCACTAAATTCCTTCCTAAGGTGAAAGAATAATGTAAGGGACTTTGAAATCCTTTCTTCACATCTGAAGTCTTCTAAAGGCGACTGTGAGTTATTTCAGCATAGATAATTATGGACCAATTGTTTGCTCTATTTAATAATACCTTTGATTTTTTTAATAAATACAAACAGAGAGGGAGCCAGTTGGAAAGCCATTGCAATGATTCTTCAGTCCATCACTGCCAGTATTCACTTTGTGATCATAAGATGCTTCCATTGGTGGCTTTTCAGTTCGAAATATCCCCAGTGTCTGGTTAGAGGAACAAGCTGTCTCCTTCATAGATAGCCTTCTCACTGTGCCCTGGCATGGAAGGGGCAAGGCAGCTCTCTTGGGTCTCTTTTACAAGGACATTAATCCCATACATGAGGGCTCCACCCTCATGACCTAATCACCTTCTAAATACTTCTAAATCACCTCTTAATACTATTGCACTGGGGATTAGGTTTCAACATATAAATTTGCGGGGGACACAAACATTCAGACTATAACAGAGGGAAACCAGTTAGGAGGCTGATGCAGTTATCCAGGAGAAAGATGACAGTGGTTTGGCTTATGGTGGTAGCAGTAGAAATTGCAGCTTTTGAATTCAAATTATATATTGGCAGTACAGTCAATAGGACTTAATTTTGGATAGGTATCTGCTTATGATAAAAGAGGAAAAAGGAAGACTGAGTATTAGTTTTTGTGCCTAATTGGGTAGGTAGGAAAGAATTGTGGAGGAGGGGTGCTGAAGTATAGGAGGAAGTCAGTGATTCTGTTTCAGCCACTGATACTAAGATGCCTGTTACACATCTAAGTAGAGAGTGAGGAGGTGGTGACATGAGTCTAGAGCTCAGCAAAGGGGCTGGGCTGGAGATGGATTAGATTACCTGGAAGGACATACAGATAGAGAAGAGGGGAAAGCCAAGAATGGACTGCTCAAACAAGCCAGCATTTAGTGACCATATAGAGGAGGAGTCAGCAGAGGAGACTAAAATGCTGAGGCCTGTGAGATAGCAAGGTGGTTGTTGTTAGTGGTTTGTCTCAAAAACTTCAAGAAGACAGTGTTTCAAAAGGGGGAAAATCAATTTTGTCAAATGCTGCTAGAAAGCAGAGAAATAAGGAGAGGAAATGGACTATTTGGCAAGGTGTATAGGCCATTGGAGCATGGGAGGAGAGGTTCAGGGAGAGGTAAGTTAAAGTAACAGATGGTAAATAATCTAGATCCAGGAGGGAGAAAATAGTGTTTGGGCCCCAGAGTCATTGCTGGGGTACCTCACTAGGAAGAATCAATAACCCTTTTGGTGCATTATTAGGATGACAAAATCTAGGGGCAAAACTCAGTTTTAGAAGCTAGAGCAAAGGCTGTATAACCAGACAGCCCAGACCATATCCTGTGAGTAAGTGAGTAACTAGGATTTGTTGGGCCCATGAAGCATGCTGTGTCCCTGTCCCCAGGGCAGCATAAAATGCTCATGTGGACTCTGACCTCAGAGTTACTTTGCCTGGTTGGCTGAGCTTCTGTCCCTTCTGTCATGAGTCCTCCAGGTGTCCTACATGAGAAAGACCCCTGCCAATGATGCACTACCAAAGAGGATGGCATTTCCCAACTAGAGGAGCACCATTCTTTGAGCAAGGGGATAGCAGTAGAAAAGGAAATAAGGCATAAATCAATAATGACAATACAAGGTATAAGGCAGAAAGTAGAATCACAACAGTGTAGGTAAAAAGGTCATGGAGAAACTTAAAGAGGTCCCACTTGAGTGGGGACTAGAAGGAAGCGGAGATCCGGACCTGCAGGGATGCAGCCTCTCCGGTGTGAGGGATTGGTAAGAAGAGACTCATGACATGAAATTTCACTACAAATACAAGGCATGGTGTTGAATAAAAGCTTCAGTTTTGAGTTTGGAAAGGTAGGTTTGGGTGGATTTGCAGAAAGCCTGAATGTTGGGTTAAGGGACTTAGGCTGTATTTAATGGGGTCCCAGGAAGATTTGTGACCAAAAAGGTGACTGACGGTCACAATGATAAAAGCATAAAGGGAGACTGCAGCCAAGCAGCCAGTTTAGAGACTATTGCAAGATGCCTGGTGAGATTAACAAGTACCACAAGGAAAAAGATGCATCAGGAATTTTATGAGAGAATAGATATTCTTTTTTCTTTTTTTCCTGGTATTCTGGAGATTTAGGATATAAAATATCTTTTTTATTCATCTTCCCCAACCAAAATAACCAGATTTGACAGGAAAAAGAGGAAATGCACCCCATCTTTTTTTTTTTTTTAAAGAAAACTAAACTTTTCTCTCCAGCCCACCTTTTTATTCTGGCTATATTTCCTAAGATTTTGCAGGCTTAGAACAATGGTAATTGACTATTCAATTTCTGCAAAATGGAACAGCCAGAAAATGTTATACTTTAAATCTCTGGTCACACCCTAATGCCATTTATATGAACTTATAAAGGAAGAGATTATTCACATCTGACCACAATTTCCAGAGCCTGAAGGAGATTTGAAGGATATTATGTCATATTTAATCAACGCTTCAAGTCAGAGCTTGATTTTAGCTGCCTGGAAACTTGAAGTTGTGTTCACCTGACTAGGCCAGGGTTCAGCCAGTTTGGTTTGAGTTTTTGCAATAGAAGGTATATGATCCCTTGCACAGAATCATACATACTTACAGAATCATATTTCTCTTGCTAGACATACATCAAAAACAGACTTACCAAATTGTCCAATCCTTCCTTGCCTTGAGTCACTGTTTCTGTAGTTTTTCAGTTTACATAATACATTTTTTCTTTTTTGCTACTTAAATGCTACTTAAAAACTCTCCAAAATATTCTTATACACTAGAGACATAACAAAATATTCGGTTTAAATCAGAAACTAATTTATAAATGCATCACAAGAACAAATCATTAATGTCATTCTAATGTTTAGGGTACCTTCCAATCATCTCAAAATGGAGAGAAAGATGACTATGATGGCTCACCAGTACCCTTCTTGGATCTTCATCAATGAGAAGACATTCATAACCAGGTAACCACACACCTATATTATATATTATCCTACTCATCAGTCATTTGTGGAATATACCATTCAGAGTTTTCTAAGCATGATATGTGATCAACAAGATCAATAATATGAATCGCCAGTTAAAACACAGGATAAGAAGTTGAAAATGTATGTTCCTGAAGACTGCCAAACCATACCTCCTCATGGAACAGTCACTCATATTTCATTAATAGTGATTTAATTTCATTAAAAGCTACATTTCTGTTTTAATAGTTGGCATAATTCTGAAGAGCAGCATTAAGTGAAAGATCTATGGTTCCTCATAAATGATACGCCTAATGAATTAGCCCAGGGGCCAAAAACAGTGTGTCCCGTCCTCGCCTCTCCCTCCCTTGCTCCTCATGACACACTTTAGTTTTACAGACTCCCTCTTGATATAGTCAACATTCACAACTGTTTGCTTATGCACGGCAAACAGCATCTTATGTTTCTTTGGAAACGATAGAGTAGGGGTTTAAAGACTATAAGAGTAAAGATGACAACTGAACCTGGCCGAGCTAGAACAGGGGCTGAGGAGGGGAAAGATGAAATCGTAAAAAGACAAGTGGTACTGAAACATGGCCCAAGTTTTACAGGGAGTGGGAAAAGAAATAAAGCCAAATAAATAATAGAGGGACATGGTGGTGAATGATGCAGGGTTGGGCAGTAGGAAAGCAGAGGGAACAAATATGGTCAAAGAGGGAATTAAAACTACAGCTGGAGGAAAAGGATGAAATATAAGGGTGGGAAAAAGATATGAAGTGAAAGATAGAGGATTTATTTATTCATTCCTCAAATACTTACTGATTGCTCACTATGAGCAGAAACTCTTCTGGACCCTGAGCATTCAGCAATGAACCAAACAAATCCTTTGCTCTTATGGGGTTATATCCAAAAAGGGGGATACAGTCGATATGTAAGATAAATGCTGAAAGGTGCGAAGAATAAAAATAAAAGAGGAAATGGACTAAAGAGTGCTGGGGGTAGAGAGTGGGAAGGGTTCTGATTGCATGTAAAATGGCCAGGGAAGGCCTCAGGGAGGAGATAGCATTGGAGGATAAGCCTGCAGAAGGTGAGCAAACAAGCCATGCAGTTATCTGGCTGGGGCATTCCAGGCAAGGGGGACAGCAAATCCGCAGCCCTGAGGCAGGTGCAGATCTGTAAGGGTCAGGGAGGCCAGTTGGGGAAACTGAAGCAGAAATACACTAGGAGAAGGTGAGGTCAGATGGGGCCAGAACATGTAGGGTTTCATAGGCTCTTATGAGACTTGGTCTTTCCCACTAAGTAAGACAAGAAGCCACGGAAGGATACTGAGCACGAGTGACAACATCTTTCTGGCCGCTTTGTTAAGAAGAGATTGAAGAAGAGACAAGGGTGGAAGCAGAGAAACTGGCAAGGCAGAGAAACAGAGCAGGGATGATGGTGGCAGGACCAAGGTGGCATCAGTGGAGGTAGAAAAAAAATGGTCATATTCTGGATATATATTGAACGAAGAGACAATAGGATTTCCTGGGTGTGAGAGAAAGAGAATAATCAGGGATAATCCTAAGGATTTTTGTCTAGAAAAATGGGGTTAATGTTTCCTGAAATTATGAAGACTACGCAAGGAGCAGGTTTGCAGTAGAAGATTGGGAGTTCAGTCCTGGACATGTTACATTTGAGGTTAAATAAGAAGCATTTCTTAAGAATGTGGTCCGTGGACCACCTGCTTCTTCTGAATCAGGTGTTTGTTCATGGTACAGACCCTGGGCTTCACCCCGGAATTAATCAGGTGATTCTGATGCATACTGAAGTCTGAGAACCACTACTCAGAGGAGGAAAGGATTAAGTTCTGAGAACTTCTGACCTTCTGACATAAACAAAATTCCTGGAGCTGAGGCAAATCTCTGCCAGACTGTCACCAGAAATTATAACAATGCCACTGACCAACTCTGATATCCAACATAGCACAAATCAGGCAAACGCTCCCACTCATTTATTCATTTAATAAGTAGTTGTTCAACTCTCTCTCTATACTAGGCATTGTTGTGGTGAACAAGACAGGAATTACCAATTTATTAAAGGATTTTTATTTTCCTGCATAGAAATACATGAAAATAATGGAGATTAATAGTAAAATAGGATCTGTGTAATCAAAATATTGGTTTCAGCAAATTTCATGAGAATTACATATGATCAATAAGTGGTTCTGATATTAATAGCACATAACATTTGTATCTTACTACTTCTCTGAGTTTAGAAACTTCCCTCATCGAAGGGTGTTGGCATAGGTTAGCTTCATGCTCAAATGACTGAGGTTCCAGGTCCTGTTTTATTGCCTGGAGTCATATTTTAAGTGAGCTTAATTTTCAAAAAATGGTTCCTTATGGTTGCTTTCAAAGTACTTTCATTTCAGGTCATAGGCTAAAGTACTTTCATTGTAGGTCATAGGCTGAAATCAGGGCACTTTAGAGGTGAGTAAATGCTAACCCTGTATTTAAAAAAAAAAAAAACAAATAAACAATGAAGTTCAAATCCAGTTTTAGAATGCAGATCTGATTTCACTCTCAGAAACTGTTAGATTTTTTCTGCTACTTAGGAACTGAATATAAACCCCTTGCAGGCTATGACTCTTCTAATAGCAGCCCAAAAGGCACATGTAGGTTCCTGTTCTTAGTAAGTAAGTTTAATTAGCATGATGTAATAAATTTTAGCAGAAAATGCATTATTCCGAACAGTTTTTTTTTTTCCAAGCATGTTGGCCGGCACCTTTTGCTGAAACAAAGGAACCAGCCACCTGCACCTCTAAGCACAAATTAAACACAAAGAGCCAGTGTTCCAGAGGCTGCCTCCTACCTGGCTGGTAGTCCCAGAGGGCAATGTTTGCCCAGGTTTCATGTCCATGTTCTTCTCCTGATCAAAGGAATAGGAGCTAACACTGTGTTCTCCAGCGAGTCCTGAAGGTAGGTTTATAAAGAGAGGGCATCATTCTCCTGCAGAACATTGAATTTCTGTCTTCAATAAAGGATAAGGGAACCATATTTTTACAAGGAGTCAAGATTCTAAAATATGCCAGAGGCAGAGGGTTTAAAACATGTGTTTTTGAGCATCTCCTTTAAAAATTAGGATTTTTCTTTCCATGTGGGGATTGTTTTTAAAAATTCATATTATTCATGTAACATGACTTGGTGAAATAAAAAGAAATTTTTATAATGAGAAACTTGATATCACATTGGTTACTATGTCATAAAAAGGTCAATAACATCACCCCCAGATATGTGAAAAAGGATATTCACTAAGCTTTCTTTATATAGCTGATATTTTTCAATAAGCATATACTGTCAACAGTCATTGAACATATCAATATGATTCAATAATCTGTTATGCCCAATAAAGTTTATCAACTTCACAATTACCTATTTTATCACTTCAGGAGGTTTAAAAAACAATAAGATCATCTGTCTGCCCAAGATATGCTGAAAATGTTTCTGTAGAAAGTTTGATGAGGTCAAAATTCAAAGACTCCAGAAATATATTCCACGTATGAAATTTACTTGAATTTCTGAATGTGTTAGTTACACTGGTAAAAGACTTTTCCCCCTACGAGTACATCAGGATTTATTTTCTATATTGTATTTTCTAAACAAATAATTTTTGAGAGCATACCAGGAGCCAGAAGCTGTGCTAGAAGAGAAGCTGGGGTATACAATTTTGAGCGAAAACAGACAAGGGCCCTCCTCTCATGGAGTTTGCAATCTGAAGCTGCAGATCTCAAACCTGAGCCTTTATCAGAACCTCCTGGAGGGCTTGTTAAAATGAAGATTGCTAGGCCCATCTCCAGAGTTTCTGATTCAGCAGGCCTGGGCTAGCATTTGCATGTCTAAGTTCCCAGGTGGTGCAGATGCTGCTGCTCTGGGGATCACACTTCGAGAACCACAGGATTAAAGGCCTGAAACAAACTATGGTACGTGTTCTGAAAGAAAAGAACCCAGTTCTATGAAAGAATAAGGATCTAGCCTAAATAGGGGAAGACTTCTCCCTGAAAATGATGTTTGCACAGAGATCCAAGGAGAGAGCTAATTCCCCTGGAGTGGGTGGGAGAGCATTCCTGACACAGGAAGTCTGCCCAAAACCCTTATGGCCAGGGAGCACAGAGTTCCAGCAAGTGAAAGGTGCCCAGAGTGGCTGAGGTACAGGATACAGGGAAAGCATCTCTTGAAAGGAGCCTGATGAGAAAGGCAGGAGAGAGAGCAAGCAGGATTTTACCTGCCATGATAAGAATGTGGGGGTTTTATGCCAAGAGCAATGGAAAGACATTTAAGGATGTTAAGCAAAGCAGATGATATGATTAGATACATTCTGTATACCCTGGATACAGTGTGGAGAATAGATAGAGGATGCCCAGAACAAAAACAAGGAGTTTGCTCGATAATTTTTGTCAATCATAAAGAGAATCAGTGGTGAAGGTCATGGCAGCATTACTAAAGAGCAGAGAGTGTCAGGGAAGCTCCCACAGCCAGTTCATGCTCATGTTGATGGCCGGAGAATCACTGGCCACCTGTCGTGTTTCAGACCGTCTAGTAACCATCCCAAAGGCCCAGGAGCCTGAAAGGCCTATCAGTAAAATCAATGAAAGACTTTGTTAAATAGAATAGATAGATCGTTTCCCCTCCCAAGGGAACAAGGGGCATCAGACTGTGAAGTCAAGGCAGCCATCCTCAACAGGCACAAAAGTACCTAGTTGTTCATGCGTGAAGGGTTTATTTTATAGCAAGCTTGCATCTGCTCCAGTAATGACTGGTCTTGTGTGGCACACCTGTGTTTACTTTTCAATGGGCTTCTAAAAATTCTATAAGGCTAGTATCAGAAAAACAAATGAAAGACTAAGCCATGGATGAATAAGAAGCAAGACCCAAGTATGAGCTAGGTACCAACCTAATTGCTTCATTCTCTCATTTCTATACCCAGCCCCACAGCAAGTCCAATCAACTCCATTTTCAAAATCCAGCCACTTCTCACCATCTAGTCAAAGCCACCATTATCTGTTGCCTGGACAACTGCAACAGCCTCCTAATTGAGCTCCCTGCTTCCAATCCCTGCCCCTATAGTCCATTCTCCCCCAGCAGCTGGAATATCTCTTTATATAATTCACGCCATGGAATAAAATGCAAACTCTTTACCATAGTCTCTAAGGCTGGATGTGATCTGGCCTGGAGGACTTTTATAACCTCAGCTTGACCCACTTTTGCCCTCTTTCCCTCCTTCAAACCTACCAAGCTTGGTCCTGCATCTTGCATGGAACTGGTCACAGGATGTGACACTTGCATCTCCCACCTGGAACATTCTCTCCTTGACTCTTCCAATGGCTGGCTCCTTCCCATTATTGAGATTTCAGTGTAATATTTTAGACCTCCTGACCAAACCTCTATAAAATGTCCTCTTCCTAAGTATTGTATCACATAACTCTGTTTTATTACTCTCGTAAAACTTATACCTATATAAAATTATCATATTTCTTTATTTGCTCTTTTGTTGTCCTCTATCAGAAAGTAAGTCCCATCACTGCAGGGGCCTCAGTAGTTTTCTACATTGCTATACCTTCAGCATCTATTATATTGTCTGTTATATAGTAATCCCTCAATAAATTTTTGTTGAACATGAATGAGTATGAGAGTAACCAGCCTCATAGAACTAAGCCAAGATGTTAATGTGACTTCATACATGTCACCCTGAAATACTGTTTCATATCAAGGGGCAAAGTGATTATCTACTTAGTCTTTCTCTGTAATGTAAAAACAAATTTATAGGCTAATTATATGTAATTATTTTAGTTCTAATTAAAATGACCACAATCTGCAACCTGCCAGTGGAAAGGTTTCTCCTCTCTTAAAAGAATATATCTTCTGGAATTCTCAGAGCCCTAAGATACAAAAGAGTGGATCTCAAAGTGTCACCTGAGGATGTGTTAGAAGTGCAAATTTTCAGGAACCACCCCAGACCTACTCAATAAGAAACTTTAGGTGTGCAGCTCAGCAATATATTTTTCAACAAGCCCTTCACATGATTCTGATGCTAGTTCAAGTTAGAGAACCACTTATCTCATATAAGCAAGCTTATATGACATAAGCTTACCCACTGATTTTCATGTTGTCCACACATACGGAAGCACACAATTTTTTTCTAGCTTTCAAACAGTATTTTTTTAGCCACTAAAAGTTTGTTAATCCGTTCTTTCCAAAACACTCAACTACAATAAGAAACAAAGTCTCATTTGTCAAAAGTTTTAAGGCCCTATTTTGGATTAGAATCACAATTTAAAAATTGGTACTGATTTGTGAATAGTGCTAGGGCTGTGAACCAGAGACCATGCTCCTGTGCATTTCGGGCTAGAGAAAGAGATCATAGAGCAGAGGCTTCCCTCACTCTGTTTCCTGTCCATCAACTGTGTGAGCTGCTCCTGGGAAGGCAGCTGCTTATGATAACAGAAAACAGGTCAGATGTGGCAGCAGCTCACTGTAGCCACCAACTGGAACTATAGGTTGTGAATTATAACATATTGTTTCTTAACCCCTTATAAGCCAAACATAAAGGGAAAGAGGTAGGTAAGTGCCTCCTCTTATTTAAGGTTGGAAAACATGTCAGGGTGTTAAAATATCAAATACTGATATTTACCTTCATAAAAGGATCCTCTTAAAAATGATCAGATATCAGATCTAGAGCACATTTCTGCTTTCTTCAGAAGCTCTAGCATCGAGAAAAAAGTATGCAATTCTTTTGCCTCTCTCTTTTTATCTACTTTTCCATTCTTATCAACATCTAGTGACACTATTCTGAGTCACTGAAGCCCCTCTTAAATGGGCAAATTCTTATAGTTAAAACATTTTGGATGTTGTCTTTGTTTTGTTTCTAGCTATCATTTCAAGTTTCTTTTTAATACTGTGAAAGTGTTCCTTAATCTTTAATCCTTTTGCTCTTATCCTAATCCTAGGGGCTGGGGAACCAAGAGAAGCTGACGATTCTATCCACTAATGGCTCCAGGACCATTTTTTAACAGGGGCAATCTTGAAAAAATGAATGTCCCAGAAAATCTTGAAAAACGAATGTCCCAGAAAAGTTACAAAATGGCCCAAAGCAGTTAGAGGGTGAAAGTGTGCTGGGAAGGAGACAAGTGTGGTTATATTACTGTTAGGGTGGAAAGCCCAGTAGGTGCTCACAGTGGGGGTGGAGAAAGATTTCTCATGCAGAGATTAAGATATAAAAGTAAAAAAGTTTATTTTATCTTCTTAGAAGGATAGAGAGAATGAGAGAGTGAAAGAGGAGAAGGGGGCAGGGAAGAGAGCAGGGACACAGGGTGCATCCCAAAGAAGAAGGGGGTGCCAGCCCTGAGGTCAAGTGGCTCACTGATTTTAAGGGGGATGAAGAGAAAAAAAAATAGTGATGGCTGTCAGTTGATAACAAAAGAGGCAGCAGGATGGGCAGGATGTCAAAGTCCAAGAGTTAGTTTCCTGCCTTTCCTTGGAGAAGGGATTATCTCAGGAGATGTGACTCTGTCCTCCAGATATGGTTGAGGCTTAGAGCTCCTTCTCCTGCTGTTTACTCAGGAACTGTGTAAAAGCAGATTCTCAAAACACACAATTTTGAAAGAGAGAGATGTACATCTCTTTTCTGTTCATTCAGCCCCTTTCAGAAGTTGTGTGAAACAGAACCCCTGCAGGGTACCTGTTTGTGAAAGAACTCATAGGATTGATCTTTAACTGTTCCTGGGGAAATTGTAGGAGTAGGTACTTTCCTGTTATTTTTACCTTATTGATTTGATCACTGATAGATTGCGTAAAACTCCTAGGTTCTTTTTTTTTTCAGTCTTTAGCACTGAAGGAGTTCAGGTCTGAGGATAGAACTGCTTGAAAGACCAGAGCAAACAGATCACAGGTACTGCCACCCCAACCACCAGCAGTAACTAATGATACTCTAGCAGAGTTGCTAGAAAAGTTAGAAAATTCTCCTCTTTAAGAAGGGCAGCCCCTTTGGCACCTGTGCCCCTCCCCAGGGCTTTGAAGTCAGGAGAGTTAAATATAATTCAGAGCTCCCTGATAATTTAGTGTTTGCATTTTTACTTCAATCAAGATAGCCCTCCTCTCTGCAACTTCTCAGTTTTCAGACTTTGCAACCCAATCCCTTCATTTGCAATGGAAATGTGAATAACCTACTTTTCTAGCTGAGGAGGGTCTCTGTGCAAAGGTTGAAAGCCATTCTTTCTTCATCCTTTGAGCCAGGAAATGAGACCAAAGGCAAGAAGACCTGGAGCCAAGACTGTTTAGGGAAGAGGGGTGCAGTTTGCAATTTTAATTCCAGAATTCAGTGGACAGTAATGTCAGGATAAAGTGGGTTCAGAGTGTTCTGCCACTGCTTGCAGACATCAGTAATATGGAAGGATGGTTTGTCTTGGCAAATGGTTTAATGATAAGGCTTTACTTAATTCTTTTCTGCCGTCCTCATATTTCCTGATTCTGCCTTTCCAAAAACATACAAGAGTATATATTACATTTTTAGGGACCTAAAATTATGAAAAAAAAATCATGAATTATTACATACTTATTATAAAATATACAGAATTACAACACATGAAATAAAAATCACAACCTTAATTCCCAGCAAATAATCAATTTATGTTACCTTTATGTGTTTAATTCATAGTTATTTTATAAAAACATATATAAAGTTTTAAATTCAGTTTTTTGAACCTGACATATGAAATTGTTAAATAATCTCATTGCTAAAATTTAACATTATAAACAAAATCAATAGGGAAAAAAAAACTAAATGTGCAAGAGAACAAGTTAGCGTTTTTATTCTGCCTCAGTTTTTCATCTGCTAAAGAGACTGTTTCAAATGTTTTACTTTCCTGCTCTTAAGCATGGCAACACGCACAGCAGAATGTTGTTCCTTATGCTGCTGTTCAGTGACTGCCTGATTTGAACTATGAACATTATTCAGCAAGTCTGCGAGATGCAAAAGTAATACAAACTCAGGAAGCACACGCGGCCAAGCACGGCCAAAGGCCAGATATGCCTTTGGTGGCTACTTTGGGTGTGTTTTCCCTTGAAATTTATTTGTATCACATGAAAGTCTCTGAAGTTTGTGTTGGGTTACAGTGTACAACAATATCTCTGCCTTGCCTATCATGGGTACAAATTGTAAGAGTCACTTTGTAAAGAGTGGGACGAGGTTCTTTGATTTCCAGGGAATTAATAGGAAATCCAATTAATTATGCTGTAAATCATTATTGAAACAAGAGGAGAGACTCTATTACAACTAATATTTGACATTCATCCTATTGGTGGATGCAAGGCATATTTCACTTCCGCCCATCATCTTGTCCTATGTACATGCATATTACAGTTTTATAAAATCAAAGGAAAATTGTTTCTTCCGGCCAGGTAAATAGCCTGATAAGATTGAGGAACTCATTTCTTGCTAAGTCCATTATTCCTGGCAAACGTCAGAGTGTGGGTAATTCCCATCTGCTGAGCAGCTGCAATTCAGGTCACAAAGTACAAAGTACACTTAAGCATTTTACAGTTAACTCTGGGCCCACTATTCCTCCTTAAATCCAAGCTGGAGCCTTAAAAGAACAGGAGCCCTGGGATCTCCTCAGCATCCCTCCCCTTCATTTGCTGTGCCTGTGGTAAATCTCCCCCTGGCTAGGCATCTTCTAGGGGCGAAGAATTCTGGGTATCCATCAGTATCTGCCAGCATCCTCTCCCTGCACTGCCTGTGGCAGGGTGCTAGCTTCTATCCTGGGGAAACTTATGATTCACCCCTTCATTTACTTAGAAGTCCAATTTATCTGGAAGTTTGGTATTCCTCAGTTTAATGAAAACACCATCCCTGTTGTATAGTGTGTGATGATGTTTAAAATATCCTTGTTATATATCGTGATGCAGTATTTTATGTTCTAAAAACGTAAGGCCTTTTCTTAGAAAATCAATTCCTTGTGTCTCACATATAAAATGTGTTTGAACCATGTGTCTATTTCTTGGGCATCCCTGTGGCTTCTAGACATCACAAGGCTGTGACCTTGTAATCTGAGAAGACTGGGTATATTAATCAAGTCCGTTTCCTATTACCCATTCTAAAGCTTTGTAAAGCCATTGAACAATCTATGCTCAGCAGTCTGGTCTACACTTGGTGGCAACCTCTTTAGGGGTTGAGGGAGAAAGGCGCAAATATTTTATTTCTTTTTTTTGGAGGGGGTCCACATGTGACATTTAGGTGGATCCTAAAAAAAATCTGTTAAAATTACCACTGACAGGTCACAGTGTATATTAAATCAGTGTCCCGCTTATTGACTAGGAATTGCCCAGATAACAGTGTAGTGATTGCCTTTGAATCTTCTAAACCATACAATCCCTATAATTATTTTAGGTCCCTTATAGGCTTTGGATCCTCCCATATATGTGAGACATTCAATCACCTTTCCTGTAACATCAGCCTCATTCTTGCACCTCTGTCCTAATAATGTTGCAATGATCTCACTCGTCTTGCTGTCTCCATCTTGTCTTGTGTTGAAATCTGTCTTCCACACTCTACTTAGTGGTATCATGTCTTTCCCCTGCCTAGAATCTTCAATAGCTGCCTATTGCCTTCAGAGTGAATTCTAAGTTCCTTAAAATGGTTCACAGGGCTCATTGCTCACCACTCTCCATTTTACATTTTATATTCTTAGAGTCCCAACTCTCTGAGTTTTGTTTACAGACTATGGAAATAGTTACATGTCCTGGTAAGCTCTTTACAGTCTTTTCTTGTTTAATTCTTACCTACCAAGGTTCACCGTAGGCAGCATCTGTTTCTTGAAGCTTTCACCCACCTTCCAAATATGGCTGAGACCTCCTGTCTGTGCTCACACAGCAACTCTGGCATGTATGAATGAATGACTGTTAGTGCAGGCCTTCTGTTAGAGAGTGAAATGTGAATCAGATGCAGATGATCAATTTGACCATAACTCTTCGGCTCCTTGTGCCCCTAATGCCAACAAGTCAAATTAGAATGTTACAGGCTAACATTTTATTCCCACGTTATATTAGACCCATTTTTTCATCAGGTGCATAAACTAATCATCTTCAAAAGAGCCTCTGATCAGGTATACATGATTAAAAGAAACATTTGGAATGCGTTCACCATTGCCATAATTTGCTCACATAGCTTCTGAATTTTCTTTTCTAATTTCTTACTTTGTATTGTACCATTAGCTTACCTAATTTCATTCCAGTACTTTAGTTTACTGAGCCCTAATTTTCTTCCACACTTCAAAATGCTTCAAAATGTCATTAATATTTAATCAGAAATATCATACTCATGGTGAGAGAAATATGGAAGATTTCTGTGGTATCCTGTTACACAATGGATTGTGGATTGGCAGACTTTCTCTGCAAAAGGCCAGGTTGTATTAATAAATATTTTAGGGACAACTACTCAGCTTCTGCAGTTATAGCAGGAAAATAGCCATAGAAAATAAGCAAACAAATTAGAGTGACTGTATTCCAATAAATACAGGCAATTTACAAATTTATTTACAAAAACAGGCAACCTGGGACCACAGTTTTTCAACCCCCTGGGTCATTTGGAGACTTATTTCAATTGAAGAAGATTTAGTCAGGCTCCGTTCATGTACAGAAACATTTTCCAACTGTACATGGTCCTGAGGTAAATACTTTGAAAGTTACTAGTACCACACCGTATTATGCAGTTTTATCAGAAATGGAAGCTGAGGGAATAAGATTATGTAAAGCTTTATTTGCTTTCATAACAACTCTCCTAGCTCAGCAAATCAAGAGTTACATCCCAAGTGAACCTGCAATTTCTGTATGGTGCTCTGGCACTAAATAATGAGAGTTATAAAAGTGTTCATGCTCTTTGCCAGTACTATAATTTTTAGGAAATATCACACAGGAATGGCCCCAGGGGAACAAAATCAGTGTGCCCAATGATATTTAGAAGAGAAATGTTCATTAATATTAAAAATTTAAAGTAATCCAGTTGGGAAATGGAACAATGGCATGGAAGACTTCTGTAGAATCTTTTTTATGATAATTATGTGGCTTGTATCGATCTTTGGAAATGTGCACACTGAAAATTACACATGAGAAAAGTCCAATGCAAAAAATGCATTTACATGATTTCAAACATGTAAAAATCAATATATATGAATTCTGTCATTCAATATTCAGCAAATGTCTTTTGAATAAGAGCCTAGTATAAGCAAGTTTCTGCTGTAAGCACTAGGAACACAGGAGTGAATAGAATAGACCAAATTCCCAGCCCTCGTGGAACCAATGTTCTTATGAGAGGGAAACAGATATTGAGGATCAAAGGGTTTCCAACTGAAGTACTTGGAATTTTAATATCATGGGATTTTTTTTTCATAAAACCACTTATAAAAAAGCTTGTCCACCTTTGTTTGTTGTTT
This sequence comes from Daubentonia madagascariensis, assembly GCA_023783475.1. Classification (NCBI taxonomy): domain Eukaryota; kingdom Metazoa; phylum Chordata; class Mammalia; order Primates; family Daubentoniidae; genus Daubentonia; species Daubentonia madagascariensis. The sequence continues at coordinate 3,627,046 of JAKFHU010001268.1, read as the reverse complement.
TTGTTTTTTAGGAATGAGAATTTTCTGATAATTTCATTCAACCAGAATTTATTGAGTTACTACCATGTGCCAAGTACTCTTCCAGGCACAGAATATAGTGTGAAAAAAACATACAAACACCCCTACCCTCATGGAGCTACAATCAAGGAAGAGACAGAACATAAGATAAATAAGTAAAATATAGAGAGGGTGAGATGGTGACACAGGGACAGAGGTGAAGGAGGAAAGCAGGATATGAATCATTGGGAGAAGGTAAACTTTTAAATTAGGTTATCAGGAAGGGCTCTTCGAGAAGGTGACTTTAGATTAAATAATTAAAGACAATGAATGATCTAGTGATGTGAAAGTGTAGAGGGAGATCATTCTGGGCAGAGGGACCAGGAAGTACAGAGGCCCCAGGATGGGAGTGTGCCTGGAGTGTTCAAGGAATATCAAAGAGGCCTGCAGCTAGGCATAGCAGGAAATGAGATGGAAGAGGTTACAGACCAGACCACATGCAGCCTTTTAAGTCACTGTAAAAATGTGGGTTTTCAATCTGAATAACAGGGAGACATTGGGGAATTCTGAGCAAAGGGGAGAGGTGGTCAGACTTGCATTAAAATAGTTCCTGCTATTGAGAATAGACAGCAGATACAGGGAGGCCTTTAGGAGGCTATTGCAATAATCCTGGTGAGAGGTGACAAACATCTCAAGACCTGCAGACACAGAGGGGAGAATATGGGATTGAGGTGTGGCAGGAGCCAATGTTCCCACTGCCAGAGCCCACCTGCCACTAAGGGTGAGATCACTCAGGAGCAGCGGCCATTCCTTAACCATTGCCATATCCCCAGTGCGAAGCACACTATCAGGCACACACTAAGTGCTTAATTTAGGTTGGTTAAATGGTGCAAAATAAAAAGAAATGTGAAACTAAACTTCTATTTCGTGGCTGCTTCCTGTTACAAAACACTCTCCTCATCACTCTTGCCCTCAGTTATGCTCCCTTCTTCCATTATTTATTTATGAATTAGCACCTTCAACATGTGTTGATGTTCTAAGAATGCTTCGGTTTTTAATGACCTGCGTTAAGTTAAAGTGATGGAACAGTGAAGATTCCATTGAACCATTTCTTTCTATCTCATACCTTTATGAACTGAAAGTACTGTTATTGCATCTTACTTTTATTTTTGTTGTTGTTTTCTGATTGTTTTCTTGTTGGGTATTTATTTTATTTTATTATCTTTTTAAAATCTCAATAGATTTAGGGGGTACAGTGTTTTTTGTTACATGGATGAATCATACAATGCTGAAGTCAGGGCTTTTAGTGTATCGGTCACCAGAATAGTGTGCAAAGCCTAGGACTGACTGTTCCTGAATGTATTTTTTTTTCAGAGAACAACTTAATTCTTTATTGAAGACCTATAACATTTTTTATGGGAACCAGAAAAACCTGCATATTTTATATGATCAGGTAAGCTCATCAAAGAAATGCAATTTGATTCCAAAAAATTATTGGGGAGAAACAGGTAAATGTTTAACTTGATTATGATTTTTATTTTTAGACTATATCACAAAATCTTGGGCTTGGAACACCTTTGACTTTCTAAGCATTTTTGAGACAGGAAAGTATTTTAAGACAATTTTAATGACATGTTTGCTTTGTATTTTAAAAATGGAGTATGAATATCTTTTGAACAGCAATTGTACTAGAGATCTATCCCCGGTGGGAAGCATACTATCAGGCACACACTAGGTGCTTAATTTAGCACCTAATAATACTTCCTTGCAAATGCACCAGGATGTACATAGAAAGATGTTCATTGAGACATCATTTGTAATGGAGAAAATTTGAAGATATCTTAAGTTTCTACCAATGGTGGATCTTTCAAATAAATCATGACATATCTGTAACATCTAGTTTTTAATTTGGTTATTAAAATAAATCAGTTAGGTTCAATAAATATGTACTATATCATAATAATTCTTCAACATTGTGTTGATATTCTAAGAAAGCTTCAGTTTTCAATGACCTACATTAAGTTAAAGTGATAGAACATTAAAGATTCCATTGAACCATTTCTTTCCGTCTCATACCTTTATGAACTGAAAGTACTGTTATCTCCTTCTATTTTTGTTGTTGTTTTTTGTTTGTTTGTTATTATCATTAGAATTTTCTACTCTGGATTTAAATCCTTAAATTTGATGGCATAGCATGGACTTTAGGCCACTATGATCTGGCTTAAATCTGCAGTTTGGACAGAAGAAATTTTACAAAACAATCTGGCCTTTATTACTTAGCTTAAATGATTAATTTAATTGGTATTTCAATTACTTTCCCAAATTTAATAATATACTGAAGGAAATAACTAATCCCTTTATAAAGAAATGGGTCTAATTTTAAATTATTTGAATATTGTCCTATATCTTAGACCTTTAATATATGCAATTGTAAAGATATAATATTTAGGAAAAAAATCAAAAGTTTAGGAAAAAAATGATTTATACTTCAATTCAACTCTTTCCACAAAGTTCATTTAAGTTTGTTTCCTTTAAGAAAACATTTGAGTTTTGGTGTTATGAACATTTAAGTTGAGGCATGTCCTTTCCAATTCTGTAAATCAGTGCTCTAATTATAATACAAAAGTTATTTAATTTTCAAATAATTTCATGTTTTATATAATTTCTTAAACTATATGAGATAAAGTGTACAGTGAGGCTATCAGATTCCTTAATTTTTCAATCTTTACATACTGTTCAATAAAGTTATAATCCAAAATTTTCCAAATCTTCTGACTCAGTAAGAAATGATGGACACTGTCAAAAGGAGTAGTCCATGGATGACAATATGTGGCTTTCTTCATCTCTGGTTAATTAATTAATCAATTGATTAAACAAATATTTATTGAGTGTCTACCATGTGCCAGACACTATTCTAAAAGCTGTAGATATGGTGATGAAGAAATCAGCCAGAACATCCTGCCTTCATGCTGCTCACATTCTGTACAGGAAAATAGACAGACGAGAAGCCAAGAAGTGAAACATGTAGTATGTCACATGGTGACAAGGGCTGTGGAGAACAGCAAATCAGGGAAGAGGCTCAGCAATCTAGGTGGGGCGGGGGAAGAGGGTTTTTAGCCAAAGGCTCTGAAAGATGTGAGGGAGCAAACCATGTGGAAGTCTGTGGGGCTTCCAGGCAGAGACGGCAGCCTGAATAAAGGTCCTGAGCCTCACTAGTGTAGGTGAAGTACAGCAGGGAAGCCAATCTGGTGGGAACCCTGTGAGGATGGGAAAGTAATAGACAATGAAGCTACAGCGATAACCAAGAAGAGGAAGGCAGCAGAGTGTATGGAGGCTCTTGTAGACAGATCATTGTGAAGACTTCAGCTTGTACGTGGAATGACATGGGAAGCCACTGGGGGGTTTTGAGTGGAACAGTAATAATATTATCTAACTTACATTTTGAAAGGATCTCTCTTGCTACTGGGAATATGTGGCGAGGCAAAGGGAGAAGGAGGTAGACCAGGTAGAAAACTGTTGCAATAATCCAGGCTGGCAATGACAATAGATTGGACCAGAACGGTAGTGGGGGAAGTGGAGAGATGTGGCCATATTATGTATATATTTTTAAGGTAGTGCTAACAGGACTTGTTGATGCATTGAATGTTAGGTGTGAAAGAAAAAAGAAAGAAGGATCTAAAATTTTTGGCCTGAGCAACTGGAATGAGGGGGCTATTTACCAAGATGGAGAAGGGTGAGGGAGGAAAATATTTATGTCAGAAAGAGCAAGAGTTCAATTAGGAACACATTAAGTTCGATGTCAAGTAGGCATTTTGATAACTGGAGTTCTGGGGAAAGTGTGGGCTAGAGATATAAAGTTCGGAGCTGTTAGTTTCGAGATGGTATATAAGGATCCTTGAGATGACCAAGGATGTTGGTATAGACTAGATCCAGAAGAGAAGAGGTGTAAGGATTAAGACAATGAGATTAGGCAGTGTAAATAAGCCTTCAGGGATGATTATTTAGTTAATCTCTGAGAAGATGCTTTCTGATATCAGAAAATATTCTGAAATTCCTTATATAAAAAAATAGCATTGTTTGATAATAGTTGGAATATTTCTTCTTGAAAGCAAGAATTAGATAACCTCAGAAGAGCAGTTAATCTGAGTTTTTGATGTAAAGGATTAATTGGGATCTAATTAGGCGAAGAAAGGATACTATACATAAATAACTAACCCATTTAATCTGCATTATATCCTGCCGTTTCAAAGAATAAATTATATTTGATTGTTGAAAATAACTGACCTCTTAGTAACCTGAAATGTGAACTCAAAAGTGGGAGAAAGAGCAAAGCTTTGTTTCAGGGGTAACCCCAAAGTAAGTTTATCAGTCAAGAAATAATAAGCAGTAATATTTACTCAGCACCTATTGAATTCCAGGTCCTGTAAATTAGGGATTATTATAATGCGCATATTTCAGAAGAGGAAGCTGAGGCCTAAAAGTGGTCAGCAACTTGCCCAAGGCCACACAGCCTTGGCAAGTAAGTGGCAGAGCTGGGGCTCGAACACAGGTCTGCTGATTCCACGGTCTGGAGCTTTCTTTATGCTTTCAAATAAGAATTGAGTTATTTATGTTGTCTAACAATTGATTTTTCATAATAGTAGTTAATGGTTGCTATAATAGTAATTGGATGATTGGCATATGACTCTCCTTAATTTCTACATTTTTCAAAGTTTCTATAACAGTAACACATTACTTTAACAACAGAAAAGTACTTTTACATATAAAAGAGAAAAATAGATTACATTTTTTATAGAAAATAAATTCTATAGGAATATGCTTTGGTTATATTTCCTTATATCCACAGAATAAACAATGTTCAATCTATGTTTGCTAATATTTCTTTGTTTGCATGGTATTTCCTTCTTTTTTTATACTATAGTATTTCTAATTTAAAATAAATTCTTCAAATGCCATTGGTATCACAAAAATATTTCTATAAGGTTTTGCATTTACAGTGTGTTTTCACATACATTATTTTACACATTATGCATAATAACTTTGTAAGTTACATATTTTGTGTTCAGAAATGAGGAAACAGCTACTAAGTCTCTCAATAGCTGTTTCTTCTGATTTCTAGTTTTGGTATAGTTTTTAAATTTGCTTTAATTTTAAATTAAACAGAATTATAGAATTAAAATTCCACTTATTCAAAGGATCAGAGTTCAGAAAACATTTTAACATACTGTGTCCTCTGGTGGGCATGCCATAACCATTATAACTTACTTCGCTGGGCATAGCTGTTTTCAAAAATAAAAGAATGTTTTAAAAATAGAATTTTTTTTAGATAAATTTTGAGAAGTCAAATAATCTTCCCCTGGATTTTAAAAAATATATTAATATTTCTTTTGGACTTAATTTCTACATTTTCAGTTCATCTTCATTTAAAACATTTACCTTTTACAAATAATACAAAAGCAATTTGGGGGGATTATTGGTTTCTTCCTTAGACTGAAGATGGCAAACTCATTGTTGAAGGAATGCTGGACATTTTCTGGGGAGTAAAACGACCTATACAGCTGAAAATACAAGATGAGAAGCAAATCCCTTCTTTTACTATGTTGAAGTCACCAGACTTCTTTTCCAGCAAAGGGTAAGCTATCTTTTATGTTTTTAATTCATTAGAAGATGATTTTCATATCTGTTTTTATTGTATGTACTCTTAAAGAGGGAAGCTTAAACTTTTATGTAAATGCTTATACACAATCTCATTTAATCCCCCAGCATCTCCACGAAGAAGGTGTTCAGAAACCAGGGTTCTTTGAAGTTAGGTAATTTATACAAAATCCCCAGATTACCTTGTGGCAGAACTGGAGTGGACTTAGTCCTACAGGCCCCAGAACCTGTGCTCTTGGCCCCTCTGCTGTATTGTGTCTCTCCTGGAGACTGCACTCCTTTATTGGAAAATACAAAATGTAAAGGCAGAATTTGGTTAGCCCTGGCCAAATTTATAATTTAGAGGTAACAAAATTTAAATTTCTCCTCCCCTTGAAACAAAGGGCTCTTACTTAATTATGTTCTATCTGATTGCCCTGATCCCATTCAACAGAGCACTGCAAAGTGCATTTGAAGTTAAATAAACACACAAAAAAATTCCCTGTTGGGTTTATGCAACTATACCTTGATACCCAATTTGGACTGATTTTTTCATTACCTCTAACAATTTTTAGAAAATTTAATAAGTATTCTCAGCAAGAATCATCCTATAAAAGTGTCTTTCTTCCTTCCTTCCCTCTTCCCTCCCTCCCTTTGTTCCTCTTTCCCTTCCTTCCTTTCTTCCTTCCTTCCCTCCTTCCTTCCTTCCTTTTCAGTCCTTAACTTTTCCATCTCATGTCCCCTTTGCACATGCATTGAGATACCAACTCGACCTACCATGCAGCCTCCCTTCCATTATCAGATGAGTTGGAGTTCCATCAGAGCCGAGAATGGAGAAAGAGCTGCCAGGACAATTTTCCCTCTCTGATCTTTGGCCACAACTAAGGAAAACAAGATATCACCTTTAGGGAAGTCTGCTTTTCCTTCGGAGAAAATATTTAAGCTCCACCATGATTTTCACCTTGCCAATATTTTCCAAACATCATGCTCCATCAATGCTAAACATTTTGCATTCCCTACACATATCCTGTAGTGTCTTACTTTCCTGACTCTCTGCATGGAAGTCTCCTGGCTTTTTGACACCCATTTGCCTGAGTCTCTTCTATCAATCCTTTAAGACTCATGTCAGGTAACATGTTCTCCAGAAAGCCCTTTCTGACCCTTCCATCTGTAGTAGATGCAATGACAAATTTTCTATATCACGTTCAGAGCACACAGTCAATTGTACTTTTATGCACCTATCTCCCCTCTCTATAGTGCGAACTTCTCGATGGTAGCGAGCATGCCTTATTCATTTTTGCGTCCTAATGCCCAGCAGTGTGTCTGGCACAAAGAGGGGTTTCAAATTATAGTATAGAGTGAAGCCCCCAGAAGCCTGTGGTTAAATGACCTCTGCTTTGTTGTGACGACTCTGTCTCTCTATCTACCTTGTCTGACTAGTATCACATGCAAGCTAAGGATTTTCAATGAGCTTAGTGTCCACTGCTTAGGGAAGAGTAGAAGGGAGGCCACCTGAGGAAGCCCTGCGTCCCTTACTTCAGGTACCAGGTGACTGATGGGGCTGATGGGTCTAAATGACTAGGAGCAGAATTTAAAAGGAGAAATTACCCAGGGGCCCTGCTTTTAGAAAGCTGTATAAAATATGAACTCACAAAATTAGCTATCATACTTCATATTACCTAAGAACTAATCACAAAGTTCTCTGAGCAGCCAGCTCCTTTTGATGCATTTTGATTTTTTGATTCATGAAAACTTAATAAGTATGGAGCATTAAAGGGAGATGTCAAAAAGAAGAAGTAAGGTACTTATAATATCACATTAAGCTATTATTATTTTGAGGCTATCTCAAGATATTTTTAAGTTGTATTTTATTTTTAATTGACAAATAATAATTATATATATTTATGGGATACAGTGCGATGTTTTTATGCATGTATACATTGTAGAATGAGCAAAACAGGCAAGTTGGCATATCTACCACCTCAAGTATTTATCATTTCTTTATAGTGAAAACATAAAAAAAATACTCTTTTAGCTATTTTGAAATATACAATATATTTTATTAACAAAGGTATTTTTTTAATTTCTCAAACTCAAAACACTTGTTCCCAGCAATTCTGAATTTTGGGATGAGTTTCAAGAGCCCAAGTAGACAAGATAATATTGATCCCTCTCCATATACTGCAGCAGATTACAGAATAATGTTCTCATGACACACCTTCTGCAGTTGTCCCCAACATTTTTGGCACCAGGGACCGGTTTCATGGAAGACAATTTTTCCATAGACCAGTGGGGGTTGCGGGGGATGGCAAGAGATGGGCAGCAGCTGTAAATACAGATGAAGCTTCTTTGCTAGCTTGCCAGCTGCTCACCTCCTGCTGTGTGGCCCAGATCCTAACGGGCCACAGACCAGTACCCATCCACAGCCCAGGGGTTGGGGACCTCAGTTCTGTAGAATCCATTTGCATTGTTTATGAGAACATTACTGTGAAACAAACAGAAATTATCTTCCTTTTGTTTAAAGTTGAGGAAAAAAATTACCCAGAAAACTTCATCAGCTTGTCCTTTACCAGAGTAATAAGACGTACTGGTAGAACATTTGAAGTACACACTTGCAGTATATCCGCTCTTTGTGGTGGGCAGGAATTGGCAGAAAAAAATCTCACTCCTTTTATACACACGCAGATTCATACACACACACAAGAGCAACATTCGATTCAGTTGTGATTTATTAGCCGAGAATATTTCATGAGAATCAGCTGAACACTCAGGCAGGCAGGTACAGCATAGTTTGGATGACTTTTCCCTGGCCTCTGGTTCTCTAATGGGGTGCTTAGCCACCTAAGGTCCTTTTTTTTCTTTCTATTCAATCCTAGACACCCTTACTCTGGTTGCCACCCTTACGGTAACGTTTACTTAAATTCTGAGCCTCATATTAAATTGTGTAAAGAAATCGACTTTTCCTTTTCTTAAACTCCCATGTTCCTTTTCCCACACTGGGCATCTGTGGGCAGAACTTACACCTCCGCTCTTTCAGGACCACAGATTTGATATCCCCGCTGGGTGAACACAGAGTAAATGATGTGGAAGTTGTGTATACAGCTGCAGGAAGAGCTGCAATCTTGTGTGTGTCTTTCAGTTCACCCTTTGAGAGAATCATCAGTCTTGTCATGCTAGTTTGTTTTAATTATGTTTGAAATGAGTCACACTGAGGAAATATCAGCTTAATGGGAGTGGTAGAAGCTTAAAAATAAATCAGTTTTTTCGAGCTCTGACCACTTGTTATCCTTTATGGAAAGGATTCTATGGGCAGTACTTTGATCTCTTATATCTGGTCCAAGTGTTTTGGAAATTTTTTGTTAATAAAAAGAAAAGAACAGCCTTGTTAAGGTTATGTTTGCTTGAATTATTTTTCCGTTTCTATTGTTAATATCTTTCCAAAGTTGGGTTTTGCATATTTTTGACAAGTCATGGCAGAATGACATAAACAGCGGAAACTGGACAGGTGTACATTTGAATAATGTCAATAGTGGGTTTTTTCTTACAATACAGGGAGGCAAGTGACTATATGCTATTTGTCTGTCAAATTTCTACCTCCTTTTTATTTGCAATTCCTTAGAAAACCTCCCCACAGTTGAAATTTGCAAATGGTTTACATCCTGAAATTTGGTCAGAGCAACGCAAACAGTCCTGTGTTTGGGCAAGTTAAGCTATTTGATATTACATAAAGTTCTAACCAGTTTTCTCTTGAAAACTCTGGATAACTGCCCTCAAGCTTAGTCATGTGCACAGTTGGGGTGACACTTCAAATTACACAATCCAGAGCTGAAAACTGGTGTGTTCTGATGTAGATGGTAGGCAGGAAAAGGAACCAAACTCTGAATATCGCAAGCTACGTTTGGCCACTGTATTTGTGTGGCACCACAAAGCTGTAAGAAAGTGAGGAGGACAGCCGCCATGTCTCCAGGGTCACCAAGAATTTGTTTGGCACTCTTAGTGATTCTTACCTTCCCCCATATGACAATAGCACCAGGTTGCTTTGCATTTTTTGTTTCTGTCTTTAGTATTAAAGACAGAATTAGTATTAGTCTAAATACTAATTAGTATTAGTATTAGTACTTAGTATTAGTATTAGTATTCTGTCTTAGTATTCTGTCTTTTCTGTTGCTAACCCTTCTTCTGTAATAATTATACCTGTCCCCTTTTGATTATTAATCTACTATTGATTGGGGAAAATGGATAATTCTATCTGCCTTAAGAGTAATTAGATTCGGAGTCAAGACCTAGTAGTTCTCCTTTGAGTTAAAATTATTACCTGTAGTTGGACTTAGGACATTTTTTTTTTTTGGATTGGCTATATTCTGGATAGTAAATCTTGCTAGAAATTTAACAAATATAGTAGAATTGCCTTACATACTTCATAAGGCTATTGTGAAAGTCAAATGATGTAATAACTGTAAAAAGACTTCCAAAGAATTCAAAAGTAAAGGGGAAAAAGGATGATTTTTAAAATATTCATTACTGTTAGTATTAAGAAGTATTTTTTGTTTCCCCCCGTGACATTTGGGTAGAGATAATGCCACAAATTGCCTATAGGTGAATATTTTTCATCATAAGGAAAACAGACATTATGAAAGAGACCCTCAGATAATAGCGTCCACTTGCCTAGAGAGATCCAGTAATGCTTCGGATCCCTGATTGGTCCTGCCCCATCATGAATGACATGGTTACAGATGATGGTGATTATCATGATGATGATGACAATGACGATGAGGATAATTATAATGATTTTTAATGCGTAGTGAGTGCTTACTCTATGCAGGGCACTATTTCAAGAAATTTACACAAATTAACTCTTTTAATCCTTACAACAACCATATCCTATGTCATACTATTATCATCCCCATTTTACAGAGGAGGACACTGAGGCACAGAAAGGATAAATAACTTGTTTAAGGCCAAATAAATAAAATAAAAATGAGTGTTGGCCTGATGTAAAAATGAGCACTTGTCCGGTTTTATTTATTCTGGGCACTAGAGTGCATTGAAAACTGCTAGCATTCTATATGAAATCAGTTTCCCAGCAAAAAAGTTTATCATACATTTTCCTCCTTTGTCAACTGCATTCTTCATAGTAGTCAAGGGCCTCAAAGGTAGGTATGATATCTTATTATTTTAGAGCCACTCTACCTAACAATGCTTTGAATAAAATAGGTACTCATACATATTGGCAGAATGAACACTTTTATATCTAAACTTTTCTAAGAGTATTATGAAATATCTTTATAACAATTGGTCATGTTGGTTTCTACTAATTCCATTTGGACATTTTACAGAATCTATGCAACCTTGTGTTTCAGTGTGTAATTGAATTATTATGTCAAGATGACAAGATATGCTTTTGTAAAGTACAGGAAGTATTTAAAACACATGTTGATCACTCTGGTGTGATTATAACTTTAATAATATCATAAAATTGTTATAACTTTGGATGATATATCTACCTACAGATGCCCATAAGTAGTACTATATTAATATTGTAAATCTGAAAACCATCATAGGCCTCCATATGAGTGGAATTGATGTCATTGACAAGATTTATTACTTTTCAGGAGAATGACACGCTGGGGGGAATTTGATGATCTTTATCATATTAGTGAGCTGGACAGGACCCAGATTCCAGTGTCTGAAACAAAGAATTCCCAGGAAGGTCAGTATCTATGTAAAGTATGACTCTTAAATGTTTCCCTGACATCTAACATTTTACGTACCACTAGTCGATAAATTCATTTCATATATATATATTTTTAAAAACTCTTTTAGAAGCATAGTAACTTAAGTCACTGCAGGGCTCATATGATGTTTAAGAACCTTACTTTGCTATATAAAAATATGATTATTTTTTTAAAATTACATCATCACTTAGATTTATTAGATTAGGGACAGCTAATGGTTTGAGTAAAGTTTATATTCATAAAATTGTTCAATATTTTCCCCAAGGATTAGGACCATTTATTATTCTCAGTAGCTTTATATGTTAGACCAAGCCCCTCAGACCTAATCCTCTATCTTTTTAGAAGCCAAACATTTTAATTAGTTAATAGATATTTAAATAACATTGCTTCTCAGAAAGAGGGGGATATGCTGGAGTCAACTTATATATGATGGAGTTATTTCAAAGATTTATTTAAGAAAGAGAAATCTACTTAAGGATAAAAGATTCATATCAAACTTGGCAAACCAATAGAAAATGCCAGCGCCTGTGATATGTACCATTTGTAGTTGTAATAATAATGATTGTGGTGTGATAGTAATCACAATGATGCTGATAGTCGTAATCTGCTCAGACTCAGGCATTTTGTATTTTACATGGGCTTTTTATGTAATTATCATATAAACGGATTCAAGGAGTAGCTGATGCTGGTATCTGAAGCTGGGAGTGGGAGGAGGCAGTGTACATGGCTCATGTACCCGAACTGGGGCTGTGATATTACCAGGCCAGTTCAGACTGAACAAGGGTGTCCTGCTGGCATTATCTTCATAAACCAAACAACAACTTCCAATGTTTAGTCGTTTTTGCTTTTATTTTTCCAAGCTGTTCTTAATTCTTCCTCCTCTGCTGTCTCTATAAGAACCTAGATCCTATCACAAAATGTTCCCTCCAGGTTTCCATTATCTTTGACTTATGAGATCTTGACATCTTGTTATATATTGGCCTTTCCAATTATATCTTTAAAAATACCCATTAAAGCCAAAGGAATCCCAATATTTTGGCATTAAAGATACTATAAAAAATCTATTTGTATTTTAGCACCAGTGCTAGAGAAAGACTAAATATTTCATGCCTATTTGATGATACTCTAATTACAATAGAAAATGATTTAAAATCCCAAAGTAAAATAGAACACAAATGCCACCAGATGGCCCTATTATTACATAAGAACATGCTTAGTTGAGGAGATTAAAAAAGGTGCATCTATCATCTGCATACAAGCAGAAAAGGGGACAGAAGGCAGGCTTGAATCTTCTGCATCTTAGGCTAGTAACAGCTTTGCCCAATTCCATTTAAACACTCTCTGCCCACCCAATAGATACTAGGTCAGTACCATGCTGTACTATAACTTTATATTCTAAAATCTGCTATAGAAATTGTAATAACCAAATTTTGACTAGTAGATTATGGATCATTGTTGAATATACATGACCCAATGAGAATAAATAGTAGAATAATGGGCAATTAAGAGGAAAAGTCATTCATGTACTTCTGGAATGTTCTGGAAAGACTACTGTGTGAATTATCTCTGTGATATATTACTAGTAGGCACTAGTCCAAAGCATCCTATTCCTTTTGCTTTTATAAAAGATGGGAACAAAATTCTTTCAAGGCTCTACATAACATATAATGGCTTCTCAAGGATCTTTCTGTAGTTTTGTAGGGAAACTAAGGCCCAATGTCTATCTTTTTTAGGATAGGTCCAGTGAACTGAACCAAAGTAAAATAGGGATCTAGACCTGCTTTTGTCACTTACAAGTATAGTGTCCATAGGAAAGCCACTTCAACTCACTATACTTTATCTTAATTGTAAGAGATCATACTCTGATAGAGTATTAGATTTCTTATGCTCTAATATTCTGAAATGCCATATAATGCACTCCCCTCAAAATAAATTAAGATTGAAAGAATGCTCAAACACCAAACATGTGTTCATTTCTTATGAGACAGAAGAATTTCATATGAGACACTGGTAGAATTTGCTGTCTTAGTCAGTCTCAACATTTAATAAGTAAATATATGCTAAGCAGTGGACTATAATGCTTTTAAACAGCCAGGAGATAGCAATATTCCTAAAATTAATAAAAAAATAAACAAGTCTACCCAGGATGCAAGGAGATAGGCAGCTAAATGATATGGGCTTATAATCTTTATTCTTCCCAGACTATTTATCTTATCACAGCAGCACTCTGAAGCCACATGCAAAGGAAGAGCCGGAATCCCCACTGCTCTATAGAACCATGAGTGAAGCAACCCTGGTGAGAAAAAGGAGGAAGTCTCCGATGATGGACAGAAAAGACAGACAGAACCACAGGGCCTCTATTAATGGACACTTCTATAACCATGAAGTGAGTTATAATTCCATTCATGTAATTTAAAATAATGTTGCCTTTTGTACTAACAAAACCACTCAATTTAACTTAGAATTAAAAATAATGATAATAACAATAGTAGTAGTATGTCTAACATTTATTGGGCACTCCCTATGTGCTAGGTATTAAACTAAGTGTTTTAAATAGATTTTTAATGGATTATCTCATTGATCACTGAAACAATCCTATGAAGCAGGTACCATTATTTTCTCTACTTTACATATGAGTTAATTGAGGTTCATGAAGGTTAAGCAATTTGTCTTAGATCATACTTTTAAGTAGTAACTCTGAACTTGAACTCTTATCTGGCTCTAGAACTCAAGTTCTTAACCAACGTAACAGGTGAACTCCATGTAAGTGGCAGACGCTGTGCCAAGCATTAAAAACATACAGATGAGTCAGTTTATGCCTCTGCCAGCGTGGAGCTCAGGGTGTGGGCAGGGAAACCAACATACCAACAATAATGTCAGAATAATGTAAGGGCTACAACAGTGATTGGTTCAAAGGACACTTGGGCATTTACATTTAAATAAGAAAAAAAAAGTCAGCCACAAGCCTATTTATTCCCATAAATCAAACTTCTCATTTTGCCGTGTTTCCTTCCAGGTCTTATACCCACGCACATATCATTTTTTAATACAAGTGTAATTGTAGTTTAGATACAATTTATATTCTGATTTTTCATTTAATATGTGTTAAATGTATATGTGACTTCCATAGTACATGTAAGACATTTCATTTTGCTGAAGATAGGAAATATATCATCATTATTTTCCAGAACTCAAGTATTTTTCATGTCATTTACTGTAGTAATCATTCATTCATTCACTTAACAAATACTTAAAGAGTACTTACACTGTGCCTGGTACCTTCTGAGTCCTTGAATAAGAAACGGTAATTCATTTTTCTCTAGGCTTTTTCCTGTAGGGTTTTCTACCTTATTCCTTCTTCTTCCACCCTTGGGAGGGTATCAGTAGTGTGCTTTTGGAGTCTGGTGGGGGGAAACCTCCCTTCTCAATTCTTTGTTCAAATTAGACATTTTTTTGGTTCACAAATCATCCTCCTGGCTATAAAGTAGTATTGACAGTCCCCCACAGATATGCAACTACCAGTTGTCCTGATTTCTTCCTCTCCTTAGAAATTATGCTTTATGTCATTATCTTGTAGGGTGATTCGTGTTAAAGAAGGAAAGCTACATTGCTCCAAACAATTGGCTGTCAGATGGCATTACTCCTGCTGAGAACAAAATTGTCACTAAGTTGCCGGTACAGCATAGTGGTTAAATGCTTGAGCCCTGGAGCTTGACAATCTAATTTTAAATTCTTGCTGAGCTAAATTTAAAAATTACTTAATTTGGGTTGGGCACAGTGGCTCATGCCTGTAATCCCAGCGCTTTGGGAGGCGAAGGCAGGGGGATCACTTGAGGCCAGAAGTTCAAGACCAGCCTGGGCAATATACTGAGGCCCCATCTCTACAAAAAATAACAAAAATAGCTGGGCATGGTGGTGTGTGCCTGTAGTCCCAGCTACTCAGGAGGCTGAGGTGGGAGAGGTGCTTGAGCCCAGGAGTTCAATGTTACTATGAGCTGTGATCGTACCACAGCACTCCAGCCTGGATGACAGAGCAAGACCCTGTCCCTAAGAAAGAAAAAAAGTTACTCAATCTCTTGGTATTAACTCCTGCATCCATCCCACTTTACAAGGTTGTTGACAGGATTAAATGAAATGAGGTGAGTTAAACACTGAGCACAATAACTGGCACAAAGTAAGAACTCAATTTATGTCAGCTTATGCTATTGTCTACTGACTGAGATCAAGCTGGGACTACAGATATTGTACACACAACTGTCATTCACTGCAATTTAATAACTGCCATAAAACAATAAAAACCAAAAAGAAAAACCCAAATCCAAAACACTCTATCAATGGGTATACAATGATGCATACCTAGGAATTTTAGTTGACATGTTTCATAAGTTGCTGTGTGTCGTAAGATGTGTTTTTACACCATAAAATCCCTTGATGCCAAGATTGATAGGCCATGACTAACACATGTATTAAAGCCTTAGATTGTGATATTTGGTGATCAGTTATGGTGAATATGACTTGACCAGTAGCATATTTCTATCCATACAATAATAGATAATTTTATAACTGGGTTCTAGTATGTGTTTTGGCCAATACAACTAATATAAAGAATATGGAATTAAAATAAAGGTCTGAAAAACATGATTCCAAATTCATTGTCTGTTCGCACTTTAGATGGACTCTTGAGATCATCTAGTCCTACTCTCTTATTTTATAAATGCAGTCATTGAGGCCTCAAGATGTTAAGTGAGTTGACAAAGTTGGAGCTAGTAGACACTAGGATCTAGGTCTCCTGAATCCTAATCTAATGTTATTGTCATACTTCATGAAGCTCCTTCATATAAACAACATCAACCCACATATCCAACATACTCTCACCTTAGTGCAGAATGAACATATGATTCTTCAAGGTTCCACAGAGCTCATAAGTGTCACAGAGTAACTCATCCATGCTCTAAAATGTCCACAAATATTGAACTTGCTCATACTTATAAAACTTTATCCCAGACATTCTCCATACATCTTCTCAGAAAACTTATTTACAAACCCACATCTTTACTCATACAAATGCCATGCATATATATACTATGATGGTTGTTTACTGATTTCCCAATATAGGACTCATCTAATATTTCAATGAGCCACTCCAAGGCCCACACATCTCCACATCTGCTGAACCCACCCCATTTCTACAGAGTCTTGGAACACTTGGAGATTCCACATATAAATGAAATATGTGGAAATAAAACTTTACTTAATATTATTTTTTATTTTTAAATATGCATCTCATGACTTTCTTTCTTACTTGCTGCTACCTAGTGAATAAAACGTTTTCCCTTTTTTATACTCTGGCATATATGTAGTTGTATTTCTTCCAAGATGAGTGTCATAAGTTATACAGATACCATCAATTACCTACTTATGAGTCTCCATTCACTATTTTTTTTAATTTCAACATATATCACTTGTATCATAGAATTTAATATCAATTTTGTCTACTTATGGTTGTTATGAGAATGAAATTAGTTAATATTTGCAAATGGTTAGGAATAATTCTTGGTACATAGGACTATGTCAAATCAATAATTTGAGAATTCTATGACATCCTTTAGAATAATATCATCACTTTTAGGAATTATATATTTTGCCCACTAATCAGTAATTTACTTATATACTGACTTACCTAAACAGATAGTTCAGCCCTTGCCTAAGCACAAACATGTTTTAATTCCTGTATAGGATTGTAACCAAGAAACACTTAATAGTTGTTCCATGGTACCTTCAGAGGATTGGTTTCAGGATACCCCCCACCCCCCAGATACTTAAATCCACAGATGCTCAAGTCCCTTATATAAAATGGTATGGTATTTGCATATAACCTACACCCATCCTCCCCTATACTTTAAATCATCTCTATGATTTATAATATTTAATACAATGTAAATGCTATGCAAATAGTTGTTATACTGTATTTTTTATTTGTGTTATTTTATCATTGTATTGTTGTTTTTGATGGTTTATTTTTCAAATATTTCTGATCCTTTGTTGGTTGAATCCACAGATGCAGAGGGCTAACTACACAACATAGGAAAACCCTAGCTGAACAACTGTCATTGGCCAGCATTTCCCAAAGTGTGTTCCATTGGCTGATAATACACATATTTAAAAGGGATTTTATTTATTTTAAAATCAAGATAATGATAGAATTATGAGTAAAGAATCCATGGTTATATGTTTGTTATGTTGGGTTTTATGGTACATTACAAATCCCTGAAAGGAATGTCCCAAATTTATCTGATCGTAGAAACTTTTTACCAAGTATCATATGAAAGGCTGACTCATGATGAGAAAAACTTGTAGGAAACATTGTCCTAGAGCCTCAATTGATAGTACTTTTACCCTAACCCTCAGTTGAGAAATATGGTGAACCATATGAAATTGCCAACACTGGAACATTTCTGACCTACCAAAATGCATTTATTTCATATGGTTCAAACTAAAAACAATTTAGAACAATTATTCTCAACCAGTAGGAAGTCATGGCATGTGAGTTTGAAAAAGCCTATTCACATTGCTTTTAGTTTGTTTTTAGTTATAATATTTTATTTATTTTGAAATCTTAAACTACCCTGAAGAGGGATATGATAACCTGGCGAAAATATCATGAACATCCTCAAATGATGTTTTGTCTGACTTACTCTATAAACAATATAAAGATTCTTAAAAGGATACATAATATTCAAGGACAACAAAGAAAATCAAAAACAAAAAAACAAATATTTTTAAACAGGTGACCTTGTTTTTTTTGCCCCATGAGAAGACCAAGTTCAAGATATTGACTATTGTTAGCTTGGTATTTTAAGGACTGATATGACAATTTTTTTCCTAGACATCAATTTTTACTCCAGCCTTTGGATCAGAAACTAAGGTCAGAATAAACAGTAACATGAGAACTGAAGAAGTAATAAAGCAACTTCTCCAAAAATTTAAGGTAATCTTTATCACTAAACTGAGCTATAAATATCTTGTATATAATTTAACCATAGACAATTATATGCACTCTTCTGAAAAAGACCCATGAATGTGTAAATCAAAATTAGATGTTCCGTTCTGAAGGATTCTTTCTTGTGTATAACACCTTTTAGTAACTATGTCCTGAGAAATTACATTATCCCCAGGGGAGCAGAGAATGTTTTACGTCTGAAGGTGAAAAATGGAAGTGAAGAAACAGAAGCATAATTTGGGTCCAGTCAGCTTAGAAAACATCATATGACAACAAAGAATTCATGTTTGTTCATTTTTTTCCATTGACAGATTGAAAATAGTCCCCAGGATTTTGCTCTTTACATTATTTTTGCAACAGGAGGTAAGAAAGCTTGATCACTCTTTGTACCTGATCCAGTGTGTTACAGTTTTCTGCCCATGGGAAGGCAAAAGGGCAGTTTACTTCATTCTCTGGAAAAAAAGGAGGAATGGTAGGAGGGAGGGAGGGAGTGGAGGGAGTTTTAGATCATTATTTATACTGTACAATTTCAGAGAAAGATAACCTAAGAATAAGAGTTTATAATACAAAAGAGTTCGCTTGTTAAATTACCTGAATGGAGATCAGCACCCCTGGAAATCCACTGAGGATTCTCCAGGAATTGTTAGGCACCCTTGTCTTTGCTCACCTCTGCACTTCTTTCTTTGGGACTTTCCCTTCTTGCTCTAGTTCTTATGGGACTCACGACTGCACACCTATTCTCT
This sequence comes from Daubentonia madagascariensis, assembly GCA_023783475.1. Lineage (NCBI taxonomy): Eukaryota > Metazoa > Chordata > Mammalia > Primates > Daubentoniidae > Daubentonia > Daubentonia madagascariensis. The sequence continues at coordinate 3,607,937 of JAKFHU010001268.1, read as the reverse complement.
CTCTCTGGCCTTGTAATTGCCTCTTTCTTAGCCCAGGGTCTGACACATTGTGGGAGTGTTATCTCTTCCTTGGTAGAGAAGCACATTCAGAACTTGGTGATGGAGGGTAAGAGGTTAGAAGCAGAACATTGCGAAGGCACTATGTGTGGGGTTCTGAGAGCAGGGCATGATAGAGAGATTAGAAGATACAAGGAGATACTGAAATGAAATTTTTTAAAACCACAAAAATGAAAAATTTTAAATGTTAAACTGTAGAAAAAACCCAGGTTATAACTTATATATCACAACGCTTGAGCCAGAAGTTGAAGAAAATAATACATTTTGATGTCAGAACAACTTTAAGAAAAAGAAAGCACGATCTCCAAGGATATAAAAAAATTAAAGTCCTTATAAGGTAAAAACTTAAATATATGATATATATTTGAAAATTCTAAGGGTACACATATATTCATATTCTAGTTATTTAGGAAATAAAACTAAAAGGTATAAGATATTTAATAAAAGGGAGAAATGTTAGACTGGATAGCAATTTAAAAGGTACAAAAAGTAGATTATGAAGAATATTGTCAATACATTTCAAAAACTTAATACCTACAATATCAAAAAGTCCTTGCAAAATGATAACAAAAAGACAAGAAATCTAATAAAAATAGAGAAAAGCATGTAAAAGCAACTCAAAGAAGAACAAATTAAAATAACTAATAAGTATTTTTAGGAAAAGACTTAAACTCAACAAATGCAAGGAGTCAAGGAAATGCAAGTTCAAGCCACAGTGCAATATTATCTTGTACTTATCAGGTTGGCAAAGTGTTTTAAAATGATTCTACCAATGGCTGGTATGCATAAGGGTAAAAAGGTATTTTCTTGCAAAACTGATGAAAATATGACTGTCTTTTTGTTTTGGAGATTATTCTAGCAATACTTATTAAGATTTACAGTATTCATGTCCTTTAGCCCAGCAATCCCACTTGTGAGAATCTATTCCACAAAAATAAAAGCACTAGTACCTGCAGATATATGTACAAGGCTGTTTATATTGACAAAAAGCTAAAGATAAAGTTACCCATCCTGGGGAAGTGATTGAATAAGTGACCATTATGCAGCCATTAAATGTGATGAGTTAGATTTAAGTTAATAGAATGGAGGGAATTCCATAATATATTTCAAGTGAAAAATGCAAGATGCCTAAAAGAATATATAATATGATCCCATTTTTGTAAAACAATTACTTAAATATGTGGTATGTATGATCATATGATCAGGGAGAAAGGTATAGAGCAATAAATACTAAGATATTAATATAAACCATTAATATAAATTACCTGGTACGAGATTGGGGAGATGCAGAAAAGAGGATGGGAAGGGGTAGGAACACAAGAAGCAAAAAAAAAAAAAAAAGGAAAGAAAGAAAGAAACAAACAAAAAAAGAAAACACTAAAACATGATTTTTTACAAAGGTGTCTACAATAAAAATAGCAAGTTGATATGATCATCTGTATGTACTATGTGTTTGTGTGCATGCACAGGGGACGAACACTCAAAGGGTAATGCTGATTATCTCAGGATTCTGGGATTTCAGGTGATTTTGACTTTCTGCCTTATACTTTTCTCCATAGTTCCAATTACGATCACATATGTTGTTTTTATAATCATAATAACTATTTTCGTTGTAAAAAAAATGTAGTACTTTAAAATTTCATCTATGAAAATCCCATTTTCTTTTATATTTTGTGCCAAAATTGTGTACACCCAGAACTGAAGATAATAACTAGGACTCTTTAGGGACCAGGAACCGAGAAAAGAATGGAGCATATGGCACCTGTTTGGGCAGTAATCTGAAAAATAGAGATAAGTGCATTTTAACACATTATATCTATTAAGCCCATGAGAATGTATCTCACATTTTAGTTCATTTCAGAATTACCTAGAGAGTTCGCTTAAAAGACAGATTCCCGAGCTCTTGCACATCAAGGATATGGGAGTATGCATTTTTAATAATCATCCTAGAGGATCATGAAGCAGGATCATGAAGCAAGAAACCTTGCTCTGTAATATCAAGAATAGAACAAACTAAGGGTACAAAACCAAGTTAACATTAGACCTGGTTGTCAAAAGAGGATTCTGGCGTGTTAATGAGAAGAGCTAAATTGTCAGGGTTCTCAATTGCTTCAGCAATGGCAGAGGAATGAAAACCATGAATACTGGCTCTGTGAAAACCGGAATGGGTAATGTCACTTTAACTGTGGGGAAGCCAGGATTTTGAATTCGAGGCTCTCCCTTGACTTTTTTTCTGGGATAAATCCAGCTCAGGAGATGAGAACGGTTCTGACTATTCTGAAGGAAGGAAGCAAGGGGAGGAGGAAAATGAGGAAAGAAGATGAATGTAGGGCATTGTGTTTTGTTCATGCTTCATTCTGATAAACATGAAATCCCAGATGTGAAACCACTTTGACAGAAAGCTAGAAGTACTTTTGTGGTGGGAGTATTATGTAAATACTGTATATGGCTTTCAGAAACATGAAGTTCTAGAAATATACCAAATCAGAAGATATTTTCTTTCTCTGAATGGATGAAGCCACAGATGAATGAAATAATACAAATACTAACCCCTGATCTCAAAAGATTCTGAATACATTTTTAAAGAAGAGCCAAGAATTGGAGGTGGGGTGAGAGAGAATGGAGGAATTGAGGGTAATTCCAAGGTTTTGGACCTGAGCAACTGAAAAGATAGAATTTCATTAACTGAACTTGAAAAGAACCAATAAATATTTATTGAAGGAATGAATGAATGAAAAATTATAAAGAATTACTAGCCGAGTGTGGTGGTGCACACCTGCAGTCCCAGCTACTTGGGAGGCTGAGGCGGGAGGATGGCTTGAGACCAGGAGTTCAAGGTTGCAGTGAGCTATGATGACCTGTCTCAAAAAAAAAAAAAAGAAGAAAAAGAATTATTGAAGCATGTTGCTTTACAAAAGGCATAAATAGGACCGAAGATTTTTCTGAACAGTCTAACCAAAGCAAGGTTGAATTCTTTGAGATACTAAGTCAAACCTTGAGGTATAGTAACAGAAAAGTCCATTTTTAGTCCATTTAAATGTTTTAATTTCAATTTACTTTTTTGAGTGAGTGCCTTCTGTTGCATATGTTTTTCAGGTCTTCTTTCTTTCAATGTAAGCTAAAGAAAGAAAATGAATGGGAAAATTATCTTCCTTTTTTTCCTCCAGCGTGAACTCCTGACTGTGGTTGACTCTTGTTTCCATTTGCAGAACAGAGACGGCTAAAAAAGACAGATATTCCACTACTGCAGAGGCTGCTACAGGGACCTTCCAAAAACAATGCTCGCATTTTCCTCATGGATAAAGATGCGGAAGAAATTAGCAGTGATGTATGGATGCTATCACCCTAAATCTGTCTTTGCTTCCTTCCTGACCCAGCACCTCTCACATAAATGCTCAGCTTTTTTTTTCTTTCTTTCTTAGGTGGCTCAGTACATTAACTTTCATTTTTCTCTCTTGGAATCCATTCTTCAAAGATTAAATGAAGAAGAGAAAAGAGAGATTCAAAGAACAGTAACAAAGTAAGTCAAAGGCGTGCAGCTAGGTACTTGGTTCTTTAATAGTTCAATGCACAAAATGTGTCCAATTTTTAATACTCTTTCTCTTCTTCTAATTTCCAGATTCAATACAGAAAAAGCTATTATACTGAAATGTCTTCAAAGCAAACAGGCAGTAAAAACAGAGACTACAGTTTAGCAGTACAGGCCACTACTGCTAAAACACTTCAACAAAGTTAGAGAGAGGTTACTATTTGATGAATGCATAAATTCTGTACTTGCATTCATGCAAATATATATGACCTTGAATCTGTAGAAAACTGAATGTCAGAAAAGCTTGTTTCTCTTTCAAGTGATGAGGTTAACTAGGGTTCACAGCTGGACTAAAATGAGCTTGAATTTAGTTTCAGTAACTGAAATAAGCCTGGATACTGTGTATTCCAAATTTCTTTTATAGTAAAACATGTAATGAACTCGAATAGAAACAGTGTCTTCAAATACACAGATTAAACTTCTTTTAGCTTGAACTCTCAAGAGAACTGAGACATCATCAACTGACTCAAAAATGACTCAGAAGTAAAAGCTGCCAGTTCTTGAAATAAAAAAGAAGTACATTTTTACACTGTCAAGGAATATGATGGTGACAGTATTTCACAGCTCCTTGAAAACTCTGGCATTTTCATAACATCTAGGACTATCTTTATATGGGTAAGTGACTTCTGGCTATCTGTAACATCAGAGCTATCTGTCCTTTGGGAAGGAAAAGATTATGGACTCTCTTAAAAAATCCAAATTGTTTTTTCTCAACCTGGGTCCTTTTCATTTCTCACTCTATTCTACTGATCACTTCCCAAATTATTCTTAAACTTTTTTGAAAAAGTTAGTTGAACTCTTTTTCTTTCTTTATTTTTCCAAACAAATATACCACAGATACTTAATATATTGCATCAACTAAAACAAAACTTGGTCCACAAATACCTATTTGTTGCTGAATGAATACTATGGGTAAAGCAAAGCTTTTGTAGCTGAAGCTGGGCAGAGGATCTGGAGCTTTACCCTCTTGGCATCTTTCTTATTCTACAAGACAGCTCTCAAGGTACTCACAGGTCTGCTTAACCCATTTGAAAAAACACTGAGAATGAAGAAATGCCACAAGTATCATCTATGATTTTATTATGAACTCTATATTAAAATGGAGTTTTACGTAGCATTCTTCCATTCTCTAAACCAACTCCATTTGCATTCCTAATAAGCATTGTATTAAATTGATTGATCACATTACATGTACTAAGGAATAAGGTTATATACAATAAACCCAGTTGGAAGATTAAGTACCAATCTTAAAACCTGAAACATTTTTAAGACAAAGGTATTATTTCTCAGTATCACCAAAACCTAAACTGGATGAAGGTAAAAGTGAACTATGGCCTTTTCAATCCTAGCAAATCTCTCTTACTGAGTAAAACAGAGGCTTATCCTTTTACCTATCGATTAATAAGAAAATAATCTCATCTCGCTAAAATAGAGCAAATGTAATAGTTAAAATTCAGAACACATATAAAAAATTTAAAGTAGTGTCAAGTACCTGCCATAAACATGACAAAAGCTTAATCTTTAATAGATAGTCTATAAATTGGGTAAGAAAACCACCAAGCCTGGCATAGAAAAAAAAAGAAGGTAGACGGGTGGGAAAAAAAATCACAGAAGAGGAAATGCAAATGGTTACTAAGTATATGAAAAAAGTTGTATCTTAACATTGATCAGCTGCATTAATCTGTATCCAATCAGGAGACAGAATCCATGCAGTAATTTAAATAGGGAAAGTTTAACATAAAGAATTATTAAGCTATGATAGGAGAGTAAAGATAAAGATGGAAAGAAAACTCTAAAGAGTATCCTGAGGCTGAGGGAGAGAACTCTTAAAAAGAAAAGCTTGGAACATGGGTTTCTAAATTCACTGGAGAAGGTGTGGTTATAGCCCACTAGATAGGAGAAGTTCTCTGGGTTGCCCAGGCCACAGCAGGACCACAGGTGCCAGGCAAGCAGGTACAACCCTCTGGAGTGTAGATGACCTGAGGCAGGTGGGCAGATGTGCAGAGGAACTTGGATCTGTGCTAAAGGGTGGACACAAGGAAGGAGTCAGGGGTGCTGCTCCAGGTGCTGCTGGGACTGAGAACTGGAGGGGCTTCCTTTGCAGGAACCTAGTACAACTCTGTGTGTGACTTGGGCTGGGGCATCTTTGAGGCTGCATAGGACAAAGGTCAGGCAAGTGGCTCACTAGTTGGCCTTCCCCACTGGAGCTGAGGTGAAGACATGGAGGGCAGTGATTTGAGCAAAGGGACAGCCTACACTGGGGCTCTAGGTTATACCACCACTGCCCCAATCAAAAACTGGAGAAGCATGTAGGGGAACAAATGCTGGAGAAAGCTGCACCCTGCAGGCAACTAGCCCTGGGAAAACCACTCTGGGCAGAGTCGTAGAGGAAAAAAGCCTGCTTTTGAGGATCCTGGTCTGCCAGTCCCTAGGAATCTGGAACGACCTCTTTCTCCTGCAATGTTTCTCCAGCGCCCTCTACTGACAAAGCATGACGTCATGCAAGCTACAAAAGAAACATTTTCGCATAGCAAGCAACAGTGAATTTGGAGCTGAGAGACAATAAAATAGTAACTGGCATGTCAACAAAACACAAAGTGAAGAAAAATGAAATACACTTTTTGGTCTATTAGTAAAGTTTAAGAAGTGATAATATTAAATACTCAATAAATCCCAATGAGATGGGCATTCAAACTTCTGGTAGAAACGCAACACCCCGTGGGAAACCTGCAACCTTGGGGCCCCATGTGGCCTTCCGGATCCTTGAGTGCAGCCTTTGGACTGAATCCAAATTTTACAGGACAAATCCTTTTAATCAGGGATTTGTTCTGTGAAGCTTGGGTTTGGTGGAGGGGCCACACTCGGGGATCCGGAGGACCACATGGGGCCCAAAGGCCGCAAGGTCCCCCCCAAAAGATATTTATTATATTGTTATTTATTGTGACAGAAGGAAGTAAAAAGCCTAAGTGTTCAAAAAGTAGAAAAAAGATGAAAGAAAGAAAGAAACATCTATTCATAGACTGTTATGGAGCCATTATAATTGTTTCCAAATAAATTTTAATTGTAAGGATAAATTTTCTTTATATATAAAAATAAGAATATATACACATATATTCTGAAATATTTCTTATGTCCATAAGGTATATATAATATATTTGTGTTTATATCTGTGTGAGTGTACACTAATATTTGTGTATGCACACAAACTCACAACCAAAGATATGTTAAAAGTGGTTATGTCTGGATTGTAGAATTATGAGGGATTCATGTTTTTTTAATTTTCCTATATTTATTAAATGTTCTATAACTAATATTTATTACTTCTTAAATCAGGAAATAGAAAAATTATTACTTAAAAATTATCAACAAAAAAGAAAGTAGCAAGTACATACAGTCACAGAGTTCTACTAGATGCAAAAAAGTTCAAATCAATTATTCAAATGACACATTAGCATCACTTCTATGGTAGTTTTAAAATATTTCCATAAAGTCTTTGCTACTCCTCCTTTCAAGAGATCAAGCCTAATTCTCTTCATCTTGCAAGTGGACTGGACTTAGTGACTTCTTTTTATTTCATTGTGTTTTTAATTGACAAATAGTAACTGTATATATTTATAAGGTACAGTGGGATGTTATGATGTGTACATTGTGGAATGATTAAGCCGAGCTAATTAACTTAGCCATCATCTCACATATTTATCATTTCTTCGTGATGAGAACATTTAAAAATTTACTCTTTTGGAAATTCGTGTCTTCTAATAGAGGAAGCAGAAAAGACAGTGTGAGACTTTGGAGACTAGGTCATAAAAGTCACTGTGGCTTCCTCCTTGCTCTCTCTTGTATTACTCCATCTGGGGGAAGCCAACTACCGTGTCCTGATTAGTCCTGGCTAAAGGCTGAGGAACTTGATAAGGAACTGTGACCTCCTACCAAAAGCCAGCAAGGAATTTGAGGCCTCCCATCAACAGCTACGTGACTGGACCATCTTAAAATTGCATCGTCTAGCCTCAGTCAGACCTTCAGATGGCTGTAGCCCCGCCTAACAGCTTCAGGAGAAACCCTGAGCCAGAAAATCCAGTGAAACCATGCCTGGATTCCTGATCCTCAGAAACTGTGTGAGATAAGAAATGTCTGTTGTGGTATGCTGCTAAATTTAGGATAATTTGTTACATGGCAATAGATAACTTACACAATTTCTGGACAAAAATCTGTTTATTTTAGCATCATTTTTACATAATACAAGAATATAAATATTTTACACAAAACCATTTATCCTTGTTTTAGGTGGTCCAAATATTTCATTATCAGTTATATATTAGTTAAAATTAAAATCTAGATAATATATTATACTTATTAATGATAGAGAACCTGTCACATTCATCATTGTATACTTTGCTGTACTTATTATTGTGTCTTATGCATAGGATGTGCTCAATAAAAATTGACTGGGTAAATAAATGAATGAATGAATAAATTATCTGACATATTTTTATAAAATCCCCTGTAAATATGCCTCCTTTTTCACAAGTCTGGTCCTGTAGCTGAAGAAATATAGAACCTTTTATATATGGTTTTCCCTAATATAGTTTTATACTTCATCATCTCTTGATTCTATGAAATATTCAGTTAGGTATTACCACTGTGGAATTTGGTTTAGGGCTGTTCATATTGGTTTTAGGAACTAAAGGGAAAATAAGTCCATTTTCAAGGCAGTTGATAAAGTGGAAAAGACATTAGGTATAACTATTAGGTTGAGGTGTATGCATGGAAAAAGAAAGACAAATAGGATGCAATTAGGGAGGGCAAAACCCTTCAATGACATTCATCTGTCTTCTAAATCAATACTATCTAACACTTCATTGAACCATTTGAAATTGTCAATATTTGACCTAAAAAGGCAGCAATTTCATATTGTTCAAACTAATAGCACTTATCATTTGCCGGGCACTATTTTAAGCACTTTACATATATTAACTCATTTAATGTTCAGTACAATCCCCTGAGGAAATTTTAATCTTTTAATCTTATTCTATAGATAAGGAAAGTTATCCAAGGAGAGGTCAGGAGATTTGTTAAAGTCTTTAGAAGAAGAAATGGGTAGGATTTAAATTTACAGCTCCAGATTCCATACACTTCACCGCTATAATCTATGGCCTCGCCCTAAACTACACTCCCTCAATCTGGCATTCCTTAATGTGTCCTCACTTGTAAAATGAGAATAATAGAACCTACTTCGTTGGATGGTTTTGGAAGTTATAAGAATAATACATGTAAAGGTTGGCACTTCACACATAAGAAGGGTGTGATAAATATTGGTTATGTTATATTTAAACTGCAATATATCCACAGCCACCATAGCAGCCTTATCTTCCACTAAGTTTTACTGCCCACAATTACTTCATTCTTGTCCTAAAACCAGCCAAACTGAGCCACTCAGCCTTTCACCTGTATCTGTTGAAACCATTCCCATTTTCTAGTCCTTGGTGAGGGTCACCTCTTCCATCCGTCATCGTTCCTGCGCTCTGTAGCAATGAGTCATCTCAAATCCCTCTGCACCACAATTTCAGTTAGCTCTGCTTTTATGACACCATAAATTTGAAATTTGCCTTTTGTTATAATTCTTATGTACTTATATCTTGTATAAATTCATTAGTGATCTAGTCTTCTCATATTCATATTTGTATTATAGTCCCTGCAGTATCTAGCACAGTATATTGAATGCATTAGGTACTCAATAAATGTTTATTGGATTTAATTTGCTAATGTATATGAACATGTTGAAGTCGCCGGAATGAGGAAAAGCAATTATTTAAAACCAAGTAAAGAGTATTATAATGAGAATTAAATTTTTATCTATATTTCTCTAATAAAAAATGTATTTAGTAAGTACTAAAATACTACTGCTTATTTTTACTTCATATATTACACAAAAAACTAGAAAAATAAAAAATTAAAATTAAAATTGTAAGTTCTTTATGTCATTTATGGCAGGATTTCCAAGAAAAAGACTACTATTACAAATCATCACTTACAGCCCAAATTAATATAAATATATTAGGAGCCATTGGTGCCAATGTCAGCGTCACATATTTAGGGTAAAGATGAAGAGCAAAACACTATGAAGGTAACTTTATTATAAAGCATATCTCATTCAATTTGTTAATAATCATTTCCAGTATCTGTATAAACAGTAAAGTCAAGTTGCACTTGGGGTCTTGTTCACTATGGAAATCCAGCAGCCAGTTCCCAGCTAGATGCGGCAGCCCATCACATCTATCTGAGGCTTTTGAAAGCCCTTTGATTTCATGTTTCTGTTTCTGCCCCTATGGAGCAGAAAGCTTATTGGGGTAGAGTGGGTTGTCCAAGGGTTATAATAAATAGATTTCTCTGCTGAGTAGGAAAAGATAAACTTACTGTAGACTGGCCAGTGTTCTTGAATAACATCGTGAGCAGCTGAAACATTATTTTGTTGATTTTTTTTAAATATTAGACTTGTTTCATTATTCATAAAATTAAAATGTAGATCTCAGCAAAGATTCTACACTGACATTTTCTGGGATCATTTAGCCTTCCAAGAGAGAACGGCACTTTTTGATCAGTTTGGACCCCTAGGGGAAAAAAAAATAAGCACAGCCTAAACAGCTATGATCCCCAAATAGAAATATCTTTAAGACTTATCTGTTGCATGTCTGAAATGGGCTCTAACACCTTTGATTGAGGTCTTAGACTTTCCCACCGGCATAGTCCTTTAGCTTAAAGACTTAATTAACTGTAATTCTTCTCCCATTTTCAAGACCCCAGATTTGGAATAAATAAAAATTACTTCCTCCTCATAAAAATGTGAGATTCTTTTGCTGTGGGATTAAAAACAGACCATCAACATCAGCTTCTTATTGAATTTTAAAACTACTCTAGGCTAATCCCGTATTTCACTGCATGGTTAGGTACAGGAACTCAAGAGGAACAAAACTGTTAGCATTGAATCAGAATTTCTTTACCCCCAACATATATACCACTATAAATAAACCTCTACATTAAGTCCAAAACTTTTCCCCAACTTTTACCTGTATAGTCTTTATTCAAATAAAAATCATTTGTGGAAATCTAGACATATAGGTAAAGTGAGATCTTGTTTAGCTAACGTGGGACTGGGACCCCTAGAATGGCACTGTGAAGGTATGCACATACACATATGCACATATCCTAGGGATAGCTGACTTGCACTCCTAAGAGCCTGGAGGGTTCTGTGGAAAATGGTTAGAAAGTTATTAATTTAGTACTTCTCCCATCCCCGAACAGTCCCACACGAAATAATTCAGACAGAGTAGAATCTATTTAGGCTTGATTTTCCAAATTACTCTGAAGTTTAAGGTACTCTTGCTTCTTTTGTAACCCATGATTTTTAAAATAAATCTTCATGGGAAATTTCTCCATAAGCTTAAGCCAAGATCTTTGTATTTAATCTTGTCCATTTTCTCTGAACCTATCAATAGTGATGGAAGTCATCTTTCTCTATATCTGTCCTTCCTGACCTCATTTATTCTGTGGTTCCTTGGTAAATTTCTAATTGTTATTATAGAAAATCCTGTAAAGTATGTTTCTGGTGAGGGTAAGGTAGGAGGAAGGCCTCTGAGAGGAATATGTTCATAATGAGGAATGCCCTGCATGAACTAAGAACAGTGGTGATAACTCCACAGCTGGAGATAAATCCCATATGAAATTTTGTTATGTAAAACATGGACTCATAGGATGGGATATGGAGGACAGAGAAAAGAAAGCAGGAAGATCTTCCATACACTGAGTCCAAACTTTCTGCTCTTTGATTTCCTACAATGCTGAGCCCTTTGGGGGACTATTAACATGTCACCCACCCTAAGACTTTGGGATAAAATTAGCAGTCTATCCTTTCATATACCTTGTGACATGGTTTGCAATACTTTTTCTATTCTAGATAGTCTCCAGACATAACAATTTGCCAATAGCCTCTTAAAATGTGTTGTCTCTCATCTCTTCTAAAATCTCAATACAGTAACAATGAAAATATACAGAAAGAGAATAAAGTCTTATCAATCCCGTCAAGGTTTTAAAAAGAAAATCACCAGCAATGTAAGAGATGTTGATGAATTTCTGGGATAAAAATAAAAGGAGAAAGCAATTAGGGATGATATTGACCCATATATCAAAGTAGAAAAATAGGAGCTCAAATAGTAACATAAAAGATGTATCAGCAGTAAAATATAAGAAAGTAATAGATTTTTGAGCCACTTTGGTTCTTGTCTGCTCCCAGCCCATTTTTCAAACTTCCTATAGATTTTTGAAGCCACCAATATCCTTTCAATAAATTAGTTTTTACTTAGGTTAGCCAGAATTTAATTCTATTATATTATTTACAATTAAAGAACCCCCAACTGACATACCAGCAAAAATACTGTGCAAATATATGAATAAGATTTTTTTTTTAAATCCAAGGACCCAAAAAATGTATCTCCCAGATGCCCATTCTGAAAAATACATACATACATATATAACTTAAGGATGTAGCCCAGCAAAACTTAAAAGAATCCAAGAAAGAATGCAACATAGGATAATAAAAATAGTCAAGTTTACCCAGATTGCACTGAAAAGAAATCCCACATAGACAGCCACTAATAAGGCCTAAAAATAACTCAATCCATACTGAAAGATAAAGTCAGAAGACTTTTTGAAATATGGCCTTAAAATAATAGAATATTCTATTACAAAAACTATATAGTTAACCCAAAATACTTAAGTGGTGTGATGAAAGTAAGTGTTTTGTGCTTTATTTGTCAACATGGTGGGAGGATTGCTTGAGGCCAGGAGTTCAAGACCAGCCTGGGCACAATAGTGAGACCACCATCTCTACAGAAAATTTAAAAATTAGTCTGGCATGGTGCTGCACACCTGTAGTTCCAGCTACTTTGGAGGCTGAGGCAGGAGGATTGCGTGAAGCCCAGGAGTTTGAGGCTACAGTGAGCTATGATTGCACCACTGCATTCCAGCCTGGGCAACAGAGTGAGACCCTGAATCTAAAAAAAATTAAATTAAATTAAAAAATTTTTAAAAGAATATAACAAACTGGAGGGATCTCATTACCAGATTTCAAACTATACTACAAGGCCATACAAACCAAAACAGCATGGTATTGGCACAAAAATAGAGACATAGACCAATGGAACAGAACAGAAGACTCAGATATAAAACTATCCACATACAGCCAACTTATCTTTGACAAAGAAGACAAAAATATACTCTGGGGAAAAGAATCCCTAATCAATAAATGGTGCTGGAAAAATTGGATAGCCACATGCAGAAGAATGAAACAGGATCTGTATCTCTCAAAAATTAATTCAATTACAAAACTTAATTCAAGATGAATAAATAACTTAAATGTAAAGCATGAAACCATAAGAATTCTAGAAGAAAATGTTGGAAAAACTCTTCTAGATATTGGCTTGGACAAAGAATTTATGAAGAAGATCCCAGTGGCAATCACAGCAATAGCAAAAATAAATAAAAAATGGGACTTGATTAAATTAAAAGACTTCTGCACAGCCAAGGAAATAATCAACAGAGTAAATAGAAAACCTACAGAATGGGAGAAAATATTTGCAAACTATGCATCTGATAAGGGCTAATAACCAGAATCTACAAAGAACTCAAGCAAATCAGCAAGACAAATCAAACAACCCCATCAAAAAGTGGACAAAAGACATGAACAGAAGCTTTTCAAAAGACGATAGACAAATGGCCAATAAACATATGAAAAAAATGTTCAACATTACTAATCATCAGGGAAATGTAAATTAAAACCACAATGAGATATTACCTTACCCCTGTTAGAATAACTTGTATTAAAAAGTCCAAAAATAATAGATGCTGGTGTGCATGCAGAGAGAAACGAATGCCTCTCCAGTGTTGATGAGACTTCAAATTAGTATAACCTCTATGGAAAACAGTATGGAGATACCTCAAAGAACTAAAAGTTCACCTACCATTTGATTCAGCAATCCCCCTACTGTGTAGTTACCCAAAGGAGAAGAAGTCATTTTATCAAAAAGACACCTGCACTAGAATGTTTATTGAAGCACAATTCACAATTGCAAAGATGTGGAATCAACCTAAATGCCCATCAGTTCATGTGTGGAATAACAAAAGTTGGTATATGTATACCATGGAATACTACTTAGCCATGAAGGAGGATGAATTAATGCCTTTTGCAACAATTTGGATGAAACTGGAGATCATTATCCTAAGTGAAGTATCTAAAGAATGAAAAAACAAACACCACATGTACTCACTATTAAATTGGAACTAACTAATGAGCACACATGTGCACAGAGGGAAGTAAAACTCAGTGGAAATCAAGCAGGGGGGAGGGGGAGAAGGGGATGGGCAAAAACCCACCTAATGGGTACAAATGAACACTATCTGGGTGATGGGCACACTTATAACCCTGATGCAAGCATAACAAAATTGATACACGTAACCAAAAATATTTGTAGCTCTGTAATATTTTGAAATAAAAAAAGAATATACTAGAAAATCATAGTTCAAATATGCAAAACTAAATAAATGTGGCATGATTTCTGCAGTTGATAGTAGGTAAGAAAAGACACTTCATTTAATCTTAACATCTACAATGTTCTGTTTTGAAGGATGCAGGCTAAGTCATTGACAACTCATTCATGGTAATGCTGTCAATAATATTCCAAGTAAACACCCTATTGAATATACTACTTAATGGTTTCCAGTTTTTAGCAGGAACCTATTAATAACAAAGCAGGATGTATAAATCTAGACAGTGTAGAAACAATAGTATAGCTTAAAAAAAGATTGCAAAGAAATCGAAGGCAGTTTAGACATGTTAATTATGTTTTGGAGAATCATTAGTAGTGAATAAAGTTGAAGGACCAAGAAATAGAATATAGCCAATAAAAGAATTAACAGTACTTTACTAAAAAAAAAAATTGAGAGTCTGCAGGTAGGATGGTTGAAGTTAGTGTAAGTGCACTATAATCTTTAATTAATGTTAATATTTTAAGACACTATTAAGTGATGATGTAATCTCAGGAAAACTAAAAGTGAATGCTTAAAATTGGTTATGTCTTAGAGCTGAAAAAATGGAGGACTGATAGAGTCCTCCCACCGCACCACTCCCAGGGAAGGAGGTGAAAAACGCCAGTAGCTACCTGCAAGCACGGACCACTCACTCCGAAAACAGCATTGTGAATTACAGACAAACAACGCGGAACGCCCAGCCCAAGAAAACAGGTACAAAATTTTCTCAAAGATCGGAGGGTGCACGGAGTACAATAGAGCCCAGAGCGCCAGAAGGACGCGCTCACCAGGTGGGCACAGCGCAACCTGCCCCCAAGGGGTTACGCACATCCCCATCCACTCAGTCAGAGACAAGCCCAGAGTTGGGACAAAGCGGTTGGGCGAGGCAGCAGACCCTGTGGAGAGAAAGCAATTGCGAGAGCCAAACACAACTCTCAGCTGCAATATACAGGGACCGCTCAGGGCCGGGGACCGGGCAGGGACCTAGCGGAGATACAGCATCCCAGGACAGTGCGCGGGAACTCGCAGGCCGGCACTGCGCCACTAGAAGTCAATGGGACTGGGCCCAGGAGTTTAACGGAGAGCAGGACACGCCCTTAGAGGTTGCTAGCAACTGCCACCGTGGCCGGTGGAGAAAAGCTGCGCTCCTAGCGCAATTGGAGCCTGGCTGTGCACCAGGCTGGCGGCGGCAGCCATCTTTAAAGCCTCCCACCCAGAGCTGTGAGCCACGTCTCTAGCTCCGCCCCAGCCCGGGGCTCTTCCACTGGGGCGAGACAGGCTTTGCCCTTGGTGGCCAGGGATAGCTGCATCCGTGGGTTCCAGGTGGGATGAGATCCAGGAACTGTAGCGACAGGACCTTCGTGTATTGGAAACAGTTTGCAGCTTGTCCATCTGGTCCTGCTACCCCGGCTCTGGCCTCCGACAAGTCTGCTATGTGCTGGTCCTAGTGCCCGCTCATCAGGTCCCAGCCCTCCTGTACCCCAGAGATTGGTCATTTTGAAGGTTGCTGGCTATAATGACTCATTTGGCATAACTGCCGGTTCTCCTCACAACCAAATACCTCAAGAGCCACAGGCTGAACCAGAGCAGCTCCACATAACCCTGCCCACTTCATCAGGGAATTTCGTGCCATCCAAGAGCACTTCCAGCGGCCACTATTCCCCCCCCACCGTGGGAACATCCCCCCGGTGGAGACTGCTGGCAATACAGATGGCCACCCACCTCGCCTTGGGGTCTAGTGGTGGAAAAGGGGTGCACAATTGGAGATCCCCCTATCAATCAGTGTCACACGGAGATGCACATCAGAAGGGCAGACACACATGGCTAGATAAGCAACCTCTGAGCTGTGTAGAAATTTCCCAATTCAGCTCTCACACTGAAGCCAAAAGAAATTGTGTTTCTACCTGCACCTCAGGAGGGGCAGGGTCAAAGTAACCACTAGGAGCTACAAGGCCCCTCCCAAAGCATGGGGCTTTCGCATACCCCAACTGGGGGATCAGAGTCTGCCACAGTCATAACAGAATACCTAGCTAATAGGGAGCTGTGGATTCATATCCTCAAGTACAATTCACTAGCTTAGAGCCCAAGCTGGGAGGTCATTCTCACCACACTCCACCGGGAAGAGGAGAAGACAACAGGCCAGAGATAACTCAAGATCCACCAAACTTGCTAAAATACACCTAAGGCAATACAGGCCACTACTTCTCTCCCTGGCTCTGCCAAGGAACGAAAATCGTGGGCCTAGAGACAGGGCCATAAACTAGCCTTAACACCCCCAGCTCTCGACCAAGAGGCCAGGTGAGAAAAAACCAGCAAAAGAACTCAG
Source organism: Daubentonia madagascariensis (assembly GCA_023783475.1). Taxonomy (NCBI): domain Eukaryota; kingdom Metazoa; phylum Chordata; class Mammalia; order Primates; family Daubentoniidae; genus Daubentonia; species Daubentonia madagascariensis. The sequence goes on along the minus strand of JAKFHU010001268.1, from coordinate 3,591,387 downwards.
GAAACATGAAAAATCAGAGTAAAAAGTCACCACCAAAAGAAATCATCACTTCCTCAGCAATGGATACCAACTGAAATGAAATGGGTAGAATGACAGAAAAGGAATTTTGTTTATGGATTATAAGAGAGCTCAATGAAATCAAGAGAAAATTGAATCCCAGCACAAAGAAACCACAAGAAAAATGCAAGAAATGGATGAAAAATTCTCCAAAGAAATAGAAATATTACAGAAAAATCAACTAGAAATCCTAGAAATGAAAGAAGCATTCAAGAATCTACAAAACACAGTGGAAAGCCTTAAGAATAGGCTGGACCATACAGAGGAAAGAATTTCAGAGCTAGAAGACAACTCCTATGTGCTAAATAAATCAGTTGAAGAGAAAGAACACAAAAACAAGAGGCATGAAAAAAGCATACAAGAAATGTGGGATTATGTAAAGAGGCCAAACATAAGGATCATAGGCATCCCTGAGGGAGAGGAAGAAAATTTGCATGGGCTGGAAAATCTATTTGAAGGAATAATAGAGGAAAATTTCCATGGCTTATCCAGAAATCTCGATATCCAAGTACAAGAAGCACACAGGACTTCTGAGAGACTCAACGTGAAAAGGCATTCACCACGCCATATAATTATTAGACTGACCAATGTAAACACAAAAAAGGCACTCCTCAGAGTAAGATGAAGTAAGTAAGATGAAAAGAGCAGGTAACTTATAAAGGGAAATCGATCATATTAACTGCAGATTTCTCAGCTGAAACCTTACAAGCCAGAAGGGAAAGGGGAGCCATCATCAGTCTCCTAAAACAAAACAAAGGCCAACCCAGAATTCTGTACCCTGCCAAACTAAGATTCTTATATGAGGGAGAAATAAAGACTTTTCCAGACAAGCAATCACTGATAGAATTTGCAAAATCCAGACTGGCCTTGCAGGAAGTGCTTAGACTTGCATTGTACACTACTCAGCACAACAGACACCCACCTATGTAAAACTATGCAAAAGCTAAATCCCCAGAAACCAGATTCCACAATGATGCAAGATGTAAAACAAAAGACACCACCCAATAGAAAATCAGAGATTTACACCAAATATCAATTCTCTCAATAAAAGTAAATGGCTTGAATTGCCCATTGAAGAGACATAGGCTGGCTGAATGGATTAAAAAATACAAGCCAAGTATCTGTTGTCTTCAGGAAACACACCTTACACACAAAGATGCATTCAGATGGAATACAATTTTCCAGGCTAATGGAAACCAAAAGAAATCCAGAGTAGCCATCCTTATTTCAGATGATATAAACTTTAAAGCAAAAAAAAATAAAGAAGGACAAAAATGGACACTATATAGTGGTGAAGGGAAAAATCTTACAAGAGGATTTAACAATCCTAAACATTTATGCACCCAACACAGGAGCGCCCAGGTACATAAAGCAAATACTGCTAGATCTAGACAACATAATAAACAGCAATGCCATAATAGCAGGGGACTTCAACACCCACTGATGGAAATGGACAGATCCTACAAACAAAAATTAAATAATGAAACAAAAGACCTAAACAGGACTCTAGAACATTTGGGCCTAACAGATATCTACAGAACACTCCACCCAAATAACACTGAAGATACATTCTTCTCATCAACTCATGGAACTTTCTCTAAAATTGACCACATCCTAGGCCACAAAACAGATCTCAACAAATTCAAAAAAATAAAAATCATACCATGTATCTTTTCAGACCACAGCAGAATAAAATTAGGAATCAATTCCAACAGAAACTCACATCTTCATCCAAAAACTTGGAAACTAAACAATCTGTTGCTGAATGACTATTGGGCCAAGGAGGAGATTCAAATGGAAATCAAAAGATTCTTCGAACTAAATGATAATGGGGACACAAGTTATCAAAATCTGTGGGATACAGCAAAAGCAGTCCTGAGAGGAAAACTTATCGCCTCACCACACATCCAAAAGACAGAAAGGTCACAGATCAGTAAACTAATGAATCATCTTAAGGAAATGGAAAAGGAAGAGCAAAGCAATCCTAAAGCCAGCAGAAGAAAAGAAATAACCAAGATCAGAGCAGAATTAAATGAAATCGAGAACAAAAGAACAATACAGAAGATTAATAAAATGAAAAGTTGGTACTTTGAAAAGATAAACAAAATAGACAGGCCACTCGCCAGGTTGACCAGAAGCAGAAAGGAAAGGACTCTAATAAGCTCAATTAGAATTGAAAAAGGAGAAGTCACAACTGATACCATGGAAATACAAAACATCACCTTTGAATACTACAAAAATCTCTATGCCCACAAACACGAAAACATGGAGGAAATAGACAATTCTTAGAAACATACTACCTCCCTAGGCTCAACCAGGAAGAAACAGAATTTCTAAACAGACCAATATCAAGCACCAAAATCAAAGCAGTAATAAAAAATCTTCCCACAAAAAGAGTCCTGGACCAGATGGGTTCACACCTGAATTCTACCAAGCCTACAAAGAAGAACTGGTGCCTATACTGCAGAAATTATTTGAAAATATCCAGAAGGATGGAATCCTCCCAAACTCATTCTACAAAGCCAATATCACCTTGATACCAAAGCCAGGAAAGGACACAACAAGAAAAGAAAACTGCAAACCAATATCCCTTATGAATATAGATGCAAAAATTCTCAATAAAATCCTTGCAAACCGAATTCAAATAGACATCAAAAAAATAACTCTTCACGATCAGGTGGGTTTCATTCCTGAAATGCAGGGATGGTTCAATGTACGCAAATCTATAAATGTAATTCACCATATAAATAAAAGCAAGAACAAAGATTATATGATCCTTTCAATAGATGCAGAAAAGGCTTTCGACAAAATCCAGCATCCTTTTATGATAAGAACTCTTAACAATATAGGCATAGATGGCTCATACCTTGAAACTATTAAAGCCATATATGATAAACCCACAGCCAATATCATACGGAATGGGGAAAAATTGAAAGCATTCCCCTTAAAACAGGAACTAGACAAGGGTGCCCACTATTCCCACTTCTTTTCAACATAGTGCTGGAAGTCCTGGCCAGAGCAATCAGACAAGACAGAGGAACCAGGGGCATCCAGATGGGGGCAGAAGAGGTCAAACTTTCACTATTCACAGACGATATGATATTATACATAGAAAACCCCAAAGATTCAACCAAGAGATTACTGGAATTGATAAATGAATTCAGCAAAGTCTCAGGATACAAAATTAATACACACAAATCCATAGCCTTCATATATGCTAATAACAATCAAGCCGAGAAACAAATAAAAGATGCAATACCTTTCACAATAGCACAAAAGAAAATTAAATATTTAGGAACATATCTAACTAAAGAGGTCAAAGACCTATGTAGAGAGAATTATGAAACACTGAGAAAAGAAATTACAGAGGATATAAACAGATGGAAAACCCTACCATGCTCTTGGATAGGCAGAATCAACATAGTAAAAATGGCTTTGCTACCTAAACTGATTTACAGATTCAATGCAGTTCCTATCAAAATACCAACATCATTTTTTGCTGATCTAGAAAAAATAATTCTACGCTTCTTGTGGAACCAGAGAAGACCCCGTCTAGCCAAAGCAATCTTAAGCAAAAAGAACAAATTGGGAGGCATCTATCAACCAGACTTCAAACTATACTACTAGGCTATAGTAATCAAAACGGCATGGTACTGGCACAAGAACAGAGACGTAGACCAATGGAACAGGACTGAGAACACAAATATAAAACCAACCTCATACAGTCACCTGATCTTTGACAAATTCCAGAAAAACATACACAGGGGAAAAGATTCGCTATTCAATAAATGGTGCTGGGAAAACTGGATGGCCATATGTAGAAGACTGAAACTGGACCCACACCTCTCACCTCTCATGAAAATCAACTCACAATGGATAACAGATCTAAACCTAAGACATGAAACCATAAGAATTCTCGAAGAAAATGTTGGAAAAACTCTTATGGACATTGGCCGAGACAAAGAATTTATGAAGAAGACTCCCAAAGCAATCACAGCAGCAACAAAAATAAATACATAGGACCTGATCAAATTAAAAAGCTTCTGCACAGCCAAGGAAACTATCACTAGAGTGAACAGACAACCTACGGAATGGGAGAAAATATTTGCATGCTTCACCTCTGATAAAGGGCTGATAACCAGAATCTATACAGAACTTAGGAAAATCAACAAGAAAAAATCAAACAACCCTATTAAAAAATGGGCAAAGGACATGAACAGAAACTTTTCCAAAGAAGACAGAATAATGGCCAGCAAACATATAAAAAATTGCTCAACTTCTCTAATCATCAGGGAAATGCAAATCAAAACCACAATGAGATATCACTTAACCCCAGTGAGATTGGCTCATATCAAAAAATCCCAAAACAACAAATGTTGGCAGGTATGTGGACAGATAGGAACACTCATACACTGCTGGTGGGACTGCAAATTAGTGCAACCTCTATGGAAAGTAATATGGAGATACCTCGAAGAATTAAAAGTAGAATTACCATTTGATCCAGCAATCCCACTACTGGGTATTTACTCAAAGGAAAAAAAGACATTTTATAATAAAGACATCTGCTCGTGAATGTTTATAGCAGCACAATTCACAATTGCAAACATGTGGAAACAACCCAGGTGCCCATCAATACATGAGTGGATTAATAAAATGTGGTATATGTATACCATGGAGTATTACTCAGCAATAAAAACCAATAGTGAATTAACACATCTGGTATTATCCTGGTTGGAGCTAGAACCCACTCTTCGAAGCAAAGTGTCACAGGAATGGAAAAACAAGCACCACTGGTACTCACCATCAAATTGGTACTAACTGATCAACACTTACATCACACAGGGCAATAATATTCATCAGGGGGCGGGCAGGCGGGAGCGCGGTGGAGGGGATGGGAAAAACTCTCACTGAATGGATGCGGGGAGCACAGTTTGGGGGATGACCACGATTGTAGCTCTGACACGGGCAGTGCATGGGCAATATATATAGCCAAAGTGTTGTACCCCCATAATATTCTGAAATAAAAAAAATTGAAAATTAAAAAAAAATAAAATTGGTTATATCTTCGAAATAAGGAATGTACCACCCTGTTCTTCTGTTTGAACTTTTACTACATTTTCGTTTTACCTGCATAATTTTCAAAACTTGTGTAATGTATCAAAAGAAACTGAGCATAGTATCCTGGAATGACCTAATCTATATAGATTGGGATTATCACTTTGCTTAATCTGATTTTTTTCCCTTTGGAAATGCATCCTAAGATTGCAATAGCTTTGATAGTAGACCCATCAAATGTGGGGACTCATTGTAAATATAGACAACTTAAACCAATAGGTTTCTTCATGTATATTTGTGTTAAGCCACATCTAAAAGCGAAACTTAACCTTTTATCCTTGTAAATTTTTCTTTTTTTTTGAGAGACAGGGTTATGTTCTGTCACCTGGGCTAGAGTGCAGTGGCGTCATCATAGCTCACTGCAACCTCAAATTCCTGGGCTCACGTGATCCTCCTGCCTCAGCCTCCCAAGTAGCTGGGACTACAGGCGGGTATACCACCACGCCCTGCTAATTTTTCTATTTTTTGTAGAGACGAGGTCTGGCTCTTGCTCAGGCTGGTCTCGAACTCTTGGGCTCAAGCAATCCTCCTGCCTTGGCCTCCCAGAGTGTTAGGATTACAGGCGTGAGCCACCACACCCGGCCTTCTTGTAAAATTTTATGTTATTTTCAAACCATCATTTCAATCTGTCCAAATTTCTGCTAATTCACGTTAACTTTGCTTATACTCATATTCTGTTGGTCAATACATAAATATCTCAGACTATAATTATCATTCCTCACTGACGTGAAAGAGAGAACTTCTGTGAGTACAATTTTCTCCTTGATCTTGTTAATGGCTACAATGTACATTATTTCGTGAAATGTGAAATGCCTCTTCTTTGAATGGTTCAAATTCACCGGAGGGAATTGGTGTATAGGTGAATAGGCCGGGTTTTTATTTTATTCCTTCTTTATGTTTTCTTCTTACTCTTGTAAACATTCCAGCATTGACTTTGGTTTTCTTTTTCTCCTTAGAACTCTCCTTCATTCTGGGCTTACTTCTTGAAATATGTCTTCTATCTTGTCTAAAAATGTTTTCCTCTCCTAATAGCCATAGCTAGAAAGGCAGTCTTCACGCCTGCCCACTTTCTCTTTTAACAAGCAGAACAGGTTCACATCATTGACTGTTGTTATCTCAGAAAAGAAAACAAAGGAAATGTCTTGTAGGTTCCTGGTGCGGTCAGTTTTTGATAGCTCTTGGAACATCCACAGACTGCCAGTTGTCTGAGCCTCCTCACTCTTGGGGTCTTGCTTCCATGGAGACTCCTGGGAAGCATTATAGTAGGTATTATTCCTTTTTATAATAGTCAAACCTAGACTCCTTCCACAAACATAGAAGCCAGAAACTTACACAAATTCTTAATAAAATTCCCAAAATATTTTGATCTATTCCCACCTTTTTTTGCTAAGACTTTTCACATACTATAAGGTTATTTAAAAAATACTCCAGGCTTCTTATCCTTATATAAATATCCTCAAATTTTTTCATTTCCTTTCAAATATGTTATTTCCCACTTTTTTCATTATTTCTGTCACCGTCCTTGGTTCTAACTTCTCATGGAATTAGATACATGTAAATATTGGGAGGGGAATGGGGAACAACTTGTTGTTTTTTCTACCTTCACCTTAGAAAAGTGGCTCCTAAAGTGTGGTCCCCAAATCAGCAGCACTGACAGCACGAGGGAACTTTTTAGAAATATAAGTTATCAGGCCCCACCCCAGATCTACCAAGTCAGAAACTCTGTGAGTGGGACACATTCACTTTGTCTTAATAAACCTTCCAGGTGATTCTGATGCCATACTAAAATTTGAGAATTATTATCTTAGAATAATCATACAAAGGTAAACTCGACCAAACTTCAGAGATTATGTATAATTATATATAATAAGCATTTTTATCAGAAGAAGTAATTCTAGAAAATTTTAATTAGCATGATGTAGTCATCAGATAAATTCCAATTTTCTCCTTTAATTTGGGCAGAAATCCTAAGAGAAAGGAGAGAGAGAAGGTGAGGAGGGAAGGGAACAATATTTGGGCTTTTCAACCATTATGATGAAGATTTATATTGGGCAAAAAGTGTAAGAAAAGGCACCCAGGAATTTTCCCATAACGTTATTGGTGAAATAGTTTGAATGAGTCATTTTCAAACTCAAGAGCAAAACACTTTAAGAAAACTTCCTTGGGAATTTGCAGGCACAGGTCCTTCAGCAGAAGTGTTTATCTGAGTGGAGATGGGGTTGTTATTCAGGTGGAAACATGCTTTCTGATTGTTTTGCAAGAAGTAAAAAGGCTTTAAAATAAATAAATGGACTCTAGTATAGGTTGTTATTATATATTCATTTTGTGCTAGTCCAGGGGTCAGCAAACCTTTTCTGCCAAGAGCCAGAGAGTAAATATTTGGGGCTTTACAGTTCGTACAGTCTCTGTCCCAACTACTAAATTCTGCTGTTGTAGCCTGAACTCAGCAGCCACAGACAATTTGTAAATAAATGGGTGTGGCTATTTGCCAATAAACCCTTATGTATATAAACAGGAACTGTAGCTGATTTAGCTCAAGGGCTATAGTTTGCCTACTCTTGACTAGACTATAGATATATGACTTTTAACCTAATCCCATGTACAGTTTAGTTGAATAGGTAAAAAGAAGCTACTTCAGGTAATTAAAGCATTCAAGGAAATTATTACCTTTGAAAACATTTCCCCAGGTCATTGCTAAACTTTACCCAAGTCCTAACCAGCCCCAGCCTGTTTTGCCAAAGCACAAACCTACTTTGTTTAGTTTTTTTTTAACCACACATTTGCATTCCTCTGCTTAGACACTATCACCTGCCATACGTGAGTTTCTGCTCCGAAAGTCATATTCCTGGTAGAGCAGTTTGTCCCAGGTCCCCCTGCATCGATTCCCCTCAGTGACTTTACATGGATTTGCTGTGCTACATCCTACCACGATATTCTTAGCAATTTAAATTGCACAACTTAACTATTTTATAAAAAATCACTTACATGTTAACTATATGCAATTAGATTAATTACAGAAAATAGTCTTCTAGGAGTCAGTTTGGTGTGTCTACATAGATTGGCACTCTTCTCTCTTGTCATGGTTCTTTCCTCTCTCCATTCTTCAACCTCTATTCTGGTGAACTTCAGACCACTGAGAAATTGAAATCCTGTTTACCTGGTTCCCTAGTTAAGCCCCCAAACCACATTTGGTGACACTTCCCGATTTTGCCCCAGAAATTTCTGGAACAAAACTCCAGTTTTCCCAGATTTAGGTGTTTAAACTGTTATTTCTTTGAAATTTCTCTGTATTTTCCAAGGATACCATTTCCCTACAATTACCAAAGGTCTTCAATTCATCCTTCTTCCTCCCACCCCCAATTCTAAGCAATCCCCATCCATCTGATGTCATGACTGTTGTATTCGTCTCTACTCATGTCTGATTCTCCCAGCTTCCCCAAATATGCATAAATATTAACATATTGTAAACCCAAATATAGTAAATTACTCCAATCCATCTAGACTGTGATTTTCTCCTAATCCACTCATGATTGGAATGGGAAAAGGGTTTTTCTTGCAATAACGTTCCTTTATTTTTTACTTTAATAAACCCTGAGAGTGCTAAGAGAGTAAACAAGGATACAGGGGTGTCTCTTCTTGAAAACACAAGACTTTTCTCTGCTCAGCAGCACATCTCTATCAGGTGAGCAAAATCTACAATTTATTGGAACTGCATCTCTGTTGCATGTGGTTTCTGCTTTTGTGAGGAACAAAAACACAAGCACTCCCTGAGTTCTAGAGGGCCAGCTCACAAGCCTGCTTTGGCTGTTTAGAGCTGCAAACCACCCGTACCTTTTATCACTCCCACTCGTAAGGCTAAAAGCCCTGAAAATGCCCCAATCTTCAGTGTTCACAATGTCCATCTCTATCTTCATGTTTACTAAACACACTTTTTCTGCAAGCACACTTCATCGATGTAACAACTACATTAAATTTAATTCTCTTTATGTACTTATCACTAGGATGAACATTTTTGTTTTCTACTATTTTCATTGTGTGTGTACTCATCTAGTGGAAAATTACAGAGCCATTAAATGCTGTTTTTAAGAATAATGACAAAAATGCATATATTACATAATTTTTTGAAAAGCCATATTAAAAAATAATGGCAACAGCCAATATCTTTTGAGTATATTAATATTTACAGTGTTTCAGGAAATGTGCTGATAATTTTATATATGTTATCTCATGTATGCTTTCTGTTATTTTCTTTTTTTTTTTTTTTTTCTTTCGTAGGGGGGGCTTTCTGGTGAGGACCGGAAAACCTGCTAGACAAATTCTAAAAGAGAGCTGTAACACCACTTTCTGTTATTTTCTAAAAAGGGCTCTATATCATCTCCATTTTGCATTTGTAACAGTGGCTTTACACTTCTTGGGAATAATTTAAATTGTTTGGGTGAGCCTCCTTCTCAGAAGGCATGAAGATTAGAAACCACTTATGAGAACTCATCCTGAGATTAGAAACCATGCTCAGGGACTTGCACCCAGTAAGGAAGGTTTTCTTGGTCAGTGGAAGACAGGAGTAATTCTATGGTTTCCCAGCTGGACTTTCACTAGATCATTTCTAAGTCACATGGGGATTCAGGTAACTCTTTGAAAAAGCACTGAAAAAATACTTTCATTAAAGTCTTGCAAACCATTAAGACACAAGCAGCTCTACCACGGCACCCTCTAAAAATGTGTGTGATCCTGGGGGTAGGGGAGGGGTATTATCTTCTACTCTCAATAAAACATAAAACAGCTTTGCCACTTCAAAGGACTCAGTCTGTAGCTGAGCAGGAGACAGGGGTACCTGGAGGGCATGAGTACACCCCATGGTGCAGGAGCAGTGCCAAGGAGAGCAACCATGAAGAATTCCTGGAGGGTGGGAGAGGGAAGGGGAGTTTCATAAGCTCCTCTCTGAGGATTCTGGAGATAATTGCTGGAACTGAAATTCTTTATAAGCAGGGGATAGCAAGAACCTGCAAAACCTGCATATTAATTGTTTAGAACCAAAGACTGATGGACAGAAGGCAATTGTGGGAGTGTGCACTTGTATACATATGTGACATTATATATTCCTATACTATACATATGTTTATAATGGGTATCTCTGCATTGTTGAAATTAAATGATTATGATTTTCTTCCTTTCTAGTCTTCTGTATTTTCTAAATTTTCTACAATAATTATGTATTATTTTAACAGTTAAAAATAAATATTTTTTAAAAAACTATTATAAGCATTTTTTTCTATCCAACTGTTCTATACATATTCAATCTTCATTCTAAATTAGTACTCACCTTGATCCCAGTTGAAAGAAAACAATACTCTGTTTGTGTCTCCATCCCATTCAAGTCTGTATGATTAATATATACAGTCAAGTCAATTTGCACTAACTTTGAATAATAATTTTCAGTTTTTATCAAATTAATTATTTAAAGTGATAAATACAGAGTATTTCCCACTGGGATTTGATGGGTTTTGTCTCAGAATATATTTTCCTACAGAAACATTATTGCTCATGATGCTGAAATTCACTAGCAAACCCATAAAAGCATAAGGTAGCTTAGGTCCCTGGTTACAGAAACCAGCCATAACAGCTACCTTGAAGAAAATCAACTAGCAGACCCTGCAGACCTACGTGATAGGATTGCTATTTTTCCAAACACCTGTTTGGGGCTTCCATGGTCTGGCATAAGGGATTATCACCACAAAGGGCCAAGGCTGGTGTAGGAATGGGACAGTGTTTTCTGCTAGTTCATGCAAAATCTGGACTTCTCTTTTCTTTTAATATCATGAAAAGGCCATGAACTTTGAAGTCAAAGTGACTTGGGTTCAAGTTAGGTCCCCAACTCACTAGTTTTTGAGATAACTTGTGAGACATTTAACCTCTCTGATCCTCATCCCTAAAAAAGAAAATTTGTATACATATCTTGCCAGGTTTTTGTGAGGCCCCCTAAAAAATAATTAAAAGGCTGAGTGTAGTGCCTGGCACACTGAAGGCACCCGATAAATGGTGACAGGGTGGGAGGGGGTGAGGGGTAAAAGCTCACTTTTTGGGTACAGTGAACACTATTCTGATGACGGGCACACTAAAAGCCCTGACTTAAGCATTATACAAGGTATCCACGTAACAGAAACATTTGTACCCTCCTAATATTTTGAAATAAAATAAATAAATAAATAAATAAAATTAAACATGGATCTTTAAAAAAATAATAAATGGTAACAAAGATAATAACGAAGAAGAATAGGAACAACATTACAACTTACTTCCGTTTCAAATTATTGGTTGCTTCCAATCATGGTCTCCCTCCTCCCTGACCCCACAATAAACGGTACCTTGCCACAGCTTCTCTCCTAGTTATTCATTTATTCATTCGGCAAATAATTAATGAGCATCTTTACGATTTCCCTGAGGAGTTGAATTGTAGATTCAACAGTAACAGGGAACCCTAACAGGGGAGTCAGAAAGGCCCCTAACACATGACTTCCTTCTCTTTTCTCACAAGCTGCGAGACCCCAAGGGCAGCTTCATTACCTGGCCCCTCCCAGCCCTTCTAGTCTCATCTCTGAAAGTCTCTCTCCCTTCACTCACCCTATGCCTCCGTCCTACTGAACCACTCTGCTTTCTTCTCTTCCCTGCTGGGCCAGCTTTTTTCACAGAGGGATCAGAAGAGGGAAGATGAACATGACTGCTAAGTTTCCAGATCAGACAGTAGCTGCTTATTTAAACAAGGAGAACTACCCCTATTGTATGGGGACAGATAAGAAAAAATGTCCCCCATTATTAGAAAGCAGAAGGTCTGGGAATGAAATTCAGGGGAGGGGTATCAGGTGTCACGTTATCACTCATTGGCACTCCAACTATAAAGGCTGCCATTTCTACCACTGTGGATTCTGTGCTCCTTGGAAGCTGGACAACCCCCCCGAAACCTGCCGCCCGGAGCTATCGCATACATGTGGTCTGCTTGCAGTTGGTCTACCTCCCGTGCTCCCTTCCACCCTCCCCCACCCTGATCTTGCTACCTACCAACCTGACTGCTTTTATTTAAAAATATTTCCCTTAATCCTTTCTACTATTTTAGTTTTTGATTTTTTTAATGTCATAAATCCAATTTTATTTCAAAATATTACAGGGCCACAAATGTTTTTGGTTACATGTATTGATTTTGTTATGCTTGAGTCAGGGTTATAAGTGTGCCCATCACCCAGGTAGTGTTCATTGTACCCATTTGGTAGGTTTTTGCCCATCCCCTTTCTCCTCCTAGCCCCTGCTTGATTTCCACTGAGTTTTACTTCCCTCTGTGCACATGTGCACTAATCAGTTAGTTCCAATTTAATAGCGAGTACATGTGGTGTTTGTTTTTCCATTCTTTAGATATTTCATTTAGGATAATGGTCTCCAATTTCATCCAAATGGTTGCAAAAGACATTAAGTCATCCTTCTTCATGGCTGAGTAGTATTCCATGGTATACATATACCACACCACTCACGAAGTGCTGGGCACTTAGGTTGATTCCACATCTTTGAGATTATGAATTGTGCTTCAATAAACATTCTAGTGCAGGTGTCTTTTTCATAAAATGATTTATTTTCCTTTGGGTAAGTACCCAGTAGTAGGATTGCTGGATCAAATGGTAGGTCTACTTTTAATTTACCTTTTCAAACCTTAATACTATTTTTGATCTTCAATACTATCAACTTGTTTTAAGTTCTTCATTTATATAGTGTTAATCTTTGATTTTGATGAAATTGATCCATCATTTTATTTAAAGCACAGTCTGGTCTTTATATACTATTTTAATTCTTAACATTTCAACCCAAAATTTTCTTAATTGGATTTTAAATTCTTTTACTTTGAACTTTTATTTCCTTTTTATTGTTTCAATCTTAACTCTTAATTTTTTATGAACTCAACTTCTACTTTCTCTTTATTATCCTGGTGAATTTTTTTCCCTTCCAGAATCCCCTTCACTTGTTTTTTTGTTTGTTTGTTTGTTTTGTGTAGATTTGTGCTGTGATGCTCAGGCAGAATTACGTAGGGGTGAAATCCACGGAAATAGCCCTTGCCACTACCCTGGGAAGTAAGAGGGCTTTTTTTTTTTCCAGACTAGCCTTTAACTCCCAAAATGGACCCTCCCAGAACATTCCAGAGATCCCCACATTAACTGTCTATATGCTACTATTTTCTCTATACAGCGAGCATGGTGAATTTATTGGAATAGAGATGCTTCCTAATATTTTACGCTTTGTATTATCTAGCCATCATATGACGAGCTCCCTGTTTTAAAAATTATGGAGCTCTATACTATAACCACTTGATTTAGGGCACACCAGCAGCTAGATGTTGGTAGCTAAGCATTTGCACTTTGAGCCAGGTTGCTTGGGTTCAAATTCCAGCTCAATAACCTATGTCTCTGTTCATGATCTCATACCAGGCCCTTTTGCCCTCTCAGCCTGAGATTGTTCATAATTAAAATGGGATAATAATGTTACCTACTTCATAAAGTTGTGGCAAGGATTTAGTGAGATGACATACATAAAGTGGTGCGTATCTATATCCAGGGAACTTTTGCTAAAGGAAGCAAAGCCTACACTCTGGAAGTGAAATAGACTTCTTTCTCCTTATGTTCTCACATCAAGCCTGGGCTAAATAAAAAATGACTAACAAAATGTTATGACAGTCTTTGGGTGCTTAGTGGAAAGTTTTAAAGTTTAGTTTGTCATCAGTTTACCTTACAATATGAAGGAAGGACTTCAGGGGTCAACTGGTTTATGAACTGCAAGTACTGTGATAAAACAGAAAAAGTAACAACCTTGTACATGCTAACTGTGAGAATATCTTCATTCCCAAGGCAACAAAAACTTTGCCTCACTCAACAAGATGATATTTTTGGACGAATAATATTTAGACCCTGCTTTGACAGAATGAGTCTTCAAGAAAATAAATTAATAAAAAATAATCTTCCACTTCTGATGATCTTGGGGGAGAAGGAACAACGAGAACCAGGGCCTGGTGTCTTCTGAAGACAGGAACAGGGGCATGCAAGAAGGGTGTCTAGGCACTGTCGGGCAACTGCCCCACTCTCAGGGGTTGGAGGGCTTTTGTTGCATACTCCTGGTTTGGGGAAACTGGAATTTCACCTTTTGGCTTTTCCTGAAACAGTCACTTTTGGTGGATTCCAGTAGGGGCCTCTAACATCACATCCATCACCAATGGACTCTATTCCAAGGGACAATGCCTGGACCCTGGGATTGTCTTGGGTCTAGGCTCAAGGGTAGGGTGGGAGTGGAGAGATGGATGATTGATGCCACTAAGAAAGATATTTCTTTGCAAAAAAGAGCTGCTCTTTTCTAAGACCTGATATAAGTGTTTTATTCAATCCCTCTATGTGGGTGGGATAGACAGAATTGTAGGAAAGGCCAACCACTTGTAAGATCCCAATCACCTCGTGCTCTCAATAGCCAAGGGCAAGACCAGCTGTCCTAAGGTTGTGTGTGTTGCATGTACTACTGCCAAGGCCAAGCCCGCCATGCCTCATTCACCTCGGTCACATTCAGAGGTCTAAGTCTCCCAGATCATCTGCCATCACACTTACACTTTCCACATCCCTAACCTGACCCATCTCCTGCTCTCCCTGCCCTACCTAACTCTTCCTCTGACTCCTTCATAACCTGTGGCTTTCTCATCAGAAAACTCCCCTGTATCTACAGCCTCTTCTCTGAACTTCCCTCTCTGGCTTTATACAAAGCATGCAGCTCCCTTGAGGACCCAGCTTCTTCTAAGACCTCTTGAGAGGAGGCTATTTTTGCTTGAACACCACTTACCTTACCACCCTGGTTCCTTTTACTACTTCCAACATATCTCTCCTTTATCCACTTCTAAAAGCCATAGCTCCTTTGAAGAAGATGCCATCACACTTTACCATCCCCATTCCTATTTATTTCTGCCGCATAGAGACAGCCTGGTTATGCTCCCTCATTTTCGATGACCTCAGACCCAGTAATTGCCTCGCTTTCCAACATTATCTTGCCATTCATCATTTTCTCTCGTTTCAACAACTATGTTAATGATCCACATGTGGCAGATTGATTGCGAAAATGGACCCCACTGTTTACCTTTCCCTGTATCCATATCCTTTACATGTGACTTTTCAACCCCTTCTATCAAAAACTGAAGTCTATCTCCACATCCTTTTAATCTGGGCTGGCCCTGTGACCTACCTCACAGCAAAATTAACATTTCACACTTCCAAAGCTGAGCCTCAGGTGGCCTCTGCACTTCTCCTTTCTCCAGGTTATCATATGAAGAAGACTGGGTTAGCCTGCCAGACAACAGGGGACGACGTGCAGCAGAGACAAGCCATCCTAGCTGAGGCCAGCCCAGGCCAGCCCCCAGCTGACTTAGCAGACATACGAGCAAGCCTAGCTGAGAAAGGCTAAGGCTGGCCCAGATCAGCAGACTCATTCAATCAACCCACAGACACTCAAGCAATAATAGTTTATGTTTTAAGTCACTACATTTTGGTGTGATTTGTTATGCAGCAAAAACTAACTGATACATCATATGAGGAAAAGATAAGAGAAAAAACTTGATAATGGAGTGGAGTAGCAGGAGGAAAAGGGGGTGAATAATGTAGAGGAATGACTAAGTATACTAATAGATGGATGCTGTGACAGTGGGAGTATAAAAGAGCACTGGATGGAATTTTTTTGCTGACTTCATCTAGAAACCTTTTTTACATAGAACACATGGTAAATTCTACCCAAATTTAAAGGGATTGTATTCTACTGGCAACATTTCTGATGAATAGGCTTCAGTATTGGTAACAGCAACCAAATCACAATAGCACTTTGTAAATAACTTATATTCATAAAGTTTTCTAATGTATAAATGTTTTCACATGCCATGTATATATTATATATAATATGTGTATTTCCATGGTCATAGATATGTTTGGGAAGCATTGTACTCCATTCTTTTCAGCTTCCCCTGGAGATCCACCCAAAAATTAAGATTATAACAACTCTACCTCATCCCAGTTGATTGTCAGATGATAAGGATCAGTCCTTACTCTGAAATGGAATATCTATAAATTACTTCTCTCTGTAGCTTCAGAAGTAGAAATTTGGTTGGAAGTGACAAGGAAACATTTATAATTAACCAAAAATGGTGAGTTTTTTAGTAATTAAATGTATCTAAAGATAAAATAGTCTGCTTAAAGCAAATGATCTTCCCTGGAAATACTTATACAGGAACTGTATAGTGTGTTTTAGAAGGATTTCCTAAACTTGGGGGTGGGGGATTGATTAATATCTAAAATTCCTTTCATTTACAGAATGCTTTGATTTTACATCTTCATAGAAAAGATGTATGTCATTTAAATGTTTATTTCCTGTACTGTGTGTGAATTTCTAGTGATATCCTATTTTCCTATATTTGAGAAGCTACTACAAAGCCTTATTTGGTGCAAGGAACTGAATTACAGGGGGGGAAAAAAGGAGAAGAAAGTCAAGGATTCAAGGTGTTGAACTCATAGTCATTACATAGACCTTTTCCCTTATTTTAATGCTAAAAATCATGCCCAAGGGTGGAGATTTAACATGCTAATGAGACATGCAATGTGTGAAGAAGTGTGATGATCAGGTGGGCAGCTTCCAAAAAAACTCTGCCTCTACATACTATGATTTCAATGCTGGTGTTAAACTTTCTCTCTCTCTACCGTTTAAAAGTTCCCCAGCCCTTTACTGGGGGGATCCAGTCTGGTTTCTTCTTAACCAGCACTGTCTCCCAGCTTTCAAACAAAAGCCCCCAAAGGCCTTGCCTGTATAAATTTCTTTTTCAGTCTCCTGCCAATTTCTATTGACTCAGGGACCAAGAACTGCAAGGTTGGCAACACCCTGACCCATCTTTTTTCTACTTATCAGAGATACTCATTTGTATTACAGCTAATTTGGATGACTGCAAAATCAGACTTGCAGTAAATACCTTCTGAAATAAATATTAATATATATATGGGCCACTAAATCTTTTATTTGTTGTCTACCATGTGTAAGAAGAGCGACTGTAGCAACTATCAGGAAACAGTCCCTATTCTCAGGGGACTCACGCCCTGGCTGGGGAGACAGACAGTACACTGGATGTGTTGAGGAGTGCAGAGGGCTACAGGTGCTGTAAGGGCAAATAAGAAATTAATAATAAGAGGCTTAATTCTCCCTGTTGAAAGTAAGGGAAGGGATTACCCCCCCACCACCTTTTTTCTTAGTGTATTTACTTTAGAAAACTTAAAATGGCAAGTACTTTCTTCTCCCTTTGAAATGTACAAAAATCCTTTTGAAAACTAAATATACCATTTGTCAGCTTTATGACCCAGAAATGTCATTCTCAAGGGCCTGGGAGCCATCTTTTTGAAATGCAAACAAGGGAGATAGCACCTGTATCTCCCAGTTTCTGGGGGAAGGTAGAAACCTAACTTCACTGGGAGCTTTGCTCCAAGTTATAAAACTACTTCTTCTCATAAAGAAATAGAAGTCTTATTTTTTGGTGTTTTGATTTTTTGGTTTTTCATTTTTCTGTTTGTCTGTTTTGCTCTAGTTAAAGCCACTTTGCTAACACAAAGCTGGTCATCCCAATTACCAGGTAAGGTTAAGGATGAACTATGTGTGACAAATGGTATTGTCAAATCCTCTCACTTGAGGACTCGTTTTTGTTTATAATCAAAACATATATGCTAATTGGTTGTATCTGCTTGGCTGCATGAGGAGGTGAGATTTCTTTTTGTCTTTGCGATCTCTTAGTGGATGGCTTATTATGCACATCATATTCTCGTTTAATGCATATTCAATTAAAAAATCTAGTTTATTTCTCTTCTACCTTTGTGGAGAGGTTTTCGTGTTTGGGAGAAGATTTTGTTTTTAATTATATTTCCCCAATGGTACACAAAGAATGGCATCTAACCCCATCCCAGGGAGGTCACGCATGATGCCCAAAGGAAATGACTTCTGACCTGAGCTCTGACAATGAATTTTAAGGAGCCAGATGACAGGGAGTGGAGGAGAGAGAGGAGCATCGGGAAGTCATTGAGTTTGGTTTTGTTTTCCTGGGTGGGGGTGGTTGGGAAAGAGAGGCAAGTGGGGGAGGAAGAGAGCTTAGTTACAAAATCAGACTTACATTGTTTTCAAGATAATTATGAGATCATTTTGTAGTTTATAAGCATGATGATTGGGTTTTTACGCTCATGTATGAGATGTGCCTTCATCAAAAATTATTGTGAAGTCATCACATTACCCCTGATGTGAATTTAGAGGAATAAAAACAAAACAAAAGATAATTGTGATTTCTTTACAAAGAATAAATTGGGAGTAGGCAAGAGGCAAAGTGAGGGAAGAAACAATTTGAAGTTCCCAGCAATCCAGGTGAGAGATGACGATAGCCTGAACGAGGAGAGTGGTGGTGGTAATGGAAAGACGTGTATAGAGAAAGATTTTAAAGAGAAAGAGTCTATAGAACTAGATATTGTGGACAACAAAGAATTGGAATTAATTAATGCATTTATAATAGAAATGGAGTGTGGGGAAGAGTTTAGTTTCTATAACATCCAATGAAAATCAACCTAAGTAAGTGGTTCTCAAAGTGTGAACCCTGGTTCAGCAGTATCAGCATCCCAGGAAACTTGTTAAAAATGCAAATTCTCAGACCCCATCCCAGACTTACTGAATCAGAAACTCTATCAGAAGGGTAGGGTCTGTGCTCTAACAAGTCTTCCAGGTAATTTTGATGCACCCTAAAGTAGGAAAACCACAAATCTAATCCTTACACTGGGCACTAGCAATAGACCACAACATAAAAGAAAAGTAATAAGCCAAAAATTCTCTCTAAAACAAGAATACTTTTTATGGATCCATTATTCTGGACATTTAATTTAAGGTCACTAGTATGGGACACTATATCAAATAAACCTTTCCTCAATACTCTACTTCTAAACAGAATTATAGCAAGATCTCAAAGACTGCCAAACATTGGCTTTTGTTTTTTAACAACTTAATTTTTGAAATACAGTGAGATTTCCCAGGCTTTCTGCACACGAGAAGAGATATGTGTTCCCTCTGGCAAATAACTAAGGTATCCATTTATCTCTATTCTTGGTGGTAAAAATACTATATTTGCTCTATGGTTCTGACTTGAAACTAGTAAGGGAACCCTGGATTAGATCTCTATCATAGCCTTGACTCAAAATAGCAGAAAAAGCCCCAAAGTAAATGTTCACGGAGAGACTGCAGGAGGACAGTCAGGGCTTTCTTTGCTCCCTAACCTCTGAGCATTGTCTGGCATCTGGGGAACTGGCCTGGAAGGCAGTGTAGAAACACCTAAGGTTGTATAGGCACCTATCTGATCAGACAAAGAGAGCTAGGTTGATTCTGAACTGACTTTTTCCTTGGTCTCTGAGATTTTTAACGTTAGATATAAACTTTTAACAACTCTCAGAATCAGGAATTGACTAAAACTTACTAACCAGCACAAATCTGAACAATATCTTAGAGACATCCCTGTTACTATACCCTAATTTCTCATATAAATAACTGTGATTTTTTACATGATCATGGCTTTCAGACACCACTCTTTAGGATGTCTGTTTGTGAAAAATAGAGATAATCAGTGTTTATCTATCATTGCAACAATTTATCTTGAGGTAAGATTGCAAAACCATCCTCTCTAATAGTTTAATGTAACAGTTATCCTAAACCCAGGGATTTATTTACTTAGTGAGTTTGTAAATCTCGAAAATCAGGTTTGGCTAAAAGAGAAATTGCCATGTATTTTGTGGAGAAAAAGTGGGACAGCAAGATTGATATTCAGTTTTCTATGATATAAACTCATTTGTGGGCTTAAATGGCATATTTTGCAAGCACAAGGCAAATCATTCATCAAGCAGGAAAGAGAACCTTAGAGGTAGTTTATCAAGCTAAGTTTGATTGGTCAGTATGTGTGTGTGTATTGGTTATTTTAATAAAAAAGCCTTTTTACATAAACAGCACAGATATAGAGATAAAAATATAGAAACACAGATACATATTCAGAAGTCATGGTTTAATAAAAACACATGAACTGTGAACATAGTGAAGTACTCCACTAATACACATTGAAGCAAATCAAAAGGGTTTTCAGAGATAAAGGCAATTTCTGAGAGCTCTTGAACCATGAAAATAAGATTCCAGTGGGAAGATACCAATGACATTGTAGGCTTAACTCTTTGGCAGGAGCGCTGGTTATCAGCTTAACTTATCAGCCTTTATCCACCTAATAAACAGTACTTGTTACAGTAAAAGTTTTATCAGATTTGCAAATAGTTGGCCTGGATTTTATACTTATCCCTGTACTTAGTGCCTCTGTGACATTAGGCAAGTCACTTGAACCTGTTGAAACTTAATACTCTCATCTATAAAATGTACTCAGTAATTCATACATTACCTATTTATCAGGCTATTGTGAGAATCAAATAGGACACTGGTTGTAAAGCTGCTTTGTAAATTCTAAACATCCATTATCCTACAAGGTGCCATTATCAGATTGACTATTGTGGAGGCATAATGAAGGCGTAACAGTGATGCTATGAGATAAGGCTTATCTACAAGAGACTAAATCACCCTTAAGTATGCTTCTCTCTCAGAACAGAAAAGATACTAGGGTTACCAAAAGCTCAGCACTTGTCCCTGAGGCTGCATCAGAAGTATGAGGACAAATGGTTTGAGGAGAAGAAAAGAGAAGTTTATTAACTTGTTGGCAAATGAGGAGGTTGGCAGACTCCCATCTTAAAGTACCAACATCCTGCCTCTGAGCAGAAACACATAGCTGTTAAACATTAACTTAACTGCCACATGAGTTGTATTTAACTCATGCTAGTTTTGAGCCCAGGGCCTCATGAAGCATACATAACATCGCACACATCTCTTTACCTTGGGAGCCAAGTGAACTATTTTTCAAGTTGCATATAACTCACACACAGAAAATAATAAGAAATAACAAAGTTTTCATTAAATTAGAAAAGATCATTTTGTTTTCAAAGTTTTTATTCTATTTTCTTAATAAAACACTGTGGTCCCAAGGGAAAAAATTTTTTCTAGTGTGGCAGTCAATGTGTTATAGGGGAGGTTTTCAGCTTCAGGCTATTGCTGTTCAACTATAGTCGATGGTTCTGATTCATTCCATCTTTGGCTAAGACAATCTCCTGACCTCCGCTCACTCGGAAAATTCCCTTGAGACATCTCCTGTGGTACAAAGAACAAAGGACACTCCCCTGCCCCTCCCAACCACTGGCCTGGGGCACGGATGCAGGTTTTAATTCCCAAAAGCAGTGGGGGAAGTTTTAGAGACAGAAAACATTTTTACCCTTTTCAAGGCCATTCCCCCTATTATATATTTCCCACTCAATTTTACCCTTCCATATTTATGGAAGGAGGGCCGACATAGTAATCAAACTACTTCCTGCTGAATTGGGACAATGTTTTAGATGGAAGGTTTGTACATTTTTCTTTCCTCTTAAACAGATATTTCAGATTGCATAAAGCCTGGCCCATCCACTGGGGTTTGGGTCCTCTTCTTCCCTGGGGCACCTCTTTACTCTGGTATGGTAGACCCAATGTTTTACTCCTGATAATTCCAACAAGGTGTGAGTTGTTAAAAGCACTTCATAGGGTCCCTTCCACCTCTCTGTGAGTTGTTCAGGTCCTTGCTTTTTCCAGGCTTTAAGTAGCACCTGGTTTCCTGGTTTAAAGGGGTGGAGGGGTGCATCCAGCTGAAGCGAGGACCTAAAAGAGGCAAACTCCTGTATAGTGGTTAGTATCTGACTTATTTTTTTAATATATTGCTTTACTCTGTTTTCTTCATTTATGATTATGTTACCACACCTACTTTGGGGTGCTAGGGAGGGGCTCCCACAAACTATTTCATAGGGGCTCAACTTAAGCCTGCTTCTAGGGGCTACCCTTATCCAGAGGAGTGTGAGCAGCAATACCTTATCCCACTTTAGGTGGGTTTCCTGCATTAATTTTGCTATAGGCCTCTTTAAAGTATGATTCATTTTCTCCGTCTTTCCCATAGATTGAGGTCTCCAGGTATGTTCAAATTCCATTCTAGATGCCCAGCTTCACTTACTTGCTGAGTTACCTCTGATATAAAGGAGGGACCATTATCACTCTGTATGGAAGAAGGGAGTCCATACCTTGGAATAAGTTCCTTCAGAAGGACTCGCGTTACTTTGGATGCTTTCTCTTTTCAGGTAGGATAAACTTCTACTCATCCTGAGAAGGTATCTACTAATACAAGCAAGTATTTGAAGTTTCCAGTTGTTTCTGGCATCTGAGTAAAATCAATTTGCCAATCATCAAAAGGGTGGGCCCCCATATGTTGGGTCCCCTGTGCAACAGGTCACTTTTTTGTTTGGAGATTGTTTCAAGCACATAGAGGGCAACTCTGACTTATTTCTTGTATAGTTTTTTGTAACTGTGGTCTTCTTAAATGGGGTCCCACAAAATCCATTAAGACATCATGCCCATAATGTGTGCTTTCATACAGGCACCTCATAAGGGGCCAAACCAGGCTTCAGGTAGAAGAATAAGTCCATGAGAATTCTGTCTCCACTTAGCTGTGTCATCCCAAGTATCAAAGCCCCAATATTTAGCTCTTTTTCATCCTCATCCATGTAATGGGGTTTATATTGATCTAAACCCAACTTGGGTATCAAGGCCCCAAGGAACAGATCACTTTTAGCAGTCTTCTTAGCAGCCCTGTCAGTGGCCTGATTCCCTTTTGCAACATAAGTATTCCCTTTCTGATGACCAGGACAGTGCATGATGGCTACCTTCTTGGGGTCATCCACAACCTGTATCAGGGCCATTATTTCAGTGGTGTACTTAATATCCTTATTTCCTGCCATCAGAAGACCCCTTTCCTTCCAAATGGCACCATGAGCATGCACGATCATAAAAGCATATTTAGAGTCTGTGTGAATGTTTACCTTGTTTTTCCCTCTGGATAGTTGAAGAGCTCTGGTTAAAGCAATCAGTTCAGCTTTCTAGGCTGAAGTCCCAGGTGGCAATGCCATTGCTTCCTGCACCTGTTGTTCTGTGACCACCGCATATCTGGCCCTTCGCTATCCATTGTCCATAAAACTGCTCCCACTGGTGAATAGATCCCAATCTGGCTCTGCTGTCAGCTGATATGACAGATCCACCCTGCTGGAATAGACAGCCTCCAGAACCTCTAAAAAGTCTTGCTGTTCATTCTTTTCAGCTGGTAACAGGGTGGAGGGATTAAGAGTAGACACAGTCTTTAATTTAACATTGAGATTATCCAAAAGGATGGCCTGGTAATTTCCCAGCCTTCCTGCAACCAATAAGCCCCCTTCTGTTCTAGTAAAGTCAGAACCTGGTGGGGTGCATATACTATAAGATTGTAGTATAACCTATACTACTATATTGTCCTGAAGTGAATTTTTTGGCCTCTTGCAACAAGTCATAAGGAGCTGCTACTGTCTAGAGGCAAGGAGGCCACCCTCTCACAATGTTATCCATCTGTTTTGACAAAATGCCACCAGTCATGGGATATTTCCCAGCATCTGCACTAGGACTCCAAGGCCCATTCCTTGTTTTTCACAAATGTACAATTTAAATTCTTTTTGCAAGTCAGGCAACCACAAGGCGGGGCAGTCATAAGATTCTGCTTTAGTCTCTCAAAGGCATTTTGACAGTCAGTGGTTCAGATCAGGGGTTCTGCATCTGTCCCTTTAAGGGCCCTGTATAAGGGCTTTGCTATTAGTCCAAAGTTTGGGATCCAGGTGTGACAGAACCTTGCCATTCCTAGGAACCTGCACAGTTGCCTTTTATTTCTGGGCACCTTAAGATTCAAGATGACTTGCTTTTGGTCTGACACTAGGCTGCAGGTTCCCTTGCTAATTTGTAATCCCAAATAAGTAACTTACTGTTTGCAAATCTGTGCCTTTTTAGGTGACACTTTATAGCCACATGAGTCTAGATGATTTAGCATAACCACTGTATTGGCAAGACAATGATTATAATCAGGGCTGGCTATAAGTAAATCATCGACATATTTTAATAGAATCCCTTGATCCAATTTCAGATTCCACAAGTCTCCTGCCAAGTTCGCACTAAACAGGGTAGGAGGGCTTTTAAACCCCTGGGGCAACACAGTGCAGTAGTACTGTGATGTTGTCCTAGTCCCTGGATCCTGGCATTCAAACACAAAAAGGAGACAAGTCTTCTTTTCCAAAGGAATGCAAAAGAAAGTGTCTTTTAAATCCGGTACCAAATATCATTCATAGTCACCTGGCATTGTTGTCAATAGAGTATATGGGTTTAGTACCATAGGGTGTATTTCTTGTATAATATCATTAATAACATGTAGATCCCGCACAAATCTATACTCATTGGTGTGGGTCTTCTTGATGGGTAAAACTGACACATTTTAGGGGCACTGCCAGGGATGAATTAGTTGGTGATGCAGTGCTCCAGAAATCTGTTAAATATAGGTTTGATTTCTTTCAGTGCTTCCTTTTTAAGGAGGTATTGTTTTCTATGAGGGCATGAGGCCCCTACTTTTAATAAAATGGTAGTTGGTATGACTGTTACCAAAATGATAATTGGGCATCCTGGGGTCCTGCCAGCCCATATGGCCTTACTCACTTTTTGGTAGACCTCTGGAGGAACAGAATTTGCTGCTGCTTCTTTGTTGGTAAGTAGACATTGAAACCAGAAAGCAGTTTCAGGTGGGACCTGGAGGTGGAACTGTTGCTTCTCTGGAGCAAAGGTTATTTGGGCATTCAACTTGCATAACAAATCTCAGCCTAGGAGAGGTACTGGACAGTCTGGCATGTATAAGAAACTGTGTCTTAGTTTCTGTTCTCCCAGCTGGCACTCAAGAGGTTGGAGCATGGGTTGTTGCTGGGTCTGACCAGTCACCCCAAAAATTGCCACCATGTCTTCACTAAGGGAAGTTAGTTTAGGGTTTAGGACAGAAAAGATTGCTCCAGTGTCAATTTAAAAATCCATTAATTGAGTCCCCATTGTCAATTTTACCTAGCGCTCCTGTGGGGACATTTGGATTGGAGCCCTTAGTGAGGCATGGAGCCCTGGGTCTCCTCATTCATCCAAGTCCTGGACTCAAAAGACCATTTGCTGTGCTGGGTTTTTCTTGTTACCTGGAGCCCTCTGCACCTTTGGGCAGTGCTCTTCCCAATGTCCTTCCTCTTTACAAAAAGCACACTGATTGTGCTTCACCCTGGGGTGGCCTTTTCTGCCCTTTGTTTTTGACTGTCTCAAAGGACCCTTGGTTGGCACAGCTAACAGAGCATGCATAGGTTTCAGTTTCTGTTCTCCCCTGGTGTAATATACTTTGAAGGCAACATGAACAAGCTGGGCAGGATTCATGCCAATGGCTCCTTCCACATGCTGCAGCTTTCTCCTTATATCTGGAGCACTCTGTCCTATAAAGGTCATTTTAACCATGCACATGTTTTCAGGGGCTTTTGGATCCACATCTGTGTATTTCCAATATGCCTGGTAGACGCATCCCAAAATTTCAGAGGGATCTTCATTAGCTTTTTGCTGTAATTCTTGTTTAAACTTCTCTGTCTAGGCACTCCCCTCTGGAGGCCTGCAGAATACACTTTCAGGAATGATTTATTCTCACACTGCCTGCATCAGTATTAGGATCCAGTTTGGTTCTGCCATTGGGATGGCAGCATTGGGGTCTGGGGTTTGATTAAGATCCTTGCTATGGAGATCTGTAGTAAGTAACATATTCAGTAAGGTCTGTACATCTGTCCAAGTGGGATGATGTGTTGCAAAGGTGGTTGTAAACAACTCTGTCATTCTCTGGGGTCCTCTCTATATAAGTTGGGTTTGTGTTTTTCCCATTCAATAAATCCAAGGTGGAAAACAGGGTGTAAGTCCAATAATACCCTGCTGGCTAACCTTACACATTCAAGCCTCCTATGGGGGTGCTGCCACAGTGGAAATTGCCCTGCCCTGGCTATGGGTGCCCTCTTGCTGAATTGTTTCCTGCCTGATTTTGGAGACAGGATTTTTGGAGGGAGAAACCATTCCCATTCCTGAGTCATAACCGACAGTAGGGGTGTAGGACTGAGGAATCGGTCCCAGCCCCACCCTCCCCAACCATGGTCCCTTCCACCAGCAGTGGAGGGTACGGGGGGTGGGAGCTGACAGTGGGGAATGAGGTTCAGTGAAGTTCAGATTGAAAGTGTTCATGAGATTTAATCTGGCTAATTCCTCCTCAATTCTGTTATCTGGGGTCTAGCTCCCCTCCCCAACTATGGGCAAAGGTTTCCTTTGTACTATTAGATTTGTCCCAGGCCTTATAGCCACTTTATTATGCAATTGCACAAAAGACTATACATGTAGGATCTCGTCCCATTTACCTGACCTTTGACAAAATAATTTCAGGTTCCATTCAATGACCACTTCTCCTCACACCCCAACACACACGTTGGCGAGGCGGCATTACAATAATACATTGTTCTTTCTTCAGACATAGGTTCATGGCTATAAATTAACCATTCAGACAAAATTCTTCCCAAGAGACTTTCAGATGGAACAGAAATGGAGTCTTCCATGTTAGGACAAAACTCACAAACAATCAAACACAAACAATATAGGGAATTCCCAACACAAACAATCTAAAATGCCAAGGTCTATCAATCAAATGAGAATCCAAAGGGAATAAATGCCACCCCAAATGGTGCCTCTGCCACCCCAAATGGTGTCTCCAAAAAAAATGCCCTGCCACAGGGCTGGGAGGTTCAAAACCCTCCTCAAATATGTGGCCTAGTCCCCCTGTTCCCTGGAAACCACAAGTGAGCTCTAAATCCAAACCAGTTTCCCTAGTTCCACTCAACCTCATGACTTCCACCCCAAACAAAGCCTCCAAACAAATGCCCTGCCCTAGTGCTCCAAACAAATGCCCTGCTATTGGACTGGAAGGTTCAAAACCTTCCTCAAATGGGTGGAATCAAGGGTTTTGGCATGCATGCCAGGGAACTTACTCAGAAAAATGGCTGAGGCCATCTGGACATTTCTAGATCAGTTTCCTTCTCCCCAACAAGGTTCAGGTCACTGGGAGCTGCCTCTGATCTGGGGAGGGAGAGAAAGAAGCTCCCCTGGAGTTAAATAGGCTCCAGCAGCTGCTGGGGTAGTTCATCCCTCTCTCACACCAAAGAATGTGGCTGGAGTAAGGAACTATATCTGTATGTAACTTCATCAAAAGAGTATTTCCTGCTGCTCTCTGGAGACTAGAGCCAGATACTGAATAATGGTGCCATAATGAAAGATGGTAAATTTTGTGGGAGACCTGAAGCCCTAACCAAACATCAGGAGAGACCTTATCAAACAACTGATGCATGTAGCAATCATATGCTAACATTTCCTTTTGGTTAAAAATAACAAATATTTTTTTGTTGATGGATGATTGAAGTAGTGGCCATTAGAGTTGTTTACCAAATATTTCCAGCTCCCCTCTTTCAAGGCAAATGGTAGGATTGCAAGTTCCTACCCCCACCAAAGTGAAGCATGACAATGTGACTTGCCGTGATTAATGATATGTAAAAAGAAATGATGGGTTTACTGCCAAATAGAAGATTAAGAGGCAATTCATGATTTAACATCAGCCTCTCCCTTTGCCACAATAATCAAGGAGAAAGGTGTTGAGATGGTGTCTTTGTCAGCTTGGGTCCCTTAGCAACTATGATAATCAGACCTCCTATTAATCTACATTGGACAGATAGGGTGAGTGAAAAAATTAAATTTTTGTTATGTTAAACTGCTGGAAATTACAGATAATTCACTACCACAGTATAACTTTTCCTATCCTGGGATTATTAATTTGCTTTACACATACCTGTAAAGGGAAAAATCACCCACACACCATGGAGGGGGTGAAAATAGGTCAGATACTAGAATTAACTTTATTCATTAGCAGCTAGGCAAGACTTAGAAGTGGGTGTACACCTTGCATAAAATTGCAAACTTTCAATAAGGCACCCCAAAACTTTGCCTGTGGAAGTTCAATCAAAAGGCTTGTAATAGTGAAGTTTGTCAAGCTCAATTTATGGAAACCGAACGGCAGAAATGGTAATATCAGCATATACCTGCCTCCCGAGATGAGGCAAAATTCTTGGTCAATATGAAATTCACTGGAGCCATTCTATAACTCTGAACTCTATCAAGTACTATACTGAATTAGTTCATTTTTGTGCTACAGTAATTTAGTTCTCTTAGAGAATATTCAAGATGAGTCAATCTCATTTTAATTCACCAAAGGCAAGGTTTCACTTAGTATAAGGAAAAGTTTTCTAATAATTTCAGCCATTTAAAAAATGGAATGTCCCTATTGTAAGGTAACAAAGGGTCACACTTGGTTGAAATTCGGGTGTAGAATCAGACATACAATACAATTTCAGGAGGACAGAGGAGACAAGATGTCAGACCAGAGACATCAGCTGCCAGATCATCTCAGAAAGAAGGAAAAGTTTGGGTGTAATTCCATGGGAAAGGTGCCAGAACCTACTAGAGATTCCACGTGAAGAAGTTGTGGAGCAAAACAAGAAGAAACAAGATATCAGCAGAGACCAACCCACGAGAGGCTTAGAGCCCACAGAAAAGGGTAGGTGGGAGTGTTTTTTTCTCCCTCCCTCATATCTCTGGCAGCCATCAGGCTCCCAAGCTGCTGGACAGCCTTGATATCCTCACAAGCCCAAAAGCAGCTGCTGCTAGTGAAGTTGGAGCTTCTGGAGGACAAAGCACCTAACTGCAAGCCCCCATGGGGTTGCTTCCCATCACCACAGACCGAAGCTGAGATGGCAGGTGCCATATTGCCTCTCCACACACTGTGCACCTTTGTCCTCCCTAGGGAGCTTCAGCTCCTCATTTTTTGTCTCGCTTGTTCCCACACAAACATTTCCCAACTCCGGTTCAGACTGTGGGAGCCACATGGGCCAGTGGGCCCCGGGGGATCTGTATGACCCCAGAGCCTGGACATTCTGGGTGAGCTCCCTTCTGGAGAGAGAGAAACTGATGACCAGAGTGCTAGCTGCCCTCCTTTCAGGCTCATTTCCTTCACTGCCTCTCCCCCACCCACAGCTGCAGAGAGAGATAATTGAGCCAGGGCTGTCAAGATCCCCTCTGCTTGTATGTCCACCACACTGAAGCTTCCACAGAGAGTGGAGCTCAAATCTTTCCTCTTAAAAACCTGCAGGGGCCTAAAGGGTGCTTGGACTGTGAGCTCCCTGCTCACCAGCCCTCCCCAGTGCTGCTCACCCAGCTGCTCCATCAGAGCAGGTCACACCTAGAAGTAGAGGGACATCACACCTGCTTGAGCAAACCCATAGGCATTTCAGGACCAGCATGCTTCTCCCTAACATGGTCAGGGATTGATCTTGAGGGACCAAGGAACAGGCCAGCAGGCCAGGACTTGATCATGTTGTTTGGGCACAGATGAAAAATTTGTGAACTGATCTCAGGAGGTGAGGGAGCCTGCCTGGGCAGAACTGAGAGGAGAGTGCAGTGTGGATCTGAGCCACAGCACTCTCATGAAGCACTCCTGCCCACACAGGAAGGCTGTGCTCTCAGGGGATCTCAGCTTGTTTGGGCTCCTGCCTGCCAGCAGACACCAAAGGCAGAATGCAGAGTCGGGGAGGAGGAAGAAGAGTGAAACCCACTCCTGACAGCCAGATTGTGAATCTCAGATGGCCTTTCCCTGACAAACAGACTTTCTGGCTTGGTGGGGCACTTCAGCCCCTCCTTGGTGGCTATTCCCAGCAGACTGGGAGTGACCTTTGACCCCTGCTGAGACAGCTACCTTACCAGGTTTTTTGGAGCCTGAGGGCGAGCTCATCCAACCAGCCCTGCCCAGCCTCATTCCCCCACCCACCTCTGCTGTGGTGGAAAATAAGGACTCACCTGGAAGTTCCAGGGCACTATCCATCACCTAGAGCATTCTAGTGCTTCTCCTGAGGAGTTAGAGCCAGTCACAGGTTCCCAAAACAACACTATAGCTTGTTCTTTCCAGCAAGCACCATGTTCTGGCAGGGAGGTCCATTTGTAGAGCCCTTTACATTTACTGACTCAATCATACACGGTGTGGTTGATTCT
Source organism: Daubentonia madagascariensis (assembly GCA_023783475.1). Lineage (NCBI taxonomy): Eukaryota > Metazoa > Chordata > Mammalia > Primates > Daubentoniidae > Daubentonia > Daubentonia madagascariensis. The sequence goes on along the minus strand of JAKFHU010001268.1, from coordinate 3,561,012 downwards.
TACCCATAGGTATCACCTATTCTCTCAGAGATTAAACTAGGTGTGCCAAAATAATTCACTCTGTTAAGAAGACCACAAGGCAGGGAAAGAGAAAGTATTTCAAAGACCTCCATACTCCCTCATCAACAAGAGACAGGGAATCTGCTCACAACATAACTCACACTGCTACAGCCTACAAACAACTAACAACTGAGAAAAACAACACACTAAGGATATCTATAACCAAGGCATCTGTCCAGAACCTAGACTGCCATCAAAGCACCCACAAGCAAAGCCAAAGGTTCTTTCCCTCTTTCCCAACATATGCTACAGACACACCCTTACCGGTGGTGGCAGTGGGGGGAAGCCCCACCTAAACAAAAGAAAATCCAAAAACAAGGAGTGACAGCTGCTCCAGATGAGGAGGAATCAGTGCAAGAGCTCCAGAAGCATGAAAAATCAGAGGGAAAGGACACCCCAACAGGGGCACACTGGCTCTCTAGCAATGGATACCAACCAAAATGAAAATATTGAAATGACAGATAAAGAATTTCAAATATGGATTATAAGGAAGCTCAGTGAAATCCAAGAGAAATTAGAAAACCAACTCAAAGAAACCAGAAAAACAATTCAGGAAATACAAACACAGTGAAATTAAGAATAGACACCAAGCAAAGAAAGAATTTCAGAGCTTAAGACAACTCTTGAATTAACTCAGTCAGTCCAAAATAAAGAACAAGAATCAACAGGAACAAACAAAGCCTACAGAATATGGATTATGTAAAATGAAAAATAAGAATCATAGGCATCCTGAGGGTGAAGAAGAAAATGCACAGGGCTGGAAAACCATTTGAGGAACTAATTGAGGAGAACATCCTGGCTGCTAGGATTTAGAATCCAGGTCAAGAAGCTCAATGAACATGGGAGATTCATTGCAAAGAGGCAATCACCAAGCAAATGATCATCAGAGGCCAAAGTCAACATGAATGAGGATCTTGTAAGCCATAGTAAAATAGTACTTACAAAGCCATAGGTGCATATGTAGAATCTCAACAGAACCTACAAGCCGAATGTTGGGCCAATCTCAGGCTTTAAGAAATAGGCCAGCCAATTTTTACTGCAGAACTAAATTTTTATCGAAGAAATAAAGATTTTTAGACAAGGAAAACTGAGGAATTTTCAGACCAGAACCCTTGAGAAATTCAGAACCAGCATATACCTGCAGCATAATAACCCCACCGTGTAAACCACGCCAAACTAAAGCTCATCCATTAAAAACAATAGCAAAAGGGTAACAAGCAATAAAATATAGCCAAATGGTAACACAAAGCATCACATATCAATCTATCAATCAGCAGAACGTCTGAATGCCTATCAACAGCAAAGGCTGGTTGAATAGATGAAAAATACAACCTGTAATAGTGAAATCACCTAATACACTTACCATAGAAATCACGACTTAAGTAAAGGATGGAAAAAAAAACCCCATGCAAAGAAAAAAAACAGAAGGATTAGCATCTCATATCAGATCAAAGACTTCATCACATGCTCAACAAGACAAAGGTGCTCTTAATAATGGTAAAGGAAGCAATTCAAAAGGTAAGGACAATCCAAAATACTAACACCTAAATAGTGCCCAGATTCATAGAGCAAATTCTACTAGATCTAAGCAAAGAGATAAATGACAATATCATAATTGCCAGAGACTTCCACACCCCACTGACAGAGCTGGATAGGTCATCCAAGCAGAAAATAAATAAACAGTGGACTTAAAGCAGACACTAGAACAAATGGGCCTAACAGACATTTGCAGAACATTTTACCCAAAAACTACTGAACAAAGACGACATGATCATCTCAATAGATCAGAAAAAGCATTCAACAAAATCCAGCACCCTTACGTGATAAAAACGCTCAACAAACTAGGCATAGAAGGAATAAATCTCAAAATTATAAAAGCCATATATAACAAATCCAAAGCCAGCATCATACTGAATGAGGAAAAGTTGAAAGCATTCCCCCCAAGAACAGGAACAAGACAAGGGTGCCCACTGTCACCAGTTCTATTCAACATGGCGCTGGACGTCCTAGCCAGAGCAATCAGGCAAGAGAAAGAAATAAAGTGTATCCAAATTGGGAAAGAGGAGGTAAAACTATCGCTTTTCACTGATGGTATGATCTTATATCTAGAAAACCCTAAAGACGCCACCAAGAGACTCCTGTAATTGATAAATAAACTCAGCAAAATCTCAGGCTATAAAATCAATGTACACAAATCAGTAGCATTTCTATATACCAATAAGAGTCAAGCTGAGTGTCAAATCAAACACTTGATACCATTCACAATAGCTACAAAGAAAATAAAATACTTAGGAATATACCTAACCAAGGAGGTGAAAGATCTCTACAAAGAGAACTATGAAACACTGAAGAAAGAAATCCCAGAAGACACAAACAAATGGAAAGACATATCATACTCACGGATCAGTAGAATCAACATTGTTAAAATGTCCATACTACCCAAAAGGATTTACAAATCCAATGCAATCCTCATCAAAATGCCAACATCATATTTCACATAGCTAGAAAAAATAATTCTACACTTTGTTTGGAACCAGAAAAGAGCCCAAATAGCCAAAGCAATCTTAAGCAAAGGGAACAAATCTGAAGGCATCAACATTACTAGACTTCAAACTATACTACAAGTTGATAGTAACAAAAACAGCATGGTATTGGCACAAAAATAGAACATAGACCAATGGAGCAGAGCAGAGAACCCAGATATAAAACCATCCCAACTGATCTTTGACAAAGCAGACAACAATATACACTGGATAAGAGAAGCCCTATTCAATAAATGCTGCTGGAAAAATTGGATAGCCACATACAGAAGAATGAAACAGGATCTGTATCTCTCACCAATCACAAAAGTTAATTCAAGATGGATAAAAGATTTAAATGTAAGGCATGAGACTATAAGAATTCTAGAAGAAAATGTAGGAAAATCTCTTCTCAATATCAGCCTAGGCAAAGAATTTATAACTAAGACCACAATGGCAATTACAGCAACAACAAAAATAAATAAATGGGACTTGATTAAATTCAGGAGCTTCTGCACAGCTATGGAAATAATCAACAGAACAAATAGACAACCTACAGAATGGGAGAAAATATTTGCAAGCTATACATCCAAAAAGGGCTAATAACCAGAATCTACAAAGAACTCAAGCAAATCAGCAAGAAAAAAATCAAACAACCCCATCAAAAAGTGGGCAAAAAACATGAACAGAAGCTTTTCAAAAGAAGATAGACAAATGGCCAATAACCATATGAAAAAATGTTCAACATCAGTAATCATCAGGGAAATTTGAATTAAAACCACAATGAGATATCACCTTACCCCTGTTAGAATGGCTTTTATTAAAAAGTTCAAAAACAATAGATGTTGGCACGGATGCAGAGAGAAAGTAATGCTTATACACTGTCAGTGGGACCTCAAATTAGTACAGCCTCTATGGAAATCAGTATGGAGTTTCCTCAAAGAACTAAAAGTAGACCTACCATATGACCCAGCAATCCCACTACTGGGTATCTATCCAAAGGAAAAGATGTCATTTTTTCAAAAAGACACCTGCACTAGGATGTTTATTACAGCACAATTCACAATTGTAAAGATGCAGGTTCAACCCAAGTGCCCATCAATTCATGAGTGGATTAACAAAATATGGTATATGTATACCATGAAGTACTACTCGGCTATAAAAAAGGATGACTTAATGCCTTTTGTGACAATTTGGATGGAACTGGAGACAATTATCCTAAGCGAAGTATCTAAAGAATGGAAAACCAAACACCACATGTACTTGCTATTAAATTGGAAGTAACTGATGAGCACAAATGTGCACAGCAGGAAGTAAAATTCAGTGGAAATTGGGTAGGGGGGACAAGGGAGGAGAGGATGGGCGTAAACCTACCTAACGGGTACAAAGAACACTATTTGAATGATAGGCACACTTACAGCCATAACTCAAGCATAACAAAAGCAATCCATGTAACCAAAAACATTTGTACCCCCTTAATATTTTGAAATTTTAAAAAATCAAAAAAAAAGAAAATTTCAGGATGATAAAAATTATTATTGATTGCTTGATGAAATATTTCAATTAAAAAAACTATTATTGAAAATTTCTTAGATAATCCAAAAATGTAGTGAGTATGGTTTTGTGTGTATATATACTATAGTATCTTTTTAAAAAAATTTAGCTAGGAGACACTGGAATACTATCTTCTGATAAGTCCAAAATAACTGATGTTTCCTCTAGCTTTGAAATAAATTACCATTTCCTTGGCTGGAAATTACATAAAATCATTGGCTTATTTAATTTAATTAATCAACTAGAAAATTATTTTCACCTGAATATTTATAGGTATATACGCATGAGTTAAAATTATCATATAAAATAATTCCCTAATACTGACTTCATTATAAATGGTCAAGAAGAGGTTAGATTCACTGACTATTGATTAGATTTTGTAATCTCTGAACATTCAGAATCAAAATTGATACTATAATTCCTACCTAGAGTGGACAGTATGTTTATAAATGGGTAGCCAAATTCATAGTTAATGTCAGACATGTTGGAACCTGCTCAACTCCTGGTCCCTTAGTCCTTTCTTACTAAGTGTCTCAGACCACTTAATTCCTTCTGGAAGGCTCTGTAATCTCTGGGGCAGTTCTGTCCCATATGGGTGAATAAAAGGAGTTTAGGTTATCCAGCATCAAGTTGCCCTGCCTCCTCATTCATCTCTGGTCTAGAGTCTCATGTCTAAAATCTAAAATCAAATCACCACCATGCTCCTGCACTCTAGGTCCAGCTAATAGATCTCTGCTCTATTCCCAATGTCTGAGCTTGTCTTGATCAGGTTGGCAGAAGTGCATTCTTTGAGAGCTGAAGTCTTGTATTTCTCTTGTCATTTCCTGGCTCTAAACCCCAAATACTTGCTAGCATCCAGCTCTCAACAGCCAACTAGGAAACCAAAATATGAGCTTGGGTACACATTTGGTATAGTGTTATCCACTCCAGGTTGGAATTATAGAATCAGAATGTTTTAGTTAAAAATTTCCTATGTCTAATCTACAATTAGTGCATATTTCTAGGCTCTCAATGACAGACTCTATCTCCATGCTTATCAGATACTCCCTGCTATCCCTTGATGAACCTGCCCAGTGACAGTCCCTATTACCTGTTCTCTGTCTCCAGTACTCTGTTTATTATGCTTTGCCTACTTGACTGTACCTTTCAATATTATTTACTACTGGTCTGCCTAATCTAAACCTTAAGGAGATGAGTCTTTTATAGGTACTAGCCATTTTTAATCTGTTTCATGGCACAGACATTTCCATGCCTTGTTGGTTCAATAAGATGGTAAGTATCATTCTGAAGGAGAAAAAATATATATTATATCTCAGATTTTCACTTTAATTCTGTGCAAAAAAGCATTGTGTTCTCAGAGACTCTTATATAAAAAAGATCTATCTTCAAAATTGAAAAATACTCTTCTTCAAAGACAATGGCAAAAAAATATGGCTTATCTCTCCTTCACTGACACTTGATTCTCTTTGTCCATCTCACAGATGTACTCAGGATTTGGAATTTGTAATATATCACTGCAATCTGCATCATCTTTTTATATGACAGGAAGCACTTGTGTCTTTATATGTTGGTTGTATTGCAACAGTCAGAAAACACGTGTTCGTAAACAATTCCTTGGTTGTTATAAATGTACTCTAAGAGGATATATCCTATAGTCATCTATAGGAGGAAAAAATAACTTAAAGGGGAAGCTTTTGTGATCTACATTCCTAACCACAGGAAAGTTACAGGATTATTATAAAGAAAAGGCAGCAGAGTACATAATGTTAAACTCTGGATTCAATATTCCCTGGACATAGCTCTTTTGAGCAAAAGCCTTTTGGGTTTTCAATTCTAAATTCTCACATGCTTTACATTGACCAAATAGAATTTATCATCCTCCCGTTTCCTATGCAATTGTTTAATTTTCATACAGTTGAGAGTTACTAAAATAAACATAAGCCAGAATGTCCAGGACAAGGTATTGTTGATGAGTACTATCCATCAAGAAATATATGGTAGTTTGCTTTCATTGTTTCTTAATTATCTTTAGTTTTGTTTTTCATGGGAACTTATTTTAAGAATTGACCTCTGAGACAATGTGCATTCAGTGTCAAATATCCAAATGGAAATGTAATCATTCAGTTAGTTTTCAAATACTTTTGGGTAGCAGTAAATGTGTGGGATTCAGTAAACCTCAAATGACTTATGTTTTTAGATTTGGGAGATGAGCAAAAAAGGTCATCTTTTGAAATAGAAACAAGTAGGAACAACTATAAAATAAATGAGACTGGCCACAAGCAGAAGTAATCCATTTAAAATGTGTTTCTAATGAGACCGATAATTTTTCTATGCCTATTCAGAGTTTAGTAAAATATAGGTAGGTTATAACCCCAAGAAGAGGAAGTAAAAAATCTATAAATAAGGAAGAAAATTACTCATTTGTATTCTACATTATTTAGCCTGAGAATAATGGATCCAAAAATATGTGAATTATAAGAACATATTAGTTTTTACCAAGAATTTTCCAAGAAAATCACTATTTTCATGAAATTTTCTAATCACAAGATAGATATACTTTATAATGAGACAATGATAATTCCCAAGATTTTCTACTGACTGGGCAAAGGAGCCCATAGTATATTCACTTCTTTCTTCTTTTTCATATTCTCTAAGAAATTTTTTAAAATCTGTGCTTCAGTTCCCCAGGATTCTTTATATGAGGACATCAGACAATAGTATCTTACTGTGAGAGGCAGAATAACCAACATAAATTGACAAATTGATATTCTGGGTTACAATTCATTCTCTCAAGAGTTTAGTTCTCAAAGCCTGGTCTCCCAGGGATGAACTAATAAAATGTGGGTTTACAAACCTACAACACATATATCTTGCATGTGACTTATCTATATATCTTTGCCATACAACCCTATGCTGAATTATTCAACCAGCCCCCTTCATAATATCTTTTGGTTGCAATCTAGTTTGGAGAGAAAAAGGCAGAACATGATTCATCTACCAATTGATGAGTGCATTCTGAAGGTAACTCTTGACTCTTAAAGCTCGTGCACCTCTCTGTAAGATCTAGCAACTCTTTAACTATGGTTTGTATTTCTTCATAAGCTGCTTTCTGAAGAAACTGAGCAATGATAATGCTGGTGCTGAAACATTTGTGAGTGTTAAAGATAGAATCAAACCTTTTCCTCCATCATTCTTTGTCATATCACTGTCTCCTTTCCCAAAAAATAATTAATGTAATTTGAAATTTCAGACCAAAAATTATTGATAATAAAACTCACATGTCTCTTGAGTTCTTCTCCAGATAATTCTAGCTATTACCATGCTGCATAAGCTGGGAAAAAAAAGATTTTATTTGCTGCTATCATCTGTATGTATATGTCCCCTAAAATTCATATATTGAAACTCTAACCCCCAAGGTAATAGTATTAGAAGATGGAGCTTTTGGGAAGGTAATTAGGTCATGAGGGTGGAGCCCTAATGAGTGGAATTAGTACCTGTATGAAAGAGGTCCAAGGGAGGTGGTTTACCCCTTTCTCCACGTGAGGACATAGTGGGTGCCTTGATCTTGGATTTCCCAGACTCCAGAAATGTGAAAAAGAAGTTCCTGTTGTTTATAAGCTACCCAGTTTATGGTATTTTTTTATAGCAGCCCAGACTGACTAAGAAATTTGCATAGGAGGAAATTTTCCAAACTGTAGTCCCCCTTTGCAATTTTGCAATCTATTTTTATTCTCTCATAAATTTCTAGATCTATTTGTACATAATAAATTAGAAAAAATTATCAGAATATATCTTCACTTTGTATTTAAACTGAATTCTATGAATGACTTATTTATATTCAAATATATTTTGTAGGTGAAATCTATCATCAGTCTACAAATAAGCTGCATGTACATGTGTTGACACTTCTAAATTAATGCAACTTGATGATTTGGTTACTTAACTCTACATTAGAAGTTTCTAGCACACCCAAAATTAAAGTTTAGCAAAAGTATAAACACTAACACCTTGCCAGGATTAATTTGGCAAAAACAGTGTCTCACACATCTCGGATTCGCTCATCATCCCACCTTCTTTATCCCTCCCACTACGCACAATCACATCAGCCACAATCAGTGTTCAACTGGAAACAATGTCTTCTTTCTTGTACTAACAGCTTCCAAAGAGCTTAGCAGCTATCTATTAAATAAAGAAGCCATTACTGTTTACTATTTTAAAATAAGGAAAGGCTTTGGAGACAGTTATTCTGAGTTCAGCTTCTCGCTGTAGTACTTAACACAACCTTGGGAAAATAACTTAAGCTCTCTGAGTTTCTATTTCTCTATCTATAAAATGTAAGTAAGTTCAACTACATTGAGTGATTGTTAGGATTAAATGAAAGTCTATGTGAGCACAGGGCCTGGCACACAATAGGTACTGAATAACATAGCTCATAATATTATTCCTGCTATTATTCACACTGTTGCTCTGTCTAAAATCACTTAATCACTTACAAATACAAGTTTGAAATGGAACATTCTCTCACCTAGAGTGGAAGTAAGCCTAAAGTGGACTGTTCCTGCTTATGTTGCCTCAATATATCAGCTCTCTTTCTATATTCATTCCACACATTAATGTCTAGCAATATTCAATGACTCTATTAACAGTGACAATCTCTGAGAAAAATATGACTTTCCAAATAAATTTTAGCAGTCATTATGCCTTATGTATCTCATCCTTACACCTGGGATATATAGACTGTAAATAGGATTTCCTATCTGCATCTAGTAAACTTCTCTGAAGAGTTTGACATTTAATGTAGCTGAAGAAAACAAGAAAAGATATGAGTTCAACAGTCTTCATTATTTCAGATGAACCTTTATGCAAAGTGTTCTATCATTTAAGGAAAATGAAAAACTTCTTTATATTCTTTTCAAATAATTAGTATTAACAATTAACCTTTTTCTGGTGAATATTTTTTCCAGGACACTATGACCCTGATAAATTCATGACAATGAAGAAACATTGTTGATGGATTACATTCATTAATGAATACTGGATTTTAAAACAAGTCATGTCAATCTACTTGTTTTTTCAAGATTACGACATGCAGGCCTTGTAATAAGTAATCAATAAACACTTTTGGCAAATGTTGATCTGCAATGTCTCGTTTCCTGGAAATGCTTGTTGACATGTACAAAGTTCTCAAGTGGCAAGGTAAAGGAGAAGGTAAACATGTACTACCTCAGATTAAATAAATGGTCAGGGTTCAAGTTCCTGGGGGAGTTAAGAGTACAAGCACTAGAAGCAAACCCAAAAGAATGGCACCTAATTTATTGAGTGCTTACTGTGGTTCTGGCACTTTGACTTTCAGATAGACAGCAGTATTATTATTTTTTGAATGAGAAATTAAGACTCAGAGTCATGTAAATTACTCATGGATTCACAGTTAAAAATTCAGGTCTGTCTGACTTCAGAGCTCACAACACCCAAGAGCTAGTGTTAAAAGCTGAGGTTCCCAATATCCCTCAGCTATTGTCTGCTTCACCTATCATCCAGTTCTTGGGTCTAGGGCAGGAAACAGGTAATTACTGATTAAATAACAGTTGTAGGAAGCCTGTATATGAAAAGTCCAAAATTTTGGAAATGGGAGATCACTGGTTATTACTTTAACCTATTCCTGTTCTCAGTTTTCTCATTTATAAGTGGAGGGTTTGGATCAGATACTCTCTAAGGATGACAGTCCATTACTTGATCCTGCTACCCACATATTCTCATTTCTGGTTTTCTAAGCAAAAAAATATCACAAGCAAGAAAGATATATTTTCCTGCAAAAAAAATCTGTTATAATTTATATTTGGGACACATCAGCTCATGGTAAAGAATACAGATGGCCCTAGGTGATAGATTGCCAAGGTCAGCAAGGGGAAGGCTGTCTTTGGCAGGTTTCCATCATCCATTTTGGGGTCCTTCAAACAGTCCTAATGCTCAGTGTCTCTTCTGTCATGCATCCTTAAAAATCTTCCCTTGAAATCTTGCTCTGAACCTGCTAGAACTATCAGAAATGTGCCCATTAAACTACGTCCAATTCTTTGACAAATCCTTTGAATGAATGCTGCCAGACTGTCACCCACGCAGACAGTACTAATTGATCACTGCACTCTTTCTCTCTGAGCCTAGGCTAAGCCTTAGAATCATTCACAGCACAATGCTTCAGGACAGCCACTATCAATTGACTGGAATTAATTGAAGGAAAAAAAATTATCTGTGTGCTAAACTAATTCTTCCTTTAAAAAAAACATTTGGCCAAAATTAACTTTCCACAAGAATCTTCCTCTCAGAGACATTTGCAATTAGTAAGAGATTCTTGAAACTGTAAGAAGCCCTTTATTAGTAACTAATGGTGGAATCCCAGACCATAGGAAGGAGAAGTAGTAGGGATTATTAAGCAAAGGCAAGGGGATGGGTTTTGTGATACCATTCAATAGACACTACCGCAGAATTTGCTCTTTAAGATAAAGTAAGCTCTTCAGGCTGCCCGTTAAGATAAAAAGTAGAAGGTATACAAGTACAAGACACAGTGATGATTTTTAATAAATATTGTTTTTACAGCAAATGTAATCCTTGGCCAGGTCATAGAAACAGAGTTTGAAGGAACCATAGAAACACCAGGACTGAATGCCTGTACCCCACCAAAAACGCGGATGGTGAGCGCTCACCTACATGCAGCCTTGGCATTCACTATTGCACCATAAGACTTACCACATTTACAAGCATCTCTAATGTTAGAAAGTTATTCCTGCATCAATCCAGGTATGTTCTATTCATTGGTATTCGTTCTGTCCAAGTAACAGAGTAAGTTTGACATGCACTCACTCCAAAATAAGTCTTTTGAATAAACCTCTCTTCTCACTCTTTTCCTCACATCACACTGATTACCTGCTTTTATGAGTGTGTTCTCTGGGACAGCAGTAGAGAAAGAGTTGTGTGGCAGTTTCCTCTGTGATAATAGAGCTGTTGTCATAGGAGCACTTTCCTGGGTCTTATATCTGCGTCTCCTGCTGCTCTTAGCACAGTATTGAACACATAGCAGAATTCACTACTAGGTGTGAAATTGAATCAGCTAATTGTGCTTTGTTTCACTTCTGTTTGCTAAATCTATTATCTACTGTTTAAGTAAAACTTTCTTCCTTGTTATCCTCATTGGTAAATGAGGGTGTTTGGAGAAAATGGTAAAAGGACAAAATAGCTTTATAAATTAAACACCTGACATCTGCTGGCCAATGTATTAGGTAATTTCTATACTAATTTAATTCTTTTCTCTAAAGCTTTTGTGATGTGGTGATTATTAGCCCATCCTACACAAAGAAATAGAGGTCATAGAGTATAAGAACATGTCTGAAGCCCTACAGCAAGTTTACAACAGCAGGAATTTGAACCCCCCTCCCATCCCCTCCTCACTCTGCATCTTCAGCTTAGAGTGAGTGCCTGTGCAATGTGCACCCACAGCAAGGGTCCCTGTACCTACGGCATTGAAATGTGATTGTTTGCTTACTGTCCCTCTCCCCTGCTCAGCAAGACACAGGAACCATGTCTAGCCGGCTCACATTTGTATCCACAGTGTCTGAAATGCAGAAGGATTCTAATAAATACTTGTTGAATAAATGAATGAGAATCCCAAAGACTACGCTTTAAGCACCATACCAAAAGAATTCTGAGAATTTCCTCATGTGTTATCTCTTAAATGATTATTATCTTTGATTTTAGACACTGAAACACTAAAAACCTTAGAAGTTTAGAGAACAGTCAGGATAACCAGGCTGTTATCAGCCCATGACCAGTCTTTATTTCCAGAGTTCTCGTCTCCTTTGACATCACTGCTAAGCATTTACAGCTCCAATATAACAGGAATTTTGGCATGGAATGGAGGGAGAAAAGCATCACTATTGCTATTGCCTTGGATGCTCTGCCCTGTCTGAATAAAAATTTTGTAAGGCATACAAAATGGCCACACCTGCACAGGTAGTCTGTATAGTGGTTAAGAATATCGTTCCAGAATTAGAGAACCCAAATTCAAACCTTGGTTCTGCCAATTACTAGTTGTATCACATTGAACAAATTAATTTATCTCCCCGAGTCTTAGGTTCCCTGATTGTAAAATGGAAATAAAAATGATACCTACTCATGGAGTTGTTAGGATTAAATGAAATAATGCAAGAAAAAGTACCTAGAACAATATTTAGTACATTGAAAACAGTCAAATGCCAGCTACTGGTAGTAGCAGTAGTTGTAGTAGTAAAGGTGCATGCCCTTACTACCTGGTTCCTTCCACATAGTGGCAGGAGCAGGACCTAAGATCATTCTGCACACACAGACTTCTGACCTCCATGGAGGAGAGAAGGAGTAGGCAGTGAGCAAAAGATGCTGATAGAATGAAGGAATCATGATTGCTTAATTTTGTGAACTGTTGATATATAACATTAGTCTGAGAAATAACTTTACAACTTTGCGTTTATTGCTTGCTATAATAACATAATTTCAGGTGAAGATTGCAGAAGAATCCTTTTACTTTGTTCTTCTCAGGAAATGAAATTCACCACAGGACAATTAGGAAGTTTGTAAGCTGGTCATTGCTGGAAAGAAAAAATAGCATTTTCTGCATCAAAAGACTATGAAATGTTACAGCTTGGGAGATAGAAAGTCATACATTTAAAATAAGTGTTAATGGTAACTACGTTTTGCCTTTTGTAGATCCACACCTACCCTCTGTTGGGGTCCAGGTCTCTCTTCCCTGACCCTGTATATCATTGCTATATCTATGCAACATTTTCTTCCTAAAGTTTATGTTATGAGTCTTACATAAACTGCAGAAGAGAGGGCACCTCTTATATCTTTTTGAAATCACAAATATATCGCTTTTTGTTTATGTAAATACTACAACAAGACTCTTGGTATGTATGTCAGTCATATCTCAATAAAGAGTTTTTTTAAAAAAAGATTTTTGGAACAGAGTTACCGAGGCCTGTCTGCCTACCCCAAACCCTGAGCAGTTACCCTTCTTCTTTCTGTCAATATTCAGAGATTCAATTGTCTCTCACCTGTCTGTCCAGACAGCTGAATAAATAGCAGAAAGGCAGAGGCTGTTCGGAAAACTGCTTGAACAGTAAAAGAAGTGCTAGCACAAATGCAGCATTGCCACCCACCATAAGGAGTGGTTGATACCAGAGAAATAGTACAGGACCAAGAAAGAGGTCTGTTAGCTACAAAGCATGTGGCATAAACCAGAAATAGACAATGAAACATGAGAAGGAAAAAGCCAGGGAGACCAAATAAGCTGCAAATACTTTTGACATTTGATTGAGTCTGAAATACCTTTGGTGCTTTTTACTTTATGTTTCTCAAGTAGCCTGGCTTCAGCTGCCAATTTTGGGACCCTGAAAGGAGGAAAAAAAAAAAAAGAAATAAAAACACATAGGAAGAAAAATTTGACACTATTATTTAAATTTAAAGAGGCATGCTGTCCTGAATTTTGGAAAGAAAACTTAAACCACTCCTATATTGTATAGGGAGACAATGAACATTCTTCCTTCAAGCGAACTTGAAATAGACATCCAAGGCCTTTTACAAACTGCCAATAAATTCAACCCTCCCTTTACATGGCCTTAATATACACACTTAATGTACCATGAAAGACTTCACTCAGGTAAGTGCTAGATTTGATTAATACCCTCTAATTAAAATTAATTATATTTTTTAAAAACTAATAATGTGTACCAAAAAAGTTTCCCACATACTAAGCATTCACTGAGAAAATTAGAGGGCTCTCAACCAGAATGAAAGATATGTACATGTGTACCTGGGAGTGTGCATGAAGTGTGTGAGTGTGTGTGAATTGTGAATGAGGTATTGAGTTTGGAGTGGAGCAGATGTTGCTAGGAAAGAAATAAGGAGAAAAAAAAGTCGGCAACAATGAGCAGACACTTCCATGGCGCCATCTGTCGGGGCTGACATTCCCAGGTAGCTAGGGGTCACTCCACAGGGAGTGGCTACAGACTCCACCATCGTTGAAACACTGAGAGCAAGCAGGGGGCATTTCTCTCGTCTTCTCCTCTGCTACCCTCACCTTCCACTCCCTCATGTACTCTCAGCTGAGGGATGTTGGGACAAGGCCCAGGAAAGCGAGACAGCCACCCATGAAAGACTTCACTTTAAGTTACATGACCAAGACTGCTGGGATTAGAGCCCAGGTTTTCCTGATAGCTTTTCTTATATGAAGGAGACAGAGCCCAAAGCCTGTATCAGAGAGATGTGTGTATTTCAGTTGTGTAGCAATTGTACTCGCAAACACAGACCTCATAGCCATTGCAGAGAGGAAGCAGAATCCTACAGGGTTCTGTTTTATTTTAGTTGACCAGGAATACCAGTTGAATTTCAGTAGAAACAAAATATAAGTACCTCTTCATTAAAGCAGGCCTCAGGGCCCTCTGCCTTGCAGCACTTGTCCACAGCATTAGTGAAACTTGTGAACAAGGACTGCAGCTCTTCATCTGTGAGCTCACACTTCAGCTTCACTAAGTTGACAAGAAACCTGTGGCCCAAAGATGTGAAATAGAATTAATTAAGGATTTCTTTCTGAAGCGCATCTTCTCCCAAATGCTTGTTATAGAATCACATCTTGTGGTCTCAACTTGGGTGAGTGTAAAGAGTTAAAATATTCCACTTTTGTAAGACTTTCTTGTTAAACTTATAGAATGGATTCCGTAGAAACATTCTTCAGAGAGTTACGTAATGACAGACAAAATGATATAAAAAGTGTGGTGAGGAGAAGTTGGATAAGGCATACAAAAATGGGTTAAATAGAAGGGGTAAGTTCTAGTATTCAATAGTACAGTAGAAAAAGTATCGTTGACAACACCTTATTGTATATTTCCAAATAGCTAGAAGAGAAGGATTATATTTCCAACAGAAAGAAAAGATAAATGTTTGAGGTGATAAATATCCTGATTACCCTGGCTTGATCGTTATACAATGTATACAGTTATCAAAATATCACATGTAAACAAAAAAATTTACAACTATTATATATCAATAAAAAAGATATAAAAGAAGCAATTCAAAAAAGAAGCTTTTACAACTGCCATAGACAACAGTGATTTCCTTAATTTCTAGTAACTTCTAGAATTCAGTGTTTTCTAAACTGCATGTTGCAACCATTGGTAGGTCTCAAAAGTACATTTTTAGAGTAATTTTTTAAAGTAATAAAAATGTTTCATGCACAACAGTAGAGAGAATAATTTAATAAATCCTGAATACCCATCCTCCAGATTTAAGGATTAACAACATTTTACATTTTCTCACTTTCATTTTTAAAATGAAAACAGGATAGTTAAAAGAATAAAATAGATCAGACTAGAATAGGATGGGCTAGAAAATATGAAAGTGTATTGCACTATGAATATTGCACATAAGAGTAAGTATTGCTCCATAAAAAGGAGAATATATTATACAAAGTATTATAAAATACATGACTACATTTTATCTTTATAGAAAAGTTGTGTCCAAAACAACCTCCAATCCCCCTTCTTTAGTAGCTGAATGTTGCTTCCACTACACGTTATACAGATACTGTCTAAATCCAAAAAGCATGTCTTATTTCTTGACATTTAAAGCATCACGTGAGAGAATGAAAGTAAAACTCCTGTCCCTTTGGGCCTCCCCTTTTTTCAAACATAGAGTGAGATTCTCAGAGCATTCTCTCAGGAAAATCCAATTCATGATGAACCTGTCTCTGAGCCTTTTTGCTGGCGACCCTAGCTCACCTTTCCAAATTGTAGTCTCCTGGACACTCGAAGTCTCTTTCAAAGGAAAAGACAAACTGGGTTTTTATTTATAAACAATGCCAAAAAATATGCACTGGTGTTTTTCTGAATAGGAGAGAGTGGAGAATTTGGTGGAAGGAACAGGATTATGACACCAAAAACACATATCTATTACAATAAACCTTCTCATTAATACATGGTGTGTCTTCAGGCTAAAGAAGAAGAGGAATGGAAGAGGATGTTTGTACCTGTCTTTCTTTCTCTGAAGTTCCTCATTCTGAGCCTGACACAAGTCTGCGTGAAATGTAAACAAATCTTTAGTGGTAGGTGGAGGTACATATGTTTTATCAGCTTTCAGACCCTCAAAGCAGTGCCTTCTGAAGGCAAAGTTTGTTTTACAACAGTGGTCCACAGCAGGGTTGATGGTTCGATTTTCATTTATTCCACATAACTCTCCAAGAACTAAATCCACCTGTACCAATGAGAGTTGGAACCCAGATGATAGGATTTTAAAACTTGCATGGAGTTTTGAAAAATATGGTTAGATGAATAGTTAGATTGTTCTAAGATCACTATTAGCCTTACTCAGAAAGACACATACACTCATAACACATCACTATGTACAAAGAAAAGTAGAGGCTACGGTCCCAAATGGCATTATGACCAAAATTCAAGCCATAGCAATTTAGATGCTTACAGATGAATTTCTTGGTAACGTATACACAAACAATTGTGATCAGAGAGCTGTAGACAGCCAAGTAAAAGTGGCAATCAAACACTGTGGTCCCTTGGGTTTATTCCCCTCCTGGAATGTCCTCCAGAGTACTATCCACCCCAGGCCTAAAGAGATTTACACTCAACATCTGAATGCTGGAAGAAGCAATTTTCTTACTGAAATCTCTCTCTCTCTCTCTCTCTCTCTCTCTCTCTCTCTCTCCTGGCAAGAGGGAGAATTTGCAACATTACTTAAAATTATAAAGTTTCTTGTATCATTTTAAAACAATATTGTGATTCCTAAATTATTTGCCCTAACAAATCACTTCTATTTTTCTTTTTAGCATAAACAGATGCTGACAAAACAAATCATTTCTAACATAAATAATAAATGAGAAACATAACTTGGAGAACACTCCAAAAAATATTTAAGACACTCTCTTTTGCTTCTTCAGGTTTTCATAAAGCCAAAAGGAAAACCTGACATTCCTTGCTTGACAATGTTGAATACAACAAAACGAGGAAGGCAGATAATCACTATAAATTAAAGAGTGAAAATGTCCTTTTTTTTTTTTTTTTAAGAATAGGTATACAGGCCATACTCACCAAATTATCAACACAGGCAAACTCTTCACTTAGTGTGCAGCAGGTATTCAAAGCCATCACCATTTTCTCTCCCAGAGAGATCAGTTCTTCAGTGGAGAGATGAGGGGCTATCTTTGTGAGTCTGATAAAGTAGCTGAAAGAACACTGGTCTGTTCAGTTCCGAACGAAAACAGATACCCATTTTCCCTTGAATAGCTACTGAAACCCAGATCCTTCATGTCTAGAGACAACCAATACAAGTGCCACATGAACCTCAGCTCTCTTATAAAATGGTAGAGAAATGTCTCTTCACTCTATTTTCCTGCACCTTGCCTCCTATACCTATTTTAGCTTCCTTTCTAATTCCATGGTTATCTCAGAAGCTCTTAGATTAGCCTGGCCTGCCTTATCTGAGTATAGGAGCTCTTGGTAGCAAATACCTTGGTAGTATGTAAAATTCTGCTTGAAATCCTTTGTGTGGTTAATAAATATTTTAAAGGGAGAGGTTAATAGACACATGTTAGAAAAGGATAATCTGAGATGAAGGAAATGAAGATCTTCAATTGACTAAATCTGAATTCTCAGCTAACAGCCAAATTGCAGAAATAGTAAAATCAGGTTTTTTAAATTGTGTTTTGTTTTGATTTGAAGATGTTTAGTTTCAACAAACACTGCATTAGCATGATAATTAATTAAGAGAATCCAAATAAACTGCATATTATTCATGAATGCTCATAAGAGCACTGAAAAATTAAATATTAAAGTGATAAGTAAATCCAGTTATTTCTGTAAACTCAGTTAAGATGGGCTTAAATCCTGGGCAAACCATCTCTTCTCCAGGAAACTGTAACAACCTGAAATTTGCTCCATCCCACTTGCAAATGGGGCAGGATCCAGGGATTCTGGGTTAGGACTGAGAAAGCCAAGTCCAAACAGAAACTAAAGCCTTAGAAAATCAATTTTGTCTAAAATCCTAGAAAATTCTTCCTCATTTCTAGCCTCATTTCCATTAGGTAAAGGATTAATGTGACAGCCTAACGTGCATTCTTGACTTTTGAGTTTTTTATTCCTTCCCAGAGCTTAAGAATTGGCTGTAACTGAGACTTGAGCTAACTTTTCACATTTTGAGGAAATCTTTATTTTGTCCTGGTAACAAGTGTTAGCCCACTTTGCAAACAACCTACTGGTATTTCAAGCCATTCTTCCCCCAATTCTGGAAATGTTCACATTCTTGTTGTACTATCTTGTGGCTTTTCTCAGTTGTCTCATTGAATTTGTCTTTCTGAAAATAAGAATAATCACCGTTACAAACATTTTATCTAAAATTTAATCATAATCTGTAAGTCAACTTGTTGAATAGTTTATTTATATAGTATTTTCAAACTCTCATTATTATACATTACTCATTAAATTGAGGGCACTTTTTATATGTGTGTACAAGAATTTGAATTTTTCATCTATAGATATATTTTTTGCTAAATTTGAAAGTCCAAATTTTTCATTATCATCTTGTACATTTTTTAAAGTCTTCCAATTCACAAAGTAGAAATTAAATCTTTTGTTGACAAGGATCACATTCAATTCTCACTTTGAAGTGGCCAGACCAGTCATTACCTCCATTTTTAAGTAAAGAAAACTGGTCTTGTGAAATTAACTCGCCCAGAATGACCCAGCTAGTAAGTATTGCTACAGAACATTTTTAATCATGTTCATCTTTATTCTTTTTTTCATTATTTAGATTTGGAAATTAAAACCTCCAATAGTTGTCTTCAAATATTTGATGGACTCTCTTCATGTGGCATAAACTTGGATATCTACTAAGTGGGCACTAGACAGAGTGCTAAACACCAGTGGATGAATACTGTGGTACAAATTTTGTCTCATGTAAAAAGAGAATTTTATAGCACTATGATTCATTTAAGGTTCAGGAACAGACTCTCATTAGGGACAGTGACAGAGCAGGAATGAAACCCAAGTCTTCTTACTCCATTGCCCAAATTTGAATAAACTAGCTTTTATGGCAAGTGGAAGAAAATTTAAAAATAAACAAAAGTGATGCATATCAAAGGAACAAGAAATAAATCAAAAATGTAAAATAATTCCTATAATATATAAGGAATTCATGCAGATTGATATTAAAAAACAGTAATCTCAATAGGAAAATGGGTAATAGACATGAACAAATTGTTCACAGGAAATTTATAAATATAATAGCTAAAATCATATGAGGAAATTTAACATCATTTAAAAATAAAATATTAATAAATGTTTGCTTGAAACACAGCTGCTATTTTTTACATATAAATCTAGCAAAGGTAACTTCCATGTGCAACGTTGGTCAAAGGGAAGTTGCAACGAGCATTCGCAAGCACTGTTGTGGGACTATACACGGGCAAAAACTTTCTAGAAAGTAACTGGACAATTTGTGGCAAATGTTTTTTGAAGGTCCATACATTTTGCCCCAATAATGTCCCTTCTGACAATCTGGCCTAAGAAAATAGCCATAAATATGAGTAAAGATAAACGGGGTGAGACTGCCGGAGTCACTTGCAGAGCTCAAAACCTCACTGCACGCCCCAAATGCCCAGCACAGGGCAGGAGAGCAGTAAAATAAATTACTTCATATCACTATGATCGATGTCGCCATTTAAAAAGAAGTATATTTTGAAGTCTGTTTAATGCCATAAAATATTTTCTATACTAGAAACAGAAGAAGTCAAGGAGCAGAATCTCCCTAGAGCCTCCAGAAGGAACACAGCACTTCCAAGACCTTGATTTTAGCCCCTTGAGACTGACTTCAGACCTCCTGGCCTCCTGTGAGAGAATTAATTTCTGATGTTTTAAGCCACCCAACTTTGTGACAATAATAGGAAATTAATACAGCACCATTTATAACAACAACAAAGAGTTTTCTATTTTTTTCTGTTATAAATGTTTGGACCAAATAAAAAACAGGTCCAAACATTTCCTAAGAATTATTCCAATTTTATTTTTTAAAACACACATATATATATATATGCATTTATGCACAGAAAAGATGAAAGAAAATGTCAGTTATAGCTATTTCTTGCTGATAGAATCAGAAAGGTTTTGTGGGTGTTTTTGTAACTTTTGGTACTTTCCTAATCGTCTACAATAATCATTTATTACCTTTACAATCATAAAAAATTTAATATGGCTCAATAAAATGCAAAGTACATAAATTAAAATGTGCATGTAAAATGTTTAATGGGAAGAGTTTTTTGAATCAACACACTGGATTAGTAATTCAAAACACTATGAGTAAGCCAGACTGGTGATGTCGGCCTTCCCATGCTCATCTTGTGCTGATCTACAGTAGACTCTGATTGAGCAATCACATTTTCTACCCCCTAGACTGGAGTAAAACTTTGATATCAATTTTTAGGTATTTTTTTGTTGCTGTTCTTCTCTAATTTTCTGAACCTATAATGATAGGACCTACCGCATGACGGTAACAACCTGGAGGGTTTTCTGTGTTGCAGCAATTGCTCAGGAGATCCTCGTACACGTTAGCAATTCTTAAAAGCTCTGGTGTAGACAGGTCTGGGTGATTCCTTGAGTATTCATAAGTAAACCTGCAATGTGTAAAAATATTTTGTATATTAGAACTTAGAAAAAGAGCAAAACACCGAACCCCACTATCTTTTAATCTAGTCAGATCTTCTAATACTGAGTCTGCTTTCAAATGCTAAGTTCCTCCTCT
The DNA here is from genome assembly GCA_023783475.1 of Daubentonia madagascariensis. NCBI lineage: Eukaryota > Metazoa > Chordata > Mammalia > Primates > Daubentoniidae > Daubentonia > Daubentonia madagascariensis. Next base: position 3,540,058 of record JAKFHU010001268.1, on the reverse strand, counting down.
GGTTTGGTCAGGGAGTGATTTAAGAGGACATTTTGACTATAGAAGATCATTTTATTAATAAAAAAGTTCTCTTCCATGTTACACTTTAGACTAACAATGTTTTTTACTTGGGAGGAGGATAGAATTACTAGAGTTAATTATCAGAATGACTTAACCCACAAAGCATCAGAAATAATATATTCTGTCATCATCGGTACTTTAGAAAATACATATTGAGTATAATTATGTTGGAAAGTGCATTCAGACTTCCACCTTGGGATGCCGGCAATAGGGCTTGCTTCTCACTCCCAGAACAGTCTCGGTGAGAGATGGGAGCACCTTTGCCCATTACTCCATCTTGCCACTTTCCAAACATGGGGAGTGTTCACCCCGGCAGCTATAAATCATTACCAGTGGTTTCTGTGGTCTCAGTCAGAAGCTTCAAGAGTATAGGTGAGCATGATTTGGGGAGAAAGTAGGAAAGAGAGGAAAATGAGGCTAACACTTATTAAGTTCTCAGAGGTGGTAGGCACAGGATCAAGCTTTGTGCATAGGAGATAGAGATATACTTCCTGGTCTTCACAAACACTTTCTTATTTAGCTTCACTTAGTCCTCATGATAAATACTATTTAACATGAGAAAACTAAGCCACAGATTGGTTAAGCACCCTGCTATTAATGGAAGATATAAAATTTGATTTGACCCTAGCTTCCACGGGCTGTCTATACCATTCTTTTCTATACCAGTTGACTCTTTTCTCAAGAGAGACACGTCTTCTCAAAGTACCTCAGTTATGTTAGTTTTACAGTCTTCTTCACAAAAGAATCTCATCTATTCTTTTACTATAAGTTAAGATATTCCATGTTTTGTGAGAGCGATACTTTACGAAAGTTTTTCAGGATCAGGTAATTCTTTTCATTGCCCCTCCCGCCACTTTTTTTTCTTTTTTTTTTTCTTTTGCAGCCTTGGATCTTCTTGATTAATTTTGGTTTTCCTGACACCATCTCTCCAACTCCCCATCTGCCTTCTCAGTCCCGTTTGTGGGATATATTCCCACACCCTAAAGCAGTGGTGCTTAACCTTCAAAGAATCAGGGCTCCTCTTAATATTTGATGTAAGCCATGGGCTTCTTCCAAGGAAAAAATAAAAACACACATAAAAACACTACCCCAAAATGTTGCAATCAAAAAACCCTGGAAGCCCACTCTAGGTGGGGGAATCCATTGAGGTTTTGCCTGAAATGTTTGCATCCAGAAAGATGTAAACACCTTAAAACTCTATTCTGACTCAGCATGCTCATTTTTAATCATTTCTCCCCAGGCTTCAAATACCATACACGGTACAATAGTGATGATAATGCAGATGGTGATGCAAGTGGTGATGATGATGATGATAAAATGACTTCCATTTATGGAGCACATATGTCAGGAACAATCTACCATTTTGTTGAGTTCAATTTAATTTAATATCCACAACTTGTGAGATGCAATAGAGCACAGTGGTTATAAGACCAGGAGTCTGAAGCCACACTGCCTGCATTTGAATCCTGGCCGTGCCACATATTAGCTGTGTGACTTTGGGGCAAGTTACTTAGCCTCTCTGTGCCTGTTTTGTCACCTGTAAAATAGGGATAATAAAGTTATACTAACCTTAGAGGGTAGTTTTGAAAATTCAATTGGTTTGTAGACGAGAAGCACTTAAAATTTAGTAAGTACTCAGTAAACATTAGTTATTACTATATCCTGTTATCGTCAACCCAGACCTCCATCTAATGCTCCAGACACATATACAACAGTCTCCTGATAGTCTCAATTAGTTACCCCACCTACACCTCAAAATCAATGTGCTCAGACCTACATATATTCTTTTTCCCACAAAATCTGCTTTTTCATCCATATGTCCCATCTCACTGGAGGGGAAAACTACCTACACAGACATCTAGGCCCCAAACTGGGATTCCTTCCAGATGAAGTTTCTAAAAAAATAAAGGTGACTTTGTCCTTCTTTATTCTTCGGTAAAAATCATTCAGTGGAATCCCATTACTCAGTGTGCCTGCATGACCTGGCCCCACACACTCACACTACTCTGGTCTTTCACTGCCTTACTCACAGCCATAGATGCAACAAGCAGTGTTATACTTCTATCCTTGCTCTACCTCCTCTATCTAGATTACCAAAATTTCTTCAAGTACCACCTCTCTATCAAGCCTTTCCAGGGTCCCCATACACAATTGACCACTTCTTCTTCTGTCCCCCACGTTACATAGAACATAGTGCTATTAAAAATAAAAGCAACTTTTTTGCACTTATGTATTTATAGATCTGCCTCTTCCCACATTACACTCCCTATAGAGAAGGTTTCTTGGAGGTAGAAACCCAGTAAAGTCCCTGGATTATATTTCACTACCAGTAAATGAATGAATGAATATTCTTATATAAATTTTATATATGACAAAATAAAGCACAGAAAGGTTAACTTGTCCCAGTAATCGACTCAACTAGAACTCAAATTGACTCCCTGTGGTTTCAAATCTACTAGTCTTCCCCTTTAACAACTGTGCAGTGACATAGCACAGCCATTAAGCCCACAATTTCTTAGGCCAGACCTCCTGAGGTCAAATCCTTACACTGTCATTTTTTTAGCTGTAAATCTTGAACAAATCACTTCATTGTATCTCAGTTTGCTCATCTGAAAAACTGGGGGAAACTGTGCTTATTTTACATGATTGCTGTAAGAATTAAAACAGATAATCTATATGAAGTATTTAGCCCAGTGCCAGGCACATATCAAGTACTCAATAAATGTTAGCCATTACTTTAACAATACAGTTGTTTTTTCTTAAAATTATGTGAAAACACTGTAGTCTATAGCCATGATTTTTAAAAATTATATGATACCCAGTGTAATAAATGGTTCCATATCCTTCCACCCAAATTAGCCAACATAAGTCAAATCTTATAAGTTTCTTTCCGTTTGCCTTATAAATTTCAATAAAGAGTGATATTACTCAGCAAAGAAGTTGTCTGGGTCAATATCTCGTTCTTGACATATATTTTCACTGTCAGTGAATTTTGCTTCTCTTAGAGATAAATCCTTTGGTCTATCATCTTTGTTTGAGTTAATTATGCATTCGCCACGCTCTGGTATTTTCTTTTCACAGCACTCTTTGATTTTGCTGGAGATGGATTCTTGTTTTGAACAAATATGGTTCATAACCTTGCTCTGTGCCAAATAAGAATGAGAAATGGTTTCATATTCAAAATTTCTTCAGGGCTGGGTGTTCTTTCATAATGGAATGGTGGCATACAAAACCAGTCATGAGGATAACATCTGGAATCACTTCATCTGCTAATTTAATAGATAATATCCATTTAAATTTTGTTTTCACTTAATACATATGAAGTTTTACATTAATGCGAGCTTTATTTATCAGGATTTAAGATGATATAACTATGAAAAAATGGCTCTACTATAAATTTACATTCATTGCTAAGTATTAATCTTTTAAATATTTTACCCCTACTCCTCTGATATATTGGCATCGTATATTCTAAATGTAGTTTCTTTTCCATAAGAGTCCACCTGTGCTTTCAATGGAGGCCACCAAAGACATGTTACTGTAATATCTATAATCCTCATCTTTTCTCATGGCCTGAAACTACATTGCCAAGCACATAGTAAAAACTCAATAAATATTTGATAAGTGAGTGAAAGAATGGTAAATGAATGACCCACTACGGCAACTACCAGATGACAATTTCTCAAATATAAGAAGCTATTACAGTCATGGTATCATTTTCCTATGGATATCACTCATGTGAAGCTGTTCAAGTCATCAAATAATGTACAAAATAGAAAACCTTGCTCTTCCCCTTATTCTTACCCTTCACAGCAATTCTAACCTCTAATTAAAGTTTGGGAATTAGGGAGAGAGCAAGCTTATCTTATTTACACATTAGTTGGATAATTTTTAAAAACTGATCTGGCCCCTGGTGTCCTTTCTAGACTCTCCAGAATGAGCTGCACATTCTTCCTCCTCTCTGTTCCAGCCTGTGTTGAGCTATGTTGAGTTCTATCAACACACCAGGCAATTTCAAGCCTTCATGACTTTACTCAGGCTCTTCCCACTGACTAGAATCTTCTGATGAACACTGAGGGTGAGAAATGGGAGGAAGATCAGGGTTGAGGCGGAAAGTGGAGTGGGAGTTGGCACCATCTTTCCAGCAGGACACATAGAAGCAGGGAGCCAGTCTTCACAAAGACACTCACATCTCACCTGAGGCCATCATTATGCTAAGCAGAGCATCTCTTATTCTCTGAGAATTTACTTCTATTTTCAATTAACTATAATTCAATTCCTCTTATTTCTCCATAAAGGCATTAAAGAGAAGGAAATTTGAGATACAATGTGATCCCTTAGTCTCAGCTCCAAACTTCACAGAAAATCTACAGTTTTATCATAATTCAGTACATTAGATTTAAAATTATAAAACCAACACCCCCATAAACAATCAAACAATACAAAAATAAATCACAAATGAGATTGCTTTAACTGGGGTACAGTTAGGGAAAAAATTCTTGGGTACATCTGTTGTCCATTGCTTGAAATAAAACGGACATTTTTTAATACTCTAAAATTCAAGTTATTTAATTAACATGCTGTTTTCACTGTCAGCCTGAAACAGTTAAACCAATTAAAAGTTGCTAAGATAAAGCCTAATTTCAACTAAGAAGATGTCAGGATATTTTTAATAAAATTGTATTTCCTTTGAGTGCATGAACAATTTAAACAATGCCAAAAATATATTTACCAATATATCCCCTTGGAGAATCATTTTAAAGGTTACCAGAGTATGGTGGGGTGGGGGGATTAGGGAGGTGTTGGTCAAAGGACACAAAATTTCAGCTAGACAGGAGGAATAAATTCAGGATCTATTGTACATCATGGTCATCATGGTGACTATAGTTCACACTGATGTATTGAGTACTTGAAAACTGCTAAGAGAGATTTGAAGTGTTCTCACCACACACAAAAAATAATTATAAATATGTGAGGTAATGTCTATGTTAAATAGCTTGATTTAGGCATTCTGCAATGTTTGTGTGTGTGCGTGTGCGTGTGTGTATATATATATGTGTGTATATATATCAAAGTATCACATTGTACACCATAAGAATACATAATTTTTAATTAGTCAATTAGGAAGGAAGGAAGGAGGGAATGCTGGGAGGAGGGAAGGGAGGGAAAGAAGGAAAGGAGGGAAGGAGGGAGGGAGTGAGGGAGGAAAGGAGGGAAAGGAAGGAAGGAAAGTAAGAAGGAAAGAAGGAAGGAAGGAAAGAGGGAAGGAGGGAAGGAAGGTAGGAAGGAAGAAAGGAAGGAAATTTTAAAATTAATGTACCTTTACTTATTTGGAAACACGACCTAAATAGCCTGAGGAAGCTTAGAGAAAGCAGCTCTTAAAACCATAGTGACAACAAGTCATCCCCTGAACTTTACTATTAATTTCTAAGATCTCTAAAAGAGAATTTTGTAATGTAAAAGAAAACTTCAATCTAGACTAAGGGGCTTTCAAAAATTCTAAGTTCCCGAAGTTTTACATCAAGACATTTAGCCATATAAGATACAATCTGCTGCGTAATCTTTAAAAATTCTATGTATATCTGTAGGGGAAGCCTGGGATCCTATTAAAAAATTAAATTAAATTAAAATATAATGTGTTAAAAAACCAAAGTTTTATTTGGGTTTATTTGTAAAAATTTTATATTTTATTTCACGTTATTATTCAACAATTTATTAACATTCTGATTTCATTGTGGCAAAGTAACCATATATCAGGGCAACTTCAGAATAAAAAATGATTACCAAAAATCACTATTTTTACTTGGTCTTAGAGAATATTTACCGTGTCATGGATGCACTGCACAACATCCCCTTCACAACACCCATCATACTTGGAAGAAACATCTTCTATGAGGGAGGTAAGTTCCTTAAATTCAATCCTGGGGAATTTTTGACTGAGTACAGCAATGTTTCTGGAAAGAGAATTGATAAACCACTAAAATAATCTGATCAGCAAGTAAGACAAGTGGCAGTCCTTTGCTTATACAATATAAATAGCTCCAAAAAGCATTGCTACCCTTGGATTTTTATAGAAGTCTTTATCAGATAGCTGATGGTATGTTGCACAGTCTGCAAGATCACTTTGAAAATATTAGGTTGATATTTTGAGCCCCCCAGAGTCTTGGATATGAGCAAAAAAAGCCCTGAGAGATGTGCTCTATTCCATAATCATTATAGCAAGACACATTGTGGAAGGGCCACCACTTCCTATTGTGAGCCCGTGGCAGGCATAGATAATGCAACACAGAACTCTTTCCTGCTGTACTACTTGAAATCTCAAAATTTTTCTCAAGACGTTGCTCTAGCACCATTACTAATTGGTTATGGTGAACACTAGAAATACAATTTATCCTTGCAAGGTTGTCTCCTCATCATTAAGGTCAAAGACCAATGGATAAGTCATGTCTAAAGCATTTGGGGGGTCTTAAAACTTTGGGAGCTCCCAGACCAGTTCAGATTTCCAATTAACCAAAATGATGTCCCAAAAGTATCCATACAAGGAAAAATTTTGTAAAATTTTGTAATGAATATTTTGTAAATAAAGGTACATTTAGCTACAATTTCCCATTTTCCCTATGTATGGTGACTTTTGGGACATGCTGTGTATCTCAGAAGTAGCCCCCTTTCTCTTTGGGGTCTCCCCACCTCCCAAGTCTTCTCTTAACTGACCTAATAATGTTCTGGCTCTGAGCTATCCATGTAGACTCAGACCCACCTAGTTCCCTGGGAAACTAGGAAGAATATAAATAAAACGTCATCAAACATTTACCAAAAATGGGACACAGACAAGAAAATGCAAGTAGAGACAAGATACATAGTATAAAACTCACATAAAATTTAAGACTTTGGGTCCAAATTTCAAAAGTGCCCCACAGACGTTCTTTTGATAAGAAGAAAATGCTTTTAAATAATGTATGACAGGTGCTGCCTGAAGAAGAAAGAGAAAATTCTTTTGAAACAAGAGCAAAATCTCACTATTCCCTTATTTTTTTAATTATATGTCAATAAAACTATTACAAAGTTTGTCCAGAGACAGAAATTCTATGAAATTTTTATTTTAGTAAACTTATATATCAAAAGAAATATGCATTTGCGGCACATTACAAAGTCAGGACAAGTCTTCCTGATGACTGAATTGCACGTGGTAGGAAGGTGCATGATGCTTCCTTAGTGGGGCAGTATGCTGTGAGCTTGGCCATCTCTACTGAGATGATTCCATTTTATAGGTAGTCAACAGAGGGCATGTCAAAGATAGAGCATAAAATGTCATCTTTCATCCCGGGTATTCACTCACTAGGGCTTCCTTCCCATTTACAAAGAAAGCAAAACCAGAAGAGAGACCCTGGAAATGAGTGACTATCTTTCAAGGGTCTTGGGTAAAGAGATTATTTAGATCAGCAGCTAGTGACTGATGGGTTGAAAATCAGTGAATGTGACGAGAGAACATCACCTATGGCAAACAAGCCTTGTGCTATAATTTAATTTCAAGTGAGGGTCTGGATCTGTGGTGTGTGATTCCTTATTCTTTTAATGAAACAAATGCAATACCCACCCTTGTTTGAAAGCAGCTGACTTTCTGTTGCTCTTCACAACATGTTTTAGCCACCTCCTCAAAACGAGCAGCAACACTTAGAAGTGTAGGGGCAAAGACAAAGGGGTTCCTTCTGGCAACTTCATATATATATCTATAAAAAAGTTAAAAATGAAAAAAGGGGAGAGAAGAAGGGAAAAGGAAGAATCAGGGAAGGAATGAATGGTAGACAAGGGGAGGGAAGGGAGGGGAAACGGGAAAGGAAAGAAATGACAGGAAGCGACAAGAAGAGCAAGTTGCAAAACTGAAGGTAAAGGGAAGAAAGGTTTCCCAATATAGAAAACTTCAATATAAGGCAGCATTATCCAGTTCCCATTAAGAGTCCTTTAAAGTCCTTATCACTGAAGTTGCTAACTCCAAAGTAAGGGTGATGGCTGCAATGCCCATCCCAAACACTGAGCTATGGCTATTCTTCTTCCTTCCCCATGCTGCCAGCTGGTCGGCAGTTCTCCCTTCCATGTTCAAAGAACAGCTGTGTATGCACACTCCATCTGCTTCATCTGAGATCAGGGATCATATTTACTTATTTTCAAATAAACTTGTGATTTCAGTTTCAATAAGCACACCAGCTTTCCAGAAAAAGTCTCTGCTTCTGCAATGACTGCACTGCGCTATTAAAAACAGATTTTTTTGCTAAACACCCAGTAATTTAATGTCTGCCTGAGGTAAAAGCTGCAACTTCCCCTTGGGAAGAATATATTATTTCCTTCACTATGCTTCCTAGCAATTTGACACTGTGCATACACTTCTGCTCTAGGACTTATCACGTTAGAAGATACATTTCATTGATATAAGGATCTTAATAGTAGGGTACATATCTTACTCATATTAATATCCTCACACTGAGCACAGAATCTGACACACAATACATATTGAATGAATTAATGAATGAATCAATCAATCAATGAACCCAGCCATGTTCCTTTAAGATAGGTATTGGATTTAGCCTAAGAATAATTCTTCAATTAGATCATTTTCTACCAAAATTAAACTTACTGATTTAGAAAAGATTCTCTGCTATTTTTAAAAGCCTGGCATTTCTCTTCAGGATCCAGAGTAGGGAAAGGAGGCAGAAATCCTACATCAGCTTTCTTGTTAAAGAAGAAACAGGATCTTCTTTCAAAGTCAACCTTACTGCAGCAGTGTGAAAAATTATGCTTTTGTGGCAGCCCCTCCATAGCACATATTTTTTCCTGTAAAACATTATTCTGGACAATAGAGAGAAAAAGGATAATTTTTAGCCATGGTATTCCCTACCTTCTTAGAAAACACAATGGGCACAATAAATGATCAGTGTTACCCTTTGGGAAAGAGATTGCAGTTTTCCCACTGTTACCAGCAGAGCATCTTTACCCACACCATTAACAACCATCCCACACTTTGCGAACTTTCTCTATCCTATCACAAGACCCCTTAACCTCTTACTCTTTCCTTGCTGCCTATGTTTCCCTTCCATCATGGCTTTTCTCTTCATCTCCCAAGGTGACAATATATCAGAATATTAATGTACTGGTAAAGTGTTTAGAAGTGGCGCTTAGTAGTAGTTTTCTAGCTATGCAGATGGTGACTCTACTTGGAGGAGGCCCAGAAAAGAAGGCATAACAATAGAACACATATTGAGAGAGGCAGCTATAGTGGGTGTCTCTGTACTTGAGTGTGCATTTTCAGGCTAATAGCTTCCTCCTCTGCCTGTATACATATGGCATACTATATACATAAGGCATATGTATACATATTGCATGTACACAGTCAACATGCACATGATAATACAGAATTATTATCTCTTCTGAGGAAAGTACCTATCTTAAATAAAGCAAAATAAAATGATATGCACAGTATCTTTCTTTTCACATTTTCAAGCCAGAAATTCTCTCAGTGTTGGCAAATAATCTTCTGTGTTTAAGAAACGCAAGCAATTTACTTACAGGTAATTTGAAACACTCTGGGAGTGTCTTGTTAGCCATGCATCTATCTTTGTATTCTATCATGTCTTTTAGCAGTATTTCCACATCTTCAAAGGTTGCTTCCTGAACATATTGAGCAAATGCAATGATGGTACTGCAACAGTCCACACAGGGTACACAGTGATCATTTACAGAATTTCCATTTATGTCCAACAAAAACTTAGAGGAACATCCCAACTAGCCTCAGAAACTTATCTAAATATGAAGGCTATAAATTTTACAACTTTTTGACAGCTCAATTGCCTCACCTAAATTTTATAATTAATGTTATATTTATTTTTTTGATATGGCTTCTATTTAATTAAATTACTTTTGAGAAGTATTAACATTTCTGCAATGTATCAGATAAGATTACAATAAACTTCATCAGAAAAAGTTGAGCACAACTCACATGTATTCAATATTCTCTTCTACAAATTTCTGGGTGATCCTGAAGTCATCTGAAAAGCAAGAATATTTAGGTTATTGCATATCCTGGTATTTTAACATTTTCCCAGGAAATAACTATGCATGGCATTTAAGCATACAAAGTATAAAATATGAAGTGTACAAAATGTAAAATAGAACACTGATGGTAGAAAATAATTTGGCATATTTAACAAGGAAAGAAGTCATATGATGCAAATAGGAGGTCTCAGTCACAACTGATTATGTGCTCAAGAAATATTCATTAAATTTAATTGATTAGAAATAATCCTAAACTGACCAGACTTTAAAGTTGTCATTTATGACTCCCTAGATAACAAATGTCAAGTACAAACACCATTTCCATGATAAATGTTTATCCTTTATGACCAGAGAAGCAATATGAAGATCAACTGATGGGTAATGTAATGGCATGAAGGGCTTGATAAAAGACGCCGTATCATGCTGGTGGTCAGCATAGTTTATAGCACTAGTCAGACACTGATATGTAGGTTGTCTCCCGACTCACTTAAGATCATGGATTCCCTCCCAAAAAGCATATACTAAATAGAGTACATTTATGTTTGTTCACAGAGACTATATTTATGGAATCCTTATTTTTTGCAAAGTATTATGCCAGACACTAGGAGGCGATAAACAATGGCTAAAACATCTCCCCCGACCCCAGATTCCTAAGCACTCTCTAGTGGAAATGACTCTTGGACATGGCTGTTATCCAACTTAGAATGCAGATAACTATTTCACAGGAACACTTTATGATCCCTGGGTGAGAAACCAAAACAGGATTGTAGGTGGAGTGGTGTACGAGTTGAGCGTGAAAAGATGTAAAAGATTTAGCCAGCAGAGACTTTCTGTGTGAGAATGATGTGAGTAAAAGCACAAAAGTGAGGAAAATGTTTATATAGGATAGTAATGTGATCATTTCTATATACTGAGAAATACCAGTCCGGTAGTGATATATCTAATGTATTGGGACCTCCCACCGTGCCTGACAATTAGAAAGTGACAGGAGCTATTTGTCAAATAAATGGATGGATGAATGGATGGATGGAAAAAAATAAGAAGGCCATTAGGGGACTTTTGCAATTGTCCTATTGAGAAATTAGTAGGATCTGAATTTTGGTAGAAGTAATGGAAATGAAAAGGAAAACATAGATAAAAAAGACATTGAAGAGACAAAAATTAACAGGATTTGGAACAGATTATTACAATGGGAAAGGAGAGAGAGACCTCAAAAATGACCACTTTCTTCAATTCCTCTGACTGGTCTTACTAGCAGGTATTATAGGGGGTTATCAAACTGAGTAAGACACAATCCACACCTTCAGAGCCATTGCGAAGCTGAGGGAACTTTTGTTCAAGTTACAAAAAGGTGTCCTTCTAGGCCAGAGGGATTACAAAAAGACAACTCCTCTGGACAGATGAAGTTCAAAATGTTTCCCCTTTGGATGGAAGAAATATAAAAGTTGTCCCTTCCTCCAGGCTGAGCCTGCCTTGGTCAGGCTTTGGGGGAACGTACAAAGTATACAGCTGAAGCAGGAAGCAGCATTCTGCATACCCTAAAGATGTTTACCATGTAGTTGGTAGAGCTGTTGGACAACCAAAGATCTACCAGAAAAATCACAACTCACATTTATTATTCCACTGTTACCATAAACTATACACCTTTGCAAGAAATACTAATATTTTAAAATCCAAATTGTGTCTCCCTGCAACACTTTCTATCCTGCCACAGGCTGCTGATCATTTCCTAGGTGTGATAACTGTCTGTAATTATAGACTTGGTAATATGACCATCAAAATACAAATTCTAGAAAGGTTAGTTTGGGATAACTGATCAGTTTATATAAACTAGTGAGGGGGAAAAAAACTGAAGGATTAAATTGAAAGAAAACAAGGTTAAAAAAATAGAAATTATCCTAATTTTGTCATGCCTTAGCTGATATACAAGTAAATTTCTTACCTACATCCTGTGGCTTTGTGGGCAGAGTTAGGGATTCAGTAAAAAAGAACAAGAAAAAAACAAAATCTGTAAGTTTTAACTGTTTCATTTTTTTTTTAGAGATCACATTCATAAAAGAAAGTAATGTGGCTGAGGAACATCAGGTTTTTATATTATTCTTTGACATTACTAGTAAAAAAGTAACCTGTTTAATCTATTTTGAAATATTGAACATTCAATTTTTATTTAATTACCCTGCAGAATTCCCTGCTAATTATTAACTAGGAAAAACTGCCCCTGTGTTTCACTGGAAAAATCTTTTGAGTTGGAACAAAAGTCCATAGGCTAAGTATGCATAATACCTAATCAAATAGCAACTCAAAAAAACCTTGAACTACTGCAAATGTTAAAGGTAAAATGACTAGAATCGATACCAGCAATCTCCCTTCTGGGTATATATTTAAAGGAAATGAGGTATCTGCACTCCCATGTACATTGCAGAATTATTCACAATAGCCAAGATATGGAAACAACCTAAGTGTCGGTCAACATATGTATAGATAAAGAAATTGTGATTTGTGTTTGCATGTGTGTGTATATATATATATACATACACACACACACAGTGGAATAATATTCAATCTTAAAAAAGAAGGAAATTCTATCATTTTAGACAATACGGACAAACCTGGAAGACATTAAGTGAAATAAGACAGACATAGGGAAAAAAAATACTGCATAATCTCACTTACATGTAGAGACTAAAAAAGTTGAATTAGAAGCAGAAAGTAAAATGGTGGTTGCCAGGGTCAGGAGGTGGGGGAAATGGGGAGATGCTGCTCAAAGGGTATAAAGTTTCAGTCATGTAGGAAGAATAACTTCTAGAGATCTAGTGTTCAGCACAGGGACTATAGTTAATAACACTGTATTGTATACTAGGAATTTGCTAAAAGACTAGGTCTTAAGTATTCTCACCATCTTAAAAAAAAAGGTAACTGTGAAGAAATGGTTATGTTAATTGGTTTGACAATAGTACTCAGGTCATTATGTATATTTACAGCAAAACATCACATTGTACATGTTAAATATATATAATTTGCATTAACAATTTTTTAAAATAAAATAAAGGAAAAAAATTTTAAAGGCAATGGAAGCCAATGGGACAATTTGACAAATAATGACAGGAATACATTATAACACATTAAGTTTTTTAAAAAGAATTCATGAATCTACACCAATACAAAATTAAAATTAAAATGGGGGAAGGAAAAGCTCATCTCTGCAGAAGAATGTCAACTAATAAATGCAATTAGAAGTAAAGCATAAACATTTGTAGCTATCATAATAATAACTGATTTAGGCCAGTTTCATGAATGCATTGGTTGAAATGAACGCATTGGTTGAATGATGACAAATTATTGGGCAATAGCATATATATAGTTTGAAAGTATAACTTCACAGATCACTTACTAATTCCAAAGAGTAAAAGACACTTATGCAGGTGAATATATAAACAATGGCATAGTCATTTTATGGATTATTATTTGTCTTTAATGACTATAATGTCTATAATGAATATAAAAATATGTAATATCAGGGGAAACATTTACTATATGACATTTAGAGAAAGAGCAGAATCTAAAATTTTACGTTATATGTAGAAAACAGCAGGGTGAACAGACCCATTACACCAAAGAAAGGGATGAAAAGAGAGACAGAGAGGGAGATTGAGAGATCAATTTTGTCTCCCAGTTATGCAACTGTATGGTCAGCGTCTCAGCATCTTTGGTTGTAGCTGGTGACTGATACTGATTGTGTTGAACTCTCATTGTTGCCTCTGTTCCATTTGGCCTTTTGTCAGAAAAGTAAAAAAAAAAAAACTATTGCTAGGCACATTCAATTGTTAGAGATCAATTTGCTTTTCACTTTTTTCTCAGATATGTTATTTATTTCCGATTACTGGTTCACACCTGGAAATTATGAGAAAATGGCTCCAATTCACCCATTTCACAAATTTAGCCATCCCTACCATTAATAAGAATGTGATATTTTATGACCACATGAATTAAAATAGTAGTCTGTGCCTAGTTAGTAACTTAATATATCAAAACTAGTTTACTTCCCGGTCATTTCGTATTTGCCTGGAATTATCTAATTGCTAACTCCCTCATTAATGAGTAATATATTTTGAAACTTGCTCAGATAAATATGCATAACAAATTTTGCTTCAACAGTATAGACACATACATATACATCCAGACACTGGGAAAAAAAAAAGATAGGAAGCCAGAGGTATATTCAAAAGCTTGAGAAAATCCTGCAAACTATAAAAGAGATGAGATCACTTTGGTGGGGAAAATATTAATAGATAAGAGGGAACTTCAGCTCAAAACATGGGAGATGATGTCAGTTCTTCCTAAAAGCATTCTAGAGATGTTCCAAGTCTGAAGAATATAAAGAGAAGATATGGACCATGGGGAATAATCAGGAGAATAAGCTAAAAAGTTACATTCTGAACAGCTAAATTAGAACACCCTCTACCACCACACACATGTCTACAACATACTTGGGTAACAGTGGTTGGTATCTTTTACAACCAGCTCAAAATCCAAAAATGACTCTTTCTTAGTTTGGATTCCCCAAAAGCATATTTGTGTAGACAAAGACCTGTAATATATTTGGAAGGTAATCGGAGGAGGCACTAGTGAGGAAGTGAGACCAAGAAGGGAGAAAAGTCAATAAAAACGGTGTTAATGAGAACAGTAACGGTGTAGCAACTGGGGTATAACCTTGTTGGGAACTGAGAAGTGGAAGATGCCCTAGAATCGTCCTGACGGAGGACTGGGAAGCTGGGCCATCATTCCATTGACTGCGGTACACATGAGCCAGAAGAATAACCAAGAATAGTGAGGGGTCTCCTGGCGACGACGACGGCGGGGGATGTGGGCGGTCGCAGCCGCGTGGACTCGGAGCTGCTGTCTGAGGAGCTCCTTCTCCTCACTCTGGAGCAGAAGAACGTCGCTGTTGGAAATGACATAAGAATAAACAAAGACCATCTTACTGACCTTTATGTCCAGCATGCAATGCCGTTGCCTCAGAGGGATTTGCCAAAGAATAGGTGGGGGAAACTGATGGAAAAGAAAAAAGAACAACGTGAGATTAAAAAATGATACTAAGAGGAGTAGCTCTGTAGACGGGTTAAGGAAAAGACCCCTCTTTGTATTTGATGGAAGTTCAGCAAGTACAAACGTAAAAGTGAAAAAGTCAGAGAATGGAGATAATGATAAATTCAAGTCTCCCCCTCAGGAAAAGTCCTTTGGGCTCTGTGAAGTCCCCACCTTTGTCCCCTCTTGGAACTACTCCAGTGACGTTGAAGTGAGCTGCTCCTAAAGAAGCAGCAGAGGCCATGAATAACCCCAAGCACCCAGAACCAGAGAAAGATACATGTCACATGGCTGTGAAGGAAAGTTTCCAAAAATGTAAACATAATGGTAACTGTAGTTTTTCAAACAAGTTCATATATATTGACAGTATTTACAGAGATCCTGATTATTGTGGAAATTTCTTGAGAGCTTTAAAATAGGTTCAGAAAAATAAAGACTTTCTTTTTCTTCCCCCCTTTCCTCCCTTCCTGTCTTTTTTAGAATTCTTGCCTATCATGCCCTGATTAGGAAAGAATTTCTTTTTAAACTAATAGCTTAGTATATGTCATTTCTATTGACCCTAGTCAAATCATTAGCTGCAAGTCTGGTATAAAGCATCTAATGAATTTTAGGAATTACTCTCATTAGCCTCTTTCAGAGTCTTTGGGGAAATTTGAGATTTTTTTTTTAAAAACTCCAATATTTTACTAGTTTGCTGTTTTTATTAATTTCTTTTACCAAGCAGAAGCACATAACAATCTGTCACAGTATTTTAGTAAATATTGTCACATTCATCCTCAAAGGTTCACCAAGAAAAGCATCTTTGTATTAGTACTTCTGGAAAACTATTCAGGATATACAGATAAAATTGCTGTTCATTCATTACTTACATTGCTCCTCCTATAAAAAGCAAATGGGAAATCAGCACTTGCTATTGCTCCTTCTCTTGAAGTCGTAACAGAATTGATATATATTATGAGTTGACTGGTCAATCCTGCCCCTGGCCCATCCCTTAGAATGTTATGCCTTGTAGCAATCCTACATACTCCTTTCATGAGCAGTCTTTGATCTCACTCTGTGAGTGGCTATTACTCCCTCCTAGGAGCTTAATCTTTTCAGAATGAAGTTGATTTAAAAATCTTCAGGCTGAGTAATCATGTTAGAGGTGTTGCTTGATGGCAGAAAGTTTAAAGAATGGGGTGGGGGGGGTGGTAGTATACTAGAACTTACATGAGTCCAGGAGGGGGGAAATCAGTGTGATCTGGAGTTGGCGGTAGAGGAGCTACTGGAGTCGGAAGTCACTACAGAGTGCACACGTAGAAATACGGACTCCTGGCTTAGATGAGGCTCCCTGCAGGTGTAATATGGACAGTTTCCCACAGGGCTGTCCCACATAGGACTATTTAGTGAGGTTTTTTGTTTATTTTTGTTCAAGTGGTATTATCACTCCCAATTGTATAGTGGAAGTCATTGGGAAAGTAAGCTTTACCTTATATTGATAAGTTCTAGTTTCTATTTTTCTGCAATGTATTTCTAACCAAGAGCAAAGGATACTTTGTACTTTTTTCCTTGTGTGATTGATCTTCAAATTAGGATTTGCCTTTTTCAATATGTTTTAGAGGAGTCTTATTCCTCCTTTGATTTGTTAAAACAAACATTTTAGTTCAGCTATTGAATAGCCTTCCAAAAAATTAATTCAGCCTTGCAGGTA
Source organism: Daubentonia madagascariensis (assembly GCA_023783475.1). Taxonomy (NCBI): domain Eukaryota; kingdom Metazoa; phylum Chordata; class Mammalia; order Primates; family Daubentoniidae; genus Daubentonia; species Daubentonia madagascariensis. Next base: position 3,523,179 of record JAKFHU010001268.1, on the reverse strand, counting down.
AGTACTGTACTGAGACTTTAACCCTATAGTTTTCTAACCATTTTGCCTTTATTTCAGACTCTATATTTGTACACATAAGACAAAATTGATACATACTAAGCATTGCATAAATTGTTTGTTATAGTAAATTGTTAAATACTATAAGCAAAGTCAAAACACAAAGGAAAGACAGAAAAAGTATCTGCAACCTATATTGTAATATACAAATAGCTCTTGAAAATTTGAGAGAACAAAATGACCAACAATCTCATAGCAATACAGTCAAATGATAAAAACAGTGCACAAAATGAAAAAAAAATAGTGGGCCTTAACATAAGAAAAGATGCAAATAATAGAAGAAATACATATCTAAACAAGGTACCGTTTCTTACCTATATGATTGGCAAAAATCTAAAAGTTTGACAACATATTGTGAAGATAAAATTGTGGAAAATAGGTCCTCTGTACACCATTGCTGGTGAAAATGCAAAATGGTATAATATCTGTAGGGAAATTTGGCAGTATCTAGAAAAATATGCATTTTTCCTTTAAGCCAACCAATCCTCTAATAGGTACATATACCAAAAATAACCTGCTAATATTACTAAATGATGGAAGCCCTAGGTTAATTATTGTGGCATTATTTGCAATAGCAAAAGATTGGAAAGAATCCAAGTGTTCATCAATAGAAGATCAATTGAATAAACTATAACATATCTACACAAAGGAATTCTATGAAGCTGTTAAAAAAACTTTTTGAGGAAAAAACTTATGCATAATATGTAGTGATTTCCAAGATTATATTTTTAAGTTAAAAAAAGCAAGGTATAGAACAGTATATGTAATGTGTAACCCCTTGTGTAATATAAGTAGGATGTTATAATAGGAATATGTTTGTTTATATGTATATTTGCTTAAAAACTGAATGGGTAAAGTAAGAACTAAGGAAAGCTGTTATCTATAAGAGGGAGGAGTAACAGGGTAGAAAGGATAGAAAGGGAAATGACACTTCTCTGAACATACTTTCTTACAGAGTTTGGCTTTGGAATCACATATTTTACAAATCAAAAAAATCAAATAAACCTAAAAGAACAGAAAAAGCAATTTGAAAACCAACTGGAACAAATGAAACTAGCTAGCTGTACATTGAGTTTATGACACAAGCACAAAGGAAAAAAACTATTTTAAATGACCTTGGAGCACAGTATTTTGACTATAAGTCCTTAGTTGAACATGCTATCAGAGAAACAGAGCTGCAAACAAATTTTTAAAATACAAATAACAATTATATACATTTATGTGATACAACATGATGTTTTGATAGAGGTATACATTACAGAATGATTTAATCAAGCTAATTAAGTCCATCCCATCACATTCTCATCAATTTTTGTGGTGAGTACATCTGAAACTTAGCAATTTTGAAATATATAATACATCATTATTAACTATAGTCACCACGCTGTGCAATAGATCTCAAAAACGTATTCCTCCTGTCCAGCTGAAATTTTGTCTGCCCCCAACCCCTGCCCAACCTCTGGTAACCACTATTCTCTCTACTTCTATGAATTCAGCTTTTTTTAGTTTCATATGTGAAATCATGCAGTATTTGTCTTTCTCTACCTGGCTTATTTTACTTGGCGTAATGTCTTCCGGGTTCATCCATGTTGTCTCAAATGAGAAAATTTCCTTCTTGTTTAGCGCTGAATGGTATTTCATTGTGTGTATATATATATATACCACAATTTCTTTATCCATTCATATTTTTACCAACATTAAGTTGTTTACATATCTTGGTTTTTGTGAATACTGCTGCAGTGAACACAGATGGGCAGATAACCCTTCAACATACTGATTTCATTTCCTTTGGAAATGTACCCAGTGGTGGAATTGCTGGATCATATGGTAATTTTATTTTTAGTTTTTGAGGAACCTCCATACTGTTCTCCCTAATGGCTATACTAATTTACATTCCTACCAACAGTGTACCAGGGTTTCTTTTTCTCCACATCCTCACCAACACTTGTCATCTTTTATCTTTTTGATAATAGTCATCCTAACAGGTGTAACATAATATCTCATTGTGGTTTTAATTTTCATTTTCCTGATGAGTAGTGGTGTTGAGCATTTTTTCATATACCTATTAATCATTTGTATGTCTTCTTTAAGAAATTTCTATTCAGGTCCTTTACCCATTTTTTAATTGGGCTATTTTTTTTTCTTTCTATTGAGTTGAGTTTCCTATACAATGTGAATATTAACCCCTTGTCAGATGTATGGTTTGCAAATATTTTCTCCAAGTCTGCAGGTTATTTCTTCATTCTGTTAATTGTTCCTTTGCTGTACAGAAGATTTATAGTTTGATACAGTCCCATTAGTCTATTTTTGCTTTTATTGCCTGTGCTTTTGGGGTCAAATCCAAAAAGTCATTGTTCACATCAATGTTGTGGGACTTTTTACCTATGTTTTCTTCTAGTAGTTTTACAGTTTCAGGTCTTACATTAAAGTCTTTATTCACTTTGAGTTGATTTTTTATGGGTAAGATAAGGGTCAATTTTCATTCTTTTGCATGTGGATATCCAGTTCTCCCAACACTATTTTTTGAAGAGACTATCCTTTTCCCATTGTGTGTTCTTGACGTCTTTGTCAAAACTCAAACCATGAATACATGAGTTCATTTCTGGGTTCTCTATTCTGTTCCTTTGGTCAGTGTGTCTATTTTTATGCCAGTACCATATTGTTTTGATTACTATAGCTTTGTAATACATTTTGTAATCAGGTAATACGATGCCTACAGTTTTGTCCTTTTCACGCAATATTGCTTTGGCTGTTTGTGGTTCCACACAAATTTTAGGGCTATTTTTTCTATTTCCATGAAAAATATCATTGGAATTTTGAATAAGGATAGCATTGAATCTATAGATTGTTTGGGGTAGTATGAACATTTTAACAAAATTAATTCTTCCAATCCATGAACACAAGATATCTTTCCACTGATGTGTGTTTTCTTCAATTTCTTTCATTAATGTTTTATAGTTTTCTGTTTCACTTCCTTGGTTAAATTAATTTCTAAGTAACTTTTTATGGCTATTGTTAATAGGATATTTTTTCTTGATTTCTTTTCAGATAGGTCAATGTTAGTTTATTTCTACACTACTGATCTTTGTATGTTTATTTTCTATCTGCAAGTTTACTTAATTTATTTATTGTGATAGTTATAACAGTTTTTGGTGGAGTCTTTCGGGGTTTCTATATAAAAGATCATGTTGTCAGCAAACAGAAACTATTCACTTTTTCTTTTCCTATTTGGATGCCTTTTGTCTCTTTTCCTTGCCTAATTGCTCTGGCTAAAACTTCCAGCATTATATTGAATAGAAGAAGCAAGAGTGGGCATTCTTGTCCTGTTACTAATGTTATAATAAAAGCTTTCAATTTTTCATTGTTGAACATGATGCTAGCTCTGGACTTGTCATATATGGTCTTTATTATTTTGAGGTACGTTCCTCCTATACCTAATTTGTTGAGGGTTTTTATCATGAATGGATGTTGAATTTTGTCAGATGCTTTTTCTGCATTTATTAAGATGATCATATGGGTTTTGTTTTTTATTCTGTGATGTGATGTATCACATTTAGTGATTTGCATATGTTGAAACATCTTTTCATCCCAGGGATAAATTCCACCTGGATATTGTGAATGATCCTTTCATTGTGCTGTTGAATTCCATTTGCTAGTGTTTTGTTGAAAATTTTTGCATCTGTGTTCATCAGGGATGTTGGTTTATAATTTTCTTTCCTTGTAGTATTCTTGTCTGGCTCTGGTATCAGGGTAATGCTGGCCCCATAAATGCATTTGGAAGTATTTCCTGTTCTTTTTGGAAGAGTTTGAGAAGGACTGAAATGGTTTATTCTTTAAACATTTGATAGAATTCAGCTGTAAAGCCATCCAGTCCTGGATTTTTTTTTTTTTTTTTTTGGTGGGAGATTTTATTACTGATTCAATCTCCTTATTCATTATTGGTCTTTTCAGATTTTCTATTTCTTCATGATTCAGTCTTGGTAGGTTGTAGGAATTTATACATTTCTCCATGGTATCCAATTTTTTGGCATATAATGGTAGTCTCTTATCCTTTGTATTTCTGTGGTATCTGTTTTAGGATCTCCTCTTTCATTTCTGATTTTATTTGAGTCTTCTCTCTTTTCCTTAGTCTAGCTAAAGGTTTGTAAATTTTACCTTTTCAAAATATTAACTCAGTTTGTCGATATTTTTATTGTTTCTCTAGTCTCTATTTCTGTTATTTGTTCTTTGATCTTTATTATTTTCCTTATTCTACTAATTTTGAGCTTAGTTTGTTCTTTTTCTATTTCCTTGAGGTTTAACATTGGGTTGTTTATTGAAGAGCTTTCTTCTTTTTTGATGTAGGCATTTGTTGCTACAAACTTCCTCTTAGAACAACTTTTGCCACAACCCATAAGTTTTGTATGTTTTGTTTTCATTTTCTTTTGCTTTAATTTTTTATTTAATTTAATCTCATACCCATTTGGGTTGTTCAGAAGTGTGTTGTTTAATTTCCACATATTTGTTGCTTTTCCAAGATTGCTCCAATTATTGATTTCTAGTTTCATACCATTGTGGTCAGAAAAGATACTTGATATGATTTCAGTCTTTTTAAAACTTTTTGTGACTTGTTTTGTGGTCTAACATATGATCTATCCTAGAGAATGTTCCATGTACATTTGAGAAGAATGTGTATTCTGCTGCTGCTGGATGGAATGTTCTGTATATGTCTGTTAGGTCCATATGCTCTAAAGTGTAGTTCAAGTCCAATGTTTCCTTATTTATTTTCTGTCTGGATGATCAGTCCATTGCTGAAAGTGGGGTATTGAAGTTCCCTACTAGTATTGTATTGCAGCCTGTCTCTCCTTTCAGATCCATTAATTTTGCCTTATTTATTTGATGCTCTAATGTTGGATGCATATATATTTATAATTTGTATAAATTATAAAATTTATTAATTCTGCTTGATGAATTGACCCCTTTATCATTATATAATGACTTTTTTGTCTCTTTTTACAGTTTTTTACTTAAAATCTATTTTGTCTGTTGTAAGTGTAGCTACTCCTGCTCTCTTTTAATTTCCATTGGCAGGGAATAATTTTTTCATCCATTCACTTTCAGTCTTTGTGTGTCCTTAGAGAGCAAGTAAGTCTCTTATAGGCTGCATATAGTCTTGTTTTTTTCTTATTCACTCATCCACTGTATTTTTAATTGAAAAATGTAATCCATTTACATTCAAGGTCATTATTAATAGGTAAGGACTCACCACTGCCATGTTGTTAATTGTTTTGTGGTTGGTTTGCAGATTCTTTGTTCCCTTTCTTTCTCTCTTGCCGTCTTCCTTCATAGTTTGATGATTTTCTATAGTAGTATGTTTTGATTTCTATCTTTTTATCTTTTCTGTATCTACTATAGATTTTTGCTTTGTGGTTACCATGAGGCTTACATAAAACATATTACACTTTAAATAGGCTATTTTAAGCTGTTTAAATACTTAAATACTTAAAGAACTTAACTTTGATTGCATACAAAAACTCTACACTTTTATTCCACCACACATTTTACAGTTTTGATGTGACAATTTACATCTTTTTATAATGTGCATTTCTTAATAAATTATTGTAGTTATCATTGTTTTTAATAGTTTTGGCTTTTAACTTCCATACTAGAGATAGAATTGATTTATACACCCTCATTACAGTATTAGAGTATTCTGAATTTGACTATGTGCTTACTTTGCCAGTAAGTCTTATTCTTTCATATGCTTTCATGTTATTAATTAGCATCCATTCCTTTCAGCTTAGAGAACTCCCTTTAGTATTTCCTGTAAGGCAGGTCCACTGGTGATAGACTCTCTCAGCTTTTGTTTGTCTGCGAAATTCTTTACTTCTTCCTCATTTCTGAAGAACAGATTTTCTGAGTAAAATATTCTTGGCTGGCAGTTCTCACAGCGTTTTCAACACATCATCCCACTCTTTCTTGACCTGCAAGGTTTCTGCTGAGAAATCCACTGATAGCCATATTGAGGCTTCTTTGTATGTAGCCTGCTGCCTTTTGCTTCTTTCAGAATTTTTCTGTTGGCTTTGATTTTTCATAGTTTGATTATATGTTCTTGTGAAATTCTCTTAGTTTTGAATTTGATTAAAGACCTCTGTGTTTCCTGTACCTGGATGTTGGCATCTTTCCCCAGATTTGGGAATTTTTGAGCCATTACTTTTTAAAATATGCTTCTGGCCTTTTTCTCTCTCTTGTCCTTCTGAAACTTCTATTATGCAAATGTTATAATGTTCTCTTGATGGTGTTCCCAAGTTCCCACAGGCTTTCTTCATTCTTTTTCATTCTATCTTTTGTTTGTTTTTGCTCTTCTGACTGGATAATTTCAAATGTCCTGTCTTTGAGCTCACTTCTTCTGCTTAATTGAATCTGCTGGTGTAGCTCTCTAGTGAATATTTCAGGTCTGTTGTATTCTTCATCTCTAGGATTTCTATTTCTTTGTCAAACTTCTCATTTTGTTCATGGATTGCTCTCCAACTTTCATTCATTTTTTGCCCAAATTTTCTTGTAGTTCACTGAACTTCTTTAAGATAGTTACTCTAAATTATTTTTCAGTCATTTCATATATGTCCATTTCTTTAAGGCCCATCATTGAAGCTATCAAACTAAATAACAAAGAGAGGCTCTCAAAGAGAATATGATATTTATTCAGGAATGGGCATTGCAGTGGGAATGCATGTGCTATATTAACCTGTATGTGCATTTGGGGAAGTAAAGGAAGACAAAAGTTTTTAAAGAAAAAATAAAGAGGATTACATAATTGTTTTGAGATAATTATCCTTGGCTACAAGGATCAATAGCAATGTTGTCAGTCTGAGGTTGAACTGGCAGTTACTGGGCAGTTGTCCTCACAGAAGTATATTTTGGTGTAAGGTGTGATGCCTTTGTGCAACATTGTGGTTTTTGCACAGTATTTTATGATAGTCCTTGTTATCAGCCATTCATGCGTAAGAACCCTCCCTTTATGGCCTTCTCTGGATCCATTTGTCAGGGTTTTTAACACAAGGGACTTCATTTTGATTCTGACAATTTTCACAGAGCTTAGTTGCTTTTTATGGTGTCATAATTCCCTGATTCATAATCCTTGTGTCCTTGCATTATTGTCTGTGCCTTTGAGGAAGCAGCCACTTTTTTGGACTTTACAGGTGTTCTGGTATGGATAGACCTTTACGATTTAGTCCAGCCTGGGATTCTGAATGGGCCAGCTGGTAAAAAACACAGGAAGGCAGTGCTTGCTATCAGTTCTCTAGCTGGGCTGGGTCTTTGCTCTGAGGTCAGGTGGGACTGCTAACTGCGCTTTGCTTTCTGTGAGACCACTGGCTAAGCTCTGCAGTGAGACAGAGCTGATGGCTAGTAACTGCAATTACCTCTGATCAGGCAGGGTCCCAGGCTGTATTTCCTTGCCAGGAAGTACTGCTATTTGTGTTCTGCCATTGGGCGCAGCTGCAAACTGGGTTCCAAGGTTAGGCAGATTTGCTGCTTGGGATAGACAACAGGAACAGAGACTATGCTCCATAGAAATAGACCATTGAGGTTTGCCACCCTTTCTGATCAGAACCTTGAGGCAGGCTCTGAGGCTGAGTTGAGTTGCTATTTAAACTCCCAGGGTGGGCAGGGCCTATGCTTTGCAGAAATGCCCAAGCTTTTGTTTGTCTGGGAAAGTCTTTACCTCTCCTTCATTTGTAAAGGATAGTTTTGCTGGACATAGTATTCTTGATTGACAAGTTTTTTTTTTTCCTTCAGCACTCTGAATATATCATCCCACTCCCTCCTGGCCTATAAGTTTTCTGCTGAGAAGTCTGCTACTAGGATTATTGGATCTCCCTTATATGTAATTTGTTTCTTTTCTCTCACTGCTTTCAGGATCCCCTCTTTGTCTTTGACCTAAGTGAGTTTGACTGTGTTTTAGGGTAGTGTTAGCTCTTCAATTTTCTATATGTTTTTCAAGGCTGTTTTGGCTATCCTTGATCATTTACATTTCCATATGAGTTTTAAAATTGGTTTGTTAATTTATACAAAAAAGTCTGGAGTTCTGATTGGAATTGCGTTGAATCTATGGATAAACTTAGGAAAAATTGACATCTTAACACTATTAAGTCTTCTAAGGTATGAACAAATATAGCTCACAATTTCTAAATGTCTTTTTTAAACTTTCTCCGCAATATTTTGTAGTTTTCAGTATACAGGTTGTTCACATATTTCATAATACTTATCTCTAAGTATGACATATTTTTGATGTCATTATAAATGATATTTTTTGAAATTAAATTTCAATTGTTAATTGTTAGTATATAGATGTACAATTGATTTTTGTATATTATTCTTGTACCTTGCTAAACCCACTTATTTTTTCTACTAGTTTTTGTGGATTTCATTGGATTCACTACATAGAAAATCATGTTATCTTCTGTTTTAATTCTTCATTTTCATTCTAGGTGCATTTTATTTCTTTTTCTTGAATGATTTCATTGGCTAAAGCCTCTAGTACAATGTTGAATAGAAGTGGTGAAAGCATATAGCCTTATCTTTTTTCCTGTTCTGAGGGAAAAGCATTCAGTCTTTCACAACTAAATATAACCTTAGCTGTAGGTTTTCATATATGCCCTTTATCAGGTTTAGGAAGTTCCCTTCTATTCCTAGTTTGCTGAGAATATTTATGAGGAATGAATATTCAATTTTGTCAAATGTTTTTTCTGTATCTATTGAGATCATCATTTTTTTAAGTTTATAAATATGTTGAATTGCATTGGTTGATTTTCTAATGTTAAACCTACCCTGTATTCCTGAAATAAATCTCACTTGGTCATGATGTATTGTCTTTTTAGCATTTTGTTAGATTCAATTTGTTAAATTTTCTTTAGTATTTCTGCACCCATGTTCATATGTGGGGGTCAACATACTATGGCCCACAAGCCAAATTCAGCCTGAAGCTTATTTTTGTATGTTTCATGAGCTAAGAAAGTTTTTACATTTTAATGTGTCAATGAAGAAGAGAAAGAGCAGGAGGTGGAGGAAGGTAAATGGTCTGCAAAGCCTAAAATGTTTATGTGACCTTTACAGAAAACATTTGTTGGCCCCTGTTCATATGGGTTGTTGATCCATAGTTTTTGTGTGTGTGCAATATCTTTGTCTGGTTTTGGTATCAGGGTAATGCTGGCCTCAAACAATGAATTGGAAAATACTTTCATCTCTTCAAGTTTTTGAAAGAGTTTGTACAGAATTAGTATTATGTTTTCTTGAAATGTTTAGTAGAATTCAGCAGTAAAGCCTGGAGTTGTCTTTGTGGGAATGGTTTTAATTAAAATTTCCATTTCTTTAATAGATATAGAAATAATCATGTTATCTATTTTTTCTTGAGTGAGCTTTGGTAGTTTGTTTCTTTTAAGGAATTTATCTATTTTGTCTAAGTTGTTGAATTTATTGGTGTAATATTTATTCATAATACTCTCCTGTTATTATTTTAATATTTATGGTGATGTCATCTCTCTCATTTCTGATATTGGTAACTTTTTCCCCATAAATCTGGTTAGAGGTTTATCAATATTCTTGATCTCAAAAAACCAGCATTTGCTTTCATTATTTTGGGGGGGTGTTTTATTTCTGATCTATGTTTTTCCTTTTTTCTATTTTATTGATTTCTGATTTGATCTTTATTAATTCCTTTCTTCTGCCTACATTGTTTTTAATTTGCTTTTTCTTTTCTAGTTTCTTAAGATGGAAGACAGTGTCATTGATTTGAAATCTTCCTTTTTTCTAATATAGGCTTTTAGTGTTATAAATTTTCTTTAAGTACTATTTTAGTGGCATCCCACAAATTCTGACACATTGCTTTTCATTTTCATTCAGATCAAAGTATTTTTAAATACGCTTTTGATTGCTTCTTTGATTCATGAGTTGTTTAGAAGCATGTTATTTAGTTAACAAATGTTTATGGATTTTCTGGAGATCTTACTGTTTTTGATTGCTAATTTAATTTCATACTCTCAAACAATTCTCTGGGATCTCCTTTAACTCTTTGAAAGCAGTATCATTGGAAGAGAAAAATTCCTTATATGGTAATCCACCAGTCCTGGAAGAGTAGTCAGAAGAGTGGCTGGAAAGGCTGATTCTTAAAGAGTAGTTGATCCATACCCACCTATTTTCACTAGCTTATCACCCCAGCAGGAGTTTAGCCTTATCCTGATATTATTCTGTGGACACCAGGAAATTTGCGCTACTGCTTCTGATTTATGTTTCACAGTGGTGATGAAGCAAGTGACAGTCTTCTTTGCAATTTGGTGTATAGACAAAAGCACAAGTTAAAATCTATCCCCCAAACCTATCCACCCTCTTTTAAGACAACTACCCTAGACTGCTACCACTCCCCATTCTACACACACACACACATACACACACACTTGAGAGTCTTTAACTTCCTCAGTGGTCTCTGGTTTTTATGTTAATTTCTCAGGCCCATGCTTCTCCCTCTTTCCCCCTAATGTAGCTTTTAGGTCATGCAGCTAGCAACTCCTAGTTCACCACCTTATAGGAAAATACAGCCCATGGCATGTGGTATTAATCCACATATCCAAACAAATATTTCTAGAATGCCTATTATGTTCCAGGCACTATTCTATATGCTGAGGATAACAGAAGTTAACAAAACAGACAAAAATCCCTATTCTCTTAGAGCTTACACTATAGTAGAGGTAGAAAATAAACAAGTAAACAAGTATAATCTAGTGTTTATCAGATGGTGATAAGTGATGTGGAGGATAGGGGTGGTGCTGTTATTTAAAATAGGGCAATCAAGGAAGACATCATTGTCCAGGAGGTGACAATGTGTAGCAGCTTGAAGTTGGTGGTGGAGTGAGCTTCACACACATCTGAAGGTTTTTCCAAGCAAGAAGAATCACAAGGGCAAAACCCTGCTGTTCTTAAGAGAAAAGTTCAATGAAGATAAAACTGTTAGGAAAATATATGAGTCAAATGACATTTCACTGAAATATGTTAAGACAATATACACAGCCAAATGACATTTCATTGTAATATGTAAAGAAAGAAATAAAAATGACTGGAAACACAACGATAAATGACAGAAATGCAATAGTAAATTGGAGATTTTAAAACATCCCTACTTCTTTGACAGAATAAGTTAGGCAAATAATAAATAAAGGCTCAGAGTATAAACTGGTCTAGTCAAGATTACCAGTGACTTCCACCCTGCAAAATCCAGTAGTCAATTCTTTGTCTTTAGCTTACTCGATTTCTCTCAGTAGAATTTGACACAAGTGATCATTCCCTCGAAAAACAGCAAGGAGACCATCGTGCCTGAGCAGAGGAATAAGAGAAAAGGTCAGAAGGATGTCATCGTGTAGGGTCATTGTACAGACTTTGCATTTTACTCTGAGTGAGATGGGAAGCCACTAGAGGGCTTTGAGTGAAAAGGTGACATAATGTACTTACATATAAAGGATCACTTTGATTACTATGTTGAGAATAGAGCTGGAGGTTGGAGCAAGTGTACATGTAAGAAGACCACTTAGGAAGCTATTGCAATAACCCTGGTGAAGTATGATTGTGGCTTATACCTGAGGTATTGAGAAATAGTGAAATTCTGAATATACTTTATACGTAGAGCACACAGGCTTTCCTCATATATTGGATGTTGGGGTGATAGACTCCACGCTTTGCAGCTTGAGCAAACAGAAGAATGAACAACTCAGAGGGAGACACTAGTTTGGGACAAGGAACAGATAAGTTCAGTTTATAATGTGCTAACTTTGTGTCATCTATGCATTCTGAGCTTGGAGATGTCAGGGAGGAAGATGACATAAAAGCCTGGAATTCAAGGAAGAAATCCAGGCTGGTGATATAAACATGTGTTGTCAACATCTAGGTGGTATTTAATGCACTGAATCCAGATGAGATCACCTAGAAAGTGAGTTTAGATTCGGAAAGAGCTGCTTGTGAGACACTCCAACATATACAGGTCAAGAGTTGAGGAGGATACAGCAAAGAAGACTGAAGAGAAGCAGCCAGTGAGGTCGGAGGAAAATCCACATGCCAGGTGAGGAAAACGTTTCAAGGAAAAGGGAATGATCACTTGTGTCAAATTCTACTGAGAGAAGTCAAGTAAACTAAAGACAAAGAATCGACTACTGGATTTTGTAGGGTGGAAGTCACTGGTAATCTTGACTAGACCAGTTTATGCTCTGAGTCTTCATTTATTATTTGCCTAACTTATTCTGTCAAAGAAGCAGAGATGTTTTAAAATCTCCAATTTACTATTGCATTTCTGTCATTTATCCTTGTGTTTCCAATCATTTTTATTTCTCTCTTTACATATTACAATGAAATATCACTTGGCTGTATATATTTTCTTAACATGTTTCAGTGAAATATCATTTGACTCATATCTTTTCCTAACAGTTTTATCTTCATGGAACTTTTCTCTTAAAAATAAAAAAACTATTTTTCCTGTTTAATGCATTTCTATTGAATTTTATTTTATTTTGTTGTGATCTCTGAATTAATACCTTTTAGAATTTCACCAAAATCAGAAAAAGTCCACAGAAGTTGCAATAGAATTGAAAGAAAAATGTAAAGTAGAAAGCAATTAAATTATAACTGAGAGCTCATTTTATTGTTTTGGAACAACTGTTTTCTCCTGGAGCACAGGCCAAAGCATGAATGTAATTTTTAGATTTCTCTTCAAAGCTAATATGATAAACAGCCTCTCTACTGGTAAACTGGACTTTTTGTCATCACTTGCTGACTTTGCCCTTCCCTGCTCTTTCCCATAACCCACTCCTCATCTTCCATATCTCATGAATTATCTTCCTGAAAGCTAACTACTGATGGCACTCCTCTGCTTAGATATCACTTTGGTCCTCTGTGACCTGTAAGATATTGTCCAATTCCTTTAGAACAAAGCCATGAGACTCTAGCTTAGCCCTGCATAGCTTCCATATCTTGCCTGAAATTCCATATTTATACCCTTACTACCCACCCTATAGTCCCCTAAAACCATTTGTCACGCTTTGTCATACCCAGTACCTCTGACCATGTTTTCCTCTTTCATAAAATGGCCTTCTCCTTTACCTGAACTGATGAATACCCACTCATTTTCTGAGACTCTTCTTAAATGTTTTTGGCCCTTTCTCCAGTAAGAACTGATCTTAACTGACCTTTGATTCCCTCAACAATTTGTTGCCACCTCTATTATGGTCTTAATCTGTGTCATTGCTATTTAGTTGCTTCTTTCTCTACTGAAGCAACTGGGCAACAGTGACTGCACCCAGAACAAGGCCTGGTACTCAGTGAATACTCAGTAAACACTTATGGAATAAAAAAGTAATTGATGAAAATATTAATTACATTCAATAAAACTACAGTAAAGTTAATGTTTATGTTTTAAAATGTTTGTGAATAGAGATGTGAGCAAGACTGAGAAAAAAGTAGATGTTAAACTTTCATGGATCCTATAGAAGCATAATAATTTCTGTTCTCATCTCCAGATTATCTGTTCTAATATTTAAGTAGTCATTTAATGAAAAATGTGTACTGGCAGCATCAAAAAGTGCTTAACTTGGGAACGTGTTTTCAGGTCACCAAATGATCTAGTGTTGTAAACCCATCCTTGGATGGCCTTAATCTCCTATAATAACCAATACTCAAAGTTTTTGCAACAGAATCTGCTTCAGACAATAGTATACAACACTATTTAAAGATATTATCTATACGTTTTCATAAATAAGCAGACTAGCAAAAAGGAAACATTTGGAAATACTTTATTTCTATGATAGGAAAATCTCACATAAAAGTCTTCATCATTTTATTAATTCACAAAAAGTGTTAAATCAGCTATAATTAAAGGGAAAAGTTCACACCAAACCATAAAGACTCCTTTTGTCTTCTCTTCCTCCTGAAATATGAACAAAAATATATTAAATATGAATTAAATGAATAGGTGCATAAGGTAACTGGTTCTATTATTTTATATCAGGGAAACACTGGATACATAGGGAGATCTGATGGCATTCTCTGAAGACTCTGAAATAACCTAAAAGAATTTTGCATTAGTTGAGTCACTAATTTAACATTGTGTGAATAATTTTGTTCTAGTGTTCTTACAAAAAGCTTTTTTACTGAATTGTATTTATTTTTAAGAAAATTAATGGTACTTCTTAGGATCTATCTCATTACGGATTGATAGTTGGAGACAATCAACATTATATTCAGCCTTGTCTGGATTTTTTGATACCTGAAGTAATTTAAACTCCCAAAGCCGCTCGAGTTTTTGAAATCAGTTTTGGACCCTGAAAATTAAGAACAAATAAAAACAATCAGATAAAGAAGTGGATGATTGTGCCAATCATACAGTTAACTCTCTACAATCCAGGTTGAAGTCACAAGTGTATAGATTAATCAAGTTAAAAATAAAGAAACATATCTCTGATGCCAACAAGGTGGGATAGTAGAAACCAGAGAGGAAAAGATATTAATTCATATCAATAGTAGATTTGCTTTCCTATACCAATTTCCAAACCTTTGCCTATCCTCACCCTACCTTTCCCCTTCCTCTACAAATCACAAGTCATTAGAAGTTAAAAGGTTTGCAGAGAAAACACTGCTACTATCTGCTAATGTTCTCTACATCTAAATGAGTGTCTTCTCAAATCAGAGGACATTAATCTTTTTGTGTCATATTTATCAGAAATGGTTTACATTAAGTCTATTTTATCAGTTTTATCTGATTTGGTTATCTGTGTCCCACTCCCACCTGACCCCACCGAAAATACAGACACATGCCAATGAGTGTGCACACCTAAGCACACCTAGTTATATCATTTATAGAAAAACTCTCCATTTCTAAATATTATCTGTCTTTGGAGTTTGCACATAACAAAACATCCAAACTTTTACATTGTGAGATAGATAAAATTGACAAAAAGCCTGAATTGTAGAATATCTTTTTTAAGATACAGTGATGTTATATTCAAATATATGTAGTAATACAAACTAAAGGTTTACAAAATGTAGCCAGTTACCTTGATTGATAATCATTTCACAGTGTATACATCAAAATATCACATATACTCCCTAAATGTATGCAATTTTTATTTGTCAATCATGCCTCAATAAAACTGGAAAAAAATGAGTTTTAAAAATGCTAGGTAGAATTCTCCAGTTTAAAAAAAATGTAGCCAATTACAAATCCAGCTAACATTATTAAGTAATTGGATTAAAATAATTCCCAGTTAATACTCTATTGATATACAAAGAGTATACAACTCTAAATGAGTTCAAAAACATTTTCAGTAAATAGTCTCCCAATATCTTGTTTGCACAATTAATTTGCTATTAAATTCTTTTAATCCATTTAGCTGAATTGATAAATTTTAGGCCAGAAACTGTCTAAATCATCATCAATTATTTATATATTCCCTTTATAGTTTTCTTCACTAGGAAATAAATCAGAATTACTTGTTATCATAATTTATTTTAAAATTATAATTCTTCCTGATATATAGTGAGAAAATGTGATTATTTTTTAAATCTCATAAAATTCTTCCATCTATTTCTAAATGAAATTTAAATCTCTGACATTATATTAAAGTTATAGGTTTAGAGGGAATTCTTTTTACTATTCACTACAGAAAACTCCATGCCAAGTATTTTGAGTGTGAAGTGAGCTGCACATACCTCTTCAGCAAAGCATACTTCCTGCTCTTGGCCTTGGCAGCATTTCTCCAACAGGCCTGAGAAATCTGCAATGACAGCCTCAAGTTGCTCCTCTGTTATTTGTGGCTTTTGCTTCACAAGGTTAATGAGAAACCTATGATTTAAAATAAAACAAAATATAAGAGATGTCTGTCATGCAATGGTATCTTTCTAAAGCCTTCCTAGTAGAGAATTTTCAGAGCCCTAGTAACCCTCACCCTAAACCCTCACTCCATCAATTCATCACCAGACTTACCACACACAATTTGTCTAGTATTTTCATTAGAAAGACTGAGGCTGGAAACATGCCAAACATTCCACTGATCTGGACTTGCACAGGTTATAGATAAAATACTATCTCATAGTTCCACCATACTTATATGTTGTGAAAAGCAATCTTTTTCTTACTTGTCTAGAATATTCTTTCCTGTCCTCTCTTCTAAAGTGTGTCTTATCCATACTCAAAGGCTCAGATTTCTAAAACTTGCTATCCACAGTTATCACACCCTTACCTGGGCACCGGGAACACTAAGTGTCTGCACTACTCTTTTCGCAATGCTTTTATGTTGGAATTAATGTTGACCAGGGCAATAGGGAAAGCTTGCCAGAGGAGGCAGCATTCCTATTGTACCTTGAAACATGTCTCAGATGTGATAGTGGAAAAAAGGGAAGAATGAGTTTTCCAATGAAGGAAGACCATTTACAAAGCAAGCATTAAAATGCATGGGAGTTTGGAGAACATAAGTTCCACTGACAAGCATTACCATCACCATTACAGAACAGCTCCTACAATGAATTGAAATGTGCATGTCATTTCTTAACACCCATAACTGCATAACTGAATCAAATATTATGGTTATTCTCTTCAAAGTGTGAATAGTGTAAAAAAAGATCCAATGATGTGTTTTCTGTGCTTAGAATGGACGTACTCAGATTTACTCCAAAGATACATCGTAACTCCCCAAAATAGATTGCCACTTTTTCTCAACCCAAAATGCATCACAATAGTTACAACAGATATTATTTTTACAAACAGGAAATTGTCTGCCGTTGTGAATTTTTCCAAACCTACTTCCCAAAGAGGCTGTGACGACATGTAGACAAAACTATTTCAAAAGATATTTTAAGTGTTTGGGGGGTACTAATGTTCTATCAGTGAGTACAAGAGTGTTAGGTGTGTAAGGTAGGTGTCTCAGTTGGTCTTTGATATTGTCAGTCTTCCCCATGCTAGCAAATAACAATTTCTTACTCTTGCTTCATTGTTTGCAGCGCTACACCCTGAGCTTGGCACAGATCCTTATGGAAGATGAACTTGTCATCAGAGAATGCAGGAGGGACATATGTTTCATCCACCACCAAGCTGCTGAAGCATGGCCTCCTGTTGGCATATGAAGAAGTGCAACACTGGCCAACACCAGGGTTTACAGGAGTCGCTTCATGTCTGATACATAATTGTCCAATAATAAGGTCAGCCTGGTTAGGAGAAAGAGAAAGAAGAAAGCAAGGAGATTGGGCATTAGCCATAAAGTTGGTTCAAGTTTCCAGAAAACTGTTGTAATTATTTCTAATGTCCAGCAATTTATAATTAACATTACAGGAAAATTTGCTATGTAGGATCATGTCATGCTATATTGTAAATTCCAGTGTATACCCATTTGTCTCTGATAAGCCTCAGCATTTAGTGACAGATGTTCCATATGTAATGTTAAGGACAATCCCTTTAGCTATTTGTGTCCGCTATTTGAAACATATTTCCAGTAACACACATACTTCCAAAAGGGAAAAAAGTCTTTGCCCTGTCCTATGAAAATAAATATGTAGGTTATGTTTTTGGTGTATATCTAGTTGAGCTTTCTGTTTTACTTTTGAGATCCAGAAAATCACTTTCTGAAGGTAAGAATGGCCTTACCTTCCACAAACCTAGCCTTTTTATTCATATATATATATACATATATATATATATATACACACACACACACACAGAAACACACACACTCATACATACAGCTAATATATAATCCTAATTAAAAACAAACAAGACCAACATGTCGGCGTCTTTCAGGTTTTCATAATGTAGAATCCTCCTACCTTCCACACTTCAGAGATATTTCTTAAGCACCTAGGAATGACTTGTAGTAAGAGCTAACATGTTTTGTGTGCATACTATCTATCAGCCTAGTGCTGCATGAGTTATGCAGATTACCTTGTTTAAAACAACTATCCTGTGAGGGTGGTACAATTTTTATTCTTAAATGATGAAAAAGCTCAAGCTTAGTTAGATAAGTAACTTTCCCAGTATGACAGGACTACCAGGTAGTGCAAGTCGGATGGGATTGTTGGCAGATGGCCTCCAGAACCTATACTCCTGAACCTTTACCCATCCTGCATCCCTTCAGCTTCCCAACATGTGGAATTCAATGGACAATTAAGGTGATGTTTAGTCACAAAAAACTCTCCTTTCACTCCTAACCTTTGGTGAAAAATTCCACAACATGAAAACTAACTAGCAAATAATTACCCATCATCAAAAAGAGGAAAAGGGATACAATAGATTTACAAATTTGTTCACAATTGTGACTTTAAGGGAAAGAATAATGAAAAAAATTACCTGTAATCATATGTATAACACTTGTGACATTAGGAATTAAAGATTATTAGCATTACTAATTGGAAATCATTTTATTACTATTGAGAACATGGGATTTACTCTGTTCTGTACCCTATACCCTGTCAAAGGGAACAAATTGTCCCTAATGGCATAATAATAATAACATTATACCACAAAGGCAAAAATATAAGTATGGCTAAAATGAAATGACCAATTTTAATCTATCAAAGATTAAGCTTTTTCTTTTTTTAACATTAAAGTATTTAGCGAGCAAAAAGAAGAAATTATGAGTTGAATAACACATTAGTCCTATTTGTACTCTACATAAAGTTTGCTCAGACATTGTTGAATAAATTGGCTGCACTTCCACCAGCAAATCTACAAGGACAGAAGCCTGGCCATATGCCAACCATTCAGAGCTGAGTTCCCACACCCACTCCAGCTGTAACTAACCAAACAAGCCTAATAAAGCTATCTCTACATTGTTTTTTACTATTTCCTCTAGGGGGGAAATATGAAGCTATTTCGAGTCAAACAGGGAAGAAATGAGATGGGACTAAATAAAGCAGACACTCACCGCTCCCTCACCACAGGCCAGTTGTTTGTCTTCACTGAGTTGGCAACAAGTGGCTCCTGCGGTTGCCATTTTTCTGGTGAAGCCCATTAGCTCGGATGAGGTCAGCTGAGGAGCTTTCTTCGTGTAAGCAACGAGAAACCTGAAAGAAGCATTTTTTTACCAAGCCCTGCTGAGTCATTCATGAGTTTTCAGACTCCTTGCTCCTGCTCAAAAACTCTCTCCTGGTGTCAGAGACATGAGGTCAGCTCATTTGTTTCAACCACAGGGTATTTGGACAAACTTCTGAGATGCGTTTACTCTAACAATCACTCCCTATACTCCTATTATACCAACATGTCACAGCGGGAAAGCAAACTCTGGGCAAAAGGCTGACCCTAGTGCCCAACCTCAGAGCTTCATTGATTTTAACTGTGATGTATTGGTGTTTTAACAAACTATGACGGAATGAACATCTTTATGGCAAAAATTTGCACAGTATGGGGAACCTAAAGCCAGTACCACAGATCAGACTTTCTCTTCCAGGAAATTGGGTAATCAGATTTCACTGACTTCCAATACTGAAATAGGAACTGGAATTAGAGTAGCCATGGGTTCACTAATTTGAATTTGTATTTCCCTTGTCTGTTAATAATTTTAAATCACTAGAAATACTGTTTACAAAAACATACGCATTTTGCAAGTAATATTCTCCTAATTTCTGGAAGAGGCCACAGCTTCGCTTTGCCAAGGCTTGGCTCTCCTGGATGTATTTCTGTAATTCTTCTTCCTGAAAATACAAGCATTATTACATACTTTTTTTCTCTTCCTGGATACATAACTTTGTATATAAAAGTTGATCAACATTTTATT
Source organism: Daubentonia madagascariensis (assembly GCA_023783475.1). Lineage (NCBI taxonomy): Eukaryota > Metazoa > Chordata > Mammalia > Primates > Daubentoniidae > Daubentonia > Daubentonia madagascariensis. Next base: position 3,503,350 of record JAKFHU010001268.1, on the reverse strand, counting down.
CTATTATAAAATCAACAGTAGAGAAGCCAATCTTAGAGGTTTTTTAAATATTAAAGATGGTAAAGTGTAAATTTTGAGAAGTAAAGCAAATGGATTTTGGGGAGATTAAGTTTAAAACTTTATGAATCACAAAATTATTTAATGGCAGAACTCAATCCTTGGATAAAGGGTTACAGTTCTTCCTGTACAAAATTCTTGCCTTTCTTAAACTGTCCAAAAATGAATACTACATTTATTTGTGCATCAAAGAACTTTTGGTTAACATTTTTATTTCTAAAGTAAGCCACTAGTTGCTGACTGCTAGTTAATTACTACTTAATATCTAGATAACTAGTTAACAGATATAACTAGCTAACTACTAATTAACAACTAGAAGCGTCCAAACAAACAGCATTTTTAATGAATGATATCAATCCAGTTTTTTAGAGTCCCCTAAAATTCTAGAGCAACTTACCCCTTTATCCTGACATTCTAGAGGATTTTCAGACTGGAAACACTTCTCCAATAACTCCTGGTATCCTTTAGCAACTCTTAGAATTACTGGGACAGCAAGGTCAGGATGTCTTCTTGAATATTCATGAACAAAACTGAAATATGTGGGAAAAAATATCATAAGTTACTGGAACTAAGAGACAAAATGAAGCCATCACTTCCCTAATTATTCTTGTACAATACAGCATATAGAAGTTAAAATTCAAATACATAAACCTGGAAATCAAATATGATTTGAACTACATGAATGGCAAAATTGTTAATACAAATATAATCTCTCAAAGTGTCCTGTAAAATGGCTTTTTGTTTTCTTTTGCCCCTGTCACTTTGGTTTGTCAATTGTGGACTTGACATTCATTCCCTCAACAAATATTTTTCCAGAAAAGAGTCAATGATATGTAAGATAAAATGGCTGCCCTCTCAAAGACATACATTATGGAGGTGGAAACAAATAAACAAGAAATAGGTTGTCTCACATAAAGATAAATAAAGGAAGATGGAAAAGAGGTGACACTTGACGTGGAGGGGCTGCTAATTTAGCGTGTGGTCAAGAAAAGTCTCTCTGGGCAGCTGCTATCGGAACAGAGATCAGCTGAATGAAGGAAGCCATGCAGGTGTCTAGGGGAGGATCATTCTTGGCCGAGAAAATTTCTACTGCAAAGAAACTTTGCAATTGAAGAACTGCTTCTATTAAACAAACAATTAGCTTTAGGTGTGTATGGATGTGTAAACTTAAAGATAATTCTTGAAGTTACTAATTGTATCCCCAAGTTATAGAATTAGTTCTACCACCAACAAATTGTCAATATGTGTCTCTTAAATCTGGACTTTGTTCTAGTTTACATAATTTTATTTAGCAGTGCAAACAATATGTGAATATCTAATTTTAATGCAACGATAAAGTAATATCATCAGGGACTATTACAAAGAAAATTGGGCCATTATTTTCATTACTGCATTAGAATAAGACTCTTAAATTTAGAAAGACCTTTGGAGATCATTAAGTATAATGTCCTAAGAGCTGCACAAATCCCTCCTCTAATACTGTCCATTGATACACACTGTACAATAAAGGAAAACATATTAATTTGATTGTTTGCTTCTGTTAAAGGCAAACAGAATGAGAACATGGCCTATCAATTATATTCCAACAAACTACTGTAAATGTAAACATGTTTTGATTTTCTTAAAAAATATAAAACATATATGTAATTAAATAGCAAATAAGCTATTCCAATAAAAGACCTTCTATCTAGCATTATCGATTGAGTTATATCTTAGGGAAATGTTTTTTAAACATGCATTGCAAAAGAGCACATTCTTAATCATGAACCCTTCTTTTTACAAAAATATTCATATCCTACTTGAAAGTTCAATGGTGGCCTTCATATGAGTAAACCATACAGGATGGCAACACTTTTTATTCCAGATAAATTGATATAAAATAAAATAAAACTCCATAAGCAAGCCAGTTAATAACAGCAATGGTGAAAGCTTCATCATCCTAAGATAAATCCCATTCCCTAGTTATCTGCTTAAATCTAACCAAACATTTCTCACATACTGATCTCAAAAACCTCAGCCATCATTCTCCATTTCAACAATGCAAAGCTGTCAGCCACATAATAATCTTTATTTGTGTGAAGTACAATACGTTTACAGAGTGTGTTACCTTGCCAAGAAGATATTTTTTTCTCCTGAAGAAAATTGGTTGAAATCTCTATCTCCTAAAAATCTGTTTAGATTTAGAGATAGACCTTCAGGTTTGTCATCATTTTCTGCATGAATTACACAATGACCAAGTTCAAGTGTGGGCAATTTGCAGCATTCTGCTATTTTGCTTGACATAGTATCTTGTTGAGAACATATGTAGGACATAATTTTTGCCTGTAATGAGAAAAATAAGATAAAAGTTTTAAAGGTTTATTCTTTAATGTAGGACCTCAGGGCCAGTTGTAGAAAAGGAAGGAAGGGAGGGAGGGAGGGAAGGAGGAAGGAAAGAAGGAAGGAAGAAAGAAGAAAGAAGACATTTTGTCTCCTATTTTAGTGCTTTCTCCCCATTTTTGCCTTTCCTCACTCCTTTCCACTTACCCATTTGTTCAATGCTTCTTTCCATGCTTGTCAGGTGAACCCTATTTTATTTTAATAGGAAGCCTTTAACAACAAGAGGGGAAGGTACTCCTCAAATCAAATGGCATGCATGTTGCTATGTACCTTTCTATTAGCATTCAAATTTGTCACTAGACAATATTTGCAGCTAATGTCCTAACACGGAGAGCTAGCTAGCTTTCTCTTTGAGAAATTACATGAGAATGATAATCATCCTTATGGGAACAAACTGCAGTGACCCATTATGACCTCCAGAGGGCAGTCTACAGATAAGAAAATGGCAGTGCACCTAAGTGGCCAGAAAGAGGCAGAGCTTAGATACTGGTCGTGGGACTGAAAATTCTGTACATTTTCAGCAGGGACAATTAGAACCCATTATTCAACTATTGAAATCCAACTTCCTTATCATACTGAAATTAATTTTTCCACTGGAAATGAAAAGGGTGGTTATGAGCTCCAAAAAGTGAAAAACAAATTTTTAAAAAATGACTGTGTAAATCAGTAAAATTATCAATTAAAGACTGAGAAAACCAATCTCAAAGAAAAACAAAATAGTTCTTGCTGATGTCCTTAATAGGCAGGTAAATACTTCCAGAAGGGAAAACAAGTGAAGTGGGAAAGTCCGTCTGCCGGACGCCTCCGTCCAGCTCAGCTTCCCCAGCCCCTCAGGGACTGTCACTCTCAGGCGTCGTCTGCAGCCTTAGCTTCTTGCTGACTTCCAAGACTACCTCAGCCAAACTGCCATGGGAGTGGGCTGACAGGAGCATTTTGTCTTCACTTTCGGCCTCTGGAAACCATAGTCCAGTCCTGGTCTTCAAACCATTTGAGTATCTAAGAGCAATGATTTTAAAGCCCCCTTGGATTTTAATCTGCTTGGTGTGTCACAGGGGACCAGAGAGAGAATAATTTGGAAATAAGCCTCTCATACAATATCTAGGAAGTCTAGGATAGCCGAAAGTAGACCAATGCCATGCTGCTTAAATCACCACTAACTACGGCAGACCGGCAGAATTTATTGCTGGGTATTTTTGTTTTCGTTTTGTAATTCTCCTAGAGCCCTTTATTCACACTTCTGTTTGGCGCAGCTGGCTTTTTACCTCGTGGAACAGTTTCTTTGTTATTTTTGTTGTATTCGTTCATTCAACAAACAGTAATAGAGTGCCTTCCATGTGCCAGGTATTGTCCTACGGAGATAACAGTAAACAAAAGACAGTTTCTAACCCTAAGGAGGTTACCTCTGTCTTATCTCTTTCATCAGACTATGAGCTTGTGCCTTCATAACAAGTGTCCCTCACAGTGGCTAGCAGGTAGAATGTACTCAATACATATTTGTCAAATGAAAGAATAAATGGATGGAAAAATAAATACATTAAAATTAAAGAATCTGTCCCCAAGACCCTACGTGGTGGCCTCCTGAGAAGTTCCCATCTCCTTTAGAAGTGAGAAATGGATGGGCCCTGGTCTTACAAAAGGGAGCATCACTGAAGTGAAAGCCAGAATCCTGTAACCCACTCAAGTCAGACAGCCTTCTACCCTTTAGAATGAGACAAAAAGAAAGAAAAAGGAGTGGAAATGCATATTTTTTTAGGAAACAAAACTCTTCACCCCATCCTGCAGACACTCCAGCACGTTTCCTCTGCAGCATTGCTCGTGGACATGGGCCACATCCAGGACCAGTTTCTGGATTTCAGTAAAATTAACTTTGGTAAACTTTTGACTCAGTTTAGTAACAGTTCTAAGGGGGAAAAGAAAAAGAAATTAGAAATCAATCTTTGTCATCTCTCAAAATAAAAAGAAATTATAGAGTATTAGGACAGTTGAAGCTTCAAAGAGAAAGAACTTAAAGGTTCTTATTGTTTAAAATGCTAAGAAAAAATGTTTTAAGTTTTGTTCATTCCAGCCCTGTCTTTCAAGGCAGTAGCTCTGTAAAGTGTGACCTGGCCCCACGAATGGTATAAAAGTAATTACATTTTCCTAAACCATTTCTTGAGAATTGAGATAAACTCTATCTTTTGCTATTCATCCCTGATGCTGAGCATTTAAGATCATTATAGTTACTGGACAGAAAAATTTAAAAGGATAAGCAATTTAAAAATGGAAAATTTCATGAGAATTATAGTCATTTTTCACTGGGGAAAGAAATACTTCTGAGAATCCAGAGAGGGGTTCATATGTGCAAATCCAATGAGACAAGAGTAGAAAGTGGAGCAGAACATTTCAGGCATGTCATCATGCCAAGACAATAGTGCAGCCAAAAGGAAAGTAAGAAATAAAAATTCTGGTTTCTTCTGCATATTTCATTAAATTTTAAGAGATATCTGTATGAAACCACTGCTCCCTAGAGCAAGTGATGGTGTTGCTGCTACTGATGAAATGGATTTTCTTTACAAATTTAGAGCTTTTAGCTTTAATCACCTATGGATAGCAAATCATAAAGTCATTATAATACTATCTTAATTTCTTTTTTTTACTAAGATAATTTAAATAAAGTAGTCCACAGATCATTCTTTAAAATTCTGATTGAGCTAAAGGATAGTTCAGACATAAATCTGACCTCTTCCAAGAAGAAAATTTCAGTCAGTCTGTGGAACTCACTCTATGACTAAAAACTTTAATCTAGGTCTCCACTGTGTACAGTACATTTTAATGTGTCATTTAACAAACAAACAAATAAATAAACAAACTCTGAATGCATATACTTACTACTTTTCAATTAGCAGCTTAGATATTTTTCTATACTAGAAATGATTCATTATAAAATAGTTGAAGAATACTTTAAACCAGTTATTTAATTTAAAATTTTCTTTTCTCCTAACACTAGATTCTAATATTATCGCCTCAAGGGAATATTTTCACAGGAAACAATAATTGATATAATGGGCTTCATAGCAAATTGGGAAGCACAAAGAATGACTTGTTAAGGCAAAAGTTTTAAACGATACTCGGTGAAGCCTGACCTACTTTGTAGAGGAGCTAGAAAAATATGGTCTAATGATGAGGTATAATTTGATTGCAGACCAGAACTTAAGTGTCTTAAAGAATAGGTAAATAATATAAATCGTAAAAGTCATCTTTAAGTATTATTTCAGCTAGGCTTTAGTAAGTGTTAAACAGAAGACTGATCTGTTAGCTTCCGTTCCATCCTAAGAGCTGGTGATTCTAATCCCATTAACACTCATCAAAGGATACTGCATTCTCTATAACAGCAACAATAAGAAAAATGAGCCCAAATTGCAAAATGGTAGTTCTGTAGATGGCACCCTGTTCCATACATAGGGCTTAACCTTACATGGCTTGGAAGGTTCGGGGTCCAAAATTTTTCATTACTGCACATGTATGTTGATTTAACAAGCTGCTTTCTCTTAATTCTTTTGTAATTGACGCTGCCTAGATGTAGAAGAAACAAGGTGTCATGAAAGCATGTATTTTTTTTTGACATGCTCTTAATAATTAGAAAAACAACTGGTATAGGTAAAATATGAAATGTTAAATAAAATATTTTTTATTAAAAATTATAAATGCCATATATTTTTGCAGAACATTATTCACTAATTTATTCATTTAGGTTACTTTATATGCATCTATGCCAGACAGTTTATTAAAAGTACCTTGAAACAAAAACATTATAACTTTCCTGTTGGGAATCATGAATGAACTGTGCTTTTAAACAGCTTTAAGACAAATTGAAGCCTGCTAACTTCTTAAAAGTCTGCTTAATTACAAAATATAAGATTGTATCACAATCGTACATTGAGAATAGCCACAATTCTTAGGAAATTTTTGTGGTAGAACTTCTGGTGGCAAGTAGTTAATTGTGGATGTTATTCCAGCTCTCACTTCTCTAAACCTAAGTTTCCTTATTTGTTAAATGACAATAATATTTACATCTCAAATTTGTTCTGAGGATGCAAAAAATAATGAATGTAAACATTTATCACAGGTCTCTTTCATTTATCATCTTCCCTCTGTCTTTCCTTCTCTAGCCCACCAAACTCACTTCCTTAATAATAAAATAATTGTTGGCTGAATAAACAAACTAATAAAAAAAAACCCAGCAAATCCGATTTTTTTTTTCACACAAAGAATATCAGACTGCTGCAATATGCTCTATTCTGAAAATGATACTCTCCACATACAGCATATTTCCACTTCTAACTTTGGTTTGATTGAGACACAGCCAGGCTACAGTATTGACTCGGATATCCACACGAATATAATACCTTGGTTTGGAAGCATTCGACAGCATTTTCAGCTTTGCAGCAGGCTGGGATTATTTTGTCATAGCGAGCAGCCGAAGAAAGGACTGTAGGTGCATACAGAAAGGGGTGCCTCCTTGCGATCTCATAGATGTATCTGCGAAGTGAAATAGCACTAGAAGATTTACAAACACATAAAAACAGAACTACTACTGCCTGTAACTGGTCTCTGGGATTTGTTTAAAGATTCAGAGAACAACAAAGAAAAAAAGCATTTGGCTTTTTGTTTACTGTGTTCCTAAGAGGAAAATGGTCATATTTTTTCCACGTGCTGTCAAAAATTTTCCTCACTCAAGACACTTAGGAAAAAATTATCTGACAGATAATACCAGATTTTATTATGAGAACAAAATAGGTAGACTTGCTACCTATGATTCCTATTAAAGTATCCTACTCAATAAGCCTACTCAGATGTGTTTCCGAGATCAGCAAGGCCAGACTTCTAGTAAGTAAAGCAGAAAGATGGACTCTTTTTTTTCTTGTCAGTGCAGAATAGAGTTATCCACCTGGGCAGTCACCATAGCAAAGATGTTATAATAGCAGAGATCCCTATTTCTCTGGTTCAGGCAGTAACATGGAAGACAGAAGTAATGAAGAATTAGATACAGCCTTTCTCAACAGAGAACCTGTGTTCAAATGGACTAGTAGTGTGCCCTCAGCCAGTTGTCTACGCTTCAATACCCTCATCAACAAAACGGGAATAAGAAGAATGAAGAAGTGGACAAGGAGACTTCAAAGGTTGTTTGTGAGCATTAGCCAAGCAGACACGTTCCTACAACATCGTAAGTGCCCAATAAAACTTTGCCATGTTTACATATCTTAACCATGCCTAGATCTCTAACAGTTTTTATTTCCAGGCAATTTGGTGAACACAAAACACCAATATATGGCTCTGGAAAGAGTCATTTTGTACAGTATTAACATATTCTTCCACAAGTAAAATTGAGAGATTAGAAGGGAAAAAACAAGGTGTATCTCAAGAGACTAATGGAACCTCTGGTGGGTCTATTGTGTGGTCTGTACTGCTTCTAGCATGCTGTGGAAACAAAGTTACACTTAAAGTTGTTCTCTTGATTGCCTTTCATGGGCCCTCAGCCTACACAAGGACAAACATTATTTCTACTTCTACTTGGAGTACATCTGTAAATTGCAGAAATACTAAATTCTGCTTGGTACTGCTCTCTTTCTGGAGCTTCCATCTACTTTTAAACTGGATCCTTACCTGTTCATGAATGTTTCCCTGTCTTCTTCATGTGCTTTACAACTCGTGACAGGTTCTGGCACTTGGAAAGGTGGAATGGATGCTGGAGCAGCCTTTTTGTGTGCAAGCAAACAGTTAAGTCTTTTATCTTCACTTTGGCTACAGCAGTCTGAAAGTCCATACTTTTCAGAAATTTCTTTCTCATGGCAAATTTCTTCCAGAAAGACAGATAGCTATAAGAAAAACTTTATTTTTAATGGACTCTGAGATTTGTTTAAAGATTCAGAGAACAAGTTAGTTAAACAACTAACTTTACTTAAAAATTCTGTAAAACACATGAAAAGTTTTCTAATATCCAAAATCAAAACTATAGATTAAGAAAAATGCTCATACAAATTCCAATGTATTTAGTTTCAGCCTGATGAGATAGATTTCTTTGCTGCCTTATAGGAAATGAAATTTTATTCTCCAACCTTGAGTAATACACATGACTATGAGACAAAATTATTTTATTTTAGAAGGAAAAAAATCCATGTCATATTTTGTCTCTCCCCTTCAATTTTGAATTATTTTATTTTTCCCTTTAATGTTATCAAAATTTTCCCTAGGATATACGAGGTTTCCCTTTTCATTTCAACTATATTTCAGGCATAGATACTCTTTTTTTTGACATTCCTATGACAAAACAATGATCTAAAATTAGATATTATTTTCAGTTAAAAATAAAAATTATTTTGAAATGTAATAATGATTGGATTTTGAACTGGAAAGTGATTTTTAAAAGAAACATTTCTCATTGGTCTTAATTACAGATTTAGCTAAAATGTTTTAAAATGCACATGCTTTCTTCTTTGCTGACTTAATTTTACCAAAATCAGATGATAACATCAGTATTCCAAAGAAAGAAACACGTGTGTTTCATTCATCTCAGGAAATGTTTATTTAGCTTTTACAATGGCTATCGTAATATTTAGAGAATCCTGGAAAGCTTACATGAGACTTCCAATTCCAGATCCACATTAAAAAAATGCCTTTAAGTTTATGGTGATAAATCAGCAATCCATAACATTACCTTTAACCTCTAGTTGGATGTAAAGTTGTAATAGAAAATGTATTTTGCATTTTTATACATATTTTTACAAGATTGTCAGGACAAGCCAAAAATAGAGATGCAAAAAAGGGATTTTTACCAAATCATAAATTTCAGAGTTGGAAAACACTTTAACTCTATCTTTAGAAGGGCATCTCCTCTATAATATTCCAGGCACATTGTCTTTTGGCCACTTCATCAACCCCTCCATGACAGAGGATTCTCTGGGCATGTTGTTTCGTAATTGGATAGTTCTAGCCATTATAAAGTTTTTTTCTATATTTAAATAAAATAAACAATAATAACTACTATTTATTAAGCTTCAACATTGGGGCATTCTTATATTTTAAAAAGTATTCAATGTTTATCTAAAATTCAGATTGAACTGGGTATCATGTTTTGTTGTCATTTGCTAAATCTGGCAACCCTAACTATGGGCTATGTACCTCACATTCATTATTGCATAGAGTATAGTGTAATGAAGCTACTAAGGACGTTAATTCTGGAGCCAGATGGCCTAGTTTAAATCCTGGTTCTGCCACTTGGTGGTTCCCTTAAGAAAGTTACTTAACCTCTCTGTGCCTCAGCTTCCTCAACTGGAAGATTAGCATTCATCTTCTAGTATTATTGCAAAGATTTAATAAATTGGTATTTGCATGCAAAGCTGATATTCTGATGATAAGACCCAGCCAGGGTCTCTTGACTCACTGGACAACCATTCTGACTCATCAGTGCTATCCTCTACGTCATAAAATATTTTGATTATCAATATGTATGTAACATTTCCTAGAATAATGTCAGTCACATTATGTGCTTAATGAAAATTAACTACTACTAGTATTAATATATCAATCTTCCAGCACAACTCTGAAATGGAAGCTGTTATTATCCCTTATTTTATAGATAAGAAAGCTGAAGCTCAAAGAAATTAGGTAACATGCCCATGGTCACCCACATAATCTTATATCAGATCCTTAGCCTTTGGTCACCATGCTTATATTTTCTCTTTACAATAGCCACCCATTGTTCTCTTCTGCCCTCTTCAGCAATTCAGAATTAATCTAATTTATCTTTCATACAACAGCTCTTCAAATATTTAAATGCATTTCTCATGCCATCCCTGTATGTTCTTTTCTGCATACTAAATTTTGGACAAATAACACATTGCTTTTTTTATCATTCACTCACCTGGTTTCCTAAACACCCTGCAGGCTGCTCGCTTATAGTGGGTTTCTCAATTACAGTCAATACATCTTTCACCATTTTGCTTACTTCCTTGTAAGTGGCTTCTTGAACAAACTGGGCAAAAAATATGGTAGCTCTGAAACAAAAATACATGTGAATGCTTAAGGAACAGAAATATCAAGTTATTTTTCTCAAATATAGTTTTTGTTTTTTGTTTTGTTTTCTGTTTATGTTATGACATGTTTGGAAAGGGTGACCTTTGCTAAAAAATTTATATAAAATCAAATTTTAGCCATTCAGGAAGAAATTTCAGTCTTTTTCTTATTTTCTTCCCCCATAAGTATACATATAGATGTTAAAAGTCAAAATAAGCGGATTCCTATAAAAGTGGTTCCTCCTTTTGTGGTCACCCAACTGCAATGCACCCATAACTGAGGGTATCTATAGCCTTTACAGTTTCTTTTAAATTTAAACAAAGATTTGATCATTAGACCTCTGACTATGTCTACTCCCAGCATGATCAAGGTCTGATCCAAGACTACAATGCTCATGAATTAATTTAAAGCAAAGCTCATGCAGGTTTCTGTGTGCAAGCAGTAGCAGCAACATAATACTTTAAACTTATTAGAAATTTCAGAAATGTGGAATGGAAAGACAGTACTCAAGAGAATGGCATACTCTCCGTGAATAACAGAAAATAGAGTATTTTAATTTTTATGATTTGTTACTAAGATTTAAATAGTATGCAGAATAGAGAACATTGTAATATCATCCTATTGATATTGGTGAGAAAAATTCCTGAATTCATACATGGCTGTCACTGATAAGACACCAATCTTCACTTTCTAAAATCTGATTTGGTTTGTCCCATGGAATTTCAAGGAATCTAAAGGTTAATATCTAAGGCATTGGCCAACCGTTCAACCTCTTCAATATCAATTTAATATTCAGCATAAATAACTTTTCTTGAAATTGTCCAATTTGCCTTTGTACTTTTAAAAACTCATAGAGCTACCCCATTTCATTTAATTACCTACTATAGTTATCATTGCTTTGTGTATTTAAAGTGCCTTTATACAAGCAAAACTTACAAGTCAGCTAAATTCATCTCTGCAGCACATTGGGAAGAATCCAATATGGACACTGGAAAGCAAAATAAACTTCATGAAAAATGATGTTTTCAACTGTAACCAGGGAAGTAATCATTGTTACAAATAAATATTTGTATACAATTTTAGACTGAGAAGACATGAGGGATCACCTAGCTAAACATCTTAATTTTATACTTAAGAAAACTAGGAAACTAAGGAATAAAGTTAACAAGCATAGTTTGTAGTAGACCTAGCACTAAAATCCAGATTTTGTCTTCCAGTTGTTCAGTTTTCCCCTGTACTGTGATGCTGTAAATGGCCTGAAAATAAAATAATTAAAAATATATTTCAATCATCCTTTGAGCATAACCATACTACAGTTTGCCATTCATATCCCAGTCACAGTGCTGCTGCTTTAGACAGTCAAATAATGACCCATTTTTCTTAGTTAAGGATAAAGTCATGACTTATTTTACCAGTCTGAGGGAATTTTATACATGAAGGAGCCAGGGTTATGGCCTGGTGTGTGTGTGTAATTTTTTTCAAAGGTAATGTATATCAATTAAATAATGTACAAAAAAATTAATTCAACATGGAACATACCAACCATCCAGCAATCATGTTAAGCACTGCTATGATTTTGTAAATACACTGTGAAGTTACAAGTTTATCTTTTATCTAAATATATCCAGTTGTTAAATATCTTTCTTCTGTGTAGAACAGTAAATATGACAAATAAATGAAGACAAACAAATACATGCAAATTTAAGAATTGTAAGAACTTTGATATAGAGAAAAGACAAAAAAGAAAAACACAAAAATATCTCACCTATTCCATATGCATTTCTATGCAGTGTTCTAGATTCAGTAAAATTTAGTAGGAAAATTAAAAAAATTGATTCCACCCACTTCATGGTTGCTAGTTATTAGCAGTGGTAGGAGAAGAATATTGACAATCGTGCTGAAATTCTTTTATACCCTTTTCAGGCAATGCCTGTTAACTAGTAACCTTTTGTTGGTATACCTGTTACTTTATGATATTTCCTTAGGTTGAAGATGAGACAATTTGCCAATAATTAACAGCATAGGGGTTATTTGTATTTTGTGTTCAAGGACACAGACCTCTTTTGGGTGGAAAAAGGGGGAAAATCTTGCAAATTCATTCCATTTTGCAAACACATTAAATATTCTTCTCAAACTACAGAATATTCAAAGAGATGATCTGTCCCTAAATTGCAGAATATTAATTCCTTCCAAATTAAGAAGTTAATGAGGCCATAAAGAAAAGACACCAGAGTTGGTATGCAATTCAACTAAATACATTTATTCTTTAAAACTATTCATTGAATGCCTATCATATGCCTGGCACTGAACACATTTTCTGACCAATTCAGACTCTTCATTAAAGAATACATTGCTTGATTATGTTATTGTTTAGCTCAAAAATACTTTTCATCTGTATGACATATCTGTATGTCAATAAGGTACATTTTCAAGTATTTAGTAGTATACTATGTATGGCCCAACATAAAAATGTATAGCACAAACCCTAATGAACCAAGTCCTATGATAATTGTATCTGTTGCAAAATAATTTTACATGTTTCATTGTGAAGTGGGTCAGCTTCAACATTCACTTAGCAACTCAAAATGATGATGTTAATACTAAATAATGAGCACTTATAAATCCCACCTGATTCTAGGAGTAGTTCACCTCACTTCTTCCCTGTCTATGAGGGTTCCTACTCTTGTCTACACATTAGAATCCCTGGGGGAATGTTTTGAATTTCCAGTGCCTAGACTCTAACCCAGACCAATTAAATCAGAATCTGTGGAGTTGGGACCCAGGCACCAGTATTTTCTAAAACTTCACAGGTGATTCATTATTCTAAAGGTAAGATTATAAAATCAAATGACAGACACTAGGAAACAAATAAATATGGTACATTCATAAAATAGAATAATATACAGCCATCAAAATAATTTTGTGGGGAATATTTAATGATATGGAAATATGCTCATAATATATTAATAAGTGAAAAACAGGAAAAAACAATATACCATTTTTGTACCTCTCTTATTCTCCCTCACCCTCTCAAAAAAAAAAAAAAACTGCTGCATAAAAGACAGGAATAATGGACCACAAAGTTTTAACATTGGGTTTTTCTAGATGGTAGGATTACAAGTGAATTTTATTCTCTCTCTCTCTCTGTTTTAAAACTTGTTCAATGAAAGGGTGACATATAATTTCTAAAATAAAATTTTTAAAAATAAACTGAGTATATTTTTTAAAACAGATCATACTACTAGTTACTAGAGTACACATTTAAATAAAAGTTTATCATCGGTAGCACTTACAGCAGATAACATTTATCATAGCATGAACAAAGTCTTCAATGCTAGTCAAGCAAAACTCCCATTTATTTGCTAGTTTTTGTCCATTTTCTGCTACATATGGCTACCCTAGGTTTTGTCTCCTAAGGAACACACTAACAGAAACAGGCCTTCCTAATGTTCTCTCCAGTGAGAGGAGGCAATGACCTTGTCTACCCATTTGGATTCTAGGATAGTATATACGAGGCGCAGCTCTCCCACTATTGCTGAAAGGGGTTTCACTCTAATATATGAAAACAAAAGCATTAGTCATTAACAAATAACTGAAAAGCAATAGTCATAAAGCATTAGTTATGAAGAACTGAAATATAGTTTCATGAATCAAACTGTATACAGCTTAGCTGAGCACGAGCAAAATATCCCAAAGCCTTTCACAGTCTCTGATTCATAGGCAGGACTCCATAACATTCACTGAATGAATGATAAATGTACTTTTTCAAAAACAAGAGTTCAAGGTAGAGGAAGACATTACATTTGGCAAGTACCAGATTCTATAAGCTCTGAAATCTTTGTAACTTTACAAACCACATTTCAGGTTTTATGCATATATACACACACATAAAATCTCCAAAACTGAGTAATACAATCTCATCATCTCATTAAAATGTTAGAGGGGACATATGTGAAACTGCCTGGTGTGAATAGTAGACCTCTACTAAATTATGACTATTTTAATGTTATAAATATACATATAAATAGACACATAACTATAGATAACATGTACATATCAAGCAGATGTGTGTTGTGTCAGCCACCACTTCATCAGGATGATGACAAGACTACAACAGGAGTAACAACCTCACTGTCAGTCCAGGTCTTGTTTGGATATTTTCTCTCATATTGTGCTATTTTTGTGTTATCCTTTTATCTCCACCCATATTCTACCTTACTGAGTGGATGTCTGCTATTCCACATCATATGATCAGACAGGCCATATAGTACAGTGTTAAACATGGATTTGGGGAGTACGTTTGAATTTTTGCACTGTTACTTATTAGTTGAATGACTTTGGGAGAGTTATTCAATTTATCTGGGCTTCTTTTTCATCCATAAAATAATGATAATTATAGTACCCCTCCTTCGTGGTTAAATGAGGATTAAATAAACCAATAAGCATAATTGGCTCAGAATAGGGCCTTGCACAAGGTAACACTTGATAGATGGTGGTTTTATTTATTCTTTGAACAAAAATGTTGAGTCTGCATACAAGACACTGTTCTTTTATGGGAATAATCAGCAACAAGAAACAGGCACCATCCTGCTCTGGCTGAACTTAACATCTAATAGGAGAAACAGACAGTTGCATCAGCAATCACAAGCACGGTGTGATGCCTGCTGTGACAAGTAGAGCGAAAAGAGCAACACCTGAAAATCTTTGGAGGGGTCAAGTAAGGCTTCCTCCAAGAAGTAACATGTTAGCAGAGATCTGAAGAAAAATTAGAGGCGGGCTAAATAAAGAGGAAGGGAAGAGTGTTCCAGGCAAATGTAGAAGGCAGTGGAAAGCCAACTGGTAAGGGAGAACAAGGCATATTTAAGGAATGAGAAGAAATGCAATCCAGTGAAGCACAAAGTTTAATGATAGAACATACAATCTATAGGGAATTTCCAGCAAAGTTGGCAGGGGCACATCTCAAAGACATTTTAAATCAATTTTATACCTCCTCCCATAGCAATGGTAGACTATAAAAGGGAGCTAATAAAAATCATATTTATATTTTGAATCTGTCTCTCTTGTTACAAAAGGGAACAAGGCTGTGATAAGGAGACCAGTTAGGAAGTTTTTGCAATAATACTATCAAGTAAGTGACCTGGATGAAAGTAGTGCTAGTGGGAAATGAGAGCTATGGATAAAGTTAAGCAGTATGAATGACATAAAATCAAAAGGACTTAGTAACTGAGTACGTGTTCAGTTTTAGATATACCGAGCTTAAGATAGAGTGACCAGTTTACCCAAACAGTCCTGCTTCTATGCATGTTGACTTAGTGCAATTATTAATCACGTTCCCTAGGCAGAATGCACTGGTTTGCATGTGGAAGTGTCTTTAAGCCCTCCAAGCAGAGAGGTTGATGGGTGCTTGAATACTGCTTCTTGTCGTCAGGAACAAGATTGAGGCTGGAGATGGCGATTTCAGATGCATTCGCTTGTAGAGGGTTATTGTAGCCATCAGAGCGGTTGAGAAAGAGAGATGGTAGTGAAAAGCGGAACCCTGAGGAACACCAAATTTTACAAGACAAGCAATAAAGAGGAGCTTTGAACCAGGGTTTGCATGCTAACAGCAAACAATCCTCAACCTATGTCATTGCTTAAAGTTTAGTCCAAAGTACAGAGTTCACAGTAAAAGCTTTTCCATTGCTCTAATTTTGATTCTGTTTATTTTTCATAAATCTGTGAAGCTTCTCAGAGGCATCATGGACTTCAGAGGATAAACTGGACTTTTGGTATCAGAAAGATTCAAATCTAATCTAATTCTAATCTAATTGTCATATGGCCAATTTTTAGCCATATGACATCAGGCAAATAATTTAATCTCTCTGATTCTTAACTTTTTCACATATATCATGAAAATGATACCTCCTCTGATGTGTATTTTGATGTATAGATGGAATAATGTATTTTAAATGACTGATACCTACTGAGATTAAAAAAGATGACAGTAATCATTATCATCATTAGCATGGCATTAATGTTAAATATTAAATATATTCTTCTTCAGAGCAGTTGAGCTGTACATGTGGGTTGCTAAAAAATGCCTTTGCTTCCCTCACTCTTTCTGATATTCCTTTCATTTTTTTTTTTATTGGTTTAAGTGGTTGCCTGTTTGAAAGTGGTTTTTAATCTCCTTCCCCATCAATGCTTGTAAAAACTGCACCCAATATTTAAGGTCTATGTCAAATAATTATCCATGAGTGTATTTCTGATTACTCCCTAACTAAAGAAGAGCCTCTCACCTTTGACAATTTATAACACCTTTTAGATTGTTTTCTCATGGAACTTATTGTTTGATGTTATATCACAGTCATTTGTAAGCTATGCAATTATTCTTAAATAGTTAACTTCTTGTATTCAAAGACTCATCTTTGTGATTTCTGTGGTGCCTAGCACAACATCTGGCACAGAGCATAACCTTTATAAACAGAAATTGAAGCAGATAGTTGTAGTCAGGATTTATGCACTGATTGAATTGTCTTCACTCATTTGTTGACACAAATGAATGACACATGTCTCATACTGTTCTCACCACAGATCATTACTGAAATGTTTACACTTATGTCTTCTCAGATATTCAGGGTCCAGAGGTCCCAGGACAGATCTGAGAAGGGGGCAGGACACAGGGTCTTGGTACTAGACCAACTTATCAAAGTATTTAGCTTAAAAAAAAGTTTTCCTTCATCAAAGGGATTTTATCTCTGGTTTTTAGAGGAAAAAAAAAACATTTCTTTCCTCCCTTCTACACCAGGAACAAAGTGAGAGGAATCAGAGTCAGATTAGGCAACCAATCTGCCTGCCAAACTTAAAAGGATAGAAGTGCCTCGAGGTCAGCAAGGTGAACAAAGACATCAATATGGGTCATGCAGATATAGAGCAAAGCAAGTCAAGGGTCAATCAGAAATAAATTTCATTAAAAAATGTATGTTCCATTAACAGCATTTCTCCTTTGATGGATTGGCTGCTTATGCTAAGCTGGTCATGGGTCCTTAAAACAGCAGAACATGCTCAAATAGATTATAAGCTACTTAAGAGAAACACCATACTTTGATAGCATCTCCTAGAATAATAATTTGTACCAAAAAAATTCTTTACTAAATCCTTTTTTGTAATGACTTTTTTATATGGAGTTCCTCTCTTCCCAGATTCTATAGCAATGACAGGGTATAAGAAATAACAAAGGGAGTCTCTGGCCATCTGCCATCATCAAGCATAATTGCTAAATGCTTCCTTTCCTTAGTGTCTTAGTCCATTTGTGCTGCTATAACAAAATACCTGAGACTGGGTAACTTATAAATAACAGAAATTTATTTCTCACAGCTTCAGAGGCTGAGAAGTCCAAGATCAAGGCACCAGCAGTTTCTGTGTCTGGTGAGGGCTGTTCCTCATAGATGGCACCCTCTAGGTGTCCCCACACAGCAAAAGGGCACCACACCTAGAGCGCTCCCTTCAGCCTCTTTTTTAAAAGCACTAATCCAATCATGAGGGCAGATTAATCACTTTCCAAAAGGCCCCAACTCTTAATACTATCACATTGGGGAATAGGTTCCACCATATGAATTTTGGAGAGATACATCCATTCAAACCATAGCATTTAGCAAGGATGAGTGATGGCTCACTGTTATAGGAAATTCAGAAAAATCCCCTACATGGCCCAGAGATTTCACGCTCTGTTATGGACCGGACATTTGTCCCCACCCCACCCCCACAAATTCATATGTTGAAGCCCTAACCTCCAATATGACGGCACTTGGAGATGAGATCTTTAGGAGGTAATTAGGGTTAGACGAGATCATGAGATCTGGACCTTTATGGTGAGATTAGTGCCCTTATAACATCAGAGAGCTTGCTTGTTTTCTCTACCATATAAGGACACAGTGAGAAGGTGGCCATCTATAAGCCAGGAATACAGCCCTCATCAGAAAACCAAACCCTGCCAGAACTTTGAATGTAGACTTTCAGCCTCCAAAAATGTAAGAAAATAAATTTCTGTTGCTTAAGTCACCCAGGCTATGGTATTTTGTCCTGGCAGCTTGAACAGACTAAGACACACACATACACACACACACACACACACACGTAAATATACCTTCTTCTGATGGGAAATATATAAAATTAAAAACTAGAATTATTATCAATTATTTTTAAGCAAATCATGCCTCTTCCCTTGTTTAGACTATATATTTCCAAACAAGCACTCTTTATTTAGAAAAATGCCATTACTTTGATATTCCTCAAAAGGAATAACATATGTGCTCTCTGGTATTCTGTGGGAGGTAAGAAATTTGTGAGTTTTTAAGGAATCAGTCTCTAGGGCACATATATCACTTGACTAAGTAAATGAATAAAGAAATTTGCAACAAACAGAACTGAGTAAGACCTGAGTGGAGATAAATAGTAAATATGGGAAAGTGATCTGTTCATTTGCAGGCAATATTTTTCAGATATCGTCCAGGTAACTTTTATCGTCTAGTGTTGAAGAAATTACACAAGACGCACAAGAATTAAATAAAATGGACAAAATGGCTATTACTTCACCTATATATTAATGATCATATACAACATTTTATTAACATAAAATATTTCATTAGTCAGAAAAAGATTCTACCTTTCCCCAAAAGATATATCTCAAAATGCTAAAGCACTTTCTTTGATGCCATGCAAGGATTCATGTATTTATTCACAAGTTACTCACACAAGAGAGATAATTTGGATAATTCTAGACCAATTAGAGTGATGCAAAAGCAACACCACCGTGTGGAACATTACTGGGTCTGCCGGCTTTGAATGTGCAGTTCTTTATGCATTTTTGTTAGGGGGAATTTTCATTATTTCACATGGTTAAAATAAAATGAATCATGATTATTATCCTAAAACAGCAATTTGCATGATTCAAATTTGCATAAAATTCAATTTACTATATTTGCTGTTGTGGAAGTCCAGGAAATTATTATAAGTCAGGATTCTATGATTTGTAGTTTAGAATACTTATAGCCCATAGTATAAATCAATTTATTCACCTAATTTTTATTAAATACCCACTATGTACCAGGTTATGCTAAGGGCCAGGGGAGACGCATGGACTTCTAATTCATGATCCTCTCTGATGAGAAACACTATCTAGTTGAAGAGAGAGAGACACAGAAAGGAACTGATAGCATTAAGGGGGCCTGCTGTCAGGAGTCAAAATGACATGTGTTCAAATTCCAACCATAGGCCTCAGGTTATATATATTTAAAATGGATATGAAATCTACAATAATTATAATAAAATATAAACATGAATATGAATAAAAAATGAACATGAATGCTATAATAAGTCAAGTTCAAAGAGCAAAGGAGTATTAAGGAAAGAATTGACTGACTCTAACCAGGGAAGTTTCCTCAAAGAAAGTGACCTTTAAGCTGGATTAAATGGATAAAAAAGACTGAGAAAGACATCCCAGGTATTATAGAAAGAACTCATGTAGGGGAGCATGAGAAGCATGGTGTACTAACGAATATTGTGAAGCTCAAACTGATTAGGGTATTGAAGGGAGAGTGAAAAAAGAGATTGGAGAGGTAGGAGGTTTGGACTTTATAAAGTGACTAAGAAGAACAAAGAGAGGCATGAGGTCGGAAGGGAAGAGTAGGAATTATGGGCTTCCATGTGCAGTTTGCCATATATCCAACACATCTGTTATAAAATAGCAGTCTTATCACAATCTCAGCTGCCCCTATGTAAATCAAATCCCTAAAATATTAACAGTAGTAATAAAAATAACTGAGCCCATGCCACTCAACACCAGGAGGCACCCTTCACATTCTATTCTACATTAATAGTGCCCTCTGGATTTATGCACCATCAGCATGGACCCATAGGAAGCATATTAATTTGCCCATTAAGAATTAGAATAATGAGTAAAGAAGTGATACTGACACACTTGCTTATTGTCCAATTAGTGCACATGAAGTTTCTTCTTAACGTCCAGTCACCATCTCTTCCTGCCCAGGTCCAGGTACCATCTCTTATTGATACTATCTTCCTTATTGTCAAATGCATCTCATTCCTGGCTAATTTTATATCTCCCATATCAAGAAAAAAAAATAGTAATGCTGTTATTACTCATGCTGTAATGGTTCTTTGGAGCCTGTTTGTATTGAAACAAATAAATCTTATTGCCTGTACAGTTCTCTATTACCATACATTTAATTTAAAGCTGGTTACATCAATATTGATGGTGCTGCATTATCTATCATGTCACCATGAATTCTGGCTTTCAATGACTCTTTTAAATATTATTACTGTGCTTCACTGATGATAAACACTAATGCAAGTCTCTGGTTATGTTAAATTTACTATTCAGACTTTGTTAGCATAAACATAACACAACACATCTTTCAACCATGATTCCATGATTTCTCCTGAACTCTTAGGCCATAGTCACTGCATTTCTAGAATGTGACCCCTTTTAATGATAATTACACCCCTGCTTTCCACACACAGCCACCAACAGGAAGGATAGATGCGGGGCCTGTGGTGAAGCAAGGGGGGTGATCACATTCCTTCAAGGAATTTGGCAGGGCTTAAGACCAGCCCAGAGAAGCATAATATAACCACATCGATGGAGGCAAAAGAGGACATCAACTGGAAGGGCCCACTGGCCTTGCAGAGCAATAGTGACCAAAGCGCTTGGAAGAGATAGGCATGGCCACCCCAAAGACTGCATAACACTCAGGGTGGAGATTGTGGAGAAATGGAGTGACCATCCTGGGTGGCAGCAGCAGAGAATGCACTGGATAAAGGATCCCAGCCACCAGCCCTGCCACCTTCATGTGCTGTAGACGGAGGCTACTCTAATGGAACACAGACAAAAAAGAGCTGCTGGGTGGCACACACATGCATCTGAAGCCTAAGGGTGAGTCAAAGGCCAGAGCCCTGAACTCGTATTGTGTTGAATGTGAGTAAGTCACCCAATGCCACCTGTCGTATCTTCACAGAAGTGGGTAGAGGAAAAAATGAAGCTGACCTGCATAACTTTGGAAAATGATGTTTTGACTGGAAATTGTAAAGCTAAGGACAAAAGGAACCATACATAAATACTGTACTCCAGTTGGTAAATTTGATTTTCGTGGAGGTATGAGTCCATAATTCTGAAACTTCTTTGCATGCATCCTGACGATGAACAAATAAGTAAGTGGAAGGTAGATTGTGGGAGACAAGTTTCTCACTGTCAAAGAGGGAAGTTACGCATAGGCAAGGGGGGAAGGCTAGAATGAACCCTGTGGTTCTGGACTATAGCCAGAAATATTAGTGTGTACTCGTCTTTACCCAGAAAAATAGATACATAGATACAGAAATAATTACAGATATATACATATGTATGGGTTAGTATACACACCTACATTTCTTAGCTCTGTTCCCTAAAGGGTCTAGAAGCAATGATACCCCATTAGCAATGAGCACACCCAGGGCGCAGACCTTTGTTTGTAAAACCATTCTCTAACAGAAGGAACCAGGCTTCCTTAAACAAATAGCTGTTTCTAGGACTAGGGAAGGGGAAATACAAGATAAGCCTGAAGCATTTTACAGTGCCAGAAAGTAAATAAGTGTTCAAAAAAGAAAGTATGGGGTTATGTCAAAGGGATACAGGAGCCAACCTGAAAGAAGCCCCAAAGGCCAAAGTTGGAATAATTTGAGAAACAAAATAATGTAGCATTGAATTATAACCCAAAGTATAAAATAAATATATATATAAGTTTATATAAATAAGCAATTGAATAAATAAATAAATAACAGATCTTTCTTACAGAAGAATTCTAAAAAAGATATGTAGATATTCTCCCTTCCAGGAGCGTAATCTCTCCCTCTCTCACTTTTAGTGAGGGCTGGATTTCATGACTCGCTTCCAAAAAATAGAGTAAAAAGGGGAAAAATAATAACTTTACAGCAGAGAAACCTGGCAAATACTACCTTAACCAAGTGATCAACCTTAATACCCTTGGCAATAAATCATATTGATAGCATATCATGTACCCCCTGATATAAGAATAGCATTTCACACATACACACACAAACACACCAGTGTGCCTGCACCATTCTCCTACACTGTGCAGCAAAAAAAAAAAAAAAAAAAAAACCCACATAACAACAACAACAACGAAAAACAACTGCCACAAACAGGCTGACAGCTGGAGCAATGCACTGGCCAGAACCAGAGCAGGCCTGGGCTCCTTAGGATCAACTAAGGAATCTGGTCACTTCCACAAGAAGTGGGGAAGTCTTTTTTAACTTGGTGCCAGAACACCATTTTGGAGGGTCTATGTCTAAAAGTTTTAAGTCCCCCTTTACGGCCTGACACTGGCCAGGCCAGCAGTGCCCATCTAGGGAGGGTGCCCAGACCTCATCCCATGTGGGTCCAATTCAGTGGCAGTGCCTTACTGAAAATTTTCTAGGTCTGCCTCCTGGTCTTTCAACCAGCCAGGGCCCATGATCTCCATTTCTCTTCTGAGCTCTCTCTGACCTTGGTGATGATTGCAACAAATGTGGGAAAATGTGTGATACATTCAGCATAGACCAAAGTGGGGGCTGGGTAGGGAGGGGCAGGAAGATGGCAGGGAGTGTGGAACATAACATCCCAGGAAGGGAAGGAAACTTTTCTTAACTTGGTACCAGAACCTTTTTGCAAGCACCATACTTAAAATGAAACTGTAAAGCATTATTATTAAGGATAAGTTGTGGAATAGCATGTGCAGTATGAAACCAATTCCATAAAATTAAAAAACAATACACAAACTAATAAGGCTATAAATGACAAAGCATAAAAATTCACACGCAAAGATCTGACAGGTCTGTAAATTCATAGATAAAGGTCTGGTAGGTCTGTAAATTCAGAGACAAGGGTATGATATGATTGATTACCTCTGGGAACAGGAAAAAGAGGCCCAGCATTAAGTATAACATTTTAACTTTTCACAGGAAACTTTCAGCTTCCAACTCTTGTACATGATCAGTTCAGGATGCCTTAATCACTCCTTCCTGTACATTCCTTCAGATTTCCTAATCCCCTTTTCCAATAATGCTTCCCCAAACTTCTTACACTCTTCAGGTATTGTTATCCTAAACTGTCTTAAATTTCTTCTAGGGTCACTTTCTTTTTTCCAGTTCAACTAACTGCTCTTAGAATCATCTCTATCTCCTTTGTTCCTCACTATTTGTTATACAATCCCACTAGTAAAGAAAAGCTATGCCTTACTTATACCATAGTTTTTGTTCTTTTCTTCAGAATTATCACAATGTTAAAATATTATTATTAGTGCTTACAATCTATAACTCAGAAGAGTACTAATGTTTTTTTTTTAATTAATTAGCCCATTAGGAACTAGAAGCCCTCTGCTGAAATGGAGTAAGAGAAAACATTGGAACTTTCACAGAACCTACAAAATTTTCAGGATGGCAATACCCCTTTGAAAAATAATAGTCCTGGACCAGTGTAGTAGATTCTTTTCATTTTTTATTAATTGCAGCATAGAGAAAAGAGGCAAAATGTTTAAAGAAATTTATGTTGCTTAGATAGGGTGTTGGCTTTACACCAACAGAAAAGAAAAACAGATGAATAAGCTCTTCATTTCTCTTTCTCTTATTCTCAGAGTAGGCTGAAAAACAAAAGGAAAAATTTAAGTGCTATTTGGAAAATGGCATGTATTTTTCAAGTCTATTAAAATAAGTGCCAAATTGCTTAGACAGTCTTTCTGCAGTTTTCACCAGTGAAAACAATTTAGGCCTGTGCTAGACTTGTAAGAGCTGAATTCTCCTTCTGTTGGACCAGCGAAGAGGTCACACCAAGAGATGTTGTGAAGTCCCCTCTTCACCACTGGTGCCATCAGACTCCTCGAGCTTCAAAGTCAGGGGCTTTTCATCATCACCGTTCAGAATTATTTACTTAATACCTACTTTTTACTTAAATTATTACAAACAAAAAGGTATCTTCTCAAAGTTAGAACCCTAGGAAGAAAATCTTTCCACTTAGGACTAAAACAAGTCACATTTTGAAACAACCAAATCTGGGGAGCTTCCAAGTTGTTTCCTTGCCTGAATGCACAATATGTAGGTATTATCGTATGGGCAAAGAGTAAGTCAAAACCTAATAGTGGAATAGACATCACAGTCAGTTTGGAAAATATGAAAATAATTCATGTTTAAAAGTAGTTGAACAACTTGTTTTTAAAAATTTTTTATTGTCATTCTATTTTTTAATTCTCCCAAAAATATTACAAACAAAATGGGTAAAATGTGTTTATGTTCGAACATCTACATTTTAAAGTGGGTCCTTTTGTCATAAGAAAAGAAATTCTATTAAAGTTCAGCATGTTGACAAACAACATTTAGTATCAGATTATTCACTATAAAGATCATATTAGATGCATCATATCCTCCAGTGGAATGGATTTATTGAACTATTAGGTTGAACTATATGAAATCTCTGATATTCAACTGTTTTTGACCTACAAAAATGCTCTTTCATATGATTCAGCCTAATATCTAGAGTATTCCCCTGCTGAGCATTACTTACATGGATGACTCTGTATAATGCATCATATGAGTCTGAATAGGACAATGGTTAACCCCTAAACTCTGGTTTGAATTTTGAATTTTGGCTCCACCTCTCACTACCTGGGTAGCCCTTTGGAAAATTACTTAACCTATGTCTTGATCTGTACCTTCATTTTTTCATCTACAAAATGGGAATAAATAATGGTACCCACCTCAGCCACTATTTTGAGAATTTAAAAAGTTGATATATATAAAGAGCTTAGAGGAATGGTTGGTGCTGGTCTGTGTGACTCTTGGCAATGGTCAATCAATCTTTGCTATTTTAATAATAACAATTATAATTTTTTTAAGTCCAAATATAGTTACCTGAAATGCTTGCAATTGTGATGTTTTTAGGCTAGTACAGTTTGACTTGCAGTAACAAGTTTTGGACCCTGAATACAAGGAAATGACGAATGTTAGGAAAACATCAGCATTACTATTAGGATAAAAAATTAGTACCTATCTAGCCATTGGTGATTGCAAATTGATTTCACAGGCACCACATCCTTTAATTCCAATTTACTGCTATAATCTCTAGGAAGAAGCTCATGGACATTCGTTGCCCCCAACAGAATAAAAAAATTACTTCAGACTACAGGGGGTAATATTAAATGATTTAGACATTTAAATGTAAATTTCCCCACTAAACTATAAGAGCAACCAAACCACAACCTAACACTTTTCAAGAAAATGTTTAAATAAATTAATGTTTTGATATAATGATCAAAAGATTTCAGGCCTTACAAATACTTCCATCAATTTTCATAAGCATCACAAATTTGGAAACAGAACAGGCATTATAAACATAAACATAATAATATGCCACAACGCAGCAGGAGATAAAAACCAAGAACTATTTTAGTCATTTTGTAAGACAAGTGTATGTAGAATAATATCCCTATCCCACATGTATAGGGTGTTCTTAGATATATAAATTCCTAGACCCTAGCCTAACTAAATGCATAAAAATGGAAATTAGGCATATTAAAATGAAGACAACTCCAGTACCTCCTCAGCAAAGCAAGCCTCCTTATCGTCAGCCTTGCAGCACTTTTCTACAAAAGCTGCAAAATCCCCCATAACAGTTTTCAGTTGATCATCTGTCGCCTTGGGCTTGTGTTTCACGAGCTCAACAAGTGCACTGCATTTGAATGGAAAAAGAAACAAACAACAGGAAAAAGTTTACTGACATAAAGGAATACGGAGATAGTAAGGATGGTAGTGTCACTTTTTAAGATTATAAGTTTTGGAGACAGGCAACTCTGAGTTTGAGGCCGAAGCATATCACTATAAACCTCAATATTCTCATCTGTATGATGAGGGTTAAAAAATTCACCTTCATAGGGTTGATGGGAGGATCAAATGAAATAATCAGTATAAATTGTTCAACATCAGTAAATCTCTATTCAGTTAATTTCTGGAAAGGATTATTATCATTGCATTTACATATTATTCAGATTTTGAAAGTAACATCATATTGAATTTTATAGCTATTTAAAAGCTAAACGTGATCCTTAAAAACTTAATTATTTCAAACATTATTTTAAAATTTTATCATCTGAGAATCTTTCTATTTGGTGTTTGAAATTTGACCCATTCAAAGTTAATAGTGGAGAGGCTACAAAAAAGATTTTCCAAATTCATGGGATCTGGTGGTTCTTTCATTGACATCTGCAAAGACAGCAATGCCAGAGAGAAAGTTGTGTGGGTGTGATAGGTTTTGCAATATTACTCCTAAGTCTGGACCATGACTATAACCCACCAGAGATGATCGCAACTTTCTGTTGCTAAATTTCCTGCAATTCTAACTTCTTGTGACAGCAATAGAAAGTTGAACCTCAGAATTCACATATCTAGTTTTTCATCCAAGTCTCATTCTCAAAAGTCACATCATTTGGGGGTTTGTCTCATCTGTGCGGTCACCATAGAGCAAACTTAAAATAACCATTTATGCCAAAAAATAAATTCTCCTATGATTTCTACTAACTAATTTGCTATCTACACAAATCCATCAGTTCATTGTTCAGCTTTTTCTACTAGACATGGCCTAAGATGTTATTCTACTATGGCTTTCATCCACAATATTACTTTGAATGATTTGTGGACAAGATTATAACATAGGTTTTTTGCTAAGAAAAAAAGTTATTTATTTTATTCTTTATTCTTTTATCAGCTAAATAAGGCCAATACTCAAATACTTCTCTCTAAGAAATATTACTACTTCAGAAAAAGTTGCTCGTTTCAACTGACAGTTCTCACTATCAAGACAAACACATGCAGTAATGAAATACTCCTCACGTTTGTTTCTTGAGTTGTTTCTCTTTCTCAGGAAGTGTGCACACATCTGCATGGAAGGTGAATGTTTCAGCATTAAATTCTTTGGGAACATATGTTTCATCGACTTGCAGATCACTAAAGCATGGTCTCATATTCGCCAAGGATTCTGTGCAGCATTTAGTGACTCTGTCACTCACTGGTGTCTTCTCATGCAACACACACAGCCGGTTCATGACCAAAGACAGCTAAAGAATAGGCAGAGAACAGAAATTCAAAAGAAGCAAAGTTGAAAGTTTTCCATGAACATCTATTTTCTAATGCACCAAAAAAAGTGTTATATTTTAACCAGCAACATTGAATCCAAAGTGATTTGAGACAGTGATTTGTTTATCTTTAGAACTGCAAATAAGGACTTTTAAGTCTTCTCTCTTTTAATTAAAATGTCTACATTTTAAGAATAATCCACTTGAGAAAATAATTGATGAAAATAATTTGAGGTGATACATCCTGAGATATGTGTTGGAGTGTGGAGGAAATAGCCTTATACTGATACATGAAAGAAAAGACCCACAAAGAAAGTGAAAACTTAAAAAACACCAGGATGGAACCCTGAAAATGCATAAATTTTTTTTTTTCAAAACAATTTATCACCTTTGGGATCTAATCTAAATCTTCATCTTGGTAGTCAGGATAATGTAGGTGACCAAGTCCTGGCTACCACTACCACATACACACACAAACATGCGCACACACACATTAATCCACCCCTGCTTCTGAAAAGTAGTTTTGGCAATATCTAAAAGCCAAAAGTCATCATTATTAACTTTATTATACTTTAACAATACTCACATAGTCTTCAGCACAGTGCATTCTTTTTGCGTCATCAAGCTTACAACACTTTGTGCCCACTTTTCCTAGGCTTCTTGCAACCTCCACAAGAGTTGGAGTTGACACTTGAGGTACTTTCTTAGTGTAACGAACTAATAGCCTATAAGAAAAGAGGCCGTGAGTTTTCAGCCAGGCAAGAAACTTCTTTTTCTAACACAGTAAATCAGAGAACACTTGGCCCAAATCAACTAAAATGGTCTTATTTTCCATTCATCAATTTGCAGAGTGGTGGGGTAGTATAGCAGGGAAGACCTTATCCTGAGCAACTAGTTAAATCTGGCTTTGACTTCTGCCTGTACCACATAATCTTAGGAAAATGAGATACCTTATTACAATTCAGTGGCTTTAATATATTTATTAGTTGCTTCTTTCTTTCAATGAAACCTACTGAGAGGATACTATGTACCAGCACTGTCCTAAACTTGAAAGATACAGGTGAAAAATGGGAGGAATACACCTGACTTAACAGGGATGGCCCAAGGATTAAATTAAAAGGAATAAATTATGCAATTAACCCAGCATGTTATCTAGTATGTAATAATCATTATTAAGAATGCCAATCACCATTAAAAGTCAATATATGACTGTAATCTTCTCAAGGGAAGAGACTATATCTTGTTCACTGTTGTTATTCCCAACATCCATAGTTAGAAGAGTGCCAAATATGTATATGATCTGCACAATAAATATCTACTGAATGATATGTCCCTCTTATCTTTACCTCCATAGATAAGGCTCTATTGAACTGGGACATTAGTCCAGCAGGCCATTCTGTCCATCTTTTAAGGAAAGAAATTCCACAGGAAAAAAGGTGGTAATGATCAAAGAATAGATGCATCTTCCAAACATCCAATCTTTCCCCAAATAGCCTATTATGAATCTAATATTCATATATGTATCTAAATCTACTTTATCATACTTTTGTGTTCAGCTTATATATTACTTTTTGAGCTACTGCTATTCAAGGCCTATTACTTCCTGCTCTGTAAAATACTGCTATGTTTTATTTGCCCATAACTATCCCTTAACCTCCAAGGCCTACATTCCCAGTTCCCATATACCAAGATTTGGTATTTACCCTCCTAGCCTACATACTCCCAGTTTCAAGAGACCAATATTTTAGACTGAATTCAAATATAGGTCTCTCCATCCCGTCAACTATTTTATGTCTCCTCTCCAGTCTTTCTTGACAAAGAGTGATTAAAAATACATACTGTATTTTTAAAAAGTCCTATGCTTGGTGGCCTATATATTAAGTCTTAAGTAATTACAAATTGATCTAGAAAAAAATGAATCAATAAACAAAAATACTTACGCATTCTGGAAGCCATACTCTCCAAGCTTCTCAAAAAGTTCACAGTTTTCTTTGACTAAATTCTGAGGCTTTTCCACAAGAGGCTGAAATTCATCAAACTGAAACATAAAAGAGTTGTGTGTTAATAGTATTCCAACTGAGGATCAGATGCAGGTTGTTTTTCACCCTTCTAGTCAGAACAAGATCCTTTCTCCTTTCTGTCCAAAGCCACACGAATAGATCTTCAGTGCTACATCTGTCACATTACATTCGAGCTATTAATTTTATCTGGTGAGGCTGCACAGCGTACATGGTTCAATGGCTAGCATTTGAGCCATGCCATCTGATCCATTTTTCAATTGGGCAACTTTACCATCTCCAAACTTCAGAATCTTCATCTCTAAAATGGGGGCAAAGATGGTACTCACCTCACAGAACTGCTCTGTAAACCAATTAAGCTAATGAAATTAAACAGTACCTGGCTTATAGTAAAAGTTCAATAAATGATGGCTATGATTATAAGTATTATTATTATTATTATTAGGCCACCTTTCCAGCTGGATCCTGAATGCTCCAAAATGACAGATTTTACCTTGGTCATTGGTAGCAGTGTGGGGCTTAGCATAAAGTAGTTTCTTGGTAGAGGAAAGAACAATTTTTCTCTTATTCTTAATAGTTTGGAAACCATTACATATGCTAGTAGAGACCCTAAAAATCCTCCAGAACAAATTTCCTCTCCTAACTTAATTTCTTGAAGAACTATTCCTAAATCTTCTCAAAAAAATTTGAAAATATTCTAAAGGAATAGATTCCACAACCTCCCTTAAGATTTTAATTCTAGAACTTCATAAATCTTGGAATCAGGTTAACTTTCTTTATATCTAAGTTAAATCTCTTTTAATTAACATTTAAATTTACTTTATATTATTTTATTCTCAGGAATGTGAAAAAGAGAAAAAACATGGTCAAGATTTTGTAAAATTAGAGATTGTTCTCTTCTGATCTTTCTTCTCTAAACTAACTATTCTAGGTTCTATTTAAGGCTATTTTTCCCATAATGTTTCCTATAATGTTTAAGAGCACAGAATTGAAACCATCTTCAGAAAAGATCTAAATCACACTCCATATCATTTTTCATTCTTGCATTATTTTTCTTTCTCATTATTGGAATCACCAGTCAAAGAGCCACATTTTTTTTTCCTGCAAGAAACCTACCACTTTGGCATAGCATTCATGAGGATCAGCAGTGGCACAGCACTTCTCCAGCGTGGCTTCATATGTCTTGGCAAGTCTCAGCAGCAGTGAGACAGGGTACTCAAGGTGCCTTCTTGAATATTCATATAAAAACCTAATTAAGATGAAAATAAAATAGATTTTCTTGGACAAATGAGCAAGAAAAATCACATAACTAACCTCAAGAGTAACTCATATTCCAAAGGTCTAAATTTAATTAAGCTGCATGCAGTAAAGCTTAGTGACTAAGGACTTGGGGGTCCACAGTTAAATGTATCTGGGCACAATTTCTGGCTCTGCCACTTCTTTTACTATATTACCTTAGGCAACTCATTGAAATTATCAGAGCCTTCATTTCATCCTTTAGAGAATGGAGATAATGATAGTATCTGTCTCATAAGGTGGATTGTGAGAAATACATGACATAATCTATGCAAAATACACATTGCCATATTAAATGTTGGATGAACGATACCTGTTATTCTTATGTATATTTTGTTCGATTTGAGCTACATCTCAAAAATATTCTGATAGGTGGATAGAGATATATTCTTAAAATTTTCTTTTTCTTCTCTGCATGAATGAAATCTTTTAGAGTACATAATTTTATTAAATATTATTTAGTGCATAGCAAACTGCCATAATCCAACAATAAAAATGCAAAGTTTTCCACTACACTTACTGACAATATATAATCATTTATTTTGTCATTTAAATGCGTACTTCCTTGCCACACTACTGAACTTCTGGTCTTTTCAACCAAATATAAAGCACCTGCTGTCAGACTCCATATTTCTTTTTATACTTCTTTGCTTCCATTATATAGATCAGACAGATAAATAGTAGATAGGCAATATATATTCACACATATATATTATAGATGTTCAAGAAATACCCTTTGAATGAATAAATAAATTAATTAATTATATAATTTATATACACATCAAATATTTCTGGAGGTATTTCCAGAAATATCCCTAAGGAGTAAGGAACATTGTGCTTTTGCCATGAGCAAATATTATTTTAGGACAATGTTTTGAACTAATTAACTATATCAAAAAATTTTTAAATGCTGGGAGAGAGAAGGATGAAGAAGCATTCTGCACAACATGGAAATTGTAGCAACTCCAGAGAAAAGCCCAGTGTATCTTCCCAAGTTGTGAGGCCGTATAAAAGCTCTGAAAGAGTAATTCCTTATCTACGTACGTGCCCAGGAAGACATCCTTTGCCTCAGCATAGTTTTTGCAAACATCCTTATCCTCAACAAAATCAGTAGTTAATGGGGGCAAGTCAGCAGGCATCTCATCATTTTCCACCTCAGAAAGGCAGTGGGATTTTTCCAACACAGGCTTATCACAGCATTCCTTCAGTTTAGAGGACAGTGAGTCTTGATTTTCACACATATACTTGGCAAGGTCCGCCTATAAGCAAGGTGATAGAAATTGTTCAACATAAATTGACATTGTTACCCTTTCTCCTCAGACCTTTATTACGTTAGCAGAACACATTGTATTCTACGACCACACACATACAAATGTGCCTTCTATAAACATGTTCTCAGTCTGCTCCTAAACCTGGAGACTCAGATAGAACCACTAAAACATTCCCACTTGATTTAAATACTCTAGTTAGTAACAGGTGCTCGTATCCGTTATTTATTGATTTTATATTTCTGCTGTTAAGGCATATAAGTTTTTTTCATTAAAACTCTACTGTTTTTCCAAATATTCCCCTTTAATTAAGGGCAGGCATTTTGAAACCAAAAAACGAAATAAAGTATGAGTGGTTTTTGAAAAATGAGTCACGATCATAGTCAAGTCACAGGCCCTGCTTACATATATTTAAAAATCTGCCTTAAATTTTCCTTAAAGTCTCAGGAGAGATTAGGATTCTTGTGTTTGGTCATATTTTTAATATTTAAAGAATGAGAGAAAATATTTTAAGTTTGGGGAAAAGAGATTATCATGCTAAATATTTGTATATCTAACAAAGAGAGTTAATTAAGGGAGAGAGTATACAGGGAAAAAAATACATCATTTCTAAATGTCTCTTCAGGTAGCAGCCCTTCTCCAAGTCCACCCACCTCCCCCCAGAATCTCAGAAATCTACCTTGCAGCTGTTCCCCTTCCGTTTAAGCCTTTGTTCACAGTGGGAGTGTGACGGAAAAGGGTTTAGAAATCACTGAATGGGTTTGCCAGGTCATTTAGTAATTAGAACAGCCAGGTTAAAAAAGTACTACAAGGCAGGGAAAGGTTGGAGGTAGAGCAGATGAGAGCACAGAAGACAATCTCAACACACTGTCAGCTGTCACCGGTGATACTAAATGAATCCATTCCACCAATTTAAGCATGCAAGCTACCAAAGAGCATACTGATGACACTTTACCCTGTCATCTGCACATTCAAGCAGGTCGCCGTGGCAGCACTCCGTGTGGACTTTGGTAAGATCTGTCACTAACTTGGAAACTTCTGCAAAATCGGCTTTGGGAAATCTCTGGCTCAGGCGAGCTACTGCCCTAAAAAGAAAATCCCCCCATCAAAATATCATGCAACATTTGATGCGAAAGCACTAGGAAAATACTATTTCTAACAAAAAAAATTCAAAACAAACTAACACATACAACTGGGTTTTTTTTTTTGAGACAGGGTCTTACTCTGTCGCTCAGGCTAGAGTGCAGTGGTGTCGTCAAAGCTCACTGCAACCTCAGACTCCTGGGCTCAAGCAATCCAACCGTCTCAGCCTCCAGAGTAGCTAGGACTACAGGTGTGCACCACCACACGTGGCTTTTTTTTCTTTTTTGGTAGGGATAGAGTCTCGCTATGTTGCCCAGGCTGGTCTCAAACTCCTGGCCTCCCAAAGTGCTGGCGTTACAGGCATGAGCCATTGTACTCAGCCAGAAATAATTTTTAAAATTCACTAGTGTTTGCTTTAATGCTAGTTCTGAATCAAATGGTTATTTTTTTTTTCTTTAGGACAGAATTATCCATTTAAGAGTATGTGTGGTGGATAGAAATCTAGCGGTTTACAAAAGCAGAAATCAAAAAGGAATTCTAAAAGGAGCAACAGGCTGAGAGGCATCAAGTTTGGAGTCCAAATCTGACCTGCAGATCTGGCTTTATCACTTATTAGTAGGATCCTGAGCAAATTACTTAGCCTCTTGGCTTCAGCCTCTACAGTGTCACAACAACATGCTAATTCGAAGTACTGTTTTGAGGATTAAATTACATAACACCTATGAAAGCATTTTGTAATGTGGGAAGTACCACACAAATTCCAGTTATCTGTTTTCTCAATTAAAATACATTCTTCCTAACTTCTAAAGGTCTCTGAGGAAAGAAATTTCATAACTTCTGCAGAATTAGGGAATTTTTATTGAGCATAATTTTACCAGGAAAGATCCAGCACAGTCTCTACACTATGACAAGATGTAAAAGGCTAATTTCCTTGTTCTTTCCCCAATCATTTCAGAGTTGCCTAAATCTGATAAAGGAGAGATTTCTTTACCAGAATCAATCATAGCCTGTTTAACTGTGTATCATTTCATGTTGGGATTGTTTTATTTATCAATTTGGTTGATTTTGGTGATTTAAATGGTAGGAATGGTGGGCAAATATAGTTCAATAGACAGTTCCTAGAGAGAATGTATAATGTCTATTATTTTCATTTTATCTCCTGTTTGCGTTGATTTGTTGTTGACTAGCAGGTGAGGGATTGGGGGAATGCAGGGAGGGCATAGAATTTTTCTTGGCTCAGATATTAAAGTATATTTCCAGAACCAGCTAAGTAATATAAAAACAGAGGCCCAGGAAAAAATATGAGATTATGAGCAGAATTGGAGCTATGAGAAAATTAGAAGACTTCAACTTAGTTGATGACTGAATTTAATTATTAGGACAAAAAAGGACAAGCAAACACTTTCATATCATTGGGGGAAAGATAAAATTAAATAAAAGATTCTGACTACTATAAAAATAATGGACCATTAAAATAAGATTTTCAGTCTTTATAAATAAGTGAAACTTAAATGTCTGTCCTTTTTTCAGGACAAAAAAGATAGTGCCCTCTAAATTCTTTGACTGCTTAGAAAAAATATGATAAAAAAATGTAAAATTGTCATTGATGTTCTGATTTTTACCTTTACCAAATTTCTACCTTTTGGAAAACCAGAAAGATGTATTTGAAAGCACTTTGTAAAATGCCATACAAATGTACAGTTCTGTCAACTGAATTATCATCATTTACACCATTATAAAGATGCAAACTATGTTTAAAAAAAAATATTTACCATGCTTTGAAAGCTCTTTCTCCAAATTTCTGGAGACTGCTGCACTTGAGTCTCTGTTTGGCAGATGAAGCCATTCCTTCTTCCCTCAAAGTATCAAGCTGCAAAAAGGAATAATTTGGGAAAAATTAGAAAAGAAAAATTCTAAACATCCCTTCATTACATCAGATGAGACTATGCCAAATTAAGTTTTAAAGAAATAATTTATGCCTAAATTCCCAAGTACTCCCTTTGGCAAATAATGATTTTGCTCTGTAAGAAAAGGAAAAATTAGTCTGATCATAGTGGGAGCCTCTAGATAGTTAGAAAGCAGCTGGGGGCATTGTCAGGGAAGAGCGCCCTGAAAGGGGAAATGGCAGAACAGAATCACTAACATCCCAGGGAATGTAACTTTGCTGACTTTGCAATTTTGTGTATAATTCATTTCAGTCCCTCCTCCACCCACTCTTGTAACATGAGTAAAGAGAATAAAGCACATAATAATAAGTATTTATGAAATGGATGCATGAACCCTCACTTCCAGATGCAGTAAAATTCTCTTTGAATTCCCGCCCCAATAAAATGGTTTATGGGATGATAAGCAAAAATTGTGCCCCTTGCTGTGCCATTTGACAAATGAGTTTCTGTATTTCACTATAGTGATCACCACCATAAAAACTGGCGAGATATTTAGACACATGCACATTGACTCCCTCTGTCAGATCACCATTGGCAAGTCTTAGGAGAAATGAGGCTATCAGAGGCCTTCACAGAGGATGACAGATCTTTTGGAGGAGATAAGAGTGAGGAAGGCTTTTTTTGACCATGTAGAGAAGTTTATATCAGAGATTTAGGTTCCCTAAATCTAGCCATAAGATGATCAAAATCTGAGGTTAAATTATGAACTGGTTCTTCTATTCTTCTTTTGGGCAGTACCTTTGGTCCCAAACAGGCAGCTTTATCAGCAGCTTGACAGCATTCTTTAAAGGCATCTTTATACCTTTGAGCGAAGAAAAGGAGTTCTGGGCCATAAAAGTAAGGATGTCTTCTGGCAATTTCATATAAGTAACTACATTTTGAAAAAGAAAAACAGGCAGTTATTTTTAATAGTAGATAGTATTGCAGAAACAATTGTTCACCCCAGAGCCTCCAAAACCTAAAGACATTTAATTAACCAATTAAGCTCAATTTGAGCATGATAGCCTTGTCTTTGTCATTTTTTAAGTCAGTAAAAGGAAAATTAAGTTTGTGTGTGTGTGTAAGTGGTTAAATTTTGAGGATATAATGTTGCTGACTAAAATGAAATCAATTTGAGAATAACTATATGTATATGTATCTTCCCAATATTTTAAAGTATGTTCATCTCAAATATTTCATACAGATCATATCCCGTTTCAATGCAATCCAGAAAATCTTTGATATTTTTTGTTGTGTAAAATTTTGTGGTATCAAATATTACTTTTTAAAAAATCATCATAAGAACAAAACTTCCAAGTCTTAATGTTGAAAATATTTTTTGTTATGATAATTGTTATAATGAGTATTGGCCTATAGATTTATTCTGTAATTTTTAATTTTGAAGGATAAACACTTGATTACTTACTGTCCCAAAAACCTCATTTCATTTTCCTGAAAGGAAGTGCACATAACATCAGCCTCTGGTCTCTCCAGTGGAGGGAGGTCTGGCTTGTCATCCTTGTGTTCCAGGAAGCATTTGTTTCTCTCGGGTTCTTGTTTTGCGCAGCAATCAGCCATTTCCCCATATTTTTCACGAAGACTTGCAACTGTGCATAATTTATCTCCAAGAAGGGTATGCTAAATGGAAGACGGAAGGCTTCAAATTGCGGGGCAGTACTTTATTTTCTTTACAGTCAAAGGATAGCAGAAGAAATTTAACATTCTTGTAAAGCTAGGTTAGAAAATCATATAACAATCTATTCCCCTTCTCCTGGCCCCAAGCTTAGAATTTCTCTTGATTTGACCATCTCTGTATAATTTTCATAAGAATTAACTGTCACACTATTACTTGTAGTGCACAAAACAGAAGGGCAAAAAGACAATCAGTAGTTTTCAGCAATGTTATATTACTCTTATTTCCAAACCTGACAGTAAAGGACAGGAGATAAATCATCATAACAAAAATCAAGGGAAAATAAGCTTTTAAGTAGCAGGTGAATTCACTCTGGGGAGAAAAGTGTTTCAGATGGTTTCTCATTTGATCTGCTCCTTTTTGAGGGGTCCAATTTTTTAGCAGATACCATTTAAAACAGAAATAACACAACCTACTATATATTTTTACTGCATTAAAATATGGATTTTTTTATTCTAGAAATATTTACCTCAAAGCACTTTCCATTAAATGAATCCTTTCCTTTCTCATTCATTTTTATTATGAAAGTAATTGTAACCCCAGGGAAAATACACTGCTCTGGACAGAATTTATTAATTTTTCAAAAAATGCATTTTTTAAAATTCATATGTACAACCATAGTACCGTGTGAAGTTAAAATACTGATTCTACCACAAAGGAGAGGTACATAACAAGCAGAGGAAAGGCTCCAGTGATAAATAAAAACTGTCCTTGTCCCCAGAAAGGTATAAATAGATTAAGTGGTGAGAGAAAGAAAAACCTATGCTTGTTTTGAAGGCCTATCTGGAAATACCAAAAGCTCAAAGTTCTTCAAAATGACTAAGTACCTTGTTTTTTTATTGTATGTAAAAATATGAATATCTGTAAAATGAGGACTATATAGCTGTTCTATTATTCCACCCAGGTAACAAAATTAGCATAGAAATCAATCGGTGCTTTCTGACTATAAAAACCAAGCTATCATCCCTAAGAGACAGTAGCACTCCTATGTTCATTGCGGCACTATTCACAATAGTCAAGGTGTGGAAAAAACCTAAATGCCTATCAACAAATGAGTGGATAAAGAAAATGTGGTATATACATACAATAGAATACTATTCAGCCTTAAAAAGAAGGAAATTCTGCAATATGCAACAATATGGATGAACCTTGGGATATTATGCTAAGTGAAATAAGCCAGTCACAAAAAGACAAATACTTCATGATTCCACTTATATGAGGTATCTAAAATAGTCACATTCATAGAATCAAAGAATGTAATGATGGTTGCTAGGGGTTGGGGGGAGGAAGAAATAGAAAGCTACTAATCAACAGGCATAAAGTTTCAATAAAGCAAGATGAATAAGCTATACAACATTGTTCCTATAGTCAACAATAATGTATTGTACACTTAAAAATTTGTTAAGAGGGTAGATCTCATGTTGTTGAGTATTCTTGCCACAATAAAATAAAATAAATAAGTAAATAAAAATATTCTATCACTATTAGCCTCTATGAAAGAAGCCAAACTTCAAATCTTGAAAAGATATTTTTACAGATGACAAACTGCCATTTAAATACACTATGACTATTGTGTGTAGTCTCAATGAAGAAATGTTTTTAAAACTGTCAGCGTAGCTAGAGCATCTCTATCCCAGAAGAAACAATGACTTATCAGTCGATAAGCAACTTTTGAGTGTTGCTTACAAATCTGGTCATTTAATAATAATTGAGAAATTTTAAAAAGAATTTTTTTCCTTTGAAATGCTTAGGATTACTTAGAAGAGACGGAAGCGTCTTCACAATTAGAATGTACTTACAAGTGATTTGTCACAATTTTCAGCTGACTCATCAGCAACACATGTTTTTGCAAAATCAGTTACTTCATTCACTAACTTTACATGATCTTCAAAGGGGCACTTCTGAAGAAACTGAGAAAAGGTAACCAGCACCCTGAAACAAAGGACACAGAAAAATGTAGCATAGTAAAACTCTACTATAAAACAGGTTGCTATGCCAGAGAGCAAACCATGTATGTGTATATGTTCTATATTTTATGCATCTTTTTTACTATTATCCAGAAAGCCTGTTCATGTCAAGTATTATCTGAGGCCTTACCAGGCATATGCAGCTTCTTAGGCAAAGAGGATATGTATTTCTTCAATGTTGGAAATATTTGTGAATATTTTTTTGTGCGTGTCAGTAGATATTCACACAGATGGCAAAAAAGCAAACTGTAAACTAAATAGATCTAATTATCAAGACTAGGCATTGCATAAGTCCTTTGAATTATTTAAAACAAAAACAAACCCCACATACCTCTTTGAATTAGTCTGTAGGATGAGACTGACCTTTAAAAAACAAACTATTTTCTCTTTTTTTACTAGATTAAGAAGATATTAAAACGTTCCCAAGAAACCACAGGACTATTTGCTATATAAAGAGGATTTAGTAATTGAGCTGCCAAAGGAACCATATATTAAAATCCTTTCCACCATGCAGGTTGTATAAGAGTTCCAGAGCTGCACTGTCCAATACAGTAGCCATTAGCCACATGTGATTATATAAATTCTAATTAATTAAAACTAAATACCATTTAAATTTTTATTCCTGTATTGCACCTGCCTTATTTAAAGTATTCAATATCCACATGTGTTTAATGTCTACCATTTGGGGCAGCACTGATACAGAATATTTTCATCAATACAGAAAATTCTATTGGACAGCACTATTATAGAGTCTGGACTCTGATGACAGGGGAATATAAGGACTTTAGAGTAATAACCAATGCTATTAGAAATATTAAATTTGATTCTTCAATATTTTAACTTACAGGCCTTTGAAATTTTCTTCTCCCAAATCATTAAACCGATGAGCAAGCTCACTCTTGTCTTGGGGGGAGAAAAAGAAAAAACAAAAGATTTGTCTGAATACTTAAAAAAAAACAAGTTATGATGCTACTTTTTATATTTCTTTCCATTTGATTTAGGTTATTCATTTGCTTCAAAATATTGGGCTCTAATTCCTACAGAAAATCTTAGAATGATGGTGAACTATTTCTTATGTATTTAAACAGAATTATTCAATCACCAAGAATTCGATTTTAAAAATTATTGAATATTTATAGCTTT
The DNA here is from genome assembly GCA_023783475.1 of Daubentonia madagascariensis. Lineage (NCBI taxonomy): Eukaryota > Metazoa > Chordata > Mammalia > Primates > Daubentoniidae > Daubentonia > Daubentonia madagascariensis. The sequence continues at coordinate 3,463,319 of JAKFHU010001268.1, read as the reverse complement.
ATATTCAAACTTGGTTAGATCTAATGCTGTTGTAATATCCATTAACAGCTACTGAGAAGACAGTCTGAAAAGAAATAAATATAAATAACAAGTTCTACCTATTTATAAGATTAACAACACAGGTTTTGTGTTTTTTAATAAAGCATGGCACAATGGATAGGCCTTTGAAGTCTATCTTCAACTCTGTTCTGTGAAGTTTAAGTCACTCTGCCTAAAGTTCCTTTACATGCAAAAGAAAACTACTGTCACTAAACAATTCTCACCATTTTTTTCCTAAGATATTTGAAATATATTATTAATAAGATAACCTTGTAAGGGTTCACGAATACAAAATATCATCACATTCTATAAATAAATGCTAAAGGAAAATTTAATTCTTTAAAGATGTAAGGTTTACTAAAACTTTCTTTTACTAAGAAAATAAAGTAAAAGTTGAACAATAGAAAAATAAAATTCTTACGTGTATCTCGACGAAACACACCCCTGGAATAAGCAGAGCTGAAGAGAAAGAGAAGGGAAATAAAGGTTACCCACTTCATTGTGCCAAAGGCTTGTGGGTTTGATAGAAGAGAAAAGATAGGACAAATGGAGGGATATTAGCACTAATATACTTCTTTAACCAATAATTGTAGATTATTAACTAGACTCATCTTTGCATTTCATTGGCTCCCAACTGATTACAAAATTCATAATACTCCTGCCAAAAAAATTGTTTGACTAAATCCCTTGCGTATATTTGCCATCTGGAACTGTTTTCTTCACAAGACCTTGTCAATTCATTAAAGTTATGTAAAACACCTTATCAAATTTTACATAAGAGTTTAAACGATTTGTACCTATTATTCATTACCACGTTCTTTAACTGCAGTTTCCCATTTGAACATTTTAGTTTTCAATGTTTGCAAAAATGTAACCAAATCAACGACTTTGTTTGGAAAGACATACTAAAGGAGCTAAGTCCCAAATTACATCTATTACGAATTTCAAGTGTGCTTTTACCTATAGGTAATGAAAAATGAAATATTTATACACACACACACACACTATAAGCCTACCATGTCTTTTTCATTCTTCTGAAACCATTCTGTCTTTGAAAAACCTGACATTGCCTCAAATGCAAACTAAAAAAAGCCATAGCAACAATAACATCTAAAATACATATTCAGAAGTTCCATGTTTCCATCCCAGCTCGGGCCTACATGTGATTCAGGCCCAGAGGTAGAATACTTAGATCCAATATGATTATCTTTCATGGGATTTTCAGTTAAAAAGAGATGAGGAGGAAAATGGACCCAAATGACGGTGATGATCTTTGCCATCACGATACACATAAGGACAGGTTGATCCCTGATTCACCTCTACAGGTTATGAGAACGCTTAGACCTTCTTTACCAGGCAGAGGATCTTTCCCTCCCTGTTTCATACTTTTTTCCTTTCTCCCTTTTAATAAATAGAAAATTTGCATGCTCTTCTTTAATGTTACTTTAAATTTCAAAATAAACTAAACATTATTTCTAAAAACAAAGCAAGGATAATTTTTTTAAGTGTTTTTAAAATCTTCCTTTCCTACTCTCCCCACCCAAGGTTCTGATCTCTACTTCTAAAGAAGTATTCTACCTCCGCCCTTTTGCTCTGAAGATGAACTACTGATCTTAACCATTAGGAAAAATGACTTTCTGTGATACAATAATTAGTATCAAGCTGGTTATTTTACTTAATTAAATAACTGAGTCAGTTAAAACTGTCAGTCAAATTGCCCCATGGCACATAGAGGCACAGAGACTAATAAATATTCAAAAGAAGAATTATTTTTCCCATTCAGTCTTATAATGAAAGAAATTTACTTTCTATGATCTTATTTTATTTCATCTTCAGAAATGAATACTATAATAATTAAATAATCAGGCGTAGAAGAGGAGAAAATAGATATTAGATGATAGATAGATAGAAATTTTTTTTTAACAATTCAAAGGAGTCCTGAAAGGGAGTACAAAACTGGTCTTTCAGGACACAAATGAAAAGAAATAAAAGAATGTCTGCCTATGGGATTATTTCCACTGGAAAAACACATCTTTTATAAAGCCAGGAAACTTATATTGGTAAAAAAAAAAAAAAAACAAAGGGAACTATTCTAACTTTCTAAGTAGAGAAAATAATTCTTTCTTGAATAAATTATGTCAACTTTTCTTTTAACTTCCTAGAAAGAGTAGACACTGTTTATTTGAAGTCAGTGACCAACCCCAGCCTTTTCATGACATGGGTCTGTGGGGAAGGCCTATGCAAACACAAAATCCTTATCACTGAATATAATTGTATTACTAATTCACCAGTTCAGGCCTTTGTCACTTACATATATACTTTGTGCATATTTTTTTATTTAACTGATGAATAATATTAGTCTATCTACTTTGTATTGCAATATTATTTTGTAATACATTGATAAATACAAAAAACCCACTCCAAAATTCAAATTCATTATGAATGAATAGAAACTTTGAATTGATTTTCCTATATTTAATAAAGATCCTATAGCTTTAAGCATAAAATTGACAACACGCAAAAGAATCTTTCCTTTCAGTACCAATAAGGTTTTGCATGTGTGTATCCTAGTTAAAGATTAGTAGATAGTAGATAAACTAAAATATTTGTCTTAACACTATCTGCATGCTTAAAATTAATCTTAATTAATAAGAAACAGTACAACATTTGCATTTCGTGGATTCTCAAATTAAGAATCTCTACTTTTTTTCTGAAAACCTCTGGCATTAGTTCTACATGTACATTCTACACTGAGTGAAATAAAACCACATAATTTTTAGTTATTTCTAAATATCTTGTTCTTCAAGCTTTTAAACTCTATGTTTAGTAAGTCATCAAAGGACTCTGGCATGAAAGTAAATGCAAATATTTAAACTAAGATTTATAAATATGGTTTAAAGAATCTCATTTCTAAGTATTTAATAAATAGAAAAATAGCTCCAATGATGTTACAGTGTTTTTGTGGAAGAAGTTTAAAAATAAAGGGTAGTTAAGAAAATTATTTTCTTTGAAAAGAATAATAGCATACTGACCATTTAGAAAAGAAAAAAAATACCTCAGATGAAATGTAAATATACCTGAGAACTAAACCAGAGTCTTTACCTTTTGTCCTTTGTTTTGCATTTATTTGTACGGGATAGAAAAGGTATAGTTTTGAAGATGAACTATCTCTTTGGACCAGTCACTCATTTCTGGCCACCCTAATCATAATCTTAAACCTATATCCTTTTACTACCCTCTGGATTTCTGAAGTTTCCCACCAAGTTATTAAAACCAGGCTTGCCCTCCATCTGTCAATCCATTTGGTCCAGCCTTTATGCCGTCTCCCGCCATGATCGCCATGATAGATTACTACTTCTGATTCTCCTTCTATTAGAAATAAAGTGAAACATATTCATGAAAATGTGACAACAATGTCTAATATTATGCTCAGTGTTTTAACAGAGACTTTCTAGAAACAACTACTTAACCCAAAGTTATTCCAAAATACAAGACATCTGGATTCATTTGGAGAAAAAATTGGGAACAGGAAATCTTTTCTTAGCATTCTTCCAACTATAAAATGAAGATATGCAGAACCTACCTATAGTTAAGAGCCTGGACTGCTCTCTAAAAAATACAGAAGGGTAGAAAAGTAAAAGACTGTTAAGCAACAAACTAACCAACTGAAACATAATCAACAATTTAATTTTTTATTCACTTATAAAGATACATTTACCAATAAAAAAAGAAAATTGCCCAAAATGTATAAACTTATATAGGCACTTCTAATACAAATAAAAAATTGTGATGTAAACATCGATTGTCCCCTCATCTCCCTCCATAAGCCATCCCTCCAAAATACCCACTTAGTGAAAAATTAGTGAAAATTATAGAATTGGCTGAAGATTTCATAGGGGACAAGGAGGAGATAATTTACATCATAAAAACCAGAATAGATCACCATCTTTGGTTTGTTCCATCTTAAAAGTTCTTCTACCCCCAAAGCTCCCATGGCAAAAGGATCCCTTTTTCCACCCTTTCTTCATGTTGTACTGGGCCTCTGGAATTTATATCTACCTCCACTCAAATTTCCTAGCCATTTACTTAAAATTTCTCAGTTGTTTACATGCAGTTTAATTCAGTTCAGTGTCAGTTTCTAGCTACAGACTTGGACATGCAGATCTGTATATATCTCCATGCCATAGGGATCAAGTTGGATTAAATTAACTTTAAGTATCCTTCTACCTTGAACGTTCTATGATTCCTTGTTTTCCATGTGACAGTCATAGAATAAGAAAAGGGCCTGACTGATACGAAAGAATATATCAAATTAGGCAACTGGGATCCAAGTTTGAGAGCTTGTTCATTCCTAAGCTGCACATTGCTCCTCAAGCATCACTCCATAGCTAGTTCAGCTTAACATTTTTAAAAAATGAAAAGGTCACTTAAGTTTGTCTAAACTATAGCAATAAAATGAGACATTCTCATATCTTTTTATCAAGTTTTTCTAATGCAAGAAAAATATAGCTAATGCCTGCAATCCATGCTTATTGATTCTTCCTAAATTAATAACAGACTCTATAAACATATAAATTGAAATTGATAAAAGTAACTCCTATTTCATAATGATAGCTACAGATGGAGATCAAACAAAGGAATGCACCACTGAGTCTATTCATATTCTGTATTTTTTCAAATGTAATTCAAGAGACTTAATATACAAAGAAATTTAAAGTTACAAAAATGAACTTTTTACAACCTCCTTGTAAAACACCAAAGGAAGCTATATTTTTGTGTAGCTAAAATATTCCTATGTTGAAATTTTAGTGGATCAAGTTTAGAATGTTTTCATTAAAAGGTAGAATTTTTTTCTCTTTGATGTCTTCTAAAGCTTTAAAATTTGTGAGATGTTTTGTAATCTCCCAGTGCCAGTTTTTAGCTAACGCTTCCCTGACCTGTTACCCAGTTGAACCTTGGAATTTAAGTCTTGGAATTCTCATGAGTTTTTCAAGCAACCATGTGTGTGCTAACAGCAAGAAATAGGTTATTTGATCAAGAAAAAACTTGTAACAATTAAGAAATATATCAAATAAATAATTGGCATATGTTCACCTTTTTTTAAGAGAAACTCATCTCTAGCTTAATTATAATAAACTGTATAATGTAAATGCTTTCAAAATGAATTTTAAATATTAGTACTAGGCATTTAAGCATTGAATTATTCAAAATTAGTTTTTCATTATATAGACACTGAAAAGAATAAAATTCTTTTGTTAGAATAATATACATAGGTTTGGAGGTTTGGTTTGCAAAAATAGTTCATTTAACAATAATGTGTTACAATGAAAATATGCATTCAGATAGAATAAAGAATTAATTTCAGTAGCATATTATATTGATAATGGCACTCTCCTTCAGAAATGTTTCTGATTCACTTATATTAATAACATATCCAGTATATGTAACACCAATAGCTTAAATTACTAGATAAAATTGGCCAGGCACAGTAGTTCATGCCTGTAATCCTAGCACTCTGGGAGGCCCGAGGCAGGAAGATCCCTTGAGGCCAGGTGTTTGAGACCAGCCTGAGCAAGAGCGAGACCCCGTCTCTACAAAAAATAGAAGAAATTATCTGGGCATCTGTAGTCTCAGCTACTCGGGTGGCTGAGGCAGGAGGATCACTTGAGTCCAGGAGTTTGAGGTTGCTGTGAGCTATGATGACTCCATGGCACTCTAACCGGGGTGACAGAGCAAGACTCTGTCTCAAAAAGTAAAAAAAAATTACTAGATAAAATAAATACAATAATTATTTCAATTCAATTTTAATTTTTATATTTACTCTATTATTTATTTATTTATTCATGCCTTAAAATTATATAAATTAGCCTCTCCACCTTTAATGTCTTGAAGGCAAATGGCTGTACTGATAAGTCCAAACTTCTCTCTGCAGGTACATAGAAAACTGGCAAAAAAATGCATCAGGAATGATAGCATCTAAAAGCAAACATTGCCCTGGCATCAACACACATACTATTTATTTAAAAACAACAGTGTTCTTGCTGACAGAGCATGATCCACAAAGATTGTTTCATACTTATTTTAAGTAGTGCCACCTAGTTTTTCATTCATGCTCAAAATTTATTGAGTGTCCACTATATACCAAGCATTTACTAGACTCTGAGGATACAAAGGACTAATGAAACACAGTCTCTGACTTCAAGGAGTTCACAGTCTAACAGGGGAGACAGACATGTAGGAAGATAATTAAAAAACAACATTATAAGTTACCATGTACATAGAATATAAGATACTTCTGGGATAATAATGAAGTAGAGGAGAAGCTCTAAATCCAAGGGCAATCTCATGCATAAATAAGATGTGTGGGCTGTAACCACCTTAGTCACCTGTGCAACTCAACAGACTTGAAACTTCAAATTTGCATTCACTGGGTCTATTTTTGCTTGTGAAGGAAATTTGCCTGGAGAAATGGAACGAATAGTCTGAGGACTGAGGGAAGGAAGGAGGAGATGAAGATGTGTAATTTCTAAATGTTTGACAAAAGACCAAAGCAAAGAGTTAGGTCCCAACTTCAAAGATGATGGAACTTTCTGCAGAACCTTAAGAAAGAAAAGAAAAGCAAGTTGGCACGCAGAAAAGAAAAGCAGAATTTACAATTATCCAAGTTTCCAGGCAAAGCTAAAAATGGAAATGTGGTCATTTTAATACTACACACCCCAAAGAAAGATACTATCCTTGTAGAACCCACAAAACTTGTGTGGGGAAGTAGTCTATCTAAGATGATTGGCAAAGTCAGTATACCACCCAGGTATTTTGGGATGAAACAGTGTTCCTGATTCAAGCAGTATATATTTAATACCATGTGCCTGAAAGTCTAAAAGGGCTTTCCTGGGAAACTGCCATTTGAGCTGAGAATTTGTTAAATAAGCATGAGTAAAAAAGAAAGAAAATAGCCTTCTAAGCAGAGGAAACAACATGTGCAAATGCTTGGGGCAAGAAAGAGCTTGAAAGAAACCAGGAAAAAGGCTAGACGAAGGGTTGGAGGGAAGCACAGTGTGAGATGAAATATGAGTACAAGAGATAGCTTTGTACGTCATCTTAGCTATAGTAAGTATTTTGGTCTTTATTCTAAAAGCAATGAGAAGATGTTAAATGAAAACATGAGGGGTGGGGTTTCCACATGCACATAAATGAGGCCTCTCATAGTGCAGGATGGAGTCAAGGCAGGTAGAGAGGAGAGGTGGGCCAGGGTTGGGGGCTGCTTCTCCCCAGCACAAAACTCGACAGAGATAAAATTAGCAGGGCTTGATGGATTGAAAGTGAGGGAAGTAGAGGTGTCGTGATGATTTCTAGCTTTCTGTCTTATACAATTTAATGACGGTGGTACTACTCACTGGTCTAAGAAGCACTGGCCAAAGACCAGAGCTATATGGGAAGATCATTAGTATGATTTGGAGGTGTTGGATTTAAGGCATCTTTGAGACATTTAAGAAGAGATGTCAAGTAGGTAGTTATAGATATATGGATCTAGAGGTCAGAGGTGAGGCCTAAACTTGGAATATTATTTGTGAGCCATCAAGAAGTGCAGTATTGAAATAGCCTGCAGAGAGAGCAAAGTGAGAAAAGGAAAGGCCCATGCTGGAGTCTCCAGAAAGATCCAAGATCAAAGAACAGGGAGCCAGAAAAGAGGGGGAAAAAATCAAGGCAGTGTTACATCAAGGAACACAAGGGAAAAGAATGTTTAAAGAAGACTAGGTCAAGAGTTACAAATATTACTGACAGAGATAGATGAAAACTGAAAAAACCATCTCTTGCATGGGGGTTGCCAATATCCTTGACAGAACTGTTTTGATAAAATGATGAGATCAAAAATCACACTGGAGTGGCTAGAGAAGTGACTGGGAGATGAAGAATTAAAAACTCCAGTATAGATAACTTTTCTAAGGAATTTGGCTGCCAAGGGTGGGTGTTGAAGAGTGTTGAGGGTCAAAAAAATTTTTGCTTGTGAGTATTTAGAAGCCAAATGAGAAGGTTTCCACTGAGAGGCAGATGTTAAATATGCAGGAGAGAAGAGACAGTTGATGAATTCTTGAGCTGGCTAATGGAATAAGATCCAAAGTACAAGTGAAGATAAAGAGAGGAGCTCAACTAGTAAGACTGAAAGGAAGGAGGACAGGATGGGTGTAGAGATGGTCGGATATGTTCATTTAGGATCAGGAAAACAGGGGTAGTCACCTCTTGTGACTTCTATTTTCTCTGTAAAGTAGGGGTTGCTAAGAATGAAGGACTTGGAGTTGAATATTTATGGGAAATAAAGAAGGTTGAAGTAGTCATAAAGAATGAGAGAGTGTCCTGAACAGGGGCTTATTGCCTTAGGCTAAGTTGAAAAGTTAAAAAAAAAAATTCCATCTGTGGCACTCATCTTCCTCTCTAATCCCTCACAAGACCTCATGATAATTCCTCTCTCCCATTCCACTGCCCTCTTCACACCTCAAACACCTATCTTAGACTCCTGACCAGGACTAATCTCGTAAGTGCCTCAATTTCCCCACTATTACCCAGCCTCTGAGGTCCATGTGCCTCCTCTCTAATGCTCAACCCATGCCAAACCTTCCAATTCTTAACTTGTTGGCAAATTCAGGTAGGCGTTAAACATCAACAATCTTATTAAAACTAATGCCACAAAACCTGACAGTCTCTCCTTATTTCAAACTAATGCTTTCAATGTCCTCATCACTTCATTTTCTCCCCCAAACCACACCTAAACTTCCTGGAAATGGAGACATTTTGGAAAGGACTGCTTTTGTGTCAGTGAATTCCTAGTGGGTGGAATCTCAGGTGACAACATGGAGAGAAGAACATGAAGCAGTGGTTTCATGGTGCTTCAAATCTCACCATGTAGGTCCTATCCCACTAGGACAAAAGGTTAACTGACCCTTGTAAATAGCCATCAGGGCCTGAACTTTGGCGCTTGAACTTTGGAATCTCTATTTAGCTATGCAGAAATTTTTTTTTTTTTGATCATTGAGGTTGTTAGATCAATGTTTCCTTACAGTTGAAATGCTGCAATTTGTGTTCTACATCCCCAATATAAGTTTCTTGAAAGCACAAACCATGTCTTATGCTCATCATATCTAACACCAGATCCAGCACATGCCTTATATGTGGGAACCATTCACAACTTCCATTAACTATCAATTTAATTTGGCTGATCAAGAGGCACCTGCACCTATGTGGTAGGTGGCCATGAGAAATTTGATACTATGTGTCCTCCTGCATTTTTCTTTTCTCATCAGAATGCTATCCAGGAATTAGTGTAGTTAGAGGGATAAAATGAGGTAAACAGGTTAGCAAAAGCTACCTTACTTCAATCCTGACAAACTGAAGAGGGAAAAAACATTCTAGCCACTAGTCATACCGGGGTCTATTTAAATAGCCCAGTGACATATTCCATTGGCCCAGCAGCCACATTCTTTGCCCAGAACGTTACTTGATAGATACTTAGAGTGTGCCATATGGCTGACACTTCTTTGCCCTCCCCACTCAAATCCAAGTCCCAACCCAGTATTAATTCCCATTTATATATTTTTTTGTATTTGGTTTATGTAAGGAAGCAAAGGGATGCTGAAGGAGTTCAAATACGAAAATCTTTCCAATGACTCAATCACCCTGTGAAGCAATGTTATTTGTTGCAGAAAAACTTGCTCATGGCCACTTACCACGTGAGTGCAGTTGCTTCTTGATCAGCCAAATTAAACCGACAGCCACAAATCAGTCCATTCAGAGGTTATTATTTGGTTCATTCTCATTATATCTTAAAATTGTGCATAATCGTGGGAAACATCACATATGAAATGTGTCTACAAGAATAGGGAAGGGAGGGCATTGGTGACATTCCTTTACTCAATAGGAAAAATCTGGTGTAGTCAGACATTAAGACAGATACACTTCTTTTTAAACTAAAACATGTGTTTTTATAGGAAAAAGTATGAAGTGGTGGGATTTCATGCTATTTAATGTTCTTTGCCATCCACATCTTGGGGTATGTCTAACTAACTCATTCATGAATTAGACGCTGCTCTACTTGTAGCCATGATTATCTAGGAAAAATTTCTGTACCCTGTGAACTCAAACTTATTTCCTAATGCCATATGGCACAACTCCAAAATCTATATTAGCCTTGACCTTTCTTTTACAAGATCCTTATTGCCAAAAATCTCTACAATACATCTACTACAGTAAGATCCTAATTTCCAACTATCTTTAGAACAATTTTTAAACAGGGTTATGAAATAAATTTATTAGTAAAATAAAATTAATAGAAGAGGTCAGAGTGAATTGCATACAGTAGGATTAGTACTGTTTTGTGAAATTTTTGCTGTACCTGTATACATTGGGTCATCATGTAAAATCTGTTTCTTACTATGGTCACTGTCAAAAAACCTTGGAGATCCATCTCTCCCCATGAAACTCACTTGACATTAGTTCAGTATGTCAGTATGTTCAAAATCAATTGGTCATCTTCCCACCACAACCCTCATCTAATTTTTTCCAAGTTTACCTGTTTGGCTTACAATATCATAACTGTTCATGTTACCCATTTTCATAGCTTTGTAGTAACTTTAATACCTCCTTCTCCTTAACTCAAGTATCCAATCTGTCCCTAAATAGTTCTGATGCACCCTTTAGTTTTATTTAGTTAAATAGTTTTAGCCTATCCTCACATTTATTTTTAATCCACCAGGACACTAACTCCATTCTGGTTCAGGGTCTCACCAAATCATGCCTCAGTTATTATAATAAACTGTTAATTAATGTTCATACCTTTAGTCCCTACCTACTCTGATTAATCCTAAAGGTTTCCTCCCCTTAAAATTTTTTATTGGCTCCCCATTACATTTTAAATAAATGCCAAGCTTCTTACTTTGGTATTCAAAATGTTCTATAATCTGATTCCACTAGTTTATAATGTCCCTGAAAGCAGAAGCTCTATCTGTCTCCATCACTGCAATATCAACATTGGAAAGCACATGCCTCGCATACAGTATGTGTTCAACAATGTTAAATAGATGAGTAAATGAATTAACAAATACACAAAGGAATGGCATCAGTAGCATAATATTTTATTTCTCTTTCATATATAAATTTCCCCATTCACTCAGTTATATTCCTTGTAACATTTTTTGCAATCCTACAAAGCATAAAATACTATATTTTTATAAGAAGATATACAAGGTGCTATGAAGGCACCTCCCTCTTTCCCAACATGTCATGTTCATTTCCAGACCAAAGTCTTTGCTTATTGGCTTATCTCCCACCATGATGATTTCCCCTTGTTTTCTACTTATTTATATCTTCCCATCTTCAGAGCATACCTCCAGACCTTCTCTCCCCCTGTCTTAAGTTCTTCTCACTCTTTTCTGATGATCTCTATTATCTTGTTTTCCTTCTTAGTCATATCTCTTGAATTTATAAGGTTTTATTAAATTGTTAACTATTTTATGAGTAAAGGTTTTTCCTACTCATTGTATTCTTCATAAAATCTCAGCTCAGTACTAGATGCTTAGTAGATAATCATTAAACCTATGAATTAAATAAAGTGAGTAAAAATTTTCAAAGTGATTGTATTATGGAAAAAACAGAGGAAGGCTGTTAAATCTACAACTCTAGCAAACTGAAGATTCATATAAGTAATCACATACATTCCCAGCATATAGTAGGTGCTTTGTAAATATTTGTTTGAATGAATGAATGAACAAATAAACAGTTTCCAGTCTATTGTTCATCAACTCCTCAATATCCATGAAAGTATAATAAAAACCCATGAGTTTATTGCAAATAGAAATTTTGCATTAATTCATGATAAGGCTGCAAACACTAAGTATCACAAGAACGGAAAAACAAACACCACATAAACTCACCGTCAAATTGGTACTAATTGATCAACACTAATGTGCACATATGAAAATAACATTCATCAGGTGTCAGGCAGGTGGTGGGGGGGAGGAGGAAACGGGTATATTCACACCTAATGGGTGTGGTACGCACTGTCTAGGGGAGGGGCACGCTTGTAGCTCTGACTCAGGTGGTGCAAAGGCAATATATGTAATGTAAATGTTTGTACCCCCATAATATTCTGAAATAAAATAAATAAATAAATAAAAAATCTCAAGTGCATTTATACTGGGTTAGAACTAGATTTACTCTACTGAAGCACTGAGTATGTCAGGAGGAAGAGGACAGCAGGGGACTCTCTGCTTATTTAACAAGCATTTATAAAATGCCTACAATTGGCCAGTCCCTGTTCTCAGCAGTGCTTTACCAGCAGTAGCATATTTGCTCCTCTGAAAATCTTATTATGACAGCATTGTTATTATCCCATTCTACAATTGAGGAAACTGAGGTTAAGGTAAAGTAACTAGGATTAAGTAACTTGCCCAGGATCAATAGCTAGTGACCAACTGAGCAAAGGATTATGTATTCAGACAGTCTTGAGTCAGAAGGGGGTATATATATATATATATATACACACACACACACACACATATATAAAACATATTTTTATATATATCAAAACACACACACTATATATATATATATAAAAAAATCAATGGTGCCTTTCAAAAAATTAGGGCAATTATTCTCTGATAGTTCCTTAAAACTATTATTGTATTGGCAAAGCTACATTCATTGTTATTGGCAATGGAAAACTTTGGGGTGAGGGGTTAAACTGCAGAAGCTGGCATGAGGATGTACCCTTTTTTTCTTATGCTTTACTCTTTGTTCTTCCCAAATAGGGTCTCTAAGTGTCATAGAGGTCTTGCTTCATACCTTTCCTGTAACCTACAGCAGCAAGCCAGATAGTAGAGGGGGCAGTACAAGCTGAAGAAGAAAACAGACACTGGCAACCACGCTGGGATTAAGGCACTAAAGCATCCATGACTATTTGAAATTTCAGATAGTCTCATGATAAATCCAGGATGAAATCCACTATTTCATATTACTTTATTCCACTGTTTTAAAAATAGTTGCACAAAGCTTTATTTTATAATATTTTAATATTCTTTTCAATTATTTCTTTGCCACTGCTAAAAGACATGTAGAAAGAAAACTCTTTTAACACTCTAAAAACAAAGTTCTTCTAACCCACACCAAGTCCTGATCTTCCTAGGAAGATTAGGTTTGAATTTGTTTTCAGTTTAGTTGTACTGATGATTACCTTTTAAGGTAAGTATGTTGGATGAGACATCTGTGGAATTTATTTGAAGAAAGTTGGCTGCTCTGATACAAAACTGCTGGATTAAGCAGAAGCAGAGTGGACTGGAATGATAAATACAAATTCAAGCCATGTGAAGGCTGCAACCAGAAGAAACAAGGTACTCCTGGGAATGAGCAGCCTTTCAGTAATAATTTTCTAGAGATCTTCTGGATAAGATATACAATCACTGTACAGAACTACCAATGCACATTTTCTTTCTTTCTTACTTACTCACTGAGTTCATTCAAATGACTGTCTGGTATCTGTTATATTTCTCACATATTTTTAGTATCTGAGTTAGGTACCATGTGAGGTATTATCATGTATTGACTAAAAGCACAGGCTTGGGAGTAGGCTTCCCAAGTTTAAATGCCAGCTCCACTGCTTACTAGCTGTGTGGAATTGGGCAAGTCACTTCAACACTCTGTGCCTTAATTTTCTCTCCTGGGGATAAAGAATAATATTAATTCATGGGATAATTATAAGGATTAAATTAGTTAATGCATGTCAAGTATAAACAGTGCCTGGCCCATATTGACATAACTAGCATTATCATTATTACCATCAGAGAAAACAGGCTGGGACCAGCACAGGGTCTTATCTCAAAAGTGTTCAAATGAAATTGTAGTTATAGACATACATGCAAGAACACTTAATCAACAAGGCAAAACAGTATATGGCTAGCCACAGATTGGCCACAAGAGAGTCTAAGGTTGTCCACACAGGAAGGGAGAATGTTCTATGGATCAGGTAGTTAGAGATGTGACTTAATCTAGGTCTTAGAAAATGGGTGCAAATTGGACATTTTGCTATCTTCATTATTCAAACCAATCCAGTATTAAGAGAATAGAGCAGAATCTTAGGACTAGAAAAGTCCTTAGAGATCACTGATTACATGCCCTTTGTTTTACAGATAAGAATATAAAGGCCAGTTAACCAAACCATCGACAAATTTTTTTGGTGACCTACTATGTGCCAGCCTCTATTCTAAGTGTGGGGACTCAACATTGAACAGAACACACATATTCCTTAATCCAAAGGAGCTGACATTCCAGTGGGAAGACGACAAATAAGCAAGTAAATAAACAAGTAAACAGACTAATTTCATGTACTGGTAAGTTGAGGACAATAAAATCAGGGAGAGTGAGTGATCGTGATAGTGAAGGGCTGCAGATTTCCCAAGGGTGTCAGAGAAGGTGTGTCTGAGGACGTGACACTTCTGTTGAGATCTGAGTGAGGACAGGAGAAAGCCATGGTGAGACTAGGGGTGGGGGTGAGGAATGAGGTCATTCGAAGTAAAAGGCACAGTAAGTGAAAAGGTTCTAAGAGAGGATGAAAAGGAGGCCAGGGTGGCTATAGCAGAGTAAACAAGGGCAGAGTAGAGAGATGAGACCTGGAGGGAGGCAGAGAAGAAGGACTATTTAGACCTAAGTAAGGAGGTTGAACTTTTTTCCAGCTGTTGTGTAAAGTCATAGGTCAATTCCTAAGAAGCTGCATGACAAGATCTGATTTATACTTTAGAAAGATCTCTGTCTGAATGTGACAGACCACAGTGGGCATGAGTGCAGGTAAGGAAACTTGCAGGCTGTGGCAGTAGCCCAGGTATGAGATGAGGAGGTCTAGACTAGGATTATAGCAAAGGAAGTGGTCAGCAGTGGTCAGATTCTGAATATATTTTCGGAGCAGAGCTGCCAACAATTACTACAAATTAGGTGTGAGGTGTGAGAAAAAAAGAAAAAGGACTCAATAATGACTCTTGGGTTTTGACCTAAACAACTCAGAGAATGCTGGGGCCATTTACGGAGGTGGGAAAGGCTGGGGAGGGCAGTAGGAAGGGGAACCAGAGAGGGGAAGATGGGAGGATATATACTAGGTTTAAGGAACATAATTACTAGTTCTGTTTGGCCTTGTTAAGTTTGAAATATCTTTTAGACTTAGACATCCTGGTAAAAATGTGATGCTCCACAATATATGAATCTAGAACTCAGGGGAGAAGGGCTGGATATAAATAAAAATTTGAAAAAATAGTACATAGATAGTGTTTAAAGCCATGAATTTAAATGAGATCATCTAATCACCCAGAAAAAGAGTGTAGACAGGGAAGAGATAAATGCTCAGGATGGAACCCTTGGTACTACAACATTTAGGGTGGAGGAGGAGCCAGAGAAAGCCAATGAAAAGGAGCAGGTGGGAAGTAAGAGAAAACAAGGGGCATCTGCAATGTACAAGTCTAAAAAAGAAGATTCAGACACTTATGCAATGGGATGTCGCCAGTCAGTAGCACAGTTAGGACTGCTGTTATTACCTTGTAAGTAACTTATAAGCACCTTGAAGACAGCAGAGGACTTAAATTCCTAGCTATTTTATTTCTGTGTCACCAACCATTAATAGAGCTAAATATATGGTGAAACATATGGAAAAAACTCACTGAGTTATTGTTGATTGATTACACATATATATGACACAATGAAAACCAAGTTTACCTTGATAGGAAAGATAATAAACTTCCATTTTTACTTATTTGTAGCCCTACTGAGTTGCAAATGGATATTTCTGTGTTATATCACTCAGTTATCCTCATGAACAATTATTGGATAGTCAAATCACACTCTCTGATTTAGTGACATAACACCAATCTTGACGACCATGCCTGCATACCGTCACCCTAAGATTTAAATAATCTTGTGCAAAGAACAAGATATACTTATAATTATGTTTGATTTGGACAAAGAGTTAATTGAAAATCTTTCTTGGGAGTTTACACTGTGTTAAAAACATTTTTAAGCCTTTATGAACTGCAAAAAAATGTGAAGATGCACATTAATTTCTTCCAAGGATTTTACAAATTAAAAGTGAACACATGCCAAAAAAATCTATAATATAAGACAACAGGCTGTGAGTGTTAAATAAAGTAACAAGCAATATGTATTTCCATTTATTCGTAGTACTTTTAAAATTTAATGTATAGAAATATCCAACACTTTGCACTTTAGAATCACTTCTAACCCGAGTTAATTCCTTTTGCATAAAAAAGTACCCTGTAGAAGTCCTTCAGTATATTAAATAATAAATTTATTTAAAGATTTTTAAACTATAATATCAGCCCATCCACCACTTTGAAGGCCAATGACCTGATGTTGACATTTTAATCCTTTACCACAGATAATTTGCAAAACTCAGGCAGACAGCAAATACCCTACAACCCTAATCAACAAAGAGTGAACTATGTCCATTGAATAGTATACTCTGGGCAAATGAATTACAGAAGTCCACACAAAAAATGACCTTCAAGGACTAGACTAGCTCTGGGAGAAGGAGAAATGCTGAGTATGGTATTTGTGTATCAACTGGGGAGATCTCTTGGGCAGATAATCAACAAATGAGTCTCATTATTCTGTAACGTAGGTGACAGTTTACAGCTCTGAAAAGCTCCAATGATAAACACAATAAAACAATCATTTACTTAAACATGACAGTAATCTAATTTGGGGAAAAATTTAAAAATAGTTTATTGTTTTGTCTTACATGTTCTGCTGAGCCCATTTTTAGCACATCAGTGGTGAGACATAGTCGTAAAGAACAATGTGGTAAAGTAAAACTAGGGATTATTATGTCAATTTTCTACAACACCTGGGAAAATCACTTTATCTCTTCCAATGTGAAAAAAATCCTGAAAAATTGCAATAAGTGCCAAATTACATGCAAATTTTAAAAATGATTCCAGGGACATTAGACTTAGTTTAGAAAAGTTCTTTTGCACTCTAGCCCACTGTCAAAGACCCATGAGGTACAAGGAGAACACACAGCCCTGATATTGCTACTTTCATATTCAGATAGAAAAATGGCTAAAACACAGACTGCCTGGGTGTGATCCTCCCACTGCTGTTTACTAGTTTTTGCCATAGGACAAGTTAGCTTCTTTGTGCCTCAATTTCCTCAACTATAAATTGGGGAGGTGAATTTGTTTTGAGGATTCAGTGATTTAATACATGTAAAGTGCCTAGAAAGTACTAGGCACATAGCAAATACACAATGAACATTGGCTATTATTATTATATTGTTATTGTTATTATATGTAGTAACCATACAAGTACATGTGTATGTGAAAATCATGATGTCTTTAAAGAAATAAGCAAACAAATGAAAATGAAGAGCCCAAGAAGTTTAGCAAACTGATAATGCTTTAGATAGACAGATAGACAGACAGGTGAGCAGATAGATGATAGAGGCATATTAAACACACCTACTCACATATATCCTATTCTTAATTACTAGCACATGCACAAGTCACTCTAGAAAATATATGCAAGACTAACGTACAAGCTCTTTGTAAAGGACCTTTATATTTTCCCTGTTTCAAAGTCTTGGAAGGATCCAGTTAAAAGGAGCCAAAATTAATCTGGAATCCCTAAAAGGAGAAAAAATCAAAAACACTAGTAAATTTTATCTTATTTATTTTATACAAACATGTTAAGTGACTAGCATAGTGCCAGGCACCTAGCAGAATCCTGCACATCAATGTTAAAACAGGAGTTGGAGTCAGTTCTTAACTCTGCCACTAACCTTGGAGTAAATTACTTTTCAGCATCTCAGTTTTACAGCTACTAATGCAGACGATAATTGTAACTATGTATTATTCATAAGTTTTTCTGGTGTTTAGCATTATTTAAATGTTTTTCAAAGTGAATTAGGGTTCAATGTTAAATAATCCTAGTTTATCATTCAAAAAATGACATCACAGAAGGGATCATTTCTCTAAAGATCCTTACCTTCTAATCTCAGTGTGACATCAAAAAATGCTTTTAAGGGGTACAAAAATATAGTTAGGTAGAAGGAATAAGTTCTAGTATTTAACAGTAAGGTAGAGAAATTAAAGTTAACAATAATTTGTTGTATATGTCAAAATAGCTAGAAGAGAAGAATTGTAATGTTCCTAACACAGGAAAGATAAATGTTTAAGGTGATGGATATTCCAGTAACTCTGATTTGATCATTACACATTATATATAAGTATCAAAATATAGCATGTACCCCAAAAACATTTACAACTAATATATACCAATAAAAATACAAAAAACAAGCAAATACGCCTCAGGATCCCTTTATTTTATATGAGGATTCCCAAAATCTTTGGGATTGATATTGTCATCCCTGTCATCTGGATAATTACAAAAACTCACAAACTAAAGCCAACTTGTCCCCACAAAATAAAACAAATACCAGTACCTATGTAGCGAGATAACATTTCTTGATCTAATATATTCTCTTCCTTTTTTTAGAAAATGTTGATTTTTAGCATCAACCAGTTAGGCCATTGTGTGTTAAATCCTTTGGAAGAGGGATGTAAAGGATGCAAAGTAAGGACAAAGGTTCTTTTTGTCAGGCGTGGTGGCTCACGCCTGTAATCCCAGCACTTTGGAAGGCCAAGGCAGGAGGATTGCATATGGCCAGGAGTTTGAGACCAGCCTAAGCAACATAGCAAGACCCCGTCCGTCTCTACAAAAAAGTAAAAAAAAAAAGTAGCTGGGCACGGTGGCACACGCCTACAGTCCCAGCTATTCAGGAGGCTGAGGGAGGAGGACTGCATGAGTCCAGGAGTTTGAGGTTGGAGTGAGCTATGATCACACCACTGCACTCTAGCCCAGATGACCGAGTGAGACCCTGTCTCCAAAAAAAAAAAAAATAAAGGACCAGATAGGCAATGACTCACATCGCAGTAGACAGCTGTGTGGACAAACAACTAAGGGACTGATGGGCCCCTCGCCCTGTGTCTTGGCATCTCATGGCCAACACAAATAAAGCAAGGAGAGCCCAAACTGATGAAAATGAAAATTTCTCCACTTCAGCAGGTACAAAATGGGAATGAATTTGACTTACAAAAAATTAAGGAACGTTTTCAGGAACAAGGTAAGGATGTCTTCTCAACATTGCTTTTCAATAGTTTTCAGAAAAATGAAAAAACCGTCATTGTTTGCAGATAACATGATCATTGATCGTCTATGTAGAAAATGTGAACGAATCAGAAAAGAAAGAACTAGTAAACAATTATAGCAAGATTGCAGGATATAAAAATGAACTGCTTTCCTATATATCAGCAATGAACAAGTGGAATTTGAAATTATAAACACATTACTATTTACATTAGCACTGAAAAAAATGAAATACTTAGATATAAACTAACAAAATATGTATAAGATTTATATGACAAAACTCTGATTTAAAAAACCAATGAACTAAATAAATAGAGAGATATTCCAAGCTCATGGATACAAAGACTCAATACTGTCAAGATGTCAGTTCTTCCCAACTTGATCTATAGAATCAATGCAATTGCAATCAAACCCAGCAAGTTATTTTGTAGATATTGACAAACTGATTCTAAAGTTTACATGGAAAGGTAAAAGATCCAAAGTACTGAACACAGTCAGAGAACTGATACCATCCAACTTCAAAACTTACACTATAATCTATAGTAATCAAGACAATGTGATACTGGCAAAAGAATAAGCAAATAGATCAGTGAAACAGAATGGAAAGCCCAAAAATAGACACACATAAATATAAATATGCATAAATGTGAATATAGTCAACTGATCTTTGACAAAGGAGCAGAAGCAATACAATGGAAAATGATATTGTTTTCAACAAATGGTTCTAGAACAACTGGATATCCACGTGCATAAAAATGACTCTAGCCACAGACCTTATTCCCTTCACAAAAAATAACTCAAAATGGATTACAGACCTAAATGTAAAAATAAAGCTATAAAACTCCTAGAAAATAACACAGGAGAAAATCTAAATGTCCTTGGCTTTGGCAATAACTTCTTAGATATGACACAAAAGGCACAATCCATGAGAGCAAGAATTGATAAGCTAGACTTCATTAAAATTAAGATTTTCCGCTCTGCAAAAGACACTGTCAAGAGAATGAAAAGAAAAGACATAAGATGGGAGAAAATGTTTGCAAAAGACTTATGATAAAGGACTGTTATCCAAAATATACAACAAACTCTTAAAACTCAACAATAAGAAAGCAAGCAACCTGATTAAAATATGGGCCAAAGATTTTAACAGACACTTCACCAAAGAAGATATACAGATGGCAAATAAGTATATGAAAAAAATGCTTCACATCATATGTCATCAGGGAAATACAAATTAAAACAATGAGTTACCACTACACACCTATTAGAACGGCCAAAATCCAGAACACCGGCAACACTAAGTGCTGACAAGGTTGTGGAGCAACAGGAACTCACATTCATTGCTGGTGGGACTGCAAAATGTACAGCCACTTTGGAAGACAGTTTGGCAGTTTCTTACAAAACTAAACATACTCTTATCATATGATCCAACAATCACACTCTTAGGTATTTACCCAAAGGAGCTGAAAATTTATGTTCATACAAAAACCTGCACATGGATGTTTATAGCAGTTTTATATGTACTTACCAAAACTTGGAAGCAATCAGGATGTCCTTTAGTAGGTGAATGGGTAAATAAACTATAGTACATCCAGACAGTGGAATATTATTCATCACTAAAGAGAAATGAGCGATCCAGCCTGGAAAAGGCAAAACTGTGGAGACAGTAAAAAGATCAGTGGTTGACAGGAGTTAGCGGGGATAAATAGGAGAAGCAAAGAAGATTTTTATGGCAGTGAAAGTACTCTGTATGATACTATAGTGGTGGATACGTGTCTCAAATTTGTCCAAACCCACAGAACACACAACACAAAGAGTGAACCCTAATTAAACTATGGACTTTGGGTGATAATGATGTGTCAGTGTAGGTTCATCAAATGTACCACCCTGGTGGGAAATGTTGATAATAGAGGAGACCATGCATGTGTGGGGACATAGAGGAATATAGAAAATCTCTGTACCTTCCTCTCAATTTTGCTATGAACTTATTATAAAATTGCTCTAAAAAATAAAATCTATTTTTAAAATGTAAAAAGTTACATTCTCGTGCAGCTGCTTTGATTACAAAACACACACGAACTCTTTTTCTCTCTCTCTCTCTCAAACACACACACACATATTTAAGTAAATTAAAACTAATTTTGCTTGAAAACTTATCTATATCCCCCCAAACTTTTAGCAAACCCCAAAGGTTGCACAAATCCATGATACATGTAAGAACCCAAGATATCATATATAATGGCAAAAAAAATCATTCAAATAAATTAATTATTCAGGGTCATTTTTTCTATTATTTGTAAATAATATTATTTTATGAAAGTAAATCTTATTCAGACATTTTCAGAAGAAACAGAATGTAAGTGCCATTTTCAAAAGCCACTTGATTTTGGTTACATTATCAGTATCTTGAAACTAACATTTTTCCAATCTATGGTCACAATGTTATATATATTTGCATATATTCAATGACTACATGTAAAATTTTTCAATAGTTTCTATTAGTTATTTTCTTTAAATAATCGAAGTCAGATTTCTGTTTCAATCTTGATAACCTGGCATTGCTACAAGTTTTCCTGTTTTTATTCCAACTGTGTATATTCATAGAATTTAATCATATACCCTAGTAAAGACTTTTAAAGAGACCTTGAGCTCATTTTGAAATACCACTATGCTCTGCTGAAGTATTCATTGTTTTAGTCAATCATTCCATAAATATTTACTGAGTGCCTGAAATGTGCCAGGAATTGTGCTAAAGGTGCGAGCAAAATGCCTTGTTCCCAATGCACAGTTCAATAAAGTCAACAGTAAATATCTTCAACACATAGTTTTTAATGTTTTTATAAAATCCAATATGTGTGTAGAGATTATGATGACACTAGTAGAATTCTATAGTTCACAAAAATCTTTGGAAATAAGAAAGACTAGTGAAATTCCATTAATTTAAAAAGTCCATGGGACTAGCCACTTAATTTGTTTGTCTTTTAAATTATATATCATTTATGAAATTAAAATGAAAACTGACATCTCATAGTCCATTGGATTTACATTATTCTTCAATTTTAAAATGCCATCAATTATAGATATAGCATCAATTTAATAACTTTTAGTAGAAAAAGGAAGAAGGAAAAAAGGACAACACTAAAAAACACATATCAATTGCAAAATGTGTCCTAATTTTAGAAATGTTACAATGATGAAACAAATGTGCATCTTAGATTAGGGAACTGTGGTATTTTAAAGGTCAAATTTTGGAATCTTTATTCCCATCCAGCAGAATTGTGTTATTCAGCTGAGTACAGAGAATGTAAACCTAAATTAGTATGTTCCTTGAAAATCAATAGACAATTTTTTTCAGGAAAAATCTAGCAAAACTGGTGCTTTACTGCTTCACAAAACAAATTATTCTCAACTATCAATTGCTGTCAAAATTGATTGGCTGATGTTAATACCTCAGAGATCACACGTACCTTCTCATATACCCTATCAATTCTGAATATACATCAAACTCATAGATCATTGTATTCTAATGGTCTGGTCGCAATTTAAGGAACTTTTTAAATAAGTTATGTGTTTTTATAATCACATACCACAGCAAGCTTGCTACCCCGACAGAGAAATTATAGAGTTAATGAATTCAGGAAATATTTTAACAGGATTTAATTCAATTTGATTCAAATTAAAACAAAAAGTGGTCTTCTGGATGCTTGGAAAAATAAACCAATAGATATGTGATACCAGTCAAATTAGAGAACCGGGCAAAATAGAAATGACATATCAAACCTGATTCATCAGACCTAGTCATAATAACCTTTCCATATTAAACACACTTTTAAATATTAAAATATATGAAAGAATATAGAGTAGGATCTTAAAATTATCTTCTTGACTCTCTTAACTTCTTAACTCTCTAAGTTACTACAGTAAGAAGTTACTGGATGAAGTCATGAAAAATAGAAACCCACAAAGCAATGTTGAAATGTATATGAGACTGGCTAGATCTCCTAGATGATTGACTGGCATATAGTAAATGCACAATAAAAATTTGTTCAGTGAATGAGAAAATAAGTGAGTTACTCCATTCATACCCCAATACCCTCAATTAAATGTATGCCTCAGTACAATTATAAATTTGCATGTGCAAAGGACCTTCAGAGTGGCTTGAAAAGAATCAAGACTCGGAACATTAAATCTGCAATTACTTTATCTTATCCGTCTATCTTTAAAGACAGATCTTTATCTGTCATCACAGATATGTCATTGAACATAGGAGAGTGACAAAAAAGAAAACTCATTGTCTAAGGGTCAACAAGAGACTCAATTGACCCCAATAAAAAACTAACAGTTAACAAAATCTTAGAGAAAAAAAATACTTTTACAGAAATGCTCTCTATAAGTAATAGCTCTCCCTTAATATAACCCAACTGTTACCACCTATCTTTTTATGTGTGCTTCCCCAGTATGGTGTGCATGTGATTCACATGATGGTGAATTCAAATCTGGAAGCTCGAATTTAACTTGTGTTTTCTTAGCCACTTTGTAGCCTTGAGAAAGTTGGAGTTCTTAGATCTCAGTTCAACTTGGTGGGTCTTTGTAGATCCCAGCTGAATTAGGGTGACCTACAGTACTAAGCTAGATTGGGTTTACCTGCCTAATAGAAGATTATTTAAAGTGACATTGGACAAGTAATTCAACTTCTTTAGATCTCAGTTTCCTTACCTATAAAATGGAGGGCTTAGGTCAGATGATCCGTAACATCCTTTCCACAATTTTGATTCCTCTGAAACTATTAAAAAGTATAGATTTTTCCCTCCACATCTAAAAACTAACCAGTTTCTAAAGAGTCAGGGTTGGGTAACATAAGGCAGGAGAAACAAGTCTTTACTCCCCAAAGGAAACACGTAAATAGCACTTATGATGGACCAGGCCCTGTTCTAAGCAATGTACACATATGCAAGCATTGAATCCTCACAACTGATGTAGGTACTATTATTATGCCCATTTAACAGGTGAGAAGCCTGAAGCATCAGGTTAAGTAGTTTAATTTTTTCAAGGGTGCACAGCTAGTAAGCAGTGGATGCAAACCCAGGCAGTTTGGCTTTAGAATCAGCGCTCTTGACCACTCCACTGTACTGCTTGCATAAGATGCATACTTTATCCATGTGGCAAACAGTGATTATTTCAGACTCATAGAACTCTTCCAGCTTCCCTACACATTAACCAAGAGCAGGGCTGAACAAACATGTGTGTTGTCAGAGCTCCATAAGGAAATGTGACTCAAAACTCCTGATGATGCAAATTTAATTGGCATTGTTGTTAAAAGTAGCCCATCTTTGGAAGAAAATAGTATTATAACCCTGAAATTCCATCTGACACTATAATGATATTTGCTATTATATTTTGAAAATGGAGGTGCCGTGAAGAATTCCGATCTTTTAGCCATCCTTCTTATTACAGTCTAGATCTCATCTTAAAATTCCACCCTGCCTTTTGAAGGGCATCAGTGGATCCAGATCTTCACCTTTAGTTATAAAACAGCTCTCACTCTAGACTGTAGGCTCCTTGAGGGTTTGGCCTTCACCTGTCTTGATTCTCACTCTATCCCCAGTGGTAGGATACTGGACACTCAGTCAGTACTTTTATTAAATGAGTGAGTAGATATCCAACAAGTGTTTGCTGAATTAATAATATAAAAAGTATAAAAATATTTTTTAGATAAGTAGTCAACTTCCTTCTATCTTCTCTTCTTACAACAAAATCAATACATTTAATGCAAAGCAATTATACCCCCAGTGATTTATTGGTCATTTTACCACCTTCAGAATCAAATTATCCCTATATGTGGCAAATTACTACCTGAATTTCCTGAGACAATTTTTTTATTTTTATTTTGTTAAATTTTATTTTATTAAATTTTTATTTAATTTTATTCTATTCAATATTATCTTTAGTTAAAAGCATAACTGCATATGATTTAATTTGATACATTTTAAGGCTTGTCATTTAAACTCACAAATAAAAAAGAAATCATTTTTTAGACCATGAGTATTTATTTTTAGTTCAAAATATGATCCACATAATTTAAATAAGCACTAGTCTTTTATTCTGGGACCTTACAAAGATTGTAATAATGCTATATATTAGTGCAGCAAAATTACTTGTATAATGTTAAATATAATTCTTATAACAGCATTGGAAGGCAATGTGGAAAGATAAGAGAGAAGAACAAACTTGCCCAAGGTTAAAACGCTAGTAAGCTATGGAGTCAGGACAAAAACCTTGCTCTTCTAAGCTGGGGTATAGTAGCCTTCCATTATCTTAGTATTCATTTAAGATACTTAAAATAGATAACCTATGGAAGAGTATGAAGATTTACCAACTCTTGCCCAAATATCCAAGAAATGCATATGTTACATATAGATGTCAAATAAAATATTTTCAGAGCAACATGTGCCTTCTTCCCAGGAAAAAAAAAAAACACATTTTTATGGCAGGAGAAAGGATGATAAAGTCAGGAGATAACAATAGTAATTGTGGTTTGGTTATGCATTATAAAGTAGAAATGCAAATCTGTCTTTTAAAAATCTTAAAACTGAGAGCATATCACATTAAAACTGGGAAAGGGGAAATCTGAATGGGCATTAGGAGGTGCTCACTGAGTAGATGTTCTTGCATATGTAACACCTATTAAATGAGTTTTGATGAGGTTCAACCTCAACCATCTTTGATATGTTTTCATTGAAAGATCAGTCTTTGTTAATCAATGCACAATCTCTTCAATGAAAAGTGAAACATCTTGTTTATAAGATAAAATCAAAGTATATTTCTGTTTCAGCAATTAAGGAACTAAACAAGAAAAAGCCTAAACTTGAGTTTAGCAATCAAGTCACAAACCCAATCCTTTTGTTTTCAAGGAGGCTGTTAAAGCCCCTACTAACTGCGCTAGGCCACCTGATTCATTCATTATTCAACATTGCGCTGAATAAATTGAATAAAAATTAGACACCAAAAAGAACAATTTAAAATGATGCCATGTGGGGAAAAGCAAACATAAAATATAGTCAACCAACTTTAAGAACCAAGTAACCTATAATGGAAATATGTGATTATCTGAACCTCAAGGTAAATATTAATGATTAAAATGTGATGGTGGGTCTCAGATTAATAAACCTGTACTTCTGCTGAAAAACAGTTAAGGTTATCACTGCTTCTCTAAACAAATTCTAAAGCCCACGCATAGTAACCTTTGAAATTTTAACAGAACATCACCAGACTTGCACTGATTGCTTCAGTTTACATGTCACTGGTCATAGAACTTTGAACCGGCCATTTTTGTTTGGTAAACTTGTAGATATTGTATCTCTTTAAGTTAAACAAACCCTTGGACATACACACATGCTTAATGAGTGTTGTCCCCTAAAATGGCAAATTTCACCAGTAAAGAATTGAATGGAATAGTTCAGACCAAACCTAATAGTTCTCAGGCTGAAAAAATACTCATATTTCCTGTCTTTTCTCTCACCTACATTTTACATAAAAAGACATCTCCACCTTTCTGTTTTATTCTTCAAGAGAATGATCCTATATGATGTTGAGTTATACCTCTTTGAAATTAATGTTAAAATATCTTATGATATAATAAATACCATAAAATACCATTTTCCTTGCTTTTTTTCAATATCCTTTATTGTAATGCAGAGGTGTTTCTAAACAAATTTCTGGTAGTGTAATTCTGTTTTCCTATTGAATTTCATTAAAATATCATAGGCATATTTTTATAGGGAAAAATGTAACCTCTCGACAAACTAAAGCCACATAATTCTGTAGCAAAGAAAGTTTAAATCACTTAATTAAATAAACAAAATTAAGTTCCCATAAACGTTGACAATAATGTTCAGAATATTAATATTGCTGGGCTATGATCACTACTATTTATCTTGGAATAAAAGTACTAAAGAGAAAATAAACAGCATGTTAAACTCTAACAGCATTCAATTGTTTTTCCCTTTATTGAGGGTTTAAACACTTTACTTTTGCTTTTTGTTTAGGTTGTTCTCCTGCTTCAGACTAGGCTAAGAGTGGGTAAAGGTTAGAATGAATATAAGTATGAACAATGCAAAAATGGCCCTATTCCAAGCTCTAACATAACATTGGGGCCAGCCATAGTGATAATTCAAGTGAACTACTCTTACCGCCTTTTCATTTCCTAAACTTCTAACTCAATCATGAGCAAACATATGAGCAAAGTGTGAGGTCCAGCCTATACATCCCTTTGATACAGGCCAAGTTGTTTGACCAACCCATAATGTGACAGGAGCAGAAACTAGATGGGAGGACCTTTCCTGTACACCTCAATCTAACAGAAGTATTATTAAAACACATTATTCAAAAGTAGAGATACACATGTTGTTTACCCTGCAGCAAAGAATGTTTAAAAGTATTTAATTTGCATGCCAAAGGTGGAGCATACCTTATCCAGTTCAGCACAGGAAACTTGTTCTCAATCTCACACCTAGCTTAATTCACACAGTTGTGTCACACCTGCCTGGTCTTGGTAGATGGTTGAGTTTCTAGCCCTTCTGTTAAACTGACATATTCCATCAGAACAAAGAGAACTTTAAGGAGATCTTCTTCTATCATGACAAGTAAGGAGAAGTTGGGTGGTTTTTTAAATATAGGAGCATTTACAATTTTATAGTTCCCTCAATACAAAAAAAAATAGAATGTCATAGCCATTCAGGGGAATGTCAGGAAGCCTGGACCTCTACAAGCTTCACTACTGCTCCAGAAAAGGAGTCCTGGGAGTACAGAGTACAGTAGACATAGGCCCCCATAAGGGTAACAAAATACTTAAAATGGGAAGTCCTGAGGCCCGCCCCCACCTCCTACAAACCACGTGAATCAACATATACAGCTCGGTTCTTAATAAAAATTTTCAGCTCATCTTGTAGTGAGATCCTACCCAAATGAAAAGTCTGTCATATCCATGAATCTGGCACACACAATTACCTGATGTGGACATCTATTTGACAAGTACTCATTTCTTTTTCAATTCACTCCATAAGATTACTATCCCCATTACTACTCTTAAACTGCATTTCAGGTCACTGTATTCAATCCCAATAGGAAAGTATTTGCTACATGTTTCATACATATGAAAGGACACGATCAATGGCATTGATTAACCTCTTTTATGTTGACCTCAATGAAATTACTTTATTCTAGTTCCCTATCTTCTTCTTGAACCAATTGTTCACTTTCTCATTTGCTGACAACTCTTCTTTTTATCTTCTAACCTAAGGCTTCTTCGCCTCCTGTTGAGTCAGTCAAGAAGTCATTTAGTTGGTTGAATCAGTGCTGATTTGGTTCATATAGTAGTACTAAAATGAGGAATGCTTCCAAAAGTTTAGGTTTATTGAGGTTGATGTCAGTTTGCCTTTGGTGATTATTACCAGTCAATAGAACACATCAATAGGCTAAATAAAATAAACCATAACCATTTAAAAAAAAAATGAAGTCACTTAGTTCTTTCTTCTTTCAGTCTATTTGCTCTCCTTTCTCTCTCATTTCTGTTTTATTGTGATAATGTATTAATGAGTATCATAATTCAAAGCACAAGCAATTCTGTACATTAATCCTATAAATATCTTTCTAAAACATCATGTGCATTTATCACTCTCCTTCCACTCAAAAATGTATAGTGGCTCTCTAGGCTGCTTCTCTTTTTTTATTGAGAACAATGTTCAGCACATTATTAGAGTTTGGATTTTATTTTATAGGCAATAGAAATGACAGCCTTTAGAATCTGACTCATTTGACCAACTTGGATAATAGGCTCTTTTAAGACAGTGAAAAGCCAACAGATTGGTGAAACACAAGGTGCCAAAAGGAGAAGATTGTGCATAATTGTTGTTTAATAAATGCTTATCAATGAACTGGAGAACCAGGTTTCAATTAGGGCAGGAGGTATATAGAAGAGATAAGAAATAGGCTTGTGATAAAAAAGGTTGGGAATCCAACCTTGCTAATGGAAAAAGGGGATAGACAAAATGACATGGTGAACTTAGAGATGGCATGAGTAGATGAAGACAGAAGTAATGACCACAAAGCTTGGTGAAGATAGTAGTAGTGATCCACAAGTGATCCTCCTTTCCTGGAGGCAGGGAGAAGAGAACCAGGGAGTGAAAAAATACAATTATTTCTGAAGCAAATGTTAGGGAATAAAGCCAATTTACTGCAGGCAGGAAGGCAGAGGCAGATAAATAGACATAGATGTGAAAATATATACATACTTAACAAGAATAATTTTTTTAATATTTTTCTTTTTGGCTTCCTTGTATATGATCTTCTTCCTATTCAATGCCTTGGGAAGGATTAAAATTGTTATAGCAGGAATGCAAAGAGAAAGAAATGTTAACACTCGTTTACCATAGAATTTTCAAGGGACAATAATCTTGACAGATTTTTGCTAAGAGAGAAAGATTTTATTCTTTAATCTTATTCATCTACGTATCAAAAGCAGAACTTGAATGGTCTCAACCTACAGTGTCTTTTTTTTTTTCTTTTACAGACCTGAGAGAGAACTCTGAATGTGAATAAGAGCCATTCCATTCTACCTAGGAGTAAAATAGTCTTTCCAGAAGAAAAATAGGAGAAGCAAAAGAGAAATTCAAAAGGAATGAGAATAGGATGAATATGTCACTAATGTGTGATAATAGATCACTCTGAGATCTATTATCCCCAAAAAGGGAAGTTAAGAAGTAAGAAGATGGAAAAATCAGGTAGGCTGAGGAGAAAGCCAAAAGTTTTATACTGCTTCCCGGTTAGAACTCTTAGAAAGACTCTTTCACAAAGTACCCACCAGGACCAATATGGGTAGGCCCTTGCAGAGTAGGAAAAAACATAATCACATGGTGACATGAAAGTTCTTATATGATCTATTGATCATTGTGTCTTAAAAATTTATAATCACATTTTACATGAATGAATGGGAGGTATGTGCACTAAGCTCACACACCAGCTCACGGGTCTCAAGTTAGGGTAGGACAACCCTATTTGGTAAATTCATCTGCTATTCAATGTGAGTATATCCCAATGCAGTTCTCACAGATCTTTATCTTAGATACAGAAGATTGAATTTTGGAATTTTCAACCACACAGGCCTTGAAATATCCACACAAGATAGTACACTGTAGACTGCTATAGAATAAGAAAATCAAATTCAAGAATACTGGAGGAAAAAAGACTAAAAAGTACTCTAGAGTGGTAAAACTTAGAATCTTATATATTATACTTGGCAGATTTGAAAAGCTAAATCTTAATCATTTTTTTAGGTTTGCTCCAAATAAGAAAAGAAATGAAGTCCTCAACAGTGATCATCATTTTAATCATCATACTGTTCTCCTTGGACTGCTTTGTGATGAGAACATGATGTTCTGGGCAGGTCTCAGGCAGAGCAGCCCAAACCATTAGGAGGTAACAGTCCCTTTGGCAATAGTTTAATCAGTAAGTCCAATGTCACATGGAAAAATCATCTAGAACATTCACAACGTGTCTTATCCCAGAGAACTCACCCACACATGTTTGTCTGCTCTGTGCTCTACTACAAAACTTTACCAATCCTACCAAGAGCTGTTGACTCTGGCCATGAACTACTAATCCCAGGGAGTAGAGGTCACGTATCACCAAGTTAAAGAGCTCACCACCATCCCCCCAAAAAAACACCTGGGACAGGTATCCCTTCTTTCTGTTTTTTTACCCTGTTGTTTCCAATATTTTCACATCACTCTCAACAAAGTTGCCGTTTTTCCTTTATTTCAAACAGAGCTCTGGCATTTACTTCCAAACAAACTACACAAGTTACTGATTTTCTTTTTTTCTTACATGAGTCTCCTTTTCCCACTTGCAAAAATTACTCTCTCTGACCCTTTATTTACTTATAAGTTTGATATTCAATGGCATTTTAAAATATCTAGCCATTCAGGAAGGGAGTATAAGTGAGAAATAACCAGTATAATTTACTATTCTGAAGCTACCAGCATGAATGTGATCTGAAGTAACACAAGTGTGATCCCACTATCATTCTACAGGAGTAGGGCTCAATCTTTCATATGCCTAAAATCATCAGTGGGGTAATGGGATACCTCTCAGTAAGTTGTATTCTTCCCACAACATTCTACACTAAGACAGATCTGATCCTGATTTTAAAATGATCTTCTGATCATCTAAATGTCATTAATAATATAACAATTCAATGAAATACTCTTTATAAATGCACGTGAAATGGTCTCTAAGGTAGATTGTTCAGGAAAAAAAAGCAAAGTACAGAACACAGTATGTAATATGCTACCACATAGGTTAAAAAAAAAAAAAAACAAGAACAAAAAAAGGGTGTGTTGAAAGGAACATGTAATTATTGACTAGCTCATAATGAAAAAAATTCTGGAAGGATACATGAGAAAATGTAACACTGGTTGACACATGGGAAGTGAGCTAGTGACTATGGAATGTATACTTTTCATTGAATACTCACTTATGCCTTTGTAAAATATGAATCATGTTCATGTATTATCCATTCAAAAATAGTTGAAGTTAAAACTGAACAAATATTTAAGACATAAAGTAGTAATTTGTGAATCTAAGAACTGGTCAACTTTATTCTACCATCATATTAATCCTAGGAAGGTGTGTCTAATTCTAGGAAAGACGATGTCTGAAATCACATATTTTAGATATCTTCTCATATAATTGACAAGAAAGGAATTTCTGGTCTCCTACTTATGAAAAAAGCTGCTGCTGGGCGTGGTCCATACACCAACCAATCTTGAGTCCTAATTGTTACAATGACAAATAGAATGAGAAACTGCAGCAGCGCCCTTCAGAAATTACATCTATCTGAACTTTTTAAATTCAACATTAAATCTCAATCATTGTACATAATATTTTTCATTCTACAAGCACTGAAGGATGGTATAAATGATGTTAAAGAAAGTGAGAAGAAACCAAACAGAAAACTTACTATTTATACAAGCAACCATTTTTGTTTTATCGGAAACTAGCCAATGAGCTATATTGATGTACATTTTATTGAACAGTGTCTCTGAGGTCATGTTGTTCTCTTAGGCTGACATCATTGCTCATTCATACCTGTAGCACCCAATACCTAGAACGGCGTTTTACAAGTTATGTTCTATGGAACCCTGAGTTGCTTCAGATATCTGCAAGTATTTTATTTGATTTACTTCTTTAAAAGTATATATAGTTTAAACTCTATATATGCATGTATGTATATATACACGTCTGTAGACACACACATATACACATACATATATCTCTGTGTGTTATATCAATTATATATATTATGTGTACAATGAATGTGTGTGTATATACGCACACATACATTTTATACAATGTGTTATACCCAAATTGGAGACTTTGGAAATAATGAAAACATTAACTTCTATGGCCAGGGAAGCTCATTTTTATACAAATCTGGGAAAAATCTTCTCTACGTATACATTTGAACTTCTTGAAAATGTCAAGGCTTACGAAGATTGAATCTTTACAATTGTGTTTTTCTAAAATTCAAAACTGAGCTTATCCAATTATGTAAAATTCTGTTAAAAAGGTCTGTTCTACTCTTCTGCTGTCCCAGTTGGGTAGGCAATTTCAAACTGATTCTATCTAGTTCCTCATGGGTCAGGGAAAAAATGTGGCTTCAAGTTACCATCACCCCTTAAGGTGGCTAAAGTCTTCACCCTTTTGAGGGTATGTGCATTGCAAGTGTCCTGGGCCATCTCAGGCAGAAGATTATTTGATGGGGAGCTGGGCAGAGTCTCAGGGTACAGAGAATGTTGCTCCAAACTGAACATATGGCGGAAAGCAGACTGAGCTCTGGTGACTGGCCCAGACTGTGTGACAACAATAGGAAAAATGTGGAACTCACTCAGGTCCCATGCAGCTTCCTAGTGCTGCATGATGTGATGGAAGTCATTGCTTTGGCTGGTTGTGGGGAAGGGTGGGTGACAGCATGTGTTGTTCCCACTCTTCTTCCCTCTTCTCTAGTCTTGAATATTTCAGCTCTTGGAGGTGGGGAAATTTGCTCTTCAATTATGGATCCAAATCATATTTCCACACCACCCTCTCACATCTACCTATCCCAGTAATAGCATGCTAGCAAAAAGGAAAATATCCTTGAATTACAAGTAAAAAAAATCTGTGAGCCCTAGTTGTGGGATTTGGAGAAAAGGAAGATACAAATTAATACTAAGAAATGCATGTGCCATACTCTAGTAAATGTCAATCAAGCTTTAGGTGTATCTACCTAGTACATGCTTTTCTCCAATTATAATAATCATATGTGCAAAGACAAGTGAACTTTCAACAAGTAGCATCATGAAAGCATCATAATTTTATCACTTACTGTAAATTTAGGCTGTTTCTTATCTGACACATATTTATGATAAAGTAAGTGGCTGTTAGATATTGTTGGTGATGTAGTACGAAATAAAATAATCCTATTTCTTCTATTAACCATATTATTCTGAGATTGCAAATCAGGCTGTTTTCCCTTTTGGTTTTGTTTTTTAACTATCACTATTTTTAATTGCATTTGCCATTCTAACTATTTTTCTTGATACCTTGCAACCAAAGCCCTTCCAGACATAAATCAAGGAGGAGGCTGAAAAAACACTGCAACTGTCACTGATAAACTCCTATTACTCAAGCTTATGCTTAATCAAACAGCTTTATTGGTATCATTGATTGACTTCATATTATTAAATATTTTAATTTGAATCTATAAATTAAATGTATACTAGTAGTAAAACTGCTTTTATATGTGTGTATATTGGGGTTCCAATATATAAAAACATTATATTCACATATTGATGTTAGAAATACTTTTAGAACACTGGCCTAGGTCAATAACCATGAAAAAGAACAGGTTCGAAATAAATTTAAAGTTCCCTTATTATCTAGGTAATGACCACTTTATCTTAACAAAATTCACAGACCCATGTAGGGTGGTTAAGAACCAAATTTGAGAATTTTGTGGGGCAGAGGGTAGCCCTGCAAACATCAAGTTATTTCTACCTTGAAAAAAGATAAACTGAATAATTATGAATAACAGAGTCCTTGAGAAATAATTTGGTTTCAAGAACTTGGTTTTAATAACCATGAATGGACAGAAAGAATTTTCTTATTCAAGTAGGGGTTAGTTGTGATAACTACATCACAAATACAGTCCTACTTATTTTTAGTAGCCCTTCATGTTACTCCAAACGTGGTAAAACATATTTTCCATTTAAAAATATATGTTACTTATCTATAAATGAGCACATGTTCATATGTGGTCCTAATAAACTGAACACTATAAATACAAATTCTCAATACTACATAAAGGAAATAACTTTCTCAGGTTGTTTCACAACTTTAATCCAGTCATTCATTCATTCAGCAAGTATTACAGGTTAAGTAGCCCTTATCCAAACTACTTGGGACCAGAAGTGTTTTAGATTCCAGATTTTTTCATATTTTTGAATACTTGCATATACATAATGAGATACTTTGGAAATGAGACCCAAGTCTACACACAAAATTCATTTGTTTCATGTACACCTTAAACACAGCCTGAAGGTAATTTTATACAATATTTTTAAATAATTTTGTGCATGAAACAAAGTTTTGATTGTGACCTGTCACATGAGGTCAGGTGTGGTATTCTCCACTTGTGGCATCATATTAATGACCAAAAAGTTTCAGATTTTGGAGCATTTCAGATTTTCCAGTTAGGGATGTTCACCCTGTATTGACTGCCTATTAAGAAAAAACCAAAGGCTCCTACCTTCAAGGAATTTACACTCTAGCATGGTAGATAGGCAATATTAAGTAAATTATATAGCATTTTAGAGGTGAATAGCACTATGGGAAAAAATTAGAGCAGGTTAAGGGAGATTGGGAGTGCAGGCAAGAGACTGGCTGCAATTTTAAATGGGGTAGAGGATACTTCAATGAGAATGACTTAAAAGAGACAAAGTAGTTGCCATGTACATATGTGGGGAAAGAGTGTTCAAGAAAAAGGGAACTAGTGCAAAAGCCCTGAGACAGGAGTATACCAGAAGCATTGGAAGAACATTGAGAAAGTCAGTATGTCTGAACCAGAGTGACCAAGGAAAAGGGTAGTAGGAGAGGAAGTCAGAGGTAAGGAGACAAGATCATATAGTGTCCTACAGGCCTGCAGTCCCCAACCCGCAGGCCACTGATCAGCACCAGTCCATGGCCTGTTAAGAACTGGGCCGCACAGCAGTAGGTGAACAGTGGGCAAAGGTGAGGGAAGCTTCATCTGTATTTACAGCCACTCCCCATCACTTGCATCACCACCTGAGCTCCACCTCCTGTCAGATCAGTGGCAGCATTAGATTCTCATAGGAGTGTGAACCCTAATGGAAACTGCACATGTAAGGGATCTAGGTTGCATGCTCCTTATGAGAATCTAATGCCTGATGATCTGAGGTGGAGCTGAGGCAGTGATGCTGGCACTGGGGAGCAGCTGCAAATACAGATTCTCATTAGCAGAGAGGTTTGACTGCACAATAAATGAAATGTGCTTGAATCATCCTGAAAACTTCCCCCCCTCTTCCCCCGTCTATGGAAAAATTGTCTTCCATGAAACCAGTCCCTGGTGCCAAAAATGTTGGGAACAGCTGCTATAGGCCATTGAAATGATCTTGATTTTTACTCTGAGTGAAACAGAAAGCCAATGTAGGGTCTTGAGCAGAAAATGTAGCAAACTTGATAATATTCCTGCATAGCAAATACTATTATATAATAGCAAATTACAGGGTTAAATGTGAATGCGAAGTATAATAAAATGGTTCCTCTAAAATCTTACATTCTGGGGAGCTTAAATTTTAAGTCATGAATGTAAAAACCATTTATTGAATAGTCACTATGGCCAGGTGCTATTCATTAATTAATACAATAAATATTTATTAAGTGCCTACCTTGTGCCAGGTGCTACTAAGGGTGCAGAGATAGGCACCACAGACACAAAGATAAAAGAATATAAAAACAAAGGGGGGGGCCAGGCTTGGTGGCTCACACCTGTAATCCTAGCACTCTGGGAGGCCAAGGCAGAAGGATTGCTTGAGCTGAGGAGTTCAAGACCAGACTGAGCAAGAATGAGACCCCATCTCTACTAAAAATAGAAAAATTAGCCAGGCATCATGGCAGCTCCTGTAGTCCCAGCTACTCAGGAGGCTGAGGCAGAAGGATCACTTGAGTCAAGGAGTCTGAGGTCGCAGTGAGCTACAATTACGCCACTGCACTCTATCCAGGGTGACAGAGTGAGATTCTGTCTCCAAAAAAAAAAAAAAAAGTAGGGAAAAGGGCACTCTAGAAAAGGATTGAGGTTCAAATTTTAGTTTAACATTTACTAGCTGTATGACGTTGGACAATTTCCCTAACCATTGTCTCATGTGTAATAGGAGGTAATAACAATGGTACTTACACCATAGGGTTTTGTGAATATTACTCTGGTTGTTATGTGGAAATTAGAGAGTAGGGAGGCAACATAGGAAGAAGGGAGAGAAGTTAGGAGGCTACTGCAATGGTTATGGGAGAGTCCAGGGTCATAGTAGAAGTGGTGAGAAATCATCAGTCAGGATATATTTTGGAGTTAGAACCAATATGACTTAATGAGTGATGAATTTGACGTGGCATAGGAGGGAAAGAGAGGAATCAAGGATAACTGCAAGTGTTTGGCCGAAGCAACTGAGTGGATGACGGGGCCACTTGATTGGGATGGTAAGACTTAAGATTTTGGAAAGGAAATTGAGTTCTATTTTGTATGTATTATATCTGAGTTACCTGCCAGACATCCAAGTAGGTTCCAAGTAGTATTTAGATATACAAATTTAAATTCAAGAAAGAAGTCAGAGCTGAAGATCTAAATATGAGAGACAGCAGTGTATTGATGGTAATTATGAGATAAGTTAATTGATTAGATAGAGAAAGTGGAGAGAAAAGAAAAGACGACGACTAGGAACTGAGCTCTGGATGACACGAGTAGTCCAAGCTCAGATGTAAGGGAGGAGTCAGCAAAAGAAACAGAAAAGTAGCCAGTGAAGTAGAAGGAAAACTAGAAGTGTGTGGTGTCCAGTAAAAAGAAACATTAAGAATGTTTTTATTATTTTATTATTCTTTTTATTCTTAAGAATAAAAAGAAACATTAAGGAATAATCAGTTATCTCAAATTCTCCTGAAAGTTTAATGAAAACAAGGCCCCAGACTTGACTACTGGTTTGATAAGGTGGGGGTCACTGCTGGCTTTGACAATAGTAGTTTCAGTGGAGTAATATGTGCATCAGCCTGACTGAAGCATCGAGGAGAGAATAGGCAGGGTGAGGAAGTGGAAGTGGAATAGTAAAGGCAGCTCTTCTTGTGAATTTTTCTATAAGGGGAAGCAGATAAATAGGAGTTGGACCAAGTGAGTACTTTTCGAAGATGGTGATGTTCATGATCTGATGGAAATGATCCAAAAAGAAAAGCCAAAACTGATGATGCAGAAGAAAGGGGATAAATGAAGGAGAAAATCCTTGAATAAGCCAGATGACATGGGATCCAGCATGCAGGTTGAAAAATAGGGTTTAGACAGGAGCCAGGATGGTGTGATCACGGAACAAGAGAAAGCAAGATTTACAGAAATATGGGTGGTGAGCTGATGGTTTAGGATTAGAAAGATGAAGTTATCTTCTGATTGCTTCAATAGTCTGCTTAGGTAAGAACCACAGCCATAGCTTAGGGTGATGAGGAGAGGAGAAGCGTTTGTTCTGATTTCCAGATTTTTTCTTCCTGGAAGCCTGGGCGACTTCACAAGTGTGTGACCTGTGCACAGGGCCCTGTATCCAGAAGGGCTCCATGCTTAGTTTAAAGCTCTGCTGTTGCAGTCTTCAAATTCTTAATCATTTGTGAATTAGGAGCCCCATTTTGATTTTACACTGGGATGAACAAATTATGTAGCTACCCCTGCTGGAAGCTTTTGAATCTTTGTCATCAGTGTTCTAGAATTTCATAAAGTGTCTTGCTATGGGTCTCTTTCCACCATTGTACTGGATGAAAATTGGCCTATTTCCAAATAGTAATCAATGTCCTTCCAGACTAAAAAAATCCTTAAAATGCTTCATTGGTAATTTCCTCCTTTTTATTATTCTCTTTCTTAAAATTTTATATTATTTTCTATTTGAAAATTTTTTTATTATTTTTATTTTTTTATTTCAATAAATTTAGTGGTACAAGTGTTTTTTGTTACATGGATGAATTGTATAATGCTGAAGTCAGGGCTTCCAGTGTATCTGTCACAAGAATAGTGTACATTGTACCCAATAGGTAGATTTTTATCTCTCATCCACCCCACCACCACCACCCCCGACCCCGTTCTTAGTTTTCAATGTCCATTACACCACTTCATGACCCATGGTTTAGCTCCCACTTGTAAGTGAGAACTTGTGGTGTTTGTTTTTCCATTCCTGAGGTACTTCACTTAGGATAATGGTCTCCAGTTTCATCCAAGTTGCTGTGAAAGACATTATTTCATTCCTCTCTATGGCTGGGTAGTACTCCATGGTGTGTGTGTGTGTGTGCGCGTGTGTGTGTGTACATATGTATTTTCTTTATTCACTCATCACTTGATAGGAGTTAGGTTGAGTGCACATCCTTGCAATTGCGAATAGTGCTGTGATAAACGTTCAGATGTAGGTGTTTTTTTTATAAAATGACTTCTTTTCTTTTGGGTAGATACCCAGTAGTGGGATTGCTGGATCAAATGGCAAGTCTACTTTTAGTTCTTTGAGAAATCTCTATACTGTTTCCCATAGAGGTGGTACTAGTTTACCTTCCAACCAATGGTGTATAAAAGTTCCCTTTTCACCACATCCATGCCAACATCTACCTTTTTTTTTTTACTTTTTAATAGTAGCCATTCTGAGAGGGGTAAGGTGGTATCTCATTGTGGTTTTAATTTGCATTTCCCTGATGATTAGTGATGTTGAGCATTTATTCATATGTTTGTTGGCCATTTGTATATCTTCTTTTGAAAAAAACTTGTTCATGTCCTTTGCCCACTTTTTGATGGGGTTATTTGATTTTTTTCTTGCTGATTTGTTTGCGTTCTTTGTAGATTATGGATATTAGACCTTTCTCATATGTATAGTTTGGGAATATTTTCTCCCATTCTGTGGGCTGTCTATTTACTCTGTTCATTATTTCCCTTGCTGTGCAGAAACTTTTTAGTTTATTTAAGTCCCATTTATTTATTTTGTTGTTGCAGTATTTGCTTTACAAGTCTTAGTCATAAATTCTTTGCCTAGGCCAATGTCCAGAAGAGTTTTTCCTAGGTTTTCCTAGGTTTTCTTCTAGAATTTTTATGGTTTCAGGTCTCACATTTAAGTCTTTAATCCATCTTGAGTTGATATTTGTATATGGTGAGAGAGATAGGGATCCAGTTTCATTCTTCTGCATGTTTTGCTGTCCAATTTTCCCAGCACCATTTATTGAATAGGTCATCCTTTCCCCAGTGTATGTTTTTGTCTGCTGTGTCAAAAATCAGTTGGTTACAGCTATATGGCTTTACTTCTGGGTTCTCTACTCTATTCCACTGGTCTGTGTCCACCTTTATACTACCACCATGCTATTTTGGTTGCTATAGCCTTGCAGGGTAATTTGAAGTCAGGTAATTTGATGTCTCCAGATTTATTCTTTTTTTTTTAGGATTGCTTTGGCTATTCAGGTTCTTTTTTTGCCTCCATATGAAATTTAGGATTGTTTTCTAGATCTGTGAAAAATGATGTTGGTATTTTGGTGGGAATTGCACTGAATCAGTTAATCACTTTGGAAGTATGAACATTTTAACAATGTTGATTCTTCCAATACATGAGCATGGGATGTTTTTCCATTTGTTTATGTCTTCAACAATTTCTTCCATCAGTGTTTTGTAGTTTTCCTTGTGGAGATCTTTCACTTCCTTGGTTAAGTATATTCCTAAATATTTTGTTTTCTTTGTAGCTATTGTAAATGTTATTGAATGCTTGATTTGACTCTCAGCTTTACTGTTATTACTGCACTGAAATACTACTGATTTATGTACACTAATTTTGTAACCTGAGACTTTACCGAATTTATTTTTCAATTCTAGGGATCTTTTAGAGGAGTCTTTAGGATTTTCTAGATATAAGATCACATTGTCAGCAACCAGGGATAGTTTGATCTCCTCTTTCCTGATTTGGAAGCCCTTTATTTCTTTCTCTTGCCTAATTGCTCTGGCTAGAACTTCCAGTATTATGTTGAATAGAAGTTGTTAGAGTGAGAATACTTGTCTTGTTCCAGTTCTTAGGGAGAATGCTTTCAACTTTTCCCTATTTAGTATGATGTTGATTGTGGGTTTTTCATATAAGGCTTTTATTATTTTGAGTTATGTTCCTTCTATGCCTAGTTTGTTAGGGGTTTTTATCATGAAGGGATGCTGGATTTTATCAAATGCTTTTTCTGCATCTATTAAGATGATCATATGGTTTTTGTTTTTAATTCTGTTTATGTGGTGAATCACATTTATTGATTTACATATGTTGAACCATCCTTGCATCCCTGGAATGAAACCCACTTGATTATGGTGAATTATCTTTTTGATATGCTGTTGGGTTTGGCTCGCTAGTATTTTGTTGAGGATTTCTGCATCTATATTCATGAGGAATATTGGTCTGTAGTTTTTTGTTGTTGTTGTTGTGTCCTTTCCTGGCTTTAGTATCAAGGTGATACTGGATTCATAGAATGAGTTAGGAAGGATTCCCTCCCTCTCCATGCTACGGAACAGTTTCAGTAGGATAGGTGCCAGTTCTTCTTTGTAGGTTTAGTAGAATTCAGCTGTGAATCTGTCTGGTCCTGGGCTTTCTTTGTTGCTGTTGGGAGATTTTTTTATTAGTCTTTCAATCTCACTACTCATTATTGGTCTGCTCATGGTTTTTATTTCTTCCTGATTCAAGTTTGGGACATCATGTGATTACAAAAATGTATCCGCATCCTCTAGATTTTCTAGTTTCTGTGTATAGAGGTTTCCATAGTAGTCTCAGATGATAGTGTGTATTTTTGTGATATCAGTTCTAATGTGTACTTTTTCATTTCTGGTTAAGCTTATTTGAATCTTTTCTCTTCTTTTCTTGGTTAATCTAGCTAGTGGTCTATTGCTTTTGTTAATATTTTCACAAAACCTACTTTTTGTTTCATTGATCCTTTGTATTTTTTTTTTTTTTTTTTGGTTTCCATTTCATTTAGTTCTGCTCTGATCTTTGCTATTTATTTTCTTCTGCTAGCTTAGGGTATGATTTGTTCCTTGAAGTATGACATTAGATTGTTAATTTGTGATCTTTCTGTCTTTTTGATATAGGAATTTAAGGCTATGAACTACTCTCTTAAAACTCCTCTTACTGTATCCCAGAGATTTTGGAAGCTAGTGTAGCCTTTGTTGTTCAATTCAAAAAATTTTTTTTATTTCCACTTTGATTTCATCATTAACCCAAGGATCATTCAGCAACAGGTTGTTTAATTTCCATGTATTTGTGTAGTTTTAAGAGTTCCTCTTGGAATTGATTTCTAGTTTTGTTCCACTGTGGTCTGAGAAGATACATGGTATGATTTCAATTTTTCTAAATTTGCTAAGACTTGTTTTCTGGCCTAACATATGATCTATCTTGGAAAATGTCCCATGTGCTGATGAGAAGAATGAATATTCTACAGTTTTGGGGAAGACCTGTAAATGTCTGTTAGGTACATTTGTTTCTAGAGTTCCATTTAAGTCCAGGGTTCCTTGCTTGATCTTCTGCCTTGATGGTCTGCCCAGTTCTGTCAGTGGAGTACTAAAGTCTCCAGCTATTATGACATTGCTGTTTATTTCTTTCCTTAGTTCTAGTAGAATTTGTTTTATGAATCTAGGAGCTCCTGTGTCAGAAGCTATATTTAGGATTATTATATCTTCTTGTTGAATTGATCCCTCTATCATTATATAATGACTATCTTTGTCTTTTTTTTAACCATTGCTGATTTAAAGTCTATTTCCTGATATGAGAATGGCTACTCTCGCTCGCTTTAGGTTTCCATTTGCATGGAATATCTTGTCCCCCACTTTACCTTGAGTCTATGGGAATCTTTGCAAGTTAAGTAGGTTTCTTGGAGACAACATATAATTGGGTTCTGTTTTTTTATCTATTCTATGTCTCTTAAGTGGGGCATTAGGACCGTTTACATTCAATGTTAGTATTGATATGAGAGATACTGTTCTGTTCATCTCAGTGCTTGTTACCTAGTTGCTCTATTTTCTCCCTTGTGCTACTGTTTTATAAGAGCTCTGAGTTTTAACTTTTGGATGTTTTACACTGATGGGTATCAATTGTTCTGTTCCATGTGTAGAACACTTGTAAGCTTTCTCATAGTGCAGGTCTAGTGGTACCAAATTCCCTTAGTGTTTGCTTGTCTGGGAAAGAGTTTATTTCTCCTTCATTTATGAAACAGTTTTGCAGGATACAAAATTCTTGGCTGGCCATTATTCTGTTTAAGGAGACTAAAGATAAACACCCATTCCTTCTGGCATGTGAGGTTTCTGTTGAGAAGTCTGCTGTTAGTGTTGTGGATTTTCTTTTGTAAGTTACTTGATGTTTTCACCTCACAGCTCACAGGAGTTCCTCTTTCACATTGACTTTTACAAGTATGATGACTATGTGTCTTGGCGATGCCCTTTTTGCAATGAATCTCCCAGGTGTTCACTGAGCTTCTTGTATTTGGATGTCTAAATCTCTCAAAAGATCAGGGAAGTTCTCCTCAATTATTCCCTCAAATAGGTATTCCAGGCCTTTTTTCTTCTTCTTCTCCCTCAAGGATACCTATGATGCTTATGTTTGGCTGTTTTACATAATCCTGTATTTCTTATAGACTTTGCTCATTTCTTGATTCTTTGCTCTTTATTTTTAACTGACTCGGTTAATTTGAAAGAGTTCAAGCTCTGAAATTCTTTCTTTTGCTTGGTCTAGTCTATTCTTAAAATTTTCTACTGTATTTTGTATTTCTCTAATGAATTTTTCATTTCCAGAAGTTCTATTTTTTTAAATATATGTATCTCTTAGTAAATTTTTCATTCACTTCCTGAATTATTTTTCTGGTTTCTTTGAGTTGGTTTTCCATTTTCTCTTGGATCTCATTGAGCTTCCTTACAATCCATATTTGGAATTCTTTATCTGTCATTTCAGTGTTTTCACTTTTGTTGAGATCCATTGCTAGAAAGCTGGTGTGATACTTTCGGGGGGGGGCCTTTCACTCTGATTTTTCATACTTCTAGAGTTCTTGTTCAAATTCCTTCTCATCTAGAGCAGCTGTTGCTTCCTATTTGGGGGTTTTCTTTTGTTTAGATGGGACTTTTGTCTGCTCACTCTTAAGGGTGAGCCTGTAGCATATGTTGGGTAAGGACCTTTGGATTTGCATGTGGGTACTTTGATGGAGGCCTATGTTCTGGACGGATACCTTGGTTATGGATATCTTAGTGTGGTGGTTCTCTCAATTGCTAGTTATTTGTAGGTGAGAGTGGTGGTGTACTACGTGCATGGGCAGATTCCCTGCCTCTTATTGAGAAGAGGAGATGGAGGTCCTTGAAATCCTTTCTCTTTCTCCAGCCCTGTGGTCTTCTTAACAGTATGAATTATATTGGGGTGCACAATTTAATCTCTAAGTCAGTAGGTGGTTCTTGTGGGTATGAGTCAGCCAAGCCCTGTATGATTGAGTCAGTAAATGCTATAACGGGCTATACAAGTTGTCCCCCCTGCCAGTAGACAGTGCTTGCAGGAGAGTGCCAGCTGCAGTGGTGTTTGGGGGACCTGTGACAGGCCCTAGTCAATCAGGAGAAGCACTTAGGATGTCCCTGGTGATGGGCAGAGCCCTGGAGCTCCCAGGAGACTCCTTCTTGTGCTCCATCACAGTTGAGGCTGGTGAGACTGGGTGGGGCTGGATCAGGTGA
This sequence comes from Daubentonia madagascariensis, assembly GCA_023783475.1. Classification (NCBI taxonomy): domain Eukaryota; kingdom Metazoa; phylum Chordata; class Mammalia; order Primates; family Daubentoniidae; genus Daubentonia; species Daubentonia madagascariensis. The sequence goes on along the minus strand of JAKFHU010001268.1, from coordinate 3,419,050 downwards.
GCCTGCATTCAGGCCCCACAAATGTGGGCATGAGCTCTGTCTCAGCAGGAGTTGAGGATCATCTCCTAGGCTGCTTAGAAAAGCCACGAGGGAGGGACTGAAGTGGCCCCACCAAACAAAAAAGTCTGCTTATGGGGGAGGGGCAGTCTGCGATTCACAGTCTTGTAGGTGGAAGTGAGTTTCACTCTTCTCCCTCTTCTTTGCCCCATGGATCTCCTTCCAATGTCTGGCCACAAGCACTGCCCAAACTAGTTGAGCATGCCAACAATGGCACTGTAGGCTGGCAGCTTCCCTTCCCAGCACCCTGCCCTAGACCTAAATAAAGCATAGCTTTCCTGCAGGGGGGAGGGGTGCTCCACAAGTGCACTGTGGCTCAGACCCACACCACACTCTCCTTTTAGTTCTGCCTGTGTGGGCTCCCTTACCTCCCAAGATCAGTTCACAGATCTCTCCTCCATGCCCCAAGTGATGTGATAGAGTCCTAGGAGTACACAGTCTGTCATACAGGCCTGTTCTCTGATCCCCCAAGTTTAATCCCTGACCATACCAGGGAGAAGCATGTTGGTCCCAAGTTGCCTGTGGAGTGCTCAAGTAGTCTTAATGTCGCTGTGCTTCAGGGTATGCCCTGCTCTGCCAGAGCAGCCAGGCGGGCAGTGTCAGGGAGGGCTGGTGGGCAGAGAGCTCACAATCTGAACACTCCTAGGTCCTCTGCAGGTCTTAAAGGGGAAAGGCATGAGCCCTACTCTCTGTGGAACACTAGGTGTGGTGGGCGTGCCAACAAAGTGGAAGCAACCACTCCCAAGAGCCCTGGTTCAATTGTCCCTTGGGGCACTCATGCCCATGTGGGAACTGCCACGGCTATGTTAGCAGCTGTGGTCAGGGGAAGGAACGAGGAGGAGAATAGTCCAAATAGAGGATTGCTAGTGCTCTGATCCCCTTGTCCTAAGGGACTCCCCTGGATTGCTGCACTTTCCTCTCCCCTGAAGGCAGCCCACCCAGAATGTCCAAGCTCTAAGATCACACAGTTTCCCTGGGACCTGGAACACCCATGTGGCCAGTGTAGTCTGGGTAGATGTTGGGGATGTTTGTGAGGGGACCAGTGACAAGAAAACTGAAGGGCTGAAGCTCCTTGGGGAGGACAAAGGCACACAATGAGTGGAAAAGCAGTATGGCACCGTCTGCCTCAGCTCAGGTCTGTGGTGAGGGGGAGCAACCCTAAGGGGGCTGGGAGCCCGATGCTCTGTTCTCAAGAAGCTCCTAGATTACTGGCAGCAGTATTTTGGCTTATGAGAGTAGAGAAGCTCTCCAACAGTTCAGGAGCCTGCAGTCTCCCACAAGTTTGAGGGGAGGAAAATAAACACTTCCACCTACCCTTTCCACAGGGCTCCAAACTCCTCAGGGGTCGATCCCTGCTGAAATCTTGCTCCTTCTTGTTCTGCTATGCTGCTTCTTCCTGTGGAATTTCTGGTGGGTTCTGGCACTTTTCCTTCGGAATTACACCCAGGCTATGTTTTTTTCATCTAAAACTTTTTCTTCTTTCTGAGATGATCTGGTGACCAATGTCTCTAGTCAGCCATTTTGCCTCTCAAAGCCTATAATTATTTTTAAAAAGTATCAAAATCTTATATTTTGAATATTGAACTTCTTATATAAATATTCTAGTTTTCTTATCATTTCCATTTCATTCCCTCCCATTATTTATATCTTGTATTTTTGTTCTACTTTCTGGGCAATTTCTCAACTTTGTTTTACAACTCAAATTCTGTTAAATTTTTTTCTTCTATCATATTTTTGGTTTATTTTTAATTTTTAGTTCATAAGTAATCATTCGTATTTCTACAGCTTCCTGTCCTTGTTTCATAGATTCTGTGATATCATCTCTTATCTAAGATTAACTATAGATATTTTGTTTTGTTGTGTTTTCTTCTGCTACTAGCATTTTCTGTTTCTTTTGAATTTTGTTTGTTGTTTTGTTCTCCATCTCTGGTGTAAGAGATGTCTAGTGATTCTGGGTTTTGCATACATATTTAAAAATAAGACAGTAAATATTATTTGGAAATCTTGCAGGCTTTTTGGAACCTATTGACTGTGCACTTTGCTGCAGGGTGATCATAGAATCCAGACATTTTATTGTTCTTTACTCAGGTCTGCCAGTTTTGCTGGTTTCCTCAAAAAAAATTCCCTAATTGCCTGCTTAGACATGTATAAGTCTGGCAGCCAATGTTCTTAAGATCAGTGGAGAAAAGGAGGCTGGGGTCTCACTATTTAAAATACTGACTTTCACTTATTTTTACTATTTTCATTATGGTGTCTTATCCTTCCTTTCTCCTGAGTCCAGAGATTTTCTGGTTCAACCACTTAATTGAATAAATCTTCATTCTCTTTCTGTAGTAAGGGAAGGGTAGTCACCTGGATGCATACAGAGGAAGGGAGATCTGAAGAGCTAACTGCTCTTTTATTTTCAATTAATCCTTCAGTTATCCCTACCATCTCTCACATCCACTTTTAAAGTTATAAATTTCTCCCATTTCTGATGATATCCCAAATTCTGTGGCTCATCTTAGTTGGATTTTTTATTTTGCCTTTGTATTATTTTGCTAGGGATACTGCAACAAACTACCAAAAACTGGATGGCTTAAAGCAACTGAAATTTATTGTTTCACAGTTCTGGAGACCAAAGGTCTAAAATTAACATGTCCCTGGAGGCACTGAAGAAGGATATGTTCCAGCCCTCTCTCCTAGCTTCTGGTAGCCCCAGGCATTCCTTGGCTTGTAGCTGCGTCACTCCAGTCCCCCACCTTCATATGGTGTTCTCCCTGTGTGTCTTCACATCATCTCCTCTTGGTGCATGTCTACTTCTGCATCCAAATATCTTCTTTCTGTGAAGACAACAGCCATATTGTGTTAAGGCCCACACTAATGACCTTCTCTTGACTTGATTATATCTGCAAAGACCCTATTTTTAAATAAGGTCAGGTCTTCAGGTAGTAGGGGTTAGGACCTTAACATATCTTTTTTAAAGGACACAATTCATCCTATAATAGCCTCTCTCTTCCCACGTCTCTTAGGTTTCAGCTTTCTCCAGTCTGTTAAATCTGTTAGGTCATTTCTATCTACTTTCCAAAAAGTAGATCTCAAAATTTTGTTGAATATTTTTTATGTGTTGTTACTTACTTTCTAGTTCTCTTTGTCCTTATGTGTTTATGTTATGATAGCGCATAGAGATAAATGTGCGTGCTTAATGTGCTACACTTAATCTCCAGAATAATCATTTTAAAACTTAAATCATAGTACATCAGTACCGAGCTCAACCATCCAATTGCTTCCCATGACACTGAGATTAAAATCCTAAATCCCTATCATAGTCCACAAGGATCAACCCCAGCCTAACCCTCCACAGGCATCTCCTACCATTCTGCCTTCACATGCCCCATTCTGGCCACACAGTCTCCTTGTTCCTGCCTCAAGCCCTTCAGATTTGCTACTTTTTCTTCCTTCAGACACTCACGATGCTTTCTCCCTTGCAACATTCATGTTTCTATTCAAAAGCCTTCTGAGAAATAAACCTTCTTGGACCACTATCTCAGTTTGGTTTCTGCCAAAGTCAACTCTGAGGACAGAATTGGGTACAAAGAATTTATCTGGGAAGCAATCCCTGAAAGCAGAGTAAGGAAATAGGAAAATAAGATGTGGAAGAAGAGAAAGCCAAAGAAGAGTGTGTTGATGGGTGGGTCACTACCACGGGCACCTGGACTCAATCCCACTGGAGATCCCCCAAGATACTGCGTGGAACACACTTAAGAATTGTCACCAACTCTGTCTCTCATGGGTAGAAGATTGTTCCTGGGAACATTAATTCCCAGCCTGCCCCCGTATGCTGTCAGAGCAGGTACTTAAGGGCACAGTATATAATAGGCTCCCAATGAACATTTATTGAATGAAGAAATGGAATGTGCAGAATTTTCTAGAGACATTGGGTAGAATAAGAGATAAATCTAGAAAGAATTTTAAAGCATATTAATGATTTTTATAAAAAATAACACACAAAATAGTACTATTGTGAGCTATTTATTTTTCTTTAAAAAAAGAATATATATATGATATTATTTAGGATACTAATCTGTCGCATAAAAACCTCAAAATACAATGGCTTAAATAAGATACAAACTTATTTCCCTCTAATGTTACATCCAGCTGTAAGCAGTCTAGGACTGATAGGACAGCTATCCAGGTAAGTGACATGATGCCACCAGTCTCTGGATTCCAGGTAGCTCTTCCGCTCTCTCCGCTCCCCAGCTTGTGGGAAGAGGGGAAAAGGCAGGCAAAACATAGGCCCTTCCTTTTAAAGACATAACCCAGAAAAGGCATACATCGTTTTTTCTCATCCCATAGGTCAGAACGTAGTCACACAGCCAAATCCAGCTCTAAGGGAGGCTAGAAATGCATGTGTCCGGCTAAAACTTGGGAGCCTATCGTTAAAGACAGAAAATGGACATTGGTGGACAAATAGCAGTCTCTCCCACAGATAAGTATACTTGAATATGAACAGAACAATGCTGGAAAAATAATAATTTCTGGGGAAGTAGAATGGAATCCCAGAGGTCTAGGTTAGAGAATGGCTTACTTGTTTGATAAACCATTTTGTATTGGTTGGAATAATCACCATGTATGTATATTACTGTAGTGGCATTAAAATTTTATTCTCACTACACTCAGATGTCCAATAAAAATATAGGTTTTTTGTTTTCCATAAATGGTTATTCATCCCCTCCCCACTGAATAGTAAGGAAAGGGATACAATTTTAATTTTTGAATTATGGTATCTTTATCTCTCCTATTTTAAAGATTATATTTGATAACTCAGTCTTTTTTGTTTTGTTTTATTTTGTTTAAATGTCTACTCTCAATTCATCCCACCCCCAGCAACTTTCCCTAAATGGCATGAAATCGTATGGATGGAGGGGGTTCACGGGCTCTCATGGCACTGGGGAAAGTGGGAGGTCTCCATTTGTGCTTGTCTTCAGATGTGCCATGTCCCTGAGGTGTGGTTGGTAAGGACCCATCTCTGACACTTTGCCATCTGCTCCTGAGCCTACAGCTTGTGGAGAAGGAGGATCAGTAGTGTGAAGCACACCGTCTCTGCCCATTCAGATTGCTCCACCCATTTATTCTGTTGAGGTTGCCGCACGCTGGAGCAAGGCATCCTTGCAGAGTAGTGGGAGTGGACCCCCAGCACACCAAAGGGTGGGGGCAAACACCCCTCTGCCCTCAATATCTACTCGCCGGAATAAATGCTCCCATGCCTTCAGTTGATCTAACACTTCTCCCCTCGAGGATTTCAGCCTTGACAGGAAAGGTCAGGACACGTGTATCTTACTGCTTTCTTGCTCTCTCTTCTTCTCAGTCTCCTGTGTACAGAATAGGCAGATTCAGGCTTTCCTCTTTCTTCAAATCCCCCTTCTGCCCTAGAATAGCAAGCCTCACAGCCGCACCATTATTCTTAGAGGCAGTACCATTTCAAAGGTGGGAAGGAACGCTGTTAAGTTCCCAGCTCTGATTCCTGATGCATTAATGGAAGCTACACAATTTAGAAAACTCTTTCTTTCTCCACAAATCCTAGATTTCAAAATTATTATAAGAAATTTTTTTTGGTGGTCAGAATTGGTACCACTCTAATTTTTTAATTTAAAATTGTCATTTTTTGTGTGTTGTTTCACCTGTACCCCACTTTTTTCTGCTGGACTATTTAAAACAAATTCAGATATCATGTTATTTTTCTTTCTCTTTACAGTCTTTCAGTAAGTCCAAATTTAAGCAAAAACTCCCCAAAAATAGTAGTTGGATGCCTTTGGCTTATTAGGAAGAAAATCTTGAGCACAGAAATGCATAAGAAAAACATTTCCTTGCAAATTAGGGAAATGACAAATTAAAAAATCCATAGTTTTCATTGTTAAATGTTTCACATAAAAAATACTGACTTTTTTATTTGGAAAAGTAAATACTATGTTATAGTTGTTTTTTCACTTTAACAACTTAAAGGTCTTTCATATTTAAAACTTTGTCATCCTTGCAGTGACTGATTTATTATTGACTCACAATTTTTAAAAGTATTTAAAAATTTAACTTTTCCTTTTGAATTTTCCCATTTGAAAGTATAGTGCTCATTATATTTTTATATTAAGTAAAGGAAAATCAGAATAGAAATTATATATTTACTGCAAGTATAATTATGGTTTTAAAAAAATAGATATGCGGGAGCAGGGTGGGTACAAACTAGAAAGAAACTGGTAATGTGATTACATTTGTAGAATTAAACCAGAATTTTTCCCCTTGAAGTTTCCAGACATTCTATAATGTAGCTCCAGCACTTCTATAGAGAAATATTATTTTTAAAACAGGGATAAACTAGATTCTAGGGATTTTCTTCCTGTAATTTTCTGATCTTTTTATTTTTCATTTCATCTGGTGGTCTCACCAAACTACAAATTATTTCCAATGTTTACCCAGTTGCACAACTACATACCAAGAGTTCCGGATGGCTTCTTACAACACAGTTAAAGCAATCTTGTTTCTGTTAAACATACTCCATGAAAAACTTCAAAAGATAAATGTTACAAACATATTTTGACAGGGAGACCAAACACTTCGGAATACTTAAATCCCTTTTTGCTCTCTGGGGTATGTGGGAAGGCTCTGTAACACTATTTAAATGATGAGAAAATTCTGTTGGGTATATAAAGGCGATTGAACAGGGAGTAAGGGAACCTGAGTTCTAATCTCTTTTCTGCTCTAACTTTCTCTGCAATTTGATGAGTTTTGTTACCTATCTGAGCCTGTTCTCATATGTAAAACTCGAAAAGCATCCGTCTCTCTCACATCACAGTGCTGTTAAGTTAAAGAGTGCATTAATGTTATTTTAACTGGTTTTAAATTAGTAGCTAACCATCCAAAGATAACTAGAATGTTAATTGTGCAAAGTGTCCTATTAGCGGCAATATTAAAAGGACCTAATTCAATTCCACAAGCTTAATGGAAGTCAGAGTTTGAGAGAAAACTGGCAAGTTTAGAAATAAAGCAATAAAAGAAGAAAATGAATTTGAAAATACTACAGACCATTCGAAAGAAAGGCATAGAGTTTTTCAGAAACATTAGCTTTAATTAACCAAAAATGTAAGTATTAATTATCTGCTAGTAAATTGTGTGGTGCAATAGGCTTGCCCAGATGATGTTTACCCCTGCTAAGGATTTGCAAGTGAATTTTCTGAAATTCATGTATTGATATAACTAATCTTTTGTAAAAATGGTAATAATGATGCTTCAGTGTTTCTTGAAGTATTACTTAGCGTATTATCAAAAGTTAAATTTATTGCTACTGTAGCCATATTGAGAATCAGTGTTTTTGGAACCTAAACAGGCATGTAGCGTACTGTTGCCATTCCATTACTAAGATAATACTCAGTTTAAAGTGATGTGCTCCGCTATCTTTTTCCAGTAATATATATACACACAGCCTTTTGCTCATGGATGACCATTCTGTGACTGCCACTTAGCACATAGGCTTGTGCAAAGAAAGCTACCCTGTTTGGATGCGGGCCAAGAGTCCCAGAGAATTGCTGCTACTTCTTGCAGATAACTATTTAAATGTCTATGCATTTCAAGTGATGCATAAATTATAAGGCAAGAAATTTACAAGTAATGCAATTTCTATAAAAGAGAAAGAAAATAGCACTGTAGAAAAAATTTTCTTTGCCTTCTAAGAATCAGAAATCTCTCAAAGTGAATATAACCCATACACTTATATTATAAAAATATCTTACTTTCCTAATTCTTAGGTACCTTAGAAAGAACTTAAAGGTGAAGATATTACACATCTAAAAAGAGTGTTTTGTACTACCTTTGTGCACCATTAAGCAACCCAAATTTTTTTGTCAGCCAGCCGGTATTTCAACCACCTCTGGCTTTCTTGGTGTTTATCCAAATGTTTGTCTTTTCACATCATGTTCACTCCATGGCCACAGAAATTTTTAAACATTAAGTTCTTCTACCTTTGGACTTCAGGGCATTAATAGACGGCAGGCATTTCAGCAATGCTTCATACAAGAGAAAAAATATTCCATAGTGGCTGGATATGGGTAATTAAAGTAAATAGCTACCATTTGTTAAGCACTTATCATGTGCCATGCACTAGCCTTCACAGGTATTATTTCATTTTACCCTCACAGCAAATAAGGAAATTGAATCTCGGAGAGGTTAGGTAACTTACCCAAGGCCATAGACCTAGTTCATAAATAAGCCAGGATTCAAACCCTGATCTAACTTAAGCACCTAGCTCTTTGCACTCATTATTCTGTTATTGCAAGAACAGTTCATTAAATCTTAAACCAAATTCAGTGTTTCAAGAGTGCAGTGCATGCTGAGAAAGACACAGATAGCATAGCCTCTCCAGTTCTTCTATATAGAACCATTATTTCACCTGGGCTCAGAGCTACAACCACAAAAAAAAGGGGAGAAAGAGGAACAGAAGGTGAACAAGGAGGACGAGGAGGAAGAGCATAAAAACAAGAACAAAATGAACAAGAACAAGAGAACAAAAAGAAAAAGAAGAAAGGAGGAGAAAACAGTGGTATTTTTCTCCCCTGAAAAACAAAAGCTAGATTCCAAAAATATATCATTGGGATCATATTAATTAGTTCTTAAGCTATTGTCTCTCTGGTCTAAACCCATCCTTCTTGCCTTTATTTTGTAAAGTTTGTACTGGAACTCTAAAAATTACATTTCTCCTCTGTCAGCTAATTTTTGCTAAAATCTGCCAAAGAAGGTTGCAGAAAAAGATTAGAAAGCCAGAGGAAAAAAAAGAAAGCAAGCCAGAGGAAGACTAATACACATAAGAAAGAAACAATATGAAGAAGAGCAGCAGTTGATGAAATAGGAAACAAAGAAGCAACAGAAAAATTCTTTAAACAAGCAAAATGTATCTTTAAAAATATTGATAAAATTTGAAAACTTCTGACACAATTGATCAAGAGAAAACAGAGAAAGCACAAAAAATTGAATTGATAGAGGGACACATAACTAGAGCTACAACAGAAATGAGAAAAAAATAATAGGGGTTTCTGCCAACAGGGATGGAAGACCAAGTGATTTAGCTTTTAAAAATCAACAAAAACTCTAACAGCAGATGAAAAATGAAGTAGAAACAAAGAGGAAATGTGGGAATATATGATAAAAAAGAGGTGGCACAATAAGGCTAGTTCTCAGCACGTATAAAGAAGGTGAAAACTGGAACCAATTGCTGCTGGGGGGTAAAAGGCCATTGCTACAGTAAAGCTGACACAGACAGCCTGCTAACAGGAAGGAGCAAACAAAAATTAGAAAATATCCCAAATATATCATTCATAGTGATAGTGCAAGTGTGTGACATTTGTGCCCTCAAACACTGCTTATGGCAATATTAACAGTGTACAACGTCTCTGAAGGCAATGTGGCAATATGCATCAAGAACCATAAAAACGTTCATACCATTTGACAAGGTAATCCATAGTTTGTAGTTTATCCAAAGATAGGATTCAGAGATGTGCCCCAAAATTTACGTTGCTAGTGGTTCATGAGAGTATTACATTTTAACTGCATGCACTGACATGTCCTATGCAGATAGGGGTTCTTTCCCACCCTAGCTCATTGAGTACTTGCATAAGCAATCATACCTGTGTAGAATGTCTTTAACCCAGCTCCCAATTAATCCAATTTAAGCAACCTAATAAAGCATACTTACTTAAGAAGCTGAAATTGGAAAAGAAGAAGGAAAACTCACAACCATACAATCTACTATAGATATATGAAAGGTTAAATAAGAGTTCAATAAACATGGGAATAATGGGAGACCAAACAATTAAACTTGAGTAAGGATTATGGCCAAATCACCTCCTCCAGGAAGCCTTCCCAGACAACAAACCTCTAATGTGGGGTAGCCACCCTGTCTACTCCATTGCCCCTGTACTTCCATCTAATACCTCATGCTTACAGTACTTCATAAGGTGATAATGTGTTTATTTCTCTTATCCCCACCTGATGATGTGACTCTAGAGATTATGGACTGTGCCTTTATCTCTGTAACCCTCACATCTGCTCAAGGAAGGATTCAATATTGATTGAATGAATTAAGACTGGAAAAATAGAGAGAAAGGATATTTTTTCATGAAAAGGGGATTGACCTGAAGACATGACAAGAAAGTATAGGGATAAATTCATATTCCTTTTAATTAAAAAAAATATGAATAGCTGGGTCCCCCAGTTTATGGACAAGTTAAGACCTGTGCTGAGTTTCTTTCGTTTGCTTTTCCAGATCCACACTACACCCTTGTCCAACCCGATCTATGCCACAGGAAGCTGACCTGCATGGACAGACAGCATCAGCTGAATGCCTTGCCCTCTAGGTTCCATGGGATACTGTCAAAGGAAAGCCTGGTGGAAAACAGGGCTTGAGAGGAGAATGAGGTGGGGATGTCAGTTTCCCTCTCTCCCTCCCTGCGGGGTCACTGTGCATTGGCGGCATCTCTCTGTGGGAAGCTTCAGCTCTCGTTGGGCAGTCATTTCCAAACAGCCACCCTCTCTGAGTTCTGGTATCTTCCCCCTCCTTCTTATTTCTTCAGGCCTAGGAGTAATACTGTCTCCCCATTTTGCTAGCTTTAACATAGTTTTGTTCTTTAAACTCTACCCACACATTTGTGAACAGTTCTCTTCTCAAATTACCTACTTTGAATGTGCCTTGCCAGGACCGTGACTATTAAAAGTCCTTAATTCACAATTCAGCATAAGATCTTGAAAAAGGAACTAATTTTATGGTTGACATTAGGCTCCTCTAAGTGTTGTTTTTTTTGAAAAAACCAAAGATATAATAATGTATATTAAGAGGATCTCTTAAGGCAGAGTTATTTAGCAGAGAAGTGCTAAAAGTTTTACTGTGGGCAAGGATTAATTCTTTTGGGAATTAATAATATAAACTATGGTTAGAAAATAGCAGAAAACAAGCTATAATCCAGGAAAAACATTATTATTACCAGTTTTTTTCTCCACAGCAATAATACAATTTAATCTTGAAATTTTAAATAATAAATATTAAGAATCACTAGACAATAAGCATCTCCATTATGCTATCCATTTTTATTTTCTATGTACTCCCAGTGCTAAGAACAGTTTCTTGAACATAGATACTGAGAATGTCTTTATCGAATTAATTAATCAGGAAGAACATGTAAACAAAACAGAAATGTCATCTTAAACTTCCATAAAGGGGAATATTTCATACTGGGAATATTAAGTGGCATTCTGGTCATTATATAACAATAAAGACATAACCAACTTGAAGATGGACCCAGAAAATAGTAAATACTCATGACTAAATAAATGAAAATGTACACAGACTAAAATTATTGGACTTGTATAAAAACAATACCATTTGTTAGGTACCTACACTCTATTAGGTACTTTACATATACTAGCTTCAGTCCTCACATTCCTACTCGGTGGAGGTAGTCAAGGAAGGCTTCTGGGAAAAAGTGGTATCTGTGCTGAGTCAGAAAGAAGGAGCAGGAATCATCCATGAAGATGAAAGGAAAAAGAAACTTCCAGGTAGAACACATGTGCAAAATCACAGAGACAAGACAGCGGGATGCATTTCAGGAACTTCAGATATTTCAATGGTGAAGAAGGGGTGAAAGTTGACAGGGACAAAGTAAGATTTTATCCTGAAGACCACAGGGAGATATTAGTTCTACATAGAAATATTATTGTCTAATATTTGGTTTAGGCATGTGTGTGGTGCGGCAGGGTATAGATGATTGTTATAAAGACTAAAATAAATAATAAGGCCTACTGTTAATAATACATGTACTATAAAGCACTGTTCAGACACTAGTTCCTATCTTTCTTAGATTATTGCTATACTGCTTTTTGCCCCCCTGCACTATTGTACCAGTCCACTAAGAAAGGCCTCTTATGGCTCTGTGCCCAAGGAAAGGCCACCTTGGGCTCTTTGCCTGGTCAACTGCTCAATCTGTCTGGCAGATCCCCAATGGCATCCATAACAACCACATCTTTTGAAGTTGTGCATCTTTTGTCCAATGCATTAGCATGGCTCTGCAGCACTCACTGGGACAAGAGTGCCACCTTGTGTTGCATCACTGACTGTTCACAATCCCCAACATGCTTTCTTTTCACTTGAGCTACTTGTGGATGAGGTCTTTGAAGCTTCCTCCCAGGAGTAACATAAAAGAGAAAATTATTAACAGATATTTTTCCAAAAATAACAGAAAGGGAGCCCAGAGCCTTTTTTTCAATACAGTCATAGTGTTGATGCCTGATATTAGTAGATTTGTTGCTACTTGCTGGAAAATGCTTAGCCTATGTCTTCTGAACTCTTGCTGTTATTGTTTTTAACAGATTTATGCTTTTAAAAAATTATGTCAAGAAATACAACTGAAATTATGATCTAGTACTGAAACAGGTTAAGTATAAACCTACCCTGCTCTGTCTCATAGAGGTCCACACTCAATAATAAGTTTTTAGAAAGGATTCCAAGAGAATGTTTGAAAGTACATTCCTTGATGTCTGCAAAAAAGGCTGCAAGACTTCGCCTCTGGGAGAAAATGGGAGAAAATTTTTGCAAACCGTATATCTCTGCAGTCCCCAAGCCAACCATTTAAACTATTATAAAAGAATTATTGGAGAAAGAATTTTCCTTAAATTCCTAGAAAAAGACCATGCACGGATTCTTTTTGCCTCCTCCCCATACTGCTGCACATGCAGTTTTGCTTTACTTTTCTCTTCTTCTAGCTTCTTTTTTTTTCATATTTGCTGCAAAATAAGCTCCAAATACATCAAAGTTTATTGTTATTTTCTTAGTCTGAGTAGAAGCCAATATACTGCCACTGCACATCTAAAAATGCCACTGTACATATAATGAACATGTAATGAAAATTGACACGCTGCCTCCAAAATAAAGCCTACCTTTATTACATATTTTCTGTATATTAACTCATTTAATCCTCACAAAAATCCATTAATGTATTATTATTCCTATTTTAAGATGGGAAACTGAAGCTCAGAGAGGATTCTACAAGTTCACACATCTAGTAAGTGGCACAATCACTTCAAATCCAGAGCTCACTGACTCTAAAACCTGTGCCCCAAACCATTACACTTTATTGTCTATACCCATAACGTTCCAAATCATAAGCATATGTTAACCAACCACCTCTTAAGTACAACCCAAGCAAATTATGTGTAAATGTCAAAACTGATACAAATTTGGGGAAAAGATGATCATTCAAAACGTACTGCACAGCTACAGTATTTGAGACAATGTGGTACTGGCATAAGGATAGACATGTACATCAATGTAACAGGATTGAGAGTCCAGAAAAAAATCCATCCATCTATGGTCAACTGATTTTCAGCAAGGGTGCCAAGACCACTCCAGGGAGAAAGAATAGTCTTATCAACAAATTGTTCTGGGACAATTGAATAGCCTACATGCAAAAATAATGAAGTTGGACCTTTAGCTCACACCATATGTAAAAATTAACTCAACATGGATAAAAGGCCTAAATGTAAGAGCAATCACTACTAACCTCTTAGAAGAAAACACAGGCATAATTCTTTATGACCTTGGATTAGGCAATGGTTTCTTAAATAACACACCAAAGCACAACAGCAAAGAGAAAAAGTAAAGTGGACTTCATAAAAATTAAAATTTTCTGTGCTGCAAAGATTTATGCTTTTATGAAAAGTCAAGAAAATGAAAAGTCAACTCAAGAAAATGAAAAGTCAACTCACAGAATGGGAGAAAATTTTTGCAAACCGTATATCTCTGCAGTCCCCAAGCCCTAGGCCTTGGACCGGTACCGGTCTGTGGCCTGTTAGGAACCAGGCCACAGCAGGAGGTGAGCAGTGGTGGAGCGAGCAAGCAAAGCTTCATCTGTATTTACAGCCACTCCCCATAGCTCATATCACTGCCTGAGCTCCGCCTCCTGTCAGATCAGCGGCAGCATTAGGTTCTCATAGGAGCGCAAAGCATAAACTGCGCATGCAAGGGATCTAGGTTGCGCGCTCCTTATAAGAATCTAATGCCTGATGATCTGAGGTGGAGTTAAGGCAGTGATGCTAGTGCTGAGGAGTGGCTACAAATACAGATTATCATCAGCAGAGAAGTTTGACTGCGCAGAGACCATAATAAATCAATTGCTTGCAGACTCATATCAAAACCCTATCAATGAGTGGCAAGTGACAATTAAGGTGCATTTGGTGGCAGGAGTTATAGTGGCAAGTGAGCATCTTCAATTGTAAAGCTGCATCTGGTGGCAGGCTTTACAGTGGCAAGTGAGTCGATGTACTTCAATTGTACAGCTGCATCTGGTGGCAGGCTTTAAGTCAGAATCCAACACTTATTTTAGTCACAGATGGCCTGCCCATTATTTTATTCACCACTTCCATCCACGCCTCTTTCCCACACTGCACACTTGTCTCAGTCACAGTTTTGGTAAGCCCACAAGCTAAACCTAGCAAAAATGAGTAAAAAACAAACATCACTGGAGAGCTCCTTTGAAAAGGGGGAAAGACCCAATGATGAGACAGCAGAAGACTCTAAGACTGCCAACAAAATAAAAACTTCATATAAAAGAAAATACCAAGAGTCCTACTTAAATTACAGAATCATTGCAACAGGTGATTCCCATTCTACAAGCCTGCTTTGTATAATATGTGGTGACCAGCTAGCCAACGAAGCCATGAAACCTTCAAAACTGCTTCAACACAGGGAGACCAAGCACCCTGCGTTAAAAGACAAGCCTTTGCAGTTTTTCAAAAGAAAAAACATGAACACAAAGAACAGAAGCAATTATTGAAGGCCACCACTTCCTCAAATGTGTCTGTACTGAGAGCATAATTCTTAGTGGCTAACTACATTGCTAAAGCTAAGAAGCCCTTTACTATTGGTAAAGAGTTGATCCTGCCTGCTGCTAAGGACATTTGCATGAACTTTTAGGAGAGGCTGCAGTTCAAAAGGTGGCACATGTTCCTCTTTTGGCTAGCACCATGACTAGACAAATTGACGAAATAACAGAGGCAACAATGCAACAGAGACAACAGAGGCCAACAGAGACAACAAGGCCAACAGGGCCAACAGAGACAACAAGACAACAATGCTTGGTTTTGTGCTATATATTTTTCAGCAGGATGTGCCTGAGGATATGTTATGTACACTTTTGTTGCCAACCAACACCACAGCTGAAGAACTACTCAAGTGTTTGAATGATTACATATCAGGAAAACTGAATTGGTCATTTTGTGTCAGTGTATACATGGACAGAGCAGCTGCCATGACTGGATGGCTTTCTGGTTTCACTAGTCGGATCAAGGAGGTCGCTTCTGAATGTGAGTCTATGCACTGTGTCATCCATAGAGAAATGCTGGCTAGCCGAAAAATGTCACCTGAACTAAACGACATTTTGTAGGATGGGATTAAAACTATCAACCACATTAAAGTTTATGCCCTTAACTCATATCGGTTCATGCAGCTCTGTGAGGAGATGGACGCAGAGCACACACGTCTTCTCTTATACACAGAAGTGAGATGGCTTTCTAAAGGTAGATCACTGGCCAGAGTTTTTGAGTTACGAGAGTCTCTCCAGGGATTTCTTTTAGAAAAACAGCCACCACTGGTAGCACATTTCAGTGACACAGAATGGGTCGCAAAACTTGCTTACTTGTGTAACATATTCAACCTGCTCAATGAACTCAATCTGTCACTTCAAGGGAGAACGACAACTGTGTTCAAGTTGGCAGATGAAGCAATTATGGAATTATGGGGGTGATGAGTGAACACTGGGATTTTTGACATGTTTCAAACATTAACAGAGACTTTGAAAGAGACTGAGCCAGGGCCTTCTTTCTCCCATCTGGTGCGTGATCACCTATCTCAGCTTTCAAAAGAGTTTGAGCATTACTTCCCAACCACAAAAGACCCCTGAACTGGGAAGGAATGGATCCGCGACCCACGTGTGAATAAGCCAGGTGAACTGACTTTGTGCTAGAAGAGGATCAACTGCTTGAGATCGCAAATGACGGTGGCCTTAAAAGTGTGTTTGAGACAACTTCAAATCTCCATACTATTCAAGTCAAAGTGGAATATCCTGAGATTGCCACAAAAGCACTGAAAAGCCTGCTTCCAACATCCTATCTTTGTGAAGAAGTGTTTTCTGCAGTGACAGCAACCAAAACGAGATTACAGAGTAGACTGGACATAAGCAACACACTTCGGGTGTCACTGCCTCCCATCACCACCAGATGGGATCATCTAGTCACAGGAAAACAAGCTCAGGGCTCCCACTGATTCTGTATTATGGTGAGTTTTGTAATTTTGTCATTATATATTACAATGTAATAATCATAGAAATAAAGTGCACAATAAATGTAACGCACTTGAATCATCCTGAAACCATCTTCCCCCACCCCCCGGCCTGTGGAAAAATTGTCTTCCAGAAACCAGTCCCTGGTGCCAAAAAGGTTGGGGACCACTGGTATATCTGATAAGGGACTTGTATTTATCATATAAAAAGAACTATTACAGCTCAATAATAAAAAGATAAATAGCCCAATTTAAAAATGGGCAAAGGATGTGAATAGATAATTCTCAAAAAAGAATATACAAATGGCCAATGAACACATGAAAAGACGTTCAACATCATTAGGCACCAGGGAAATGAAAATCAAAACCACGAGATGTCATTTCACACCCACTAAAATCACTACACCAAAAGAGCTAGACAATAACAAGTGTTAGCAAGAATTTGGAGAAATTAGAATCTTCATACATTGCTCATGGGACTGTAAAATGGTGATAGCCACTTTGGAAAACAGTCTAGCAGTTCCTCAAATGGTTAAACATAGTTATCACATGATGCAGCAGTTCTACTCCTAGGTATATACCCAAGGGAAATGAAAACATATATCCACACAAAAATGTGTGCACAAATATTCATAAGCAACCTTATTCATAATAGTCAAAAAGTGGAAACAACCCAAATGTCCATCAACTGATGAATGGATAAACAAAATGTAGTATATTCATACAATGGAATATTATTCAATAATAAGAAGAAATGAAGTAATGATACATGTGACAACATGAGTAAATCTTGAAAACATTATGCTAAGTGAATTAAAAACAGTCACAAAGGACGACATATTGCATGATTCCATTTATATGAATTTTCAAGAATGGAAAAATTACAGAAAGTAGATTAGCAGCTACCTGAGGCTGGGAAGGATAAGGAGATTGGAAGTGATGGCTAAAAGATGTGGGGTTTCCTTTTGGGGTAATGACTATGTTCTAAAATTGTGGTGATCGATGCATAACTCGGTGAATATACTAAAACTTTTGCATTGTACACTCTAAATGGGTGAATTGTATCTCAGTAGAACCATTTTTAAAAGTTATATGTGATTATTAGCACATCTTTTAAGTAAGATAAAAAAATTATATGTGATGGTCATTCAGGAATATTTTGCTTTGAACACAGAAGCAGAGGGTCTCATAGTGATTCTGAGACACACTCAAGTCAAATACGAATGTGAAAACTGCAAGTCTCTAAGCCTCATATAGCTGCCCTTCAGAAATGTATTTAAGACATTATTGGTTTCAAAAAAGAGGGATGGTGAAAAAATGAAAGAAAGATACAAGTTCATGGGAATAAGTCATTGCTGTAGACAAAGAGACCTTAGTTTTAGGTTCCCTTTTCTATGGGGAGCAGAGAGAAAAATGAGTCAATATTCTTGTGCCACAAATGACGTATGGGTAAGCTTAGAGAATTTTCAGCTTCTTTAACTAGCCTTAAAATGACAAACACCAACATATAGTCAAAAAATCATATCACTACTTCAGGAGAAGCCCTACTGTGGAATTAATGCTTGGAAATCAGGAATTGCTAAGGAATATTGCCCTTTAGGGTAGACATGTAATGGCTTAATAATGAAAAATTACTTTTGAAAAATATCTAATTTTACTAAGAACCATTCAATAATTCAAGGGAGAAATTTCAAATAATGTTCTGAGTACATATTTAGGTCAATTTCTTTAATGTAAATTCTATATTTATGTTTTAAAGTTGCTTTATGATTTTTTACTATAATGTCTATATATATTACTCCTATGTTTATGAGTTTTACATTAAACTTTAATTGGAGATTATCACTTTTAAAATTTTAAGTATGAACTGACATTCAATTATTGATGACTTTATATACCAATTAGCTTTTACTAAATTATTTTACAAAAACAAAATCCCAGCCTCTCATGGGCTTACAACAACAAACATATTGTTATGTTACACATCAGCTGGATGTTGTCTGTGTGCTCCACCTTCTCTTCCCTTCCTGATTTAGGTAAAGAAGAAATCTCCATGTGGAGATTTGTCATTGCTGTGACAGAAGAAAGAGAGAACAGAACCACAAGATGACTCTTAGTATTTCTGATCAGAAATAGCACACATCACTTTTGCTTGCATTCCATTGTCTATAGCAATTTATCTGGCTAAGTCTGACATCACTGAGCCCGGGAAGTACACAGGGAAGGGACCCACTGGTCACATGTCTAAGACTGCCATCACAGAATGGGGAATTATCAACCTTTCACGGGAAAAAGAGCAAATATGTAAGAACAATGATCTGCCATCACCATGAATTATATAGTTTGAAGGAAGCATTAGAGATCATCTTATTCAATTTCCCAAGTTTGTAGATGAGAAATCAGAGGCCTAGAAAATGGAAATGATTTCCTTAGAATTGTATAACTAATCAGGGCTAAATCTCCAATAGTCCCCTCCTTCCCTTCTGCCATAGTAGAATTCACCCTTGTGTTTATATGAACAATCTATAAATGAAAAAGGAATGAAGTAGGCCAGATACTTTTAAAGCCCACAAATAGGGAATAGGATTTAAATGCTGATGTATGGTTGAAATTCAACTAAGCTTCAGATTAAATGTAATCAGACAGCAAATAAGCATCAATGATAGATTCTCAGCCCTTCCTGGTTTTGATGGGATGAACAGATAAGGAGATGAAAGCTTAAAGAACTTGAAGATGGGAAAAGATTGCAAAAAGAGAAATCTAGGAACAAGACAAAACTCTTTGACTTTAAATCTTTGACCTAGAAAAGAAAATTGTGGACTAAGATATTTTGTAACATAACTGCAATGATAGCTTAAATTTCATAAAAGCTTTTGTTTTGTATCATTTTTTAAGCTGAGAAAGCTCCTGGTGAATTTAACTGAGGTATCTAAATGAGCAGATTGATTTCATTTCCTTGATTTCCACATCAGAATAATTTATCTATTGTTTTATTTCATAATGTGGTACACAAAAATAAGATACCATAATATCTACAGTCTACTGTAGTCAAAAGTTTAACTTGCAAACAAAAGGAAAAAGATTAACTTGCATCAATGACAGAATTTTTTAACTTGTTAAAATGAACAATAAAAATGACCTTCACAGTTTAGAAAACAAAAAAACTAAAGTGCTATATACTAAAACCTGTGGGATGCACCCAGAGTGCATCTAGAGGGAAATTTGAAGTCTTAGATGCATTTCAGGAGAGTATGGGGTTGCAGAGGAGAACTAAATTTGTTAAGTAAATTAGAGAGGGAGAACAGAAAACCCAACAAAGTAGCAGGAAGGAAATAATAAAGCTGCACCCAGAAACTGAAGAAATAGTAAGCAAACAATAGAAAAGAATAGAGAATCTAAAAGCTAGTTATTTGAAAAGTTCAGTAAAATAAACAAGTTTTTTAGCAATCAAGAGGGGGAAAGGATAAGAGAAAGAAGTCACAAAAATAAGCAACATTAGGAATAAAAAGGGGAGCCTAAGTACAAATAAAGAGGAAATTCTTAAAAACTTAAAATAAGAGTGTAAGTTTTGCCAATCCTTTTTATGTTTTTACATACTTTATTTTGTTAAATTTCAATAGATAGTACAGTCACATGGTTCTAAACTCAAAACACTCCAAGTGTATATAGTAAAAAGCCTCTCTCCAACCATATTGTCCAACTACCCAATATTTTTCCCAAAGGCATCCCAACGTTATCATTTACTTATGAATACTTCCAAAGACATTTTATTTATTTACTAGTTAATACAAATATGACTTCTCTTACCCCTTTTCTCACACATAAAAATAAATTTAACTGGTAGGTTTAAAAGATTCTCCCTGACAAAAATTTATGGGCATACTTCACAAAACCCTCAAGAACCTTATACAAGTTGTTCCCGATAACAGAAAATGACAGTTACTCGTGGACGTCAATAGGGATTGGCTCATACATTACCTATTCCAGCTCCTTAGAGCAGACAGAAGCCATATAAAACACTGCATTTCCCAGAGTCTCCCTTGCTTGCATACCAGATGCAATTTGGACTCTGCCATCCAACTTTATTCATGTGAAACTTTAATTTGGAAGTGAAGCAAATGGGAAGGGGGACGGTGGAAGGGCATCCATTTTGCTGCAGTGGATTGTGGCAAACTCAGTATCATTCCTGAGCCAGTAGCCAAGCAATAGCATCCTGACCGCAGGTATCTTCCTGATTAGCAGAGGTGATATGATCCTGGAGCTGCCAACTGAAGCAGCTTCTGTATCCTGATTTGGCAAGTAACTTCATGATTCAGTGGCTTCCTTATGATGGCAGAGATGACAGCTTCATAAATTTTCAAATTCTTGACTGTAGCACTGGCCGTATCTTCTCTGATGGCCCTGTTCTACAACATAGATTTGATCCTAGTTCCTGGAAATCCAGATCAAAGTCTCTTTTTTCAGCCCTCAAAACTAAGCCATTTAACACTCTACAGCTGCTGTCCCCAATCCAGTCCGTGGCCTGTTGGGAACCTGGCCGGGCAGCAGGAGATGAGCTGCGGGCACGTCCATCTGTATTTACATCTGTTCCCCATACCCCTCCCCCTCCCCCTGGTCTGTGGAAAATTGTCTTCCATGAAACCCGTCCCTGGTGCCAAAAAGGTTGGGGACCGCTGCTCTACAGGATAAATCCCTCTTTATCTGGTATGAAATCTGTTGTCTAACTGAACCCTGACTAATATACTACCCAATTTACCTTAAAACTAAAACTGAAAAAGGACGATGCAAGAATAGAAAATTGTACATGGATGTTATTTATAAATACAGATTTAAAATCCTAAATAAAATATTACCAAATCAAATTCAGCACTGAAGGGATAAACATAGAGGTGATCAAGTAGGTTTTATCTCAGGAACTCCAAAAGGGCTCAACCACAGAAAACCAATTGATATGACTCACCACATTAATAAATTAAAGGAATAACTTATGATTATTTCAATTAATGAAAAATGCATTAGAAAAAATTCAACCTACATTCCTGATTTTTAAAAATTAGAAAACCAAGAATAGAAGAAAATGGGTCATTTTTAAAAACCTTCTATAAATATCACACTTAATGACAAAATATTGCAAATATTCTCTTTACAGTCATAATACACAGATGTTCACTATATTCTCTGCATTTCAACAATGTGCTGCAGCTCTCAGACAATAAAATCAGAAAAGAAAAATAAAAGTGAATTATAAAAACTGTAAATAATGAAGGATTTTACTCATATTCTTCTTTGCTCTCCTTGTGTAGCAACAAGCCTATTACTCTTCATAAATAAAATCAATCACCTCTGCCAACACCTAAATTCCCTTTTTGTATTGTTTGTCCAGTGGCATGAATTGTCCAAAATGGCCAATTGGCAATGTCCACTTTCAATACAATTGAACTTCACTTGTGCCTCCTAGTGGCTACAGGTAATATCTTTCAGATATTAGGTAATATCTCTTAGATATTAAGACCTCTAAACCAGTAAAAACTAGTGTTCTGAAGACAGGATGCAAAAAAATTGTAAATGGAACACTTGGTGCAATTTTATGAACCACCACTTATAGTTTGGCTTCCCAAACCTATGCATTCTGGCTATGAGAAAAACAGCTCACATACTGGTTACTGGTTTAGAGCATACAATGCATGATGCAAGACAACCTGACCTCCCAAGATATTGCTTTCCCATCTAGCACTGTAAATCTAGTCCTCAGAATGTAGAACACTGTGACAACCTATAAGGCAGATGGTAAGGGATCAATGGTAAACTGTAAAATCAAATCCTTGGAGGCAATGCTGTGTGGGGTACAATGACTGTAAATAAGACACTCAGAAATTCCAAGAAATAGTGGCACTAGCAAAAGCATAGCAAGCAGAGAAATACAATCTAAATCCTTCCTAGATACCTGCTCTCCACTTATATTACGCCAGATTACAGTACTGTGGCAGCAAGACCCTAGTAGCAGCCCTCATAATTCTACCTCCAGGTATTCACACCTTTGTATAATCCTCCATCCCTGAGCGTGGGGGAGACCTGTGACTTGCTTCTAACCAGTAGGCTATAGCATGAAATACTATCTGAGGTAGATTTTTTTAAAAATAGACTATGGCAAAGGTGATGGGATGTCATTCTTGTGATTACATTATATGGCAAAGATTATGGGTTTCATTCTTGTGATTACATCATGTTATAAAAGTCTCTATGTTAGCAGACTGGATCTAGAGACTCTCCTTGAAGATAGGACTAGCTACATAATTTGTGGGACCCAACGCAAAAGCAAACTATGGGGCCACTTGTTCAAAAATTATTAAGAATTTCAAAACAACTACAGAAAAGCATTAAACCAAGAATGGGGCCTTCTAAATACAGGGACCTATGCAACAGCATAAAGCCAGCTTTGCTTGTGGGTTTGATGAAGAAAGTGGCCATGTTCAAGAAGATCATATGTCATGGAACTGTGGGCGGCCTCCAGACAATAGCTAGCAAAAAGCCAGGGCCCTCAGTCATGTATCTAACAATTTGAATGAACTTAGAATTAGATTCTCCCCTAATGGAGCCTCCAGGCAAGAATGCAGTGTGGCCAACACCTTGATCACAGCCTTGTGAGACCCTGAGCAAAGAACTCAGCTAAGCCACATCCACACTCATGACCCATGGATACTGTGAAATAATAAATGTGTGTTGTTACAAATTGCTAATTTTGTGATAATTTTTATGCAGCAATTGAAAACTAATGGAGATGTCAAATAAAAGACTGAGGATAAGTTCCTGCTGTTAGCAAATGTTAGAGAGTGATGGTAGCACTCTCAGCAATGACGGTAACCAAATCAGGCTTTGGGAGTACAAATCAATGTTGTTGAGTTTATAAATAGCCTCCATTCCTGCAGGAATGCCATTTTACTCATGAGCCTATTGAGAAGGCAATGATGTGGTCCCAGAAAGAGGCTACATGAATTGTCATTTTGTCTCTCTGATTATTAAGAGCTTCCTCTATCATAAGAGCTTTTTGATGAGCTTTCATTTGGGACAATATTCTCTTCTTATTCAGGGTTCATTAGAAGAGGTCCACCCATGTATTTTACTTCTCAAACCCCCTTGTCTCTAACACTCCAATCTTCTTCCTTCCAGTTCCATTAGCCAATGACTGTGAATGAATGTAGACTCTTCACTCAGGCCACACTTCTCATGAAAACTAGAAAATTACCTGAAATACTTGAAATTCTACCTATCAAGAGGAATTCATTTTTCATGGTCCTTTGGGGCCAATCTTGATTGGATTTGTAAGGCAATAGCAGTCCGTGTCCCCCTGGTGCCAGCAAATTATGTAGACTAATCTGGTAACCAGGGTCAAAGATTTAGGTCATAAGGAACATACAGTGAGGCCATAAATGAGGTTGACAGAGACATGACAGTGTGGCAAAAGGAGCATGCTCAGAATATGAATCCTCTGCATATGCATACTTCTTGAGCCTCTAGATATTCTTATGCTCAGTTCCATATACATGCTTTCCATTTGATAATGGAATACTGCTGGGCATGACCAACTTTTGGGGTATTTTGATTAAGAGCATGTGGCTCATCATGGTCAGCTCAGATCAAGTAATTACCTGGTCTCATGGATCATCCCAATTTGCCTCTATTGATTAAGAGCTTTTAATTAGCTTCTGTCAACCTAGGATCTTCTCATTCTCACTGAAACCAAGGAAGCCCTCAAGATGTATTTCTAATGTATTTCTAAAGGACTTGTTGAAGAGATTATCTTCTGGACCCTCTTGAGGGATTTAATTAGGAGTGAGGAGAACAGAATGCACATAACAAATTCATCCAACATTTCTACATTCCAAGTCTTTTAATTCTTTTCTCTTTTCTTCTTTATAGTATGTCAATTTCTGTCCATATGAGCTATTGTCTAGGTTTCAGTCAACCATACAAGAAAACAATTAAAACTACCCCCATATGTTTAAGCTAGTACATTGTGAGTTAAATTTCTGATAAGGTTACCCATATTGGTAAATTCAGTTACATCTTAAATTACATTCTTCCCTTACTTATACCTATAAATTAGCCAATCTCTTTTTCTATGACTGAACTAAAAGAATGTCTTCTCTTAAATTATTTTAAAACATAAGCTTTATCATCCTGGGGATGACATTCACTCCCTTACCACAGGTTCAAGCTAGGATCTGGCTTTCATTATTGATCTAGAGATAATGAGTGTTAAGAATGGAGCAAGAAGAGAACTGGCTTCCTCCTGCAAGATGATTTCCTTAGGCAAGGTTGCGATGGAATCTTCAAGCAAACTAAGAACAGTCTCATGAGTCAGATGAAGATAAGCCCTTCTGCAGGCAAAGGAGTCAGAGTCTTTGTGGGGTAAAGTATTCAGCATATTCTGAGTTAATAAAATTAAGTCCTTCCATATATCCCATTCCAATTTGGGAGTATACCACTCTCTCTTTATCAAACTACAACTTTCACATAAAACACTAGGTAAGACTGTGAATTCAGCTGAGGTTGGAATTGGGAAACATACAAAATTAAACTTTGAGTTTGATCTTTGGCTATTTCAACCTTGTGGCTGCAAGAAAGAAGATATTCTTTTAGCTGGTTTTCAATCTATCCCTAAATTAGAAATTTGAGAATGTCATTCTTTTTTTTTAACTGTTCAGCTTATTTAGAAACAACACTTCCAACCCACTCCTGATACCAATTTATATCAGTTAGCATTTTTAGTTAGAAACAAAAAATAACCAAGTTAAACTGATGAAAGCAGAATAGGACATTATTAAAAGGATTTGGGGTAGCTCATACACTCATTAGGAAGCCTAAACAATTAGGGACAAGGCTTTGCACCAAAAACAATGCCCAAAATCACACCATAGAAATGGTCTAATAAGAACCCCACTATGGCCTTCACCAAACAACAATTGTTGCAGTCTGCACTGCAAACAGAGCTGGGTCTGTGCATTAAATGCCACTAATTACTGCTACAAAATTTAATCCTACTGCTATAGGATCTACACAGCTGTGCGGAGTTCCTCTCTTCTGATGCATTGGCCCCCGATTCCAAGTACTGAGGCAAGACCATGTGCCCCATAACCTAGGTGCAAAGGAAGATCAGAAAGCAAGTATTTGATATTTTCCATATTTGTAGTGGAAAGCAGGGTCCGCCTTCTGCCATACTCATTCACTGGGAAGTTCCCAAAACATAGGAAGGCATATTAGTTAATGAGCAGGCAAAATGAATGACAAATGCCAACTATGATTAAAATTGTATGTACCATATGTACCCTATGATCCATAAATTCTATCTCTAGAATTTCTGATAAAATTCTCACACATGTACAAGATGGGAACAAGAATTCTTTTTTCAGGCATTGTATATAATAGCAAACATGTGAAAAGAATTCAAATGCCATTGGCAGAGGATTAGATAAAAAGGTTGTGATAAGTTAATACGATTTTTTTGTTCAAATATTGAGAAACTACAGTGTCAGACACAATGCTAAGCACTGTGGACAGAAACTGGGGTGGGATGGGGAGAGGGTTACATACATGAATTACACAAATTTTGAAAAGACTGTCTTTAAGGTACTCCCAATGGAGTGGGAAGATAGACACGTAAGTATATCAGTAGGACATATGTACTGTATCAAAGGCTCAAATAGATCATGTATATGAGGCTGAGAAGAATATACATATTCAGAAGAATCTAAATGCCTGCGTTCGTGAGAGAGACATCACAGAGGAAAAAGATACATATGTAAGTCAGGACTTAAAAGATGTAGAAAAACATATGATGTAAAAGAAAAAAAAAAAAGGAGTGGTACATTCCAGACAGTATGAATTTTATTTGTAAAGTCACTAAAGCTTGTTATAGCACAATGTTTTTCTGAAAAGTACTATTAAAATGTTTTCCATGCTTGATATTACACAAACAAACAGTACTCAATGGCAGTACTGTGGCATGACGGAAAAATTCCAGGAAGAGATTTTAAGTTTCATAGGAACTCATCTACCAACTCAAACTAAAGTGAAACAGAAACAGAAACAGTACATAACACTCCAATTTTTGTCCCACTTAAAACTACCATGGTTTAATTACACCATTGAAAAAGTTTCCTACAAATAATGCAATTATAATCCGGACAATCAAAGATAAATAATTCATTCACAAAAAATTAACCAGTAATAAAATCGAGTTACTTTTCCATCTTAAGCTGTAGAAAAAACTTTTGAAAACGTTGCCATCTAGTGGCTTCAGACTTAAAAAGAAATAATGAACTACTCTAGTAAATCATTCAACCATGTTTCCTAGGAAAAGTTTCTTTAGCAGTTCTCAAATAAACAAATATTACATTTGCGCCTTTGCCTTTAACAAAAACACTCTGGATTTAGGCTGCTAGGTTCTAAAGTTTTGCTTCATCCTTTACTAGCTGGATGACTACAGGTAAGTTGCTTAATCTTTCTGTAAAATGCACACAATAATAGTACCTACCTCCCAGAGTTGCTAAGAAGAATTAATGAGAAGATCCATATAAAGTTGTTTAGCACAGCATTTGGCTCATAGTATATGCTCAATAGGTGATAATAATTATATTACTTTATGGGGAAAGAGTTGCAAAATATTTGGTCTATCAGTGGGATTGAAGTTTGAGTGATACAGCATTTAAAACAACGGCACTTTTATGACAGTTCTGGTTACAGCATTATACTTTTTTCTTGAAGTAGTAGAAACATTGTATTGGTATATGGTTGCTATCTAGATAGCAGATATCAATACCTTGTATCCTCTAATTTTGAAAGAACCCTGAATCAAACTATGATTGTGATTTACTGTCTCAATATTTACAAAGTCTAATTCATCCCTGATTTAACCTCTTAGCTATTCTACAAGAAAATATACATCTTCTATGACAGCATAAATGAAAGTGGAGAAGAAGGCAGCTTCACCATTTGGTTAAAAAAATTTTGAGGCTTATATAAAATGCAATCAGCCCTAAACGTGCCTATCATGGCAACAAGGCAGATGAAATTGGTCCTCTCTATTTATGACATCCTTGGAGCTATAGTATTGCTATGACTTATTTTATTCTTTAAGACAGTCCTTGAGGCTTAGTTTAACTTGATTTCACCTGCCCAACAAAGCAGAAGCAGCATTATTTTTAAAATATGTTTGACAGAAATGTCTCCTGAGGTTTCCAAAGATATGATGATAAAATGTTAAACGACACCACAATTGAGAATTTACAGCTGGCCAACTAGCAATGTTCATAGTATTAGTGGGCTGGAGTCAATTTGTGGGGGAAAAGGTATGCCACAAGACTCTGTCATGAACACTGTTTCTTCAATGTTTTTATCAAAAACTTGGGTAAATACATTGTGCTTCTGCTAAGTTTCAGAAATTCTGGGGGGATAGATGTTGTAGGCAGCCTTTAAGATGGCCTCAGCCATTCCTGCTTGCTGGTATTCTCACCTTTGTGTAATCTCCACTGTTATTGTGTGTGAATTGGACCTAGGGACTCACTTCTAATTAATATAATACAGCAAAAGTGATGAATGCCATATCTGAAATTAGCTTACAAAGAGACTGTGGCTTCCATCTTACATATTTTTCTTGTTCTCTCTTGCTGACTTGCTGAGATGGAATCCATTTGCCATGTTGGGAACTGCCCATGTGACAAGGAACTGAGGGAGACCTCTGGCCAACAGCCAGTGAGAAACTGAGGCCCTTGGTCCAACAGCCCATGAGGAACTGAATTCTGCCAATAATCACAGGAGAAGCTCAGAAGTAGATTCTACTTCATTTGAGGCTTTGGATAAGACCACATCCCCAGCCAACTCCTTCATTATAGCCTGGTGAGGGACCTCAAGGCAGAGACACCAAGACAAGCCATGCCCTGGATTCTTGACCCATAGAAACTGTGAGATAATAATATTTGATATTTTAAGCTGCTCAGTGATAGGATAATTTGTTACACAGCAATAAATAACACACAGTTGATCAGCAAACTACAACCTGTGGGCCAGATCGTCTGAGGCCTGTCATTGTATGGCCCTTGAACTAAGAATGGTTTTTACAACTAAAAGAGGTTTTTTTTAAATGAAAGAAAAAGAAGACTACATAACAAAGATCCATGGCTCACAAAGCCTAACATGTTCACCATCTAGCTTTTTACAGAAACATTTGCTAATCCCTGCAGTTAATAATATGACCAATGACAGAATCAAGATTCAAAATGCTTGCCTTAAGTGACTAGAATAAAGAAATGAAGTAAATGAGTTAAAATTTGGCAGTCATAAATAAAAATTTCTGTCCTTAAATTCAAAAATTTAATCTTAGAAATATAGGATAATGGTTATATGAAAAGTATTGGAGAATATTAGTGGAACCCAGGCTCACAAAGATCTAAAATATAATGTAATGCTTAAAATAAAAGTTAATATAAGCTAAGTTTGCATTAACATAAATATAAATCCAGCTCATAGAAGAATATAAGCTCATGACTATTCCACATAAGTTAGAACACATATGAAGTATTACAAAATGAATCATTTTAAAACTGTTTAAAGACAGTGGAAAGGCTTTTCTATAAGGCTTCTTAGCTGTATTTTCTTTACTTATTGCAAGCTACATTTTTTAAAAGATTCAATATGATAGGTGAAACCACTGGTATCCAAAGTTATGCATTTTATCTGTAGTAATCTTCGTATTTTTTAACTCAACTTTTCTTTTGGTGTCTATTTATATTTTATAATATGTTTATATTTTTCTTTCTTTCTGTTTTCTTTACATGTATTCCCAAAAAATTAGGGGGAAAGGAAAGACAACCAAGGACATACATGTGTTTGAAGATGGAGGTGGGAGATAATTGATATATTTAAGAGTGTTGTGTCCTACACGTCTTTTCTAATCTCTTAAAATTTGGTGTATGTTGACATATACTGTGCACATCTGTGCCTACAAATGTATCCCAGAGTTTTGAGGTAAAAGTCACTGCAAAATAAAATGCATCTAGAAATAAACATAAAGCAGATGATATTGACTAACTCTGAACTCACATTTTTGCATGTTATAAATGAAGAGCATAGAAACTAACCAAATATGTTACAACTTGAGTTCAAAGTGTTTTGAGGACTGATTGGAGACATCATGTACCCACAGACAGCAATTAGTTCCATTCATTCCTTATTTACAGTAAAATCTGCTCTCTCCTCACTTTCCTAGAAAGCTACTTTAGTTTATTTTAACTTCATAGACCATGATTCCTTGTTGTTTACTGTGATCTCTGAAAAATTGTTCTGAATGTGGTAAGCAGTGACTGACTCAGATCCAGTGGCTCCTTCAGCTTCCATACCAGCCAGGAGGACAAGCAGGACTGCTAATAAAAATACTCTTTGATGCTGAACCTTGAAAAGTAGAACTGTGGAGGCACCAAAAAAAGTTCCCTTTAGGAAGAGTATTTCTGCCTCGAAATGTGAAAAGTGACTGCTATTTTCATATTTTAGAGGGAGGTGCAGACTTGCTCTAAGCTGACTCAGTCTGGTAAAAACACAGAAGAGAGGTTAAAGAAAAGAGAAAACACACAAAGTCTAGCAGAAAATCGGAGTGATAACATTTCTGCTTATATTAAATCACTATTTGAATGAAATTATTTAAATATTTAAGGTTAAAATTTGAATCTCATATCTATATTTTGGTAATCTTTTTGACTCTATTTTGTTCTACAAGTCCAACACCAGTAGCCCTCAACAATAAACTTCTTTTTACACTTAACACATTGACTGCCACACTACAAAAAAAAATTTCTTCCTGGGGTCATGGTGTTTTATTATGAAAATAGAATAAAAACTTCGAAAACAAAGTGATCCTTCCTAATTTAATGAAAAATTTGTTATTTTTTATTGTTTTCTGTACGTGAGTTATATGCAACTTGAAAAATAGTTCACGTGGCTCCCAAGGTGAAGAGATGTGTGTTACATATGTTTCACGAGGCCCCGGACTCAAAACTAGTGTGAGTTAAATACAATTCACCTGGCAGTTAATGTGTTAAGCCATAGATCATGATACTCTATAAAAAACCTTTAACCACTAAGGGTGTAGGTGGAAATCACCATTGTGTTAAGCTTCTTAATTATGAATGTCTTCATAAGAAATTTATTTCTTATAATTTTGAATTTGGCTGCTAGGAGATGCAAAAAAAGTTTTTTTTAAGTCATTTTAATAGTTTTATAAAAAGAAAGGGAAAACCAGTAAATTAATAGATTAGTCTGCTTGTTAGAAAGAAAATACAAACATATATGGCCAGCCTTTCTATTTGTATATTTATTACAAAGTAATTTGTCAGATTATTTGAAGTCTTCAATATGTTTAGAAGATGACTCTTAATGTTCAATATGTTTTCACTTGTCCAACATCTGGAAAGGCACATGTCCAAAAAATACTCTTTTTGGTATAAGATATTAATATGTAGTTATATGGCTATTGCACCTTCATTTTGAAGTTGAGTTTTCTCAGCTACTATGTACTGGCCATGACACATTCGTGGGCCAATTAGAGATGAAACACTTCCAAAATTACTATTGCTTAATATATATTTTATCATTTAAGAATAATATCATTAAATATGCTATTATTTATATTAATTTATATTATTAAATATCATTCTTATTATAAAATTTTATATCCATTTAATGCATAACTTGCCTTTATTCTTTCACTGATTTCTATGAAATAAACAAACAAGCTGGGCATGGTGGCTTGTACCTGTAATCCCAGCTACTCAGAAGGCTGAGATGGGAGGATTGCTTGAGCCCAGGACTTCAAGGCGTCAGAGAGAACAGGAATATTTTTTGTGTCCATCCTTCAAAGATCAGATAAATACCATATTCTTTGTTAAGCCTTTCTTTACTCTCAAGCTCTTTTTTTAGTTTTTTAATTTTTTTTTTTTTTTTTTTTTTTTTTTTTTTTTTTTTTTTTGCTATTGAGTTGTTTGAGCTCCTTATATATTCTGGTTATTAATTCCTTGTTGTCAGATGAATAGTCAACAAATATTTTCTCCCATTCTGTGCATTGTCTCTTCACTTTGTTGATTGTTTCCTTTTCTGTGCAAAAGCTTTTTAGTTACTGTAATCCCATTTGTCTATTTTTGCTTTGGTTGCATGTGCTTTTGAGGTCTTACACTAAAAATATTTGCCCAGACCAACGTCCTGGAACTTTTCCCCAATGTTTCAATGTTTTCTTCTGGTAGTTTTGTAGTTTCAGGTCTTAGATTTAAGTCTTTAATCCATTTTTATTTGAATTTTTTATACAATGGGAGACAGGCATCTATTAATAGTTTCATTCTTCTGCATATGGTTATCCAGTTTTTCCAACACCATTTATAAAGAGACTGTCCTTTCTCCATTGTATTTTCTTGGCACCTTTGTTGAAAATGAATTGGTTATAAATGTGTGAATTTATATCTGGGTACTCTATTTTGTTCCATTGGTCCATGTGTCTGTTTTTATGCCAGTACCATGCTGAGTTGGTTACCATAGCTCTGTAGTGCATTTTGAAGTTAGGTAGTGTGATACCTCTAGCTTTGTTCTTTTCGCTCGGGATTGCTTTGGCTATTTTAGGTCTTCTGTGGTTCCACATAAATTTTAATATTGTTTTTTCTGATTCGGTGAAGAATGTCATTACTATTTTGATAGAGATTCCATTGAATCTATGAATTGCTTTGGGTAGAATTGTCATTTTAAAAATATTGATTCTTACAGTCCATGAGCATGGAATATCTTTCCATTTTGTGTGTGTGCGTATGTGTGTCCTCTTTAATTTCTTTCATCAGTGTTTTATAGCTTTCCTTGTATAGATCTTTCACTTCTTTGGTTAAATTGATTGCTACGTATTTTATATTCTTTGTACCTATTATAAATGGGATTGCTTTCTTGATTTCTTTTTCAGATTGTTCGCCGTTGGCATAAATAAATGCTACTGATTTTTTATGTTGATTTTGTATCCTGCAACTTTACTAAATTCATTTATCAGTTTTGACAGTTTTTGCTAGTGTCTTTAGGTTTTCCTTTTGTTATCTGTGTACAAGGCTAAGTTCAATTCTTCCTTTTCAATTTGGATGCCCTTTATTTTTTTCTCTTGCCTAATTACTCTGTCCAGGACTTTCAGTATTATGTTGAATAAACGTGGTAAAAGTGGGCATACTTACCTTGTTCCAGATCTTAAAGGAAAGGCTTTCAGTTTTTCCCCATTAAGTACAATGTTAGCTGTGGGTTTGTCACATATGGCCTTTATTATTTTGAGGCCATATATTTCATTTATTTGCTTCCTTACCCAGTTTGTTGAAGGTTTGTATCATAAATGGGTGTTGGATTTTATTGAGTGCTTTTTCAATATCTATTAAAATGATCATATGATTTTTGTTCTTGGTTCTCTGATGTGATGTATCATGTTTACTGATTTGCGTATGTTGAACCATTCTTGCCTCCTTGAGATGAATCCCAGTTAATCATTTTGAATGATCTTTTTAATGTGTTATTGAATTCGGTTTGCTAGTATTTTGTCAAGAATTTTTGCATGTGTGTTCATCAATGATATTGATCTGTAGTTTTCTTTTTTGTGTGTGTCCTTGTCTGGTTTTGGTATCAGGGTAATGCTGGCCTCATAGAATGAGTTAGGAAGAATTCCCTTCTCTTCAATTTTTTGGAATAGTTGGAAAAGACTTGTTGTTAGTTCTTTATAAGTTTGGTAGAATTCAGACTAACACCATCTGATCCTGGGCTTTTCTTTTTTGGTAGACTTTTTATTACTGATTTTTGCTGATTCAATCTTGTTATTCATTATTGATCTGTTCAGATTTTCCATTTCTTCCTGGTTCAATCTCGGTAGGTTGTGTGTGTCCAGTAATTTATCTATTTCCTCTAGGTTTTACAATTTATTAGCATATAATTATTCATAATAGTCTCTAATGATCCTTTGTATTTCTGTGGTATAAGATGTAACGTCTCCTTTTTTGTTTCTGATATTATTTGTCTGCTCTCTTTTTTTTTAGTCTAGCTAGATGTTGATTTTGTTTATCTTTTCAAAAAGCCAACTTTTCATTTCATTGATCTTCTGTATTTTTTTGTCTCAATTTCATTTATTCCTGCTCTGGTATTTGTTATTTCTTTCCTTCTATTAATTTTGAGTTTGGTTTGTTCTTACTTCCCTAGTTCCTTGAGGTGCGTTGCTAGGTTGTTTGTTTGAAGTCTTTCTACTTTTTTGGTATAGGCATTTATTGCTATAAACGTCCCTCTTGGCACTTTTGCTGTATCCCACAGATTTTTCTGCATGATGTATTTCCAATTTCAGTTGTTTCAGGAAATTTTTTAATTTCCTTCTTAATTTCTTCATTGACCCATTGGTCATTGAGGAGCATATTGTTTAATTTCTATGTGTTTGTGTAATTTCTAGGTTCCTCTTGTTTCTAGTTTTAGAAATCAATAACAAGAGGATAGTTGTTATTGATTTCTACTTTTTTGAATTTGTTGAGACTTGTTTTGTGGCCTAAGACATGGTCTATTCTGGAGAATGTTCCATGTACTGATGAAAATAATGTGTATTCTGCAGCAGTTGGGTGAAATGTTGTGTGAATGTTAGTTAGGCCTATTTGATCTAGTGTGTAGTTTAATTCCAATGTTTCTTTGTTGATTTTCTGTCTGAATGATCTGTCCATTAGTTAGAGTGGGGTGTTGAAGTCCGTTACTATTATTATATTGCAGTCTATCTCTCCCCCTAGATCTAGTACTATTTGTTTTATATACTTGGGAGCTCTGGGGTTTGGTACATAGATATTTATAATTGTTATATCCTCTTGCTGAATTGACCCCTTTATCACTATATAATTACCTTCTTTGTCTCTTTTTACAGTCTTTGATTTGTAGTCTATTTTATCTGATATACATATAGCTACTTCTGCTCTTTATAGTTTCCATTTGCATGAAATATCTTCTCCACCCCTTTCAGTCTATATGTCTTTATAGGTAAAGTGGGTTTCTTGTAGGCAGCATATAGTTGGGTATTGTTTCTTTATCCATTCAGCCACTCTATATGCCTTTTAATTGGAGAATTGAGTCCATTTAAATTCAGTGTTATTATTGATAAGTAAGGACTTCCTACTGCCATTTTGTTGCTTGTTTTCAGGTTGTTTTGTAACTCCTCTCTTCTTTTCTTCCTTTCCTACTGTCATCTTTTGTGGTTAAGTGATTTTGCCTGGTAGTATATTTTAATTTGTTGGTTTTTATCTTTAGTGAATCTATTAAAGGTTTTTGCATTATGGTTACCATGAGGCTTACAACAAAACATCTTACAGATATAACAAATTATTTTTAAAATATGACAACTTATCTTGAGTCACAAAGAAAAGAATAAAACAAACATAAAAAATGGGGAAAAA
The DNA here is from genome assembly GCA_023783475.1 of Daubentonia madagascariensis. Classification (NCBI taxonomy): domain Eukaryota; kingdom Metazoa; phylum Chordata; class Mammalia; order Primates; family Daubentoniidae; genus Daubentonia; species Daubentonia madagascariensis. Next base: position 3,384,178 of record JAKFHU010001268.1, on the reverse strand, counting down.
ACCCTTTTCACTTTAACTCTGTCCACCCCACATTTTGACTTTATGTTGCCTCAATTTGCATCTTTTTACATTGCCTAACTCTTAATAGGTTGCTATAGGTATTATTGGTCTTAATAGATTTGTTTTTGGGGCTTTATACTAGTGTTAAGAGTGGATTGCACACCACAATTGCAGTATTAAAGTATTCTGGATTTGTTCATGTACTTAATTTTACCAGTGCGTTTTACACCTTCAAGTATTTTCTTTTTGCACATTAGTGTTTTTTTCTTTGAGGTTGAAGAACTCTCTTTAGCATTTCTTTTAAGATGGATCTGTTGGTGTTGAATTCTCTCAGCTATTGTTTGTCTGGGAAAGACTTTATCTCTCCTTCATATTTGAAGGACAGCTTTGCTGGATACAATATTCTTGGATAGCAGGGTTTTTTCTTTCAGCACTTTGAAAATGTCTCACTCCCTCCTGGACTGTATGGTTTCCATTGAGAAGTCTGTTGCCAGATGAATTTGGGCTCCTTTATATGTTGCATTTTTTCTCTTACTGCTTTTAAGATCCTCTCTTTGTACTTGACCTATGGGAGTTTGTTATATGCCCTGCAGTAATCTTGTTTGGGTCACATCTATTTGGTGTTCTCTGACCTTTCTGTACCTGAATATTTATCTCTTTCTCAAGTTTTGGAAAGTTTCCTGTTATTATTTCATTGAATAAGATTTCTACCCCTTGTTCTTTCTCAACCCTTTCTTGAACACCAATAATTCTTAGGTTTGGTCTTTTGAGGTAATTTTCTATATCTTATAGGCAATCTTCATTCCTTTTCATTCTTTTTTCTTTTTTCTCCTCTGACTGTGTGTTTTCAAATAGTTTGCCTTTGAGTTCACTGATTCTTTCTTATGCTTGATCCATTTGGCTGATGAGGGTCTCTAAGCCTCTAATGAATTTTTCAGTTCAGCAAATGTATTTCTCAGTTCCAAGATTTCTGTGCTTTTAAACTATTTCAATCTCTTTGTTAAATTTGTCTGATAAATTTATGAATTTCTGTTCTGTGTTATATTGCAGATCATTGAGTTTCCTTAAAACTACTGTTTTTGAATTCTTGGTCAGAGAGTTCAAATATTGCCATCTCATTAGGGTGATTCACTGGTTCCTTGCTTTGTCTATTTGAAGAGATCATGGTTCCCTGTCTGCTATTGATTCTTATGGATGTACATCTATGTCTTTGCATTGAAGGATAAGTTATTTATTCCAGTCTTCTCTGTCTGGCTTATTTTGGGTTTTATTAGATATGTTTGCTTAGATATTCTTTGTAATTTACCTGTTGGTTCTTCATTCTTTCTTTCTTTCTTTCTTTCCCACTAGGTCACTCCCTCCTTTTCAACACTAGATGGCACCTTAACGCTTAGTTCTAGTAAACAATCAGCTTGTCACCCCTTCCAAATGAGGGAGATCCCAAAAGGGATATCCTGGTAGCATAGGAAAGCTGGTTAGGGGTTCTTGCCCAGTGGACCTGTGGAACAAACCTACCTCCTACAGCATAGTGCTGCTTAACAGCCAGTCTGATTTAGCATGTCCTTTGGCCAAGTTACAGAGCTGAGTTTCCAGGGCTGGAGATGGTAGCCCCACTTCCCCCCTTTATCTCTGGCTGTCCTCAGGGATATTTCTGCCTTCACACACTCCCAGTATTTCTTATGGGTTAAGGGAACGGCAGGTATCCTGCCAGAGAACCAAGGATAGTGGAGAAGCTTGTTGTCCACCTCAATCTCACTTTCTCCAGTGTAGAAACTGTAAGTCAGGGGAAATTTTCCTCATATTTGGAGCCTGGCAGATTGAAGGAAGGGGTGTCATGGATATGGAAGTCCAATTTTCTTATCATCTACTCCAAGTTTTTTCACTTCTCTCTGCTCCTGGGAACTGTCTTATTCTCATATTTGAGTTCTGGGATATTGCTGGTGATAATCTCAGTACTATATATTAATATTTGTTACTAGTTTTCTGTGGGGAGGAGTGAAGCTAGCTTGTTTCTATGCTGCCATTTGAAACCCTCGAACCCTTATTGATCACTTTTTTACTTCTAAACTCCAATAGCACTTTTTTTTTGTACTCTGACAACACACCTTTAATTCATAACCTCACCACAAGTCTAGTACCTGTGGAGAGGAAGGTGGAGCAGAGCATTAGTCATCTATCTTTCCAAGCATAGCTCTAAGAAAGACTCTCACAATCTAAAAAGCTGTTGCACGTGGGAGTTCCAGAAAGTAGACTCTGAGATAGAGTTTAGTGTGTCATGGAACTAAGGAGTATCCATGGAACTGACACTGTGGAAGGGAGAGAAAGGAAGCAGAAGTGGGGAGAGAGAGAAATCAAGCAACAGCCCTAGCCAACCCCATTGAAAGCTTTGCAGCTAGAATGGCCTTTCAGATGGCAAGGCCTTTATACCCTACATCAATCAATTATTGAGTGTGAGACTTCCCATGCAGCTCTCTGCAATTGAGCAATCTCTGAAGGTGCTGACAGCTAAAAGTGATCTGCTGATAGCTCTCTCAGAAGCTAAGGACACAGTCCTTCATTGAAGAGGAATCCAGGTTATGTATCACAGTGTCCACCATACTAGGGTGAGATAGCTTGGACTGCTCATCCAGGAAACTGGCCAAGCTCAGCAAAATTCTCATCAGACCTCATACATAGCCACCTACTCATACCTAGTAGCTATGACCTCCTCCTCAGGAGAAGGATGAACTTCCAGTGTAAATTGACAAGGAGAAAGGAGGACAGTGGAAGAAAAGAAGAAGATGGAGAAGAAGAAGAAGCAGGAGTGGGAGGAGGAGGAGGGAAAAAGAGGAGGAAGAGAAACAGCAACTGCATTTGTGCTGAGCTTCAAACTGAGCTAGAATATGTTGGGGGAACATGTCCAGGCATATATGTCAGATAGGCACTTACTATTAGAGAGCTATTATCATCAACTAACTAAAGACACACAATGCTGTGAACTCCTGGAGCACTTAGATACTGAACTTCACCTGAGCCCAGCATTGCCTTGGGCCATAGGGTAACTACTTTACTTGATATTCCCATTCTTGAGGCTCCTACAAGGTATATTTGGCCTATGAAAGGGTGTTCTTAAAATAGGAAGCAGATATTCACTATAAGTCAACATTTGACTGCATGATCTATTTTGCATTTGTGGCTAAAATCTAAAGAAATAAATAACAAAATAGGAATGTACTCCATTCTTAGAAAATTATAATGCCTTTAGAATTATATAGATGAAATATCTGTGGCAATCTCTCAACCCTCCTTCCTTCTTTGCTGGGGCCCTGGTACTCCTTAAGAGAAAAATGAGAACTCCACCTCTCATTGTCCTCCCTCTCCTCGCCTGCATTCCACTCATTTTCTCAGCTGCTGGCCTTGTTGGCCAATAATGACCCCAGACCCCCACCAGATGCTTGACTATGGACCCACAGAGGCAGTAGCTACAAGAAGACAATAATTTCCCAGAGGTTTCCATAGACCTCACCACAAGTTCCCCCTTTGCTGTTGCACTTCAGCAGTCTGAAGTGCTTGGTTTCTTGCTTTTTCCTGCAAGTTCTGACTTGTCCCTCAGACAGGTATTTAGAGAGTCGTGGTTGGTAATGATTTTTCTGAATCTCTGACTCTCTTCAGATCTTCATTTCCACAGCTCCTTTCACATGTAATAAATCCCATCTTCTGATAATTTTTGCAGTGGCTCCATTGTTCTGACAGAATCTTGAATGATACCCTTTCTAACCAAGTAAGTTAGAGAAACAAGGTAAGGTATCATCAGTCTACAAATAGTAGTTACTTTTTAAGGGTAGAATAGCTTCTTCACCTCAGCCTCAATGATACCATGCCATCCATCTCCTCCCCTCATCAAAGAGAGGCCTCCACCGTCTCTATGAAGGAATTTCTGCCACAAGGCTACTTCAAGTCAAGGTTAACTCTGCCTGTGCACTTATTTCTTGAGAAAGTTGTCTATGGCAATAATTAATTGCACAATGTATGAGACTGTTCATTGTAAACACTGTCTTTAAAGCCTGGATACACTAATGTGAGAGGCCTCAGAACTCTCTTATGACCTGAAATGGCACAATGGCAAAAGAGCTAAGCATATTTCAGATGTAATGTGTCATATCCTTATGAGGAGGCAAATTTCACATCATGTACACAGCAGGTACATACAAGGCAAGAGGATCTATAAATTTATTTATGGGCAGGTTTATTCATGCCTGAGAGTCTTTGCTGAAAGACTGACATGGCCCTACAGCCACAGCTAGAAATGAAAGACTTCATCATGGGGCAATAAGAGGCAGACACTTGGGACAGAGCATCTGACAGAGCTCCAGAATTACTGGAAGGAACCCTGAAAAATTAAGGTATTGGTTCACTCATAGTGAAGCTCAAACAAGTGTGTGAAGCTCCAATCAGAGCATTGACTTGACTGAACACTGAGGTTCGTTCAAGACACTGAACAAGATCCTGTCTGGCAGTCCTTTTTATGACAAAACTTTCTGATGTATGTTATTGCTTAAAGGATTGGCAAAGCATGCTCAGGATGCTGTAGGAAAAATTATACCCTGATCCCTCAGACTTCGTTTGACCTAGCACTTCCCCTTCATAAATATTTAGTGTAATTCTTAATGCTTTCATCAAGTATCCTTTACATTGGATCATATCCTGCTTCAAACCCTGCTGCCTTGCTGATTAGGAAGGTGTGCCATTTCCATAACTACCTGAAAACTCAGAGTGAGATCATGTATTACAATTAGTTTTGTGTTTCTAGAGTATATCCCTCAAATCCTTCCATGTCTGAATTTACCCCTCTCCTACTCACTGTCCACAGATGAGAGTTAAAAACGATGATCAACCAAATACAGAAACAAAACTAGCATGGATATATATCAAATAAGTAATATGACTAGGTCACCCATCTTACGATAGAGAAGTTGGCCTGTAATAATTTTTATATGCCCCTTCTACAGCAAATATGGATTTCATTTCCTCTGCTTTCTTTCATGCCTGGCCACACCATCATCTTTTCCACAAGTCAATTCCTGGAAGAGATCCAAAACAACTCAATGGGGCTATGGACATCTCCTGATACAAGGCTTCTGCAGTTTTCATATCCACCATCACCCAGGCCCTGCAGCACGTGAGTCCTGACTTTCCATATCCAACATTGTCCAAACCTTCCCACATGTGAGTTGCTAATTTCTATGTCTACAACCACCCTGGTCAAATTCTCTTGCCACCTTCCACTGTCTGCCTCCCTCAAAGATATTAACAATGCCTTTCACGCATCCTTCTGTTGTATGACAAATTATGCGGCCATCCATCCTTTACTTCACTATCATCATTATAACGCTTTTCATTTCCTTTCTTTACATAAGTCTCCTCTCCTTCCTTGCCTTCCAAACTTCAGTACAGAGCCTAACACAACAGCCAAGACTTATCCAGAAGACTCCCCTATATCCTTAAAAACTTCTTGGCGCTGTCACTCTACTCCCTTGCTTTACCTGAAATCTGACTGTCCCCTGAAGACTCCAGTTCCCATAAACCCCTCTTAAGTGTATGTTTGCAGGTAAGTTAGGGAGTTTTTGTCAGACAACTTCCACTTTCTTAGTAAAATAGGAGATGAAATTATCTTCTGAAAGTGATCAGGAAGATGGGGGGGAGTCAGATTTCAGAAAAGTGTTATCTTTAATTTCCAATTCATCAGCAAGTCCTATTTACTCTTATTTCAAAATTTATCTTAACTCCAACTGTTTCTAACTACTTCACTACTACAGTGGTCTAAGCCAACATTATGTCTTTCCTGGATCTACCAAACCAGCCTTCTGACTTGTCTCCCTGAATCCTTTTGGCCTCTTCCATAGAAACAACCAGGATGATCTTTTCAACACACAAATCTTAGCACTCTCCAGCTTAATACACTCCAATGGCATGCCTTCTTTCCTTGGATAAAGACATAAATTCTTATGATAACCCGCTATGATTAGCCTATAAGTGCTTCTTAGAGTCATCTGGCAACATGCTTTTCATAGCTCTCTGGCACAATGGAAACAACAGCCTTCTTTCAACTCCTTGAAACCACCATGATTCCTTTAACCTTGGGGACTTTAGCATGGATATATCAAATACTTCATCCTTTCCTCAACCAGTTAACTCCTACTCTCCCTTAAGATCTCAGTTCAGCCATAAGTTCCCAGGAAAGCAATATTATACTCTCACATAATACCATATACTTCTTCCTTATAGCACTTAACATAGTGATAATTTTATATTAATTATAGTTATATTATTATAGTTATACTTGGTTATATAATATAGTTATATTATTATAATATACTTAGCAATAATTTCCATTAAATAATTTTTAAATTAATGTATAACCTCTTTGCCCCACTTAGCTTATAAGCTCGGTAATAGTGGAGGCCATGCCTATTTTTCTTACCATGGTATCCCCAAGTTCTAGCCTAGTGCCTAATACATACATGGTAGGTTCTTAGTAAGTATGTGTTAAATAAATGAAAGTTTAAGCTGACAATCTTGAACACTAAGGGAGACAAAGCAGAGAACAGACTCTGAAGCTCCCCTCACAAGCAATACGTACCACCCATCACTACTTGCTGGCTTATACAAGAACAAGTTTCCTGACCAAGAAATTGGGGGCCTTCAACTTCCACGTTTATCACCCATGCTTCTCAAATTCATTTTAACTTATCCCTGTGCCAATGGTCTCAGAACTCCACTCATAACCCTATGTCTTTGCAACTCATTCCAACTTCCAGAGACAAGAAGCCAAAATACACAGTAGGGAATGATCTGCAATGTGCCATTATTATAGCTAGTTCTGGCACTTCATCTGACCAGAAGAGTATTAGTAGAAGATCATATGAACAATTGCTGATGAGAATCCCTTGTGTAAGGTCCAGTAGTTTTGGTTGAGGCACTGGTCTATGACCAGAAATGGGGGTTGGGTCCCTACAGAATAATGAAAGTAAAGTAGTTTGAAGTGGGAATGATAATTAGTACAGTTTTGGGGGGAGAAAGCCAAGAATCAGAAATAGGAAAACAAATACCAAAGTCTAGTACAAAGGACAGGAGCAGAACTATAAATTGGGAAGCAGCCAGAATCAGAAGCCAGATGGACTATGGAGTGAGTGTGCACAGATCTGGAACCAGGGAGGCATGTTCACAATAATCATAGTGAACAGATCAGGGCAGGAAAATTCCTGGAAACATGGCCATGTTTGGCTAATTTAAGGCACACAATTGGAATAGAACCTCTTACCACAGAGAATTAATAGCTTCCAGGGCAAGCTCTGGGAAAGTCTTCTCCTCCTTAAGAGGGCAAGCCTGGGTGATTATGTGAGGGCCAGAGGGAAAGTCCTCCCTAACCAGTTTCCTTTACATATTCATTATGTGGCCCACAAACAATAATAGGGAGCTTCAGGCAGTCCAGCCCTCCTCATATCTAGAGTGCCAAATTCTCTAGCCTGATTTCCATCTTGCTCCTTTCTTTCACTGCATTCTGGTGTTGACACAAGGCATGACTTCTGATTTGTCTTCTGGCTTTTTACTCAACATTCATTCTTTGCATCTGACAACAGATTGGGTTTTATCCACTTGATCTCCAGCTTTTTTCCTTGGACAATTCTCTGCACTTATCTTTTGCTTCCTTTTGCTTCTAGCTGCTCTAGATAATTAACTAACCTCCCTAATTAGTTACCTCTATCTCTGGGGTCTCTTCTCTGAGTGGCTGGTGTACCTACCAGACCTGTCATAATCCTTCCCACTCTCAAAGCAGCAAGTGCAGGATTTAAGGAATATACAACTTAAAGAGCATTTAGTTATATCTTTCAAAATTTGGCTCATTCCGTGTTTTCTGTACACAAGCCTTATCTCACTAAATAAATCTTAAGTTTCTTGAGGAATGGATTGACTCTGTGTTACCTCTGTAGTCCTTATAATACTGAACACCTAATCAACATACTGAATTTGCAAATAACATCAAATTTAGGTGAGGTACAGTGTGTATGGCAATGTTTAACTTCATTCAAAGAGGCCTTTCTGAGAAGTTAAATGCCACCAGATCCCATTCAATACATTTACAATCAAATTTAATAAAATATTATAGTCTTAACAAGCAAAATATTTTTCAAAATGTTTTATTTTGTTTTTTAAAGTATGTATTATATTATGTCATAGAAATTTACAACTGGAAAGACCATCAGATTATTTAACATGACACCGTGATGTATTAGAGAGTATCCCCTTAACATTAGTGTTGATCTCCAAGCCTATAAAGACAATCATAAAAACACAAATTATTGAGGGATCCACTAATGGTTTTCCTGAGAAAATAACCCTTAAGGCAACCCCTAAAGAATAGGGATGAGTTAGCTGGTGAAAAAGGGAAGCACAAACTATGGGGGAAAACCCGGGGGAGGATAGGCAGATGCGTTTGCTGAGTCTGAGCAACTGAAAGGAGGTTTGTGTTGCTGAAACAGAAAGAGTAAGAAGGAGCATGGTACAAGATGAGCAAGGGGCAGTGAGTTTTTAAGACCTTGCTAGGGATTATGGACTTTGTCCTAAAAACAATGAGAAGCCATTGGCAGGTTTGGGGAGGAACATAATATAAAAGGATTTGTGTTTATTATTTATTTATTTATTTACTTATTTATTTTTGAGACAGTCTCACTCTGTCTCCTGGGCTAGAGTGCAGTGGCACAATCATAATTCACTACAACCTCAAACTCCTGAACTCAAGCGATCCTCAGCCTCCCAAGTAGCTGGGACTAGAGGCACACGCCACAGTGCCTGGCTTTTTAAAAAAATTTTTGTAGAGACAGGGTCTCTCTATGTTGCCCAGGCTGCTCTCAAACTTCTGGCCTCGAGCAGTCTTCTTGCTTTGACCCCCCAGAGTGCTGGGATTATAGGCATGAACCACTGCACTTGGCTGGATTTGTGTTTTTTAAAAGGCACTTTGGACTTTTGCTTCTGGACAAAATGGATTTTGGAACTGGAACTGGATTTATCCTTCTGCCTGAAACAACTAGAAAAAAGACAAAATTTATAAAGCAGTAGCTTTCAAGATACTGGATCTCAGGCAATGAAAGACAACGATCCTGTCAGATGGGAACAAATGAGGTAAGCTATACCACAGCCCCAGTTTACTTCCTGGAAAAAGTTTCCAGGCTGCAAGGTAGGGAAAGGAAACCCTGAGTTAAAAAGAAGCTAGGAGTCTGGGGAAGTTAAAAAAGCTAGAAATGGCAAGGCAGAGTCCAGAGAGGGGAGAACTGCACAAAGAGAGAATTCCAGAGATCTGCAGAGAGTGTCCTTGAATGCTCGGTTAGGTACTGATCACAGCACATATGTAAGGAAACCATCCAGAGCTGGGAGAAGAATCACACAGAAAGATTAGAGGAAACAGTATTTGTAGCCGACACATGGACTGAGATAGTGCCTACTCCCAACAGCCAGAGTGGAAAACCTCATAGTTCAGAAGACATCAGACAGGATGCTAAGAAGAGTTACCTCAGTGGTGGGTAAGATTTAACCCTAGACTAAATGCTGTTTGGTCCTGTCTAACACTGCTTAACAGCAGAATTTCTTAGAACCAGTAATAAAGCAAATCTTAAATCAACCAGAGGAAAAAGATATATGATGTAAAGAGGACCAAAGTTAAAGATGAGAGTCGATTTCTCATCATAAACAACGCAAACCAGGGCTGGGTGTGGTGGCTCACGCCTGTAATACCAGTACTTTGGGAGGCTGAAGTGGGAAGATCACTCGAGGCCAGGAATTCAAGACCAACATGGGCAACATAGGGAAACCCTGTCTCTACAAAAAAATTAGCCAGGCATGGTGGTGCATGCCTGTAGTCCCAGCTACTTGGGATGCTGATGTAGGAGGATCACTTGAGCCCAGGAGTTTGAGGCTGCAGTGAGTTACAATGATGGCACTGCACTACAGCCTGGGTGACAGAGTGAGAACCCATCTCTAAAAAAATTAAAACAAAACAAAAAAAGAAGCAATGCAGACTAGAGGACAGGGAAACTATATCCTAAAAGTACTGAAAGAAAAAAGAAAAAAAATCAACCTAGAATTCTTTACCCAGTGAAAATATCCTTCAAAAACAAAGATGAAATAAAGACTTTTTCAGACATTAAAAAAAGCTGAAGGAATTCATCACCAGCAGACCTGCACTACAAGAAATGGTAAAGTTCTTCAAGCAAAAGGAAAATAGTACCAAATGGACACCTAAATCCACATAAAGGAATGGGGAGCACCAGAAATGGTAACAACATGGACAAATATAAAGACTTTTAAAGTTATTTATTTATTTTTTAAATTTAAAAATATAGTTTTTGAGGCAAGATCTCTGTCTGTAGCCCAGGCTCAAGTGAAGTGGCACCATAATAGCCCACTTTAACCTCCAACTCTTGGGCTCAAGTGATCCTCCTGTCTCAGCCTCCTAAATAGCTGGAACTACAGGTGTGCACCACTACATCCAGGTAATTTTTATTATTATTATGTTTTAGAGATGGGGTTTGCCTATGTTGCCCAGGCTAGTCTCGAACTCCCAGCTTCAAGTGATCCTCTCACCTCAGCCTTCCAATTGGCTAGGATCACAGGCGTGAGCCACTATGCCCAGGTTTTTTTTTATTATTATCATTTAAATGTCTTTAAAAGATAATTGACTCTTTAAAGAAACAACAAATAGAATAATAATAACGTATTGTGGGGTTGGAGTTATAAAATATGTAGAAGTAAAATACAAGACAAAAATAGTGCAAAGACTGGGAGGGAACACTATTGTAAAGTTCTTGCACTAGACGTTAATATAATATTACTTGAAGGTAGGATGTAATAAAGATCCGTAATATAAACCCTAAATCAACAACTAAAAGTTTATATCTCTTTATTGTGAATTATAAAGAATTATAGCTAATAAGCCAACAAAGGAGATAAAGTGGAATAAAAATTACACAAGTGTTGCAAAAGAAGCCAGAAAAAAAAGAAAAAGGTGAACAAAAAAAAAGATGTAACATATAGAAATAAATAGCAAGACAGTATATTTAAATCCAAACATATCAATAATCACATTGTGGATGTAAATGGTCTAAACTCTCTCATTTAGAAACCGGAGATTGTTAAGATTGGATAAAAAAGCAAGACTCAACTATGCTTAACATATAGGTTAAAAGTTAAGTGAAGAGATAAGTATACCATGTTAACACTAATCAAAAGAAAGCAGGGGTAGTTACATTAATATAAGACAAATAGATTTCAGAGCAAATATTATCAGTGATGAGGGACATAATGAACAAATTCTTTGAAAGATACAAACTGCCCGAGCTCATTCGGGAAGAAATAGATAGCCTATATATCTCTATAGCTATTAAAGAAATTAAATTTGTCCTTCCCACAATGAAAATACTAGGCTCATATGGCTTCATTGGTAAATTCTACAAATATTTAAGCAAGAAATAACATCAATTCTTCACAAACTCTTCCAGAAAATTGATGAGGAGGGAATAATTTCCAACTCATTCTGTGAGGACAGCATTACTTGATATCAAAATCAGACAATGACATTATGAGAAAAGAAATCTACAGACCCATACGTGCAAAAATGCTTAACAAAATTTTAGCAAATCTAATACAATAATATACAAAAAGGATAATACACCATGACCAAGTGGGCTTTATTCCCAAAACACAAGTTTCATCTAATATTCAAAAATTAATCAATGCAGGCCTTTCTATTCCTCTGCATGAAATGCTTGCCTGCTTCCCACCACCCCGCAAGTACCTGCATGCTTCTTTCTTCTTCCTCCATTATTCCTTGCTCGACTGTCACTTTTAGAGTGCAGCTTCTCCTAACTATTTTGAAGTAAGTTACAAGTCTCCCCTACATCTAGCACACTCTAGCTTCCTTTTCTTTTTTATTTCTTTTTATGTTTGACTCTCTCACTAGAATAGAAGCTAAATGTGGGCAGAAGTTTTGGGTTATTTTGTTAACAGGTGGGTCTCCACCTCCTGAGTAAGTATTTGTTAAATGAATGAAGGAATGTTGAGTGAGAAAATTCACTGGATCCGCAGGTATCCGTGGTCATACAGAATGTTTTCTTGTTTGGTGTAGTGAAATTCATCATATTTTTCCTTTATGAATTATGCTTTAGTATCTTACTTAAGTAATTCTATTCTCCCTGTGATATTAAAAAATATATATATATATTATTCTAAGAGTTTTGAACTTTTGCTTTTTAGAGTTAGGTTTTTAATACACTTGACTTTTTAAAATGTATGATATTAGAGTTCTAATTTCATTTTTATCTCATTTTGTCCAGTTGTCTTATCACCATTTATTGAATAGTTCATTCTTTCCCCTTTGACTTATAATATCCTTTCTATCATGTACCAAGTTGCCAAGTACGTATGTTTCTGATTCTGGGCTTGAGACTGTAGGGGTCTATATCTCTATTCTTGCTCCATTATTTCACTGCCTGTTATTTTTGATACAATTTGACAATCTCTTGTCTTTTAATTGGTGTATTCAGACCATTAACATTTAAAGCAATTATTGATATAATTGGATTAATATCTACCATATTTGTTATAGTTTTTTATTTATTGCATTTTTATTTATTCCTGTTTTTTATCAACAGCCTAATATTTATTGAAAACATTTTTAAAGTGATCATTAATATTATTTTTCATTTTATTTTATTTCAGAATATTATGGGGGTACACACGTTTTGGTTACCTAATTTGCTTTTGTACACTTTGAGTCAAAGTTATAAGTGTGCCCTTCACCCAGATAGCATGCGTTGTACCTTTTAAGTGTGAATTTACCCATTCCATCCTTCCCCCTCCCACCCACTTGATTTCCGTTGAGTTTTACTTCCATATGTGCACATAAATGTTGATTGATTAGTTCCAACTTAGGATTGAGTACATGTGGTGTTTGTTTTTCCATTCTTGTGATACTTCACTTAGAAGAATGGTCTCCAGTTCCACCCAGGTTGTTACAAAAGATACTAGATCACCATTTGTTATGGCTGAGTAGTACTCCATGGTATACATATAACACATTTTATTAAATTTTTGTTTCCCATACTTTTTCTGCCTTTTGAGGGTTTAATTGATTCTATTTTATGATTCCATTTTCTCTCTTTTCTTAGTATACCAGTTTTACTTATTTTTTTATTTTGTTTATTGAGATAGGGTCTCGCTTTTTCACACAGGCTGGAGTACAGTGGTGCTAACATAGCTTGCTGCAACCTTGACCTCCCGGGCTAAAGCAATCCTCCTACTTTACCCCCACCCCCCACCAAGTAGTTGGAACTACAGGTATGTGCCATTGTGCCTGGCTAATTTTTTGTTTTGTTTTTTTTAGAGACAGGGTCTTGCAATGTTGTCCAGGCTGTTCTCAAACTCCTGGTCTCAAGTGATCCTCCTGCCTCAGCCACTCAAAGTGCTGGGATTACAGGTGTGAAGGTTTTTTTTTTTTTTACTTTTTTTAGTGGTTGCCTTAGAGTTTGCAATATACATCTACAATGAATCCAAGCCTACTTTCAAGTAACACTATAATGCTTCACAGGCAGTGCAAGTACCTTATAATAACAAAATATTCCTAATTCCTTCCTCCTATCTTTTGTATCATTGCTGCCATTAATTTCATGTATAATAAGCATATATATAAAAACACACAGTGGTCCTCCCTTATCTGTAGTTTTGCTTTCCATGGTTTCGGTTACCCTCAGTTAACCATGGTCCAAAAATATTAAATGGAAAATTCCAGAAATAAACAATTCATACCTTTTAAATTGCATATCCTTCCCAGTAGCATGATCAAATGCTACTGTCCCACTCAGTCTCACCTGGGATGTGAGTCATCTCTTTATCCAGCATCTCCACACTGTCTACACTACCTGCCCATTAGTTCCTCAGTAGCCATGTTAGTTATCAGATTGACTATCACAGCATTGCAGTGTTTATGTTCAAGTAACCCTTACTTTACTTCACAATGACCCCAAAACACAAGAGTAGTGATGCTGGCATATTGTTATAATTGTTCTATTTTATTATTTGTTATCGTTGTTAATTTCTTATTGTGCCTAATTTATAAATTAAACTTTATCATAAAGCTGTGTGTGTAGGAAAAAACAGTATATATATGGTTCAGTACTATCTGCAGTTTCAGGCATCCACTGGAGGTCTGGGAATGTATTTCCCACGGATTAAGGGGGGACTACTGTACATAATCAAATAGATTGTTGCTATTTTTATTTTGAACAAAATATTATCTGTTAGATTAATTAAGAATATGAAAAATAAAAGTTTTATTTTACCTTTACTTATCCCTTCTCTGATGTGCTTCCTTTTTTTTATATAGATATGTGTTTTTGATCTGTATTATTTTCTTCTCTTTGAAGAACTTCTTTCAATACTTCTTGCAAGACAGGTCTGCTGGCAACAATGTGTCTCAATTTTTGTCAGTCTGGTAGTCTTTATTTCTCCTTCACTTTTGAAGAATAATTTCACAAAGTACAGAATTGTAGATTGTTGGTTTTTTCTTGCAACACTTCTAATATTTTATTCCACTCTCTACTTATTTGCATGGTTTCTGAGGAAAGGTCAGATGTATTTCTTATTTTTGATTCTCTAGAGGTAAGGTGTTTTTTCTACTGTCTTCTTTCAGAATATTTTTGCTTATTTTTGATTCTCTGAAATTTGAATATGATATGCCTAGGTGTAGGGTTTTGGGGGGTTTTTGGCATTTATCCTGCTTGGTGTTCTCTGAGATTCTTGGGTCTGTGATTTGATATCTGACATTAATTTGGGGAAATTCTCAGTTATTATTGCTGCAAATATTTCTTCTGTTCCTTTATCTCTTTATTCTCCTTCTGGTATTCCCATTATGCTTATCTACACCTTTTGTAGTTGTTCCACAGTTCTTGAATATTCTGTTCTGTTTTTCCCTAGTCTTTTTTCTCTTTACTTTTCTGTTTTGGAGGTGTCTATGGTCATATCCTCAAGCTCAGCAATTCTTTCCTCAGCTGTGTCCAGTCTACCAATTAGGCCATCAAAAGCATTCTTCATGATGTCAGTGTTTTTTATCTCTAGCATTTAAAAAAATTTTTTTTAGAATTTCTATTTCTCTGCTTACATTATCCATTTGTTCCTGCATGTTGTCTACTTTTTCTGTTAAATCCCTTAGCGTATTGATAATAATTTTGTTTTTCCTTTTAATTCTGGGTCTCATGATTCCAACATTCTTGCCATATCTGGCTGTGGTTCTAATGCTTATTCAGTCTCTTCAAACTGTGTTTTTTTGCCTTTTTGTATGCCTTGCAATTTTTTGCTGAAAAAAATTTTGTGTTGAAAGGTGGACATGATGTACTGAGTAAAAGGAACTGAAGCAAATAAGCCTTTAGTAATGTAGTGGTAAGTTGTGGGGGGAGTGGAAACATCTACAATGCTATGATTAGGTCTCAGCCTTTTCGTGAGCCTATAACCCTGCACTATGAACTTCACCAGTGATTTTCAGTTGTTTTTCCCTCTTATGGTGGACAGAGTTGCTAGAGGGGGCTGGAGTTGTATATTTCCCTTCCCCACATGGATCACTAGAGACAGCTGGAGTTGGGTATTTTCCTTCCCCTAGGTCAGTTAGACTTTGATAAAACCCCAGCAGGTTAGGCTCTAGTAAAACAGTTTCCCTTAGGGCAGGTTTTGTTAAGAACAGAATGCTGCGGTGTATTTCAAAATGGTTTCGCTTTCCATTTCCCAGCTGCAAGCATGAGAGGACTTTCCTCTGATATTCACTGTGAGGACCTGGTAGGGCTACTGGAGGTATAATTCACAAAAGTATGGGGGTCCCTTATGACTGGATCCTCCTGGAGTTTTTAACATTCATGCTTGTCCATACTGAGCATTTCGTCAATTACTGTTCAGGTTTTCCCACCCCAGCACTTGTTCCCACAGAGGTTTCTCCTCATAGGTTTCTGCTCCAATTAAGTTATGATTCTCTATATCTGCCAATCTGTCTCTTCAATTTGGGGGGCAGTGATTTTCTCTGTGACCTCACTTCTCTGAGGGATCTAAGAAGAATTGTTGACTTTTCCGTTTGTTCATCTTTTTTCTTGTTATTAGGATGGAGTGGCAACTTCTAAGTCCCTTATATGCCAGACTAGAAACTGCCTGCTTTTTAAGCTCATTGCTATGTGTGAAAATATCAAAATTTACTAATACTCTGTTTTCTGGGTTAAGTTATATGATATAAAACATTTGCATATTTGAGGATTCAAGGTCTCCTCATGAATTCCTGTGTGTATTTTGAGGGTCTATTTTACTAACTACTCCCCGTACAAAACATTCACACCTGTGTACTTTTGTAGAAACTGTACCCAGTGCCCTAAATAGTACTGTAGGCACTATATGAATACAGTATGTATTTAATAAATCTTTGTGGAATAATCAATAAATGAATGAATGAAAGATTTCCTTGGGACTCCCTGGCTTCTTCCTGGTATCACTAGTTCACTCCTCAACTTTCTAATGGACTCCATTTGTCCTGAGAAAGATATAAACCAGAAATTGCTTTAATTTTTAATATTGTTATTAGTTGTTAATATACTAACTTGCTCTAAATCTGAACCCTGAAAATGTTTCTCTTGATGTTCAATTTGAAAGTATAAAATTCAGGAGCTCACAAATCTCTATATAGGAGTTGTTCTTTGCAATAACTACTTCCAAACAAACAAGGACAAAAATTGCCTAACTGACAAACATAAAACAGAACACAAAACTTAAATGTGGATGGCTTATTTGTTTAGTAATGAGAGTTAATGCACATTATTTTGCTGTAGATTATCCTTGGCATATTTTTATTATCAGATTGGCTTTCTCTGTTATCCAGGAATCTCTTAAGTTTTCCCATTCCTTTATTCCCTTCTTTATCCAATCCACGAGTACACACAGAAAAACAATACTGATTTTAATTTTAAACTAAATAAACTTTAAGAGGTGAGATGCATTTTTAAGCACAAGAAAATTTAACACAAAAGATATATTACCCAAATAATATTTAATTGATTTTAAATGTATTTATTTATGTAGCAACTCTGTTCCACTAAAATACCCAGTAATCAGTTATTATTTGCACCAGACTGTCATCCCTCTACCCTTCAGCTTAATTATTTTTTTACTTGGTTCTGGTTCCAGAAAAGTGTACTAAGAAATTATTAATTTCAAAAAACAGTGATCAGAGGATAAAGGGGATCTCAAAATCATGTCATATGAGGAGTGACTGAAAAGAGTAGGATGTTTATCTAAGGAAAAGAAGACTAGGGTCATTGGATGAATAGAAACTAGAGGGAGGCAGATTTCATATCAACAGCTATCTCAAAATCCTTAGCATGGTCCACAAGCCCTGAATCATCTATCTTCTACTTACTTCTCCAGTCCCATCTAGCCAACATTCTTCCACTCATTTTCTGTGTTTCAACTCTTTTGACACAGTTAGATACTTCCTTCTTTAGGCCTTTTGCACATATATGCTTTGGCCAGGAATATTATTCTGTACTTTTTTGCCTAACTACTTCCTACTATAGATCTCTGTTCAAACATTACTTCCTCAGGGAAGCCCCACCTCAAAAATAAAACAAAAGTTTCTAGTTCAAGTTTCCCTTGCAGCAGTTATTTCTTTTGTGTGGTTCTTACACTAGACTATAAGCTTCAAAGCATAAGGGACCATGTTTGTTTTGCTAACCATTTTTTCACTAACCCAGTGCCTGATACATAGCAGGTAAGCAATAAATACTAGATGAGTGAAAATGCATCCTTACGTTGGATACATTGATACTTTTCAACTCAAATGCCAAAATAAAAAAAAAACCACACGGAAGTAGCAATAACAAAAACAAAAATAAAAACAAGTGACATAAATGAGTGACTAAAGACTGGGCATAAGATAATAGGAATTTATGGAAACGGTGGGGAATTGAAGAGAGCGTGCCTTGTATAAAGGCATTTCAAATTCAAACAACTTTGAAATGCTGTAATGATAAAATATAGCACGTTCATATACCAGATTTGGCTATAGGTTGCCAATTTGCAACACTTGTCTTAAATAAACTGATACATTCCTTATATATTTATTACAAATGATATTACAGAGGACATCTAAAGCCATGGAAAAATGTTCACATGCATTGTCGTTAAAAAGGCATGCTAAGCACAGCAGTGGCATTCTCACTTCATCTAAAAATGCACAGAGAAAACACAGTGTAAAGGTTTGCACTAAAATATCAACAGTGGCTATCTCTAGCTGATGGAATTATATGCTCTTGTATGGGTGCTTTTTTGTATTTCCTTAGTGATCTACAATGACTGAGTGATTTTGTATTCAGAAATAAATTGTTTTTACAAGGTAGGGAAGTAACTCAGGTGCCAATGTGGAGGATAAAATGGAGTAGAATAGGATTAGAGGCAGGGAGATTAAGTGACTATTGCAATAGTATTGGTGAAAGATGTTGAAAGCCAAATTAAGGCAGTGGCTGGGAAGACAAAGAAAGTAATTACATATGAGGACATAGAAAGGGACATAGAAAGAAGAGGATTTGGTAATCTTGATCTATTTCAATTGGAGATAAAGGTGAAGGAAACATTAACTTAAACACAGTAATTTCTATTGATAGTCTTGGATCTATATGGGTTGGAAATAAAGATTATGGAATCATTAGCCTCAAACATGGCAATTGAAACTGTGAACATAAATAAGATTCCTTAGGGAACGAGTACAAAATAAATACAGGGCAAAAGCCTGAATCACGGGGAACTCTTGAAGTTTAAGAGCCAGATAGAAGAAAGACCCATAAAAATACTAAGTAGGAATGATTAAAGAGATAAAACAAAAACTAGGAGGTTATCATGGAAACTAAAGGAAGTGGGCTTCAAGTAGGAACTGGTCCATGATGCTAGTAGAAAAAGCATTTTTCCTACTTTTGATGTTTGCATCTTGTGAAAGGACCTCCATTAGTTTAGGTCTTTCTCCACACTTGGGAAGGTTGAGTGATCTATATGATTAGTAAATTTGTGAAGAATGTCTAAATTAGCTCTGTCTTCCAACATCTTGAGAACAAGGTTGTCCACAGAGACCAAATTCTCATTTGATCCTCCATACTGTCCTTGTCAAGCATTTCTAGGAACTGGAGGTATAAATCTGCCTAATTCTGGGCACCAGTTGGCAGGCAACATCAACCAACTTATTTTTTTAATTTTTTAAAAATTTAAACATTTTTTAATTTTAATTTTTTTTCAACCAACTTAGTTTTATCACTAATAAAGTAGTATTTTGGCCCCTATTAATACCCTTTATTTCTCAAATTATTCAGAACATAGGCAAGACAGAGGGGAATTATTTTACTGGGAGTCCCTTGGAAGCTTCAAAAACTGATGTCAAATACCAGAAGGATCAGGTAAGGTAGGGTCTGAAAAGAGGCTAATGAATCAGGCAGTAATTATAAACCACTGTCTTCCTTAATAAAATCAAACATGGTTTCTTCCACGAAGGCATTTGACTGAATTATCTCCATGATGGAGAGAGGAGACAACTGTAACAACTGCCCCAATCCTTGTTCTGTAAAATTCTCTAAGAATGGGACTATATTAGTCAGGGCTTTTTAAGTTGCAAATGAATAAAATCTTTAAAATAGCTTAAATGAGGGTGGCAGGGGAGTTGGGAGAAGAGGCAGAATTAGTGGTCATTTAATAAATTAAAAACAATAAATGGTTATAGCAGCACAATTCACAATTGCAAAGATGTGGAAACAACCCAAATGCCCATCAATACGTGAGTGGATTAATAAAATGTGGTGTGTATATACCATGGAGTACTACTCAGCCATAAAACACAATGGTGAACTAACACCTCTTGTATTATCCTGGATGGAGCTGGAGCCCATCCTCCTAAGTGAAATCACAAGAATGGAAAAACAAGCACCACATATACTCACCATCAAATTGGTACTAATTGATCAACACTTATGTGTACATATGAAAGTAACATTAATCAGGTGTCGGGCAGGTGTAGGGGAGGAGAGGATGGGTATATTCACACCTAATGAGTGTGGTGCGCACTGTCTGGGGGAGGGCACACTTGCAGCTCTGACTTAGGTGGTGCAAAGGCAATATATGTAACCTAAACACTTGTACCCCAGTAATATTGTGAAATAAAAAAAATTAATTAAAAAAAAGAACAATAGATGAGTCTAAGATCCTGGATTTCAAATGATGTCATCTGGATTTTGGTTTTCTTTCAATTGCTCATGTCTGCCTTCTTTTGTTTTTGCCATATCATAAGATAAGCTTGCTCCATGTTGTCCCAAAGATGGTCATCAGCAGCTCTAACTAGCTTGGTTCATGTGCCTGTATCTTTGTGGCAGAGGAGAAAGGTGTTACATATTTGACAGCCTTATCAGGTAGGAAAGGCATTTCCTGAAAAGAAAAGATGAACAGACAAAAAGTGTTGCTTAGTGTATTCCACCCCTTGGCTACCCAGCATCCACAATTGTGCTTCTTTCTGTACACACAATTTCAAAAATACCCTAGTCCAAGACAATGTGATAATCCCATGAAAAACTGAAATACTCTCCTTCCCAATGGGAGACATGCCAAGGTCTCATCCAATTATTGCATCTTGCTTAAAACCCAAAAGTTCTGGATGATTTGAATTTCTTTTGGTTAGGTCTGGATGCACCTCTTCATGGTACAGCATGATAAAAATAATTTTATTACATAGCGGTATATGCTTAAGGTGAGTAAGGCTACCCTAATTAACTAGTAGATGAGGTCCTTGGTCATTTAACTTGGTGGTCTTGGGTTTACTCTCTAGAAGGCACTCCCTTATCCCTTGCCCCCACATGAAAGAGTACTGAAATTATTCATAGGCCTTTGTTTGGTGTTTCTGTCAACATAATTCTCTTGAAGTCTTAGTTGGCTGCTGGTCACTTTGCTTTTTGGTAAATGTGTAGAACCCAAAAGTAGAGATGGTATGCAAATCTGTTTTCTGCCCCTTAGCAATGGGCTGCAGGAATGCAATGCAGTATCTATTTTCCAGCCAGCTAAACTTAACTAAGTATTTCTATTTTGAACTTTGCATCCAAAATTATAAACTGAGAAATAAGCCAGGTTATCCCTGTCTGCTTAGCCCCAGGTTGCATCTTAGTGGATGGCTTCTCACAACAGAGTTAATTTGCCAACCTTTTTCTGACAAGATGTGTACAGCATGAGATGCATGAGGTGATCAAGGTTCGGGCTTCTTCCAGAGTTCCAATGATATCTTGCACTGTGTTTCTAACTCTCTGCCTTTGTTTGCACTAACTTTAGCTCAGGACAGAGAATACGCGCTTTCCAAACCCGCAACATGCAGGTTTATTTAACTCAGCCACATAGACTACTGGCTACATGCAGAAAGATAGTGTCTTACACAATTCTTTTTTCTGCATCCAGATAGCTAGCTTAAACTGAAGTTCATCCCTTTCCTGTAAGAACTCACTAATGAACACATTCCAAAATCCTGACATCTTTCTACCAATTCCCCTAAAGCTTCAATCTTGATATTGACATTGTCTTAAGATCCAAAATTCAGTAGGTTGCTTGCTTACTAGCACATAGTTAAGTATGCCAAACCTCCTAGCCAGGACTAAGGAATCCTTATTACTGTATAACCCATGTAGACTCACCAGTTTTACATTTTAGGGTGTCATTTGTTGACACTGGTACTGTTTTGTGTAATAATCAGAAATAAAAACCCAAACCTTGCCATTTTGAGATTTTGTACTCCCTCCCAGTTTGCTTGTTTTGAATTTCACATCAATTTTGGCTCCAAGTTCAGAGAATTCAAAGTTTGAAGTATTTCAAGGCTATTCTCCTCCCTCAGATTTTATCTGGTTGGAGGACATAAGTTTTTCACCATCATGACATTATTGGAGGGATATCTAGTTCTACTCATTGCCTAAATTTGTTGCTGAAAATTTTCGATACAATTTACAACTTATTCTCTCAAGAGTGTGATTGTTTTTCCTCTGCCCTTACCTCAGAACTTGTGGTTGTTGGTGTCTTCTCAATAGGATCCGTCATTCAATCCATGGATTAATACCACAGCCTCTGCCATGGGTTTCTGTCACTCACTACTCTGGCATGCCCATGGCAAACAACTGGGCTCTTACTATGAATCGAATTTACACACCTCTGAAGGAATTTTCTCTCTTTCTCACTCCACTGTAGTCAAGAAAGATACAGGAGTAGGAGTGGTTATCAGTGGTACCTGTTCCTCTCTGCTTAAACATACTATGCTGCCATTTCTACCTGACTGTAGTTGCCTCTGTTGGGCAAACTTCCAGGTGAAAAGCAGGGCACAGTCATAAGCTCCTGGTTTTTGAATTCCCGAGTATTCCTGGAAGTATCTATCCCTTACTCTTGGAATTTCAACCCTGAGTAGAGAGCCAGGAAATATAACAATTTATGGCTCTTTTCCTCTTTTGCAGTATCATTGAGACTGCTGCTGTTTTTCTGTAACCATTTCATTCTTAGGCAGGTTTGCTCTAGATGGTGACCAGAGGCCAGAGGTACCTTGACTTTTTTATTAATTCCAGAATGAGGCACCTTTTTCTCAACAGTGCTGGCGAAAATAGAGAGACTGCCCCTGATTAACTTGGTTTTGTTAATCTGACCATTCCTAATCACTATGGCTGGGGGATAGGGTGCTTTAGCCAGCCTGATTTATGGGCCCACTCTTGTGGAATGAATGTTAGGATTAACTAATGGATGATTGTACCTGGGGAAGAGGGACAGGTCTATAAAAGTGAGGATAAACTCTCAATTCCGAGTGGCTTAATACAAAAGAATGCATATGAACTCTAACACAAGTGTTCCTAACTGACAAGTAGCTATCTTCAAGCGAAGATTGAGGACACCAGGCCTTCTATTTTGTGGCTTCATCATCTACAACACATAGCTTCCAGTGCAAATTTGTTCATCTCCCTCAAGTTGGTGGACAGTGGGTAAATCTTGGAGGGCTGCTCATATGATGTTTTCATGGGTCAGAGCTGGAATAGAATTAGAACCTAACTGGCACACCTGATACACCTAATTGCAAGGGAGGCTGGGAAATATCACTGCGTACTAGAAGAATGTAGCGTCTGCAGGAGTACACCATTCTCATCACTAAGTATGTATTTCACCTCTCTTTTCACAAATAGAAAATATCCTACCCCGAGGGAGACAACCTAAAGTCACGGGATCAGGCTTAAAGACTAGGATTTTTAGATAATTTGCAGTCCTCTTCATTAGGTCCACATGTGACCTAAGAACTAAAATGACAAGTTATCTCTACTGCCACACCATGTCCCTGCAAACCCAACATATAGTGGTAGATAAGGAACAGGTAACTAAAATACGGGTTTTTTTTTTTGACACAGGGTCTAGCTCTGTCTTCCAGGTTAGAGTGCAGTGGAGTCATCATAGGTCATTGCAACCTCAAACTCCTGGGCTCAAGCAATTCTCCTTCTGTATGAATGTGTGCCACCATGCCTGCCTAATTTCTTAAATTTTTTGTAGAGATGGGGTCTCGCTGTGTTACCCAGGCTAGTCTCAAACTCCTCGGCTCAAGAGATGCTCCCACCTCCCAAAGTGCTGGGATTACAGGAATGAGCCGCCATGCCCGACTTGTTCTCTCATTTGGGAAAGAAAAATGTGAGACACTGAGCAATACTGATGCATAATAATGATGAAATACTCAGCAAGCATTTACGATCCATCTCCCAAGATTGGAGGAAGGCTTGATGAGACCCTGATTCTAGTCTGCAGGAGGAAATCCCTTATCCATTATTCTGTATAGCTCCTGGTACCAGCCTCTGAAATGTTCTTTGTCCATGTTCTTCATGGCCACATCCTATGGGAGTATTGGGGAGCTGTTAAACTTTTATGTTCTATTTCCTATGTATGTAAGTTTGGGGTTGAACAGTTACCCTACTGTAACACTTGAACTGTTACACTTGAACAGTGATATTTCAACCAGGTTCATAGTTTGATTAGTAATAAAATTCCTTTAACAGCTTAGTCTTCTGATCTATTTGCTTCTAGTGACTACAACCAAAGTTCTTTCTTATATAATTCTCAGGCCTGATTTACTTCTTTGCTCCCTTGCTCCCATGCCAGTTTCTCTAGAACTTTATCACAGCTACCTTGAAGCCATCTGAAACAGTGACTTAGGATGGAAAGACCAAACCCTTGATCTGATCTTTGTTGCAGGACTAAATCTTAAGGGAACTGTACTCAAGGCCTCCTCTGGTTTCATTTACTGTTAGAGGCCTAGTAAGTCAGCTTTTCTAACCCTTCCAAATATTTGTACACACTTTCATTTCTGCCAATTATTTCCTAAGCTTATCTCTTTATTAAAACCTCACTAAAAGTAAAATATAAAATTCAACACGATTACTTTTACTCTTTTCAACCATTTCCTCTGGAGCGAGTCTCAATAGATAGGTGATCTGCTTTTCAATTATTCCAGGTGACAGTTTTACCTATTGCTATGCCACTGCAAACATTAGTTTACTTCTTCCAGCCTACAAATCAGTTTCTCCACCACCTGCTACATCATAACTAAGCTGATGCAACGTATTTTAGGTTATTGTCTTAGCAGTACCCCATTTCTGGTACTAATTTCTAGATTAGTTATGGTCATTTCGGCTATTATATATAAATTCTTAAATCTCAATTTTCTTTCTTACAAGAAGTCTAAAAAGGCGTGTTTCTAATTGGATTGGATCTCTCCCAGGTACTGCTTCAACCTGTCATGCTCTTCCTCTCCTATGGTACCTCCAACATATAGTTTTCAAGATCACCATGCTCACTGGCATTAAGTTGATAGGGAAAGACTAAAGCAGGATAGGAGGACACCATTAAGGCTCAAAATGAGCATATAACTTCCATTCATGTTTCACGGGCTAGAACTTAATCACATGGCCACAACTAACTACAAGGGAAACTGAAATTTCGTTTAGCTCTGTGCCAAGGAATAAGTAAGTTCCATGGATGGCTAGTCAGTTTCTGCCACAAGGTTCTAAAATGCAAGGTAAAAATAACTGAAAGTCACTCCAGGGGTCCTGTCCATTCTAATAGTTTTGAATGTTATCCTACTAATCCCAACAGGATCATCATTTTCCATACTATACAAAACAGCAAAAACTCATTTTCTTCTAAATAATGGGATTACTTTAAAGAGAGCATTTTTTTGTAGCATGATAGATATAGTAGTTAGACCGCAGAGGGTTGACAAGTGAATTTCAGACAACAAAAGAAATTCAGTGTAGAATGCTTTTTAAAGAAGGCTTGATTGTGAAGGAAATACAGTAAAAACTACAGAAGGATAAGTTACCAGAATTTGTGGAAAATTAAAGACAGAAAAGTTAATAGATGGATGTGAAAGAGGGGGATTGGAACTACAATACGGATGGAGAGTTAATCTTGCATAAGAACAGGGAGTTTCTCATTCCTTTGATACTGGAGAAAAGGAAAGATCAGGAAATTTCTAGCACTGGGAAAACTGAAAGAATTTGTCCTTAATATCTGCAATCTTTTTGTGAAGTTTGAAGTAAAGTCATATAATGAAATGGGGCTAGGATTTAAAGACTCCAAAAAGTATTCAAGTGGAAAGGGAGAAAAAGGTGCTGAAGGATATTTAAAGTAGGAAGGAGTGATGCAGCTGAAATTACAGAACACAAATCTGTAGTGGTAAGATATACAACATAGCGTTGTGTTCTACACTGGAACTCAGCAACCACTGTAAGAGAGGAAAATAGACAGATGGTTAGCACATTGTATGTATATTTACTATGGCATTTATTACACTGTAAAGCCCCTGGAAACAGAGACGTTGATTTCACAAATTACGCACACAGTAGGCACATGATGAATTTTTGCTTGAATGAATTGATTTAGTCATTGCCAATTCTGCCCTGGTACTCTGTAGAGTACTGGCAACTGCCCACATTTCATATGGTATGCCAATGCTAAAAAGAAAAATACTTAAAAAAAATCCAGGCATATTCAGCTAAACTTAGCATTCTTAAAATGGCAACTATGTCAGCTGAGACATACTTTTAATCCTGTGCCAGTACATCTGTTTTTGATGTTTGCTTCGTTTTCCTTATGCCACTATACTCAGACTAGACCAGAAAGGGATAATTCTGAGTTCAATGAGCTACACTATCATTTCAAAAGTCCTGCACGTTCTTCAGGCATCTAAAAATGAACTCACAACCCCCATCACAATATTCTCTCCAAGAGATGAATACAGGCAAAGACGGTTATTTATGACGCTCACTTCACTGATAAAAGTTGAGGCGCTGAGGGCCGGAAGAGGTAAGTCAGGGTCATTCAGTGAATCGTCTGCAAAGTCTAGCACAGACCCTGCATCCTTTCTCCCGTCTTCCTCCTTTTGGAAACTTTAGACCTGTAATGATCTTAGATATCACCTAATCGACTTCCTTCATATTGCATACATGTAAACTCAGATACAGGAAGTCTGTGATCCAAGACTTAAAACTTAGGCAAAGTGGCTCTTTCCCCTACACAACGCCATCTCTCCAGATCCCAAGCCCTATCCCTCGATTTGGCTGTGGAACAAATGGCCAGGAATAAATCTACGTACAGCAGTGCAGAATGAGGCCCCACCTCCCGAATCCGCCTGACCCGGCCTCCCCATTAACAGTGTCCGGACCGCGCTTCCGTATCCGCTTCCCACACTGCCCGGGGCCGGCTCCTCTCCAGCTTCTCTGCCAGCCCCACGCACCGCAGCACTGGGCATCCGCGGGGGCCCCACACCCGACCCTTGAAATCTCACTTTCGCCTTTCGGCCACCTGCACGCCACCGCTCGGGCGACGGCTGATGGCGTCACCAGCACTTCCGCCTGCGGCTGCGTTCTAGTCAAAAGCCAGGAAGGAAGAAGGGAGGGCTGCAGGGCTGTGTGTGTGTGTGTGTGTGTGTGTGTGTGTGTGGGGTGGGGGGGAAGTTGCGAGGAAAGAGAAGAAATCCGGGCGCTCGCGGGCGCTCCAGCAGTAAACGGCGACCCCTCATCTGTCCCCGCCGTCTCCCATCGGAAGCCATTCTAGGCACACTTCCCGGCGTCGTCTTAGTCTCCCTTCTCTGGGTCTCGGGACACCGGGTCTCCTTCTACGCCTCACCCCCTCCCCTTTTGCTCCCTCACGCTCCCTCCCTCTCCCTCCCATCGTCAGGCTCCCCGCCCTTAGTATCGCGAGACGAGGTGAGAGCTGGCGGAGCGGCGGCGGCGGCGGCGGCAGTAGAGGTGACCGAGGCGGTGGCGGCGGAGGCGGCACCGATCGCTGTGTCGGCCCCGGTGCGGCCGAAGTCGCGGTAGAGCGTACCCCCCACGCCCCTCCCCCGTCCGCGCCCTCCCGCTTTCCCTGGGGATGGAGAAGGCGACGGTTCCGGTGGCGGCGGCGGCGGCGGCGGCGGCGGCGTGCTGCTGCTGCTGCGGCTCCTGCTGAGGGAGAAGGGAGCCCCCCGGCGGTGGCGGCTGTGGCGGGCCCCCCCGCGGCGGCGGCGGCGGCGGCGGAGGTCGGCGGCGGCGTCGGCGGTAGCAGTGGGGCTCCCTCGGCCTCGTCTCCTCGTGGGATGGTGCGAGTCTGCGACCTGCTTCTGAAGAAGAAGCCGCCGCAGCAGCAACACCACAAGGCCAAGCGTAACCGGACTTGCCGACCCCCCAGCAGCAGCGAAAGCAGCAGCGACAGCGACAACAGCGGCGGCGGTGGAGGCGGCGGTGGAGGCGGAGGTGGCGGCGGCTGCACCAGCAGCAACAACAGTGAGGAAGAAGAGGACGACGACGAGGAGGAAGAGGAGGTTTCTGAGGCAAGGGCCTGGTTTCAAAGGAAGGAGGGAGGAAGGGACTATAAAGGATAGGGGCCGAAGGTGGGAGGGGACTTGCGGTGGGACAAATTCCTGTGGGTTGATCTATCTTAGCGGCCAGGCTTTCGCCTGCCCCCTTTCTTTCCTCGGCCTAAATTGTGAGGTGTGGGAACGTGGGGGAGGGTAGCTGACACGTGGGGGTGGGAGGACCACAAAGTCTACAGAGTTGGTGAACTGCTTGTTATCCTGAGATGGTTCACATGGTTAAGGATGGAGGGAATTGGTTAGATTCCCTGTTTGCACACCGGGGGGTGATTTGCCGCCCGGGGCCAGTAGGGCCACCT
This sequence comes from Daubentonia madagascariensis, assembly GCA_023783475.1. Lineage (NCBI taxonomy): Eukaryota > Metazoa > Chordata > Mammalia > Primates > Daubentoniidae > Daubentonia > Daubentonia madagascariensis. The sequence goes on along the minus strand of JAKFHU010001268.1, from coordinate 3,355,888 downwards.
TATTCCTGGGGCGGGGGCGGGACCAAAGCGGGAGGGGTAAGATAATAGGTAGATGAGCCTCTTGGGGACCTACTAGGAGGTTGATGAATTTCTCCCAGTTGTGAAGTGGAGGGGAGCAACTCTGAGGGGAAGGGGCGTAAGGTTGTAATGGACTAAGAGCTAAGTATTTGTGTATGTGAGAGACACGTGAGAAGCTGTACTTTTCCATACTGTTCTGCAGCAGGTTTTTTTTTTCATAACTATTGTGGTTGCTGAAGTAACCTTCGCTTCCTCGATCTCTCAAGGATTTTGGATGAACTGATCTTATATCCATATACATTTATCAATAACTTTAAATAATCATATACATTCATAAGTGGATGAAAAATATATTTGATCCTTACATGTGCATGCATATACATCTTCAAATGCTTCCTTAGTGAGAAAGAATTAAGCTAGGACTTCTTGTTTTCTAGATGATATGGGGTAATCAAAGAGTGCTTTGGAGCCAGGCCTGGTTGTGGTGAGTTGGAATAGGAAGGCCTCTTGGTTTGTCCTAGTGATCTGGTTTCATAATAACTTTATAATTTTTCCTGGGTCCACAGACAGGCGGCGTTGCAGGACCTTATTCCTCAAAGAAGGCCTTATACCAAAGGCTCAGTAAAACATACCACCATACTGACAACTAAGAGTTAGTCTTACTAGTTATCAGCTGTCTTACTACTCTTGTGTCTCCTTCCTGAAATAGAAAAATAATGATCTGGACAAAGCAGCAGAGGGAAAACAGCTTTAAAGCCTGATTTTAAACTGAGTTCTAAGAGAGGAGAACTGAAGTATCTAGAAGTGCCACTTGCCATTTATTCTCTTCCACAAATATAGAACTTATTAACTTGGTGCAAGGCTGGTTTTCTGAAAATTGCATTTATTACATTCTGAGTTCCTTTAAATAGGGAAAATAGTTTTTAAAGAGTTTGAGACTTGTCTATTTGTAGACCAGATTCTCTTTTACCTCAGACTGGATAAAGTTATGTAGGTAGAGATAGAAGAGTTGAAGTATGTATACCAAAAATATGGACTCTCCTTGCATTTATTTCCATTTAGCCTATTGATTCTGAGGATAGGTTTGTATTGATAGATTGTTTTATTGGCCTAATTGGATGTTTCACGATAGTGTGTGGCTCAGGCTGCATTTGAGACAATGAAGAGAAAGATGCGATGGGATCCTTATCTCCAGTAAAATCTATTATGATACTTAGAATCATTCAATTGTATGATTCTTCATCTTCACTAAAATTTGTTATGGCACTTAGAATCATTCAACTGTATGATTCTTCTCAAAGGTGAGAAACATTTTATAGATAATCCAGCCCAACCTCTTTATTTTAAAAATGAGGAAAACAAGGCTTAGAGGGAACTGGTTGAGGAGGGTAGTAGCAAAAAGTAGAAATCAAAGTTTTCTAACGACTCAGACCAGTACATTTTTTAGTGATAATTTATTTCCTTGTATCTTCCTCCTGACCCTGTTCAAAAAAATAGGCACTGAATTGCAACACAATCTGCAGCTGTGGGTAAATAACAGTATTTTATTAAGATTTTAAATTCTTCAAAAAAAAAATCCAGCTGTGGTTTAGAACTAGGTCATAATAGTTGAAGGCAGTACTTATTGGAGTATTCTGCTGCAGACTTCACATACCTAGGTAGTTTTGTCCATAGGAATATGGCTTACTATTAGCCACATAAGCTAGTAAGTAAAACTTTTAGTAATTCCTTAAATCGTGAAGAATGGCTATAAGTTCGTAGGTATGTTAATTTTGTGGGTCAGGTTTGTTTTCTTGAAAAATAGGAGTGGTATATGTTGACTTTGACCAACTAGGGTAGTGTTTCTTTGTTTTTAATGTTATATTGTCTTCTACTTAGTGGTGTAAATAGTGGGTTTGTTATTTGTTATGAAGGTGAGTCAGGAGAAATAATGGTAAGAAAGTGCAACCATTAAAAAAAAATCTATACAGAAACATGATGAGGGATGAGCAGTCAGAAAGGAGTACAGTATGTCTCTGCACTTGCCTCCATCCTTTGACTAAAGTAAATAAATAAATAAAATTGTAAGCTAAATGGGTGAGTTGTGTAATGGTTTTCTTTTAATTACCATTTTACTTCTCTGCAGAACTTTAACTTTCTGGAGCTAGGAGTCTAAAATCACAGTTTTTAAGTCCTTTTTCTAATTTTTTCTGTTATAGGCTACACAATAAAACAATGTGGATAACATGATCCTTGAGATTATTCTTCCAGTAAAAATCATTGAAGGGTTAAAAAGGAATTTGAAAAGTTATGGTTTTGCAGTATTTAACCTGAAAAAGTAAAGGATAATTTAATGTAACAAAAATATATAGGTTTGCTATGAAGAATGATAGCTGGATAGTCTCTATATATGCTGAAAGAGAAAAATGGAAAGGAGAATCAGTTTAAATAAGGAATTTAAAGGTTGAAGAATAAGAATATAATTCTTACTAGACATTACTAGAGTAGGTTATTGAAAATTGAATTTTTCCCTAAAGTATTTCAGAATAGGATAATCATGTTTTAGAAAATTTGCATAACTTCACATATACCTGGAAACAAAAGTACAAGACCAAGAACTCTCCCTCCTTCCCCTCTATTTGACACAGAACCTTAGATCTAAAATTGAAAATGCATAATTTTCTTGGCTTTCAGTGGATGACTGATTAATATGGAAAGTAGAAATGTATTTCCTAACATAAAAGCCATGATGCTCTTCTTTTCAAATTAGTTAAATTGCATACTTGACTATTGCAAGAAAAAAAGGTTGAAATTGCAAAAGTTGATACTTCATTTCAGAAATAACATTGCATTCTATTGAATGCATTTTTTTAATATAATTGAATGACATTAGTGTTTTCTGAAGCAGAATTCGAAGGGGAAAAAACATTTTTGTTGAAGATACATAAAGTGTAAATATGGTAGGAGTTGATCTGAATTCCTTCTATTTTTGTAGGTAACGTATGACTTTAAATTAAGAGACAAACCTAGTGAAGAAATTTTAGACAAAGGGAGCCAGTAAGTAAATTAGTAGCGACTTACCTATATTGAGAGGATTTGCTTGGCCAGGGAGAATCTGTTTACAGACATAAAAGAGGTAGAGTTGAAAATGAAGGAGAAAGAAAAATTATTTCAGAATTAGGCTGTGTTTCTTCAAGTTCATTAGTTTGTTTTTTTAGTGGAAAAATGCTGAATTCCTCTATTGTAATGCTTAGACTCCCAGATTGGCCCAGAAAAGCTTGTTTGCTCCCCATTTTCATCTCTTAATTAATGTAGCAGTATTCATAAACTAGATGTTAATATCTTTGAAGCAATATTTCTTTCTTAATTATAATTATCTTGCCTCCTCTCCTGCTTAAGCACAGTACTTGATAAAAAATTTTTTTTTCAGTGACTAACTAGTACTAGGGAGGATGCAGAATTCGTTTAGAAAACCAAGAGAAGGTCTTACCTCCATTCTTGGATCAGGGCCCCTGAATAGCTGAAGTTTGGACTTTAATATCTTTCAATTTCTTAATTACTTTTGTTAGTGATGGTGATCTTTTGTAGGTATTAGGGGAAACACCTGATAATCTAATGGGCATTGATTGTTGAATGGCTGGTAAGTGCTTGAAGCCTCCTAGATATATGTAGATTTTTAAAAACATAATGAAAACTAATACTTATTCAGTGCCTACTGTGTATGAAGTCTAGGTAATGGATAAGAGCATGGACTCTGGAGCTGGATTCAAATCCTTGATCCATCGTTTACAAGCTTTGTGACCTTGGGCAAGTTACTTAACCTGTCTCTCAATTTCCCCTTGTAAATGATGTAGATGGTAATAATAGATCCTACTTTATAGTATTGTTATGAAGGTAAAATGAGTTCATACAGTTTTCATGTATTCTTATTTTATTCTTACCCTAATCCTATGAAGTAGGCACTGCTATATTTGTTTCATTATTCAGTAAATGTTCAGAGTTCCTACTGTATGCTAAGTATTATGCTGTACTGGGTAAGCAGTGGTGAACAGAACTGCTTTAAGACACATTGGTTTTAAAATGCACCAATGAGTAGAGATTTGGAGAAGTGTGAGAGTGGGGTTAAATGGTTAAGTGTATCTGAATAAGGTGTGTGAGTTTCAGAAGTATACAAATGTTGGGAGGGACGTATTTATTTTACAGGCAAAGATACTGGCTTAGAAGGGTTTTAGGTAACTTCATCAGGGTCACATAGCTAATTAAGTGTCAGAGTGGGACTTAACCTGGGTCTGTTTGATTCAAAGCCTGCTCATTCATTTTTTCACTAACTCATTCACTTGCTCTGTTATGTTGTATGATGTTGAATGCAACATACATGATACTGGCATTTCAGATAATGTTAAAACAAATTCAGATAGTACAGGGGAAATCACTTTTTGGCAGTAGGTCAACCATTGAAGACAAGTTGGCCACCCTCAGCTTTTCTTTTCTTTTCTTGTTCTGAAAAAGTCATTTAAAAAAAAGAAAGCAAGAAATACAGAAAAGAGCAAATAAATAATCCATATTCTCACACTCTAGAATTAACAATTGTTAACCAAATGAAAACTTCATAGTGAAAATTATCCTCTCTAGAGGCAATCTATTACTTCTCCCCTGCCTTTAAGATTTTCACTTCAATGTAATTTTTCTTTATTAAACTAAAAAATTTTTTTCCTTTTAAATAGGGATTTTAGGGTCTGGATAGGTTATGAATACTCTAAGATTAAACACAAGATATTGTTGAAGGTGCTTACAAGGCTTTTCTCTTTCTGTTCCAGCTCCACAGTAGATGTACAAAGTTTTCCTTAAGTAGTCAGAGAGGTCTGTGACCCCTTCTTCTCTCCCTCCCACCTTGTTATTTTGAAACATTCTCAGGCAGAGGTAGTAGGGAATCAAGCAGCCGTTTATTTGGCTTGTTTAGAGTTTGGAAACTGCTTCTAAATAAGAAGGTAATGTGGTAACAAAAGTTGTGAAGTAGTGAGTCCAAGACTGAGCTGTTCTTTCTGGTAAACTAGTCCTATGCCTACTCTCTTTTCTCTTAAATCTTCACATTTTGACCTTTAAGTGATAAAGTAGTTTATATCTAGTGTGCTATGGACTGTTCACATCTAAAGGCTGAAACCTTGTCTTACTCATATTTATGTCTTCTATTGTATAGTATCCTGTGTGTTGTATAAGTCTTTGCATCTTACCTCTGCTAGGTTTTTATGAAATCTGATATCTGAAGTAAGAATATTTCACAAGTATTTCTTTATTAGCCACTTACTTTGGAAAATATTTGGGACCTCAAGTCTTAAAGTAAAGAACTTGGTTGCAGCTATTTACAGTGGACACCTATGAGATGTTTTAATTGGATCCTAATTCTGAGTTTAGTCATTATTAACCTCACCAACTTAATTGGAGTTAGTATTGTGAAAGTTTTCAGTGTTGAATAATCATCAAAGCAGCACCTTTTGACTCCCAGAAATTCACTAGATTTTTTGTTCGATTGCTTTTACTGGTGTCTGATAATGCCATCCATTTGATTAGGAAAACAATTTTTAGGACCTTTAGGCATTGTAGTTGCACTTATGACAGTATATGAATTTTAATAAAAATAGTTTAGTGGGTTAGAAAATGTGGATGTATTGAGGATCTTTATAATTTTTGTATACTTGACCACAGAGGAAAAGGAATTTTCACTTCACACTGATGTGATACCACTTATGCTGATACCACTTATGTTTTTGTTAGGACCAATAGGAGATACCAACATCCATGGTGTAACCTATGCCAAGCCTAACTTTTTTCAGTTTTCATCTTTTGAAAAGAACAAGTCATTAGAGAATTGAAGGTGGGGGGTAACTATGAATACTCTTCTAGTCCCTGGAACTTTACCTGTCTGTTAGAGTTTTGCCCATTCATTTGCTACCCAGGAACAAAATACCTTTCTTAACTTGTGATACTTTGCTTAACATTTTTTTTTTGTCTTTAGAATTTATTCAGTCATAAAAGGAAGTATAATTGTGGAGCAATATAGGTGTCATTTTCAACATGATTTATAATTTGGAGTTTTAACTACTTGAAAAGGGAAATGTTAGATTTTATTTTCCCTAAGAATGCTATGAATTTCCAAATTAATATAGGTCTAATTGTTGAAAGCATAACTTAGGTTGCCTTCTGTCATCCTACAAAACTCATAAGCATTACACTGTCTTTTAAAAGGGTTGACTTTCTAAGTTTCCTTCTGAGTAAGACTAGAGGTAAAAGAGGGTTAGAAAGAAATGTAAAGATTTTACATTTAAAAGATCAGAGTACTTTAGGAATTTCTATGGAGCCAATATTATTTAGTGTCTCTATAAACAATTTTGATATATGGTGAAATCTTTCAAAGCATGCAGACAGATCATAGTGAATTGTGCTGATGAGAGTGGACAAGATTATTGAGAATAAATTGAAAAATGTTAAATAGGTTTTTATGAGTCAGGGGTAAAAAATGTGCTATTTTGGCTAAATGATCTGAAATATAGCCTGCTTTTTTGGCAAAAGCTTAGCATAATGTTGGGTGAGGTTAAATAAGGTAGTGGAGATAACCAAAATCATAATTCTTATTTTAAATAATGCTGTGATACATCTGCACAGAACAGATTATATGTATTTCTGGCTGCTGTACCATGAAAATGATGACTAAAACAAGGGAAGGTCTAGAGAGGGATAGTTTAAAAATGATTGGAGGGTTAGGGATAGAATCCATGATTAAGGAGGACTGTAGATTTTACTTAATTATATTCTTATTGCTTATTACTTAATGTTCAAATTAACCAGTTACTCAAACTGAATTATAACATGGAGAAAATTGTGAGGTGTACCAGATAGTGTTATTTCAATTTTGAAAATAAGTAAACTCCCTTTTCATTTCTGGAGATTATTTGAAAGTACAGACTAGACATGACATATTTATAGAACTAGCCTATGACTATGCATCTCTAGCAGTGAATTTTGCCTCCCCCTCTTTCCTCTTCCCAAAAAGACTATTAGCTGGTCTAATTTAACCTTTCATTTTTTTATTCTCCCTTTTCCCCCAAAAATAAAGGAACAGGAAAAAACAAAGTGAAGAAATAAAAACCTATTCTAAAATTATTTCTTGGGATGGTTTTTTTCTTCATGGATTGTCTCTTAATTGGTTAAAAAATGTTTGATTGAAAACTGTTTCAGAGGGATCTATGGAAAGATTGGTTCTGTTAGTTTTGAATTTGGAATAAATATATATTAACATGGGACTCTCTTTTCTTTTCTCTTTTTCCTATTACCCTAAATCTGAAACCTGAGAAGAAAGAAAGTCTTCCTGTTTGTGTTTTACCAGGTCCATTTCAAGTTCAGCCTTTGACCCCATTATTATCTTTTTCTTTCTATACCATGTTTCCATGTTTCCATGTTTCTTATTTTTTGTATGGAACTAATGATGAAAATAGTGTTTAAAAGCTTCTCATGTAGCTCTTGATAATGGGAGATGAAGTGTAGGAGTTAATTCTTTTATTTGACAAACATTTATTATCTGCTATATGTATGGCTGCTTTCATTATCTGATAATCTCAACTATTTCCTTCCCAGTGGATATGAAAAAATTAGCTGTATTTAAAATCACAGCTGTATGTGTTAAACGTGTGAGTTAAATGAATTTATACATGTTGTAGTTAGTAAAACTTACATACATGGAAACTTAGCGCTGTAATAGAATTCAGTTTTCTGTATGATTTTTAGCTGATAGCTATCACTATTAGTATATTCTTTCAATTAAATGTATTTAAGGAGCATTATTGAGACCTAGCAGAGTCACCTAGGGATTATGAGTGATTTGAAGAAACAGACATTATCCCTAGATTAATAAATAATTTAAATCTTGTTGAGATAAAACTAATAATTTGAAACTGTGAAGATGATTTTAATCCTGTATAAATCCTGTACTTTATTTGGGAGTCAGTGTTAGTTTTTGGTGTAACTGTGTGCCTTATGATTATAGTGATCATTTTGTTTCTGCTTTGAATATTAGTAGGATAGACTTCACGTCTTTTGTGTGTATCTCTTGGAATACTCAGTTTTGATATTTTGTTTCTGTTTTTTTTTTTAGATGAGATCTGTATATATCATTTTTCCAGAGTGTCCTTGATAACCAAATTACACTAAAGAGTCACCCATTCTAATTTTACCCTGAAGATTTTGTAGTAAGAAAGGAGGTATCTATATTAGTATACTTGTGATTACTGCAGGTAGAGATCTATTAAAATATGAGAAATTGAATTACAGAGCAGTGTAGGGTGAAAAATATCTTTTAAATTAGATTTTAAATATAGTGTTTCATATAATTAAACATTCATTAATCAAACATTATATCTATTCAAAAAGATCTAAAGAAGAATACAAAAATCATCTATGATCCTGCTCTCCAGAATTAATCATTATCTGAAATCTGTCTTTTCATTCTTTTTCCTTGTTGTATATTAATCAAATTATCTTTCATGAAGAATAGAGCTATCACTTAGAAATTTTGCTTGCTAAAAGTTATATTGATATATCAATTGAAGAGATGAGTCTTTAGATAATGATTATATATTTATTTAACTATAAAAACTAACAAATGTATTCATACCTATTTTAAAAAGTTTTCTAATACATACGGGTTTTATCCCATTTTCACAGTAAATGCTGCTAGTAGGTTGGTGTATATCAAATATTTCAGTTTCTTTGTGAGACAGAGAGTGTGTGTGTGTGTATGTGTGAGAGATGTGTGTATGTATGTGTGAGAGATAGGTGTGTCTGAGAGAGTACTTTAGAATTTGCCACATTGTTCTCATTTACTTATGAATGTTCCATAATGTGAATGTTCATAATTTATTTGCTCTTTTATGTTGTAGACATTTAGATTGTTTTCACTACGTTGCTATTACAAATATAAACTGAAGTGAACATCCTTTTACAGTTATTTTTGAGTACAAAAATATTTCTTTGAGATGGATTCCTGGGAATGGACTTGCTGGGTCAGAAGGTATGCACGTGTTAAATTTGATAAATACTCCCAAGTTTTACTCCATCAACAGTGTTTGAGAATGCTCCTAGATATGATCAGTATTCTTAGTTTTAAAAATCTGTTAAATAAAAAATGGTGTTTTGTTTTCATTTTCCTGATTACTGTCAACATTGAGTAAATTTTTATCTTTATTTTTTGTTTGGATTTTGAAGATTTTGAAAATTTTCTTTTTTATCCTTTACCTGTTATTCTATTAGGATGGTCTTGTCTTTTTCTTAGTGATTTGTTGGTGCTATTTTTATGGGTATTAATCCTTCATGGTGTTATTTGTACACATTCTCTGTTTACATTGTTTTCACGATATAGAAAACATTTTATTTTTGTTTAGTAAAATGTATTATTCTTTTATGACTTCTGGAGATCCTCCTTACCCCAGTATTTAAAAATTCTTGGAAATTTTCTTTTGACACTTCTGTACTTTGTTTTCCAAAAATATGTTGATCTCTTTTTAGATATAGTATTTAATTGTTGTGTCCATTTCTTATTTACTCTTTTCAGTAGCAATTGGCCAATTCTTCTTAAAAAGTACTCCTCTCTTTGTTTATGAAATACCACCTTCTCTTGTTTCTACCTTCTGACTTCTTTTTGTTGGTCTTCTTGCTTCTTCCTACCCCTCTCAGTGTATATCCTTTGATTATTTACCTCATTACTCAGTCCTGGGCCCTTTTGTGTCTTGTATCTAGTCTCAGTTCTTAGGTAATTTTATTTATTGGCTTGTTGTATATCTATATGCCCGTGACTCTCAAGTTTACATCTCCAATCTAAACTTTTCTTCTTGAGTATTGGACTTACCCTTCTGGCCACCCAACATTTGTGCAAACCTTCCTTCCAACACCTAATCCTCTTTCCTCAAGAGAATCAATTAAAAGTCCCATTCAATTACTACATATAGCTGAAAGTGGAGGATATCTGCATAATGCCTTTCCTCATCAGTCCAGTAATCTATAAAATAATAAACAATTTGTCTCTCCCTCTTTTTTTCCCAACCTATTGTATCCTGGTGAGTAGGAATATGATAATAAAAGCTCTTTTAGAGAAGGGAAGAATAGGAAGTACACAGCAGTCATTGGTCCATATTGATAATGAAACCCTTCTGGGAAGGAGTTGTGATGAAGTTGCCTTGGCCACTGTGTAAGTTTCTCAGTTCAACTGATTTTGCTGTGTGGGAGGAATGAGGTTTTCACTGTTGTCTGTGTCCTGGGCTTTGTTCTTTAGATGATTTTTCCTTGTTTTCTTTCTTGGCTACATCTGAAGTAGTAGGCATTGGAGAGCGATCCCTAGGAACTGCACTTTTGTAGTCCCCTACCAGTTGGTATAGATTCGAGGCCTGCAGGGTTACTTAAAGTTCATTCTTAAGATTTTTAGGTCAGTGGTGTAGTTTGGTGATAAAACTCTTTCAAAAATTTAATAGATTTCTATTTTGTTTTCTTTAAATTAGGACTATGTGACATTAACTGCAGCAAAAGATCTCCTTTTTTGAAACCTGTTGATTGTCTTTCTTACTGGTCTCTGTGCTAGGTCTGTTCCCCTCTCCCTTATGTTTCCTGGCTACCTGAGAGCATCTGATATAATACGGTCAGGGTTTAACTAGAGAAGCAGAACAAGTAGGAGATTTATATATGATTGATAGATATGGGAATTAACTTCTGTGATTGTGAGGGCTGGCTAAGCAAGTCTGAAATCTGTAAGGCAGGCAGTTAGGGAGGAAAGATTGTGGGCAAGCTGAACCCATGGGCTTAAGCTGAAGCTGTTCTCTCTCCACAGGCAGTCAGGAAAGGAAGATCCAGTAAAGAGAGAACAATTGTAGACTCACCTGCTGTTTGGAGTCTCATTTGCTAGGAAGAGCCTGATCTCTTTTGAAGAGCTAACCTGACTAGGTCAGGCTCACTAAGGATGATCACCCTAGTTTAAAGTCAGCTGATTGGGGACTTTAATTACATCTGCAAAATCCGTTCACAGCAGCACCTAGATTAGTATTTGATTGAATAACTGAGAGAAGGTATTTACGCACTACAAAATGGCTGCTGTCCTCCCTTCTTTCTTCTTAGTTTAGCCTAACCAAGTTGACATATCAGAAACCATCGCAGGCGGGAAAGTTACACTTTTTTTTTTTTTAATTAACCCCATGGTTCCCCGAAAAGCAACTCTTAACCTGATCTTTGCTATTACCTGGCAAAGAATATTTGAGATTACAAAGTTATCTCCTGTTGTTAAGAGCACAGAAGCAACTGCTTTGTAGCCTGAGAGGCCCCATAGTACTGAACTCTTATAGGTTGGGGTTTGTAGCTGAGAGAGCTTCTCTTAGTACTGTTTTCATGTCTGTCTCTGCTTGCAAACTGCCTTATTTGTAGCTGAATTGATCTTTCTGATCTTTAAGTAGCCAACACACACCAATATTCTGAGTTTTTCTAACTGCTTTTCTCAGCGCTACCGACTTGGTAGGCATGTGATATGCCCTCCCTATTATTGCAGGCAAGAGTTTTACTAAATGTTTGTAACTACGTAACGGGAATCATTAGCTCTCTAGCCTAAGATATGTTTTCTTGCTTTCTGTCCTTTAAGAAGCTTTATCAGAGTTTTTAGGAGTTTGTTATGACAGCATGTTACCTCTAATTAACTGTATTAATTAAGGTATAAGATGAGTGGCTTGAGCAAAGAGATTCTAAAACACATGTAGTTCAGGCAAGATAGAAGTTTGTTTCTCTTTTATGTGCTACTCCAGGGGTAGTCCTTCAGGTTGTTCACAGTTCTTGCAGTCTTATTGCTATACCATCCCTTAAGCTATGCTGTCCTATACTGTAGCCACTAGCTACTGAGCCCTTGAAATGTGGCAAGTGCATCTGAGGATCTGAATTTTTAATTTTATTTACTTTTAATTAATTTCATTTAAATAATCACATCTAGCTATTGGTTATCATATCGGAGAGTGCAAATACAGAACATTTGCATCATCACAGAAAGTTTTATTGGACAGCTCTGCCTTGTGGTGTTGACTTCCTCTATAAGGTCTAATGTAGCTCATCAATATCATGTCCATGTTTTAGCCTGTTATGGACTGAATTTTGTACCTCCAACATACACATATTGAAGCCCTAACCCCAAGTACCTCAGAATGTGACTGCATTTGGAGATAAGGCCTTTAAAAAGGTAGTTAAGGTTAAATCAGGTCATATGGGTAGGCTCTAATCCAGTCTGACTGGTGTCTTTATAAGAAGAGGAAATTTGGACACAGAAAGGACACCAAGGATGCATGCACACAGAGAAAAGGCCATGTAAGGATACAGAGAGAAGGTGGCCATCTGCAACCCAAGGAGAGAGGCCTCTGGAGAAACTAAATCTGCTGGCACCCTGATCTGGGACTTTGAGCCTCTGGAACTGTGAGGAAATAAACATTTGTTGTTTAAACCACCCAGTCTATGGTATTTTGTCATGGCAGCCCTAGTAAACTAATACATAGCCCAGGAGAAATAAGAAACAGAAAGGTGAGAGTAGATAGCTTCCTTTTAAGGACTTGAACAAGGAGTTGCAAATGTCATTTTCCATTATATACCATTGATCACAGCATGGTTATGTGGCCACACCTAGGACTTAGCTGTTACTGGGTGGCCATATACCCAGATAAAACTTGTGGAGAATTTTTACTAAAAGAAGGGGAGTGTGGATATTGAGGGATAATTAATGTCTTATGCTGATAGAATTCTATGATTACATTGTCCTTATGGCTCTTAATACTAGAGAAAAAGCCATTCTTGGTTCCTGAAATGATCTTCTTGGCCAAACTTTTGTCATGTGTCCATTCTTGAACCAGCCACTGTCTGTCACTTAGGAAGAAGATGCTTTGTTCAGAAGTAGGTCTTGTTTTTCCACCCTGTGTAGGTGGTGGACTAGGAGAGGTCCATTCCTACCTGAGCCTCACAGAATGGTTTCCCAAAGAGAGAGAGGGTTTCTGTTGCCAAAAAGGTGTGGTGTTAGCATGGGAAGGGAAAGAATGTTGGATGTAAGACCTCCAAAGCGTACCTTGAATCTTTCCACATCTTTCCATCTCTACTACCATCACTACAGTCCTGGTTATTTCTTGGACTTCATATTGCCTCCTGATTTGTTCTCCTAGCTTTTTTCTCCCCATATGTCATTCATTCTTCATGTAGCAACTAGGCTAATCTTTATGAAATGTGAATCATTATATGACTTCTCATTGCTCTTTGAACAAAATCCAAACTCCTAACTTGGCCTGCAATACGTTATTTTGCTGCTCTTATTCTAGCCTTTCCAGTTCATTTACAATCCTCTAGTCATACTGATCTTTCTGTGCAGACTTTATGGCTTGGGGTCTTTTTACTTTCTTCCTGGTGTGTTCTTCCTCTGGTTCTTTGTTCTTTCTCATCCTTTAGGTTTCAGCTTTGATATTTTTCCCTGTCTAGGATTGTTGGAGGAAACTATCTCCCACTATATTTCCTCTTCTCCTACCTCCCTTTCAGTTTTCTGCCTGTAACTGGGTAAGTTGCACTGGGGTGAAAAATAGGAGTCCTGTCGGTCTTTCACCAAGCTTTATTAGTGTTAAATACTTTAGCGAACTCTTATGTCTGTTTCTTACCACTTAGAAAGGAGTTTGTGGGAGGTGGTGATGGAATTGGAGTGTTTAACACTCCCAAATTCCTAACAGTCATTTGTTTATTTCTTTTTCCTCTCTTTAAAAAAATTTTTTTATTGAGGTAACATGTACATATAATTTATCATCTTTACCATTTGTTTATTTCTGTGTCTATATCAATTTTAGTTATTATTAGTTGAGCATTGTGAAATTGCTGTTTTTGTAAGTCAGAAGTCATTGAATATCTTTGATTTCATATGATTTAACCTATTATGTTAGCATACTTTGATATCTTAGAAGGCAGTTCTCCCTCATTGAGCTTCTTTGTCAAGAGTTCAGTATATTGTGTACTGAACTTGTCAGATGTGCTTTAGAATCATCTTTTGTAAACTGTCATAAAATAGTCTCATTGACATTTTGGTAGGCTATACCTTGAAATTTAGATTAATTTGGGGGAGTAATAGACGTATAATACTGAATATTCCCATTCAGAAACTTGGCATGCCTCATGTTTTCAGATCTTTCATCTGTCTTTAATAAACTTTTATGGTTTTCACATTTCTTATGGAGTTTATTGCAGATTATTTTATAGTTCTTGTTGCTGTCATGAATGGTATCCTTTATTCCATTATACTTGCTCATTAGTTATTGTTAGAGTATAGGAACCTATTGATTTTGATATTTTGAACTTGTATGTGACCACTAAACTGAATTCTTATATTAAGTCAGTTTATTCTATTGAATTTTCTGAATCTATTCATATTGTGAATTATAATCATAGATTTCCTAGTATTAAACTGCATTTAGAATACTTGGTATGATGAAATATTATTTGAACACACTGTTGGATTTGCTTTTGTTAACATTTTAATTTATATTTTCTGTGAAGACTATCTATTTCATGTTGATTTTCAAATTTGGAGAAACTGAAAATATTCCTTACATTAGTCTTGTAAAGATTTCTGTTGTACAGATTCAATTTATATGCATCCTCTTTCCTTTTAATCTTGTATGTTGTGGTTTTAGCCATATTTGCCACTGAGATTTTAGAAAGGAGTTTGATCACGTGCTTTATTTGACCTGTTTATAGTTTGGTACTTTTTAAAAGTGGCTTCAGTAATTTAGTGCATGCCTCTTTATTCAATAATAACTTTAAAAAACTTTTAATTTGTGGTAAATAACATAACATAAAATTTACTATCTTAACCATTTGTAAGTGTACAGTTCAGTAGTATTAAGTATATTCACATTATTTTGTACCAGATTTCCAGAACTTTTTCAGCTTGCAAAACTGAAATTCTATACCCATTGAACAACTTCACGTTTCCCTTTCCTTTTCAGCCCCTGGCAACCACCATTCTACTTTCCGCTTCTATTAATTTGTCTACCTCATGTGAATGGAACCATACAGTGTTTGTCTTTTTGTGACTGTCTTGTTTCAGTTAACATAATGTTCTCAAGGTTCATCCACATTGTAGCCTGTGACAGGATTTCCTTTTTAAGGCTAAATAATGTTCTATTATATGTATATATCACATTTTGTTCATCAGTTGATGAATGTTTGGGTTGCTTCTATCTCTTGGCTATTGTGCCTCTTATTTTTTACATTTAATTCATTTATTTCAAATTTAAATGGGTTCATGGAGGAAGATAGGAACTTAATTTTTTTTTTTTTTTTCTAAAAATTTCCAGCCGGGTGCAGTGGCTCACGCCTGTAATCCCAGCACTTTGGGAGGCTGAGGCAGGAGGATCTCTTGAGCCCAGGAGTTTGAGGCTGTGGTGAACTATGACTGTGACACTGCACTCCAGCCTGGGTGACGGAGTGAGACCCTGTCTCTAAAATAATTTTTAAAAAAAAATTTAAAAGTTTCCACACACAGCATTGAGGAACTTATTTCCAAATAGTTAATCAATTGACTTAGCTGTTTCGTAGTCTATCCTTTCCCACTCTTTGAAGTTCTATCTTTATTTCATATACTTACACAATAGAACAATAAACTGCTCAAAAATATATCTGCTCAGTATATACATCTTTATATGTACTGAATTTGTGTAAGCTAAAGGTTGACATGCTAAAATTGGTTGTTTGTGTTAAGCCATTTTCTGTGCTACTTGTTAAGTAGCTAACATCTGTGTAGGGTTTTATGGCTAACAAAGTAATTTTACGTATTTTTTCATTTAATCCAGTCAGTGATCTTTTGAAGCAGTGTTTTTTTCCTGCTATCTGTTAAGCCTTTAAACAGGCTTTGCTTCTTTCTTTCCTTCCTCCCTCCCTTATACATTTCTAGTAAAGAAGTAAAAGTGCTTTTCTGAAGAAGATAAGAGCAGCACTGGCATCTATACTGTTCTTACTGATTTGTGTGATGTCATTAGTTTTATCTAGGCTGTCTTTGGACTTGAAAATCTCCATACGTTATTATAACTGACCTATAACTGAATGTCTTACAGTTCTCTAGCACTGTCCTTCCAGTGTTTTTTGAAACTAAAGAACTAGCAAGTTTCACTGTTTATATATTTCAAATGAACTAGGAATGATTTAAAATTTATGTAGTTGCTGTTCAGGAAATGACAAAATAGAAGATCCTTTATAAGTTTTACTGTAGATAAGTTTAATTCTACTGAGGGGATAATATTCTTTAAATCAAACCTGTTCTAAAGTTTGTACCAATCATATTAAACTTTGAGTAGTGTTTTATTTTTATTAATTTTTTTATGTTGGAGGAATCTTTTTTCTTTCTTTAATTTTATTTTTCCTTTTATAAAAATTTTTTATTTTTAATTATGGGTACATAATGGTTCTATATATTTATAAGGGTACATATGATGTTTTGATACAGGAATACAATGTGTATTAATCAAATCAGGGTAATTGGGGTATCCATCACCTTAGGCATTTATCATTTCTTTGTGTTAGGAACATTCCAATTCCACTTTTTCAGCTATTTTGAAGTATACCCTAACTTCTTGTTGATTATAGGCACTTTGTTGTGCTATCAAATATTGCTCATTTTATCTAACTAACTATATTTTTGCACCCATTAACCATTCCCACTTTATCCCCTCCTTCCCACTACCCTTCCCAACCTCTGGTAACCATCATTGTACTCTCTGTCTCCATGAGATCAATTGTTTTAACATTTAGCTCCCACATATGAGTGAGAACATGTGAGATTTCTTTTTCTGTGTTTGGCTTATTTCACTTAACATAATGTTCTCCAATTCCATCCATGTTGTTGTAAATGGCAGGACTTCATTTGTTTTTATGGCTATATAATATTCTATTGTGTATATGTACTACAGTTTCTTTATCCCTTCATCCATTGATGGACACTTAGGTTGATTCCAAATCTTAGCTATTGTGCATAGTGCTACAGTAAACATGGGAATACGGATATCTTTTTGATATACTGGTTTCCTTTCTTTTGGATATATACCTAGCAGTGGGATTGCTGGGTCGTATGGTAGTTCTATTTTTAGTTTTTTAAGGAACCTCCATATTGTTCTCCATAGTATTTGTACTAATTTACATTCCATCAATAGTGTACAAGGGTTCCCCTTTCTCCACATCCTCCCAGCATCTGTTATTGCCTTTTTGATAAAAGCCATTTTAACTGGGATGAGGTGATATCTCATTGTAGTTTTGATTTGCATTTCTCTGATGACTATGATGTTGAGCAATTTTTCATATACCTGTTAGCTACTTGTATGTCTTCTTTTAAAATGTTATCAGGTCCTTTGCCCATTTTTTAATCAGATTATTTGATTTTTTCCTGTTGAGTTGTTGGAGCTCCTTATATATTCTAGCTATTAATCCCTTGTCAGATGGGTAGTATGCCAATATTTTCTCCCATTCTGTAGGTTGTTTCTTCACTTTGTTGATTGTTTCCTTTGCTGTGCAGAAGCTTTTTAGCTTGATGTGATCCCATTTGTCCAATTTTGCTTTGGTTGCCTATGCTTTGGAGATACTACTCAAGAAGTCCTTGCCTAGACCAATGTCCTGAAGCATTTACCCAATGTTTTCATTTAGTAGTTTCGTAGTTTCAGGTCTTAGATTTAAGTCTTTAATCCATTTTGATTTGATTTTTGTATATGGTGAGAGGTAAGGGTCTAGTTTCATTCTTCTGCATCTGGATATCCAGTTTTCCCAGCACCATTTATTGAAGACTCTGTCCTTTCCCCAATGTATGTTTCTGGCAACTTTGTCAAAGATAAAGTTCACTATGGATGTGTGGATTTACTTCTCGGTTCTCTATTCTATTCCATTGGTCTATGTGTCTTTTTATGCTAGTACCATGCTGTTTTGGTTACTACAGCGCTGTAGTACAATTTGAAGTCAGGCAATGTGATTCCATATGTTGGAGGAATCTTAAAGGGAGATTGCCTTTGTTTCTGTTTTATTAAATTTTATTTATTTTAATTTTTCCTGTTTTATTAAATCATATAATAAATGTAATCTGTAAAAATTTAAACAGTAGAGGAAGATAGAGAATAAAAGTTGAAGGTCTTTCCTTTATATCTCAAAGTGTGAATTTTCTCTGCCTTTTTCTGTGCATTTTCACACACATGTATACATATGTATTTATGTAAAAAATTTTTGTTTTGCATAAGTGAGATCATTGTAAAAATAGTGTCTGAAATTTCTTTTTAAATTAATAGTCCATCATAGACTTTCCATGTGAATACGCATATAGTCATTTTATTCCTTTGAATGACTATATTTCCTTGTCAGGTAGCAGTACTTAATTGTTCTCCAGTTTATGGAAATTTTGGTTGTATCTGATGTTCTGCCATTACAAACAATGCTACAGTGGACTCTTTTTGATATATATCTTTGTGTATATGTTTCTGTATTATTGTAGGGTATATTCCAGTGCTGAAGGTGCTAGATCAAAGGTACATGGATCTGTTTCTGTAACTGCCATTTTATTGTGTCAACATCATATTTTTTTAAACTACAATGGTTTTGTAGTGGTATAGGACCTGTGAGGTCAAATGTCAGCTTTCAAGCTCAATTCATGTCTTTTCTCTCTGAATGTCCCTCTCTGTTGTCTGCTTTGTCCATAAATGACCATATCAAATTATCACCTCTTCTCTGAAGGTGTTCATAACACCTAGCACATTGTATAATTATAATCCCAGTAATATTTTAGTGAATGTTTAGTATGCCAGTCATAGTTCTAATTGCTTTATACATATTACACTGTACTGTGTACATCATTTAATCTTCACAACTCAAAGAGACAGATAATATTATCCACATTTTGTAGTTGGAAAAAAATCAAGGCAAAGAATAAGTAACTTGATCAAGGTCATAGTAAATGATGGAAATGAAATATAAACATGGGCAGTCTCACATCAAAGTCTGTTTTTTTTAACCCCCGTGCTCCATTGCCTCCCTACTACTGTTTTATGGTCTCCTTAGTAAATTGCTCAATAAATGTGTTTTCTATAAGTTGTAGAGCTCACTAGCTATTCCATCTTGCTTCTAAGACCTCTATACAGATCTATGTGAATGACATCTTACTCAAATTTATGTGTAGTGACCTACCTCCAGGTCACTATACATAACTAGTAGTAGTCCTGGAACATTTAGAAATTGGCTAAAACATTTGGTTAATCGGGGGGAGTTATGGAACAGCCTGTCCCTCCAAAATACTCTGTCTGAGTGTGTAGCTAGTTAATATTGCTCTGTTTATTTCATGTTCTTGTTTCCCTAAGCGCCATCTTGGGGGAACTCACATGATTGATCTTGAGATAGATTTCATAGATTGTGAGTAAATCAGTATGCTATTCTTCACCATTTCTGAAGCATCAAATAAAAATACATACTTTGTAGATGACTTCTCTTATAGTAAATGCTCAAAATGTGAAGGGGGAAGAAAGCTGTTTTAGACCCTGCGACACCTATTCAGGTAAGTGTGACGTATAAACTGAATCTCTCAGAGTCTAATAAAAGGTGTATGGTTGTACCTTCTTTTGGTGGAGGTTAGGTGAGATAATGTTTGTGAAAACATTTGTGAAATATAAGGATTTTCATAAATGCTCTTGGTTAAAACTGAAGTATGGGTAAGAATAGAGCCTTGTGAAAATGTGGTAACTGACTACTAAAATGGTTAGCTATTTTTTTTGAAGTCTAATCCTGTGACAGATTATACCTATTTTTCTTAATTTTGAAAAATCTCTTTTATTTTCCTTCCCAATTCCATTTAATTTGATTATTTTATTGAATTTAAAGATAAAACTTTTCAGTTGTAATTGTGCATGTGGCTTAATTATTTTAGGTAGAGCTGATATTAGCATAAGCTAAGAGGGTGGGATTCTGTCATAAAGAGTTTACACATAATAGTTGTTTGGGTTAGATGCCCTTTTAAGATTATATTCTGGATTTATTAGATCTGTAGAATTTAAATAGAATATGTTCTTAAATTCCCCCAGCACTTAAAAATTTATAGTACTTTATCATATTGTTAATAAAGAGGGAGGGATAAGAGTAATGGGAAATGCATATCCCTTTCTGATTCTTATCTCCTTTTCTGGGAATGGTAAAGCAAACCATATTCCCATGGCTTCTTTGCTGTAGGCTTAGCAGATAATACTAGGGTTCTAGATAAAATGGCAAAGTATCAAAGAAAAGATTAGATCATGCTGTTTTCTAAATCTTTGGACCTTTAAAACATATGCCTAACTTGCTTTGTGGGCTGTTCTTTCACTTATACTTTTTCTTTTTTTCTTTTCTTATTGTGCCTCCACATAACCACCAAGTCCAAGATCTCTCCACCACTCTGCCCAGCTTTCTGGCTGCAACCCAAACTTCAGCACTGGATTTCTCTTGGCCAGATCCAAGTACTATAATATGATTTAAATTATGAATGTGCCTTAGTATGTGGGAGGTCTTTTCATAGGAGGAAGTTCTTATCTACTTTAGCCTTATCACCAGATCCTCTTGTCTTTTATGCCAAGACATAAAAAATACATGCCTGTAATCCCAGCAGTTTGGGAGGTGAGAGGATTGCTTGAGGCCAGGAGTTTGAGACCAGCCTGGGCAACACAGTGAGACCCTGCCTCTACCAGAAATTTAAAAAATTAGCTGGGCATGGTGGCGTTCACATGTAGTCTCAACTACTTGGGAGGCTGAGGTGGGAGGATTGCTTGTGCCCAGGAGTTCAAGGTTACAGTGAGCTATGTTCAGACCACTGCACTCCAGTCTGGGTGACAGAGCAAGACCCTGTCTCTAAAAAATCAAAACAAAACAAAAACACAGGCTTGGTATTGTAGCTTTTTGTCTTGTATACATGAGCAACTTTGTTTTGTATTCCATAGATCTCAGAAGAAAGCTTTGCTTGGCAGGAGGACCCATTCATTGGCTTAGGCAACCTAGAATGTTAAGTTTCGTACATCTTAATCAAATACTAAGGTCCTCCTGACCTCTCTACCATTTTTCTGAAAGTCTTAATCAAAGGGCAATTAGTAAGAAGGGTCAGATTCCAATTTCCTTAAACCCCAGGCATGTGAGTACCTCACAATTACGCTTGACAAAACTTACATTTAATTGTGCAATAACCCACAGCCCTTGTATTTCTTTTCTTACCAATATTTCTCCTGGACAAAGTATGATATGGAAAGAATTTGAAATCTAGTTGGGCAACTTGCTTTTGAATCTTGCTTTTAGTACTATGTGATTTTGGGAAAGTTACTACTTAACCTCATTTTTTTCGTCCATGTTGGGGCTAATGATTTCTTTTTAACGGTGTTTTTCTAAAGAATGGAAATAATCTACATATTTAGCACGTTACACTGCCTTATATGTTGGAAGTACTCATTACTTATTTTGATATTTCTCTGTCTTTAATAATTCTTATATAATATTCTGGAATGAAGTTTTTGTTTATTTTTATTTTTTCCAGTCAGGAACAGTTTTCTTTATCTTTTTTAGGTCATAGACTTTAGTTAGAGTCTGATGAAAACTGTAGACTTCTTCTACCCCCAAATTTACTTAAATATATCATATAGCATTTTGTAAATTGCTTCAGGAAGTTATGGAGTTCTTGAAGCATAGATTCTTGAGGAACAAACCATGTTATATGAACCTTAGGTCGGGAGTACTGTATTTCATCTTTTATCCATCGAGGAGATCAGTGACCAGCCTTTTCCCTACCTCTGTCCTCAGTAATCATACTAGTAGCTAGAGAATTTTTCTTCTAGAAGTTGCTGCCATATAACTATTCAGAGAGGTTATTTTGAATAATAATTGATTAGAAAATTTTAAATCATTACCAGCTGCCTTTTCTTCCCTTCTTTTCTCTCTGAAACCATTGGAATCTTGACTCAGGAAAAAATCAGTTGAGATAATTGGTTTTTATATCTGCTTTTCCCCCTCACCCCCAGAGGAGTGAAAAGTGTCACATGGAAAGATAAGATATACTTAATAAAGTTTGCAACTATTTCCTCATTGTATGCTTAACAAACTTTAAAGCTATAACTTGATTTCTTCAGGCTTATTTTATAGTTATTGACCAAATAACTATAATACAGTGGATTCAGCATATTCCTTTAATTTCTTCTCTTCCCAGTGCCCCACTGATATTGTTTAAAGGTTGAATTAAACCATAATTCTGAAAATCAGCAACAGATGTTAAACTACCTTAAGAGGCGCAAAAAGGACCTCATTGTATCTATAACTTTAATGTGTGCATGTGTGTGTGTGGGCAAGGAGGTGAGAGGTTTCAACTTGGGTGAATAGATGGATCCAGACTTGAATGATGTCATCAGTACTGTTTCTCTCTCAACATATTTGGTCTCTCTTTTCTTGTGTATTAGCTTTATTTTCAGCCAGGCAGAGATGGCTGTCAGTCAAAGAAGACGGGTATGGGATATTCTAGCTAGGCCTGGGTCATATGGCCACCCCCATGGTGGCTGGGAAGAATCACTTCTACCCAAACCACATGGAATATGTTCCCCACAAAAAGAGGGATTATGTTATTAGCAAAAGGGGGCAGGGAAGGAAGCATGTTGAACAGTAAAATTACAGTTCACAGTCCACTACAGGTACCTTCAGAAGACCAGAAATTTTGAAGAAGATAGAAAGTTCATGGAATCGGATTGACAGCAAAATCCCAGAGGAAACTGGAATCCAAGATGCCAGAGGTAAGCTCAGGTTTTCCCAGGGGAACCTCGGAATGGCTCCAAATTTGGAGTCAACAAATATGAAGAACAGTAGTGGGCAGTTGGGTTATAGTCAAGAATTATTTTTCAAAGTAGTGAGTCAGTTGGGTCTCTTTTCTCCAGCCTAAACTGCCCTGGTGCCTGACCTTAGGCCTAAAGTTTCAGACTGTTCTTTTGAGAAAGTAGGCCAGTAGTTCAGGATGATATC
The DNA here is from genome assembly GCA_023783475.1 of Daubentonia madagascariensis. Classification (NCBI taxonomy): domain Eukaryota; kingdom Metazoa; phylum Chordata; class Mammalia; order Primates; family Daubentoniidae; genus Daubentonia; species Daubentonia madagascariensis. The sequence continues at coordinate 3,332,827 of JAKFHU010001268.1, read as the reverse complement.
CACTGAGGTCGTGGAACCTGACAGAGAAGTAGAGACACTAAAGCATGCTACTCTAGGGAAAAGCAGTTTTGTCTCTTCCCAGCCAGCTTGGCTTCCTATCCAGGTACCTTTGTGGAGTGCCTGCTTATCCATATGCCTTACCTGCTTAAATAGTACTGCTCTCTCATTTAAGGGAGAAGTCACGTGAGAAAACAAACTCAAACAATCTCAGAGAAAGTCCACACTCTCTATATTCTTTAAAGTAATCTTTCATTTGCTAATATAAACAGAGATAATCAGACAATTAAGGAGAATCAAGAGGATGGAAGAGGATTAAGATGAATAAAAGAACAACTGACCTCAGATATAACTCAGAAGAAAACTTCAAAGAAAAAATGTAAATTGGTATTTTATTTAAGATTTAAGAACACATTGCAGTGACTAATCATAGCTGCATTGAAAAAGAGGCAGAGAAATAGAAACGGTTTTTAAAATTATAAAGAAAACTTTTAATGGATGGGATAAATAAAAATTTAGCAAGAATCAAGACTGAGTTGTTGATTTTGGAATTAAGAGAAGGAACTATCTGCATATATGAAGCAAAAAAAAATCTGGAAAAAATTGAGAGGAAATTTGAGAGGTATGGAAAATATATCACAACATTTCCACGTCCATAAATATGAGTTCTAAAAGCAGAGATCAGGATCCATGGGAAGGAGAGAATAATGAAAAAAATAATTGAAGAAAATTTCCGGAGCTGGAGAAAGATGATGAATTTTTAGATGGAAAGAGCCCATCTAGTACCAAACAAAATAAGTGGAGAAAGATCTACATCTAGACACATCTCGTAAAATTTCAGAACTCTAAGGATAAAAAGAAAATCCCAAAATTACTGCCAGAGAGAGGGAATAAAATATGGAAAATCAAATAACTGAGTTCTTACCAGCCATCCTGAATGCTTGGAGACAGTGTAACAGTGACTTCACCGTTAGAGGGAAAATAGATTTGGATATTTTCTACATGTTCTATACCCAGCCACACTGTCTATCTTGTGAGGACGAGCACCCTTTTTACACTTGGAAAAACTCTACACCCTATATGGAAATATTTGAGATAGTATATCACAATGAAAAAGATAATCCAAGATAGAGGATATGGTGTTAGTGGGGGTTAGTGGGAGTAGGTGGGAGGAAATAGTGATAGCTACAGTGGCAGTCTTGGGCCTTAAAAAAGAACTGAAGAACCCTAGAAGGAAATTCAAGTTTTATTAGCCTAGAATAGTTGAACAAGTCTCCTTCAACCAGTAATGTCTTAATGACATAAAATTACATTTCCTTCAGTGACTAGTATTTACCTAATCACATTGTAAGTGCACTTAATTGATTTTTTGTTTTTAGAATCAACCTAGAAAATACACAAAATGGACTTAATTATAGTTACAGAGTAGAATGCATTATAAACGTTTATAATATAAAAGTAGTAAAATCTGTAAAGTTAGGAGTAGAGGGTAACAAAGAAATGGTCAGTGCTTATTTCTTCAGTGGACAGTCAGTAGAAAACAAGCATATAAAATTGGTAAATGAAGAAACAGCCAGCCTGAGCAAGAGCAAGGTCCTGTCTCTACAAAAAATAGAAAAATTAGCTGGGCATGGTAGTGCGGGCCTGTATTCCCAGCTGCTTGGGAGGCTGAGGCAGGAGAATCACTTGAGCCCAGAAGTTTCAGGTTGCAGTGAGCTGTGATAATGCCACTGCACTGTAGCCTCTGCACTTTAGCCTCTGGTGACAGAGCGAGACTCTGTCTCAAAAAACAAAAACAAACCAAAAAAACCCCCAGAAACCCCAAAAAAGAAACAGAAGTGAAATGGCATTAAAGTTGAACTGGTAGCTGCGCTAGAAGTCTAGTAACAATGTAACAGTGTATTGCCATTTTGATGCAGGAGGATAACAAAAAAAGACTTATTGTTCATCTTATGCCTTTGTAGCCTTTGAATTTCTTAAAAACACCAAGGGCATGCATCACATTTATAACATTAAAAAGATTGCTTATGTGTTGCATCTACCTAGTTACAATAATACTGCTATTTAGGAAGTGAAAACATTCCAAGGCGACATACTTTTTGGAAACTATCTGAGGTAGAAATAGAAGACACTTAGGGATTAATTCCAGGAAATTAGAAAGTTGCATAGAATACAAATGTGACTATTTTTATGTAGGGTGCATATTTATTTATTGATTGGCTCACACTGTTGATTTTGAGTGTTAATTCCTGAATCCTTTCCGTGAAATGTGACAAGAAACTCTTTTTAAAAAATGTTTATTGTGAGTAATTTGGAAATACAGGAAAATTCTGAGTCCTCCTTCCCTCCAATGCCTCTAAATAAAATGATATTTTCTCTGATGTACTAATGGCCAGGATTAGAAACCTGGTTTATCCTTAAGGTGGAAGTCATGTGACCAAGGAGAGCCCGTAGCTACTAGAGGCAGAGTGTATCTTCTGAAAGAGCTGTACGAAGGAAGATGGAAATAGAAGTTGTCTTTTTTCCCCTTCCTTCTAAAGATGAGGTTGATCTTATGTGCCTAGCTCTTCTGTCTTTACTGAGGACCCATTGTGTGTCTCCCTCAGATGATATTTGTTGAGTGAAAGAATTAATCTTATTTTGATGTCACGTCAATTCAAAGTCAGGTTGGCATTCTGTTTATGCTCTACATAGGTAATATGTTTGTTGAAAGTTTGGTTTTAGATCAGAAACATAATCTTTTGGGAAGCAGATTTCTAATTGTATGTTTTTCAGATTTGATTTAAAAAAATACAAGATCTTAAGGTATTATAAGCTTTTAAGGATTGAAAGTATAAATTGCAAAAGACTCTAAGACCTAGGTACACTATCTGTAATGATTCTACTTGATTGTACATAGTTTTCTTAGTAAGTTGGAGTGCTGAAAAATCAAGATATGCAAATGTATGACCTTAAAATAACTTAATTAGGAGAAATACTTTAAAATTAAGCATTTTATTGGAAATTATGAGATTTGTATGTGTAAGGGGGAGACAGGTTTCTCAAGCATATGAAAACAGGTATTAAATATAAAATTATATTTGCCAGTTCAATTATACCTTTAAACATTTTGTAAGCTTTTAGCCTTTAAACAGTATGACCTGCCTTCACTGAGAGAAATTGGCATATATGTTCTTGAAGAGGATGGGTTGATAGGCTTTCTAAAAATATGTGACTCAAATAAGAAACTGGTAATGGAGGAGTTAAAAGATAAATGTGGGTTAAATTTTATTCTATAAAGCATACTAGTGAGATATCTATTACACACATAAAGGTTGGTAAATACTGTTTTCTGTTTTCTTATATTGCATTAGTTTTTGTTGGAAATTTATTTGGTAGTAACCGAGTATCTGAAATTTGGGGGGAAGTTGAATGTAGTTGTACCATTACTTCTGACATAGCTGTGGTATGAGATATTTTTATGATGACCAAAGAGGTAGTTCACATATTGAATGAGGTCAGTATATATGTATATGTGTGTGAGGGTAGTGATGTAGTCTTGTCTATATATCCACCTTGAGAACTTTGGAATGTCATAGTCTATGCTCTGAGGTTTTAGGTTAGTGGAAAAGGGAATGGTGCCTGTTTTACAGTTTCTGGTCTAGTCATTGGTGGATGGAGACAATTTGATTTAATACATTTCTTAATAGATTGAATTATGAGTTTAAAACGGTAGTCTGACGATACAGAGGGAAAAAACCCCAATTTCTCCCATACTCTCACAACACAAAGTACTTCTTTGACTTGGGATATGTGGGGTCTTTTCCCCCCATACATCAGGCAAGTAATTCTATTGTAGCAGACGCTAGCTGAGTGTCGTCTCATTGAGTTCTATTCTGACGGTACACCTGGAGATAACATCAGATCCCACAAGTTGAGGGCTCAGTCCCACAAGACTACCACCCACTTCAGATGCCAATTGCAAGCCCCAGGTTGTTTTATTGACTGACTGTAAATCAAGGTTCTCACAACCCCCTCTTTGGATTTGATTAATTTGCTGAGCGGCTCACAGAACTAAGGGAAACACTTACATTTACCAGTTTATTGTAAAGAATATTACAAAAGGTACGGATGAAGAGAAGCATAGGGTGTGAGGTACAGGAGAGGGGTGGGTAGCCTCCATGTCCTCTTCAAGTGTGCCAGCCTCCAGTAACCTATACTGTGTTCTGCTACCTGGAAGTTCTGTGAACCTTTCCTTTTGGCGTTTTTATGGAGGCTTCATTACATAGGTATGATTGATTAAACCATTGGCCATTGGTGATCAATTTAACCTTCAGTCCCTCTCCCTACCTTGGAGGTTGGGGCTAAAAATCCCAGCCCTCTAATCTTGGCTTGGTCCTTCTGGTGACCAGCACCATACTGAAGCTACCTAGGGGCTGCCAGCTTTGAGTTAACTCATTAGTGTACAAAAAGACACTTATCACTTTGAAGATTCCAAGGATTTTGGGAGTTGTATGCCAGGAAACTGGACGAAGACCAAACTGGACCAAAAGACTACCTGTGATATTGTGAAATAGAGTGGTAATAGATAATCTTGAGACCAGACTGCATGGAGTCTGGTCCATTGTTGTCAGGGACCCCAGACCATCAAGGTACTAGAGGAGGAGAGCCAGTGACAATGGGATTCCATGATTACTTGGGTAGTTTTTACATCAGATTATTATCCATGGCTTTGATACTATCTTCAGTTACCTGGAGCTATTTCTTCATTCCCCCAGAGTGGTAGAAATTGGTGACTCTAAAAAGTTGGCTTTGAATTTAAGCTTTTCCTTGTAATTTTAATTTTTATCCCAAGATCCCCTTCTCCCCCCACCCCCACCTTGTGTGTGTGGTGTGTATGGGAATGTGTTTGTGTGGTGTGTGTGTCTTTTTGTTGGTAGGTACCTGTTGCTTTGGAGCAGAGGACAATTCATGTTTTGCTGACCAGATTGAAAGTGCTTGTACCGTAGATTTAGCCTATTTAAAAACAAAAACATTGAAATAAGTAATTTTTATTATGTATGTACTTGTTTTTATTTTTATTTTGAAAATATTGTACAATACAGACAAATTTGAGGGGTTTGAATGTGACCTAAAAACAATAAATATTTTATCGATTTTGTATATATAGAAACTAATTGTGAAATATCAAAAAGAATGAATTCATGGTGTGATCCATCGTAGGTAGAGACAACTATTGCAAGTGTCCAACAGACACAACTATTACTGGGGATGTGAAAAGAGGGATCATTGCTTTGGTTTTTTTACTTGGCTTAGTATGTTACTTGTATTTGGAAAAAACTGCCTGTATTCCATTCTGTACATAGGACACATCTGGACGAAATATTTTATATTTAAATGTAATAATTCTCTTCTGCACTAAGTTGAATTTCAGGTTTTATTTATTTATTGGATTAGAGAAGAATGGAAAGGGACTAATCAGAGAAGAAAAATAATCGTTGAGGGTTTTAATGTTTAAACTTTGTCAAGAATCAGGATTGAGTTCTTCTAGATTGTAGATTCTTAGAGGTGAACTAATTCTATTTGCCATTCTGTATCCAGTGTGTAGTATAAACCCTGCCACCTAATAAGCACTCAGTAAATATTTGTATAAATGAATGATCAAAATGCTAATGATGATCTTTCAAAAAAAAAGTTTGCTAGGGCTTTTTATAGTATTAGCCTTGAGGACAATTTCATTTGAGCAATAAAATACATATTTTTAAATATTTAAAATATTATAAAATAATACATACTCTTTTCATATTTAGAATATACTACTGGATGGCTTTTGCATTATTTTATTTACAAGGTTACAGTTTTATATATTCTTAACTTTGGTTTGAGATTCTTTGAAAAGTGGAAATGATGTGGAACTAAGCATAAGTCTAGATACATGTTTTTAAACTGATGCTGATTTTGGATTTTCAATAGACTTGCATCAATACATACATTTTGAGAGATGAAATTTTTTCAGATTTTTTTCCAATAATTCTTAGGTGGGTGGGTGAGACCATTACATTTGTTCTACCACCAATTATCTGTCTTTGTTTTTTTTGAAAATGTGAATTTTGAAGTGTTGCCATTTCCTAAATAGAAAAAAATATTTGATGAGAACAAAACTTTACAAGGAAAGTTTGATTAGAAAAAAGTTTTGTATGAGAGGAAGAGACATCAGCAAAGTGTTAAGTCATGCAAAATAGAGTTGCTTGCTTATCAGCATGTTTCTACTGGTTTTTTTTTTTTTTTTTTTTTTTTAAAGAGACAGGGTCTTACTCTCTGTCACCCAGGCTGGAGTACATTGGTGTGATCATAGCTCACTGTAACCTCAAACTCCTGGCCTCAGGCAATCTTCCTGCCTCAGCTTCCTGAGTAGCTGGGACTACAGGTGCATGTCACTGCACCTGGCTAATTTTTAAATTTTTGTAGAGACAGGGTCTCCCTGTGTTGCCCAGGCTGGTCTGAAACTCCTGGCCTCAAGTGATCCTTCTGCCTCAACCTCCCAAAGGGCTGGGATTACAGGTGTGAGCCACTATGCTGGACCTTGACATTTCTACGTGTTTTTTATTTTGGTTTTCTTTTTTCTTGTTCAAGGAAACCAATGCTGGTCCTAAATGAAATTGTAAATTTTGGAAGATTCTTTCATCCAATCTAGGTATTTATTGAGCTTTTTCGTCCTTTGCCTCTTTTTAATGAGATGATCCTCTCTTCACTTTGGACGTTTCAGTCTCATTTTGCTCAATATTTTCTTTTATGATTTTAAGTTATTTTATATGTTGGTTTAATTTGTTTGCATAGCTTAGTATGTTAACTACTATTTACGCTTTTTTGGGGGGGGACATTGGCAAAAAATGAAAGTACTTGTGCCATTGAAATCCTCTTTTTTTTGTTTTGTTTTTTGTAGAGATGAGATTTCGCTATGTTGCCCAGGCTAGTTGAACTCCTGGACTCAAGTGATCCTCCTACCTCAGCTTTCCAAAGCAATTATAGGCATGAGCCACGGTACCTGGCATGAAATCCATTTTAGATAAATGGAAAGACAACTTTTTTGCTTGTAAAATGTGGTTGAACTGGAAGGTGGCTCACTTTTAGGATGACAGGTCTTAAGACAGATGTGTTATGAACCGCTTTTCACATCTTTTTGCCCAGAGTATCCTGCTGTGGCGTAGGTAATCATATTAGCAAAAAGGGCTAGAAAACAAAGTTAAGGAGAAAATAATTATCTTGCTGTATAACAACAAATTACAGAAATTCTGAAATTTAGATTCTGTTTGTATTGAATACTTCCAATATCCTATTGGGCCTAAAGACATAGTCAAGGAACAAATGTTTTTGTCATCAGAAATTATTACTAGTAGTAGCAATAATTTAAAAGGGATTAGGATGCCTTACTGGATATCAGATGGTTCTTTTATTCATGCATTTGCTTATTTAATATAAAAATACTTAAATACCTGTTCTATGCCAGAGACTGCTGGCCCTGGGTGTGTATTGGTGAACAAAGTGTTGCCTGCTTTCAACAGAGTGTTGCCTGCTTTATTCTGGTATGTAAGAAAGACAGATGATAAGTGGTTTATAAACATGCATAATTCTGTAGCAAAGCTATAATCACGTATTTATTATTAAAAACTTAACAGGAAATGTCAGAAAATATGAGAAGCACCCCATAATCCTACAATAGAAGGGAAGGGAGGAATGAATGGTTTGATTGACTTGAGTCTTAGGAGGCCCCATTTCTTACCAAATAAAGGATTTGGAAAGCCTATTCTTGGCTTTTGGAAAAAAAAAACGAGCAACATATGAATTCCTTGAACTCAAGCCTATCCTTGCTTGCTTACACTGGAGGAATATTTGAGAAAGGGAAACCTTGCTGATGACTTCTCTTAAGTCTAATGGTAGAGCAATTTATTTGAAGCATAGAAAGAATTGACCTGGAAGGCAGGAAATAAGAAAAGCCAGTTTGATAGTTTTTCTTTAGGCCAGGTCTCCACAGTGGAAATTATTTTATTTGAGAAGCATCCAACTGCCAGGCATACCCATACACATATGTAAACACTAGGTAAGGTCTAAGGGAAAATGTTATAAAATCATTTGTTCCCTATTAATTCCACATAGCCTTTGAAGTCAGACAATTCTGGATTTGAATCTGGATTTGACCCTGCTGTATAGCTGTGTGCCTTGTCTCAGACTTGGTTTTCTTATCTGTAAAATGAGAATAATATCACCTGGAGGAAGTATGTAGATGGTTCCAGGGATGAACTCTGGAGTCAGCTGCCTGGGATCTAATCTTAGCTCCTCGACTTAAATAGTATAGCTGATGATAATTGGGCAAGTTGCTTAATCTCCTGTGCCCCAGTTTTGACACATACAAAATGGGAACAATAATAACACCTTTTGGGATTATTGTGAGAATTAAATGAGTTAATATATACAAAGTATTTAAAATGGCATATAGTAAGCAAAATGTACTTATTAATATTATTTTTAAGTTATTGTGACATAGCTGGGTGTTTTGAGGGTTAAATAACATGTTTATTTAAAAAAAAACAAACTTGTATATTGCCTGGCACAGTAAATGTGCCTCCTGAGTATCAGAAACTTTGTAGTAGGTACTTTATCTCATCTAATCTTCATATGAATCTGTTAAGAAGAAACCTTATCTGTCCAGTTAACTGCACTTTGAAGTTAAGCTATTAAAAACAGCTAGTTATTTTAACTTAACTTGAACGGTTTCTCAGTATTCCAAGTTGAACAAATATTATCCCCAGTTTATGGATTAATAAACTGAGGCACAAGAGAACTCCAAAATATCTTTCCACTAAAACAGGGCATCACTTTGAGGAGTATTACTGGCAATGTCATTCACATCATCACTTTTCTAGTTTAGATTTGGCCATATGAGTTAACATATCTATTAACTCCATCCATTTTTTTCCTGTTTTTTCCACCTTTCCTTTTAGAAATTTAAAAATTTTTTTTCAGTTAGGTTAGGAAAATTGAGACTAGAGGACTTGTTCACCTTAGAATTGTAAGATTGATCAATCTACACATTTGAGGGATCACTTCAAGTTCAGTTTGTATGGCACTCCTACAGGTGCAGGGTAATTTTATTAATGCCACGGAGCATTAAACATTGTTTCTTTTCCAGTGCATTTTTCATATTCAAGTTTGCATGAAGAAGAAATTTGACAATCTAATATATTTTCCTAAGAGGATCAATTACAGCAATGAATGTAGTATAAATTGGCTCTTCTGTCACTCACTTTATTTGCTGTTTGATGATCCAGATATAGTGTTTCTAAATTTCATTTATCTGTAATATTTTAGTCTCTTATAGTATTTATGATAAGAGAGAAAACAGGCCATTTCTTTAGTTAGCAATGACGTTAAAGGCACTACTAGAAAATGAATATACTGTGGTGTATTATGTCTTCAGTAATTGTAAATCATTTGAATGTTAATCTTGTTTTGGTAGATATTTACAAACAGATTAATTTATAGAAAACCAGTTTACCAGTACAAAAATCTACATATGGATAATTATTTTTGACACCCTGAAGTCTTAACTATAATATGTATATTATATAATCCATTTGCCTGATGTAGCAAATTCCTAATTTGGCATTATCATGCTCCTTCTTTGCGTCTTTTATACAGCCATTAATCTCACTAAGGATAAATTGCTGCGTAACCCACTTCAACCTCTTTTGTTCAACCAGGAAGCCAGACATGTTAAATAGCTTTTTAAAAAAATATGTAATTATTTCTTTTTTGAAATTTTAGGATTTTGAAATTTGAAATGGTAAAATAAGAGACTTTATTTTGTCTGTTGAAATTACTTGACAGAAGTTTGCTTTGGAATAGAGCTTCTGTATCTTTAAAAAATACACAGTGAGTCACCCCCTGCTCTTTTGGTAGATGCCTGGCTAGTGAACAGCTAAGCTGCTTTAGGCATGTAATAGAACATTCCATTTCCTGTTCCCTTGCTGACACAGAGGAGTGTTCCTGCTGGCAATGATCTAATCATAGTGCAGTAAGAAACATGGCAGTTTGATAAAACATGGTGGAGACAGCGGCTGAAATGGAAGCATATGTTCTAGAAGACATTCTTGAGGTAGGGCTAGGTTTGTTAATGAAATGAAAGTTGAAATCTGAACAAAGAAATCTTATCTACCGGAATTATTTTACAGATGAATAGATTAGAGGAGAGAGCAAAGAGAGGCAGAGCATAAAAGCAAGACAGGGTCAGACCTTATTCCGTGTGAGAATGTGTCAGTCTGGTTCATATGATTACTAAAGGAGTCTAGGATTATTTTGTTTAAACTTCATGTTTCATAAATTGTAGATGTATGTTTGGTAGGGAAAAAAGGGGGGCTCAGACTTGATAAAAAGCCTTGTGCTGGTGCTGACCTTTAGATTAACTCATTAGTAGATGGGGTCTGCAAAACAGCTTTGAGTAGGTTTAGTATCATATGTCTTAGAATTCATTTACATATCTAAGCCTAAAGCTTTGCTTGCAGTTAACTATTAAAAACAGCTAGTTATTTTAACTTAAAACTAAGCATGTATATATATCAATCTAATTGATTAATTTAGCTGGTACACTCTGGTCCTAGATTTTTCATGTGACTTTGATTATTATAAAATAAATTATTAAATTAAAAATTTAAAACCCCTAAAATTTAGGACACTAGTGCTAGAGAGCTATCAATAATAATTTTCTGTAATTTGAGTTATGAGAATTTTAAATTATATTTCCTTTTTTCCCCCTGGTTGTATCAATTTTATAAGAACCTATTTGAGTATAAATCAGTCCAAGGAAGTACATGTTAAAGTGAAACTATAATTGATTTTGGCATTGGGTGTAGTATACTGTCAAAAATTTGTATTTATAAGTATGGATATTTAAATCCCATATTCTATAACCCTGTGGGGTTATAGGGTATTTTATTTTCTCCATTAAGAAAAAACTGGCTAATTCAGATAAACAGGCTTCATAGTAGAGAGTGGTATTCCCGATACTTAGATTGTTGAGAAAATTTATTAACTATTTCACTGTCTACAGGAGGAGATTTTATTGTGGGGAGAGGGTTTGGGAGAAGAAGCTGCATAGGGAAGCTAGGCGGGGTTAGCAGGAGAAAAAAGCCTATGCGCATTATAAAGTGCTGCATGATCAATGAGTATTTTCTGGAGTCCCTCAGTGTGTGCTTGGAGCTGACATTGCAGCAAGTCTCATGGTTGTTCTGCAGAATGAAAACTGATTCCATTGTATTATCAACCTCCTTATAGATACCTGCCAACAACATGCTTTTTCCCGCTTTTCTAAGAACTGTTGTCTGAGTTGAATTGTGGTTAATTTTTATTCTTTTCCTTTTTTAAAAAAAATTTTTACTTTGATACTATTAGTAGAGTTTCCTTAAAAATGGTGTGGTGAAATTATTAGAAATAGTGGTATACACTTTCATCAAGGGACTTTAGTAATTAGGGGTGGTCACATGACTTTTTAGTGGCTCAGTTTAAAGAAGTCTAAGCAGATTATGAAGTTCTAGTGGTGTGTTTAGATTCGCTTTTTAAAAATTTGTTGCTTCAGATTTTAAAGAAGTGTGCTTTATAGATCTTGATAAATCTATTTAACAATTTTCTTGGTCGTTTAAAATTTCAGCATGTAACAGATTTTACCAGTCCTATTTATTTTCTGGGGAAAAACCTACTTGACCATAGTTTTGTGCTTTCAGTCTGGATTTTTAAAATGCAATCTCAACAACTGGCTTTTCATTATTTCCATTAAAATTGTTTAGTGTCTTGTTAGGATTTTGCATTATTTAATTTACTTATTGTTACTAGTCATTAAAACAACCTCTGCAGTTTTAATTGTTTGGCCTAATTTTCAATCAGTCTTAATTTGGTTTCTATATACCTGTTGCATTAAACTATACTAAATGAGTAGTTTTCTCTCCCTATATAAAATATAATTTGATTTAATTAAGTATTTGTCAATAATTGGCAGACTAGATGTGAAAATTTTCCAAGTAGTAATAATTTTCCAAAATTATAAGTACTCATGACCTAATGCTAAAAATAAAAGTACAAAGAATAAATTTGCTAACTCTAAGCTAAATTTACCATTTTCTAAAGCACCTCATATTGCAAGTAAATAGATATGTATTACATAATAAGCTTTCCAGAAAAATATTTTTGTGTTTTTTCGATGGGATAACTCCTTGAATAGATGTCCAATAGTGGATAATGAAGTTCATCTGCACACCATACTGATTATTAGTGTACTTAACACATTGACTGCCACACTAGAAAAAAATTTTTTTTCCTTGGGGCCACAATGTTTTATTACAAAAATAGAATAAAAACTTCGAAAACAAAACAATCCTTTCTAATTTAATGAAAAATTTGTTATTTTTTATTGTTTTCTGTGTGTGAGTTATATGCAACTTGAAAAATATTTCATGTGGCTCCCAAGGTGAAGAGATGTGTGAGTTACACATGCTTCACAAGGCCCTGGGCTCAAAACTAGCGTGAGTTAAATACAACTCACATGGCAGTTAATATGTTAATATCGAGCTATTTCAAGTTCATTACTGTAATTTCATCTCTGTGATTCTATTTATTGAGCATATGACATTTCATGTACATTCTGCTTATTTACCTTAAATCAACATCGGACTTCTATTTTTTTCTGTCTTTGTAACTTGGTCTTTTGAAGCATAATTTTTTTAAAGATGCTTTTATTAAGTCTTAGTAAAAAGAAACTTGAAATCACTATCATTAGTGAATATGGTGCAAATTAATTCTCATAATGCTATGGTTTACCTTTTAAACTGTGATTACTTATTATATATACCCATGTTTTTGAGTTGAATTTTAGATCTTTAAAATCTTAAGTAAAATGTTGTGTCTAAAATTTATAATAACACAAGAAAAGGTTGATTTCAGCTTACATCATTGCTTTTCAGCAGTCCAAACTAATGAATTAAATAGAATAACTTGGTTATTTAAATTATTCAAATAATACGGTCAGTAATTTTCTTCTCCAAAGCAGTCAAAGTGTTTCTGTTCTTTCTGCTCACCTTCCGTAAAAGGACCTAATGCTCAGGAAAGTAGCCAAATACAGATGGTAGAAAAAGGGCTGAGAGCCCATATAAATATCTCTTCTTTTGTTCTGTTTGTGTTATTTTTCCTGAGACGTGATTGTAATTTTAGAATTTTGATGATTTTCCTGTATGTTATATGTAATAATGGATCTTAATACTTAAAAAAGATCAGTAGGAAGAAAGTCTTCCAAATTTTTGTTTCCTTGTATAACTACATTTGCATGATCAAGGGCTGTGTATGTAAACCTGAGGTTTATATTATTTATAGCCTTTTTAAAAACATTTTTTAAATTCTTTTTTTTTTTTTTAAGAGACAGGGTCTCACTCTGTCACCCAGGGGGAGTGAAGTGGCACGATCGTAGGTTACTGCAGCCTTGAATTCCTGGGCTCAAGCAATCCTCCTGCCCACTTCAACCTCCCAAATAGCTGGGATTACAGGTCATGTGCCACTATGCCCAGCTAGTAGACTTTTTTATGTGAAAACATGAAACAAGTCCAGCATGGTGTCACGTGCCTATAATCCCAGCCACTTGGGAGGCTGAGGTGGGAGGATTACTTTGAGCCCATGAGTTTGAGACCAGCCTGGACAACATGATGGGACCCGGCCTCTAAAAAGAAAGAAATCAAATCATGAAACACATGATTACTACATATTCTAGTTTTATTATTTATAATTAGACCACTTTTAGTCATCTTAGAAATGAGAAATTTTTACAAATACTTCTGTCTTTTAATTTTAATTAAATTCAGAATACTTTGTTAGGGTACAGTATTTGATATATTTTTGCTTTAAAAAAGTAGTTTTTATGAAAATAAAAATATTTATAGTGTTAAGTATAATAATAACTCTCATGCCTAATCTTGTTCCTTTGTCAACTAAAGCCAGGATTTCTAGCTTCATCTGTACTTGATGTTACAGTTTATAGTAATTTAAGGTAAAAGCCCCCACTCTCTATGGTTGCTTCTTAGAGAGACAATGGGTTGAGGATTTGACCAAACCCTTTAGGTTGGAACTAAATTAAGGGTCAGATTTAAGCAAAATAAGTAGGTTTATTATGGAACCATTTCTTGCCCTATATTTATCTTGACATCAGAGGGCTGTTTTTGTTTTTAAAATAAGATTGAAAAAGTCTCAGAGAAGTTATTGTTTCTTTTTGATTTGTCAAGATTATGGACTAATGAATGGTAAATAGTGCATTCCAGTTAAAAAGGGAAATCCACTTGCCATTTACCATAAAAATTATTTTTGGTAAGGACACCAAATCTCCATGTGGTAGACTCTTTTGACAGGTACTTGCTATATTTCTTTATATTCTATGAAATATATTGGCTTATGTAATATACATCATTTATATACTAGTAAGTCTTTTGTGGATTTCTAAAGTTCTGTATTTAGTGTAACCATGGTGATATTTTTCACTAGGAAAAGTTGGACTGACTCTTAGGACCTAAGTATAAGTTGGTTTAGAGACTGAAAAGTTTAGCTAAATATGTGAATTATATGAGTTTGTGTAAATAATATTTTCCATTCATTAAGAAGTTTTGGAATAAAGATGAGAAATGCTGGACTGATTGAATCTTATAATTTCACTCAAATATTTATTGAGTACCTTTATTGTGCTAGGTACTTGAAATTCAGTGAGGTTAGTCCACCTAGTTTTGCTTCACAAAGTTAAAAGTACAAAAGAAGAAGAAATGTCTGCCATTGCAGATGCATATTTGAATAGTAGAATTTTACTTCCTTGATTCCATCTGAATAGTTTGAAACCCGTGTTTTCAGCAGTGTCCTTACAAAGTTTATATCCAGTATGCATTCTGAGTTTTTCAGTAAGCAGATATTTTCCTTTATCTGGGCACCTTTAGGATGTCTTTTTTATGCATATCTGATAGTAATATATATTTATGAATGTGGGGCTGTCAAGAACATCCCCTGGATCGCATTTTCATCTTTAAAACAGTGTGTGTGTGTATATTTATGTACATACAACATACACCCTCACATCTGTGCTTACATATGCTCTACACACATACACCCACACACACACACACACACACACACACCACACACACAGAGTCTTGGGTTCCAGGTTGAGTATCCCTTCTTCAAAATGCTTGGGACCAGAAGTGTTTCGGATTTTGGATTTTTTTCAGATTTTGAAATATTTGTATATACATAAAGAGATATCTTGGGGACGGGACCCAGGTCTAAACATGAAATATATGTTTCATATACATTTTATATACATAGCCTGAAGGTATACAATATTTTTAATAATTTTGTGCATGAAACAAAGTTTTGGCTGCATTTGATTGTGACTCATTACATGAGGTCAGGTGTAGAATTTTTCACTTGTGGTGTCATGTCTGTGCTCAAAAAGTTTTGGATTTTGGAGCACTTCAGATTTCAGAGTGTCAGACTAGGGGTGATCAGCCTGTATATTTTGCAGTATGATTGCAAGTACAGTTTCTTTTAAGGGTGTGACAGAAGTTGCAACATTGCTTTCATACACTACCTTTGGGGGAATGTTTGGGGGGACAGTGTAAGACAGACTTATGTTAATTAATAATCCTTATAAAGAAGACTGATTTTTAATGAAATATGGAGGCTACAAACAGCTTGAAAAAAGGTAGTATAGCTAGAATTATGATAATTAACCTATTACTCTTATGTGAAAGTGAAGGCAGGCTTGTTCAATGTGCTACTAGTCTCACATGATCCATCTTAATCTAGTAATTGGTGCATGGTGTGGAGCATGAATTAGAAGAGGTCTACATCACTTATTATCTGCATATACATGCAACAACATTGGCAGTTTACTGGTTCTGAATTGTGAGGGGCCTTTGTTCTGACACTTGACCAAAGCTATTCTTATATGACGTGTAGGTCACTTCATTGTTGGTGAGTATCAAAGTCCTGTTAAGCATTGGTTTTGTTTAGTATATAGTTTCCACATTTATCAAACCAAAGCCTTTTCACAAGTGTTCATAAATGTTAAATGTCTGTGAGGTGGTAACTTTTGGTTTCATGAGTGGTTGGATTAATATTGGTCATTAATAATTTGTTCTCAGATGGAATTGAACTTCCAACTTGCTGGATATAAGTAGGATGCCGTGCCCACACAGTTTTATGGTGTCAATAGTAAAGCACATTAGCTGCTATTTATTGAATATTTATATTACTATACGTAGAGGAACTGTACCAAGTGCTTTGCAAGCATTGTTTTGTTTAATTCTCTCATGATTCTGTGGGGAGGTAGGTACCCACTTTATAGAAGGCTTGTGAGGAATAAAGGAGGTAATCTGTGTAAATATTTAGCACAGCACTTAGCACATAGATAACATTTAACTGTTAGCTATTTTTTAAGTGATGGTAACCCTCATCTACTATCCTTGTGCCATCATCTCTCATTGACAGATGAAAATTTAAGCCTTAGAGATGATTGGAACAAATTTTCAAATTTTTTTGGTCTTAGGACTTTTTTTCGCTCTTAAAAATTAAGGACTCAAAAGACCTTTGTTTATGAGAGTTATATCTATCCATGTATACCATATTTGAAATTAAAACTCAGAAAATTTTATAACATTTACATATTTATTCATTTAAATATGAATAATAAAGCCATTACATATTAACATACTTGTATAAAAAATAACAATTTCTAAAAGAAAAAGCTAGTGATATGAGCGACTTCGTTTTATATTTTTGCAGATATCTTTAAAGTATGGCTTGACAGAAGATAACTAGACTCTGTTTTTTTTTTTGTTTGTTTGTTTTTGTTTAAAGAGACAGGGTCTCCCTGTGTTGCCCAGGCTGGAATGCAGTGGCTATTCATAGGTGTCATCATAGCATACTGCACTGGAGCCTCTGATGGCTCAAGTGATCCTCCTGCCTCAGCCTCCCAATTAGCTGGGACTACAGGCGCATGCCACTGCACCTATTATATCTGCTTTTATATTCAGTCTGTTGCAATACATTATTTTAGGTTGAAGGTTCTGAGGAAAACCTAATGTCACGCTGATAATGAGGATAAAAAAGGGAAGAGTATTTTAATAACCCTTTCAGATAATTGTGGATATTCTTCTTTGATACCACTCCTAAACTATAAGTGTTAGTTTCTTAAATATTAGTTGTAGTATGGAGTCTGAAACAGTGAAGTTTCTGTATTTTGTTAGGTTAAAATCCACTGTTTTATCGTGCGCTTTGAATGTATCAAAACCATGCATGATTTGTAACATCATACATTGGCCATTTGGAAAATACTGGTTCCTTTTATTCTATGATATAAAAAAAAATTCATATTTCCTAATATCACTCCTGATACCAGAAAAGTCAAAAACTGGGAAGCTGTCATGTTCATGATGTCAGATATGTTTTTCACAATTCTAATTTTTTTCTTGAAAACTTGAATTTTGTCATTGATGACAAAGAATGTGGATTGTTTTTCTTGAAATGACAGGCTCGCTTCATTCATTTTTGAGAAAATGTCTGCCAACCATAGTATGTCTTAAGAAAAAATGGTGTTCCATGAAAAAATGTAACTAGTTCAGCTCACAATTGCATAAATGTTTTTCTTGCAACAACTACCATACTTAGATATGTGGCAGAAGTCCTTTCTATTTTGTCACACAGAGTATTAAAAAGTCATATATTCAAGGTTGAAAATCTTAAAAATTGATACTTTTTACTGTTTCATAAAGGAAACTGGCTTTGTTTTTTTCCTCTATCCTTTTTTTTTTTTTTTTTTTAAGATTGTGAGTGCATAGCAGAGAACATGACAACTACTAACTAGTACAGATCGGTGTCATGGCTTTGATTCACGTTAAGAAGTCAGCGGTTTTACACACCATTGCTTTTGCATCATCAGTGCAAATGTCAACACAGTGAAACAGGCAAATAACCATCTTAGTATTATAAAAATAATTTTGACCTCACAGGCTCTATGAAAGAGTCTTGGAGATCTTCATAAAACCCATGGATCACACTTGAAAAACTGCTAGTTTACAATGTATTGCCCAGGTTTACAGTCAATAAGGGGGCAAAAGTGAGATTTAGATTTAAGTCTGCTTGATCCAAATGTATTCTCCTACCATTTTATCAAATTTATTAATTCATCATATAGTCCCCACTTCTCTAATCTCTTTAACATACCCCTGTAGGTCACTATCCTTCATCAATAGTCTAGTAAGTTTAAGAAGTAGGGAAAAACTTTGGTAATTTGTGGTAATTTGCATGGTAATTTAAATACTGCTTTAAAATTGTAAGTCTTAGATTAATCATTGGGAATTTCTGAAAGTAAGGAGTTTGAAGATTCCTGAGTGACATAATAAGTGAGAAGCATGGAGTTCATAAATTATAATTATTTGATTACTTATATTTTGGCAAGTGAAACAAATATATGAAGTATTTGTTGTATTTGAATATTTTTCATATTGAAGGCTATAGGTTTATTTTCTGTCCTCCTCTTCTTTCTTATCAGATTTGCCACTTTGATTTTCATCCAGTCAAGAGAAGTTCTTTCTCTTGAGACTAGTTCTGTTTTATATTGTATGTAAAAATGAAAAATAAGATTCAGATAATGTATATCTTCACTTATTTAAAACCTAAGATGTTAATTTCAAATTTCTTTGCATAGTAGCAAAATTGAGTCATTCAAAATGTACTTTATTTAATTTTTTTTTTTTTTTTTTAAGAGACAGGGTCTCGCTCTGCTTCCCAGGTTGGAGTGTAAGTGGCACAATCATAGCTCACTGTAATCTCAAACTCCTGGGCTCAAGGGATCCTCCTGCCTCACCCTCCCTACTGGCTGGGACTATAGGCACTTACCACCACTCCCTGCTAATTTTTTTAAAAAACTTTTTTGAAGAGACAGGGGTCTTGCTATATTGCTCAGGCTGGTATGGAATTCCTGGCCTCAAGTGATCCGTTTACCTCGGCCTTCCAAAGTGGGATTATAGGAGTGAGCCACCACGCCTGGCCTCAAAATTTACTTTGTATCTTCTATTTTGTTTATATTTATATAGATAAGTGTATATATACTATAGTTTGCCACAATTTACTTTTGACATTGGTATTGGAATAAATAATATTTTTCACTGGAGAAGAGAAGTGTCAGTAACATCTGCCCATCTCTGTTTTTCTACTTCTCAAATTCCAACTCTTCACCACCCCTAAATTCCCAGGAACTGTTGAATTGAGAAATAGTGTTTGTTAGGCAAGTGTTAAACTGTATTTGGTGTTCTGTGTTGTATGGATTCCTTGTTAAGTCTCTGACCTTTTGTCATTTAGCCTCTTTCTCTCAGTTTTGGTATCTGCTGCCTACCACAGCATGATTTCTTTTTCTGGCTTCAGATTGTCCAGGTGTTGAAACTCTACTGGTGTTTGGATATTGCTGCCAGCCTAACTCCTTGATTTCACACACACCTTCTCATTTGTTGACCTTACTCTTCTAACTAATGTTTACCCTTAGCTGGTTCTAACCTTGAATTTGTCCTGTTGCCATGTGCTTAGACCTTGTCATCTGTTCTGCATTTTAATTTATGCCCTGTCATCATAATACAAGACCAGCATATATTTGTGTAAAGTTTTTAAACAAGTTTGAGAAATAGTTTCTAAATTCTTACATTTCGTAGGGAAATACCAGTTAAGATTTTCCAAAAACCTGTGCTATGTTTAAATGTTCACATGTATTGCAAAATTTTCCTTTTTAAGATTTTTTGTCACATTTGTACAATATTTTGTTGTTTTTTCAAAATATCTTTATCAGTTTCTTTCTCCTATTTTTTTTTAGTTTTCTCCATGGAATAAAGGGAAATAACATCGGATAGAAACGTGCTCTCTTTAAAACTTTTTCCAATTAGATGACCAAAATATTAAGATTAAGTCTGACATGTATCATTTTTTAAAATCTTAACAGGAGGATCATCATTTCATAAGTATTTTATGAATTATAAGAAGTATATATCTTTTATATAAATAGGAATGCTGAATTATGTTGATTTTGGTTTTAAGTATTTATAGACTGTATTAATAGGCTTCCTTTTTCATTGTTCTGAGTCTTTTGTGATGTAGTCGCATTTTCTTTGAATAGCTTTATTTCTCTTGGTGTCGTCAGTGACTTAATATTGTATTTTGAACATAGTGAATGCTTGTTTTTCATTTTAATTTGAATTATTCTTATAATGTGAAGGAAACACCATCCCCCCCAACCCCAGGAATGTCTTTGAATTCTTCTTGGCTTTGTTTAAGTGTATATATAGAATGGGTAAGAACTAAAAGTCATTCATATTAACTGAAATCAACACAGGTGATCAGTTGGTTGGGGTTTTATGTATTATAATCTTTGTATAGCATTTGAAATACTGTAGGTTTTATTTTATTTCTGTGTTTTATAATCTCTAAAATTAGGTTGTACCATATAGTTTCTCCAAGATCCCCCTCTAGATATGAAAGTCTATAACAAGATTTCTTAAGGTAGTGGCTTCAGTAACTTCTAAACAAAAAGTTTGAGATGATGGTATGTACCTCCTATATATTTCAGAAACTGTACAACCCATTCTACTATGTTATTTCACATTTAAGAATCAAATTCAAGCTCAGTTTGACACTTGAACTATGTATTATTTGACTTCATTCTATCCATTCAATTTTATCTTTACAATACTTAATCTAAACTGTTTGCCTTTACATTGTATCCTAATATCCTATTATTGCTCATGTTGTCTACCTGCTACCCTCTTCACCATCTTCATTATTCAAAGTCCTACTTAGAGCCCCCTTCTGTAGGGTTTTCTCTCCCTAGTCTTCCTTTCCCATTCATTATATCCTACCCTTTTGTGCTTTGAAAAAGTAATTTGAGACCACATATATTTAAAATATTTTATGGTCTGTATTATGTCCTTATTTAAATGGTAAATTCTTTTATATAGGGATCTGGGCTGTCTTTAAATTAAAAAAAAAATTGTGTAAAAGATACTTCATCCCCCAAAAATATTTGAACTAGTTTATAAGAGAATATACTTTACAAAAATAAAAATACAAAAGCAAAATTAGTAAATTAAGACTGGGGGAAAAGCAGTATACAGAAAAGCCTATGCAATATATAGTTATTAAACTTAGATCAAACTAACTAGCAACCAGTGCTAAATTTGGAAACTTGAATTTTGAGATTTGTGTAGTCCATAGCTCCATAGGCATACTAGATGATTTGGAGAGCTCATATTTCCTGAAACTTAGGTCTGAGAAAAAATTACTCCTTGGGCCCTTATAATGGAGGCACTGCATGTTGTAATAGATAACTTTTTTAGCATTCCTAAAATAAATGATAAGCTTCGTATTGTTTCTACAGAGAGTTTAAACCAAAGATTTACTGATAAAATGCAATTCAGTTAAAAAAAAATAATGTAGTGTAAGTATAATACTTGGTTTTCTGATGGTCTTGTTTGTTTTAAGGATAAAATTTAGAACATTGGCCTAGCATGGTGTCTCATGCCTGAATCTTAGCACCCTGGGAGGCTGAGGCTGGAGGATCAAGTGATAAGATCAAGATAAGATCAAGAGTTTCAGGAGTTCAAGACCAGCCTGAGCAAGAGTGAGACCCCATCTCTGCTAAAAACAGAAAAAATTAGCCGGGTGTGGTGGTGTGCACCTGTAGTCCCAGGTACTCAGGAAGCTGAGGCAGGAGGATTGCTTGAGCCTAGGGGTTTGAGGCTGCAGGGAGCTAGGCTGATGCCAGGGCACTCCAGCCCAGGTGACAGAGCAAGACTCAGTCTCCAAAAAAAAAAAAAAAAAAATTAGACCATCCAGAGCAAAGGTTACAAACTGGTGGCTTCTTGGCCGTATCAAACTTAGAAATGTGTTTTGTATAATCCATATAATATTGGCCCACATAGTGAACATAATAGACACACACACACATTTATTTACATTTTCATTAATTTTTTTCAGTACTATTGTGTAGTTTTCACTGTTTGGGTCTTGCAGATACTTTGTTAAATTTGTATCTAGGTGTTTTATGTGTTTGATATTATTGTAAATGCTAATTCTTTTTATTTCATGATTGTTTGTTGCTTGTGTATAGGAATACAATGGATATTTGTATATTGCTCTTACGTCCTGTAGGCTTACTAAATTCAGTGGAGTTTTATTTATTTGGTAGCTGTTAGGATTTTCTATGTACTTGATCATATATACAAATAAAGTCAGTTTCTACTTCCCCAGCCCATTGTTATGCCTTGTAATCCTTTGGGTTGGACCTTCAGTAAAATGTTGAATAGAATTGGTGACTGTGGACATCCATGCCTTGTTCCTGATCTTAGGAGGAAAAGGATTGTCTTTCATAATTAAGTGTAATGTTAACTGAAGTTTTTTCTTTATTCCTTTATCTGGTTCAGGATGTTCCCTTTTGTTCCTGGTATGCTAAGAGATTTATCATCAAAGGGTATTGAATTTTGTCAGGTTCTTTTATTTGCATCTTTTGAGAAGATTGTGCCTGTCCTTCTTTATTCTGTTGTTGTGTGAAATTACTTGACTTTTAAAAATATTAACCAGGGGTGAGTAAGAATATTAGTTGACTTTTGTATTTTAAACCAACTTGTGTATTCATTAGATAAAGTCTACTTGGTCATGATGTATGACCCCTTCTGTATATGGCCTGATTTGATTTACTAATATCTTGTTAAGGATTGTTGTTCTTCACAAGGCCTGTTGGTCTTTAGTTTTCTTTTCTTGTAGTGTCTTTGACCTAGAGTTTTGTTTGTGGGGAGCTTAGCTTGTTATTAGATTATTATTTGTAACCTTTATTCTTTTCTACTGTTAAGATTAAAAGCTATATATGTCCCTCTATTTACTGCTTTAGCTGTATACCACAAATTTTGATGTGTTATATTTTCATTAGCATTTAGTTCTAAATGTTTTCTAATTTCCCTTGTGATTTCCCCTTTGATTCGTTCTGTCTTTCTTAACTGGAGTTTCATGGGAGAATTGATCTCTAATGCTTGAGGCTATTAGGCATTCTTTTGTCTCCTGTGCCTGCATGTTGGTATTACTTATATACCCTTTTTGGGAATATTGAGAAAGTAGTCACCAATTGTTTTGGGTTATCTGTGGTTCAGATAAGGAACCCTTTTTGGGAAAGGCTATATGGGTTATTTATAAGTTGATTATTTCTAGAGAAGTAAGCTTAGGGCTTAAAAAAAAAGTTGGTTATTTCATTTCTGAATCTTTTGGGATATTACAGACTCCAATTTAATTATGTGTGGTCAGAGGATATACTATACTCTAATTTCAGCTTTTAAAAATATATTGAAGCTTGTTTTATGTGCCCAAATATGGTCTGTTTGGTGAATGAATGTTCCATGGGCACTTACAAAGAATATGTTCTCTGTAGTTGTTGAACTGAGTGTTCCATAAATGTCAGTTAAATTATGTTAGTTAATGATATTGAAGTCTTTCATATCTTATCTGATTTTCTGTCTACTTGTTCTATCAGTATTGACAGGTGAATATTGAAATCTCCAGTTGTATTTGTGGAGAGGCCCAACCTTCCTTTCTGATTTGTCAGTTGTTGCTTCATGTTTTCGAGCTTTGTTTTGAGGTACATACACATTTAGAATTATTATGTCTTCTTGCTGAATTGATCCTTTTATTGTTATGAAATATCCCTCTTTAGCTTTATTAATATTTGTTGTTTTGCCTGAATGTAGATTATCTGATATTAATAATAGCTCTATTCAGCATTCCTACAACTAATGTTTGCATGGTGTATCTTTTACCATTCTTTTAACCTATCTCTGTCTTTATATTTAAAGTGTGGTTCTTTTAGACAGCATGTAGGTAGCTCTTGCTTTTTTATGCATACTGTCAATCTTTGCCTTTTAATGGGCATATTTAGTTCATTTTCATTTAATACAATTATCACTATTTTATGTTTAAGTCTGCCATCTTGCTAATTGTTTTTTATTTGTCCCATTTGTTATTGTTCCTTTTTTTCCTTTGTTCATGCCTTTTATT
Source organism: Daubentonia madagascariensis (assembly GCA_023783475.1). Classification (NCBI taxonomy): domain Eukaryota; kingdom Metazoa; phylum Chordata; class Mammalia; order Primates; family Daubentoniidae; genus Daubentonia; species Daubentonia madagascariensis. The sequence continues at coordinate 3,308,698 of JAKFHU010001268.1, read as the reverse complement.
AAATTGAGTACTTTAAATTATTTGGTTTTTGTATGTCTTTAATTTGACATGTTTAATTTAATTTATTTTAATTTTTAATTGACAAATAAATATTGTACATACTTTACAGTGTTCAACATGATGTTTTGAAATATGTATATGTTGTGGAATGGCTAAATTGAGCTAATTAACATATATTACCTCACATACTTACTATTTATTTGTGGTGAGATCACTTAAAATCTTACTTTCTTAGCAATTTTCCAGTATATAATACATTGTTATACACTGTAGTCAGCGTGTTGTAAACAGATCTCTTGAAGGTCTTCTTCCTGTTTAAACGAAATTTTGTATCCTTTGACCAACATCTTCACAATTCATCCCCTACCCTGTCTCCCATTCCCTGGTAACTACTCTCTTTACTGTCGGCTTCTATGAGTTCAACTTTCTCAGATTCCACATATAAGTGAGATCATGCAACATTTGTCTTTCTGTGACTGGCTTGTTTTTCTGAGCATAATCTTCTCCAAGTTCCTCCATGTTGTTGCAAATGACAGGATTTCCTTCTTTTTTTAAGGCTAAGTAGAATTCTGTTGTGTATATGTACCACGTTTTCTTTATCCATTCATCTATTGATGGACACTCAGGTTGATTCTCTATCTTGGCTATTGTGAATAAATGCTGTAGTGAACATGGATGGAAGTGCAGATATCTCTTCAGCATACTGATTTCATTTCCCTTGGATATATACCCAGAAGTGGGACTGCTGGATCATAAGGTAGTTCTGTTTTAAATTTTTTGAGGAATCTCTATACTATTTTCCACAATGGCTGTATTAATTTACATTTCCATCAACAGTGTACAAGGGTTTCCTTTTCTCCACATCTTTCTAACCGGCATTTGTTAACTTTCATCTTTTTGATAATAGCCATTCTAACAGGTGAGAGGTAATATCTCATTGGGGTTTTAACTTGCATGTCCTTGATGATTAGTGATGATTATCTTTTCATATACATGCTGGCCATGTGTATGTTTTCTTTGGAGAAATGTCTACTCAGGTCCTTGCCCATTTTTAAAAAATGAGGTTATTTGTTTTCTCGCTACTGAGTTAACATCCTTGTATATTTTAGACATTAACCTCATCAGATATATGGTTTGTAGATATTTTCTGCAGTTCCATAAGTTGTATCTTCACTGTGTTGATTGATTCCATGGCCTTACAGAAGTGTCTTAGCTTGATGCAGTCCCATTCATCTGTTAGTATTTTTGCTTTTCTTGCCTGTGTTTTGGGGTCATATTAAAAAAATTATTGTCCACCCAGTGTCATGGAGCTTTTCCCCTATGTTTTCTTCTAGTAGTTTTATAGTTTTAGGTCTTATATTTAAGTCTTTAATCCATTTTGAGTTGATTTTTGTATCTGGTATGACATAAGGATCTAATCTTATCCTTCTGCATGTGTATATTTAATTCTCCCAGCATCACTTATTGGAGTGACTGTCTTTTTCCCATTACATGTTCTTGGCATCTTTGTCGAAAATCAACTGGTTGTAAGATGATTGAATTTATTTTTGGGCTTTTTATTCTGTTTCATTTGTCCAAGTCTTTGTAATAGTACCGTGCTGTTTTTGTGCTAGTGCTGTGCTGTTTTGATTTCTATAGCTTTGGTAATATATTTTGAAATCAGGTAGTGTGATGCCTCCAGCTTTGTTCTTTTTGCTCAAGATTGATTTGGCTACTCACAATCTTTTGTGAATATTTTTAGTATTCAGTTTTATCACCTTTATGGGCTTATTAACTCTTTTTATTGTTTTATTTGTGATTGTTCTGGGGCTTGCAGTGTCTGTGTGTTAGCTTATAGTTGCTATCACATAATATTACATCACTTCACATACATAATGTTAACCTTATACTAGTATATTTCATTTCCTTTCTTATGTCTTTGGTCTGATTATCATATATTTTATCTCTACATATTTTCTTAAATGGGGAAAAGGAAGGCATCCTTTCTTTTATACCATTTCTGGTGCTCTTCATTACTTTGAATGGATTCAGTTTCATCAGGTATCATTTTCTATCCACTGAAGAATTTACTTTAAATTTTTTTGTAGTACATGTCTGGCAACGAATTCTCTCAGATTTTGTCTGAAAATATCTATTTCCCCTTATTTTTGAAGTGTATTTTTACTGCATTTTTATTTCTTGGTTGATAGATTTTTTTCTTTGAGCACTTTAAACGTGTTTTTCCTTTGTTTCTGACTTCCATTCTTTCCAATGAGAAGTCAGCAACCATTTTTATCTTTCTTCCTCTGTATATGATGTCTTTTTTCCCCTGGCTGTTTTGAAGATTTTGTTCTTTATTGATTTTCAGTATTTTCATTGTGATGTGCCTTGGTGCACTTTCCTTTGTGTTTATCTTTCTTGGAGTTTGTTGAACTTTTTAGATGTGTAAGTTTGCATTTTTCTGTCCAATTTAGAGAATTTTGGGGCATTATGTCTTGAAATATTTTTTCTACTTTTCCCCACCTCTCCTCCTGGAATTCCATTTACACAGTTACTTTACTTGATATTGTCCCAAAATAATGTTTTTTAGCCTTTTTTCTCTTTCTGCTTTACTTTGGGTAATTTCTATTGCTGCTTTCATGTTTGCTGGTCTTTTTTCCTTCAATATCTAATCAGATGTTACAGGTCATCCAGTGTATTTTTTATTTCAAATGTTGTATTTTTCAGCTCTGGAAATTCGATTTGATCCTTTAGTTTTATAGATTTCATCTCTCTCCTTATTTCACATTTTGTTTTAAAGTCCTTGTTGGCTAATTTTTACATCTGTCATTTCAAGGTCTATTTCTACTTACCTTTTTTTCTTCCTAGTTATGGGACACATGTTTTTCTTTGCACGTCTAGTAATTTTTATTAGGTACTGGGCATTGTGATGTTATGTTGTCAAATGTCTGAATTTTGTCCTCTTTTAAAGAGTATTGAAATTTATTTTTGGTTAGCAGCTAGGTTACTTGAGAATTAGCTTTGTCCTTTTGAGGCTTGTTTTGAAGCATTGTCACAGTGTCTTCCTGGTAGTCTGTACTCTAAAGTTAAAATAGCTCTACTCTTTCTTATGTGTGGCCTTTCTGGATTCTTTACCAAATACCTCAAGTGTTCAGTGAAACCTTTCTCCTCTGTCTGGTTGGATCTTGACATCCCTTAACTAACACTGGGAGCTCCTATAGTTGTTTACAGCTCCTCAGTAGTTCTTTCCCCAGTTCTCCCTCTCTAGTTTTCTGTCCCCAAGTTTTAGCTGTGTCAGCTTTTCCAAACTCTGATCTTCTCCTGACTAAGTAGGACTTCAATTCTCTGCTTTGTTTTCCTCTCCCTGCCCTGGGTTTGGTAGATACTGCTGGATTTGACAGAAAGATGGGGAAGGAGTAGGACTCACTTCTTTGTTTCTTTTCAGTAATCTTACCCTTGTTTTGCCTGTTGTTGTCTGAAAAGAGGTGGGAGATACCTACTCAGGTACCAGCTGCTCTGTCATGGCTGTATTTTATTTAAACTACTGATTTGTGGAGAGAACTGTGCTAAAATAGACCTGTTCTGTGGCAGATTTGCAGTGAAATATCTCATGGCTATTAGAGTGCCACATCTTAGTGCCCTTTTCTGTTTTGTTGTGAAATCGTTATTTCATTTTGTGAATGCAATGTCATTGCAGATACTTCTGCCACAGATAACTGCCAGTGTTAACTATTAATAGTGTACCATGTCTATAGCATCATCTAATATGTTTATGTTTCAGAGTACATCTTTTTTTTTTTTTTTTTTTTTTTTAAGACAGCACCTCATTCTGTTGCCAAGCCTAGAGAGCAGTAACATCATCATATCTCACTTCAGCCTCCAACTCCTGGGCCCAAGCGATCCTCTTGCTCAGCCTCTGGAGTAGGTGGGACCGCAGGCGTGCACCACCATGCCTGGCTAATTTTTTTCATTTTTTGTAGAGACAGAGGTCTCGATAAGTTGCCTGGGCTAGTCTTGAACTCCTGGCCTCAAGTAATCCTCCCACCTTGGCCTCCCAAAGCGCTAGGATTACAGACATGAGCCACCGTGTCCAGCCTTCATAGTACATTTTAAGGATGCCTAAACATATTTAGTGAAAAATTCTAAATATTGTTTTAAGTTGCTTGTGTTTAGAAAAGTGAATACTTTTTAAAGCAATTTAAAATGAACTGTTTCAGGGTATTCCTAATGGCAATTACTATATTGTTTTAGATCTTTAGGAATGGGATGAAAAACTTTATTAATTATAAAATCTCATAGAAAATTTGGAAAACATAAAAACGTTCAACAGAAGTTAAACTCTCAAATTTAAAAAAAGAACAATGTTATATTTTGGTATATTTCCGTTTAGTCCATTCTCTATGTGAATATAGATATATGCACATTTTTATTATATAGGAACTGTATTTAAAAATATTTGTTTCTTTTTTCTCCTTGTACATTGCTTACGTTTCCTGTTTTTTTAAATATTTACTTGAAGTGCCAATTTAAATAAATATGTAAAATTTATTATTACTTTCTTTGCTATTAGAAATAATAATATACTATAATAATATTTTTATGTGTCTTCCTCTGAATTTCATAACATTTTTAGAAGGATATTACTGATCAAGGGATATGGATTTTGAAATTGCTTTTCTGTTCATTAATACATACTCACTGTAAAGAAGCATAAAACAAAAACATGAATATTTTAATATTTGTATTTCCAGTTTGTATTCCAGTTTTTCTTTATGCTTATGTCTGAATTACTTTTACTAGACTTGAGAATTGTATGTCCTGACTTTTAATATTCTTGAGCTTTTTCCTATTTTATTAATTTTTTCCTTGAAATAACTATTTTGGTGATTGCATAATCTTCCAGCTTGGGACTATATATAACTCACTATGCATTTGTATTGTTGGATATCTGGGTTATTTATAATTTTTCTATTATAAAAAAGTTTATAAATACGAGAGCTGTCTGGAAAGTATCCAGCCATGGATACAGTGGATACATGTGGCTGGATACTTTCCAGACAGCCCTAGTATACTGTGGCCATTTTTGTAACGGAGGTGTGACTTCATTTTTTTGAGAGAATGTATATGTATTGATGTGAATCTTTGTCAAGTGTGATAAAATGCCTTTTTCTTGAATGTTACTTACATTTTTTTGCTAAGGGTATTTTATGCGTAAATTTTATATATGTGTCTTGTCTTATTTTTTGTGATTTTTTTTCTTTGCTTTTATACTTTCCCCTTCTGGAGTTCAGGTAATATTCCTCTCTATTTTTTTTTTATTCAATCTTGCTAGAATTTAATTTACATTGTAATGCATAAATATTGTAATGAGATAAGAATCATATAACTTTTTCCCCCCAGCACCATTTAAGCAATTGATTAATTTGTGAGGTTGTACCTTTTGTATTTTGGGATAGCCTGAGTTCAACCTATGATGGAAAGGAGAGAGTGATCATAGTGGTAGTTGAAATGAGGACATTTGAAAGATAGAGGTGAATGCTTGATTACAAGATTATGTAGATTTAGTTCTATTCTTCAGTGCCTAGCACAGTGCTGAGCACATTATAGGTATTTTGATGTTTGTTTAATAACTGAGAGAAAGCATGGGAAAGAAGTTTTCTGATATCTTTTATGTAACTTATAAAATGGCAATTTGGGGATATAAACAAAAACTAATAGCACTTAGAATGACTAAATGCCTTTCAGTCAAGATATGTTATTTATATCTTTATATAATAAACTACTTTCATAATGTAGGTATAATTTTTATCTTTTAAGTGGTCGTTTAACCTTGACTTTGCGTTAATATCAGCCGGGGAGCTTTTAAAAACCCCTATGCCCATGCTATACCTCAGAATGATTAAATCAGAATCTCTGAGGGTATGGCCCAGGCATTAGTATTTTTTTTTTTTTTTCATGATTCTCAGATACAGCTAAAGTTGAGAACTACTGTTCTGAGACATAATAGATAAAAAGGATTTAAAGCAATGTGCCTCAAAAATCTCCAAGAGAGTAAAGTTGCTTCCTTACTAAGTGCCAAACGGCAGCAGACATTTGAATTGGCTGATGTTTTCTAAAAAATTTCTGATGGGGAGATTTTACGGCCTTTCATGGTAAACTTTTCAATGTTTATGTAATTTAGACAGAACTTTTCCTTGTGTATCATTATTTTATTTTGTAATCCACATCCATTTTGTTCCATAATCAATGCAGATAGAGACAATAAGCTCTTCTGTGGGGTTTTTTTTTTTTTTGGTTGTATCTCTGTAAAACAATTCACATGAAATTTGAGCTGTATTAAAAATACAAGAAAATCTCTTTCAGAGCAAGAACACTTTCAATATTTAATGTTTTTCTAGTTTCAGAAAGGATATATACTAAACTGATATAAATTTTTATTGCAATGGTACCCCTCTATGTGAAAAGGCTGTACTTCATAGATAATACTCTGTTGTCCGAAAATCTGTAAGGGGATGAAAAAATATGGGAGGCATAGGGAAGTCTTTTAGCATCTTTAGATAAAGGACTTGTCAAAGTTAAGTATCTTTGGTGATGTAACATTCATTCAACAAGTATTAATTGACTGCCTCCTAGGTGTCCTGCACTGGTCTTGGCTTGAAGTACAGCAAAAAGTTAGATGAAGTTTCTACTGTCATGGAGTTTGCACTTTAATTGGAAAGACTGACAGTATACAGTTAGACAAGAAAATAATGCAATTTCATATATCCATTAGTGCTACAAAATAATAAAACCAGGGTGATGGGGCAGATTATGACTGAGGGGAGGAACTATTGTTCATAGGGACATAGGAGTGACAAAATTAAGCAGAGACCTGAATGACGAGAAGAAGCTCACTGTTAGATGATCTTAGTGAATTCCAGGCAGTGGAAACTGTATTTGTAAAGCTACTGGTATATGCCTCTATAGTTTATGTTTTGAAGGGGATTGAAAGAAGATAGAATTAATGGGGGTACTTAAAATAATGGGAAATTGAGACAATGTTTTTCTCAGTTAAATAGAGTACTTCTGGGAGATTGATGAAGGAATGAGGTACTTGGGAGCTTGACTTTCACTTTGCCTTTCTAGCTCTCTTTTTAGTTTTTCTTCCTATTTTTTTTTTCTTTTACTTTCCATGTCTGCCCTTTCCCTCCCCCCAACACACACACACACACACACACACACACACACACACACACACAGCCAGACTGTATTTTTTGGGAACCTGTTAGGGTAGCAGGTCTGACTAGCCATGAAGAAGGGCTCAGGACAGGCATAGAGATGACTTCTATAGCTGTAAAATGATTGCTGCCATCCTGTTGTCATAATCTTAAGGTATAATTTGAAGCCATGATTAGAATGAGATGTCTTGGGAAGAGATTGGGGGAATTTTTAGAATTTCAGGACACTGCAGCCAACTTGCTCTCAAAGACTAGAAGTTTGTTAGGTTTTTGATACTATACTCTTCAAATTCTTGTATATCTTAAGTTTTAGGTCACCTTACTTACCCAGGATGTTTAACCTTCACAATTGCTGACATTTGTCATTTGTTTTGTTCCTACTCATCTAATTTATTATACGATTTATGGAGAATGTATTTGAGTATACTTGTTGGGGGAAAGGATGGCTTTGATTTTGTTGGGAGATGTGTTATGGGAGCCAAATTTCCAATGAGAAGAATATTTATAATTTTGATTTAGTCTCCTTTATGACTTTGGGTGAAGCTATAGTATACTAAAAGTAAATTATCTTTTTAATTTTTTCTGGTACTAAATTTAAGGTACTAAGAATTACTTCTTGAAGTATTAATGTTGAATCATGTAACTGTCAACATTCAATTTGTCTTTTTTATTTTTTTAACCAAAATATGGGTTTTGGAGGAAATTTTGCATGTGCATACTTCAAAGTCATTTTGCCAGCATACCTTTTTAGAAAAGTCATTGAAATTTCTTAGGGATCTTGACCTTTTGAGTGTCAAGTAGACCTATCCTTAAATAGTCTAACTCTTTATCAAGTGAAACGTAGAGCCAACAGCTCTTCAATTTGTTTAATATGCTTTGCAATGTACCCGATGTAATTTTCTTTTTCTTTTCTTTTTTTCTAAGGGATGGGGTCTTGCTCTGTTACCTAGCCTGGAAAGCAGTGGTGCGATCTTAGCTCACTGCAACCTTGAACTCCTGAGCTCAAGCAATGTTCCCACCTTAGCCTCCCAAGTAGCTAGGACCACAGGTGTCCACCACCAATCTTGGCTAATATTTTTGTTTTTTGTAGAGATGGGGTCTTGCTATGTTGCCCAGGCTGGTATCAAACTCCAGGCCACAAGCAATCCTCCTGCCTTGGCCTCCCAAAGTACTGGGGTTACAGGTGTGAACCACTGCACCCAGTATTGAAAAACTAAAGTAAATAACTTTAGTTTAGATAATTTAAGGGGTTTGGTATATGGACGTAAATATTTTTATTGCTAATTAAATGATAATTCTTATTATTTTATCATTGCTCTAGGCAATGGATCAAAGTCGGTGATATTTTAGTAAGACTTCTGCTGCATTGAGTGTTTCCATAATGTTGTGAATGCTTATCTACAATTACCAGGTAGATGGGGTGACTGTGTGTTTCATTTTGCTTGGGACAATTCTAGTGTATACCTATTTTCCTGTTGTATTTTAAAAAATGTTTTGATTTAGATTATATGTGGACACCCTAAAGTTAGAGGAATGATGGTGGTATAAATCTGAAGTTACGTTGGTTCATACACAGTTTTTCTCAATAGGTTTTGCACCACTAAATGATAGCAACTGAATACAAAGTGTACTAACATAGTTGAATACACCAAGCCAAAAAAGGATATATTTAATATTATGTGCATTTACTTGAATTTCTTCATTTTGGCTCAGTTTGGCTAAGTATTATCTCTTGAAACTGCTTTTTACAAGATTATTGTTTCTTTTAAAAGTGAAGACTTAGATTTACTGTAGTATTTCTTTGTCAGAATTTGTTATGTCTTTTTATGTGCACCAGTATTTTTATTACAATTGCTGTTTATTTTTCTTAGCGTTCTGATTACAGAGTTGAATAAGTTTTGAGTGGAATGTCCCAGTTCTATTTTCTCCGTAAACCGTGTTATTGTTAGTGTGCTATATTGCAGATTGTGAGGTTTATCATGGTGCATTTATTGCATTATAGCACAATTATCTGTATTGCTGTAAACATCACATAAACATTGATCTTCATAATGTAGACAGTCTTCACTCTATGACTGTAGGAATATAAGACTCCAGTGGTATTTGCATAGTAACTGCTTTTCTGCCTTCTACCACAAGAATCCATGAGTTCTCATGACTGTTTCATAGCTGCTCAGTTTAGAGTGATTGGTAGGGAGTTGGTGGCTCAAAGGGTACTACTCAAAATGTCTCCTGGGTTCTGAATAACCAGCAGACAAGTAGAACATTTGAGTTAATTGGATAATACTTATAGATTTCTTTCTGAAAATCGAATATATTATTTTTTCCAAGTATTTTAAGTGAAGGAAATAAAATATGGTATTTATGTTAAATTTTATTAGCATTTATATATGACCTTTGGTGTGTGAAGTGTTGTGGTAGAAACAGATGAGTAAAGGCACAGGCCCTGCTAGCCAGGAGTTACTTATTTCATCATTGATATCCATGTCGAAATTAGTTAGCTCAACAAAATATATTGGATCGCCCATGAGAATTCTTTTAATAATGCAAACTATAATTAATTTTTAATACTTTGTAATTTTAATTTTATGTTTGCTTAAACCAGTTGCAAAATAATCCTGTTTTTAGGATGAAGTCAAGACTTTTAGTGTAAAAGCCAATGTGACTCAAACTTTGTGTACCTGCTGCTGCTTGTCTGCCAGCATACAACAAAATCAGTGGATTAGAAAGCAAGATTTCAGTGGAGAAACTAAGACAGGATCAGTTATGATTAATTTTGTAGTTTGAGGTTTTTTCCATGAGCATGTATTTTAGTGATTGTGACTTCATATATGTTTTAGGATATAGGGGAACTACTTATGTCTACTTATTTTATAAAGTAATTTTTAAAAATACCGATTTTTTTGCCAGTGTCACATTTTATGAAATAGTTTCACTCTGATTCTTCACATGTACCTTTGACATTAATGTCTTTAACACTAAAGCTACATTTTGAGTCACCTGGCACGATTTTCCAGAGCTCATCTTCCTTCTCACTTAAGACTTTTGAGATAAAGCACTTTCACAGTCAGTGTATGATATTTGTATCTCAAGCCACAAATACATACACTGACCACTTTAATACACTTGGACTTTTCTGTTTTCCCCTATGTAGCTATCTATTGTTGATCTCTACAATGAAATTATTTACTAGATAGTTTTTAGAAGTGATCTTTAAATGGCTTGTTTACAACAACATCCAGTGCTTAGAATTGAAGGCTGACCATATCTCCAGGAATACATTTTTAATCTTGTTATATTTCTTTGCCTTAAAAAAAAAAAAAAAGCCCAAACATTCTGTCATGTGACTTTGATATAAACTTATATCCAGAACTTGCACTGTTTGGGGCTAATGTATCTTTCCCAAATAAGGAAGCTAACATAAGATGACTACCCTTTTTCTGAAGCATTTAGGGGGTGGGTAGCGTTGTTTACATTTGGTTGTATATGATATTTGACATCTATATGGAAATTCAGTTTTTAAGGAACTAATTTCTGGGCAAAATGCAGCTCATTTTAAAATTAGAAGTTCTTTCTCTAATTTCATCAAGACTGATGTTAATACAAATGTTCTAAAGCCTCAGCTAAAAAGGGTTTACCATTTTTCTCGGTTTTAATATTTTGGAATTTAATGAAAATCCAAAGCAAGCATAAGTGTAGTCTGTTTTTATAGCATGGCCTAAAATGTACCTTTTTTTAGATGTTATTTTTAGACTCATAAAGCAGAATTGATGGATAAATAAAAATGTCAGTTATAATTGATAGCCTTGATCTGTTTTGCTAAGTACTGAAATATATTAAATATGGTACCTATATTAATATATACTTATGTCTGATGTTAAGTGAGCAAGTATCTAGTGTTCTTTTTTTTCTTTTTTCTTTTTTTTTTAAATTTCAGAATATTATGGGGGTACAACACTTTGGTTATGTATGTTGCCTATGCACTGTCCAAGTCAGAGCTACAATCGTGGACGTTCAAACTGTGCGCCCCGCACCCATTAGGTGTGAGTTTCTCCATCCCCTCCACCCCCCTCCTACCTGCCCAACCCCTGATGAATATTATTTCCATGTGTGCACATAAGTATTGATCTAGTGTTCTAATGTTACTTCTGTTTACCATTGTTTCATATGACAGGATTATTATTATCTGTTGGATCTCACCCAAATATTAGAAGGAAGTTATTCAGCAACTGTTTTATTGAACATCTATAGTGTTCTTGGAACTGGGTTACATAAGCACCCAAAACAGATAATAATCTTTGCCATCTTGGGGTATTGTAAGGACTTTGGCTTTTGATCTAAGTGAAATGGGAGCCATTGGATGGTTTTGAACAGAAGAATGAAAAGATTTTACGTTTTAAAGGGAATTGGAATACTTAAAAAATCTGACTTTCAATTATGTGAGCTTAAGTTTTAGGCAATATATATGTATATATGTATGTGTACGTATTAAATTCTAGAAATATAAATGCATATATATTTCTGTATGTGCAAATACATACATATATATAAATAATTCAGACAAAATTTCATAATTTATTTGGTTAATGGTAGTCTATTAGAAATCCCCTGCTGTTGCTGCCTCCTATAGAGTATTACCTCTGATCAGGGGAATCAATGAGGACATGAAGTTAGTAAAAGCAAAGCTCTGTGCTTTCCTCTGAGAGAAAATACATGAGAAAGAAGGGCTTTCTTCTCTTGGAGATGGGGAAGAGGGTGCAGAAAGATATCAGTTTAATATATGCTTAATTAGAGTGCCTGTAACACATCCAGGAGGAAGTATCTAGGAGTTTAATAACAGAAGAACTGAAGCTCTGCTGAGAAGTCATTTAGGACAGAGAAGGATTTCAAAGTTATCAGTGAAGTAGATTGTGGTTAAAACTTGTGTTTATAGATGAAATTACCCTGGTATATAAGTTAAACAACAACAAAATTAACTTAGATGAAATGGACACATTCTGGGAAAGACAAAAACTACCAAATCTCACTCAAGAGTAAATAAGTAACCTGAACAATATTATATCATTATAGAAATTGTATTTCTCATTAAAAATCCTTCAACAAAGAAAACTCCAAGTCTGGCTGGCTTCGTGTGCAAATTATATGAAACATTAAAGGAAGAAATAATACCAGTAAAACAGTTCTACATACACTTTTCCAGAAAATAGTGAGGGATTACATTCCCTATCATATTATGCAATCAGCATTACTCTGATACCAAGACCAAGCCAAGCCATTATAAGAAAGAGAATCACAAACCAATATATATCATGAATGTAGATATACAATCCCAATAAAATATTAGCAAACAACTCAGCAATATGTAAACAAGATCATACCTCATGACCAAATGGCGTATATCCTAGGAATGTAAAGTTCGTTAGATGTTGAAAATTTCTTGACAAATACATTAATCACTGTATGAATCACTCTCAAACAAAAGATATATTATATATCATAGATGCAAAAAAAGGAACTTGACAGAATTCAACATGAAACACTTAGGGATGAATCTAAACTAATAAAGTATGTATATAGTTTATATGCGAGTACCCAAAAAATGACATCATAAAATCTAATAATAAAATCAAAATCCCACGTAGAGGGTTTTTTTGTTTTTGTTGTTTAAACTGACAAACTTTCTAATATCCATATAGAAAAGGTCCTAGAATAACCAAAGTAATTGTGAAAAGTAAGAACCAAATTGGAGACTTTTGAGACTTACTATAAAGCTATACTAACGAAGACAGTGTAATACTGATGAAAGTTTAGGCGCAGATTAGTGGAACAGAATAGAGCGTCAGATCCATAATATATGATCGTTTGACTTTTGACAAAGATGCCAAGGCAGTTTAATGGAGGAAATGTAGTCTTCTCAAGGAATGGTGCTGAAACATTTGCTTTTATGAAATGCTTTTATGAAAAGGAACTTCAACTCATGGCTTGCACTATATGCAAAAATTAACCTGAAATGAGTCATAAACCTAGATGTAAAAGTTAAAACAATAAAAGTTCTAGAAGAGAACATAAGAGAAAATCTTTGTGACTTTGGGCTAGGTAAGGCATTTTATATAGGGCACAAAAAACACAAATAGAAAAAATGACTATTTGGACTTTACCAAAATTAACTTTTTTTCTTCAGAAAATACTGACAAGAAAATGAAAAGACAAGCTCACAGCTTGGAGAAAATACCTGGAAGCCACTTGTCTGATAAAGGACTTGTATCCAGAATGCTTGTATATTAAGAATTCTCTCAACTTAATAATAAGAAAAGAAACAGCCTAATAAAAAATGAGGTTTTAAAATACACTTTGTCAAAAAAGATAACTGATTCCCAACAACAAACCAACCAACCAACCAACCAACCCACAAGGAAAGGTGTTTAACACCATTCACTAGCCATTAGGGAAATGAGGAGTAAAACCACAATGCTATATATTTTTTTTATTTCAAAGTATTATGGGGGTACAAATATTTTTGGTTACATGGATCACTTTTATAATGCTTGAGTCATGGTTATAAGCATGCCCATTACCCAGATAGTGTTCATTATACCCATTAGGTAGGTTTTCACCCGTCCCCTCCTCCCCACTCCCCCCTGCTTGATTTCACAGTGTGATTTGAATAGTATTTTATCCTAGTATAATTGGGGGGGGCTGAGAAAGGAGAGGAAGAGAAAACATAAAATACCAAATGTTAGTGAGAATCCAGAGCAACTGTAACTTTCATGCATTGCAGGTAAGAATGCAAAGTGGTACTGTAACTTGGGAAAGTCTGGCAGTTTCTTATCAATTTAAACATATACTTGTCATATGACCTGTCCTCTTATGTATTTACCTAAGAGAAATGAAAGCATGGCCACATAAAGCATTGTACTCAGATGTTCATTAGCTGAATAACTAAACAAATTGTAGTACATCCCTATGATAGAATACTATTCACCAATGAAAAGGAATGAACTGATGCATGCTACAACATGTATGAATCTCAAAAGCATTGTGTTTGAGAAAGAAGCTAGACCCAAAAGTCTGTGTGAGTCCATTTCATTCTGGAAAAGAAAAAAAGGAAAGTAACAGAAAACAGAACATGGTTGATAGGGGCAGAGGTGGTAGATGATTGCCTACAGAGGGACAAGACAGACATTTTTGAGTATTAGAAATCATGTTTATCTTAATTGTAGTGGTGATTATATAATTGTATATGTTTTTCAAAAATCACAGATTTGTACAGCTAAAAAAGCGTGAATTTTACTCTGAATTATACTTCAATAACTCTCATTTCCAAAAAAAGGTTATTGGATGCAGAAGGAAAGGAATGAAGGAAGAGAATGTAATATTTTCCTGATTTTACTTCTTGAGAAAACAAGCAGTTGCCTTAACTGAGTCTTAACTATATTTGATTTTGATACCAAGAATTTTTTCTTTCATTTAAAAATAATTAGGTTGCATATGCATACTTTCAACTGTACTACATACACTAGCAAGTTAATTCTATATATCTCAAAACACTACAAATTGTTGTAACTCTCTTGGAATTTTTGGTAGAAATATGGAAGTGGTTAGGTAATTCTTAATGGTTTTCTTTGAAAGTCTAAAGAAGATCTCCCCCCCTTAATTATTTGCTAAAATCACGTAATAAAAAACTATAGTCATTTTTTAAAGGTAAGCAATATAGAAGGGAAGGGACTAAGTAAAAAGGTAAAATTCCCTCTTTGATTTCATTCTTTAATTACCACTGTTAATAACTTGGGTTTATCCAACTTGAATTTTTTGTGTGCATTTTTGCACATTTATATATTTTGTTTTTCTTTTTAAATCAAATGGGTATATACCATGTTCGTTTTGCTGCAGCTTATTTTTCCACCTAATGTAATGTGGAGATTACATGAATATTCATATGTTCATTTGGTAAATATGTTTAAGTACTTAATGTTTAAGGCACAATTCTAAATGCAAGGGATAGAGCAAGAAACAAAATAGGGCCCCTGCCTAGGTGAACTTACAGTCAAGTGAGAGGAAGGTAGTAAACAAATTGGGAGGAAAATGTCATTATTAATAAGTTCATGAAGATAATGCAGGCAAAAGAGATGAAGTGTGATGGGACAGAATGAGCAGGGCAGATACATTAGATAGCTGTGGTGTAGGACTTTATATGTAGATTCACTTTATTCTTGAGATAGCTATTTATTATTCTGTGTATGATTTTTTAATCATTCTATTGATGAGCATATGGATTATTTGTAGTTTTTTATATTATAATCAATATTGTAATGAACAAAGTTTTTTGCTTACGTGTGCAACTATTTTTTATACTAAATTCCTCAAAAGAAAATACTGTTGATTTTAGATTCTGCCAAATATTCCTTCAAAACATTAGATATTATTTGTCCATGGGTGAAAAATACCTCATTTTAATTTGTATTAACCTGATTCTCAGTGAAGTTGAGCATATTTATTGGGCATTTGTATTTCTCCTATAAATTGCACACTACTGACAACATTTTGCCCATTGAGGTACTTGTCTTTTTCTTAGTGAAATTTAAAAATTTCTTTATAATTCTCTTTATATTGTACACATTATGTTTTGTAATATTTTTTCCTAACTTGTCAATTTTTCTTATATTATGGCATTTTTGGACTTTAATTTTTATATGGTCAAAGTCTGTCAGTCTTTTCTTTCCTAGCCTCCAGGTTTTGTATCTTTCCAGAAAAGCCTTCTTATGTACAGTATTATAATGAGTTAGTCTGTTATATTTTCTTCTACTACTTATTTAGTTTTATTTATGTTTCCAGTAGATTTTACTTCATCTGGATTTTTTTTTTTTTTTTTTTTTTGGTGTATTCTGTGGTAGAGGCCTAACTATTTTTTCCAGCTTTGTAGCCATTCTCCCAAAATTAAGTGTTGTCTTTTTTCCCACTGATTTGAAATACTACTTTTATCACATTTTAAAAGTCCCAAATATATATGTTCTGGATTCAGTATTCCACTGTTTTGATTATTGTCATTTTATGTTATATTTGAAATCTGGTAGGGTATCCCTTTCCATTGTCTTTTTCAAAAAAATTTTTGGCAATTTTTGTGTATTTTCTCTTCCAGATGAACTTTAGAATCAACATATCAAGTTCCATTAAAAATCCCTTTGGGATTTTGATTGGAAGTGCATTGAATTTACAGATTAATTTGGGGAGAATTGACATCTTTACACTATTGAATCTTCCCATCCAGGAACATGGTATGCCTCTCCATTTCTTCAGGTGTTTTTTTGTTATGTCCTTTAGTAAAGTTTTGTAGTCTTTTTTTCCATGTAGGTCTTAACACTTTACCTGTTAGGTATATTCCTGGATATCTTTTAGTTTTTGTTATTATTGTGAATTACATCTTTTCTTCCATTGTTCAGTTTATTTTCTAATGGGTTATTGCTATTATATAGTAAAGCTGTTGATTTTTGTATTTTGATCTTACAGTATACTTACTTTTCAGTTGATTCTCCTGAAGTTTCTGGAAGGGTGATTATGTTTCTTGCACATGATGGCATTTTTGTTGTTTCCTTTTCAGTATGTATTTATACTTATAGGGTTTTGGGTTTTGGTTTTGGTTTTTTTGTTTGTTTAGGTCTTCTGGTCTTATTGCATTGGTTAGGTTTCTGGAACTGTTCACTATTAGTTCTGATTTGGATGACATCTTCCTGATTTAAGTTGAATGTTTCTAAGTTTTAAACTTTTACAGTTAGATGTATCTTAGATTTTTAGTAGAATACTCTATCATGAACAAAAGTTTCCTTCTTGGCTTCACACGTATTTTTATGGCAGTGGATATTATGTTTAATCATATACTTTTGTTGGGATATGGTATGTGTTCTTTTTCACTTTTAATATTTTAATGTGGTGAATTGCATTAATGCTTTACTAATGTTGGTCATGATGTGTTTTGTTTTTAATATTTGTTTGATAAATATTTATTTGGATATTGCTTTGGGCCAGGGACTGTGTCACACACTAGTGATAGTGCTAAGTCTGAAAGGTTTCTTTCTTTCTTTCTTTATATGGAGAAGAGAGATAATAACCAAGTGTCCAAGAACAAAATAATTTCAGGCTGTGATAGTACTTACGGACTAAATAAAGAGGGTGGTGTAGTAGAAAGATTAGGAGAGAACTTCCTTTGATAGTATCATCTGAGAAGGTAAAATATAAAGTAAGACCTGAAGAATGAAAACTTTGGGAAAAGCATTCCAGGCAGGGAAAATCACTGCTTCTGTATGTAAAGATGATTCTGTTAATTAGTGTTTAGTGTTTTCTTTAATCCCTTTTTTTGCAGTTGTCATGTGATACTCTTTTATACTGCTACTGAATTTAATTGCTAATGGTGTGTTTTATTTAGACTTTTTGGTTTATTGTTGTTGTTGTTATTCCTGTTCAGGTTTGTTAATAGGGTTATTTATGATAAGCATGGGAGTTTTCCCATATCTGTATTCTGGGCTTTGTAAGTAAAATGATAATGCTCTATTTCTTTAACATTATAACAATGCTGTTTACATTTGGTAGAAATTACCTCTAAATCCATTTGGGTTCGGTGCTGTTTTGAAGAGTTAGATCTATGACTCCCTTAAGATTTCTTCAATGGACATATTCTACTTAGGTTTCCTACCTTTTCTTGAGTTAATTTTGATACTTTTTTCTAGAAAACCATCCATTTTGTTTAGACTTTTACATTTATTGATTTATAGTTATACATGATTTTCCAATTTTAATAATTCCTTATGTTTTCTCTCTCATTTTCCATAATCATACTTGCTGAAGGCTTCTCTCTTCTTTCTAGACTTACCCAAGAAATATTTTTTAGTTTACTAATTACACCCATATCTCTTCTCAATTTTTTCGTTTCTATTTTTATCATTATTAATTATATTGATGCATTTTGATTTGTATTTTATTTTTGAAGTCTTTTATTTGCTTTAATTCTTGGGTTCAAATGAATACATTTAAGGGTCCAAATTTTTGTTTAAAGACAGCTATGGCTAAATCTCATAGGAATTATATGTTCATAATTTTAATTTTCGTTTCCTCTGTAATTTGAGAGTTAATTAGTAAGATTTTTTTCTTTTTAAAATGTTCAAGTAGAGTATCATCCTTTTATTAATTTTTAGTTTCTTTTAGCTTTGCAGGCCAAGAATATAAGCTTATATAATTTCTTCTTTTTGAAATCTGTTGAGATTTTCTTTTTTTCTTCAGGTGTGGTTAGGTGTTTGTTTTAAAAGACTGTATTCTCTGTTCGTGATATACTAAGTTCCAGTTCACTGTGAAATATAAGTATTACAGTTAACTAATTATATTTCTAAATCCTCTATATTTTTGCATAATTACTTGCTCTCCATTTTTTGAGATAGGTATATGGAGTTTCTCACTATGTTGTATAGATTTTTCAGTTGTTTATATTTAGCATTTTTGCAATTTTATATTAGCATTTTAGATGTCTCTCTTATCATAGCATATATAATAGCATACATACAGGTTTTTTCCTTTTTTTTTTTATTAACCCAATCTGTGTTTTCTTTTTTTAAATCAGAGAATTTTTTTCTGACTTTTATATTAAGTTGGTCTTCTGGTTTTGTTTTTTTTTTCTGACATTGAAGATTATGGTGAAAATGAAATTGCTTCAGCCTCCCCCTTCCCTTTTTTCCTTTACTAATTTATTGATTTTTTTTCTTTTGGTTTTTTTCCTTCCCAGTTTGGAAACTGTGTGTTTTATTTCTGTTTTGCAGGCGTTGAATTAACTTAAATTGTATCTAGTTGCTCCCTTTCTCTGGAACATAGGCCTTTGGCATTATGTCATTTCTATCCTGGCTTTTTAAATAATCTGAAACCTTAATAATATGTCTATGTTATAGTATACTTCTACCTTTTTAACTTTAAGGAATCATTTATTAACAATTACCTGAGATATTAAAGATACATTAAACTGGTTTCTTTTCTAGCTAATTAATCTTGTGATTCTAAAACTAGCTCTTTCTTGGATTCATTTTTCTTCTTGAAGGGATACTTTCTCTAAATTCAGAAAATGTTGGTGGTTTTTAAATTTCAAAGTTCTTACATACCTAAAAAATTATTTTATTTTATAGTTTGGGATTTTACTTTCAAAATAACTGTGCTTCAGAACTTTTAATCACACAGTTGTCTTCTAGCATCTAGTGCTGTATTTAGGAAGTCTGATATCAATCTGATTTTTTAATTCTCTTAACAGGTCCCCCACCACCACTATCCTGGAATTTTTCTAGATTTTATATCCTTAGAATTTTGAAATTTCACCATGTTTATGACTATAGGTTTTATATTGTGTGTATTGATGGTGTGTTTTAAAGCCATCCCATAAGAATATTTGTATTCTGAGGCTATTTTTATGACAATTGATACATAATGATAATACCAGAAACAAGTTAAATTCATAATTAAATTGCTACTACTGAATCCTACTATTGATACAGAGTTTAGGGGGAATTTTTGAAATGCACTATGACTTTAATTCTGTTACAGAAAAATCCATTTATAAACTCTAGATTTGAGAATTCCATAGAATTTTGTCTCATTTTAAACATAGTTTGTCCACTTTATAAAGTTTATAGTTAATGTTAAAAATTTCATATTGGAGTGTTATGTTAGTAACTTCATACTGAGTTGTTGCAGGCAAGTAAGCACTTTGAAGCATAAGAAAGGAAGTCATGTTCTGTGTAAGCTCTATGAACAAGGCTGTGTTAACCATTATATCACTGATTCTTAACATATTCCTAGATCATAGTAGTTGCTTAATTAACATTTATTAGATGGATAGATGGTTATGAATGAAGGAATGTAGGAATAAATCAGAAGTTTTTTATAGACTTTTTTTTTTTTTTTTGGAGACAGAATCTCACTCTGTCGCCCTGGCTAGAGTGCCGTGGCGTCAGCCTAGCTCACATCAACCTCCAATTCCTGGGCTCAAGTGATCCTCCTGCCTCAGCCTCCTGAGTAGCTGGGACTATAGGAGTATACCGCCATGCCTGGCTAATATTTTCTATTTTAAGTAGAGATGGGGTCTTGCTCTTGCTCAGGCTGTTCTCGAACTCCTGAGCTGAAGGGATCCTCCCACCTAGGCCTCCCAGAGTGCTAGGATTACAGGCGTGAGCCACCCAGCCCGGCCTTTTATAGACTTTTTGAAAGCTAAATTATCTTTAGTTGGGTTCACTTTAGTTTTATTTACTTTAATCTCACTTTAGTTTTATTTACTTTAATCTCAGCATACCATAATGAATCATACTGTTCATTGACATTCTTTTTATAAGAAAGACTTTATTTCTTTAAATGGGTTTTTATTTTACTTCATTTTATAAGATTTTAATCTTATGTAATCAGTGCTCTGTGACTTTACTGAATTATTTAATAATTTACTCTTTATTAAGGATTGTAATATTTTACCAAAGTTTACCCTTATTTAAGACTATAAAAAGTACAGACCAAAGTAGTTTTTATTAGGTTTCAGGGCCATGTGCAAAAGAGAATAAATTATGATAACTCTATAATTATGAATTTTTTAATTTTGTGTATAATAAGTCTGTGCTTATCAGTATTCAGAGAACTAAGAAGAGCAAGTTACCATGTTTTTCTGGGCTAGTTTGATAGACATAATGTAAACTATTAAGAATTCATTCAGTCACTGTTGTAAAAATATTATAGATTTAAGTTAGTTTCTGAACATTTGTATTCACCTTTTTATGTGCAGCTTTTTAATGTCTTCTCATATGCAAAAGATATTTTCATAATGATAAATAATACCAAGATTCAGAAACTGTTGTTGCCTTGAATTATGTTTACATAGCCTGTGCTTTGAATATCACTGAGTAAGTGATCTGAGTTATGTAATTCAGTCCACAATGATGGCCTCAAGTCATGTTGTTTCTAATGAACTTTTATTGTTTTGTAAGTAAAGTAGTATTAATTATGGATGTATGTCTGTAAACCCACTTTATGTCATTGAAATGCCAAAATTGGTCATAAAAATCAAACACATTTACCAAAAGTAAAATTTAAAAAAAATATAAAAAATTCATCATAAATATGCTTTTGGGGGGATTTTTCTGCGTTGACTGGATTTATTAAGAGATCTTAATATTTTAAGTATGGCAAACTTTGGATTGAAGATACCTTCTTTTCCTGGAGCAAGTGTGGGAATTCTTTGTTCTAAAAAACACTTATAATATAGTCAAGATTTAGATTACCTTTCTTGATATGTAGATTATTGGTTTAAAATTTAGATCACCACTTTAAAATTCAGTGATAAATGGACAGAGTAGTTTCCAGAACAACAAAAACAGTAGTGAATTGGTGAGATGGTTGGGATGGAGAGTGTTGAATGTCAGGAAGTCCAAATTTTTAGCTTGCCAGCGTTCTAATTTTTTAAAGTATGTTTATCCTCAGAAACTGACCCTTTTTTCCTATTCTCACCTAACATAATCTTGCATTTGACATACCAAAGTAAGTTCTTAATTGTTTTTTTTGGTCTCTGGTGTCACATCTATCCAAAACCATCTTTTACATGGTTTCTAATTACCTTCCTACGACACTGATTATTTGCCTGAATGCTTAAATCCTTCAATAACTTACAGTATAAATTCTGAACTTCTCAGCACGGTATTGAAAGGCTCCATGTTTCTTAGGCCTCATTCCTTTTACCACTCTCATTGAGAATTGTTTTCTCCTCCCTCTGTACAATCACTGTATTAGTATCTTTTTAAGCACTATTTTTCAAGGTTTTTGATATTTGCTGCACATAGAGTTGCCTTTCTGTGTTTTATATTTATGGAAGGCATTGATTATAATAAAATCACTTTGTATTTCTATTCTCCAGTGGCTAGCCTACTGTTTTGAATGCAGCATGTAATTGGTGCTGAATGTTTGTGGAGTTTGTATGCATGATGTCCAGTTAATCAAAATGTACTATTTCCTTATCCTTTGGAATAAATACCAGTTTATTAAACTACAGAAGGAACTATTCTTCTCTAATATGGCAGTGATTATGTATCTATTTTGAGGAGTAGCTTGAAATGTGATGCTGATCAGTTGGTCCTGATGGCCCTGCACTTCCAAATTTCCATTTGACTTTGTATTTTGAGTATGGAAGGATTTGGAGTACTGCTAATGGTATAAACAAATCCATTCAGTTCTGACCATTGTTAAAAGACACTGGTTTTTATTATTAAGTGTTTGTATTAAGTCAGGCTTACTTTGGAGAGAAAGTGAAAAATAACTTTAATTACTTCAGAAATCTAAGTAGTATTACTGTTAAAAATATATATATATATTTTTTTAACAAAAGCAACCTCTGCAGTAAATATCACTTTTAGTCTTTCAAAACTAAAAGGATTTAACATGCATCTAAGTATAGAGACTAGTATAACTTCTGTATTATATCTATATCTCAGATTTAACATTATCAAGAGTTTGCCACACAGCTTTGTTTTCCTCAAGTGTTTTATGGCAGGTTTCTAACACTACTCCTATATACTGCAGTATGCATGTCTAAAAGATAAGGACATTTTCTTACATAACCAGAGTAATTCCTTTATATTACCTAATACCTAGTTCATATGCAGATTTCTTTACTTGTCTTGAAAATGCCATTTTTACAATTGGCTTGTTTGAATTAGGATTTAAGTAAGTTCTATATTATTTTGCTGGTTATGTCTCTACAGTCTTTTTGATTTAGAACAAATCTTACTCTTTTTAAAATTTTTTGTTCCTCTTCTACTTACTTGAAGAAAATGGTCAGTTGTACTATAAAATGTTCCATATTTTAGATTTGTTTTTATGTTTAGCTTCAGTTTAACTCAGTGCTTCTCAACCTCCTCACTCCCCCCAGGGTTTGTTGTTGTTGTTGTTGTTGTTGTTGTTTCTTTTCTCTTCCAAGGGGGCATTTGGCAATGTCTGGAGATATTTTTGGTTGTCACAACCTGAAGGAGGATTGCTACTGGTATCTAGTGAGTAAAGACCAGGGATTCTGTTAAATATCCTAAAGTACACAGGACAGCCCCCCAAAACAAAGAATTATCTGGCCTAAAATGTCAATAATACCTACGTTGAGAAATACTGCTTTATCTTGTCCCTGTATTTGCCTTATTATTTTTTGTATACTGTAAGTTATTTCTAGAGGTTCAAAGTCTCTACTAGATTATTGTTTATTTGGGGGGGGGGTCAAGAATACTTCATAGGAGGTGCTGTGTATTTTATGTTGCATAAATCAGGGGCATATAATGTTTGATTGTCCCACTTTTAGTAGTTAAACTATGGGTTCAGGTAGTGATAGCCTGATCCCTAAATGTAGAGTTTAAAGTCACCTTTTCTATAGCAATGTGAAAGTTCAATTCTTTATTACTCCACCATTGAATTTTCTGGTGGAAAGAATATTGAACTAGTTAATTGGACAGCTGGTCTCTTGGTGCTCGATATTTAGAAACCTGCTATTTAAACAAGGGTCCTTGTACTTCTTTTTTCTCATCTGTAACAATGAAATGAACCTGGTGATTTCTAAGGCTTTTGCTTTTTGATGGTTCTTTATATTAGATAAGAATTTGAGGCAGAAGCATCATTTTGTAAAATATCCAGCTGGTTAAAACAACACATCCAAAATACTTTAAATACAACTTAAATTGTCAAGCTTTAAATATTTATAACTTTGATAGACTTTTTTTTTCTCTTGGAATAAATTTAATAAGGACATCTTTTTCCTCTGTTTCTCCTCTCTTCATGGAAGTTACTTATACATTTCATTTAAATAAAATATTTATTTGAATTTCTTATTCAGACCATTTTTAATGCGTTTTATGTTCCAGAACTTGGTTGTGATTCAAAATGATTTTTTTTTCTGTAGAACTAATATAATAAACATGAGTTGGTTTTCAAAGGGAAAATGCATTTCAATTTTTAATCTGAACTACTTTAACTGGGGATGTGGTAGAGACATATAGGCCCATAATTTGGTTTAGATTTTAATAACGGATTACTTACTTTTGTGTGTTTATAAGATTGCATCTCTTTATGTCAATCTTTCTCTACTCGTGACACAATGTAGCACAAGATTTTTCCAGCTGGAAAGAGAGGAATTGATATTGAGGGAGGAAGTTCTCTTCTTCCTCTCTGAACTCTTATAACTCTTTTTTTCTCCCATTACCTTATACACTTTCTACCTTATATGATTTTTCATTTGTACAAACTCTCCTAGATAGTAGGGTTGTTTTTACATATCTCTGTATCTCCCATAGTAATAAGCAGTATCTCTTGCATATAGAATGTTTGCAACGAATGTATGTTTAATAAATCAGTGAAGATAGCATTTTGCCCTACCTGCTATCTAAAGTAAGATTTCTTTGTATCTCCTATAAAATCTATAAAGTATACCTTTGAATTCATTTATTGTGATTACTCCTTCTCCTCCAAATACACTAGAGCCTTTTAGAATCTAAAAGGGAAAGATCTCAAAATCATCTGGTAAATTTCACCTTCTTTACATGTTCTTTTGTTTGTTCAGTAGTTGTTTGAGTCCTGACAGTGTGTTGAGCATACTTTTAGTGTTTGGGTGTTCATCAGTAAGCCAAACGAGACTTTGTTTTCCTGTAGTTTAGAAAGACAATAAATGTATTTATATACACATACCATATATATAATATTCATGTGTGACAAATCTATGAAAAAATTAGGCAGAACAAAGGTCTAGAGATAGAGGTGGTTGAGAGACTTGCTTAGGTCCCACAGGTAGCAGCTGAAGCAGTCCTGGTACTTAGGCCTTGAGATCCTAGTAGTATCCCTGAAATTAGCTGCTCCTTCATTAATCTTAGACTGGGGAGGAAATAATAGATATTCATTCCTATTCTTTTCTTTCATCCTGATAATATTCCCCTTTTTAAAGCTCTCTATAAGAATTTCAAAGTCATTTGACTTTACTGTTTTTTAAGTTATCAAATTTGCATATAGTAAGAATAGTGGGCTTAAAAATCAACATAAAGAGGCTGGGCACTGTGACTCACTCCTGTAATCCTAGTACTCTGCAAGGCCTATGCCGGAGGATTGCTTAGGTCAGGAGTTTGAGACCAGCCTGAGCAAGAGCAAGACCCAATCTCTACAAAAAAATAGAAAAAAAAAAAAATTAGCCAGGCATGATGGTGCATGCCTGTAGTCCCAGCTCCTCAAAAGGCAGGAGGATCGCTTGAGCCCAGAAGTTTGAGGTTGCAGTGAGCAACACCACTGTACTCTACCTGGGGTGATAGAGCAAGACTTTGCCTCAAAAAACAAAAAATCAACATAAGAATTTTTGTGGAGAAGTTTAAAGTCAATAAGAAAGCAAATGTTTCTGTACATAGTATCCCTCATTAAGAGACTGAAATGCAATTTTCTTAGTAAATTTTCTCTAGGCTTAGTTTGTGATAAAATATGGCATAGGGGACTTTATGTCAGAAAATCACTTTTGATTGAAATTTAATACCTTCTATGATCTAACTTCTAACCTTCTGACTTTTCCTACAGTATACCATCTGTTCTATCATATAGAAATTTTATACTTGTCTGCCAGTGCCATATTCCTTTTTTTTCTCCTGTTATTCAAATCAGTTAATTTGGTCAAAATCCTTTCATATTATATTTTTTTGCATGCATTGTCTTCTTTGAACAGCTTTAGCAACTCTGATCTTTACTTTTGATTTGGCAGTTAACTAAACACTGTTCTTTGAGGTCTTTTGCTTTCTAAAACTTTAATTTAAAATATTGTATTATTTAATTTTTCATCTGTTTATTTTACCTATGTTTATTTTCTTACATTTATTTTCTTTGTTTACTTTGTCTTCTCTTATTGGATTGAAATGATGTAGATATTTTAACAGAAAATATCATTGAGAAACAACTTTTTCTTTAGAAAGATTAATTTCTGGCCATGTTTGATGATAGGAAGACGTATTTTTTACTGCTATAGTTTTGAATCACACCTTGCTAAGGCCAAACCATGCCCAGAAGTCTACTTCCTATACTGTCATCTTCCTAAAGTGTAACACTTTAATTAGTTAGCCGCTAAGATTCATGTTTTATCATATTTGCTACTGCCTTTAAGAATAACTAAAAATGGTTCTTGTATTTTTTCTTATCTCCATCTTCTTGTCATCTTAACAGTTGTTATTGATTGATTAAAGCACTGCAAAATTTGATGAAATTTAAAAAATATTTATGGAGCTATTTTCAGAGTGTTCTATGCCTATTTGTATTTGAAATATTAGAAATGTCAAATGTTATCTCATGTTAAACTGCGTTAGTTTAATGGAACTTTGGAGAGAAACATATTATTTCTTACCAAATTTAACATTTAATGTTAAATGTATTGATTAAATACAGTAGTATGCCTGGTTACTTGATTGGTGACTTTCAAAGATGGAACAATACAGAGTTTCTGGTGTTAAGATGGTTAGGAATTTATTCATTAAGGTGTTTTTCTTACTCTTGACCTTCTGGATACTAGGCATGAGCATGATTGTATTCTGCATTATTAATTACTTTTATATCTATTTTAGTTATTACAGTGTTAGAAGTACCTTAGATTTTGGAGATAAATTTCCTCTTATCATATTAAATAGTGATATTTTATATAATATCAATTTTTATCAGCAAACCGAAAAGAATATATTTTAGTACGTATTTGTAAGTAGCACTGTGTTAAGGGATGTCAAAACAAAACTTTTCCTCATGTCTTAGGAATTTGTTATTTTCTAATTCTTTAAATTTTTAAAAATTATATCTGGTACATTTATTGTCAGTGGTTCTCAACATATGATATGTAGACCCCTCAGGGTCCCAGAGACCATTTCAAAGTGTCCAACAGGTCAAAACCATTGTTATCATAACAATAAGATGTTATTTGCCTCTTTTACTGTGTTCACGTTTGCATCTGATGGTGCAAAAGCAGTGGTAGGTAAAACTCTCTGGCTCCTTAATCAAGGCCATGGCACCAAACTGTACTAGTTTTATGGTACTCCTCATTGCCGTGCACTTGCAGTTAAAAAAAAAAATGAAAAGCTGGTTCCAGTTTAAGAATGCTCTTGATAAAGCAATAAAATTGTTAATTTTATGAAATCTCCACTTTTGAATGTATGTCCTTTTAAAATTGCTCTGTGTAACAAAATGGGAAGTACACATAAAGCACTTCTGCTGCTTATACAAAAGTATGGTATTTGGAGGAAAAGCCCTTTTGCTATTTTTTGAGACGTGAAGTTAGTTAATTAGTCACTTTTTTTGGTGAAATGTCATTTTTACTGTAAAGTATAACTGAAAACTACAGTTATCAAACTTGGGTATTTGGTAAACATTCTTAAAAATGATTGAAGTGAGCCTGTGACTTTAAGGAAAACAATCAACAATACTTATTGCCAGTGATTAAGTTTTCAAGCACAAATTAGAATTTTGGAACTTGTTTTTGCCTAGGCTTGACAGCTTTCCAGTACTTAAAGACTTTTCTGATAAAAT
This sequence comes from Daubentonia madagascariensis, assembly GCA_023783475.1. NCBI lineage: Eukaryota > Metazoa > Chordata > Mammalia > Primates > Daubentoniidae > Daubentonia > Daubentonia madagascariensis. Next base: position 3,280,940 of record JAKFHU010001268.1, on the reverse strand, counting down.
CAGTGGTGATATTAATGAATGTGATTTTTTGACGTGGTAGTTTAATTTCTAAAATGGTAAATATCAGTAAATATATCCCTTATATGAAGTTTTGGGAGCTCAGTACTTTATAAGTGTATAATGGAGTGCTGAAAGCAAAACATTAAAAAAACTGCTGATTTAGATCTTCTGTCAAAGTCAAAGGTTTCACAGCCTAAGCATTAACCTCGTAACCTCATATGTACCTCATAACCAAATCGAAATGAAAGAGAATACATATGATTTTTAGTAAGCAAATTTAGAATGCTTATGAGTAATAAATTCTTAAATTCTTCTACAAATGTAATTTTCTTCTTTAGTTAAGCAGTGGGCTTAAATAGCCCATTGAATTTATTTGAGCTTGCATTGTATTTACCATAGATAATTATGTTAAAATATTTTTTCTCTCCCCTTTCTTTTTCTTCCGTTTACTTCTCTTCCCTCTTTCCTTTTCTCCTTTCATTTCTCCCTTTCCTTCCTTTCTTTGTATTTGTTTTCTAGGTGGAGTCTTTCATTTTGGATCAGGATGATTTGGAAAATCCAATGCTGGAAACGGCTTCCAAGTTGCTCTTATCAGGTACTGCTGATGGTGCAGACCTCAGGACAGTAGATCCAGAAACACAGGCTAGACTGGAAGCTTTACTAGAAGCTGCAGGTATGTCTACAAACTGTACATAGTACTAAGTCTACCTATTATCCAAAGTTATACATAAATCTAACTAAAGCTCTTATTATAAATGAATGATCTTGCATATTTAGTATATGATGCTATTCATAAAAGTTAATTGACTGCTTTTCTAGAGAATTACATGGAGCATTTTATTAAAGCATATTTAAATTTTCATTACCAGAGTAAAATCCACTTGCTGCAGTTGACCTTATAGAGACTTCTTATACAGTTATTTTCATTATTCATGAATTTTGTATTTGTAAATTTGCCTACCTGCTAAAATGTATTTGTAACCACAAAGTCAGCACTTGCGGTCTTTCATGGACATGCTCAAAGCAGCAAAACATTTGAGTTCCCAGCTGAGGTTGAACAAGGTTGAACCTTCTTGTTTCAGTTCTCATACTGTAAACAAGAGTCCTTTTGCACTCTATTTAGTGCCACGTTTTCCACATTTTTGTGCTTTTTGTTGGTGATTTCACTGTTATCACATTGACTGCCACACTAGAAAAAAAATTTTCCTTGGAGCCACAGTGTTTTATTACGAAAATAGAATAAAAACTTCGAGGACCCCTTCTAATTTAATGAAAAAATTGTTATTTTTTATTGTTTTCTGTTTTTTCAATAAAATGTAATATAAAAACTTAAAAAATTAGTAATGTAAAAAGTAATGTGAAAACTTGAAAAATAGTTCATAAGGACAAAGTGTTTTTCTTGACTTGTCAGGCTTAAGTGTAATTTAAAGGTAAACATAAATAGAAAAATGAAATTTATTGACTTCTATTCATCTAATCCATGTTTTTAGAATTAAATTGTCAATATTAATGATAACAATAAGAACATCAAGTAAGATTTTCACAGACGAACTGTAAGGTTTTGCCTAGGTTTTGCTTCACAAATCCCCGGGCTCAAAACTAGCCTGAGTTAAATACAACTCACATGGCAGTTAATGTGTTAAAATGGTCCCCAAACATAATGCTGAAGTGCTGTGCAGTGTTCTTAAGCATGAGATGGCTGTGATGTGCCTTATGGGGAAGTGATGTGCTTTATGGGAAAATGCGTGTGTTAGATAAGCTTTATTCAGGCATGAGCTATAGAGTGCTGTTGGCTGTAAGTTCAACGTTACTGAATCAACAATATATGTTAAATAAGGTGTATTTAAATGGAAACACACATAAAAGAAGGTTACGTGTTAATGACAGTGATGTGACCAGAGATTTGTAGTAACAACCCTGTATTTCTCCCAGGAGCAATGGTTCAGTACAGTATTCACTAATTCACTGTGCCTAGCAACTCCACAGAACATAACTACAATGAATAATGAGAATTCACTGTGTATAATCTGCCCCCCCTGCCACTTTTTTGTTATAGACTGTCTTTTGAAAACTTGTAATGGGAATCATTACATTTTTGTAAAGTGTATCATCATTACATTGTCCCCATGGGAACAATGTTTTAATTAGGGATTATATACATAACCAAAGATTTAGCACTCTCTCTCTATATATATATACCTTAAATATAAGGGGATAATAACTCTGAATCTCTATGATCATTTTAAAAACCATATGAAGACTAATTTTTCATAGTTGAAGAACCCAGATGCACTATGTATTGCACGTGCAATGCATGTAAACTACTACTTTATTATAGCATAAAACTCACCTATTACTGTTTATTAATCCTTTCAATAAACATCTTGTAACACAGCATTTAAATAGTTGAAGGATTCATGGGTAAACTTGATTTCTATCTTGGGTAAAATTCTAGAATGGATTGTTAAAGGGATCTTAACCTGAAACATAGTAAGGGCATGTGCAAGGTCCTGTTTTTGAGTATAGAAAACTATTTGTACAGAATAGTAGAGACATAATTTACCATCTGCCAGACATTTGATGTTGCTATAGAAGTTTATGAGAGAGAAATGAGGATTATGAAATTATTTGAAAAGATTATTATGTCATAAGAGGAACAGGGAATATTTCCCCTGAAGACAGGAAAACTAAGATTGCATATGGTGTTCTTCAGATGCTTAGAAAACTATCATATAGAAGAGGAATATTTGTTTTCTGTGGCCCCAAGAGGCAGGACCAGGTTCAAAGGTGGTACATGGAAATATTAATAGATTTCAGCTGAAAGGATTCTGATAGTTGCACATTTTTCTCACCTCTGTATTTATTCCCATTTTTTTGTTTTCTTTACAGTAGCTAACAAGCTAGCCTCCCCCATTTCTCCCTCCCTTCCTCCCTCCTCCTCTTTCACTTCTCCTCTCCCTTCTTTTTTTATTTCCTTCATTTTAAAAAATATTTATTTATTCCTAATAGGGAGTTATATTTTGTTTATGTTTTTTAATTAGAGGAAGAAAAAGATCAAGCCATATGTCAGAAGCAATTTATATTTTTTACAAAAAGCATAATCCAGTCATAAAATAGAGGGTCACAAAGTGTTAGACTGAACTGATCATGAAGAAGTATATATTTCCTGTGTACTACAAACAACCAGAATCTCTTGAACAGTTCCCCAAAGCTGTCTAACATCAAAAATTAATCAGTCAGTTTAGGATCCATCAGCAAATTTAGGATACCTCTGTCCTTCGTTTTTTTAATGAAAAATTTCACACACAAACCTAGAGAAAGAATAGTACTCTCTATGTGTCCGTCATCCAGCTTCAGCAGCCATTATTGTATAGGCAATCTTGTTTCATCTTTACTCATTATAACCACCTTGCTGATACCCCCACCCACATTAATTTAAAGCAAATCTAAGCATCGTCATTTTATATATAAATACTTCAGTATATATCTCTAAAATAAGAATGTTTGGAGAGAAATATAGCCATAATACTATTGTACATCTAAAGAAAAAATAATAGTAATTTTTATCACCAAACACCCTGTCAGTGTTCAGATTGATTTCCCCAATTATTTCATATTGCCTTTTCACAGTTGATTTGTTTGAATTAGGATCCAAACAAAGTTCACATATTTTTAAATGGTAATTATTTTTAAGTATCTTTAATTATAAGAGTTCCTTTTTTTTTTCCCTATTTATTTGTTAAAGAAACTGAGTTATTTGTCCCACTTTATGGATTTTGCCAGTTACACCTCTGTGTATTGTATTTCCTATAAATTCAAATCTGGATACTTGACCAAATTAAAATTTATTCTTTTTTTGGCTAGAGTAGTCATTTATGGTGCTGTATGTTTCTTTATGTATCACATAGGTACTGTTGTCTGGTTGCTTTTTTTGTGATGTTGAGATTGAATGGGATTTAGCTATCCAATACCTTTCTTGAGAAAGGATGCTTGAGAGATGAAATTTTTTGAGACCTTGTCTGAAAATGCCTTTCTTACTATTCTCTTAGTTGATAGTTTAACTAGGTATATAATTCTAGTTTACAAATCACTTTCTTTCAGATTTTCAAAGTCACCACTCCATTGTCTTCTAATTTCTGGTGTTGCAGTTGAGAAGTTTGGTACCACACTTATTTGTGACTTTTCACTCTCGGTGCCACGCTCCTCCTTCCCCAAAGCTTTAGAATTTTTGGCATTTTAAAATTTCAGTCTCATTTTAAATATTTTGGTTGTTTTTTCACGTTTAAGATTTCCTTTAAATGTCTGGTGATCTCTGCATTCTGTTTGTAGTCAATAGCAATGCTATAAAAAGCTAAACTGGAAAGCCTTCATACATGTTTTGTCAACTGGTGCATTTCACTATACAGTATGTGTTACTTTCCTAGAGCAGTTTACTGTAAACATAGCAGCATGAAACAATATCCACTTTTTATCTTTTAGTTGCTGTGAGTCAGACATCTGGGGACAATCTGGCCAGATTCTTTTGCTTAGAGTCTCACTGGGCCGAAATTAGCTGTGCTGAGTTCTCTTTTATAGGCTGTAGGTGAAAATTCACTTCCAAGTTCATTGTTGTTGGTAGCAGAGTTCCTTGCAGTTGTAGGACTGAGATCCCGATTTTCTTGTGGGTTATCAGCAGGGGTTCCTCTAACCTCTTTGAGATTGCCCACATTCCTGGACAAGTGGCTCCTTCTGTCTTTAAGCTAGAAGAGAGCAAGTAAAATCCTTCTTGTGCTTTGGATCTCTGACTTCCTTATGTCCAGCCAGCCAAAGAAATCTCGGTCTTTCATGAGTTCATGTGATTGGCTTAGGCTCACCGAGATAATCTTCTTGTCTTTAGGACAACTGTGCTTTATGACATAACTTAATCATAGGACTTAAACTTATCATATTCACAGTCCCAAGGATTATATAGGGTGTGTACATCAGGGGTGGGTAATCTTGGGAACATTTTAGAATTCCTAGCACATAGTGATCTGATAGAGACCCTTTCATTTCCTTGGGAAACCCCCAAGATGTCAATATTGTTAGGTCTTTTTCTCTGTGGCTATTTAATTTCTTTGAGAAACACATCTGCCAGTTTTTGTCTTGGGAATAATTAACCTGGCTGCCAGAATTCTGGGAGCTGAGAGGGGAAAGGGGACTAAGGATTTCACTGCTCCTCATGTGTACCTTCACTTAATCCTCATTTTTTCTGTAATACCTTATCTCATCCTCTTCCTACTTGGTGTCTCCTAGTCCTGGACCTTTTTGGTTTGGTTTCTTTAGATAATAATCACCTGGCTTTGCAGTTTAGGGACAAAGACCTGTGTCTGATAACTCCTCAGAAATATTCAGTCAGTCTCCCTGTTTTCCAGTCAGAGCCTCACCCATGTACCTCTAATTCCTGAGTCTTACTGGGTTAATAGAGATAGTAGCCTGTTTCCCTTTGATACCTGTGTTTTAGTTTGATCTGTAAAGTCAGTTATATCTCCTGTTTACTTTGTTTCATAAATATTAACTTAGATTTACAAATTTTTCCTGGTTTTATTAAAATGGAGTTTCTGTTGCATTTTAGACCTCCTTTGAGGAAGTTGTAAGAGGAAAAAAGGGAAAAAATAATTATTTGTTCCATTATCTTAAAATCAGAAATCTAGGTAATATTTTAATGGGCCCTCTATCTGAAATTCTGTGGTTCTATTGTTCAATTGATTAAATATCAGAATTTGGAAAGAATGGTCTGGTCATCATGTTCTTTTTCTGTTTTTTTATCTTCACTGATTAGTATCTAATAACTGGATAAAACCAGAAAAAAGGAGTCAGTGTAATTCAGGGTAGGTAGAATAAGTAATTTTTGATCACTGTTTATTAATTTGAAAGTTTGCCATCTATATCTTTGGTTGCTTACTAGTTATCTTCACTAAAATAGTTATCTTTAGGAAGATACGTGAAGTTCATAAAGACTTAAGGGGTATGTTCTTTCTTTATAAAGCAATGATTACTTTCTATTGATCCAGATCTATCCTCTTGCCTAGTTCCTGTTGCTATCACTGACAAATACTTGTTATATAGCTGACCTGGATTGGCTGAAAAATTAGAGCTAATTCTCTTATGTGGAAATGCACCTATGACTTTGATCTCAATAGTGCCACAATATACTTAACTAACCAAAGATGATCTATTGAATAAATATTACTGTAGCAGATTTGGAATATAGTATGACTTTTAATATTAGTGACACAAATTATGCAGTAGGTACAAGTCTTAACAGACTGAGACTGTTTTGATCCATTGTACATCTTAATGGTAGCGGATATGCAATTTGACTGCTCTGAACATTTTGTTATAGCTAAAATCATAAAGGCTTCTTGCTAGATTTATTTTTGGTTTTGTGAGATATAATATTTGATGTCTTAGTTTTTTTTTTTTAAAGAAAAGCAAACAAGCATAAACTTACAAGCTTTAAACACGAACTTGTGTTATTATTGAATCCCTTTCACTGTTAAAAGATATATGTATCTGCAGATATGTTTATTATCACCTAGTAAGTGGTCCTTTTTGTTTCTGTCTTAGTTAAATAGTTTGTTTTAAAACCTATAATAGCATTAAACTTTAATGTGTGTGTGAATCACTTGGGGATCTTTTTTAAAATGCAGGGTTTGGATCAGTATATCTTAGGGCCCGAGATTCTGCATTTCTGACAAGCTCCCAAGTGATAACAGTGCTTCTATTCAGTGGACCACATGTTGAATAGCGGGGTTATATAATATCCATCATAACATTAGAGGTAAAGGATTTTACTTCTGACTGTGCATCAGAATCGCATTAGAGCTTTAAAAATGTCTAGATGCCTAGGCCCCACTTACTGAATTAGATCTCCAGATACAGAAGAGCTCAGCACCTATATTTTTGGAAGGGACCACAGGTGATGCTGATGGGCAGCTTGGATTAAGCACCACTGAGTTAGAGTAATAAAGGTTAGAGGTAAGCTTGCTTTGTAGGGATATCTAGAAAAGCAAAAAGTTATGTTTCATGCAGATGGTTACTAACCGTATCTGCTTTTGACACTATTTTTCTTTTGCTGTTCTGAATGATTTTTAGATATGATATGTTTAGACAGGATTTTGAGTGTATGTAGTAAGTTATAGACATAATTTGAAATGAGGTACTCAAATATAGCTTATCTTTTATATATAGTCTAGAATGCCTTTTTAGGCCATTTTTGGTCACAAGTGATAGCCCAACTAAACATTCTTAAGCAAAAGTGGACATTTACCAAAGCATAGAGATGGTGCTGGCTTCTGGCACTACTGGCGTCAATGAGTCAAAAATAATTTTATCGGGACTGTGTCTCCTTCTTTCTGTTTCTCTGCTCTCCTGTATGTTGACTTTATTTTGGGCAGTCTTTTTCTGTATGTGGCAATAAAAGTGGCTAAATAGCGCATGACTCACATCTTACCAATTTAGCAATCTTTGAACATAGGTTCTTCTTTCAAAGATATGACAGAAGTTTAAGTGAGGACTCCTAATTGTGCCATCATAGGCCAAAGACCCATTTCTGGCACCAGAGAGTCATAGGATCAAGTACTTATGAATCACATGGAAGAAATAAGATTATTAGAAAATTGGAGAAGAGTGATTTCTCAAAAGATGCCGGGCAGACAATATATATGTCCACTGTAGCATTTGGAGGTTATTTGTTAACATATAATATACAGGTTTAAGTAACTTGAATTTTGCTTTCTTTCTCCTTTTGGGTGTGTCCATATTGGTGTGAAAATAATATAATAGGAATAGGCAAATTATCCACAGCTGATGGTAAAGCCTTTGCAGATCCTGAAGTGCTCCGGAGGTTGACGTCGTCTGTTAGTTGTGCGTTGGATGAAGCTGCTGCTGCACTTACCCGTATGAGAGCTGAAAGCACAGCAAATGCAGGGCAGTCGGACAAGTGAGTACATTTTTACTGTGATCAGTACGAAATCATTTTCTTAAAAATTATAAAAATAGCCAACATTTACTGAGCATTTATTTCGTACCTGGTACTGTGCTACTTACTTAACATGTGCTATCTTATTTATATGCACAAAAATCTTGTAAGGCATAGATTTTGTTTTTACTTCCATTTTACAGGTGGAAGGCTGAAGACAGGTGAGTAACTTAATCAAGATCAAATAGGTGGCAAGTGGCAAAGAACCAGTGTCTGAATACAAGGCTTAATTCTTAGTCTATATGTTATTAAATATCTTTTCCTTATTTAGATTTTGGGCTTTTTTAATGTATTGGTGCAAAGAAGTAAATACTTCTCAATTAGTCATGTATTGGTGACAAAGAAGTAAATACGTTTCAATTAGTCATGCCATTTTCCAGTTTGTGTGTATAGTTTGGACCATTTTAAAGAGTAAGGCTTTCATTTGTTTCATGAAGTTTAAAAAAAAAAATCATAGATCTTGTTCCCATAGCTTGAATGTTTAAGTGTGTCCAGGGACTTTTGTGTTTGTATGTTCTACAATTCCTTGTATATAGTACTTTATAATTAGTGGGGACTTAGTAAATATTTTGTGACTTGGCATTTTCAGTTTTTCTGATGATATTAAGATGGTAAAAATCACACCATCTCATATACAAATGCTGTTATGGATGTATATTGGAAAATGGATAGAAACTCTAAGGAAGCAATTAGAAAAGAATCATTCATATGTTACGTTTTTCAGCCCTCAGTGGCTTCTTTGTTTTTTCTTCTAACTAAAATGAAGCTGTTTTATTTATTTTAGCAATTACCTTTAAACAATTGAGAAAATGGGAATATTCTATTATATATAGGTTTAGAGTAAATAATAACATTTAACAATTATCTTCTGTCTAATAGTATTTTTATGCAACATCTTTTAAAAGCATAAAAGAGAGGTACAGTATTAACGAATGAATTTGCTCTTTCCCTTGGCTCTTTGTCTTTCATTAATCTAGATTCTTGTGTTTTCATTAATTTACTTTACCATTCTTACAGATTGACTCTCCTTCTTTAGTTAACCTTGAGTTCTATTTCTTAGTTAATGTTCAGTTTTATTAGCCTATTTTATCAATGTAAAATATTATTGATACTTTCCAAATTTTTTTTCATATGGTACCTGCTGAGATTGGCAAGAGAAAATTGAAAACATGTTGGAGGGGATATTAAAGTTAGTTCAAGCAGGAAATAGAATATAAAAATAAAAAGTCATAGATTTTTTTAGAAAATGTTAGAATTTATCAGCAAAACAATAGAACATATTTGGGATAGTCATATTTGTTCAACAAAGCGTGAGAAATATGGTGGAATTGAGTGCTGTGTGCCAAATTTTATATTAGTTAAGTGCAGTGCCACGTGCCAGATTTAATATGCCCTTTCCTCACAATTTCTGAAGTTCAGCTGTTGCTCATGTAGATCCTATAAAGTTGTTTTAAAGCTAGCAAACACTAGCTATATGGAAATTGAATGAAAAATTCAAATGGTAAAGTAGTTGAGGGTGGTTATATGCATGATGAGAGAGAGAGAGACAGACAGACAGACACACACACACATACTACATTAAAAGAGACAAAAGGTATACTCTTACACAGTAAATGTCTTATGGGAAGGATTTGTCCTAAACTTGCTTAAAAATGGTAGAGAGTATTGATCTAGGGACCATTAGTGTCCTATGAAATGAGAACTTTCAAGAAACTTTTGCGAGACAAGCTTATTAAGTGCTGATTGAGACTTTCACTTTTGATAAGGGGACAATACCATTAACAAGTAAATAAAATATGTAGTATGGCACACGGTGATAAGAACTATGGGGAAAAAAGTAAATGAGGAAGTACTAGGGCAGTGTTTGGGTTGGAGGTTGTCTTAGTTCTTTTTGTATTGCTTATAACAGAATACCTGAAACTGGGTAATTTATAAAGAAAAAGAATTTATTTCTTACACTTAATTGAGGCTGAGAATTCTAAGATTGAGGGGCCACATCTGGTGAGAGCCTTCTTGCTGGTAGGGACTCCCTGCAGAGAGTCCTGAGGCAGCACAGGGCATCACATGGCATCCAGGCTGAGTGTGATAGCTCAGGCTTCTCTTCCTCTTCTTATAAAGCCACCAATCCCTCTCCCATGATAACCCATTAATCCATTAACCCATTAATCCATTCATGAGGCCATAGCCCTCATGACCCAGTCACCTCTTAAAGGCCCCACCTCACAATACTGCCACATTGGGGATTAAATTTCAGCATGAGTTTTGGAGGGGACACATATTCAAGCCATAGCAGAGGTCATGTTGCATTTTTAATGGGGTGGTCTGTAAAGTCTTCACTTAAAATACAACTTTTTAGCAAAGACCTGAAATAGGTAAAAGAGAAGGCCAAGTCTGGGAGGGGAGCTGTCTTGGCATAGGGAAAGCAAATATCTTGTTGCAAATAACCTCAAGTATCTTGAGGTTAGAGTTCATTTAGCGTATTTGATGAATAGCAAGAAGGCCAATGTGGCCAAAGTGGAAAGAGTAAGGATGAGAGAATAGGAGATGAAGCCAGAGAGGTAAAAGGGAAGAGGGGTGTGGTATCCTGCCCCGGAGTAGGTCATGCAAGGATTTTGGTTTTACTATGAGTGAGATTAGAGGCCAGTGGAGGGTTCTGAGCAGAGGAGTGACATGATCTACTTTCCTTTAAATGATTCTATCTGGCTGCCTTGTTGAAAAGAGCCTGAAGGGGAGAGCAAGGGTGAAAGCAGGGAGACTGGGTAGGAGGCTTTGCCATATCTAGGCTAAAAATGATGGTCTTAAATCTAGGTGGTGGTAATAACAGAGGTACAGAAAAGTGGTTATCCGTGGATGACATTGGTAACTGAAGTGACAGGGCCATGTTTCAAGAGGATAATGTAAGAATTGAATTTTATTTGAAATAAAATATTAATAGCCCTGGATTTAGTTTTAGAATGAATTTTATCCAAAAACAAGAGAATCTTTAGAAATCTCTGTAGTTAGAATTGTTATGGTAGGTTTACAGGGCAGAAACTTTTCTCTCTAATTGTCTGTTACGCCACTTTTTCCACTCTCCTTTTGCTTGAATTCAGCTTTTTCCTTGCCTGGATTTTTTTAGACTTGCCCCAAAATATAAGTAAATACTTCTTTTTAAAACTCTATCAGTTATTTATTTATTAATACTACATTCTTCCATCTTTTCTGTTTGATTTCCCTTTACTTGATGGAAGAACTCATACAGGTTTTTGTAATTAGTACAAGTTTTTGTCCATTTTATACTTCTTAATTAAATTTTATAAAAGTATTCTAGTGACCAAACAAAAGAAATATAACCTGTATTTTGTGTGGGATTTCTATAAAATTTTGCATTTTAAAATTTTATGTTATTTTTCCACTTACAGTAAATTAGACTTTATTCTTCAGCTGCATAACTGAAAACATTTAGGAATTTTGATAATTTTAATTTAGTGACATTTCTGTATAGATTAAAACTCAGTGAACTCAATCATTTTCAGCATTTTGTTATGAATCATATTGAAATAATCATTCTTGTTTAGTACTGCTGTCAAGGTTGACATCAAAAACCAATACTTATGCTGTGCATTTTTTTAATGTTCTACAATATTCTTTCCATCATAGCCGCAGTTTGGCAGAAGCCTGTTCGGAAGGTGATGTAAATGCTGTGCGAAAGCTCCTCATTGAAGGGCGAAGTGTAAATGAACATACTGAGGAAGGGGAGAGCCTCCTTTGTTTAGCTTGTTCTGCTGGATACTATGAGCTTGCACAGGTTTGTTTATGAAAATAAACCTTTTTTTTTTAATCTGCCCTCCTTAGTAAGGAAATAATAAAATAAACCCTTCTAGCCATTAGGTTCATGTCAACAAATAGTTTTTGTTAGATTTTGTGTGCTTACTGGCTCTTTTACTATAATATGACTAGGTGGATGTTATATAAATATATCTGTTCAAAATTTTTTGATGAAATTATCATTTTCTGATATCTTTTAAACTTTATTTTTCTTCCATAAGGTTTTGTTGGCAATGCATGCAAATGTGGAAGATAGGGGAATCAAAGGTGACATTACACCTTTAATGGCTGCTGCTAATGGAGGACATGTCAAAATTGTGAAGTTGCTGCTAGCTCATAAAGCTGATGTCAATGCACAGTCTTCAACAGGTCATGCATATTTCGTTTTCAGTTTCTTTAAATAGTAACATCCTTTAGTAATAATTGTTTCACATGAATGTGATCTTTAGTGTTGCTTTATCAATTCTCTTATTTCTTAGAAGTGCTGCACATTTGCATAAGTCTGTGTATGGGATTTGAAGTACATAGAATATATTTTAATGCAGTTTCTTATATTTTGTTTATGAGGACAACTTGGCCTTTTGAAATTCTTTTAGATTAGTTTAAAACATTGACCCAGTTAGTGGGACCACCCTCTTAGAAATGGAGAGGTGTGGGCTACAGCTCTCAAACCCAGGTTTCTTATTTTTCAGGTGAGAAGGAGAGGGAAGTTAGGGAGAATGAAAGAATGTGGAACAAAGGGACAGTCCATCATTCCCTGCTGTTGCTAAATTATAGCCTATAGAAAAAGAAAGTATTATGAAAACATTGTGCCACATAAGAGTATCACTTTAGTCTAAACTAATTTCTTTTTCCAAACTTGGGTGTAGATGGATTTGTATAAAAGTTCTAAAATTATATGAAAATATATTTTGTGTATTTTTATGTAAATTTTTCAAATTTATTAGATGTTTTAAATCATTTTTAAGGTCTACATGTTCTGGTTTGAAGGAGTTTTAGAAATCCTCATTTTACCCAGAAAGTTGATTTTTCTTGTAACATGGGAAATTTTTATCATCAAGAAAGAATGTTTTTGAAATTAGTTCAACTTTGATCAGTTAACTGGTATTTGAAGTTGTAGTGAAAACAAATATGTATGATTAAAAGGAATGGTATAAGATACGTATATGATGAATAATTTTAGGTTAAAATCATTAAAATAACAAAGAATAAAGCTTGTGAAACATTTCTCTGATTAAAGTTAAAACAAACACCTTTTTTCCATCAGAAAGGGAAAAGTTAGTTTTAGGGCAGAATTACTCAGTTCTTTTACAACTCTACAGTCTTGATAAATGTATCTGATTTTCCACATGTGTTTGACTGTGTTTTTAAATGGAAAAGAAGGATAGGGAGTTGATTTCAGAAAGATAAAATGCAATGGGAAAGGGTTATATATATAAGAAAAGTATTATTTAGTATTTACTTTGAATATAGTCTTTCAGTTTTTTTCTTAATGTAAATTAGATGCTTTATTTTATTTTGGTATTTCATGTTAATGTTTTTTTGTTTTTCCTCTTTAAAATAGGCAATACAGCACTTACATATGCTTGTGCTGGAGGCTATGTAGATGTTGTAAAGGTGCTCTTGGAATCCGGTGCTAGTATTGAGGACCATAATGAAAATGGTCATACTCCTCTTATGGAAGCTGGAAGTGCTGGACATGTGGAAGTAGCCAGATTGCTGCTAGAAAATGGGGCTGGCATTAATACGCATTCCAATGAATTTAAAGAGAGTGCCCTTACATTAGCTTGTTACAAAGGTACAGTATAAACCTTTTTTGAAACAAAGTTTTGAACACATGAAATTATAATTATTTTATATAATCTGGTTTTTAAATTAAAAGTAAAACATGATAATAGTATAGTATGTAATTAAATATTAAATAAGTGTTTTAAGTGTTTCATGGTTCATGTTTAATATGTAAACTTTTAAAATATAGACTCATTATAAATATTACCAATGAAAAATTACGATTTGTCCAGTTGTTTTATCAGAAACAGTTATTTCATTTTAATATGAACTATACTTTATAATGGTGTTGCATGTTGGGAATATTTTGCCTGCTATAAAGCAGGTGCATGATATTTTAAATGATGTCAACCAACCTGAAAATATTGATAATACAGAAAATACCCTCCTTTCGGCAGGCCAGAAAATTGCCTAGAAAGATACTTGGTCTGCAGATAATTAATGCTCTAGATTCCAGACATTTTTCAGACTCCACATGTATGACAGATAAATGGCTATAAAGTAAGATTTTTTACTTTAAGGAACTTTTTTGTTTAAGAAAAAAGCAAATGTCATGAGATTTTGTGTCTTTATAGCCATTCATTTCAATGTTTTGTACCATCTGCATCTGTGCCATATTTGTATCATAAAATAACTGATAAATTCTTGACCCTGAGGCATCAAGAAAAAGCTCTTGCAAGGCCTGGTACAAAATTTAAGGAGACACTCACTCTCAAGGATTGTCCCTTCACTTGCACAAGCTTGTGAGTGAGTGCCTCCTTAAATTTTGCACCCTGGATTTTGATTTCCTCACTCTAGTCCTAGCCCTGGTGTTGTTTTGTTTCCTTCTATTTAAGAGTGGCCAAAGTTGTGTGAGGCCTTTTGGAATAATTTCCTTTAAAAACATGTGAAAATAATGCTTAGATGCAAAAATGACTAAAATTTAAGTTAAATTTTAAAAATATGTTTTATTTAAAGTGCTTTTGATTATCTGATGTTAACAGAGTTTCATATAGGGAGCACAGCTGAGGTCCCTTAGTTCCCCAGCCCTCTTTGGTAATTCGGCAGAGGCTGATCTTCATTGGGAGGAGAGGAATTAAGCCTTGGGGTGGGCTGAATGGATAGCTGTCTCCTCTTCACAAATACTTGTGAATCCAGAACTGGCTGCATTTCACTACTACTTCCCAGCTGGCCAGAAAGCTTTGCGATGGGGCTACTTACAACCACTTTTCCCCTCTCCCCTTTGCTCCTACCCTGCTTTCCAAAAGGGGCATCTGAGGTTGGGGCTTGCAGGCTTAATTAGAAGCTAGGTAGAGAACTGAGCCGGTGGAGAACATCCCTATTATTTCCAGGCATCCAAGGACCCTCTTCCTTTCCCTTATTTCTGATGAGGTTTCCTAGGACATAGATTAATAAGGAGGAGATGGAGAAGGTACAGAACTCAGGGTGAGACTGAGCATTGATATGGATCGTTGGGAGGAGAGAATGACAGAGAGGAAAAGGGAGGTAGGTAGTTAGCAAATACAAGATGTGGCAGATACTGTACTTACTCACCAAAGTAAATTTTAACTGTTTACATATGATTACACTATCTACCTTTACCCCCCAGTCCCAGTTGACTAAGAATTGATTGTAGTTCATTGCAAATAAAGCTCGAATAAGAAAAGAAGTCATTTTTTTACTGTTTCTTGCATAGAATCTGAAGTCCTTTTTAAATTTTAGTTTGTCTTCTGCATTTTAAGCGCTTGTAAGGTATCTTTATCTGAACTGAAGCATATGGTTTATTTGAAACTGCATAAATATATGTGTATCTATGTGTATATATGTATGTTTATATCCAAATAAACAAATTAAAAAAATTGTGTGGTTTCGAGAATGTTTTTATACATGTAGTTGCCAATTTATAAGGAGGTTGTTGGTAAAAGGTTTTTGAATTATTGGAACTTAAAACACATTTCCTCATAGGAGTAACTTGAAGATTATCATTCCAACCTACTTGTTTATAAAAGCTAATTTATTCCATAGCATGGATAAAATAACTACATCATGCCTGGGCTCTTAAAGGGTTGTAGAGGGGATAGTCTGTGTGTTGGATTTTAATGGCATCTTTGTTCCACCTGTAGCAGGGATTCTAGTAGCAGCAGTTTTTAGGGCAGTAGGATAAGGAGTAGAACATCGAGATCATTTGTGTAATTTGTGTTTGACAGTTGAGGGTGGCTTATAGTTGACTTTAATTGTGCTTATAAATTTAATGCTATGAGTTAAATATAACTTTTAAAAATACTGTAATTAAAAATTTTTTTTTGAATAATAAAACATTTTTAAGTAATCTTGTACACTTTTGGTTTAGGACACTTAGAGATGGTCCGGTTTCTTTTGGAAGCAGGCGCGGATCAAGAGCATAAAACAGATGAAATGCACACTGCTTTAATGGAGGCTTGCATGGTAAGATTGGTGAAATACATACACAGAATATATTTATATATTAGGTAGAGAGAGACAGAGCAAGTGTACAATGAGTGCCTTTTCCTTGGGTGCTAAGATTCTTTTTACCATAAACTTACTGTGAAGCAGAACTTTAGCTACCTGAATTATTGGTAGTTTTCAGAGTCAGTTGTATATCCTATTTGAGTTACTTTCTGAAGCTTTGCAGTGCTACCTGCATTTTTTTTCTTAGTCTCATATAACGCTATACTGGTTTTATGTAATTGGCACAAAAGTGACATTTTTGAAGGTTGACTGAGGCTATTAAAGAGGCAAATATAATCCAGAGTGTATACATAACACTAAGCATAATAACATGTACTTCAAACCAATAAATTAATTAAAGAGTAATTTTAGAGTATTAATTGTGTTACATAGTTTCCCCTTTGTCATGGTCTTTTCTGAGCCATGGATTCTTTTTTGAAGAACTGTTTTTTTTAGAGTTTATACTTAGGAATGGGTCATAATAGTACTCTTACACCTTTGTATCTGGGTTTATGATTTATGACACAGAGATGGATTAGAGTAATATTATAGACAGATTTACAAGGAAAACATGCCAAAGCTAGGACAAGGCCCCAAATGAATTTGAAGTTTCTTGTATCAACTTCCCTTCAGAGAATGATTATTGAAAGGATGTTAAATTTTATTTACTAATTTTTAAACAATTAGGTAGTCATTGAAGACTTGAGTTATCTATTATTTTCCTTATTGCCATTTTAACATTTGCTTTAGTAAATTGTTTTTGAACAAATATAAGTTTTCTTCGCTGCTTGTGAGTTCCTCGTCTCCAAAATGAGTATAATATTTCTGGGGTTGCTGTGAGGATTAACTGAGGTAATATGTGTAAAACACATCAATAATATTATTAACAGTAACAGTTTTAACAATTCCCCATGATAAGGATATTTAATCATCCTTGCCACCCCCCACTGGGGAAACAGCCTATGTGTAGATTAAGAAATTAAAATGGAATATTCTGTAGAACTAACCAATATGCACTGGAAGTAAATGTTTTAAGTAAATGAAAGATATTAGGAGGGCCAGACATTTGGAGGGCTTGCTAAAAGATTGAGGTTTTCAACTGGACTTTAATGGAATTGTAGGAGTTGATTATGCAGGCAGGAGATTCAGAATTTAAGAAATAGCAAAATAACCATAGTAGTAAGACATTAGAGTTGTGTAATGTGACAGGCCTGGAGGTTAAAAATGGGCATGACATATTCAAAGGAAGATGAAATGTCTGAGGTGATATATAGAAGGGAAAAAAAAGTTTATCAAAGTTAAAAAAAGAAGGGAAAAGAGAGCCATGAAGTTGCCAGTAATTAGGAAAGCTGTGGGAAAGAGTGACCAGTAACAGAGAAAGAAGATAATAAGAGAACTTCCTTTTCTTTTTCTTAATTTCACTGGTGTTTGAATGATGAACAACAAAGTACCATGTATACATTGTGTTCCCCTAACACGTCATGAATCCCCCGCCTCCCCCCAAATTGTTGTATTTTTCTTTTTCTACATAATCAAAAGTTTGCATATTTTTAAAGATTTTTATGAAAATCCTTTACCTCTCTGCACTTTAGCATTTAAGTTTGTACCATGCAGTGTTGATGTTATCTACTTTCTCACAGTATTCTCTTATGTCATATACTTACTATTTTCTTTCCTGATGGTTAATAAATTTTTTGATTGAAGGTATTATTTTTCTACTTGTTTTATATTCTTAACCTCTGTTTCCTTCTTTCATGCTAAAAGTATAGGCAGAATATAAATATTGATTTACTCAACTGTTAAATGTAGATTAATTCTTATTTGAATGGAGATCAGTGAACTTTATTGAATAGTAATTGAGAAGTCTTCAAATTTTTCAAGATTTTTTTAATGGTGCTGATTTAATTTTTTAATTGTATTATGATTAGGATGGCCATGTTGAAGTAGCTAGGTTACTTCTTGACAGTGGTGCCCAAGTGAACATGCCTGCTGATTCATTTGAGTCACCGTTGACTTTGGCTGCATGTGGTGGGCATGTGGAACTTGCGGCTTTACTTATTGAAAGAGGAGCTAGCCTGGAAGAGGTCAATGATGAAGGTTACACACCATTGATGGAAGCAGCTCGTGAAGGACATGAAGAAATGGTGGCATTACTTCTAGGCCAAGGTAACCATATCAGTCAAGATGATGAAGTATAAATGTATAAAACCTAAGAGTATAATTTTATAAAATTGAATTTTGCTGTTTTACCTTTCTAGTAGATTTGCAATGAGATTTTGTTACCCAAACTAATAATAAAGTATTTGCTGTAAAAATAGCTCTTACAGTGTGCTAAACAAAATCAGATGACCTTTTAAAATATAGAGCTTTCAGAGCCATCTTGTGCTATGTGAATAAAAAACAGAACTGGGCTTGGCATAGACTTGTTGGTTAAGTAGAGGAGTATTCAACATTTCTCAAGGTAATATATCAAAGGAATTAATTCCTTTTGGGGCAGAATACCTATTAATAAGTATTTGATGGATCTAATGTTTCATAAAACAGTGTGGGAAGCTCTGCCATAAGGACTAACGTGATGAGAGTGTAAGAATGCACATCAGAAGCTGTCAAGGAGCTTAGTACGTAGTATACTTCTCTTTTGGGAAAATGAAACCATTACTTTACTGTCTTAGGATGTCTTAAGTTTGGAAGTAATCTCCCATCTCTGTATTTTAATTAGCCTGGTTTTATTTTTCTTTTAGTAGTAATAAAGTTTTTGTGTGGACAAATTTCAGAGGAATGACACTTTTTTAAAAAACTTTTGTTTTTATTTAGAGGTAATATTGACTAGAATTTTAAAAGCATAAATTTTAGAGCAGACTTCTTAGATTTTAATCACAACTCCACTGCTTGCCAATTTTGTAACTTTAGGCAAGTTTCTAACCTTTTGTGCTTCAGTTTTTCTCATCTGTAAGGTGGTTGTGACAGTTAATATGTATGTATAAAGCTTATAGAACAGTGCTTGTCAAGCATTAGCTATGGTGGTGGTAGTAGTGATGATGATAATGTTGTGAACCTGGGGGAAGTTAATTAACTTCGATTTCCTTAGCTGTAAAATGGAGCTGATAATAATACCTAAACAATTTGTAAAGTGCTTTGTATATTGCCTGGCAAATAGTAAACGCTTATTAAATGTTAGCTATTACTATCATCATTATCATCAATGTCTTTGTCATCATTTTGAGTCATAATAAAGGGATGTAGGTTATTTTTCTGAGTCCTTTTTATCACTTTTACCTTTTGGCTGCATAAATATTACTCCAGCTGTGCACATCAAATATGGACTAGTGGATGTGGTTTTATTTACTGCCTCAGGAGTAGGAGGCTATTCCTTATTTAGTATAGTAATATAAGCATTCATTTTTGAGATATAGTTTATTAAGAAACAATGATGTTTTGCTTATCTCTAGAATAAGTTAATGACTTTCTTTAAATAATTAGAATCTTTATTTTAGGAGCAAATATCAATGCACAGACAGAAGAAACTCAAGAAACTGCCTTGACTCTGGCTTGCTGTGGAGGCTTCCTGGAAGTGGCAGACTTTCTAATTAAGGCAGGAGCTGATATAGAACTAGGGTGTTCTACCCCTTTAATGGAAGCTGCTCAAGAGGGTCATTTGGAGTTAGTTAAATACTTATTAGCTGCAGGTAGGCATTTTTGCATTTGGAAGTTGTTTTTTTTTTTTACGTGATTAAGTAAAAATGTTGTAGTGCAAATATTTTATGATGTTATGATACAATGAATATGTGTAAAAAGTATAATATGTGTGTATTCTGAATGATTTACCTTACTGATGTTTGTAGTATTGGTAGCTTTAATTTCAAGCAGTTTTGTTTGTAATTTTTTTCTTTTTCTTTTTTGCTTTTAAGATACTGACAATATTCTCTGTTTCTAGAAATGAATAAGGTTATTTTGTCTGATTTGAGGAGATATGGCTTATCTAGAGAAATTTCTGTGTCCATCATTTATGTCCTTTGGTTCTTTTAATAAGTCTGTGTATTTTTTGTTAACACTACTACAGGAGCTAATGTTCATGCAACAACAGCAACAGGGGATACAGCACTAACATATGCCTGTGAAAATGGTCATACTGATGTAGCAGATGTCTTACTTCAGGCAGGAGCAGATCTGGTAAGCTGTGTCACATTAAATCTTAATATTTAAAGATAAGACAAGATAGTTTTAAACTATGGGGATTCTAGACAAAAGGTATTTCTTTACTTCCAATTTTATGTTGGCCTTTTTGCTATTCTTGATCTCATTTAGTCACTTTTTTCTTTTGAGACAGTCTCACTTTGTCACCCTGGATAGAGTGCAGTGGCATCATCGTAGTTCACTGCAAGCTCCAATTCCTGGGCTCAAGCAGTCCTCTTGCCTCAGCCTCCTGAGTAGCTGGGACTACAGGTGCATGCCATGACGCCCAGCTAATTTTTCTGGTTTTTTTGGTAGAGATGGGGTATCACTCTTGCTCAGGCTGGTCTCCAACTCCTGAGCTCAAGCAGTTCTCCCACCTTGGCCTCCCAAAGTGCTAGGATTACAGATGTGAGCCACTGAGCCTGGCCTAGTCACTTTTTTTCCTAGGCTGTTCAGTGTCCATTCTTGTTTTCCTTTTTTAATCAGACTATCCAATCCACTATCCCTCATTGCCCACAGAGAAGAAATTGTGTTTTAGAGATATTAATACAAATTAATTTTTCCTTAGGTATTAGCTATTTTTAGAAGCTTTTTTGATTTTGTCTAAAAAAAAAAGGCAGACATGGCTTAGAGGCATTTCAGTATAGCTTAGGAAGTAAATTGTGTCTACATGTTCAGAGCATGATTAAGTAATAAGAGTTAAAAACATAAATATTTAATAAATCTTTTCCCTTAGGTAGTTTATAATTTAATAAACATGGGTGAAATAAATACTGATGACATTATAAGAGATGTCGTAGGAAAAGTGCAAGGAGTAAAGAAGCTTAGAAGAGGTAAAGTGGTCATCTGAGATGTTATATTTGAGGCTGGGTAAGGTTTGGAAAGGTAGATATGACAATGTTGTGGCAAAAGAGATATTCCAGTTGGAAAAAGTAGTATGAGTGCAGCGTGAGAAGGAGGGAGGAAGCTTAATGCAAATGTGTATGGGTAGGATAGCTAGTCTTCCAGTTTAGCCTATGGAGAGTAGGAAGAAGACATGAAAAGGTAGATTTTAGTTACAATATAAGCACCCATATTTTCATGGGGCTGAGATTAATAAACAAATGTGCTTTCCTTCATAGTTTATGACAGAAATTCACATGCAGGCAGAAACAAGCTCCTCCTGTAACTAGTTTTATAAACTTAATAATTCATTTAACTTCTCTTTTCTCATTTATGAAAAGAGAGGGTTGAATTAGATCATTGTTGTGGCCTCTTCTAGCTCTGCATGTGTTAGTACAACTCTTGAAGCACTTATTACACAAGTTATATTCTATCTAGTTGTGTGCATATGTCTCCCTTGTTAGACTTGTTTGAGCTTCTTTAGAATAGGAACTATATATCCAGTGTTTACCACAATAGCTATAAAACATACAGCAATGTAATCTTTAGTACTTCCTTAGTTAATGGCAACTAGAACAACCTAGAGTATGGTTTAAGAGAAAAATCAAGTTGTTCGTTAGATGTGAATGTTAATTTTTAAAAAAGGAAATATAAAATTCTGGACAAAAGATATTTTTTCTCAAATCTTTATTTTGTAAGATCTAGAAATTTTCAAGTGTTGTTCTCAATTACTCAACAATCATAGGTATGCAATAGATTCTCCATCCTTTTGAAACCCAAAAAGCTCTAGTAACATCTTACAGTTGATGGTTTGAGAAATATTTAAATTATCCTTAGCCTTACCATTTTTATGTAAGAGGAAAATAGAGATAATAGGAAGTCTTTAAAGATAGGGAAGTGATGTACTTACTGAAATTCATAGAGATAGGACAGAAACTAATGAAAGGGAAATCACTTGGAGTGGATGAGGATAATGCTAATCATATCGACTGTTTGGAGAGGGCTGTGCCAGGAGTACTATACACTTCAATTTCCACAATCCTTTGTTTAGAAAAAGAGGGGAAAATTACCCAGGTGGATTTTAGATGAAGGTGTCATGATCACATGACTGTAACTCCATTTCTTAAGTTTTTGCCGTAGAACACATTTCTAATTTCACACTTTTTTAAATTTAAAAATATGTTTCTTAATTTGCTTCAAAGCTTGATATTTAGTATATTTAGATTCAGAAATTAATCCAATTCTTTGATTTTCATGGCAAAGAATAGTTGTTCACTAGTGATTAAATATCAATTAAGTCTGTATTTTTTAAACAGGAGCATGAATCTGAAGGTGGAAGAACTCCTTTAATGAAAGCTGCAAGAGCTGGTCATGTTTGTACTGTTCAGTTCTTAATTAGTAAAGGTAGGTTTGTATAAAGCAGTAGTTTTTTTCCTGAAGATGTCTACCTCTGCTCTCAGGCATTTTGAGATTGAGGGGTAAAGGGCATTTTTGAGGGTATCACATGAGGAAGGATGCTGCTGACATTTCATGAGTGGATAGTTGATAAACATCTTGCAGTGCGCATATCAGCTCCAAACTACAAAGAATTGTCATAACACGTAGCACCCTTGTTGAAAAACACTTCTATAAAGAAAAATTTCCCTATGTAAAACTTACAGGGTTTAGATAACTTAATCTGTTATGTTCATGTAATATAGTATTATCTTGAAACCTGGATTTTTATGATGTTTTTGCCACTGAGAAATTTGTGACAAATCACTTTCCTACTGTATATTTCCTTGGGCCTTAGTTTCCTTCTTTATAAAATATAGGGAGATGGTTATAAATATAAAACAAAAAATGTTCACAATTGAAATATGACAAATATGGCAAAATGCATGAGGGTTTTCCTTCATGGTCAGTAATTCTAGTATGAATACTAAAGACCATAATGACCAGGTAAAATAAAACGGAGCATATTGCTTCCTTTAAATTATTTGTTAGGTGTTTACTACATAAGTTCTAGTTGAAACAGTTTTCATTGGAGTTCCTTATATTCTTAAGTATAGGAGATCATAGTTTATACTTTTGATTCCACAGTGATAAAAGTAAGACTATACATATAGGCTATATACAATTTTAAAAGATAATATATCATTTTCTTCTTAAAAATACTAAAGAAATCTCAAGTTTGTAATTGTTTATAGGTAAGATAAATCAGAAATGACTTGCTGGTCAAATTATTTTAGGCATTTTGAACATTCACTTGTAATATATATTTATAACACAGTATTATGAAGAAAGAAATTATGTACAAAATCACCATCCCCTCTCTTCTTTGGTTAATTTTAATGAATTTGATTCCAGTTTCTTTCTGCTATTTTATTTCCATTTTCCATATTACCTAGCACAGTAATCCAAATCATGGATAGATTCATGGAGCGGGGTGGTGGGGTGTTGTACCTGTTTTCATTCTCAGATATTTGCTAATGAAAAAAGATAGTGCTACTCTTACTTTCTATTCCATGTTAGTTCTTTACATATTTAACTGGTAAAGGATAGTGTGGTTTATTTTTATTGGGTTTTAGTCATCTTTTCTACTGAAGAACTTAAAATATAAATAAAATTTTGTGTTTTACTTCTTTAATACAGTGATTATATTAGGACTAATAGATACTTTTGATATCTTTTACTGGTACATACTGAAATATTTATGGATGAAATTATATCATGTTTGTCTGGGATTTGCTTTAGAATAATTCAACATGGGAGAGGAGAATTGATGTGGGTATATGTGAAACGAGATTGGCCGTGTGTTTATAATCGTTCAAGCTGGGTAATGGGTATGTGGGGCTTCATTATCCTATTCTCTCTACTCTTTATGATTTTAAAATTTACCATAATTTTAAGAAAAGCCATTCTACTAACATGATTTTCCATGCCTTGTCTGTTTTAGGAGCAAATGTGAATAGAACCACAGCTAATAATGACCATACTGTACTGTCCCTGGCTTGTGCAGGGGGTCATCTGGCAGTGGTAGAACTACTTTTGGCTCATGGGGCAGATCCTACTCACCGTTTAAAAGTATGTAACTCAAATGTTTCAGGCAACATTGTGAATTAATTCTTCACTCTTGAACATTACAGAATATTGTCTACCAGTTTCCTTTTTAATGGCATTCTAAGTATTAATTTTCTCCTTTTTATTAGAGGAAATATTCTTTACTAAACCCGTTATTTTAATGTATCTGGGACCTGTTGGTTTTATCTTCTTCATTAATTCTGTAAATTAACTTACATTTTTCACTTTTTTTCCCTTCCACGTTTACTCTTTCAGGATGGCTCAACTATGTTGATAGAAGCAGCAAAAGGTGGCCATACAAGTGTTGTTTGCTATCTTTTGGACTATCCTAATAACTTGCTTTCAGCCCCTCCACCAGATGTCACTCAGTTAACTCCCCCATCCCACGATTTAAACAGGGTAAGATTCAAAACTAAAGCATTTCATATTATGTCTTCTTTATCCCCCTTTCACTCACAGTTTCAGTTTAAACTAGATTGATTATTTTTGTTATAATCATGTAGTTCTCTTTATAAATATGTACTTGATATGATTAATGAATATCTGATACAATCTTAAGATTCTAGATTGATATGATTTTACTTTACTTTCTTAAGGTCAGAATAACAACTTGAATTCAAAGCCCATTAAAAAATGTTATGGAAAATAATTGGGTACCAACATATTTTAAGTAAATATGTCATTGTCTGAGATGGTATATTAAAAATATTTTGAATAAGTCTAACTTATTCTTTATTTAAAACATATTATTTATTGGATTGTGTAGGACACTAATAATCAGTATCCTTTGTCTTAGGCTCCTCGTGTACCGGTCCAAGCACTGCCCATGGTTGTCCCACCTCAGGAGCCTGACAAACCACCTGCCAATGTTGCCACTACTCTTCCCATCAGGAATAAAGGTCAGTTATAATTCTAAAGACTGTTTCTTACTTGTTCAGGTAAAAATAAGATTACAATAAAAACCAGCCATTTCTCCAAAAAATGAATTTTACTAAGTTGGTATAATTAAAGATTTTTCTTTTACCAATGGAAAAAGCATGTTAGTGGGAGAGAAGATAGTTAACAGCACTAATTTATGCTAAAATTAGAAGTATTAACAGGAGAAGTTCAGATGCTTATCATTGATGCAATTCTGATTATCCATGATTTCGTCTAATAAATAGTAATTTTTATTTATGTAAAATGTTAAACTGGGTATAGTTGGTGATATTTTTGTAAATTATTTACTCAAATCTCTTTAGTGATGTAAGGCATAAGATTAATAAGATGGATCAAGTATTAAAACTTATTTTAGAATAACTGGTGTAATATAGATTTTATATCTGGGATACCTTTTCTCAAATAATAATTCAGAGTTACTTCAGATATGCTTGTTTGTTCCTCTAGAATTCTGAGGTCCATATTTGACTTGTGGATGTTACACCATGCATGTTCTTAAGTTATGTCCCCAAACATTACACCTACCAGTTTGATCAGTTTTTCTTTTTAAAAGTTTTGCCTGAAGAACCAATGCAGTTTTTATTTTGTTTTTTGGCTGCCTATGTTCTTTTACCAACAAGAATGCTAAGTATTTCCACCAGCTCTTTTCAATCACTACTACCAACCTAGAGCCTTGGCACCTTTTTCAATTGGTATAGCAAATGATTGATTGCTATACCTGTAGCCAGATCTGTGTATTCACCTGGCTGTCAGAAGATACAGTGGATGACATAGTCTAGCATCTTTTCTTCCAGGGAAACTGAATCCCAGTTCTCTACTAGCCAGGTAGCTGTGTGAATATGTGAATTTATATCTTGCCTATATCAGTCTTGGAGATGGTAGACCCCAACAAAGATATATATTTTAGTTGGATTTTAATTGTTACTTCTCAGTGGTTTGGGTACTCTTTGTGTGTATGTGTGAGTGTTTAAAAGTCACAGACTATTAAATGTGGAAAAACCTTGACTTAGAGGTCTAAGTTTTCCCTACACGCTAATAATTTAGCATTATTGTTCTGTTCTTATGATGAGTTTTTCATCTTTATGACCATGTGAAGTATATACACATAACCTTAGATTGTACTTTAATTGTACCACTTAGGTATCACAAACCTGCATCCCTCTGTTGTCTAATTTTAGCCATGTGATATTTTTAAGATTCTGAAATTAATTTCCAAAGATTATGCACATAAAATACATACATTTTATATTTATGAAAAAGAAGGTGGATTTGTTTTTAACTTTTCTAACAGTACATTTTCACCTTCTGTGGATATGATAACTTGGTGCATAACTGTTGGCACTAAACCTCCCAACAGTAACTCTGTAATGAGGATGCCATTCATGTGCACTTCTGAGGGGGTTTCTTTTTCACACAGCTGCTTCTAAACAAAAGTCCAGCAGCCATTTGCCAGCAAACAGCCAGGATGTACAGGGTTACATCACCAATCAGTCTCCAGAGAGCATTGTAGAAGAGGCTCAGGGAAAGTTAACAGAACTGGAACAGAGGATAAAAGAAGCCATAGAAAAGAATGCACAGCTGCAGTCCTTGGAACTGGCTCATGCTGACCAACTTACTAAGGAGAAGATCGAGGAGCTGAACAAAACGAGGGAGGAACAAATTCAGAAGAAACAAAAGATTTTGGAGGAACTACAGAAAGTAGAACGAGAGTTACAACTGAAAACTCAGCAGCAGCTGAAAAAGCAGTATCTAGAGGTTAAAGCTCAAAGAATTCAACTTCAGCAGCAGCAGCAACAATCTTGCCAACACCTGGGATTACTAACTCCTGTTGGGGTTGGAGAACAGCTTTCCGAGGGAGACTATGCACGGTTACAGCAAGTGGATCCCGTTTTGCTTAAAGATGAACCCCAGCAGACTGCTGCTCAGATGGGTTTTGCACCAATCCAGCCTCTGGCGATGCCTCAAGCTTTGCCCCTGGCGGCAGGTCCCTTGCCTCCAGGGTCCATCGCAAATCTTACAGAACTGCAAGGAGTGATAGTTGGACAGCCAGTACTGGGCCAAGCACAGTTGGCAGGGCTGGGGCAAGGAATTCTGACAGAAACACAACAAGGGTTAATGGTAGCCAGCCCTGCTCAGACCCTCAATGACACGCTGGATGACATCATGGCAGGTGGGTTTATATTGTTATGAGCAGGTATCAAATATGATTTGCTTTAAGGCGAGTAAGAGTGTGCCAGAATTTTGCCATTACCCAACTTGAGAACTATTTTTGGACTTTTGACCCGTGTCTATCTTTAGAAATATTAGTTCAATCTCAGAAGTTGTCAGAGGGATACAGGTCGAATTAAAGATTAGCTCATTCAACACAAATGACTGAAGCTTTCTGGGTAGGCTGGGAATCTAGGTTTTTCAGTAGTAGGGTTAATGTTTGACTTTTGGTTTTTTGTTTTTGTTTATTCCCTTTAAGTTCCGAATACTAAGATTGAATTTTGACATTTTGCTTCTGTATTCACACCAGTAAACTTGGAAATTGATAGAAGTTGAAGTGCAAAACTAGTAGGACACATCAGGAAGCTTATTTGTGAACAGAAATATTTTATATCCTAATAGATCAGACTTCAAACTTGGTGGATTTTTTTTTAAAAACAAAAAACTTAAACACCTTTACAAAATTAACAAAGTACCAAACCAAATAGGGTTTGATTATACTGTATGTCAGTGATTTTTATCCCCTGTGAGTGTTAATGTGTAGTCTCTTCCTAACTGTATCATGGGAAGATGCGGTCCCCTGGCAGTATTATAAATGATATATTTTTAAATGTGTAGTCAGAGAAATTCCACTATAATTATTTTCATTGGCAAGAAGAAATATTTTAGAACGTTGTTTTAATGCTTCTAGGTTTTGGTACTTTGGTAGAATGAGATTTTACAGGGTTATAAGCCATAAGAATGCTATACTGAGAAGGATAATTTGCTTCATTTAAAGGAAAAAGACAAAAAGGAAATTTGAAAGGGAAGGGGAAAAAAGGGACAAATAAAGGGAATAAAAGTTGAATTTTGATAATTTTCATCTAATCTCGCCCCCATTTTTATTCATTGGTCTGTACTTAAAGGATGATTGACTTTTTCTAATTTTAAAACTATGTTTTGGTAGCATTACATATTATGAGATTACATATAATTTAAGTTTCATCTTTTAAAAGGATAAAAGTAAACTAAGTTGTATAGTGTTTAGATATTTAGCTAACATTCAGAAACTAAGAAACCAGCTAATGAGACAGATTTTATACTTAAAAATTTCTCTAAAGCCTTGTAGTCCTCCTTTAATATCACCTCAGCAGTAACATGTGGAATAAAAATCTCTGCTAATCTTAAGGGTGAAGTAACTACACTGGAAAAACTGCTAGTAATAATTAGTAGTAAGAACTATCAAGACTCATTGTGATGAGTATAAAATTTTTCTATAGATTTAAAAATTACTAATCACCACTGGCTGGTTATAATAATTGGTAATACAATTTTAAAATTCTTAAATACCCTATGAAAACTGGAGCTTAGTACCATAAATCCCAAATTTGATACTATATCCATGGCCATTAATTTAGATCATAATAGTACTCTATGACGTCAGTCAAACTACCAAAGGATGTATAATGTTAAATGTTACTTATTCACTTAAACGAATAATGGACATTCCATACTAATGGATGTGTAAAATTTTTTTATATGCTATCAGAGTTTACGTGATGTGCTTGGGTATAGTTGTCAACAATGATTTGCCAGTTGTACAATTTTTTATACTGATAAGAATTATCAGCGGTTTGTAAAGTAGCTTTTCTGTTGATTCGTATACCAAACAAAAATAGTTCTATGTATTCCCATGTAAAAATTTTTTAAATGCACATAACTTTTTAGTAAGTATGACAAATACTTGCCATACTATACAAATACTTTACTTATTTATTCTCATTTGTATGGGGAGAGGAGAGAGAGCCAGAAGGAGGAAGAGCAGGATTAAAAACATTCGGGTACCTACCTGGAACTCATCCTGGTAACATGCACGTGCACATGCATATATCTGCACATATACTCATGTGTTCACTTCTACAGCCTCATTCTTTAAACTTCTTCTGTGGTAGCATTTGTCCCTTCAAGTGACTAATGATCATTTCTACTTCTTTCTTTGGGTTTTTTAATATATTCCAACCTCATTAGGCTCATAGTCTTCTTTCCTTCCCTCCAGCATAGCCTATGCTGTTTATTTCTTAGTCCCCATTTATTAGACTTCTCTTATAAGATTTGGTCTCTTTTTCTCTAGTACTTGGCTGACCAAAATCTTCTTTACACTTGCCAAAGCAAAATCAGTTCCTGTATAACCTGTCTCGACATCTTGCTTTTTCTATGATCTCCAGTTCCCTTTTTCCTACACTGACATTAAATCTTTTCTGAGCATGTGGTTCTCCCTCTCTAAATCTAACCCTAAAATGAAGCCCCACACATAAAGATCTGTATCAGAGTTCCTTCAGGTCCCTATATATTTACAGTTGTTACTTTTAACTGTAGAAAATGGGTGAGTTATAGACAGTTTATTTAATTTTAGTAAACCAGTTTCATAGG
Source organism: Daubentonia madagascariensis (assembly GCA_023783475.1). Taxonomy (NCBI): domain Eukaryota; kingdom Metazoa; phylum Chordata; class Mammalia; order Primates; family Daubentoniidae; genus Daubentonia; species Daubentonia madagascariensis. Next base: position 3,251,221 of record JAKFHU010001268.1, on the reverse strand, counting down.
TACACCAAAGGAAATGAAAGGAGGGAATTGATTTTTCCTGTCTCCTTTTAGATGAGGTGATAAGAACAACCAATTTGACCAAACAAATAAGAAAACTCTAATTTCAGTAGGTTCTTTAAAGAAATTAGTGCAGTTGAAATGTGAATTATAATTAGTCATTAGAGTTTTTTTTTTTTTTAACCTGTTTAGTATCATGAAATAAAAATCAATGATTTAGACAGACTGGTGGTGTTCATCCTGTTTAGGCTACTTTTGGTGTTTAGTATTTCCATATGTGAAAATTCAATCAAAGAACGTAAGGAATCTATTTTAAGAGCTGTTGATTTTATGATTTTGAAATTGATATCTAGAATATGCACACAAGTTATCTTGATCTTGATCTTTTTCTTAACATACAAAACTATCAATATGAAGTAACAGTATCAAGGTCACTAGATGATCATTTTAATATATTAGTACATGTCCTTTTCTATTGGTCTGGATCCCTAGGGATTCAGTGTTTTGTTTTGTTTTGTTTCCTCCTTCGTTTTTCCTTTGATTTTTAAGTTGACTTAAAAATGTGTAATTATAGAATGTGTGTTGCTATAATGTATAGTGTTTGTGCCTGAACTAAGGATTTCATATAAAATAGATTTCTTAATTGACAGTTATGTTTTTAATAGTTATAATAAGGTCAATTTCAGTTTTTTATTCTTAGCAGGATCATAACCTCTTTTGCCTGGTTTCAGATCCAGTTGTGAATCGTGCTTGTTTTCTGTCTGATGTAGTTGATAACTACTTTGGTAATACACATCTGCACTATTGTTCACCATTCAAAGATTAATGCCCATACTTTAATACCATAGCATTTTTAATGGGGGGCAGAGGTGATGTTCACATACCATCTCCTGAAGTGAATTAATCAGGGAATAAAGTGCCCTGAGCTGAATCTACAACATTTCCTATGCCACCATCTTTGGAGTTCTCCCATCTCAAGTACTGACCAAAAGTTGCATATTTTGGTGACACTAATATCACAGAAAAATCATACTTAGAGAAACTAACAAGACATATTTGAAGGATGATTGTGCACATAATTTCTACCCTGATCTTTCAGTTCTGTCCTCATAAGTCAGTGTGATTGCTGGATTGACTGGTGAGCATTTTACCCCCCTCTGATCCTCACATAGAAATGTAGTTTCTTCCATGAAGAATTATTCAGAGGGGAGATACATAAAAATTTGATCCTCACATAGAAATGTAGTTTCTTACATGAAGAATTATTCAAAATTTTATATTTGAATATACTGTCATATGGAGGGCTACAATGAAGAATATTATCACCTTGTCTGCAGTTAGTAAAATAGTAGGAGGTGTTTTAAATGATTGGATAGTGAGGTTCTCCACTCCCAAACAGTGATACTACTTTTATTAGTTCTGGAATATAAGGTCTGAATTGGCAAATAAAAACCATGTTTTCCCTCTTGTGATGTTGACTGTTTTACCTTTTATTCCTTTTTTAATTAAGAAAATATAATGGACAGCTTTCCATTTGCATTTATATTTTTAATACATTCAAAATATTTTTGTTTTCAGGGTTATTTTGAATTAAGGTTTTGTGACTACTTATGAGAGGGAAATTTGTTTTTCCAGTGGATTATTATTTAGAAAATGGGCTACTCTAAACATACATTTTAATTTTAGACTGCCATCCAGTCAAAAATAACCAGGAAAATGAGTTATTAGTGCTGTGGTAGTCTCCCTGTAGATATTTTGTTTTTAAAAGTCTTTAAACATTTTCTAATAAATATTTCTTACTATTACCTAACCATGTTTCATCCTTATTAAGTGCAGTTATTTTGTTTAACAGCAGTCAGTGGCAGAGCATCTGCAATGTCAAACACTCCTACCCACAGTATCGCTGCTTCCATTTCCCAACCTCAGACTCCAACTCCAAGTCCTATCATCTCTCCTTCAGCCATGCTGCCTATCTACCCTGCCATTGATATTGATGCACAGGTAAGCCCCAAATTTAAGAGAGATGGTTTTTCATTGGAATTAAGCCATTGTTAAAAATATTAACATTCAGTGATTTAAACCATATTAGACTGCTTTGTCTCCTGGCAAAAACTCGAGCCACGGTTTTAATTTAATTAAGATTCACATTTTTAAAAATAAAATACCAAATATAGATTATTATTGATAATTATGTGGTGGTCTGGTTTCCAAAGTCTTCAAATAATTTTTTTTAAATTTTATTCTAGTTTAGAAGAGAATGTAAAAAGACAACTTATTTAAGATTATTCCATATTTTCTAATAATGGGTTCCATGTAAAATAAAAAAGGTTCTAACATTTATAGACTTAATGTTTTTATATATTATATATACTTAATTGCATTTTTATATCTTTGAAAACTTTGATCTTGCCAGTTGAAGTATATAGTGAGTCTGTGTGTCTGTGTCTATAAAATTTAACTGTTATGGGATTCCAAGCACTTTTTCTTTCTTCAGATTATCTAAAATAATATGGGGGGGATGGGGAGACACTATTTAAGTTAAGCTTTAGAAAGATTGAGAGCTATTAAGTAATATTGTTTTAAAAAAATGGTTTACCATGAAATCTCAGGGCAAGGTGAGATTGGGGAGAATAGCTTGTGTTTTGTACTGGAGAGAGGCCAAGAGGATTAGCTTAGAAGACTGCTGAATAAGGTAAGGATGAATGGCCTTCAGGACTGAGGAATGTTTGTAGTATATTTAGTTTTTGTATTTTGATTAATACCTGGGGTGAGGGAGTGTCCATTATAAAATTTTGTATTTCATTAGTTCTTTATAATAAAGACTTAATTTTAGGAAGTGTGTTTGTGTATGTGTGTTGTATGGACCATTAAGGGTATGTACTCTTAACCTATTAACAATAAAGTTTCTGTTGTTTTAAAATGTTTCTCGGTAACACTGTGAGAAAGGAATTTTATTTCTGTTATTACTTGTTTTGTTTCCCAAATGTCTGTTGTTTTGTAAGTGCTAACTTTGGTGGTTTTTTGGGTTTTGTTTTGTTTTGTTTTGTTTTGTTTTGTTTTGTTTTTTGAGCACTTAAAATTGTCAGGGGCTATTTTTAAGGAATTGTCTTATCTAATCCTCAGACCACGTATATGAGCTACCGCTTGATACCCATCTCCCTGATGAGGGCACTGAAGCTAAGAGAGAGATGAAGCATTTTTGCTTACAGTCACTTCATTTAGCTAAGAAGTAGTGGAGCTGGGAATCAAACTCAGTCTGTTTGACTTGAAAGACAGCACTCTTAACTACAGCCTTTTTTTTTTTTCCCCCCCATAAAAAATCAGACATTCATGTAATGAACCACAGTTATTTACATTTAATGTTGATAGCATTATAGAATTGGCTTGAACTTGGTATTGAATTTGCATTATTTTCCTCCAATCTTTTTTGCTTATGGGACCAAGAATTGATCCAGAAGTAAAAGTAAATACTTTACCAAAATATAAAAGGATTTCTTTGTAAAATGTTTTCAAACAAAACAGGCATAGATAAAGTTTGTCCAGGTACTGTGATTTTACTAAATTTGGAATTATTATATTGATGGTGAAATGATTTTTCCTGACTATACCACTCAACCTACCATCACTGTATTACAAATTAATTTCTGAGAAGTTACATATAATTTTTTAAAAACTTTACAAATTTAAAAACTTATATTTTAAACATAATAGGCAAGCTTATATAGAAAGATTTAACTGTTGCCCCTTAAAAATCTACTCTCTTTATTGGTCTCTACATTGAGGTTTTTCATTTGTTGGGTTAGCCCAACCTGAAACTACTTTCTATGGAGTCTATCATAAGTGCTTAGTTAGACATTGGAAAACTCCTGTTTTGGAAAAAATATACAAAATAATATTCAGAAATAATTATTCACCATTTTTCTCCTTTAATATTTGATACTAGTTTTTAAAATTTACTAGGTACTTTAAGTGATACAAATAAAGCAAGTAATAAAAATAAAGATTATTTTTTACTCAGGCCATCTGAAGTTTTTGTTTTGGTAATAAAAAATTCCTTGAGCTCTTAAATAATGGCTAATTTGGTTTATGTGTGACACTACTGTGCCATAACAGACAAGTAATATCATGAAAAAATTAATACCAAGATTCATTTTCTGTTTTGAAAGATTAAACATTCTCCAGTACTTGGATCTTGCATTTGTTCATTTAACAAACCTTAAATGCTTTCTTTTTTAACAAACCTTAAGTATATACATACTTAACACTTTACAGACATTAACATCTTTAACTTATTCTTTATAACAACCCTATGAAGTAGGTACTATTCTTATTCTCGTATGACAGATGAGGAAAGTGAGACATAGAGATACTAACTACCTTACCCAACAGCTAATTAATGGTGGAGCCAAGCTTTTGAATTCAGGCACTCTGGCTCTAGAATTTATGCTCTTAACTACTGCCGTGTGGCTATGTGTTTTCTGATTTTTAACTTAGGCGTGAACATTGAATTTAAATTATAGCAACGTGGTAAATTAGATTACAGAAAAATGTCCACTACCTAGATGGTAAGGAATCATATATCTTTCATATTTGCATATTTACATCAAATCTTAATCTAAGGAAGAACAGAGAGAAATATTAATTGTTTAAAGCCTCAAAGTATGACTCCTTTTAAAATGCAAATGATTCTGGAAAACGGTCATACCTTTAGCCCCTTTAATTGAACGTTTTAAACAGGAACTAATTTTTTTTACAAGAATTAGGGGGAATCATGTTTAAATTTCTGGACCTTGGCAAATGCTGAAGTGTGTGCATCCTTTATAAGGGTCCTCAAATCTATGTTATACCACTAGAAATCACATTTTGTGGGTGAGGGCGTGCCACAGGCTCTCCAACTCTCACAACAGTTTTATTGAATCATGTTTTGGTATTTTCAAAACTTTTAAGATTCATACCACATACTATGCTGTTATCAAAATCTGTTTTAGGAAAATCAATAAAAAATAGCTTGAAGGAATTGTTTCAGACTACTTTATTATACCTTTTGATAGTATGGCTCTGATTTTTATTTTTATTTTGGATATGATGACCAAACTTATCTGTGTACTGTACATATAGAAATTAGAAATCATGTAGAGATTTTTAAGAACCACAAATTTTATGTGAAACAGTAAATCTGCCTTGAAGGTTAAAGTTGAGTACCGCTGAATTAATCAAATATTTTTATATTTTACTATGCGAAATTCGATTGATTCTAGGAGCCACTAACGTGAGAAAGAACCAGATGTTTTGTTCATGGGCTGTAAAAACTTGTTCCAGCCCCTTTCTTGTCACATGTCCTTCACATATTTCTGAACTGTTTTGTTGTTTTTATTCTCAGACTTCTGAAGGCTTTTTTTGAATTTGTAGTAACTTATTCTAGTACATCTGAAAAATGGAAAAAATAAATACCTCCTTACACAATTTTGCTTTTTTCCAGTTTTTAATAATTAACATATATCCGTTATTATCTTTTAAAGTGGGTAAACATTAAATTAACTTGCCACATATATCAAGACTGAAATTGTGAAGTGTGTGAAATTATGTTTTACCTTTAATGGTATAAAAATTATTTGGATATTTTTCTCTATTCCTGTTGGTTTTGCAATACACAGAACAGTTTCATTATAATATTATAATTAAATGAGAAATTAAGGGGGGTGGCAAAAATTAACAGTGATATATAATATGCTACCATTATAATACTCTACTTTAAAAATACATGTGTTCTACTTCTTCATATGAACTGATTTTTTATAGGTTATTCATTTTACTGATTATTCTCATTTACTGAATACCCTAAAGTGCTATCCTACTTTTTAAGCTTACACATAACCTTGACTGGCTTAGAGAATGAGATGTTTGGAATTGTGAAGGTTGGAGATCTAAAAAGTTCGCCTACTTAAGTCCTAATAGTTTTCAAAGTAATTTAATTATTTTAAGAATAATTCATAGACATACTTCCTTTTTTAATAGACAGTTTAGGTGTGTTTTTTCACTTGTATTTCAACTCATTAAAAGTTGCCTTTTCCTTCAGTATTTCTATCTTAGGATTTCTTCTTGGTTTTTCATTATGTACTACTATTACAGAATTGAGTAGTTATGCTGAGAACTTGCAGAATATATTACATATAGTTTTGTCGTTGTTTATAAGCCAAAATTCATCATAACAACATCTATTATGGTATGGAATGGTATATTTTAAGGTACTGTGAGTTAAATGGAAATTTTCTTTAGAATATAACCTAGACGAACTCTTAGCAGAGTTCTGGGCATCTGTTTCCTTCTTTAGGTTTGAGACTTTCCCTTAGATGTAGATATATGACAAGGGATGTAACTTCTTGACCAAGATAACATAACTTTGTGCAGTATAATTTTAGTCAAAGGATCCTTCCATTAAGTGGTACTTTGCCTTTCAGAAAATCCCCTGTATTGTTATTATTATTTCCCTGATCAGCAATATTCAAAACACCTGTTTTTTTCTGTACCTTGTCAGTCATTCTTAATATTAACCCAAACTTTTATGTGTATTACAAAGCGAGGTAATATTTCTTACCATTTTGGGGTTGTGTAGGTGTGTATTTGGGGGATGGAAGCCTCACTTTAGACTCTTTAAATTCTTTCATTATTGTCTTAAAAGATTGTCATAAAATGTTAGTTGGTTTAATTTCTCCTTAATGCAGAAATACAGTGGACATACCCACTCTTAACTTTAGTTCCCCAAGGAATTTGACCAGCTCCCCTTTCTCAGCTTTAACTATTTTTTCCTTGAATTCTTATGAGTATATATTATTTACACTTCCCTCAGAGCTTGAACCCAAATTTGCCCTGTACAGTAATCAGTAAGCTCCTAGTGAGCATGGCCTATATTATCTTTGTTAACCCTAGAGTACTTAGCAGAGTGCTTTGAATATAAAACGTGCTTAATAAATGTCAGTTGAATTTATGTTTTTATAATATGGGACATAAACATATTTTACTGATCCACTAAAATTTTCCATGCTTATCTTTTTCAGATTTTGTTTATGTCTCTTCATTCTCTATTTAAGAATGGCACAGCTTTCCTAAATTACTCTTTAAGCCTTAGGAGAATTTTAGAAACCTCATAAACTTCATCATAAAGTTGACTCTTCTGCTGAATGCCCATGCACTAACAGAGAGGACATAAGACAGATACACTTAACATTATATTCACTTCAGTCAGCTGTGCTTTAGGGCCACTCTGTGATGTAGTGGGGAGAGCAGGATTTTGTTATCAAGAAGATCCTCTTGGTTTTTGTAAGGCCATCTCTACCTGTTATTAGTTTGTGTGGCCATCAGAAAGTTCTTTGAGCATTTGTCTTCTTTTCTCTGAAATCAGACATGATAATTCCTTCTTTATAAATCTGAAATGAAGATCAAATACTATAACACAGTCAGAGCTGTCATTCATTTAAGTTTCATGTCCTTCTCCATTGTTGTAGTTGGTGCATCTCTCCCTTGTGGCCATCCCTGATCTCTGCAGTCAGTAGCTCTGCTCTCTGCCAGCCTCTTCTGCAGAGCAGCTTTTGCGGTCTCCCTCTTCATCACTGACTAGTAGGCTTTTTCTTATTTCTTGACTCTTTATCGATTTTGTCTTTTGTCTTTGTTTTTTATTTTTTATAATGGAGTTTGGTTTTTAGAGTTATTTACATTCTGGGAGAATATGCTTTCCATTTTATATTTATTATATACATTGTATAAATATAGTATGTAAATACAATCAACTCAATAAACACATATTTCATATATGTAACCCTTTGTTAGTAATAGTCTTTGGATCTGTCACCCTTTACACCTATTGTCATTCATTCTACTTAACTATTATTTATTGTTTCCTGGGAAAAGCATCACTTACAGGTAAAGAATGCAAATATGAATAAGACATGTTCATTACCTCCCAGGAATTTATAGTCCTCTGAGGGTAATGACACATAAGGCAGATTGGTGATAAATGCTGTAATAGGGGTGCATATGTGAAAGTGAGGGGAAAATATTATACTTAGAGCAGTGCTGCCCAATAGAAAAATAATGTGAAACACATTTGTAATTTTAAATTCTCTAGCCACATTTTTAAAAAATGAAAAGAAACAGATGGAATAAATTTTAAGTATATATTTTATTTAACTTAACATATCCATTATATTGTTTCAACATGTAATCAATATAAAATATTACTGAGCTATTTTACATTTTTATTTCATACTAAAATCTTTAAAATTTGGTGTGCATGTTACACTTATAGCTAGAGTGATGAAATCATTTTTGTTTTCCTGGGACTTTCCTGGTTTTAGTACCAAAAGTCCCTCATCCCAGAAACCCCCTCAGTCCCAGGTTTGTCACCCTACTTAAAGTATATTTCAACATAGATGTCATTGGAAATACTTGATTTATATTTAGATTTGATTAAATGTACAGTCAAACAAGTAGATTCATTTACTCAAGTTGTTCCAGACATCCTAAAAGTTTTCCAATAACTGGATAGAATATTAGTTATTATTAAATTTAAATGAATTAAAATCAAATAAAATTTAAAATTCAGTTCCTTAGTCACTCTACCTATATTTCAAGTGCTAATAGTCATATGTTGCTAGTAGTTACATTTTTGGATGGCACAAACTTAGAGTACTAAAAGTATGAGGAATTAATTAGATAATTCTCTATATTAGCATTTAAGCTATGATAGAGTGTGACCACTGGTAAATCTAGGATTGGTCACTATCATTAGCAGAAGTCAGAAGACAGTCATGTCTCATTATAATAGTCTTTGTCTTTCAAAATACATAATATATTTTAGTTATTTTTTGTTCCTCTAAGTATTTTGGGACTTTGTTCTCAAATGCAGCTAAGTTACTCGGAAACAATTTTTTCATTTCAAAGCTTGCTTTTCAGTTTGTTGGGTGGGTCCAGAACAGCTAATTTGGTCCCACTACTGAGGATGCTACTTGATATCCTGTATATTCTGAGGTCTTTCTACTCTGGCTGGTGGGAACCAAACTCTTCCTGGCCCTATGTGAGCTCTGCGTGTTGTTCAGCCTGTCTTTTCTGGTAGTCTTTCCCTGGCCTCTGATAGTTTTCTCATGCACATGTGCTGATCAAAACTCAGCTGAAGATTCAAGGGGAACCCTTGGCAGATCTCCAGAGTACTCTTTCTCTGCAGTGCTCTCCTCTTCAGTAATGTGCTCCATGAATTCTAGCCACCTAGAGCTCTCAACTCTTGTCTTCTCAAATTGGGAAGACAACCAGGCTGTTTGAGTAGCTGCTACTTGCACTGCAGCCTGGAAAGCCTCCAGGCAGTAAGTTGGGTTAATAGTTTCTGTCCTCAGGGATCACTGTCCTGCACTGCCTGTGTATAAACATCATCATTTCAGAGAATTTCTTTTTTTTTTTCTTTATTTTTTTTTAGTTATTTCAGATAGGAAAATAAATCTGGTCTATGTTACTGCATTAACAGCCGGAAGGAAAAGTGAGTCCACAGTATTTCTTTTAATCACATATTTGGAAATAGCATATGGTTGAAAGCCATACTTTTTTTTCTTGGTGCTTGCTTTAAAAATCACCCATAAAGTTCAAATATTATTTGTAGCCTTTAAAAAAAAAATCACAGGTTGACCACTAATGGGGAAAAAAGTAAATTTTGCTATTCAAATGCTTGATGTTGTAGAATGGTACATACATATCTGTGTATTTGGTATATGTGCATATTATGTATTTGATAATTAACATTTTAAAATTAATAAGCTAATCAAAAATTAATTTTTTATAGACTGAAAGTAACCATGACACAGCGCTAACGCTTGCCTGTGCTGGTGGCCATGAGGAACTGGTACAAACACTGCTAGAGAGAGGAGCTAGTATTGAGCACCGAGACAAGAAAGGTAGTGCCAACTTTTGTTTTATTTTGGGGGATATTGGTGAAAATTTAAGTATTTAGAAATATTACTTCTTAGCCGTATTTTAGTGCTTAAATATATTGGAAAATGGTATTGTTTGTTTGTATAGCGAGTAGTAAGAAGATCGTTATTTTTCTTCAGGTTTCACTCCACTCATCTTGGCTGCTACGGCTGGTCATGTTGGTGTTGTGGAAATATTGCTGGACAATGGTGCAGACATTGAAGCCCAGTCAGAAAGAACTAAGGACACACCACTGTCCTTGGCTTGTTCTGGGGGAAGACAGGAGGTAACGTTTCCTCTTAGTGTAATTTTTTTCCTCTCTTTGTATCAGAACAGTGGTTTGATATTTAGATTAATGATAGTAACTGAAACTATTACCTACTAGCAAAAAGACAAGTATCATTGTTAGCATAAGCTATCTTGCCAGAAAAATCACACGTTGTTTAGAATCCTGCTTATCTAAAGTAGTATTGCCGTAGGAATCCTCGTGTATTCCAAATCAAGTCTTTCTTTTAGCCTAAGGGCATTTAGGGTAAGAGAAAGACTAAAACATTCCAGATTCCTTATGTACAGGGCCTATATTCACTCATCTTTTCCTGCCCTAGAGTACATGGCATAAAAAGTACTTAAGCCCAGTCTCTGTTGCTCTCTGTAAGATTGGTAGGGAATTAAGAATATTCCATCTTTATTTGGTCTGAGAACTCTTGCTTTTGATTTTCCCTACCCTTTCTCAACTCTCTGGAGGAAAGGTTTTCAGATAAGATTGTAAGATTATGTGACCTTTTGGTTTTTTATGGATGTTAGAACGACTGATAGAGACAAGGTGTGCTCAAGAGCTTTACACTCACTTGTGTATCTTCTGACATTTAACAATTAGCTGGGTAATCCATTTTTTTCAAATCCAATCCTATGTGCAGGGGATATAAGGTTTAGTAAGCCAGTTGTGCTGTCTCCATAGATTCACAACTTCTCAATCAGGGAGTTATTGAATCTTAGATTTAGAAAGCACTCTGTATCATCCCAATCAGTTTCCTACTCAGCTGAAAGTCTTCTTTTCTTTATTTTCTTTTTCTTTTATAAAGTTGTCCTATTTATCAAGCCTAAAGTACGCCTTCCCTATGTTTCCCACTGTTCCTAGTTCTGTTCTTTGAACAAATGGAAACAGGTTTATACCCTCTTCTATCTTCAGATATTTGAGTCTGTGTTACCCAAAGTCACCTATTCTCTGTATGAAACTGGTCCCGTTGTTTCAGTTTTTAGCTTAAGAATTCATTTTCCAAACCGTTCACTATCCTGCCTGTTACACCCTTATGTCAGTATCCCTCCTGAAGTATTACATGTAAAGATACTCTGAACAGCAAACTGATGAATTATTACCTCCTATTTGAGCATCTTAAACTAGCTTTCTCTCACCTTTGTCAGTTCTACATAGCACACCAAGTTATATTGAACTCTAATCAGTTAAACCCACTAGGTTTTTTAAAATAAAATAGTAAATAAATTTCAAGAGATCAAATAATTCTATATAAATGAATGGGAATTCTAGTACTAAAATGGTACAAGTATAGGAAGATAGAGGTTGGCGATCCTTTATCTTGTACGTGAAAAAGAATTGGAACCTAATAATAATACAGACATGTATTTTTTTCATAGTTTTTGCTTTGGCTATTTTTATAATTTTTGCCCCTTTATATTTGAAGTAGATACTAAATTAGATGCACTTGCTACTAGAGATTTTCTGGACAAGAGACAAGAAGGGACTTCTCCCTACTGTGTTGTTACTTCTGATTGTGTCATTTTTTCCTTCCATAATTCACAGTGGAGGCAATGGGTATCTTAAAAGTATTATAAACTAAATATTAAATAAGATGATTTATTCTACTACCTCAGAAAAAGTAAAGATCCCCATCAACCCCAGAAAATAAAATTTTGCCTTAACTGAAATTTTTAATCATTATGTAGTTTGAAATAATATTTGCTTTATATGATAACAAATTTTTCAGTGTTGAATCAAGAAGAAATCAGTTGATTTCATTTATTTAAAAATAATATTAAAGGCAATAGGGCACTAATTTTTATGAATTATGTGTTTTTATTAACATACAACAAATGAGGTTATAACAATTGTACAAGTAATAATTTTGCCTAGAAACACTCTGTTGCTTTAATTTGCTGTCAATAGAAAAGGTAAATATTTTGAAGTAAGTAGTAGAACATTAGAAAGTCATTTTACTGTAAAATCACAGTTTTTTTATATTGAATGTTTATTACCTTTTGGGAACAGACCAGTCCTCTGAGAGATAACTGAGGTCAGTTATCTTTGCATAATGGAATTGAGAAAACTTGAGAAATTTGATTACAGTTTTCTACTTCATTGTTTATAAAATAAAATAGCCTAATGCTATTTTTGTCTTGTTTTTATAAACTTGTCACGTGATCCATCTAGGCTTACTGGTTCTGAAAGCAAAAAAGTAATGGACAGAGTCCAAGTTTATAAATGTTGCCAAGGATGTGGCAGAACCAGTACTCATGTACTGCTGAAGGAAGCGTAAATAATACAACCACTTTAGGAATAGGTCTGGCTATTTCTTACAATAAATAAATCTATAAATAAATCTATACAATCTATACAATCAGAAATTCTAGGTGGAACCTATACTACGTCTATAGTAAAGTATAATATTAATGGTAGAATCTAGGTAGTAAATATATGTAATTTAGTTTTTTCAACTTTTTTGTATGTTTGAAAATTTCCATAATGTTGGGAAAACATAGGATCTTTTATTCCAAGATTTTCAAAAATATTTGGTTACTAATTGAAAGGTTTAAAAATATTTTAAATACGTTCACATGTATAAATGAAAAAATCTTGTCCCATATTATTCTACCTTATCGCCGCATGGTAGAATAACACAGAAATACTAATTTCCAAAATAGTCTGTCACAACATTTGCAATCCAGATCTTCAATGAACATACTACACCATTTCAGTAGATTTCTAAATGGGTTTTATTTGAGAAGCTCTCTCTTAGTTAGCTTCTAAGACCACCTGCTATCATTTGAGCCTGGTTTTGTGCAGAGGATGAAAGACCTTTCCCCTTCTTTTTTATTATGATATGCCAGAAAAAAGAGAAATCAGAAATAAACACCTTGAAAATTTGTCTTACCATAAGAAGAAAACATGTGGTTTTCCTTTTTTCTTTCCAGGTGGTGGAGCTATTGTTAGCTCGAGGGGCAAATAAAGAGCACAGGAATGTTTCCGATTACACGCCTTTAAGCCTGGCTGCTTCTGGTGGCTATGTGAACATCATCAAAATATTACTAAATGCAGGAGCTGAGATTAATTCTAGGCAAGTTTTATTTTCTCTGTATAAGCCCTTTGAATAAGAGTGGAAGTAAGAATGTTATGTTATTATAGTTATTTGTAGAACACCTTTTGTAATACCATATTTAGTAAATTCATTCATTATACATTTAGGATCCAATGTGTTAGAGATTTTTGAGATTACTATACTCCTTACCGTTAAATGTAAACACATCTTTCTTAGGCGTTTTTAGTAAGCAAGCAAATACATGCTTTAAGATGGAAAGTCTGTCCTAATAATAACTTAATAACTTAATCAATCACCTTCCAGCTCAAGTCGTTATGTTGAATGAAATACAGAAAGTATTCTAGTAAAAGATTTCTAATGGAGTGTCTTCATACTGTCTCAAAGACTTACTAGGGCTGAGAATAATGGTTATTTTAAATAATCCTGCAACATAAAGAGTCTTACATTTGGATTCTATATCATTATCTAATTTTTCTGGGTCATTTAAAATGTATGTTTTTCCTTTTGTTCTCCCCAAATATGCACCCTAGAACTGGTAGCAAATTGGGCATTTCTCCTCTGATGTTAGCAGCTATGAATGGGCATACAGCTGCCGTTAAGCTCCTGTTAGACATGGGCTCTGACATAAATGCTCAAATAGAAACCAATCGGAACACTGCCCTTACCTTAGCCTGCTTCCAAGGAAGAACTGAAGTGGTTAGTCTTCTGCTTGATAGAAAAGCAAATGTTGAACACAGAGCTAAGGTAAGAAAAAGTCTGAGATTTACACATGGATTTTTTTGCTTTGATATTTAAGGTATATAGTTGCAACAGGCTAATTATAATTTTAGTACTTTCTAGTAACATTTATCTCCTACCTACCTATTCAATCAGAAATCATTCTGTATAACTCACTCAAGCATTAACTCTTGAAAATACCTCAGCAATACATTTTTATAGGCAATAATGCCATTAGGGTTATCAGCTGAAAAAGATGTACTATTTTGAAAGGGAAGGCAGGGGAACATTTATTGAATGCCAGTTATATGCCAAGTGCTTGCATCTTATATAACTTTTTTTTTTTAGAATACTATTGAGAGTAGGTAGAATTATTTTCTTTAATAGATCAGACTGTAATTCAAAGAGGCTAACAAGTGTCGGTGATGAAATTCATTTGTGATTTTTAACACCTGTACTATATTGCTTCCTCAGATTGTTATTCTTTAACATTTTAGCTCTTTCCAGTCTCTTATGTATTGTTTTTTTTTTTTTTATTTTCCATTAAACCTAGACTGGCCTCACACCACTAATGGAAGCTGCCTCTGGTGGATATGCAGAGGTGGGCCGAGTTCTTTTGGATAAAGGTGCTGATGTTAATGCCCCTCCAGTTCCCTCCTCGAGAGATACAGCTTTAACCATAGCAGCAGATAAAGGGCATTATAAATTCTGTGAGCTTCTTATTGGCAGGTATGATATTACCATACTGTTCATATATGAACACAAGTGTTACTAGTGATTACCATTCTCTCTGGGCAATTTTACTATTAAAAAATTAAATGTGGGCCAGGTGCCTACGCCTGTAATCCCAGCACTTTGGGAAGCCAAGGTGGAGGATCACTTGAGCCCAGGAGCTTGAGACCAGCCTGGGCAACATAACAATACCCTCTCTACAGAAAAAAAAACCAAAAAAATACGCATGGTGGTGTGTGCTTGTAGTGCCAGCTACTCGGGAGGCTTAGGCAGGAGGATCCCTTGAGCCCAGGACTTCGAGGTTACGTTGGGCAGTTACAGTGAGCTATGATTGGGCCACTTGTCTGGGTGACAGAGGGAGACTCAGTCTCTTTTAAAAAAAAAAGAAAGAAAAATTCAAACATTATTACTTCTCCTTCTATAAACTACAAGTCTTTTTTTTCCAAACCTACTTCTTGTTTTCCAGTCATCGAGAGCTATGCTATATTGTCCAATTTGTTTCAATGCAAGCTAAAAATATTTTCCTTCCTTTATTATGTGCACACACTTTTAAAGTCTTATAACAATAACCTATTTGAACATGCAGCTGTTGTCATCCATACTCACATCTCCCAATTTGAGTTTTGCAAAGTGTATTAGTCTAAGTCCTAAAAGTCTGGCAGTGATCTAAGACGTCATTGTTGATTTTCTTGTTCTTTACAGTAATTAAGGCTTTTAGGTGACAGTTATGGAACTGTTCAAGTTATCAGACAGGATCAAGGATAGTTTCTACTTTGTTACTTAGAAGTTATCTGCCAGTCTTCCAAAGATGCTTGTCTGCTTGACTGGATTTCCTATAGTCTTAAAGACCTTTGCATGGTATCCTAAGCAGTAGTATTTGGTAGTAACTGCAGTTAACTCACCCTGAATCTTCTCATCTAGCATGATGCCCACTGAATGCTAAACCTGCATGTTATTCTTAGATTCATTTTTTTCTGAAGCTACATCCTTCAGATACAGATTGAGCATCCCTAATCCAAAAAGCTCCAAAATCCTGAACATTTTGAGCACTGACGTGAAACTAAAAGGAAAAGCTTATTGGAGCATTTCAGATTTTGAATTTCGAGTAAGGGATGCTAAACCTGTATGTGAATATAAATAATTCAAAACAAATATGATTGCCTCATAGGAAACTGTGTAATAAAATTCTGAGAGAAAGACATTTTAGTCCTTGAATATTAAAAACAATTTTTATCTTTACAGAATATTTTCACATGATAATAGTTGATTTTTGTTACCTGTATTTCATTTTATTTAAGACAGTGCTATTTGTGTCATTCATTTTTAGGGGTGCTCATATTGATGTACGTAACAAGAAGGGGAACACTCCATTGTGGCTAGCAGCAAATGGTGGACACCTTGATGTGGTTCAGTTACTGGTGCAAGCAGGTGCAGATGTCGATGCAGCAGATAACCGCAAGATAACTCCTCTTATGGCAGCATTTAGAAAGGTATACTTCTTTCATCCTCATTTACCTGGATGCTTTTCACTTACGCTAGGCAGTATGTCATTTCGTGATCACTGAAGACTGATGTTGTGATTTAGCAGCTATGATGAAAACAGTAATAGAACATGCAAGTAATTAGTCTGGCAACATTGAAAGGTAGGTAGATACAGGTATTGCAGATAAGCCATTATTATTAACCATATTGGACATCAGAGTTAGGTAAACTTCAAAAGCTGTTTTCAAAATCTAGTTATAGTCTTAATCTTTCACAAAGTTTAAGTTCAATTAAGCATAACTAATTAGAGGTACTTAATATTCTCAATACTTGTCAGTAGATGGATTTTTTTTGTATTAACACTACAGAGAAAAATATAACTTAAATTGCTTTTATTTTAATAATTGATTTTAAATACTAGTAAAAAAAGGAAGTAAATAATGAAAACCACACTACCAGTATTTTAAACTACTGAAAATGAAGTATACTACATACTATATTGAGAAGTAGAAATATAAATTTGTGAAGGCAAAAGAAACTTTCTTTCTGTACATAGGACAGTGCTGTGTGTGAGTAATTTGATGGTTTGGTTGATAATATTCATTGATCTCTTAAATGCAGTTTTAGTTTGTTACTGAGAAAATTAGATTACTGTTTCAGGGATTATGATTTCGAGTTTTGTCATTTGGAAATATGTAAGTAAAATCCACTGTAAATTCTAAAATGTTGAAAAATTTTAATATATAAATTGGAATACATTATATCTTCCTTTTTCTTTTATTATTCTCTCTGACTCCTGTTCTTTATTCCACCTCTTCCCTAGATATTGACTGTCTATATTTTTGTTTCTCAGCAATCAAACTTATTCTTTCTCACTGGCTATCTACTTCTTTTCCAAGCAAGCTAGCGTATCATTATCAAGTTGACCTTTCTAATCACTCCACTGTATTAGTATCGTCTTTGAGAACCTTTTTGTTTCTCCCCAGTATCTGAAATCATTTGAAATCCAATCTTAATTTGTTATTCAAAACCACCATAATTTAGTGCTTTTAGATCTCTTCTTCCATTATAAATCAATCCCTAATGTGGAGAGTAATTTTCTTCTTGCTTGGTCTTTTCCTTGTTTCTATCTCTCACAAAACCTTTATTTTCATCTCATAGAATGTCCTTGTCTTTCCTCATTTTTCTAAAGTTACTCAGTCTTCAGATATAATTTAACTCTCTTGATTTACACAAATTCTTTTCATCCTATTTAAGCCTGCATTGAAATCTCTTATCTCCCAGAGGTTGTACAAAGTTCTACATTCATTCCTTTATTGTCTTTATCATTCGTTTTGACATATATGTATTTTTATATATTATTGATCTCATTATTAGAGTTATTACTCTGTTGTTAGTTATTACTCTAATATTTAACATGCATATATCTTATCTTTCCAAATAGACTTTTAACTTCATATGAGCTGTGCTTATGTTTTATACTTCTTTGTATTCATTCCACTATTTTTTAGTACCTACCATGTACACCTATGATGGCTGGAGTATATAGGGTGTGGCAGCCACACTTTTTTTTTTTTTTAAGTGTAATTTAATTAGGGAAGTAAGATCCATACTTAGAGACAAGTAACTGCATGACTTCTCCCATATAAATAGTTTAAAGAGTGTAAAGTGATGGAGATATCATTAGGGAATGATGCAAGTGGTGTTTGACTATTCATTAAAGGATAGCTATTCTTTTAAAGGAAAGTTTAAAAAGATGCAGTCAAAAAGGAAGAGATAGAGGCAATAGAGAACATAATACTAAAGTTTAACAGCTGTTTATCCAGACTGACTAATTTATAGGTGTTGTGTCATAGAGCAATAGTGTTATTGGAAAAAGTGGAAGCAGCTCTTGAATGCTGGCCTAAAGATTTTGAACTTGGATACCGAACTGTGTTATGGTGAATAATACAATCATAGCTCATTCTTCATGAGTGTATATTTTCTTTATTTTATGCTACCTAGGACAGAGCTATACATTTGTTTTTTATCTAAATGAAAGAACAAAATTGTTATTTCTGCTCTTTTAATACTTAGAATTGAAACTGGACATTCATGTCTTGGGAGTTAGCAAGAAAAAAGATGAGAGTTTTTCCCCCCCCTTCAAACATATCCTCCACTTCTTTTCTTTGTACTGATTTTTGAATTACTGTATTTTTATTCAGAGCTTTTTAGAATTTTAGGTCACAATATTCTGTACTTTTTTGTACAGAATGAACAAAATGATGATGAGAATGAACAGTATAGACTTAACTCATTAGAACCAAAGCCTGTCTCTTTTCATTTACGACAAATATACAATTAAGTTTTTACTTGTGGCACTAATGGTAACTAATGTCATAGTTCAGACAGACTGTATAGATACACTGAATCCTGAGGGTCTGTTTCCAATCTGACATTGATATCTATTTTTTAGGGTCATGTGAAGGTGGTGCGCTACTTAGTCAAAGAAGTCAATCAGTTTCCATCAGATTCTGAATGTATGAGATACATAGCAACCATCACTGATAAGGTAATATATTGTTCAAATTCATCCCACTATATGAGCCAAGGATTCCATTTGGTTAATATATTTCCCATGCCAAGAGAAATTCTTAGTTTGAGCAATAAAATATGATAATATTGCAGGATTCATTTATCTGGTAGTTAGGAATGAAGTATGTATGCCATTTGAGAGACTCTTCTAGATTATTTACTTACCTAATCAATAAAACATTCTGTGATAGAATTACTTTATCTTTTAAAATAATACATGAGTTAATTTTGTGAACACTAAATAATTCAAAGCAAAATTGTTTTTATTCATTAGTATTATCATCTATATATGTGTATTTATCCAGACTGGTATCTATTTTGAAAGAGGAGTGAGTCCAGTAGATTTTTATTTCCCAGCAAAAATGAACACAGTACTTTTAATTATGAGCAAGAAGTCTTAAACATGATATCCAAGTTAGGGTAACTAACTTTCAGTTTTAACTAAGTTTAAGAATGAATTTCCTGCTAGGAATTTTGCAGGAAAAGTAGGGAAGATAAAAATAATCCTATTAGAGATCTAATTGAGATCTTCCCTTGGTGACATTTTGATTTAGGGTTTATACTAATACTTAAATAAAATCCTGACACATGTCTCTGAAAATCCAAAGAGGCTAGCAAATCTAAAAATGTCTCCCTATTATGTTTTCACAGTCGTTATTACATGATAGTGAGCCACTTTTCCCAATAGGTTTTTTTTTTTAAGCGCTAGGGTCTCCCTCTGTCACCCAGGTTGTAGTGCAGTGGCCCAATCATACTTCACTGTAACCTTGAATTCCTGGGCTCAAGCAATCTTTCTGCCTCAGCCTCCTGATCAGCTAGGACTATAGGTGTGCAGCACCACCCCATAGGTTTTATTTAAAATAGCTAGGTCACTGTCTTGCTTGGTTCTAAATGTCTCTATGACAATTAACATTCCAGTATGCTATAGTTTTTTAGGGGGTAAGGGAGGAGAGAAAATTTTTTTTTAATTTTAAATATTATTATTGTAATTTTTTAATAATATTAAAAGATTGAGCATGGTGACATGTGCCTCTAGTCCTAGCTACTCTGTAGTCCAAGTTAACCTGGGAGGGTGAGGCGGGAGGACCACTTGAGACCAGAAGTACGATGCTGTGGTGTGCCATGATCACGCCTGTGAACAGCCACTGCACTCCAGCCTGGGCAACATAGCAAGAAGTTATCTCTAAAAAAATTAAAATGAAAAAAATAAAATAAGGAAATATTCCTTTGCTGTCCTAAAGTGTGTTTTGAGAATGAAATCATTGAGAAAAAGTACCTGTGTCTGTGATTCCTTTATCAGTGATTCTTGTGCATGAAGTTGTAGCAACAAAGCTTAAATATTTAAGAATAGTTCTTGCCAAATAAGTACTTTAGAAGTTTTTAAATCTGTTTTCTTTGTTGACATGGACCATAACCAGTTGACATAAATTATTATGCTGTATGATTTCTTATGTTCAAGTTATGGGATAAATAATTATAATTTCCTAAAATGCCAGTCTAATGAATATTAGTTTGAAGAACAACAGAAGCTGTTCTTTGCTTCTTTGCTTGTGTATATTTTAAAATATACCGTTTAAATTATGCTTTTATTTGCATCTTTTTTTGGCCTTTTTTTCCCCTGCCATTGATCTTTATTGCTTATGTTTAATTACCTTAATAAAGATCTTCATGTTTTTAGGAATTTCTCTAAATGTGAATTGTTCTTTGAGCCTGGAAACATGTTAATTTTTCATTATAGGAAATGCTGAAGAAGTGTCATCTTTGTATGGAGTCAATAGTACAAGCCAAAGATAGACAGGCTGCTGAAGCAAACAAAAATGCCAGCATTTTGTTAGAGGAGTTAGACTTGGAAAAGGTAATGATAATCTTTACATATAAAAACCACCCTCTTTTTTCCATCCTGTTTTTTTCTTCCCTTAATTTGTAATTTACTATTTTTTGGTTTTGTTTTGTTTTTGCTTTAAATTATGTACATGGTTTTCTCTACACATTTGGCTCAAATAGAAGAGAGCATTATGAGTACTTTAAATATCATTAAAGGCATTCTCTTTGTAATCAAATTAACAAAATTTTATTATAGGAATTGCATTGATCTAGAAGTCAGGAAACTTAGCTTCTAATTCTGGATTTTAGTCTTATCTCAACTAATGACCTTTTAATCCCCAACCACATCTATGGTTCTTTGATCCCAGACCTTGTAATTTATTCCCAACAGATTTATCAGAACTAGCAAAGCATAACCAGCTATTGAAATACGACGACTTGGAATGTCTAATGAGTACATTTTTTAAATGGGTGACTTCTCTTGTACTTTTCTCTTTCAGGCAGACTACAGCATCACTCCCATCTATTTTCATAGGGAGTAAAATACTCCAAAACAGCATATAGTTTGGACAGTCCCATAGCTTCTTCTTCACTTCCTCTTTCTGCCAACTTTTCCCCAATAACTCTGTACTCTAGAACTTAATACAAATAATTAAGGAAAAGAACTGGTTTGGCATTGAATATTATGGAATTGCCCTATTTCATCTTTTATAAAAAGGCCAAAAATGCTATAAAATTTAAATGACTTTAAATTTATAAGGAAACACTGTGATAACTACGCATATGGCTTTTTTTAACTTGTCCGTTCCATTCTTTTTCACTGTATTTGCTGACTTTATTATGCTGTCTTTCATCTTACACAAAGAAAGTGTGAATTATCCTAAACATTTTACCCTAATTTAAGTTTGAAAACACTAATTTCTGAAAAAATACATTTAAAATTAGAAGTTCTTCATTTCCAAAAATGTCTAGTTTAGATTCTGATCAAACTAAAAATTTAGGTGTTTTGATCATTTAAAGTTTTAAAAGAGTGTAAGTGCATTGAGAGAAGATGTTTGATGTAGTGATCAAGAGGTAATGATCACTGTAACTATTGCTTGACTTATTTTTAATTCACTTTCATCTAACATTTGTTTAATGCCTACTAAATAACAGGCTGTATAATAGGGCTATTTGTGTGATAGAATATGTATTATTCTTCTCAGTATAAATATTATTACCCTCATTTGACAGATGCGGAAACAGAATCTGAGAGGTTAGGTAACTTGCTTAAACTAGGCTGAGATTGGAATCTAATTTTTTAATTCAAAATCCTATTTCCCTGCTCTCCTTCAATCAAACATAGCCTACATCTTTTAGTTTTTTCTTCCTAAAGGATTGCAATATCCTATTTTTGCATTACTGTCTATTTTTAAATATAAGAATCTTTAATAATTATTTTATATATCTAGAAAGCATCCTTTGGATAGCTGACACATAGATAACTGTTATTAAATAAAATCTTTAATTTTTTTCATACCTTTGATCTTTATACATTACATTAAATACATTTTGGGATTTACTGCATACCTGCAGGTGACAAATTCAGAAAGCAGCTCTAGGAGATCCTATCAAGGATGTTTCTTCTCAGTCAACTTCAATTAAAAAAATTTTTTTTATTATAGTAATGTTCAGTTTAAACTGTGAAATATACAAAGGTAAAAACATATGCCACCATTGTAAAATAACTAAAATTAAAAATAACTAAAATTAAAATTGTGTGGTCTTTACCTCTACAATTGCCTATAAGGGCTTTTAAAACCCCACATGATCTGCTTACTCACTGTGCTCCTTACCCTCTCTGACCTTATTTTTTTATTACTCTTTCTCTTGGTCACTTTGCTCCCTCCATACTGACCATCCTCTTTTTGCTCTTGCTGTTAGTGTTTTCTGCCTTAAATGTCTTTCAGACGTCCTCATAGTTTAGTCTCCTTTCCACAAGCACTTTTTCTACTCTTCTTCCCTGATTTATTTTTCACTTTCTAACATTCTAAATATTATATTTTACTTAGTTATCTTGTTTGTCTCTCCCCACCACTAGAATGTATGTGCCACAAAATAGTGCCTGGCATATAGTAGGGACTCAATAAATATTTGTTGAATGAATAAATATCCGCATATATTGTGATGGTGTACTTTTTAAAAAACACAATCATGCAATCGTATTACTCTAAAACTTGCTTTTCCCTCTCTCAGTAACTGATGGATGTTGTCATTTGATAGTGATTTTAGGTAATTGCAGAATATTCCATAGTAAGTTTATTTCCAGTTTTTTGTCACTAAAAATAACGTTGTAATAAACATCCTTATACATATTTCCTTGTATTTTGCTGCTTTTATTTTTATGGAATAAACAATTCATAAGTTTTAAACTGTGTACCATTCTGAGTAGCGTGATAAAATTTTGTACCCTCCTGCTCTTTCGTGCCCAGGACATGACTCCTCCAGTTGTACACCTTATTCAGGCTGTTTACACTTTCCCCAGTTAATCACTTAGTAGCCCTCTCAATTATCAGATTGACTGTCATGGTATCTCAGTGCTTGTGTTCAAGTAACCCTTATTTTACTTAATAATGGCCCCAAAGCCATTAGAGTAGTGATGCTGGCATATTTTTTTTAACTGTTCTCTTTTATTATTGTTGTTGTTAATCTCTCATTGTACCTAATTTGTAAATTAAACTTTATCATAGGTATGTATATGTAGGGAAAAAAACATAGTATATATAGGGTTCAGTACTATCCAAGGTTTCAGGCATCCACTGGAGGTCTTGGAAGGTATTCCTCGTGGAGAAGGAGGTATTAACTATATTTTTAATTTAGTAGATCCTTCCAGAATATTTTCCTCCTACTATCAGCAATGTCAATTCCTTGCATTCTTGCCAGCATTTATACTATACGGCCTTATACTTTCGAGAGCCTTAGAGTTAAGACAAGTCAAGAGAAGCTTCTTTCACATGCCATTGTATATTTTTTCTATAATATTAAACTCGAAAGTGATAAAGAATTCTTATTCATAAATTAGATGTAAATTGATTCTTCTGTATGCACTGTATGCTTTCATAGACAATTTTGATTGGGGGTGGTACATATATAAAATTCTAGATTATTATATAGGAGCCTCTTCTTTCCTGAACTCCAGCCCATATTTCCATTTGAAAGATTATCAGGTTAGGATCTTAGAGTTTGGTTCACTATTTTTTCATGATGATTTACATCTGGGTAAATGCACTTTTTTGGCCTTTTGAGATGTACTACATTCTGGCTCCACCATTTTTGATTTAGGAACATTAGAGTTGGTCTTGACTGGTCTGAGTTGAGGTTCTACATGGGAACTTACTCGTATAAAAATGCTTTGATCAGCATTTCTAATTTGAAAAATTAGGTTTATAAAAACTGCTGCTGAAAGCCAGGTGTGATGGTGTACACCTGTAGTCCCAGGTACTTGGGAGGTTGAGCCCAGGAGTTCAAGTCTAGCCTGGGCAACATAGCAAGACTCCATCCTAAAAACACAAAAAAAGAAAAAAGAAAGACTGCTGCTGAGAACACTGGCCATTGTATTCATCAGATTCTCTTATACTTACTTATTCAGTAAACATTTATTTATTGAGCATTACTGTGTGGAAGAGTGCCTGCTTTGGAGTAATTCTATCTAGTTGAACTATGGAATCCTCTTACAGTTTCATTGCTTGCTTTCTTACAACATTAACAACCAGGTTATGTTCTTGGCTGTTAGAATCCCTAGAGAATAATTTTGATTTGCATTTTTGATATAGTAATCTTACCCCTTCCACTTCATTACTTAGTTTTTTTCCTCTACCTTTTTCCTTATAAACTTCCAAATAACATTTTAAGGAGCTAGATAGAGAGTATATTTTTAAAATTTACCTATCCCATTCTTGATTCCCACACATTTCATTCTCTGATTATCACTTGCTGTCTTTTCAGCTTTACTTCCTGTAGAATTCCATCTCTAACAATCCTCCCAGCACTCTGCCTACCGATAAATGGTAGGAGCCATTTGTATTATACTACCGTTTCACTGTTTCTTACCCTTTTCTTTCTCCTTTTTCTCACTTGTACCTTAGTAATTAAATGTATCTAGGAAAAACACTCAAGCTTGAAGACTAATTTTACTTTAAATATGTGACAGCAAACCCTTTCATGCTAACCAGTAGTTATACTATATTTCCCTAGCCCTTTTGTGATGACCAGTAGTTAAAATAATATATTTCCTTAGTTTAATTTAGTCTCCCACTCATCTAAACCACAATTTCTTACTTTCTCCTTTATCCTCAGACTTCTAATACCTCCTTTCCTTCACCTTTAGTAGATGACCTTGCATCCTATGTCAGTGAGAAAATTGAAGCACCAGAAAAAAAATTCCAAAGACTTTTCCTACCCTATGTAGCCACCCACCAAATACCTGCACCCATATACTTTCTACCAGTGACTAGATAAACTTCTGGCAGATCTTCTCCATTGTTTACTAGGTCCTATCTGGTTTCCCCTACTCAACAGCATTGCTGTAGCAATTACCTTTTCTTTCTCCTATATTATTGTTTCCCATCTCCTGGATCATTCCCATCAGCATACAAGCTTATATCTCCAAAAAACCTCCTTTTGACTCCGGCCCCCTCGCCTCAACCTTTTAGCTGTAGACCCATTTTTTCTGAAATCTTGATGCCACTTTCAGCTTCTCAGAATTCTATGTCTCCAATTTCCTACCTCATTAAATGAATTAGTGTAGTAAATTAACTTAGACCAGTGCCTGGCACATATTAAACCCTGTACACATTAGCTGTATCAATATCAACATCATCATCTTTTATTTAGCTTTGGCAGTCTCTATATCTGACTGAACCTTCTGTTCCATCCTCCTCTTCTGAGTTTTCACTTCTCACCTGAAATATTGGCAATAGGCTTCTTAACAGTCTTCCTGTATAAATATCTTTGTCGTTCTGTCATCTTTTGTTTTCAGTCTATTCCTTACCTGCTCCAATGTAACTTTCCCAGTTTCCCATATTTTTGTAATACACAGGTGGCATTGCCTTACTTCCTCCTCGAAAACCTTCAGTGCCTCTTCATTGACTGCACGGGAAATTCCAAACATTCAAGTCCTGTGTTACTTCTGCAGGCTCATCTTTCACTATGGTTGTCTACTCCTCACATATCCCATTCACTTCCATATGTCCAAATTTGCAGTATTTCTTTAATCTGGACTGCCTGTCCTCAAGTCCTTAAATTCTCATTTTATAAAACTCAACTCTCAAATGTCACTTTGTTTCCTGAGCCCTCAGTTAGAATCACCAGTTAGGTTAGTGCCCTTTCCCATTCCACAATGAGGTTATTGTACAACTTGACCCCTTTTCTCAAAGCCTCTACCCTCCCCCATGTATACTCACCAACATAGTAGCAGTTTCCCAGTAAACGAAATGAAATCTAGGCATATATGTATATATCTGTGAGAAAATACAGGTTGTGAGACTGAATTTCTAACATTGTTTTATTGTACCTCTAGATATATTTGAGTTTTAATGGTTTAGTTATTCTGTTCCCATCTGGGTTTTTTTGGGGATCTTGTATCAGTTATTAGCACCTCTCCCTACTCCTTTTATCTTCAATGTCTGCTGTTTCACTAACTCCTACCCTCTATCTACAGTTTAATTGAGGTAACTCTATCTTAATGAAGCCTTTTCTCGAACTTATATTTTGTTTCCTTCTTCAAATGTGTTAGAATAATCTGTTTTGTTAACTCTTTTTTTAATTAATCCTCAGCTCAGAACCATTTTACTGCTACTCCAATGAACTAATTGTGGTGGAGGGCACCAGTGGCATTTTAACTACCAAATGCTGTTACCTCTTTATGGTTCTCATTGACACTTACCTCTTTGTGATGTTAACCAATGTTGATCTAGCCTTTCTTCTCCCATTGGAGCTGCTTTCTCCTGTTTGTCTTTCTCTACCTGATTATGCATTTCAGAAGTTTCGTTTGCTTCTCCTTTTAAAATATTAGGTTATTAAGTATGGAATGTCCAATTTCCTTAGGTACTAAGTTTGACAGTTGATATCTCTGACATTTCACTCTGACATGTCTTGATTTTTTTTTTTTATCGTGAGGGTACACCCTCATTCTTTCAAACACATGTTTTGGCTTGCGATTATCTTTCAAATTTTTTTTAGAGCAATTTTTGTGAAACCATGGATAAGTCAAAAATTCATGTTGTTTTTGAATATGAGTTCCATCGTGGACCAATACAGTGCAGATAGCTCAAAATAACAAAGTGTTTGGGAAGGATGTGGGTAATGAATGAATTAGTACAATGGTTTGAGAAGTTCCATTCTGGTGATTTTAATCTTGAAAATGATCCTTGGGGGTGACCTGAGACCAAGGCGGATAATGATGAGCTGAAAGCTGTAGTGGAAGCAAACCCATCTCAACCTATGTGTGAATTAGCAGCAAGGTTTGACATTACTATTCCAACAGTATTGGACCATTTGAAATAAATGGGCGTGGTTAAGAAGCTGGATGGATGGGTACCGCATGAATTAAACAAGCGTCAGAAGAGAAATCGTCTTGAAGCTTGCCTTTATTTGCTGTCACTACATAAAAGCGAACCATTTCTACACCGTATTGTTACGTGTGGTGAAAAATGGATTCTTTCTGACAATCGCAAGAGTTCAGCACAATGGTTGAATAAAGATGAAGTGCCGAAACACAGTCCAAAACCGAATATTCATCAACAAAAGCTAATGGTGTCTGGTGGTCCAGCGCTGGTATCATCAACCACAGCTTCATGAAACCTGGTCAGTCGATTATAGCAGATGTCTGCTGCAACCAATTGGATGAAATGACGAAGATGCTTGTGATTAAGCAGCCGAGATTGGTTAATAGAGACCAGACTAATCCTCTTGCAAGACTATATGTCGCAAAAAACAATGCTGCTCAAACTATAGAAGCTGGACTTGGAAGCTCTCTGCAGTCCACCATATTCACCAGACTTTGTACCACTTGACTACCACTTCTTCCGGGCTTTGGATTGGACCACTTCTGGCAAGGAAAAATATTCAATTCTCAAAAACCTGTGGAAAACGCCTTTTGCGATTTCATCGCCGCTCATTCTCCAGGCTTCTTCGCTGCTGGCATAAACAAGCTGCTGTTAAGATGGCAGAACTGTGTCTATAGTTTAGGCACGTATTTTGATTAATTGTACTGCTTCTTGTTCGAGATATAATAAGCTAAACTTTTGATTTGAAATCGGATGTTTCATATTTAATGACATAATATTAGGTATTCTCTCTCTCTCTCACACACACATGTTTTCTCTACGTATATTTATATAAACACACACATACATAGTTATGACTTTTTCCCTTTGGTGACCTCATTTAATTCATCAGTTTCAACTACCTCCTGCAAGCTTATGGTGCTTCTTAAATCTGTCTCTGTTGATCCACACTTGTCTAATTCTGCTGAGCTTTAGAGCTCTGTGCCTTGCAAAATTGGAGTCCTTTGTAGCCATAGCCTGGATTCTCCCCCCAGAAAGGTATACTTTCCCTGGGACCTTTGAATTTTTGCCCCACTCTTTAGACCCGAGGGTTAGTAAAATCTACAAGATTATCAAAACACCTGCATTCAAAGGTCAAAATTTAGGTTGGGTAGGGTGGCTCACACCGGTAATCCTAGCACTTTGGGAAGTGGAGGCAGGAGGATCGCTTGAGGCCAGGAGTTCGAGACCAGCCTGGGCAACAGTGAGACCCCCATGTAGTCCTAGCTACTTGGGAGGCTCAGGTGGGAAGATCATTTGAGTCCAAGAAGTTTGAGGCTGCAGTAAGCTAGCGCCACTGCACTAGAGCCTGGGCGAAAGAATGAGACTCTATCTCTAAAAAAAAAAAAAAGAGAAAGTCAAAAAAATTGAGAAAATATAGTGAATACTTAGCTCTTAGAGCTAAAGTCTAAAGGTTTGATAGTCCAGGCTCAAGTTTCTGTTGCCAAAGGTCCATCCCCCAATGACAACTTTCTATTAATAAACCTTAAGGAACTTGCATATCTAAGACCTAGCCATACACACTATGACCTACCCAGAGCCCACTACCCCCATGCCATCTAGGCCATAGGGGCTTAGATGAAATCCTGCTTTTTGATTTAAACTCTTCTACTTTTAAAAATGTTCTCTCCCTACCCCACTTAAATACCAGTCATAATTAGCGCCTGCCACTGGACAAGTTAAAAAATCTAGCAAAATCAGAAACCCATCCTGGATGTGCCACAGGTCTCAAACTTCACTTGCTATTTTGAGCCCCCAAAACCATTTTCTGTACCTTTCTCAAGATTTTTCTGTTCATACAAATATGATGTAGATAAATTATGAGTTTTATTATTCCTATTTCTGAATTGGAGAGGCT
This sequence comes from Daubentonia madagascariensis, assembly GCA_023783475.1. Lineage (NCBI taxonomy): Eukaryota > Metazoa > Chordata > Mammalia > Primates > Daubentoniidae > Daubentonia > Daubentonia madagascariensis. Next base: position 3,222,170 of record JAKFHU010001268.1, on the reverse strand, counting down.
TAATATATACCTGTAGCCACATTTGCTTTGATAATATATTTTTCAGACACATCCTTTACTCTCCCGTCCACTCCTCCTCTTCCCCGTGCACAAACCCATTCCATAAAATCAGTGCTCAACAGGATGTCCACAGGTCTCTCCTTCACTGGGGCTCAAGGGGAGAAAGGATGTTTCCTGAGGACAGGCCTCTAACTCCATTAAAGTAAGGCTGGAATGAGCTGAGTCACACATGGTCAGTTCCTTCTTTCGAACTCTCCAATCAGATAGTACTCCCTTGCAGTGATCCAGGGATTGAAGGTCAACAGTTACTGTTTCCTTCCCCATCCTTTAGAAGAGACAAAAACTCCTCCTTTACTGGTCTTCAAACTTTAAATTATGTACTTATGGGAGACCAGCAAAAATTTCTAGGGGTTACTGTACAGGCAATTTCTGTATCTTTAAATTCCAGATGTATCCTTTCCTAAAATCTTTCTGCCTGAAGAAGTATGGGTATACTATGTACAGGTTCTCCTTCACTATTTGCCTTTTCAGGAACAAGACATATCTCTTATCCAAGGGAAAGTAAGTAGATTGTATTGCCCCAGGGTGTAAAAACCTGTTGGTGGGCCAAACTTTTCAAAAACCTCCGAGATAATTTGGAAAGACAAGACAAAGTGTCTAGCATAAGCAAAAGACTTGAAAAATGAAGTCAGACTTTTTCTGATGAATACTAAGTATGATTTGGCTTATGAATTTGTGATGACTGGTTTCACTAGTCAGGATGTTATGACATTTTTTTATGAACTGAATATCATTGTCTCATATATTTAAAACACTATATTATGGGTAGGAAATACATAGTTTTTTTTTTAAAAACATCTTTTAAAGGACATACACACAAAAGATTTTGAAGATGATTTTCCTACCTTTATGAACCAGGGAAGAAAATGTAACAGTTAAAATAGTTTACTAAGAGATGTTATTGGACTTTTAAACTTATCCTTAATTTTTTACCTATGAAGGTAATACATGTTCATTTTATCAAATAGAAACAATTACAGTTACATAAAGCAAAATTGACAGTCTCTGTCTTTTTGCTACCCTTCCTCCAGTTCTACCCTCCAGAGGTAATCAGTGTTTTGTTCATAACTTCCATGCCTTTTTTGTTCATGCCTTTTTTTCTATACTTCTACAAACAGCATAGAAAGGATTCCCTTCCCCTATAAATGTGATTATTAGCCTGCAGTGTGCCTTTTTTTCTCCTAACAAATGTAAATTTTTTCCAAGTACACATTTGTAACACTTTTCAATGGCTGCTTAGTATTCTGTGAATGTATACTGTTGTTAATTTATTCCCTCTTATTGATGGATTTACTTTTTAATTTATTGCCATTATAATCAATTTTGCAGTGAAAATTGTTGAATCTTTATTTTTCGCTAGTCATTTTATGGAATAAATTCTTAGGCTGAGCAGTTTGCAATTTTGATAGAAGGCTTTCAAATTATTTTTTCTAAAATGTAAATATTTATACCCACAGCATTATAGGAGAGAACTCATTTTTCCATAGTTGCGCTGATATGTGTGATGTCTTTTTAAATTTTTCCAAATTAATGATTGTAAAATGGTTCTTTGTTATTTCAGCTTACATTTCTTTAATGATTATAAAGCTATGTATCTGTTTATCATTTACCCATTTTAAAATTAGATTGTCTTTTATCATTGATTTGATCTTGATATTTTAAAACTAATGTCTCTTTAGAATGGTTCAAATATGATCTTGATAAAACAATGAATTGAATTAGATGACTGAATTTTATGGTATCCTGATTTCCTTTTAATAAAATTGATAATGTGACAAATTCTTCTCCAGGGTAAGTTCCAACGTTACATTTCTATTTTATTGATCCTTTAACAGTTAAGGGAAGAAAGTCGGAGGCTGGCTTTGGCTGCCAAAAGAGAAAAAAGAAAAGAGAAGAGAAGAAAGAAAAAGGAAGAACAAAGAAGAAAACTAGAAGAAATTGAAGCCAAAAATAAAGAGAACTTTGAACTCCAAGCTGCTCAAGAAAAAGAAAAGCTTAAAGTTGATGGTATGGTCTCTCAATAACCATCCAATTTGTTTCATATAATACATTCTAGTCAAAATTATATTTACTTAAATATCAATCACGTAAGGTAAAAATATACTTTTAACTTATTAAGCTCTTAAGGTGTTTATGTGCATTTTTTTTGTTGATTGACTTCCTACCTGACTTTTTATTATGAAGAATTTCAAACTTATAGACAAGTTGAAATGAGAGAATGAATACCTGAATACATTCCACAAAATGGTTAACGTTTTTCCATATTTGCTTTATTTTTTTTCTCTCTAAATACCTACATGTATTTTTTTTCTGAGCCATCTGAAAGTAAATTGCAGACATCCTGGCATTGCACCTATAAATACTTCAGCACACATTCTAAGAGTGACATTTGTTTAACATCATAGTAATACCATTTATAATTACTAATTAGTTTTTTTTTTAGGTATTATAAATGTTAATTCCATAATAATCATCTACAGTGATATGGAGTAATTCTTAATGTCATCTATAATCCAGACTATAGTCAGATTTCCTCAAATGAAGGAATTATTTTTAACCAGGTTGTAATTGAAAGATTGTTTGAGATCAAAGTACAGTCATTCCTTGATATCAACAGGGAATTGGTTATGGGACCCCACTGGATATCCAAGCCTGCAGATACTCAAGTCCCTTATATAAAATGGTGTAGTATTTGCACATAACCTATGCACATCCTCTCATGTACTTTAAGTCATCTCTAGATTACTTGGTTTTTTTTTTTTCTTAGTATTTTTTATCTGACTTTGGCTGAATCCATAGATATGGAGGGCTGACTGTATTGTGGGGTGGAACTGTTGCCACTAAACCACCAAATATGTGTGTATGCGTATGCAATGTGTGTTTTTTTCAAAATTTCCCCCTCCTCCAGCCTTTTATTATGAAAATTTCCAAACTATAGGAAAGTTCAAGTATTAATATGGTAGACACCTGTGTATTACCTACATTCTTAAAACATTTTGGCACATGAATTTTGTCTATCTTTCCTCTTTTTTTTTTTTTGAGGAGTTTGCATATAAGCTGTTTGCATCATGTGAAATCACCCCTAAATACTTGAGTATGTATTTTTCAGAAAAAGAACAGTATTTTATATAACCACAATATTACACCTATGAAATTTAATACTTATATAATAATATGTAATATATAGTACATATTCATATTTTCCAAATTGTCCCAAAAATATTCTTGTAACTACCTGTTCTGCTTTGAATAGGACTTAGGGACAGAGAAGAGAATAGATCAGTCATATCCACCTCATTACCAACAAATGCTGGAATAACTGGTGACTTTATGTCTAATAGTAGTGAAGTAACTATCTTAGGTTTTTCTTTTTTGCTAAATATATTCTAGGAACACTTAGAACTTAAGTAATCCAGTATTGCAACTTTTACAGATGAGCCTGAAGTCTTGACAGAGCCTCCAAGTGCCACAACCACTACTACCATAGGTATATCTGCAACCTGGACAACTTTGGCAGGTTCCCATGGTAAAAGAAATAATACCATAACTACAACCAGTTCAAAGAGGAAAAACAGGAAAAACAAAATTACTCCAGAAAATGTTCAAATTATATTTGATGATCCACTACCAATTTCATACAGTCAGCCAGAGAAGGTGAATGGAGAGTCCAAGAGCAGCAGTACCAGCGAGAGTGGTGACAGTGATAACATGAGGATTTCAAGCTGTAGTGATGAAAGTAGTAACAGCAATGGCAGCCGGAAGAGTGACAATCATGCACCAGCTGTGGTCACTACCACTGTTAGCAGCAAGAAGCAGCCATCGGTTCTTGTTACATTTCCAAAGGAGGAGAGAAAATCTGTTTCTGGCAAGGCTTCAATAAAGTTAGTTCCAATTTTTATTTTTACTATTTATAGTATCGTCATAAAACACCTTTTTGCTAAACTTTTTGGTAAAGCAAGTGAATTAGCAGCTTGTAAAATAAGATTTTCTTTGTGCTGAAGGTACTTTCAATTGAATTGAAGAATAAGCTATTTTTTAGATTTTTGTATTAATGAGAGATCACATTTTTACTATGTAATTTCTTCCTTTTGGATGTTAAACTTAACTCATAGAAAGTATTGATGTGGTTTCGCAGGGATTTTTACTGTGGTTCAACTCTGCTAAATTTGTCCCCTAGATAGTATTTTCTTAAAATTGGCTCTTTATATTACATGCTAAGTTTTGAAGAGAAGTGAAAAATAAGATCCTCATTTGTCCACCATATTTAATCTAAAAATAAATAAAATAGTAAATTACATAATAGATTACTTTTATCATTTAAAAATTCTATATTGTTCTATATTTAATGTACTTTTCCTCCCTCTGTTGAAGATTGTCAGAGACTATCAGTGAAGGGACCAGTAATTCTCTATCCACTTGCACAAAATCTGGTCCATCTCCCCTTTCTTCTCCAAATGGGAAGTTAACAGTAGCAAGTCCTAAGCGTGGGCAAAAGAGGGAAGAAGGATGGAAAGAAGTTGTAAGAAGGTGAGTAATTGTTTCTTTGATTGTTTTTCTCATTCTTTTTATGTGCCATATTATCATAGTGGTAAAGTGTTGTTTACCTTACAATTCCCTCTCCTATTCTAAAGGTTGCAAACAAACTGAGGGCTCAAGGTTAAATCTGGCCGACGGAGAGAAGCTACACCATATTTTAGATGAATAAAAATTATATGTTAGTACTTTAAAAATTTGGAGATTTTACATAAAACATTATGGTATGTGTTTGGTCCCCATAAATGTTGGAGTTTCCTGAACAACTAGTTTAGATTGTATCTTGTTCAACTTTGTAATCCCAGAGCCCAGTATATAGTAGACATCAGTACATGTTAGTATAAGTATTACATAGGCTACTTGTAAATATTTGAAGAATGAATAAGTACTGGTTTTAAATTATTGATCTAATCCTGTTTTTAATCATAGCATACCTTTATTTCTAGGGTTTCAGAATAAAAATATTTTATTTTGCTTAGAATTTTTAAAATATGTATTAAAGAGTAGGAATGCAATATCCCAGAAACTTAAAAGGAGGTAAGATACCTCAAACCACCCCAGAAAGGATGTAATCCATTATACTCTCTTGTTTTGTTTTGTTTGTTTGTTTGTGTTTTTTTAAGACAAGGTTTTGTTCTGTCGCCCAGGCTGCAGTACAGTGGCGCATCATAGTTCACTGTCACCTTGAACTCCTGGGCTTAAGCCATCCTCATGCCTCAGCCTCCCGAGTAGCTGGGACTACAAGTGCATATCACCATGCCCAGATAATGTTGTTTAAAAAATTTTATTTTTTAGAGATGGGATCTCGCTGTGTTGCCCAGGCTGGTCTCAAACTCTCGGTCTCAAGTGATCCTCCTGCCTCAGCCTCCCAAAGTGCTAAGGATTATAGGCATGAGCCACACTCCCGGCCTCATTATAACTCTGTGATAACTTATTCTAAAGAGCTTCCCAATAATTCCATTAAAAATTAGCTTTTGATTATTTGTAACAAGAGCTATAATGAACCAGACTTATTACTTTTAATCCACAAATACACTGTCCAATTTTACATATACATATAAAGCATATATATATGACCAAAATCTGTTCTGCCTTATCTGTCTTTACCTTAGTCTCTCGTACACACACACACACACGCTCATTTATATACACACTCTATTGAACTAATTGAAAATACTATAATTGTATAGTATTCTCTGTGAAAGAGTAAGGTGATTTAGTTTTTCTATATGCATTTAATATTGAGATATATATGAAATTCTTAACTAATTTGGAAATAATGATCATTGGCTGATCATGCCCTTTAGGGAAAAAAGAGTTGTCAAGAAACTTAGTTCTGTATATAAAATGGCAGGGATCATGCCTTACTTTTTAAAAAATATGACATTAATTTAATACTTCATCTGCCATTCTAAATAGTTTACTTGTTTATTAAAGCATAATTGACTGATTCTCTTTGAGAACTCTACTGTATTTCTTTTAGAAGTATTCTTTGCTTGGCTTATCAGAGATTTATATCTACCTTTCCTGAACCTGAATGTTTAAAATTAAAATGTAATTTTTTAAGTGTTTTGCTTTTTAAAAATTCTAGTAGCCTTTTCTGTTTTCCTCACATTACAAAATGTCATTTAGCAGGTTTTCATATTTGTGGATAATCATTTTAATGCCTCTAGAGGAAGGCAAGGAAATGATAAATTTTTAATATCACTCTTTCAGTTATGTATGAGAGGATAAAAAGGAGAATGTGAGTAAAACACCGAAAAGGTACCCACTAGAACTCTTTTTTGACTCTTCAGGCTAGATTAAATGTTCTGACCAGCATGTCTTTATGATACCCTATTAGAATACTCATGACATGGTGTTGTAGTTTTTTTATTTTGTATCTACATAGTTAACGTATGTGGGCAGGAACCCATGCCTATCTTATTTGCCATTAGTATTTGCCTTAGCACAGTGTATGCCTACATAGTATGTGCTTTACAAATATAAATGAAGGATGATAATCAAGAAAGCAAATAATCTTTGATAATCAGATGAGAAGCTATAGTAAAATTTGTCTGTCTACCTGTCTCTTGCTCCTAATTGCCTTTTGTCTGTTAATCTACATTAAGAGTAGATAAAAGAGGCTTATTCAACAATAATCTATTCTGTGTTTATAGAAAAACATTTTAGTAATACTCTTTCCTCTTTTAAGTCACAACTACTAATATTAATGATTTATCTTAATTTATCTTTACAACTTTTAAATAGGTCAAAGAAAGTATCTGTTCCATCAACTGTGATATCCAGAGTGATTGGAAGAGGAGGCTGTAATATCAATGCTATTCGGGAATTCACTGGTGCACACATAGATATCGATAAGCAGAAAGACAAGACAGGAGACCGGATAATAACTATAAGGCAAAACTTTGTCTCTTAATGTTTTCTTCCTTTCTGTTGTATTGCACTATGACTTATGAAATATATCCATTTGAGTTTTCAATGGAACTTTGTGTTTAATAGTATACTTTTTTTAAATGGGAGTTTTATTAGTGTTTGAGAAGATAACCTTTACAGTTTCTTTTTTCTAGTTAATACACTCTTATGAAGTTTTTTAGAAAGTTTTATGGGAAGTTTGTGTGTACGCATGTGGCAAAGGTTTAGATCATTTTTTCTATACATAAACTGTTCATATAACATTCTTAAAAATTTGTTCTGAGACTTCTAAGGAGTTTCTAACACATTTTAAGTATGGGTTTCTATCTTTCTCTCAAATTAGCCTGTGAAATTTGTTATTCTGAGATTGTCTCTTTAGAATTGAGCTCAATAATAGATTTAACTCTGAAGTGAAAATTTAACTTATCTTGAATAACTCTCCTAAGGTGTCTGTGCCTGATTATCCATAAAATAAAAATGATACTCTAAGAAATCATAAGGTTGTAAGAAGCTGTATTTAATTACCTTAAAGTAAATTTAAGTTCCTTGGAAAGAGTTTCATTATGTTTTTAGATGGCAGTTATGAGTTTGTTTGTGAGAGGCAGGTGCCCCTTTACAGTATATTTGAGGGCTGATAGTTGTATGCTACCTCAAAAGTAAGGAAGCAATTAACTATCACCTTTATGTTCATACTCATTGTCCTCTCCTTTGTCTTGTTTTTCTCTGGGATAGTTGGGTAGTTACAACCTGCCTTATCTAGAAAAGAGGGAAATAGATAGCCTTTGTGGATAATTTTTCCCTTGGGTTTCCGAAAGGCTTTCTTTGCAATCATATACTTTCCTAAAGATCCAACACTAGGGTTTGATGTTATGGCTATTATTGGCATTATCAGGATTCCTCCTTCATTTTGAGACATAAATGAGACCTTGTCTGTACAAAAACTTTAAAAATTAGCTGGGCATGGTGGCGCATGCCTGTAGTCGCAGCTACTCAGGAGGCTAAGGCATGAGGATTGCTTGAGCCGTGGAGGTCAAGGCTGCAGTGAATTGTGATCATGCCACTGCACTCCAGCCTGAGCGAGACAGTGCAAGGCCCTGTCTCTTAAAAAACAAAACAAAACAAGACAAAAACTAATCACCCTACCACCAGAGAAACTACTAATGAATATGTAGTAGATGGAGCCATCTCAGATGCCAGAATTTAAAATAAAATACTATTTTCTTACTTGGTTATATTATTTTCCTTGTTTCCTTGTATTGTTTTTAGTATTGATCATCTGTTTAACTTTCAGTAACATTATGGATCACATAGGCTTTTACATGCAGTAGTTTTTCTAACTAGTGTATTTTACAGTAGGAAAATGGTTTCTTAGTCTAAGGAAACAATTGTAAAATGAATTTTTGGAAAATAAATCATTGATTAGTCCTCTGAAAAATATAATGTTAATTCAGGACAGTTTATAGCTTTGTTTGAAGAGTACCTCAAGAATGGTTGGAAAATTGCAGCTTTACTTTTGTTATCTGTTCTCTGTATGTATATACACACGTGCTTATGTACATACACACAGGAGAATGTAGGCTTTTCATATTAAAAACTAAGGGAAATTTGACCTAATTTTTTTTTGTTTGGTTAACTTATAGGGGTGGCACTGAATCAACAAGACAAGCAACTCAGTTGATCAATGCTCTGATCAAGGATCCAGACAAAGAAATTGATGAACTTATTCCAAAGAATCGTTTGAAAAGCTCCTCAGCAAATTCCAAAATAGGGTCATCAGCACCTACCACCACTGCTGCTAACAGTTCTCTAGTGGGAATTAAAATGACGACTGTAGCTCTGTCATCAACATCTCAAACTGCCACAGCACTCACTGTGCCTGCAATTTCTTCTGCATCCACTCACAAAACCATTAAGAACCCAGTGAATAATGTGAGGCCTGGTTTTCCAGTTTCTCTTCCATTAGCATATCCTCCGCCACAGTTTGCACATGCTTTGCTTGCTGCTCAGACTTTCCAGCAGATCCGTCCACCAAGGTTGCCCATGACCCACTTTGGAGGTACTTTTCCACCAGCTCAATCCACTTGGGGTCCTTTTCCTGTCAGGCCTTTGAGCCCTGCCAGAGCTACTAACTCGCCTAAGCCTCACATGGTGCCTCGCCATAGCAATCAGAATAGCAGTGGTTCTCAGGTGAATTCAGCAGGTTCTTTAACTTCAAGTCCAACAACTACAACCAGTTCATCAGCTTCAACGGTGCCTGGTACATCTCCAAATGGCGGTCCAAGTTCACCTTCTGTTAGAAGGCAGCTTTTTGTCACAGTTGTGAAAACATCCAATGCCACCACAACAACAGTCACAACCACAGCAAGCAACAACAGCACTGCACCCACAAATGCCACATATCCTATGCCTACTGCCAAAGAACACTATCCAGTATCATCCCCATCTTCCCCATCACCTCCAGCCCAGCCAGGAGGGGTTTCTAGAAACAGCCCTTTGGATTGTGGATCAGCATCTCCAAATAAAGGGGCAGCTTCTTCTGAACAGGAAGCAGGTAGTCCACCAGTAGTAGAAACAGTAAACAATAGACCTCCAAACAGCAGCAGTTCTGGGAGTTCATCAGTTCATTCTACTCAGCAACAACCTCCGGGATCTGTTTCTCAGGAGCCAAGACCACCTCTTCAGCAGTCTCAGGTTCCTCCCTCGGAAGTTAGAATGACTGTTCCTCCTTTAGCAACAACAAGTTCTGCTCCAGTGGTGGTGCCTTCTACTGCCCCAGTGACTTACCCTATGCCTCAGACACAAATGGGATGCTCCCAGCCTGCTCCTAAAATGGAAACCCCTGCTATTAGACCACCCTCTCACGGCACAACTGCCCCTCACAAAAATCCAGCTCCAGTGCAAAATTCATCTGTTGCAGTCCTCAGTGTCAATCACATTAAAAGACCTCACAGTGTTCCCTCTTCTGTTCAGCTACCTTCAACCTTAAGTACACAAAGTGCTTGTCAGAATTCAGTACATCCAGCAAATAAGCCTGTTGCTCCCAATTTTAGTGCCCCCTTACCATTTGGGCCCTTTAACACATTGTTTGAAAACAGCCCTACTTCTGCTCATGCCTTTTGGGGAGGATCTGTTGTTTCATCTCAGTCAACACCAGAATCTATGCTATCAGGAAAATCCTCGTATTTGCCAAATTCAGATCCTTTACATCAGTCTGATACTTCCAAAGCTCCAGGTTTTAGACCCCCTTTACAGAGACCCTCTCCAAGTCCCTCAGGTGAGTTTATATTTTCTTATATTCTGCCATTGCTCATTTACACAGATGATGTGAAAATTCTTGCTCATTTTCTAATGTTTTTACTCTATGACTGGGTGAAATGGACAGAGAGTGTCCTATTCCGTTAACTCAAATGCTGTTGTATTATATGTGTTTAATATGTGGGGTTTTTTTAATCTTTCAAAAGCTATAGTAGATTTTTCTTGAATTTCGGGTAAATAAGTTTTTTTGTCAGGCATATTTTTCTCTCTTGAAATAGAAAAGTCTCTTATGTTTTAATTTAATAAGGTAATGCCACCAAAAGTTTTCTTTAATTTCAAAATCAAAATAGCTAACAAAGATTTTTAAAATTTGATTTCATTTCTGATTGTCTTTTTTGTTTTTAAAATAATGAGAAAAATATAGAGCTACATAGTCTAACATGGTAGCCACTAGCCATGTATACTATTTAAATTTAAATTAATGAAAATTAAATAAAATCAAAAATGTATCTTCTCAGTCAAGCTAGTCATATTTTAAGTGTTTAATAAGCACTTGTGGCTAGTGGCTACCATATTGGGCAGCAAAGCTGTAGAATATTTCCATTATCATAGAAAGTTCTATTGGAACACTGATTTATACAGGATCTAAAGATATTCTGATTGTAGGCTATTGCTTTTTGTTTGTTTTTTTAACTTTGAAATACTTTCAGATTTATAGGAGAGTTCTTTTTTAATTTCCACAGGTTCCCCTAATGTAAACATCTTACATAACCATGATACATTTTAAAACTAAGAAATTAATATTGGTAGAGTACTACAAACTAGATTACAAATTTTATGCAGATTTCACCAGTTTTTCCAAAAATGTCCTTTTTCTGTTGCAGGATCCAATCCAGGATGCCAATTTGCATTTAGAACTATTGTGTTTTACTATGAGCATTTCAAGTAATTAAAGACAGTCCATGCAAGAGGTTGACACATGGTCACTATGCTGCCTGTTTTTACATTTTAAGATATTTGAAAAAATTTTTTTAAGAATAATATGTGACAATATAAAATATGAAATTCAAAGATAAAATATGAATTTCAATGTTGATAAATAAAGTTTTAATGAAACACAGCTATGCCCATTCTTTTGTATTTGTATATGGCTGCATTCATGCTATAATGACAGAATTGAATAGTTGGAACAGAGACCATGTGACCTACAAAACCTAAAGTATTTAGTATTTGGCTCTTTTAGAGAAAGGTTGCCAACCCCTGATCTGAGTTATTGGAGATACGACATACTGGGACAAAAATTTCCAAGTGTAATGGCAACTGGATATTATTTCTACTTGTTTCTATAGCATGTAAATAAAATTTAATGAACATAATAAATATTTCTTTGCTAGCAGTTGATAGAAATATTTATGCTTACTTTCAAAAACAGTTTCTCTTGAGTACTGAAACAATAGAATCAATATAATTGGATTTTAAAAGATCATATGCTAATGCATGGGAAATACTTTCATTTTTATAATTGTTGGAATTTACTGAAAATACTTTGCTTTTCCAAAAATGTGATAATCTAGGTGTGTTAAGAACGGCTAAAATTAACATTTAGAGAAAGGGGAAATAAATTCTTATTTTGTGTAAAGGTATAGAAAAAAGACCAGCTCTTTTAAGAGAGGTGAGGTTTTCTGGGAGGTGTATAGTTGATTAGAGCCAAAATTAGCATGGAAGTTTAAATTAGGAGTCAGTTGCTTGATTTAGGTCATTTAGAATTAGAAATATTCATCTTTACTTTTATTACATAGGAGGCATCTCTTTTATTTTCTCCTAAACCACTTCAAGATACTAATTTTCATTTCTCTCTACTTTTTCCTAACTCATGTTGTGTTCCATGCATATTTTCTTTCTTTGCTTAACTGACTTTTCTTATATAAATAATTTGACCATTTTTATTTAGACTCAGATTTTATTTTGAAAATTTTTAAGCCACATAAAAATTTAAGGAACAGAATAAACAGCAGAGTAAATAACTGTATACTCCTTCACTTATGTTCTCTACTTGTTAACATCTTTTCAAATCCTCCTTTGTCCCCCTCCTTCCCTTTCTTCCTCCCTCCTTTTTCCTCCCTTTCTCCCTCTCTTTTGCTGTTTTCTTTCCTTTCTGTCCCTTCTCTTCTTCCTTTTCTGTCTCTTCTCTTCTCTCCCCTTCTTTGTCTTTCCTCCTTCTCCCTCCTCTTTCTATCCCTGTCTCTGTTTTCTTGTCTTTCCTACCTTTCATCAAATCATGAGAAGGTAGGTTTCAAACATTATGATACTTTACCCCTACATACTTTGGTATGCATCTTCCAAGTGTTTCCCTTCATAGCTACACCATCGTTACTACACCCAAGACAATTAGAATTAATTTGGTAATAATGCCCAACATAAAATACCATTATCCCAAATATATCCTTTATGCCTGTGTCTTTTCCCATTTCCCTTTAATCTAAGATTCAATCAAGTTTTGTGCATTCCTTTTTTTTGTGCACTGCCACCCCCTCCACCTCCCCTACCCTCCACCCCCCATCCCCAGTCTAAAGCATCCTTCTTCAGTTCTTGATATTGAGTCCTTTGAGGTGTCTAATTGTCCTTAACAAATGTTTTCAGATTCAGCTGTTTTCTCAATCCATGATTAGATCCAGATAGAATATTTCTGAAAGGAGCATCATATAGGTGATGTTTTGAACCTCAGACTGCATTATATCAGGAGGCACTCAATGACAGATGGTCCTACTATTGGCCATGAAAAACATGACCAATTGGTTAAGATGCTGATCATCAGATTTCTCCATTTTAGAAGCATATCTACAGTTTTTTTTTTCTCCTATAGTTTTTTTAAAATAACTTTTTATACAACTCTTTGGGCCTTAAACATTTAAATTACAATGTTGATATTAAATCTACATGTATTGTATAATAGCTAATAAAAAGAGCAAATATAAAAATATTCTCCTTGATAATTATTCCTCTTATTATAATCTTTATAAAATGAAGAAATGACAAATCGAAGAAGTAACCAAGGAGAAACTTTTTTAATAATGTAAAATAGTTTTGGATATATTTGGGACCTCTTAGAATTTTAGGTTTATGTAATTATTTCTCCTAGGGATAAGCATTTAAATGACAGTGATCTTCTACATAATAGGTATTGTCAATATGGACTCGCCATATGGTTCTGTAACACCTTCTTCTACACATTTGGGAAACTTTGCCTCAAACCTTTCAGGAGGTCAGATATATGGACCTGGGGCACCCCTTGGAGGAGCACCTACAGCTGCTAACTTTAACAGACAGCATTTTTCCCCACTTAGTTTGTTGACTCCATGTTCATCAGCATCAAATGGTGAGTATTATATGCTATAATTCCATAAGAAGAGCTTGCATATATATCTTCTTAAAAACAAAAGGTTTTATGGTTTTTAATGTTTGGAGTTTTAAACTTTTAATCCTCATCATAATTTTAATACTGGTAAAAATGTAATTTCTACTCTTGGCAATCACTGGAATTTCAGAAGAATTTCCAGGTTTTTAAATTAATGAAAACAACCTAGGTGATATCAAACCTAGGATATTATATTGAAGTTTTTTCTAATGGGCATCATTTTTTGAGGGGAAAAATATCCTTGTAACTCTTATTAAATTACATTTACTTTTAGTTTTATTTGAGAATATAGCTACCAAGGATAAAGTTTTCTAGCCTTCAGTTTAAATATCTTGTGCTTTTTGCCCACCTTTAAATCTCATCTGCATAAACATCACAGCTGATTGCACATTATCAGATGTGTGTTTTTAACTCTAATCATACTTTTGAAGCAGTAATAGATTTTCAAACCAAGGAAGATCAGTCACCAATTGAGAATTCAACTTGAATTAAGAGTATTCTATAGTCAGGGTGGGTTGGTTTGTTTTTGACATAAAGACATCAAATTGCTTACTTCCTAAGGAAATTATAATAAGAATCTTCTTTTTTTTTTTTTTTTTTCCGCTTTGTCACCCTGCGTAGAGTGCAGTGGCATCATCGTAGCTCACTGCAACCTCAAAGTCCTGGGCTGAAGCGGTCCTTCTGCCTCAGCTTCCCGAGTAGCTGGGACTATAGGCACGAGCCACCACACCTGGATAATTTTTCTATTTTTTGTACAGACAGGTTCTTGCTCTTGCTCAGGCTGGTCTTGAACTCCTAAGCTCAAGCAATCCTCCTGCCTCGGCCTCCCAGAGTGCTAGGATTACAGGTGTGAGCCACCGCACCTGGTCTAAAGAGTCCATTTTTATAAACTATCAAATTTAGTCTAGCAATGCTAGAATAGGTAATAGTGAACCTGATTAACTGAATGAAAGAGTAAATAAATTTAAATATTTTACAGACATATCAAAGTACGTTGCCAGTTAAAGTATGAGGTAATTTGTGGCCTATGGTGAATTCATATATTGTATGGTTTTTCTTGGGTTTGTCAAATAATGACAGTCACATAGAATATTGCTTATCTTTGCATGGGTGCCCCTAAGTGAGAGGAAATGGTTTAAGAAAGATTCAGATTCAAAGTGACTGTTAAAGCCAGGCACCCTGGCACACGCCTATAGTCCCAACTGCTCAGGAGGCTGAGCCAGGAAGATTGCTTGAGGCAGGAGTTCAAGGCTGTGGTGCACTATGGTCACTCCTGTGAATAGCCAGTGCTCTCCAGCCTGGAGTCCATAGTGAGACCCTGTCTCTAAAAAAATTTTTTTTAAAAAGTGACTCATAAAAATATAGAAACATTTCAGAATAGTGTACCAATAGAAGAAGAAAAAATAATCTATTGCAGTTCTCATTGGAGATGTTTTATGTATCTTTGAAAAAGGTTAAAAATTTCTTTCTTAAGAGTCATAATTGAGATGAAGGGAATATAACATAACAGCATTATGTACCCTGGCTTATTTTAAACATGCACCATTAAATAGAATACTTAAATTAAATGTAACTCTAAGGAATAATTAGCTGCTTATCACAATTTAGTCCTAAGGTAAAAGCTTATAGCCTCAGTTATTTAAAGCTGTATTCAACACAACATAAATTTCTGTATTCTAGAGGAATATGGATATTTATTTTATTTATTTAATAAATTAAGACTGACAGCTATACATTGAAGAATAGAAAGTAATTCAGTCTGTATTAAAGATTGGTATTTTGTCCTATGCAGTGATCTCTTTCTTTAGGGACATAAATTTGAAGAGATTTTAGGGTGAATATGACAATAATAATAATGTTTAAAACCTAGGAGAAAAGTTACATAGTCAGGATTACCAAAGAACTCTTTGTAATATAGCTACTAACTACATGTTAAACTAATAATAATAATAATTTGTTGAGTATTTAAGTACTATTCAAGTTAGTTCCCTACCCCATGCCTTTGTCAGTATAATCCTAATATAAACAGTTATGTGAGCTTAGATATATCACTTTAGTGAATATCAATTTTCTGATTTGTAGTATCTACCACACAGGATTAATAAATGAGATAATGTATGTGTTATCTGCTGCTATTACTGTTTTTTTTTTAAATTTTGATGATAATAAGAACGAAGGCGATGATAGTGACAGTAAATGTTAGTCCTGTTTTCTAATAGTTTTAGAAATGTGCCACTATGCACAATGATAGTTGTTTTGAAACAACAACAACAACAAAAAATAGAAATGTGCTACTCTATAGTGACATCTGGAAGAAAAGAAAGTAAAAGATGATTTAAGAGCTATAGGTAAGTCTTGAATATAGTGAAGACTAATAGAATGGAAACAGAGGAATAAATAGCCACTGATTAAAAAGTCTGAAATGCATTATATTTTTAGAATGATTTTATTCTGCATAGTTTTTTCTTACACTCTTCTTAAAATTAATTTTTATCCCTAAATATATAACAGATTTGAGGCAGTCTTCTGAGTGTGTTGAACTGAAACTAAGCCATGTAGGATGAACATTTTCCTCAAAATGTCTCATGGGTGATTTATATTCACCCATTTATATATAAAAACAAAGATGGTTTTTGATTTTCACATTCATAAAAAATAGGACAAAAGAGAAAAAGAATTAAAATTGCAACATTACTATTCATTGATAAGTGTTACCTGAAATTTTTTGGTAGTTAATTTTAAAAAGAAAGCGAATTCTCAGAGCAGAGAATGTTTTTAAGTACAGTTGACCCTTGAACAACATGGGTTTGAACTGGACTGCTTCACTTAAATGCAGATTTTTAAAAATAAATACAGTGGGTCCTCTGGAGGGATGGGTTCCACGACTGAAAATACAATATTCACAGAATACAAACTTGCGTATGTAGAGGGCCAACTTTTCTTATCCATGTGTTCTACAGGTCCTACTCAGGTGCTTGGATATACACAGATTTCGGTATCCGTGGTAGCCCTGGAACCAGTCCCCTGTGGATACTGAGGGACAACTGCATATAAAAACATACTTATTGATATCACTGTTTATTACTTTAGTAATACATTATTTCAGAAACTATTGGATAAAATTCACAAAATGTGACAGGTTGTTTTCCCAGGGGTTTGGTGTGTGCCTTTACTGCAAAAGTATTGTGTTTTTTGTAATAAGGCAACCAAATTAGGTTAGGTTTTTGAATATGTGGTTTTTAATACATTGCTACATTGTTGATACAGGATGTAATTGAGGCTATTAAAATTGCTTTCGTTGTTGCTACCTTCTGACAACTTTTTTGTTACAGAAAATTAAAAACCTATAGAAAAGTTAAAGAATAGTACAAGGAATACCCATGTTCCCTTCAGTTAAATTTACCAGTCATTTAAAACATTTTGTTGCATTTATTTTCTCTCTACCTTTGTTGTTGTTCTTGAACCACTTGAAAATAAGGTGCAGATATGATACTTCAGATCTAAAAACATTAATCACTCAAGAATATGGACATTTTCTTATGTAACCACAGTATCATTATCCAAATACCTAATAGATTAACATTAATTCAGTAATAATCATCTGATATCAGACCATATTCAAATATCCCTATTTGTCCCAAGACATTTTTTATAGATTTTTCCCTCTTGAACCAGGAATCATTGAAAATTCACATATTGTATTTGATTATGTCTCTCAGTTCTAACTTTTTATATACTTGTATACTTTTCCCAGATTCACCAATTGATAATGTGTTACAACATTCCTCCCATCTCCCCACATGTATGCCTGTGTGTATGTGTGTAAAATTATTTTTTCTGAAAGTTACATTTAATTCCCATATCTCATTAGTCTCAAATAATCTGGAACTGTTCTCTTAGCCTTTGTTTACCTTTTAAAAAAGACTTTTTTGAAGACTACAGGGCAACTGTTTGCTAGAATGCCTCTTAATTTTTTTTTTCCTACTATTTCCTGATTAAATGTAGGGTATGTTTAATATGCACTGGACTAAACCATGGGGACAGTACAGTGTAATTTTACTGTAGGAGTAGCACTTTTTGAATTTGTAAGTCACATCGCTCTTTCAATTTTAACTCCGGACCCTGTTACCATTTCTTAACTGAGGTGAATTTACCGTATTGTCAATGAAGCTTAAGCTTTAGGGCACCTCATTTGTTATGGGCCCCTTCCAAGGTGCGGTACATGATTTTATATTTGTAATTTTGCATTCTTTTTCTAAAAAAGTTTCCCAAATTTTATAAGCTTAAGGCCACACAAAATGTAGCTCTGCCCCATCCTCTAATATATAAGTTGGATTAATTATGTATTATTTATATTTTTCTCTAATACATAAGCTGGATTATAATAAAATAACATGGCTGAATTAAATTTTGCTTTTTTTGTCTAATTAGAGAAATTA
Source organism: Daubentonia madagascariensis (assembly GCA_023783475.1). NCBI lineage: Eukaryota > Metazoa > Chordata > Mammalia > Primates > Daubentoniidae > Daubentonia > Daubentonia madagascariensis. Next base: position 3,204,053 of record JAKFHU010001268.1, on the reverse strand, counting down.
TAAAAACAGAAATGAGAAAAGAATTTCAGTTAGGCTCTTTTCATGACAAAGAATATAGACCCACCCAAGGAATCTTAAGGAAAATGATGTTTACTATAAGGCTATGTAGGACCATCTTTAGAACCATCCAGGACTTAGGGACACATGGTTTCTCCATCTGTCTCCTAAAGCAGGGGTCCACAACCTATGGTGAGTTGTATAATTATTCCATTGTATATTACAATGGAATAATAATAGAAATAAAGTGCACAATAAATGTAATGTGCTTGAATCATCCTGAAACCATCCCCCGCCCCCTACCCCGGGGTTGGTGGAAAAATTGCCTTCCATGAAAACAGTCCCTGGTGCTAAAAAGGTTGGGGACCGCTGAAAGATTTATGGTCTCTCACTCATGGGCTGTTTCTTTACACCTAGGCTTCTTCATAATCTCATCTTACATGTGGTCCTCAATGGTTCAACTTCATAGTTAATTATACCAGTTTTTCTCTGTTTATCAGTTGCCCCTTCCTGAATGAAGAATGTAATTGGCTCAGTTCGTATGTTCAGATCAGGCCATGTCAATCATAAATTACTGGCTAGCCTAAAATGGGTCATTCTTGGATCAGGTGCCTATTTTTAGTCCAGTAAGCATGCAGGAAGGCAGCAGAAAACAGGATCATCTGATAAAAACTATGGCTAGTGAAGTGGCGGAATCTGTGAAGAGGGGCAAATCTCTTAAGTGGGACAGGTCAGCAGGCAAGGCTAGTTGTTGTGTTCACTTAAATAGAATGTTAAGGGTGGTTATTTTGCTTTGCTTGTTTTTAGAAGGATACAAGAAAGGAAGGGAAAAGTGATACAACACCGAGGTTAGGGCAGTCTCCCAGGGATGAATCTAGGGGAAAGTAGAGTTCATTTGTTCTTCCTTCTTTCCTTCCTTCCTGTCTACCTGCCTGCCTTGTCTTGGTTTTAGTTGTTCTGGGTTGATTTTTCTCAGGGATTTAAGCGTGCCCTTTCAAAATGTAGTTTAAAAAAAAATACCACAAACTTTTATTATTTATCACTTGTGTTTGTATGTTCTTGTGTTCCTTGTAGTTTTATTCAGCCTTTTCTGTAATATCATTTTACTTTTAATAGCTTCCTAAGTTTTTCTTGTTTCCATTTTTACTAATTCTGAATTACGCTGTTCTTTCATATCTTCTTCTTTTAGTTCATTTTGGAATTTCAGGTTATTGCTTTCTTTCTGGAGTGATTTTATTGTCTATAGAGATGCTATAGGTCTATTTCTCTTTTATTTAATAGGTTTATATGGAATTCAACTGTAGTTCTATTCTGTGTTAAGTGAAATGAGTTTTCCTGAACTTTTAGAAGGGATAAGTGGATTAGGATATCTTTTATAGCTTAAAGGCTCTAGAATAAATGTGCAAAAAATATGGCCTTGTACTTTATTAAATCTCCAGCATTGTTGTCCATACCTACCCCTAAATTGCTTCCCTATTTTTGGCTGGATCTACTTTTTTCCTTGCTTCTGTTATCCTTTTCCTGCTCAATTTGGATTCTGTTCTCAGAAGTTTCTGATTTATCACTGTGGGGCTTTGTCCCAGGAAGGGGGCTTCAGAAGGTAGTTTTGAGGGTTCATAGGGCCCATGGTGTTTCGGCTTCTTCAGACCTTAGTGTGTACTCCTTGCAATTACCCCTGCATAGGCAGAACTTCCCTAGTTTCATCTGCTGTTCTCAGATTTGCATTCCCTGCTTTCCATTGAGTTCCTTGGACTGTTTTGAGATTCTCCTATTCTCCTGTTTTTAGGTCTGGAGGATTCTTCATTGCTTCCTTCCACACAGATTCTGATACCACATGAGTCTTATAGCTGTTGGTGAATTGTCCCCATTCACTTATATCTTTGGATTCATTTGGATACCTTGTTTTTTAGTTTTGTTATTGATGTTATCCATGGGTTTTTGGTTTTGCTAACTCAGTGGCTTTGTTTTTATGTTGGGATTTGGGAAGAATCAAAACCTATGTTGCTGTCACCTTTCCTCTTGTTGCAGTGTAATTTTAAAGTAAAAATTTTATGAATTTTAAAAATATTTATAGTTGCTTTAAAATACATCTGTGGTTTTTCTATTTTCATACAATTTATTAAAAGTAAATGCTGTCAAGTAATGTTAATGTATGACCACAGGAGATATAATTTAATTTTTCACTAGAGGGGAATGTTTTACTTTTATAGATAACAAGCCCATATGCTTCGTGTTTTTATTCCCCAATAATGCCAATATCTGTATATAATAAGTTATAATTTATAAAGTACTTTCATATTCATTCTTTTTAGTTAATAGTCACTACAACTCATTCAACTCATAGAGAGGTGGTATCAATTTAATCAAAATAGACCTCTGTGAGCACTAGTAAGATGGAATTGATCTCCACAGCACTTACCAGCTTTATGTAATTCTAAAATATATGTGAGAAGTCTTTTTTGAAACATATTCTGGCTATTAGCATAACTGAATTTTTCTCTGTCTTCCAAATTTCCCTAAAAGATACCCTAGGAAGTAAAAGCACCATGCTTACTATACTTCCGTGTGTGTGTGTATGTGTGTGTCGATAGATGATTGATATATTTTGCAAATTTTTTAGATATCTGATATACATACAGAAAACTTAAATATATAAATGGCTAAATGGAAAAGTATTATTAAATGACTGCCTCTGGGTCATATAGTTAGGCAGTTATGAATAAATAGTGAATCTGCAGGATGCAGTTTTGATTTTTAATCTTCATGTACCTCTACCATTTACATCATTTAAATTTAAATGAGATTAATATTTAAACTTTTCACACGAAGTATAATTTTGAGTTTTTTTGTTTTTCTGAATAATGTGTAAAGAGATTGAATCACTAATGAATACTCTCAAATTGACTGTATTAAGAACTCTACCTTGTTTTGATGAGTACAGCTTAGATATTTTCATTACCAAAAGTGTGTCCTGTGGAGTATCCACAAGATAAAACAAACTTGGGCAATGAGGCATAGCTTCCTATGGGTATTTTATCAGCATATATAAGGTTCTGTAAAGTCCTGATTTCAAGAAACTTTTTTTTTTTTTTAATTAAACTAGATTATCAGATACCTGAATCCCCTTGTTTTTTCATTGTAACATATGAAAGAGCCAAGTGTTCCCAAGGAATATAGTTTGGGAATAGCCAGTACAGGCAGTGATTTTTCCCACCTCCATTTTTTTGTTGTTGTTGTTATTATTGTTGTTTGTTTTTAATTTAAATATTGTCTTCTTATTGCTCTGGTGTTATCATTTACTTAGTGCCAAGGGTTAATTCATTTAAATATTAGTCCGGGCACAGTGGCTTATGCCTGTAATACTAGCACTTTGGGAGGCCAAGGCAGGAGGATCGCTTGAGGCCAGGAGTTCGAGACCAGCCTGAGCAAGAGCAAGAACCTGTCTCTACAAAAAATAGAAAAATTATCTGGGTGTGGTGGCACGTGCTTGTAGTCCCACCTACTCAGTAGGCTGAGACAGGAGGATTGCTCGAGCCCAGGAGTTTGAGGTTGCAGTGAGCTATGATGATGCCACTGCATTCTAGCCTGTGTGACAGAGCGAGACCCTCTTTCAAGAAAAAAAAAAAAAGAATTAATTTAATGGTTTATTACATGTGTAGTTGAGTACTTTGCAGCATTGACATTACATTCTACCTCTAAGTTGTGAACTTTAAACCAAATTTTAAATATGCATAATTTATTACTTAAGCATTACTCTTATATTTGTTTTTTCTGAGAGAATGCATGAGAGAATTTGGTCTTAGGATTGGGTATATTTCAGAATAGCTACAAGACTTTGAATGGATCTAGCATAAAGAATAGACAAATAGTTAAAGTGATGGCTATCCCAAGTACACTGGTTTGATTTTTACAGATGATATGATGTGGTAAATTATCACATGTACCCTGAAACTGTGTACATCTGTTATGCATCAATTTTTTTAAAGTTTTTTAAAAAAGAATTTAAGATTTGGTTTTATAAAATTACATGTTCTATAAATGACCTGTATGCTATTTCAAAATATCTTTTCTCCAGATTCTTCTGCACAGTCAGTATCCTCCGGAGTTCGTGCACCATCTCCTGCCCCTTCATCAGTACCTTTAGGGTCAGAAAAGCCCAGCAATGTCTCTCAGGACAGGAAAGTTCCAGTCCCTATTGGGACTGAACGTTCTGCACGTATCAGGCAAACTGGAACTTCAGCTCCATCTGTTATTGGGAGCAATTTGTCTACATCAGTAGGGCATAGTGGCATCTGGTCCTTTGAAGGGATTGGTGGCAATCAAGGTAGGATATGCTATCCTGCCTACCAGAAATTAAGTTTATGCATTTAACTATAACATAAACAGTATTTAACTTTCATAGTCATTTTTAAAAGATCTATATTCCTGTTTTTTGTTTTGACTATTTAATCACTTCTTTTTAAGAGTTCTGTTCGCATGTGATCTCTCCCATTGCATTTATTTATCATTGCTTTCTGAAAATAGTCTAATACAAGCATATGCTTTTCTTCATTTCATCCTATTAAGGAGATATTAATATTTCCTTTGAGGCACTTTAGGTTTTATCTTAGCTTTTTTTCTTTTGTTTTATAATACCAAGTGTTTAGATTATTTTGTTATCTATTATATCACTACCTACAAACATGGAAATACAGCTGTAAATATATAAAAATAAGCCATTATTTTGAAATAACTCACAGTGCAATGTGTAAAATATTAGAAAAATACAAAATATTTTATTTTGCTGTCCTTTGATTTTAAATATTGCCAATTTTTGTTTCTGCCTCTTTGTTTTTCCTCAGACAAAGTAGATTGGTGTAACCCTGGGATGGGAAATCCTATGATTCATAGACCAATGTCTGATCCAGGAGTATTTTCACAGCATCAAGCAATGGAGCGCGATAGTACAGGAATTGTAACTCCTTCTGGTACATTCCATCAGCATGTTCCTGCAGGCTACATGGACTTTCCTAAAGTTGGGGTAATGTTCATTTAAATAATCATTTTCACTATTTATAAGTCCTGATTTTGTCCCAGTTATTTAGGGGAGGGTTTTTTTTTTTTAAGCAAAATATTTTGGAGGTAGTATGCTTATGTATACTCTATTGTTAAAAGAAATCATATAATGGAAAATAATTTTTAGATTCCTTAGATAACTTACACATTCCCAGAATGAGGTGAGGTTTCAAATATTAATTTTAAGGCTGTTGATTATATTAGGAAAAGTAAACAGTGACTTGGATGTTAATCTTTGTTTTTTCCTTTTTTAAGGGTATGCCTTTTTCTGTGTATGGGAATGCAATGATTCCTCCAGTAGCACCTATCCCTGATGGTGCTGGAGGACCCATATTTAATGGCCCTCATGCTGCAGACCCCTCTTGGAATTCACTGATAAAGATGGTTTCAAGCTCCACGGAAAATAATGGCCCTCAAACGGTGAGGAATTCAGTGAACAAACATTTATTTAGTGTTTATGAAATGCACAGACAGGTAGGATATGGGTAAATCATGAAAGAAAGGAGGTATGGTGAATATGTGCAGTTGAGGAAATTGAGGGAAATTTAATATAGCTGAAATATAGCAGAGGGATATGGGAAATGGTACCAAAGGTAGTGATTTGGGGCTAAAATTATGAAAGGCATTGTATAGTCTATTGGGTAGCAGATAGTATGTGAAAGATTTTAAGCTGCAAAAAGATTATCACATAATATAATTTTATACATCAGAATTTATTAAAAGTACTGTAAATGTCAAAACAGTATATATAATTAAGTCTGAAAATTCACAGAAATGGTTGTATATATATTTTAGCTTATTTTGGTGTATGTGTAATATCATTGACTTATTTTCCTTCTACAAACATAAATCTGTATGTGCTCAAGTAATGATTTTTGTAAATGGTGGTACATCAGATTCAATTTGAGGGATAAGAAGAAAGGTAGGACAGTAACAGATAATAGTGGTTTTATCGTTTTTTTCCCATTATTTCCTAGTATGTTGTAAATTGAATGAGATTTGGCTGTTTTAGTCCATAGATACTAAGAGTACTTTCTTAGTTTTTAAGAGTTTTATTTTAATTAAATATATGTTAAATTCATATTTAATAAAATGCATGCTCTATATTCATAGGTATGGACTGGACCCTGGGCACCTCACATGAACAGTGTGCATATGAACCAGCTTGGCTGATGAGGATCAGCTTGTTAGCCTGCAGATTCCTTTTCATTCAGAGGAAATCACAAGTGGCCGAAAAAAAAAAATTTATGCTCCCAAATCATTCTACTGATGTGCTTGACTGAAGTGTGTAGGCTTTTTGCAGAAGAACTTACTAACTGACCTATTTTCTGTGAACATTTGTGACTGCCCATTCCCCATCATCATCCGTTTTACCTTAGTTAGCATTTTTCTTACCATTTTTCTTTTTTTCTTTCCCTTTTTCCCTTTGGACATAACTTTCTGTTAAAGCTGTTCTTTGGCTGGTTGGTTTTAGTACTGTAAACTGCTTCTGAGCAAACACGGAAATTTAGCAAAATTATGTAAACTTGATCCTGAAGTTTTAGAATGGCAAATAAATGTACAATTGTTTACATAACAGAAAAGGCTAAGCAGAAAGTAAATTTCAATATGTCAGTATAGAGGCTCTACTTTATGTAGACTTAAATTAATGTGAGATATGTACCTTCATATTCAGAAATCTGGATGTTTCCTTCATACATTAAACTACTAATAAGCATAACTTTTCTACTTGTGTAATTTTAAGTATAAAGTAAAATAATGGGCATTATCACTGGATGTTTCCCTACAATGGCTTTTAAAATACCCATCTTGCTCTCTTCTGGGTTTGTTTGTAGCAAGGCACAATATAGAAGAAGACATTTCTCACTTTTTCATGTCTTTTTATTACCTTTTCACACTTGTAAAACTAATACACACCTATCTCTTCACTCTTTTTTTCCTCTCCTTACCTTTACCACTAATACCAGTAAAATTCTCTTGCTGATAGTGAAACAATTTTGTAAAGATTTTCACAATAATGGCTGCTATAGAGAGATGAAGCATCTTCATCATCACCAGTGGTTTCTTCTAATTATAAAATATTTAGATTCTCTGAGAACTTAAAAAGCCACCACTGTTCCCAGTCAGCATAGACAGCTCTTAATATACCGTTTATTATTGAAAAATTCAATACACTATTTTATATTGGATAATACTGATTCTTAACATTGGCTTTCCAGTCATTAAGAGTCAACATAAAATTTAAATTTTCAGTAATTTAGTGAAAAATATCTTATTTCTTTTTCAATTTTAAGGCTTCTTGCTTTTTACACTTGTATATTATAAGTGAAAAGGATCAACAGCTAACTTGAGCCAAGTAAGAAAAGAAATTTTGCATTTGTCAGTAAGACAATTTATAGTAGATACATGAATACACAGATTACAATATAAAGTCTCCATTTAACCTGTTCATATAAGATACAGGGCCACACTAAACTACTCAGTGGGATTTATATATTCCATCCATTGAAACAATAAACAGTAATGTATCCAAGATGAATATGTGTCCTACCCTGTCTCATATGGTAAAATAAATTATATGGTTGAAATGTAAAAGAAAGTAAGCATAAAATTGAAGTAATGTATATATCAATTTGTCTTTTTTTTTTTAATTAGATACAGTGTCCACACTGGTAAAACATAACCATTAGCTAAAATTCAGATAAATTACCCAGAGTTGATGATATTAATATGGTTCCTTGGCTGTTCAAGTACATGAAATGGTATCTTGACTCTGTTAGCCTGAGTAAAGAGTAAAAAGATGATTTCTCAAACGTATCCAGAAATTATAAACAGTACACTCATATCTTTTAGTTTAGGAGGTTGTCTTAAAATATATAAATTTGTTTTTCCACCTATGTTTAATATGTCCTAATTTAAAGGAAGAGCTAAAAATATCCGACAAATATAGCTATGAAATAAAATTATAGCACTTTACTAAGGAAGGGGTATAACAATGTTATTTAACAGAGTATTTTGTATATGACTTTTGCCACAATTCTATATATATATTTTTTTTTTTGCTTAATTCTTTCCTGTGTTGACCAGGGTTATTTTCTATTTAAGATAATCCTTCTGGAGAACAGATACTACCCGATATTTATTACAACACATGAATTGTGTTGTTTCACAACACTGAATTTCTTAAGATGGAGTGTCTTACTAGAAAAGAACAGGGAAAAAATAATTCTATATTTTCTTGACTTCAAAACTGTGGGGCAAGGGGGTATAGATTGGAATGCGTCATATTTAGTTTTTGGGATCAGGATTGTTTAGTACAATACCATGGTTTTAGAAGTCTGTACTAGGAACATTTTTCAAATACATTTTTTATATTTCAGATGTAATGCAGTGCATTTTTATTTGAACAATAAAAAACATAATTTTTTGAGACCATGCAGGTCCTTTTTTTTTTCTTTTTGAAAATATGTGGTATGTGTATATACAGACTACATGATGTATTTATTTTCTCTCATTCTTTTAAGAAGTGATTTAACTCTTGGAAATAACACTTGGGTTAGTTCATACCTTAAATCCCAAAATAGTTTAATTTCCCAATTATTGTGTAATCTGTTTATACCAACCTCTAATTCCATTTTAGAGATGATTCTGTTTACCATTCCCAACAAAATCCTCATTTCATGCCTTTTCAATACATATTTCAAAAGAATCAACGTATTACCAAAAACTGATTTTAGTATTTATGTAAAAGAAATTTCACCTCCTGTTTCCCATTAACTATAAAATAAAATCATTTTTATTAGTAAATGAAATTAATTTTTTGGTAAATTACATACTTACAGTCATTTTTCTTCTGTCTTTTGACTCAGTTACCAAAATACACATTTTATAAAATTTATTTTGTACACTACATTATTCACTTTATTTTTAAAATAGTACAGAGCGTTTGACTAAACAGGAAAATTCAAGATCACAAAACCTCTTCAGATCCTCTGATTTATTCAATCTATTTTGACGTTGATGTTTTTCAAAAATACTCCCATTTCCACAAATCTGGTGTTACAGAACATTTAAAGCATACCAAAACATTCTTTTAAATAACAAGTTTTAAAGTCACTATTATAATGATTGAAATAAAGAAAAACCAATTTACTTTTTACTCACTGTAAGAGATTCAGTATTCCATTCTCTCAATGTATTTTTACCATAAGTGGATTATCCAGGTGTTTTACACTTTTAATATTGTTTGGTATCTTTACATGCTACTTTGTAAATTCTGGATGCTTCTGAATCTCTTTGGAAATACACATCACATTGATAAACAAGTCATGGCAGTAGATTAATTCGGGTGACTGGAATTTAAGATGAGAGCATTGTTAGTGCTTTAATAATACCGTGTTGCACACCTTGATTGTAAAAACACTCTTGAATTTCGGATGAGCGAATATAGAAAAAAATGTGCCACTGTGGCTTTGACAGCCTTTATAATGCAACCAAGTACAGGACTAATTATCTGTTCTAAGAGGTTTCATATTAGACTTCTAATTTTAAATGAATTCACACTTTTGAGAAACAAAAGCCAACTCTGCATGTTCAATACTTGAAAACCAATGATAAGAAAGGTGACATCAGGATTTTTTCAATAAAGAGGAAAAAATCTAATTGTACATTAGGTAGCTTTGGTTTTGAAAAGTAATGCCTTAAATAAGAAGGAAAAAGAAATAAACCTAAATCTGATTCCAAGGGATCACTTTAACAACTGTTCATGAAAATTTATTTTTTGAAGGTTTTTTTTGGCAAAGATTTCAGAAGGCATATTTGGGAATGAGAAGTCTGAATGTACCTGGTAATGATAGCTTATATTCAAAATTTGAACACTGTCTTAATTCAGGCTGCTATAGCAATAATATTATTGGCTAGAGGGCTTAAACAACAGAAATTTATTTCTCACAGTTCTGAAAGCTATGATGTCTAGTACCAAAGTGCTGGCCCATTAGTTCCTGGTTTGCCTTTTTTCTGGTTTGCAGATGGTTCTCTTTCCATTTCTTCACATGGGGCAGAAAGAGGTCCTATCTCTTTCATCCCTTCTTATATGGGATCCAATTCATGAAAGCTCTACCCTTCTTACCTAATTACCTCCCAAGGCCCCACCTTCAAATACTATCACATTGGGTATTAGGATTTCAACGTATGAATTTTAGGAGGACACAAACGTTCAGTCCATAGCAAACTCCATTCTTGTGTTCAGCTCCATGAGGGATAAGAATTTCAGAGACTGTAGAAAGAAAATGTAATATATAGTGTCTGTTTTTAAAGAATTTAAATAAAATTGAGAAAAAAACCTGTGACATTTCTAATATTAAAGACAGGACTAAGCTAGTTGTAAATGCTGAACTTTTAAAAATGTTTCAATATGTTGCACAAGTCCATTGCCAAAGAGTTGACAAATATTTTCACTTGGTTTACTCATTATTTGGTCATTTTTTACTGTACTCAGCAACTCAAAAGATACAAGATACCACAGTGTTGGATGAACAGTACATACACATTAGTGATAATACTTTACTTTTGTATTGGGCTTGCTTTATAATTGACAAATACTTCCCCAACATTCTCTACTAAGCAGATAGCAAGTTGTAATCATCCCCATTATATAGATTAAGAAATACGTTTTTAGGGGACATGTAAAAAAATGTGTTCATACACATCTATATATGAAATTAGCAGAAATTAAATAATCATAAATTTTAAGGGACTACTTTTTAAAATGAGAATATGTGACTGCCTGATATAGCAAAAAAGGTGGACCTACATTAGTTGAGGCGATCTCAGTCCTGACCCCTGATACAGCTCCACAGAATGAAGTCTTACTGATTTGAAGAACAGCTTTAAAACTCTTAGTTTATCTATCTGTTCAGGTTGCTGTAACAAAAAAAGAAAGAAAAAAGAAAAATAAAATAAAAATTACTAAAAAATAAAAAATGTAGATTATGAACAGTGAATGCATCAATATGGATTTTTAGTTTTAGGGTTTGGTTTGTATTTTCAAACAACTTAATCTCTCTCTTGAATATTAAAAGTTCAGCATCCCTAGGCTAAGTGCCACTGTGAAAGGGCTAATTCTCAATGTCATCAGTCCTCTGGAAGGATGGGATGCAGCAGCATGGATGTCATTTCCTTACTCCCACAATTTTTAGGTGAACAAATTTCTACTTAAAACTGAATTCGTTTCCACTTTAACATATTGACTGCCACACTGAAAAAAAAATTTTTTTTTCCTTGGGGCCACGGTGTTTTATTTTTTATCACGAAAATAGAATAAAAACTTCGAAAACAAAACAAACCTTTCTAATTTAGTGAAAAAATTATTTTTTATTGTTTTCTGTGTGTGAGTTATATGCAATTAAGTTGTCAATATTAGTTGTAACATTAAGAACATCAAGTAAGATTTTTAGGAACCAACCAACTGCAAGGTTTTGCGCAGGGGGCCATCCATCCTGTAACATGTATGCTACAGCATGGCAGAGTGAGTTGCCTGTGCACCACGCAGCTCCCAGGATAAAGAGACATGTGAGTTACATATGCTTCAGGCCCAGGGCTCAAAACTAGCGTGAGTTAAATACAACTCACATGGGAGTTAACATGTTAAATTGGTAGTCAGTAGCAGTTGGTTGCTGCTTTTTTAACTTAATGAATGGATAGGGACGTTGATAGGCTTTTTCATTTAGAAAGTCTATATATAGCATATATTGTGATGTGTTTAGACACACATATAAAAATTCATATATGGATTTATCAGCAGTTTTGAAGGAAGATGACTTCCAAAATCCAGAAAAAAAGTTATCTGGTACCTTTGGTTAGGTGCACAGTGAAGTAGGGAGAAGAGTAGCCGCAGCTTGACATGACCCAACATTTGTTGGAGGCTTCCTTTTCAAAAATCAATGTTTTACTCCTCACAACACATTTTGGCCTCTAGGTCTAGAGATGACCTTTCTGTGAGGAAACTCCTCCATGTCATTCCAGTTTATTTGTTTTGCCAGGAACACAAAACTATTAATAAAACCCATATAGTCCATGTAGATTGGATGTATTCCTTTTAACTAGAAGACATCTAATGCTGCTGTTTAGCTCTTTAAAACTTATATAGGATACAAGGAGGCTCTAGTAAAGAATTCACCGTGCTACCAGTGATAATTCCCCTTAAATCAGAAGAGGGTAATCTTATATTACCCATAGTATCAGATTTTTAAGGCAGGTACAGTGGCTGACGCCTATAACCCCAGCACTTTGGGAGGCTGAGGCAGGAGGATCACAAGACCAGAAGTTCAAGACTAGCCTGGGCAATACATGGAGACCCTGTCTATACAAAAAATTTAAAAAAAAAATTAGTTTGGGGGTGATGGTAACACCTGTAGTCCCAGCTACTTGGGAGGCTGACGCAGGATTGCTTGAGTCCAGGAGTTGGAGGTTGCAGTGAGCTATGACCCTGCCACTTTACTCCAGCCAGTTGACAAAGCAAGACTTTGTCTCCAAAAAAAAATTTTTTGTTTGTTTATAATGGAAGATAAAACATCAAGGAAACTCAGTTTGCAGGTGGGGTTGAAAATAGCAACTGCAACAGATGGACCTAGTACCTTAAGGATGCTGATTAATACTCAGGGTCCAAAACACGAGTCGTTCTCCAAGCCATTTCAGCCACGTGTTGACTCTTGGGCACTATAATCTATCATAATCTATAGCGGAAGCAATCGGGTGCACGTAAAAAGGTGGGAGACCAGCATCTGGTTACAAAAACCATCCACCAAGCGTAATTCCACTACAAATGACACGGTTAGCTTCAGTGAAAAAGAACAGAAAGGTACACACTGAAGACTAACTTTACAAGGCTCCCTAGAGAACGCCCCTCCCGGCCCAGGGCCGCAAACCCCGCCTTTGGCTCTGCAGTTCCGGTCCGGTCACCTAGAAACTCCACCCCAGCAGCGAGAAAGTTTCGCAGATGCGCAGTAGGCCTTCCCAGTGCCGCGTGGTGAAGGCGGGACTTCCCTTTTCTCTTCCGTCATTTCCAGTGCGACGCAAGACGTCACTGGCTTGACTGGGAAGGTCAATCGCGGCTGCGGGCGGGCTCAAACGCACTTTATGCCTGGTGTCGCTGGCGCATGTGCGCGGCGGCCTTAGCCGACCTGTGCTTGTGGCTGGTCTGTGAGGCCTATGTCCTGAGCTTCGTCGTGGCGCAGGCATGCTGAACGGGCTCGGCAGGCGGTGGCTGCGGCCGCTGTCTACCATGCAGGGTAGGGCTCGGGTCCTGCCGCTTGTGCCGGCCCCAACGAGTGGCGCCAAGCCGCCTGCTCTCCCAGTGTGGGCGGTTGCATCAGTCTCTGCAGCCGGCGCGGGCGGCTGGTACGAGGCCCTGGCCGCGTCGGCGCCGGTACGGGGCGCCGAGGAAGTGCTGCTCGGCGCTCACGCAGCCATGGGCCTGCCCTGGTGGGGCAGCATTCTGCTCACCACCGTGGCCTTGCGTGGTGCAGTGACTCTGCCCTTGGCCGCCTACCAGCACTACATCCTGACTAAGGTGAGAGGCCCCGAGCCATGCATGTACGCTGCTCCTCCACCCACGTGCTGGAGGAAGGGTGACGTCCATCCAGGGTTTACGATCCCCCGACACTGCCTGCCGAGTGCTTAGTGTTAATCGTGACCACTTTACTGCTAAAAAAATGTAACTAGCATTGGATGTGTTCAATAAGAGCTGCTTGGTGATACATGTACCTCATTTCGTTTGCGCTACTGGTGTGCTCGAAGAGCAAGTGGTTACTAATTTTGCTCTCGAGAGAATTGAGACAAAGGAATCAGTAGCAAAAGAAATTGTGTGTAGAAACCTATAGAATTACCGTCATAAAATTTTTAACAGCCAGTATGTCTGCACCATCTTTCATCCCAGGGTATTCCAACTGATCTTTCTTCTTAGGAAAAAACTATTAAGCTAGTAAGTAGTTTGTGAATTTGATTTCTTATCTAGGCTCTCCCGTCCACAAGCCTGTGTCTGGTTAGTTGCAGTCACTTTTTAGTGCTTTATTCTCTTGTCTGTGGAATCAGGATAGCATTACCTTCCTTGGCTACTTCACGATGTTGTGAAATCAAGTCAGATAATATGGGTTAAAGTGCTTTGAAAGCAGTAAGGGATTATTGAAATGTAAGATTTCAAAAATAGTGGCTTTCATGTTTTCAGGTTATATTCTTTAGGGAAAAAAAACCAGAAGCAAAACAGGAGGGAAATCAGCAGCATTAAGGCAGTGAGGTACTTTACAGAAAGATTTGGCACAGGGCAGGAATAAGTGCAGTTTTTATGTTTGATTTTGTGGCTATCAGGGTCTAATAAAAACTCTTAATAGACTGCTGTTTTCTCCGTTTATGTTACCAGGAAATCTAGAGATGGAGCAATAAAGCCCAGGATGCAGTTCTCATTTAATCCTTATAACCCTGTGAAGTAGGTGCTGTTATGTATTTTATATGTGAGGCAACAGGATTTTAGAGGTTAAGTTACTTGCCCAGGATCACACAGCTAAGTGTACAATTTGAATTTGGTTGGGACTGAGGACATTTTAAGCAAATTAACATACTATGCTTAGACTTAAGGTTTCTTGACATGATCAGTGGACCACATTTTTAAATGAGTTGAGGGAATAGAGAGTAAAATTTTGACTATGAATAAAGATCCTTTATGTGCTCATGACAAATTCTAGTTTTTCTTTAGCTAGGTGGAAAATTTGCAGCCGGAAATTAAAAACATTGCCAGGCATCTTAACCAAGAAGTTGCAGTTCGTGCACATCAGTTGGGGTGGTCCAAAAGAGTTGCCAGGTAAGGTAATTCTTTGCAGATAAGACCATGAATATATATATAAAACACGTAAATGGTGATGTTAATTGTAGGTTTGGGTGTTCTGTAGCTTTGACAGTAAAGTAGTTATTTTGTTCATTCACATTTTAATAAGTCACTATGTGGCATGATAGTTTTATATATGGACTGAAAGCAAAGAAATAGAGAAACTAAGATAAGAAGAGCATGTTCCTGTTCTTGAGGGACTCCAGCCCACTGAAAAGACAGACCTGTAATCAAATAATGATGGCAGTGAATTAAGTACTGTATAAAGATTATGTACAAGGAGCTAGGTCATCAAGGAAAGTCAGGGAAGACTTCACAGGATGAAGATACTTTGCCATTCTGTTGTGATATTGGTCAACAAATGACACAGGCTATTTACAAACTTGACCCTTTCGACAAGATACAGCAGGTAATAGTGCACAGGAAAGGGAAAGTAGAAAACATAAGTGCCACGGTAGAAGCTTGGATAGCCAAGGTGCTGTCCATCGACTGTGGTTATCCTGTGCAGTTATCTGCCTGGACTCTTGGAAAGCCCTTGCCTGAGGGTGCTTAACTGTACCCAACGATGCCTGCAGCCATTCACTGGGAACTTCTGAGTCCTCCTGCTTCAGTCAGCTAAGCTAATACTTAATCAGTTTTCCAACTTCTGATTCTTACTAGACTGTGACAGAGTATTCAGTTCATAGCAATGAGAAAAATAAGGGCTTTGTAGTATAATATGTTATATATATATTATTATTATCCATATATTTTTTATCTATGTAGGTGTAAAGTTGCCAACTATGTTTAACATGAGATTGTGTCCCATCATTGTGATAGCTTAATGTCTTTATTTGATAAAAATTGAAAGTTGACAACCCTGTAGTTTTGAAATTTTACTTATCAGAGAAGTCTGAAAACTACAACCATAGGCCAAAAAAAAAAGAAAAAACAGATTAATAGCTGCTCACCTAGATTATAAATGCGGCCTAGACAAGACTTGTAGCATCTTGCTTATACAGCACTGGCAGGATGATTGTCCAGATACACCTTTACAGATGAGTAGCTATGTAGGAAGACACATCTGAGGGCTTCCTGCATTTTTCAATAGTACCAAGTCTTGAAGAGTGAAAGGGAGTTTGTCAGGTAGACAGACGGGAAAGTGGGCTGGCCACACAGATGAAATAATACGGTACTTTCAAAGGCATGCAGATGTGGAAGTCTCATTTGTTCGATGACCTAAAGTCATTCAGGGACAGAATATGCAGGTGTCTGTGGAGGAGTAACAAGAGATAAAATTGGAAGAACAGGCAGATGCTAAATTATAAAGGGCCTAGAGTGTTTTCGTTACTATCTTAGTACACTGTAATTTTATTAAATTCAGCAAAACTATTGAATGCCTGCCTTGTACAAAATGTATGATATAAGAGATTTAAAGATGGGTAAGATCTAGCACTTTCCCTTCAAGGAGACTGTGTTTTAGAAAGTAAGACTTCAGGCAAAAATAGGAGTAACTAATATAGTTAACAGAGAAACATTTAAAAAGTCTTTGTGAAAGAGTTGATTAAAAAATGGAGACCGTTTTGACAGGCCAAGAGTATAAATAGTACAAAACCACATAGCTACAAAAGGTATATTCAGTGATCAAGTGATCAAGTTTGGCTGGAGGGGGGAGATTTGAGTAAATTGCTTTTAGCTTCAGTATTTCTGATATTAATTGTCTTCATACCATGTCAGTAGTGAAATTTCCCCTCTTGAAGCCTAATTGGCGAAAGACCACCAGCAGCAAAGCCTGTAGTCTGATAGTGTCAGATTTGTCAGATTGTTATGTAATTTGTATACATTACTATAGAAGTTTCAGTAAAAGGCTTTATTCACCTAGGCAGCCCCTTAACACAGCTATGACAACTAAAACTCCTACACAAATCCTAGCCAATAACTAGGGTGGATATATTTGTGCCTTGGGCCTAAAGCATAATTAGTAGTTACATGACATTTTCTCTTTTCCCTTTTTTCCCCTTCCCTCAATGTAGGCTCACTTATCTAAAGAATATGAGGAGGTTTGTTTCAGAGCTATATATTCGGGATAACTGCCACCCTTTCAAAGCCACTGTGTTGGTCTGGATTCAGCTTCCAATGTGGATCTTCATGTCTGTTGCTCTCCGGAATTTTAGCACAGGGGCAACACATTCAGAAGGTAATTATTATAGAAGGCTGCTTCTCCCAGATAAGATCTCTAACATTCCTTTGTACTCCCCCGCCAAAAAGATACTTTCATAATTAGAATACGTTTACTATGTTCCTTACAAGAGAACAGAATTTAACATTTTTTTAAATGTAAGAATTTAAAATCTGTAAGTGTACACAGACTAGCTGTGTTGAGAAAAAACAGTTTGTGTTGAGTGAAAAAAATGTTGTGAGTGAAACTAACCTGAATAAAACCAATGCAAATCTTTAGTGTAAAGGACACCTTATTAGAATTGTAAGACTACTTATATATTTTTCTCTGCTATTTTTAGGAATTCTGTTGCTTTATTTATAAAACTATTTCAGCAGGTTTTTCTGTTCAGGAGCAGTTAGCTACTGGTGGGGTCCTATGGTTTCCTGACCTTACTGCTCTGGATTCCACTTGGATTCTGCCTGTCTCTGTTGGTGTTGTCAACTTACTAATAGTAGAGGTCAGTGGTTTTAAATGAAGTTTGTTTGCCATTTAAATCATTGGGATTTTTGTTCTGGCATCAAATATACATTATGTTTGAGTTGGTGGAAATAGCTCTGAACTAGTATTGAGACCCCTTGGTTTCTGGTCCCAAATCAGCCATTGACTTAGATCAGACCCTTAACTTCTCTGGGCTTCAGAACTCTAATAATTAAAATAAGAGCACTGAATTAGAATATTTCCAATGTCTCTTTCAGCCTTAAAATTATTCTAAAAACAATCTAATATATATAGTTTTGTGATTTGCTTTTGGTAACGATAGTAATTAAGATGCCCAATCAATCTAATTTTATTCCCACAGTACAGTGGTGTTTTGTGTATATGTTTAAAGGTGAATTTGTGGGCAGGGAACATAGTACCTTATTGCCATCTTCTTGCTACATGGCCTTAGAAGAGTCATTGAATTTCTTTATAAGATAAAGTGGGAAAAGCACATACATATAAAATATGGCCTGTCAGTCATTTTACCCATTATTCCATGGTGCCTTATCAACAGTGTTGGGAAAATGTGCCTGTATTTGTTTGTTTATTCATTCATTCATGCATGCTCCTGAACAGGGACATAAAGCCTATAATTTCATAATGAGTTGTTCTGAGACTCCAAGTAGGACATAGACTGAACTGGAAGAAACCTTAGAAATGATTTACCTTAGTTGAGATCTCACAGACTTCATGTCCACTAATCTAAGCTAATATATTGGGAAATCTAATATGCCCCTTATTTTTTCAGATGAGGAAAATGAACATGATAGAATCTAAGGTCTTGAGTGAAAGTTTCTTGAGGAAAGACTCCACTTGTAGTCTAAATGTGTTTTCCTGAGAGTACCTAGCACAGTTCTCTATGGTTGGTATTCAGTGACTATTTGGTAGAGCAGGAAGTGATAACACAAAGTCACAATGAATTAATGTCAGTCCTCTAGTCTTTTCCTCTGTACCATCTAATGACTAATGAAAGCTTATTCTTACTTAACATATACTATGTGCCAGGCATTGTTGTAAGCAATTTATATGAATCAGCTAATTTAATTCTTAGAATAACCTTGTGAGCTAGGTATTATTATTATTCCCTTTTAAGGTGGGGAAAGTGAGACACAGAAAAGTTAAGTAACTTGTGCAAAGTTGCATAGCCACTAAAAATGGAAGGCTGCCATGTGAAACTAGGTAGTTTGACTCGAGTTATAATCATGATGTTAATAATTATGCAGAATTCTTGCATGGAACTTGAAGAATCCCTTGAAGATAGGTACTGTATATGAATCATTGCCCTTTTGTTTTTTGGTACCAAGTGTCAATAAAGCTCCATTTAAGAATTTCGCACAATTATTAAGTTTATTAAGAGATGGATGATCAAGCCAGGTGCATACCCATAATCCCAGCTACTCGGGAGGCTAAGGCAGGAGGATCACTTGAGCCCAGAGGTTGTAGGCCAGCCTGGGCAACATAACCAGACCCTATCCCAAAAAAAAAAAAGATGGATGATCAGTCACTTAAATTTTTTTGCTTTTATAAAAGTATAGGTGGAAGCCTGTCAAAGATCAGTTTGTATTTTAAATCTTATCTGATTTAATATGCGTTTTAATAATCATTGTGTGTGTATATGTTCCACCCCTTCAGATTTTTGCTCTACAAAAAATTGGAATGTCTCGTTTTCAGAAGTATATCACATACTTTGTCCGTGTAGTATCGGTGTTGATGATTCCAGTTGCCGCAACGGTACCTTCAGTGAGTAAGCACCAACATTATGTGTAGCATGTGCTAAATTTACTCTCTGTCCTTAGCTTAAATTGGCCTGCCTCTTCTATTGAGTTTCCTCTGACTAATTGATCCCTTACTGATTTCAGAGTTTCTATAATAATTAATCTACTGTCTCTATCACCAAATGACACTTGGATATTTCTTGGGAGCTTGTTTGGAGGTTCTAGCAGGGGAACGCAGCTACTCGTATACCCTTGACCAGAGAATGGTCTACCACTAGGGAAGATCTTCCTCTTACTGAGCGCAAGTGTGCGGCTTCGGCAGGGATGCACATGGAGTGGTGAGAAAGGAAGGGTACACCCGCCTAGCTAGCCATGTCAGCTGAATCAACCCTGGTGATCAATGGGGTGACAGATGTTGCAGTCAGATTGCACTCACATCCTTGAATATTTCTTGGGATTTGTTAATCTTTTTTTATGTGAATGTATCTTAACTCTCCTACTAAATCAAACCCTTTTTCCTGCTTTTTTTTTTTTAATCTTGCAAAGTGTCTTGCACAATACCATGAATGTAGTATTTGCTCTGTTTGATTGATATATTGAATTCTTTCTGCCTACATAGACTGGACGAAGGAATTTAGCATTTAAGAAAGAAGCAAAACTTTGTGCCAAGCCCATATGGGTTTATATATATTATTTAACCTCATAACGATCCTGTAAGATAGGGACACTTGTCTGTGTTTATACCTGTTTTCCATAGAAATGGAAAGAGAAATGGTTATGTTTGCAGTTATCTCAATCTTTTGCATATTTCCCACTGATACTTTAGAAGTTGCTAAGCAAAAGCTGTGTCCAGTATATCGCAGAGCCAACACATAGGCCATAAAGTAGAATTCAGTTGTTACTAGTAGTTAGAGTTGTATCAGCATATATAAAAGTACTTCACAGTACTTAGTTAGGGATGGTGTGGCAAGTCCATGAAGATATAAGAGACCCAGCCTGCTTCTCTCTTTCTGCTCCATCATCCATAGGCTGAGATTTCTGTCTTCAAGGCCACAGGCCATGGTCATGATGGCTGCTGGAATTTGTCATCTTGCAGGAATGACAGCGGGTGCTTCAAGTGCAGTCATCCTCATTTAAGGAGCCTTGCCAGATGTCCCACCAGTCAGTTGTGTTTACATCTTAGTTATGTGGCCATGCCTAACTGCAGAAGAGACAAGGAAATATGGTCTTTTTGTTAGATGGGAGTGTACCCAGCTAAAAATTAGGATTTTGTTACTAAGGAAGAAAGGGGATTGATAATTAGATGGCAACTTGTAGTCTGCCATAGTTGGGCTCAGGTACTTTTTTGGTTGGTATTTAAGTCAGATAATGATGATATCTAATATTTATTCAACATTGACTTTGTGCCAAGAATTGTTTTAAATGGTTTGTGTATGTTACCTAATAGAATTCTCCCAGCAGTGCAGTAAGGAAGATACTGTTATTGTCTCCACTGTGGTGATGAGGAAACTGAGGCACAGGGAGGTTAAGTAACTCATCCAAGGTCACTTAGCTATTAAATGACAGAGTCTTAACACACATCCAGGCAGTTTGGCTCTTGCCTGTGCTAATCTGCCTTTGAGGATGTGTTATTTTCTGCCCCTAAAGGCTGACCTTAGAACAGATAACAAATGCAGATGCTTAGTGAGGGCCCCATATTCATACTGTGTTTACGACTCTCCGTGTATTATCTCATTTATCACCACAGTCCTCTGAGGTAGATACAATTACTGTCCCCATTTTATAGATGAGGAAACGGAAACAAGAAAAATAACTTATTTAAAGTTAAATAAATGGCAAATGGGATTCAAACCAGGCAGTTTGTCTCTAGGACCTGGAATCAGCAACTATATGGTTTTGCTTCTGGGGCCTGATTGCTTTCTGATGCCAAAGAAAAGTTTGGAACACATGTATGTATAGGAGTGTTTTGAGAGACTGTGGAACTTAGTCATTGACCTAAATAAATAGTCTGGATGGTAATACAAAAGAAAGTTGAGGATACTACTGAGACTGTTTGTCTCAGAAGCCAAAGAAAATGCATTCCTGACTACACTGAGAAATGTTACTGGGAAAAATTTGGAAGATGGATGACTATATGAGGAAAAATAAGGTCTAGGGAGGCTAAGTTTGCCATCATAAATGGCCACACCCACAGTATCCCATCTTCAGTATAAACAGCTTGCCAGGACTCTTGGTGGGGAAAAACTACGCTTAATTGCCAAAGAGGGGAGGTGAGATCTCTCTTGGGCTTCTGCCTGGGAGCTCTTCTCACTCACTCACTCACTTTCTACAATAAATACCTCTTATTTTGCTTCTTGGTCTTTCTTTTGACCTTCTTTCTTGCCTATCTATTAGATCCATCACAGGACTCTAATAGCTGCTGCAGGTCTGGCTCAGTCCTGGTGTATTTGTATTTACAGAGATTGGCATTTTATTTTTTATTGCCTGCCTATCTCTGGAGCATAGTGTCCTTGCAAAATGTACAGGTGCTAACATACATGTCTTTTTTTTATAGTCAATTGTTCTCTACTGGTTATGCTCCAGCTTCATGGGCCTTTCACAGAACTTGCTGCTGCGTTCTCCTGGATTTCGCCAACTTTGCAGAATACCATTGACCAAATCAGATTCAAAAACTCCTTATAAAGACCTATTTGCTGCTTTTTATTCCAAGTTCATTTCAAGAAAATGACGAATTTTCCAATAATTTTGAAGCAATTATAAATGTCACTATCACCTTAATGTATTTAGATTTAGAGATTCAGGAATTGTTTGATTTGCCTTTACTTAAAATCATGAACTTCATGAAATATTGTAGGTCGAGATATAATCCACATATATTCGAAAGTAATTAAAATCTATCAAGTGTTAGAAATGTAGTATGTTTGATTATAAAAGAGTATAAGAATGGAACCAAAGTCTCTATCCCTGTTTATAAAATTATACTTCTTAGGGGTCTCAGAACTTTGGAGAATAGAGTTAGATACTAAATGATGTCAAATTATACTAAACACTCCTGCATATTAAAGCTTGGAAAATAAGAGAATCCAATGAGGTGATTCTTAATATTTTGGAGGTAGGGAGGATTATAGACTTATTTGAGCACCTGATAAAAGGCTATGTGTGGTTTTCTCTTCAGAACAATCCTAGGACTCACTATGTGGGAACTTCATTGACACCCTGAAGGTCTTCTGGCAACTGCTGCTTAAGAAATGTTATTCTAATGGAACATACATTGATGTTGAGTTAATGTGTAGCTTAAAAAAGAAAGTACTTGAACTACATGCAGTAGGGTAGTCCATGTATACAAGTACTTAATATGGTAGATAGTATTGCTTCCCAGCTCTGCTCTGAAAGAATATAAAAAGTGTACATTCCTTTCTCTATAATTTAAGAAGTCTGGAATACAAAGTATAGCACTGTGTACTGGTAAAGCCCAAAGTGGAATATCTTAAGCATTAAGTTTGTTTAGTCAAAGGAAGATAATTAGAAGAGCAGCTACCTATTGTGGAGGTGATTTTTAAACTTTATTTGGAAGGATTAAGTACTCTAATAGACTTAAACTATGATAGAGGTTTAATATAGGAAAAATCCAGTTTGTTTAATTTGGAAAGATAAAATTAACTCTGGTTGAGATATTTAGGAATAAGTTTGACAGGTATTTGAAAAGATGATAAATTATAAATTTTCATCGAATTAGAATATGGACCTGATTCTGAGAAACCTTATAATCCCATCTTGATGTTTTACAATAAAATGAAATTTCACTCAAGTGAAATTAGTCATTTCTTTGAGTGATGTCTGTTAAATCTTAGTGAAGTTAATGAAGTTTTTTACAATTTTTATTAAAAATAAATTTTTTTTTAGAGGCACGGTCTTGCTGTGTTACTCAGGCTGCTCTCAAACTCCTGACCTCAAGCAATCCTCCCACCTCAGCCTAATGAATAGCTGGCATCACAAGCCACCATGCCCAACTGAAGTTTTTTAATATAAAAAAATTTACTATGTATAGAGAGGTAAGAATTTTGGTTGCCATGTTACTGAAGTTCACTGAATTTAGAGGTACATGGTGGCAATCAAGATTAGATTCTCTTTTCCTGAATTTCCAGTCCTGGTTTATGACTACCCTGTTGTGGCAACTGTGCTTTCCAACCACAGTGAAGAAATTGAAATTTATGTACAGTTGATCTTTATTATTTGTGGATTTCACATTTGTGAATTTGCCTACTGGCTAAAATTTATTTATAACCCCAAAAATCAATATTTGCAGTAATTTTGAGATAATTTCATGGATAAAAATTTGAGTTATCTGATATACATGTTCCTAACAGAGGTCAAACAAGGTGGCACTCTGCCTTCTTGTTTTAGCTCTCATACTATAAATAAGTATCCTTTTTGCAATCTATTTAGTGCCATGTTTTTCTGATTTCTGTGCCAATCACCAAAAAAGGTGATTCTACTGTTTAAAATGACCTCCAAGTGTCCTTCTGAAATGCTATATAATGTTCCTAAGCTCAAGAAGGCTGTGATGTGCCTTAAGGAAAAAATGCGTATGTTAGATAGGCTTTATTCATGCACGAGTTATAGTGCTGTTGGCAGAGTTTAGTGTTATTGGATCAACAACATGCTGTATTGATCTGTTGACAACAAGATGTTAAGGCTTTAAGGAACCTAACCCTGTGTGTGCTCTAGGAGCATTGGTCCACTAATTCAATGTTTGTGGACTTTGTAGGACATAACTACCATGAATGATGAGAATTGACTGTATTTGTAACATGTACAAACAAGGAGGTAGAAATGGTTGTGCTGGTTGTATCGTAGTAAAAAGAGGAAAGGGAATTTGAGAAAAATGTTTGGCAGTTACAAATTATCTCTGGAACAGCTTGGCCCTTGCTATGTATTATTATGTATTGATTTGGATATTTTTTTCATAATGAAATGAGGGAAATTGGTCACCTTTCCCTACCTTGTCACTTTTTCTGGATGGTAAAAGAAAAATGAGTCCTGTGATTCCCTGTGATATTGTGAAATATATTTGGGCTTCTTCCTTGGTTCCTGAAATTCAGCTCCTAATACCATTGGAATCTGCAATTATAAGAGTGTTTTTTGTATGCTAATGAGATGACTGATGGCTAGGGTCCCTAGAAAGCTTTGGGATGAGGGCTCTGAGGGCTTGTCACCTGATAGACCAAGTCATGATTAGAGTGTTGGAACTTTCAGCATCACCCCCTCAACCTCTGGGGAAGAAGAAGAGCTGAAGGTTGAGTTGATAACGGCAATTGATTTAATCAATCATGCCTACCTAATAAAGTTTTCATAAAAACCCAAAAAGACTGGGTTTGGAGAGCTTCCCAATAGCTGAACATGTGGAGATTCATGGAGGGTGGCATGTCCAGAGAGGGCATGGAATATCCTCACCCCTTCCCACATAAGCTTGTCCTATGCATCTCTTCCATGTGGCTGTTCATCTGTATTCTTTGTAATATCGTTTATCATAAACTAATAAAACATAAGTAAAGTGTTTCCCTAAGTTCTATGAGCTACTTTAGCAAATTAGTTGAACTAGAGGACTGGGGGTGGGGAGTGGGGGGACATGGGAACCTCAATTTATAGCCACACCTGAGGCTTGTGATTGGCATCTGAAATACGGGACAGTTGTAAAAAGGAGCCTTCAACCTGTGAGATCTGACACTATCTCCAGGTAGGTAGAGTCAGAATTGAATTAGCAGATACCTAGTTGGTGTCTGTTTCAGAACTGGTTACTGGTGGGGAGAAATCACTACAAATTTTGGTGACCAGAGGTGATGTTTATTAAAAGTTAGAGCAGAAAAAAAAAAACCTTTTATTTTTCCTATCTCCAAACACTCCCTTTTCAAATAAAGGAATCTCCTTTCATGTGCATACTTTACCTTGTTTACTGTGATTCCCCTTGATTTCAAAATGTGTATTTGTATCCTTTTTTCCTGTTTTTTGTTTAGAGACAGGGTCTCATTCAGTTGCTCAGGGTGGAGTGCAGTGGCCCGATCACAGTTCACTGTAACCTCGAACCCCTGGGCTCAGGTGATCCTCCTGCCTTAGCCTCACGAGTGGCTGGGACTACAGGCTTGTGCCTCCATGCCCGGCTAATTTTTCTTATTTATTTATTTTTTTTGTGGAGGTGGGGTCTCACTATGTTGTCCAGGCTGGTCTCAAACTCCTAGCCTCAAGCAATCCTCCAGCCTCAGACTTGCAAAGTGCTGGGATTACTCGTGTGAGCCACTGTGCCCAGTTTATCTTCTTTCTAATGTATATTATCTTATAATGTATATTATATTACTGGTGTGAGCCACCGTGCTCAGCTTATTTTCTTTCTAATGTATATTATCTTCTTATGAATTTTATATTATCTTTTTTCTAATGTATATTTTACCTAGTTTTCTATTGCTCTTCCATTGTCAAACTTTCAAACTTGAAATTGGTTTTCAAATATATACAAGAAATTTGAGAGTACTAGGCCCTTCCTCCCAGATCCCAAAATAATTTCGATAAAGTGGGGGGTACCTGGGATCTTGGCATATACTCATGTATAAACAAAACTGGTGTATTATAAACTGAGGTGAAGCAGTCACCTGACTTCAGGCTAGTAAATACTCTCTTTCCTCAGGCAGATTTTTTAGTAAACAGCAAGTTGTATTTCAGAAAATTGCAACTCTGTGGTCTTAGGTCTTACTTCCCCAACAGTTTGTCATAGTTTGGAGCAGTTCCAGAGCCTGAAGTCAGGGGAGGTAGGCTACTAAATTGGGATAGGACACACATGCTGTTAAGACCCTTTGACATCTTGATGTCTAGTACTCTAGCTTATCTCCCCTCAACTGTTGAGGGACTCCTGATAGAGTTCTGTCCTGGGCCATGCAGAGTTTGGGAAGACTTGTCTTCTCAGGTGGGAACTAAAGTCAGTTTGTGTTATCCTTTCTTATCCCGTACGGGGGATCTGCTTAACCTGTGGGTCTCATCACAGATAACATATTTTTGTCTCTAGGTCAGATTCACTTTCTTATGAGTGCTTCTCACTTCAAGAATCAGGAAGGGAGATAACTCCTGGATCAATTTATGATACATATACCATTGTGCCCAGGCTTAAAAGTATATTAATAGATGGAACTGGCATACCTGAAATGACCCCAAATTACTTTTCCCTGGGACCATCATGAGAAAACCTGAACAAATCCTGTCCTGGTCAGATGTCCTAAGTGGGAAGGAAGATGAGGCTTATAAAGGAAAAATCAATGCTTTTAATTGCCACCCTCATAGATAACACAGGAGAGGTTGCAAAACTGCATTAAGAACCTTGAGGAGAAAGCCAAACTTGGGGGGAAGCTGTTTTAGTTACCTTTAAAAGCACTCAAGAGCTAAAGAACAGACCCTCACATCACAGAGGAGGTACAGCAGTCCTAGACCATATTGAGGAAATTTTAGTTGCGAAAAAATGAGTGCCCAAATAAACCTCAGTAACTTCTGTATTTTTGTGCCTTTTCTTAAATAAATCAACCTTTTGCCTTCATAGTTAACTCCTCTGAGGATCTCAGAATATTGTCTTTTTATTTCCTTCCTTCCTCCCCCCTTTTTTTTTTAGGAATCACTTCTTAAATTGCCTCAGTATCAAAATAAGCCCTGGAAAGCAGTAGGAATGCAGACCCTAGGAAAAAAGTAAAGAATGTGCAGTTACAACAGAGTGCAAACTTTGAAATTTCAGGCATAACATTTGAAACCATGTAAGAATTTAGATTTCTGTATTAAAGCTAAATATTTAAAGCCTCATGTAAATATGATGTAAAACAATGAATTATCATTATAAACATTTGTGTATCACGAGCTGGTTCTAGCAGAACCCAGATGATCTGAAAATTATTTGAACCCATAGAAAATTTTCCATTTCAACCTAACAGGTATAGTTTAAAGTTGTAATAACTGATATTTTCTAGTTATCTTTTTACTGTACTTTCTTTTTGTACATACTATGATAGTATTTTATGAAATCATTTGGCTTTGGGAAGTTGGAATTTCCTAAAGTTGCAGCAGTCATAGATAATTTTATTTATCCAAAAATCATATCCAAAAGTTGCTGGAATTTTGCTGTTCTGTACTGTTTATAGAACTAAAATAAGAATATATATTTGCAGGGTGTGGTGCCTCGCACCTGTAATTCCAGGTACTTGGGAGGCTGAGATGGGAGGATCTCTTGAGGCCAGGAGTTCAATAGTGGCCTTGGCAACATAGCGAGACCCTGTCTCTAAAAAAATGAAAAAAAATTAGGCAGGCATGTTGTGAAACATGTGTAGTCCCAGCTATTCAGGAGGCTGAAGCAGGGGGTTCGCTTGAGCTCAGCAGTTCAAGGCTGCAGTGAGCTATCATCAGGTGCCAGTGCACTACAGTCTGGGTGACAGAGCAAGACCCTGTCTCTAAAAACATATATATATATTCACATATATATCAAAATATAAACACATATGTGAGAATTTGATCCATGAACATTTCAAGCAAAGCCCTAAAAACCCTGAATTTACATGTATTCTTTGTTAATCATAAGGAATATGAAGGTACCAGATATCTCCTTGATAACAGAAAGTGAAAAACTGCTAATGAAATCAAGCTAATGCTAATTGGGAGAATCCTTTAGATATGTGAACTTTGGTGCTGTGGTTTGAATGTCACCTCCAAAACTGGATATTAAGTTGAAACTTAATATCCAGTGTGGCAGTATTGAGAGGTGGGGCCTTTAAAGGTGATTGGATCATGAGGGCTCATGAGTGGATTAATCCATTCATGAATTAATAGATTAATGAGTTAATGGATTAATGGGTTATAATGGGAAAGGGACTGGTGGATTTATAAGAGGAGGGAAAAAGACCTGAGCATACCAGCCATGTGATGCCCTGTGCTGCCTCAGGACTTTCTGTAAAATCTCCCTACCAACAAGAAAGCTCTCACCGGATGCAGCCCCTCAATCTTGGACTTCTCAGCCTCCATAAATGTAAGAAATAAATTCCTTTTCTTTATAAATTATCCAGTTTCAGATATTCTGTTGTAAGGAACAGAAAATAGTCTAAGACATTTGGTTAACAATACACAAGATTAAGTTGGTCTGGGAATCTTATAAAATTTAAAAGTTCATAGCTTGGAAAAAGGAGCAAGATAAATTTAAAAAGCTTTCCTAAAGGATTTAGCAAATTTAAAAAAAAATTACTGAATATATGAAAGTTTATTTTATTATTAGAAATTAAGTAGTAGGTGAAGAATTAACTTAATCAGCCAGAGAGCACGTATATAAATCTTGTACTTATATATCCAGTCATTATAGATGGATCACAATTGCAAAATGAAATTGTGCAAAAGTTTGAAGACTGAGCCATTTAAGTGTTTTTCATCGTCTCAAAGTAGAGTACACCCTTCTCCCTACTAGCAGTGGAAAGTCACAATATTCTAAGAGCTTAGGACTGTCTGCTGCTAGGATGCCAACAAACAAAGCAAACTGAAACCGAACCAAACTGTTCATTGGGTAAGGGCTAACATGGCCACAGTGAGGGAGCTATTGGGTGACTTTTTTTTTTTTAGTCTGAACATCACATGAAATTGGGTGACTCTTGAACAAATTATCTTGACTGCAAATCATTAGTGGAATACAGTCTAAAAGCAAAAGGAATTATTAGAAAATTTTTAACTTTATTCAGTAATTATATTGCTCTTATTAATACTGGATTGTTATTCTTGAATTCTTTTATTGTCAGGTAAAATAAATAATTATGTTAGGTGAATTAATTTGTACTGCCATAACAAATTCCTTAATGTTGCTTATACCACCAAGAGAGAGATATTACTGAAGATAGTTACTGGAGATATTATAAAATACATCTTTTTTGAAAATTTTTTTTAAGATTGTGGAAAGTAGGGTCAACCCAAAGCCTTTCAATAAACTGGTCTTTTGATGCTCTCAATCTGGCTGTAAGGATTGCCCCTGAGAAAAAGGATTAGTCCCACAAAAGAGGATCGTTCTTTGCCACAGTTCTCCCCCGCCACACTCAGCCTAGCCATCATATCTATTTCAACTAAGTCTGTCCCCAATTCCCATTAAGAACTCTAAAAGCATTTTGATCCTGGTTGATTTAAATCCATAGGAACCACAAAGCCTGGCTGATACACAAGAAAAGGAAAAAAAAAAATTAGGAGGCAAGGAATGGCTGCAGAATTCCCAAGTTTTATCAGTCAACTATATTAAAACCAAGGAAGCACTTTGCTACAGAGGCCTTGCCTGGTTCTTAGAACACTAATCTTTAGCTTTACTGTAACTTAAACATGAGGGAGATACTGATACAACTGTCTCGAAAGAATAAGAAACAGAACCATGTTTTGTTGTGTGTTACCACTGACTGCCTTCTTGACTGCCCAGTATTTAAGTCAGTTTTGCAAAGTAGACTTACCTTAAACCACCTAGTGCTGTACCTCTGATTGAGTACCTCTGGGTGTTTTGAAACAGAAACCTTGATGGAAAGATGTGAAATAAAAAATAAATGCTCCAAAAACTCAACCGCTCCTGTTGAATTATTTTATCTAAGGCAGCAAAAAAAGAAGTTTCTGTCTTTAAAGATCTCTGCTAGACTTAAAGGGCCAAGAATTTAATTAAAAAGAGGCCACTATGGAAAATGCCCAGTTTTTATCTTTTCCATTTTGAGATTTTACAGGCACGTGTCTCTGTCTTTGTATCCCTAATGAGACAATTACATTTGTTTTGCCATAGTTGGGAACTGAGAAGACAATATTATATTTAATTTAGCTTTGATTTTTGTCTTCTGAACAAATTATAACTATAGGAAACCATAAAAATGGAATATGAAATACACCTAACTATTCATTTGACAGCAGCTGCATTTCTGTATATCTGCATGTTCCAAGTGTTGTATAATTAATAATTAGAAGAATTTATTCTGATTATAACCTCAAGTTTCCTGGATCTTCTGTGAGCGATGGGTGCCTCTGAGGGTGGGGTATTAAAAATATAAAATCTGTATCTATGAGAGAGAATTTATAGCTTCTTATTCCATGCTATTTAAAATTTATTTCATTGGTTGCTACAGATAAGAAATTCTTAATAGAAGCTTCATTTGAGCTTATAAGTAACATTAGTTTTCAAATACAAATGTTCTGTTTTGGGGTCCAAAGAAAACTGAAGTTCCCATTTAAAATTACAGTCAAAACCAAATACAGATTTTAAAATGAAATATCTTCTTATCCATCTTTATTTCTCATCTCCCCCCAACAGAGACAAAGCCTTTTAGATAAATTACTGTGACTTATTCTTGTATATCTATGTGATAATGTGTTATTTTACTTAAAATACAGTAGATCCTCATTATTCACAGATTACATATTTGCAACTTCACCTACTTGGTAAAATTTATTTGTAACCCCAAAATCAATGCTCACAGCCTTTTGTGATCATTAGTAGACAAGCTCATGCAAAGAACACCAAAAAATTTGAGTTATTCTTTGCACACATTCCCAGCTGAGGTCAAACAAGGCGACAATCCAATTTGTACTTTCTGTTGGTGATTTTGCCATTTAAACAATGGCCTCCAAGCATAGTGCTGAAGTGTGCTGTCTACTATTCCTAAGTGCCAGAAGGCTATGATATGCCTTATAGAGAAAATACTTATATTAGATAAACTTTATTTAGGCATGAGTTACAGTGCCGTTGGCCATGAGTTCCATATTGATGAATCTATATATAACCTTTTTCTATGTGTGTTTTTCTTCAAAGACTCTCTCTATATAATATATATATAAAGTACATATATATAAAATATGTATATATATAATATACAGGCATACCTCATTTTATTGCACTTTGCTTTATTGTGCTTCACAGATATTGTGCTTCTTACAAATGGAAGGTTTGTGGCAACCCTGCTTCAAACAAGTCTATAGGCACCATTTTTCCAGCAGCATGTGCTCACCTGTCTCTGTGTCACATTTTGGTAATTCTCACAATATTTCAAGCTTTTTCATTATTATTATGTCTATTATGGTGATCTGTGGTCAGTGATCTTTGAGGTTACTATTAAAATTTTTTGGGGGCACCACAAAGCACACACATATAAGATGGCAAAGTTAATCGATAAATGTGTGTGTCTGACTGCTCCACTCACTGGCCATTCCCCCATCTCTCTCTCTCTCCTTGGGCCTTCCTGTTCTCTGAGACACAGTATTGAAATTAGGCCTTCTAATGACCACACAATGGACTCTTATATGTTCAAGTGAAAGGAAGCTTCCCATGTCTGTCACTTTAAATCAAAAGCTAGAAATTATTAAGCTTAGTGAGGAAGGCATATTGAAAGCCAAGACTGGCTGAAAGCTAAGCCTCTTGCACCAGTTAGCCAAGTTGTGAATGCACAAAAAAAAGTTCTTGAAGTACATTAAAAGTGCTACTCTAGTGAACACATGAATGATAAGAAAGCAAAACAGACTTATTGCTGACATAAAGAAAGTTTTAGTGGTCTGGATAGAAGATCAAACCAGCCACAACATTCCCTTAAGCCAATGCCTAAACCAGAGCAAAGCCCTGACTCTCTTCAATTTTATGAAGGCTGAGAGAGGTGAGGAAGCTGCAGAAGAAAAGAGTAAAGCTAGCAGAGGTTGGTACATGAGGTTTAAGGAAAGAAACCGTCTCCATAAAATAAAAGTGAAACAAGGTGAAACAGCAAGGGCTGACGTAGAAGCTGTGACAAGTTATCCAGAAGATCTAGCTAAGATAATAGATAAAGATGGCTACACTAAACAACAGATTTTCAATGTAGACAAAACGGCCTTCTGTTGGAAGAAGATACCATCTAGGACTTTCATAGCAAGAGAAGTCTGTGCCTGACTTCAAAGCATCAAAGGACAGGCTGACTTTCTTGTTGGGGGCTAATGCAGCTGGTAATTTTAAGTTGAAGCCAGTGCTCACTTACCATTCTGAAAATCCTGAGGCCCTTAAGAATTACGCTAAATCTACTCTGCCTGTGCTCTGCAAATGGAAAAACAAAGTCTGAATGACAGCACGTCTGTGGATAGTATAGTTTACTGAATATTTTAAGCCCACTGTTGGGAGCTACTGCTCAGAAAAAAAGATTCCTTTCAAAATATTACTGCTCATTGGCAATGCACGTGGTCACCCAAGAGCTCTGATGGAGATCTACAAGGAGATTAATGTTTCATGCCTGCTAACACAACATCCATTCTGCAGCCCATGAGTCGAGTAGTTTTGACTTACAAGTCTTATTATTTAACAAATACATTTTGTAAGGCTATAGCTGCTATAGGTAGTGATTCTTCTGATGGATCTGGGCAAGGTAAACTGAACAACTTCTAGAAAGGATTCACCATTCTACATGCCATTAAGAACATTTGTAATTCATGGGAAGAGGTCAAAATATGAACATTAGCAGAGGTTTGGAAGACGTTGATTCCAACCCTCTTGTATGACTTTGAGAGATTTAAAACTTCCTTGGAAGAAGTGACTGCAGATGTAATGGAAATAACAACAGAACTAGAATTAGAAGTGGAGCCTGAAAACGTGACTGAATTGCTGCAATCTCATAGTAAAACTTGAATGGATAATGAGTTGCTTCTTATGGATTAGCAAGGAAAGTGGTTTTTTTTAGATGGATTCTACTCCTGCATGAAGATACTGTGAACACTGTTGAAATGACAACAAAGGATTTAGAATATTACATAAATTTAGTTGATAAAGCAGTGGCAGTGTTTGAGAGTACTGACTTTTAATTTGAAGGGGGTTTTGTGGATAAAATGCTATCAAACAACATGCATGTTGTACTGTGCTGCTGTAAGGGAAATACCTGAGGCTGGGTAATTTATAAAGGAAAGTGGTTTATGTGACTCTTGGTTCTGCAGACTATACAAGAAGCATGGTGCCAGTGTCTGCTACTGGTGAGGGCTTCAGGAAGTTTCCAATCAAGGTGGAAGGTGAAGGGGGAGCAGGTGTGTCACATGGCAAGAGTAGGAGCGAGAGAGAAGAGGTGATGCCAGGCTCTTTTAAACAACCAGCTTTCCCACAAAGTAATAAAGGTAGAACTCGTTATCATGGGGAGGGCACCAAGCTATTCATGAGGGATCCACCCCCATGACCCAAACATCTTCCACCAGGCACCACCTCCAACACTGAGGGATTAAATTTCAACATGAGATTTGAAGAGGCCAAACATCCAAACCATGCTACAGAGAAATCTTTTGTGAAAGGAAGAATCAATAGATGTGGCAAACTTCATTGTTGTCTTATTTGAAGAAATTGCCACAGCCACCCCAAATTCAGCAACCACCACCCGGATCACTTAGCAGTCATCAACTTTGAGGCAAGACCTTCCACCAGCAAAAAGATTATTAGTTGCTGAAGGCTCAGATGATCATTAGCACTTTTTAGCAACAAAGTGTTTTTTAATTAAGGTATGTACATTTTTTATACATAATGCTGTTGCACACTTAGACTACAGTATAGTGTAAACGTAACTTTTACATGCACTGGGAAACCAAAAAATTTATGTGACTTGCTTTATTAGGATTTTTGCTTTAATGCAGTGGTCTGGAACTGAACTCAAAATATCTTTGAGGTATGTCTGTATATGTTATATATATACATTTATATTATATGCACAAATTTTATATGTTGATCAGTTGACAAAAATGTTGTGACCAGAGGCTTGTAGGAACCTATCCCTGTATTTTCCCTAGGAGCAGTGGTTTTGTATTTGCTGATTTAGTGTTCCCGATGACTGTAAAACAAAACTACCATGAATGACAAGAATCAACTATTGTACTTCAGCCCATGACATGTGGTATTACAGTCATGCACAGCATAACATTTCAGTCAATGATAGACTGCATATATTATGGTGGTCTCATAAGATTTTAATGAAGCTGAAAAATTCCTGTCATCTAGTAACATCATAGCCATCATAAGGTCATAGAGCAAGGCATTATTCATATGTTTGTGGTGATGCTGGTATATGCTTTGCCAGTCATATAAAAGTATAGTCATGCATTGCTAGTGACAGGGATATGTTCTGAGAAGTGCATCCTTATGTAATTTCATCATTATGCAAACATCATAGAGTGTACTTACATAAACCAAGATGGTATAACCTACTACATACCTAGGCTATAGGGTATAGCCTATTGCTCTTAGGCTACAAACCTGTGCAGCATGTTACTATAGTGAATACTATAGGCAATTGTAATACAATGGTAAGCATTTGTGTATCTAAACATATCTAAACATAGAAAAGGTACAGTAAAAATATGGTATAAAAAATTAAAAATGGTACACTTGTATAGGGCAGTTACCATGAATGGAACTTACAGGACTGAGAATTACTCTGGGTGAGTCAGTGAGTGGGTGGTGAGTGAATGTGAAGGCCTAGGACATTACTGTGCACTACTATAGACTTTATAAACACTGTACACTTAGGCTACACTAAATTTATAAAAAATAAAGTAACTGTGCTACAACATTACAACAGCTACAAAGTAGGAAGACAGTAGGAACTTTTCAGCTCCATAATTTTCAGTCCCATAATAATTTTACAGGACCACCGTTGTATGTGTGGTTCGTTGCTGATCAAAATGTTGTTATGCAGCACATGACTGACTAGATAGCACATACAATTATGTACAGTACATAATACTTGATAATAGTAATAAATGACTGTGTTACTGGCTTATATATTTACTATACTATACTTTTTCTCATTATTTTGGAGTGTACTTCTTGTACTTAAAAAAAGAAGTTGACTGTAAAACAATTGCAGGCAGGTCTTTCAGGAGATATTCCAGAAGAAAACATTGTTATCAAAGGTGATGACAGCTCCATGCATGTTACTGCCCCTGAAGATCTTCTGGTAGAGCAAGATGTGGAGGTGGAAGATGGTGATATTGATGATCCTGACCTGTGTAGGCTTAGCCTAATATTTGTTTGGGCCTTAGTTTTTAACAAAAAAGTTTAAAAAGTAAAAAAATTAAAAATAAAAAATTTTAAAAATAGAACAAAGCTTATAAAGATATAAAGAAAATGTTTTTGTATAGCTGTACAATGTCTGCTTTAAGTGTCATTACAAAAAGAGTCAAAAGTTCAAAAAAATTAAAAAGTTTATAAACAAGTAGGAAGCTAAGGTTAATCTATTATTGAAGAAAGAAATTTTTAAAAAAGAAATTTAGTGTAGCTTAAGTGTACAGTGTTTATAAAGTCTACAGTTGTGGACAGTAATGTCCTAGGCCTTCATATTCACTCAATACCCACTCACTGACTCATTCAGAGCAACTTCCAGTCCTGCAAGCTCCATGTATAGAGCGTGGTAACTTCCCTACACAGGTGTACCATTTTTTCTTTTATGCCATATTTTTACTGTACCTGCTCTGTGCTTAGATATACAAATAATTGTCATTGTGATAAATTGCCAACAGTATTCAGTACATTAACGTGCTGTACAAGTTTGAAGCCTAGGTGTGTAGTGGGCTATACCATTTACGTATGTATAAGTACACTCTATGATGTTCTCTCAACAATGAAATCACCTAACAATGCACTTCAAAGAAAGTATCAGCAATGTGTGATTGTATATGCGTATGATAGTTTAAATCAGGGGTTCTTAAATTATGACCCACAGGCCAAATCTGCCCACAGTCTTTTAAGAATAGTTTTTACATTTTTTAATGATTGAAAAAAGCCAAAAGAAGAAGAATTTTTTGTGACATAAAAATTATGTGAAATTCAAATTTCGGTGTCCATAATAATTTTTATTGGAACACAGCCATGTTTGTTTACATATTGTCTTTGGCTGCTTTCACACTTCAACTGCAGAGATGAATAGTTGTGACAGACACCTTATATCAGAGTGCTTCACATTCTGCTCAGCACACAGTGATGATCTCAGTGATGCAGTTATATCTCCACAACATTTTGAGAGCTATGTGTACTGCCTGACTTGGACATTTTATTTATTTTTATTGCCAGTTCATATCCAGTCAAAACAAGAAAAGTGGACTTCAGATGTGCCTTTAAGGCAGAGTAGAGCATGGATTATTTTGTTATTGAATTAGATGGCAAAACATTTTGTTTATCATGCAATGACATGATTGCTGGGCTAAAAGAACACAACATATGTCAACATTACCAGACATCAGAATATTCCCAACTCATAGGAAAGTGATGGTCCAAGAAATTAGAAAATTTAAAATGGAGTATTTCATCATAGCAGAATCAATTTAATTGATGAAAGTAGTGACTTTTAAATCAGTACAATAAATATTTGAAATAGATTCTCATTGGCCAAATTAGATGTATAAAGGCATTTGGATTGGTCAAAATGGTTTGGAAACATGCCCTACATTTGAACGAATAGGGTATAAGAATCTAGTGAGGCCTATAGCCTGGTTCCTTAGGTGACAGTCCTGAGGCCTACTCGGAGCAGTTATAATTCCTTCCTAGAATAATAGAATCCTGCTTGTATTGTTTCATGCAAGATGTGAGAGTAGGGGCGGGGATTTCATTGAACTTAGAGCAGCGGTCCCCAACATTTTTGGCACCGAGGGACCAGTTTCATGGAAGACAATTTTTCCATGGACCAAGTGTGGGGGGGATGGTTTCGGGATGATTCAAGTACATTACATTTATTGTGCAGTCAAACCTCTCTGCTAATGATAATCCATATTTGCAGCCACTCCCCAGTGTTAGCATCACCACCTCAGCTCCACCTCACATCATCAGGCATTAGATTCTCATAAGGAGCATGCAACCTAGATCCCTTACACGTAGGGTTGGTGCTCCTATGAGAATCTAACGCTACCACTGATCCGACAGGAGGTGGAGCTTATGCAGTGATGCAAACGATGGGGAGTGGCTGTAAGTACAGATGAAACTTCAGTCACTCGCCCACCACTCACCTTCTGCTGTGCTACCCTGTTCCTAACAGGCCATGGACTGGTACCAGTCTGTAGCCGGGGGATGGGGGACTGCAGACTTAGAGCACAGAATTGTGAGCTGTTTTGTGTGTACTTGCTAATAATTTTTTTGTTGTTGTTTAATAAGCATATATGTTGTTGCAGAGTTTAGTCGTAGACCTACTGTCTTAGTCTGTTTTGTGTTGCTACAACAGAATACCTGAGGCTGGGTAACTTATTAAAAAAAGAGGTTTATTTAGCTAATGGTTCTGCAGGCTGTACAAAAAAACATGGCGCTGACATATGCTCTGCTTCTGGTGAGGGCTTTTGTGCTGCATCAAAATGTGGCAGGGAAAGTCAAAGGGGAAACAGGCATGTGTGACTAGGGTGTCCTAGTTTTATAACAATCCACTGTGGTGGGAACTAATCCATTGCTGCAAGAACTAATATCGTCTCACTAGAGGAAGAACGTGCTACTAGGAGAAAGACACTAAGCCATTAATGAGGGATCTGCCCCTATGACCCAAATGCGTCCCACTAGGCCCCATCTCCCAACACCGCCACTTTGGGGGTCAAATTTCAACATGACATGAATCTCTCAGGTGTTCGTTGAGCTTCTTGTACCTGGATATCTAAATCTCTAGCAAGACCAAAGAAGTTTTCCTCAATTATTCCCTCAAATAGGTTTTCCAATCCTTATGTGTTTTCTTCTTCACCCTCAGTGATGCCTATGATTCTTATCTTTGGCCTCTTTACATAATCCCATATTTCCTATAGGCTTTGTTCATTCCTCTTATTTCTCTGTTCTTTATCTTTGACTGACTTGTTTAATTCAAAGGTGTTGCCTTCAAGCTCTGAGATTCTTTCCTCTGCCTGGTTTAGTCTATTCTTAAAACTTTCTACTGTGTTTTGCATTTCCTTGAATTAATTTTTCATTTCCAGAAGTTCTCATTAATTTTTTTAATAATTCAATTTCTTTAGTGAATTTTCCATTCATTTCCTGTATTGTTTTTGTGGGGTTTTTTTGGTTTGCTTTGTTTTGTTTTTTGTCTAACTGGACTAAAAAGTATTTGTGGTTTCTTTGTGTTGCTTTTCCATTTTCTCTCGTATTTCATTGAGCTTCCTTATAGTCCATATTTGGAATTCTTTATCTGTCATTTAAGTATTTTCATTTTGGTTGGTACCCATTGGTAAAGAGTTATTGTTTCCTTTTGGAGGTGTCTTTTTGCTCTGAATTTTCATACTTCTGGGGTTCTTTCTCTGATTCCTTCTCATCTGGCCTCTCGATTGAGTCCTGGGGGTACTAGGCCTGGGTCCCTGAAGATAAATCCCTGATTGTTCCAGGGAGAACAATACAGGAAATGCTGGTCCTGAGTTGCCTATGGAGTGTTCAAGCAGTTTTGATGATCCTCTTGGGTTGTCCCTGTCCTGCTGTCTTCACCTCTTCCCAGCAGTGTGAATTATGTTGGGTCCCCCAACTTAATCTCTGAGATGGTGGGTGGTGCTTGTGAGTACGAATCAGCCATGCTGTTTGCTTGAGTTGGAACTCGCTATGATGATCTATGGCGTTTTTTTCCCTGTCGTTGGTTGTTGTTTGTGTGAAAGAGCCAGTTGCCAAAATGTTCTTTTCTGCCAGCAGCAGTAGTCTCTGGCCCCCCAAGTGGAGTACTTGAGTGCCCCAAGCTTTAGGAGGGACCTTGTGGCTCCCAGGGGGTTGCTTGATCTCTACCAGCACTGAGGTGGGGGGAGGAGCAAGGAAGTTTGTGGCTATGTTGCGGGAGCCTGAAAGGCTTTGCAAAGACTCAGTGGGGCTCAGAAGTTGGTTTCCAGCCACTGGAGGAGCCACTGGTAGGAGGGTCAGGACAAGCTCTCCAAACCAGGACAGCTGTTCATGGGGGAGGGGCCTAAACACTTGAGTGCTAAGGCCCTGGGCTGGGATCTTTCCACCCTTATCCAATAGTGCAGTTTTTCTGCGGGGAGGGGTGGGCACTCTCCCAAATCACTGCTCCTTGGAGCCCTACAGCACACTCCCATCAGTTTAGTCCATGTGTGCTCCCTCACCACCCCAGTCCAGCTTTCAAACCTCCCCCCCAGTCTATATGCCTGACCCACTAGCTTGCATCTCTGCAAAATGCCAGTGGGCATGGAGTTCCTAAATTGTGTACCCCTATTCCACTACAAGTCCTCAAAAGAAGAGGTGTGGGCCCCTCTATCTGTGGGGACCGCAGTCAGGAGCACACGCCCACCAGAGGAAGTGACTGCTCACAAACTTCTCAGAACAAATTGCACTCCCAATTGTAATGAGTGGGAGGAGGGGCCGTAGCACCTGGTCAGCTGGTGTGCCTGAGTGTGAGACATTTGGTTGCCATGGATCCAGGGGCTAGACTATTCTTCTTTAAATGGCTCACCCTTATCCAATATGGCAGTTCTCCAGCAAGGGGGATGGACATGCTCCCAGATCCCCATCCTTTAGCACCCCACCACACTCTCCTATCAGAAATGTCTGCATGTGCTTCCTTGCCACCTGAGTGCAGCTCCCAGACTTCTCCCCTGCACGTGACCTTGCAAAATGCCAGTGGGCAGAGCATTCTCAAATTGTGCACTCCTGTTCCACCATAAGTACTCAAGGAAAGAAGAGTGGGCCCCACTCTCTGTGGAGACCTCAGCCTGGAGTATGCACCCACTGGAGAGAAGCTGCCGTTCATGAACTTCTCTGCTCAAACTACTCTTGCATTTGTAATGGGTGGGGAAGGGGCTGAGGCTCCCAATCAGCTTGAGCTCAAACTGCTTTCTCAGTTGCAGTCGTTAGGGGAGGTGCAGGGGAGAAAGTGTCTGGATGGAAGAAAGTGGGCACTCGGGCCTCTTGTGGCACTCTCCTGGGGGGAACCTCTCATGGATTGCCTAAATTCCTAGGGCTCGCTAGCTCACCCCACTACTCCTTACTTTCCACTGTGCCTGGGCTTGTGGAGGGTGGAAAAGCCTTCCCTAAACTTAGTGGCCTGCTGTTCACTGAAGGGATGTGTGTGTGTGTGTTCCTTACCCTTTCACTGGGCTCAGAGCCTCTCTAGGTTTGATCATCCCCAATATCCTTCTCTCCTCTTTATCTTCTTCCTTATCAGCTTCGCAGTTTTTCTCCGTGGGGTCCCCAGCCGTCTCTGTCACCTCTCTCTGTGATCCACACCTGAGCTGTGACTCTTCTCACCTCTTCTCAATCCGATATCCTACCTTCCCACCAGGACTGACAAGTGGTGTCTCTAGTCGGCCATCTTCCATTCAGTTCTTTACTTCAGGTTTGAACTATAATTTAATTAATATAATATCCACAGGAGGTGAGAATTTAGGAATAGCTTCCTTTATTACCCATTTTATTCTTAATCCAGGTGGGTGGGCTTCCATTTATAAACTCTATTCAGGCCCACGTGGCAATCCCCTTCATCACAGAGAACTTCTTCTAGACTGTTCTCCTTGAGCCCTGCCACAGTCCCCAAGTCTTCCTAACTCCTTCTTTTTCTCACATCCTACTCTCAGCCTAGTCTATTATAGGGGTCTCTGAAATAATTGTCTTTTTCTGTGCCCCAATATTTTTGCTACTGGACAGGTCCAGAAGATAGAAGGGAGGATACAAGTGGTAGTCTAGCCTGAGAGTGAAATATTCTTTTAAAAAAAGATCAAATACTTCATATCGTAAAGGTTTACCTCCTGCCAACACATTCCTCTCTTTTTATATCTTATTATGTTAAAATATTGCCTTCTACCCATAACAGAAATTCCTTTTCCATCACCTTAGATGTGGACACTTTCAGCCTTCAGGAAGTGGAGGTAGGGGAGGAAGAAAAACACATCTCACCATGTTTAAAAAAAAATAGAATGGCAAACAGCTCCTTCAACTTTTTGACACCAATTTACAAACTTAATTTATATCCACTGTCTTTTCCCTTCTTTCTCTGCTGGTACTATAAAACTGCAGTCCCCAATCCCTGGGCCGCAGGCCAGTAGCAGTCTGCAGCCTGTTAGGGACCAGGCTGCAGAGCTCCACTGCTTCCCTCCCCCTGCCCCATCCGTGGAAAAATTGTCTTCCAAGAAACTTAAGAACAGGTGGTGGGGGGCGCACAGCAGGAGGTGAGCGGTGGGCGCGCAAGCAAAGCTTCATCATCTGTATTTATAGCCTCTCCCCATTGCTGGCATCACTGCCTGACCTCCGCACCCTCCTGCACCTGCCCCACCCTGCTGGCCATGGAAAAATTGTCTTCCATGAAACTGGAACCCTGGTGCCGAAAATGTTGGGGACTGCTGCTATAAAACATGTTTCTCTTCTATTGTCCAGCATTAATCAT
Organism: Daubentonia madagascariensis; assembly: GCA_023783475.1. Taxonomy (NCBI): domain Eukaryota; kingdom Metazoa; phylum Chordata; class Mammalia; order Primates; family Daubentoniidae; genus Daubentonia; species Daubentonia madagascariensis. The sequence goes on along the minus strand of JAKFHU010001268.1, from coordinate 3,162,398 downwards.
TTTTTCCTTTGATGGTCCTTCCTGCAGGGATTTCACTGCATTCCTTTACTTTAGGCATCTCCTCCATCATGCAACACCTCTGAAATCTATATGTGCCCAGTATTCCATGTCATCCTGTCTCTCTTTTCCCATTCACAGCCATTTTAAGTTGTCCATACTAGCTGTCTCTACTCTCTCATCTTTCACTCCCTTCCACTTTCCATCACTTTGACATTTTTCTTTATGCTCTAGGTCACTAATTTGCCTGTCAGCTGTGTCTGATCTTAAACTGTGTCTACTCAGTTCATCTACAGAGTTTTATTTCAGTTATAATATTTTTATTTTAATTATTCCAATCACTCCTTTTTCCACAACAATCTATTTTTGTTACTTGGATATGATATCCTTCTTTTTAATACTGCTGAAGATACTGATTATATTTCTTTTAAAATCACTTTCAATTTGTTGTATTTACTTTATTTCCTTAGGAGTTAGTTCTTCTCATATTTAGATTGATGCTTATATTTCAAGGTATTTATTTTGCTTAACTATTTGATGATTCTTGGTTGTGTTTTTCTCTTTAACTCTCTCTGCTAGTGTCTATTGTTGTAGCAGCCTCCAGTAATTGTGGGGAAAGGATATGTTGTGAGATAGAGGTGTCAATAACAAGTTTTCTTGTATGGGGAGGTGATCCTTGTTCCTCTTGGGAATAACTGGTCGTCCAGGACATTGCTTTGCCCCCCATAACCCAAGAGCTTACATTCAGTTTTCCTATAGGCAATAGATGACTCTGCTGGCAATTGTTTGGCATACATAGGATAATGTGGTTGAATGGCCTCCAAACTAGCCTGACACTTGCCCTTCTCCCTGCCTGTCTCCATATCTACCAAATCCCCAAGCTTAGAAAGCTCAGAACTGTTCCCACCTTTCATAAGACTCCTTTCTTGAGTATGTTTTACTCATTTCTGTTGCATTGATTATGCACCTCCTTGTTTTCCAGTGTGTTATAGATTTATCCCTTTTAAAAAATATTGTTTTTCATTAATTTCTAAAGATTTTGGAGGAGTCAGACAGGTACCCCTAGTCTGCCAGCTGTATTTCATTTTCTCTTCAGACGCCATGCCACTGCAATAAACCTGAACAGCTCTCCTGAAACTGTCCCTTATTTTACTTGACTTCTTGACTTCAACATCTTGGCAGCACTTGGTATGGTTAACCATCTTTTTCTTCCTGAAACACTCTTTTTCTCTGGTTCCCATAGCACAACATTCTTCAAGTATTCCTCTCCAATTTCCATACCATCATTGTTGCCTCCTCTTTCTCTCAAGTCTTGATCATTAGAGCTCTTTCTAGCCTTCTCATATTCTCACTGTATACCCTCTTCTTGGGTAATCTCATTGATTCCGTTGGCCTCAATACCATCTATACACTCATGTATTCAAAACCTGTACCTTCATTTCTTCTGCTGTCTAGAGATTTAGACTAATATAGCTAATTGACCATTGGACATCTCCATGTGGATATCTATAGGCACTAAACTCAATATAGCCACAGTTCAACATATCCTCACTCTCTGACCAAACCTGCTCCTTTTTCTACATTCTCTACCAACCAAGTTGCCCAGGTTAGGGAAATAAATATCCTGAGTTCTCCCTCTCCTTCAAACTTCCTTCCCCTCCTGATACCATGAATTATCAAATTCCTTTGAACACGTCTGTTTCTCTAAGTCCCCATCGCTGGTATCTATGGACCACTATCATGTCACTTGAATGTCTACATCTTCCTAACTGTTCTCTACCCCTAATCTTGCCTTTTCACTCTGTAGCCATAGACCTTTCTCAAAAGGAAATCTGGTTATGCCATTTCCTGCCTAAAACCCTTAATAATCATTGTTCTTAAAATGAGTTCAGAGTCTTCAACATGGTAACTCTTTTTTTTCCTTTTATATCAGAGTATTGTGGGGGTACAACACTTTGGTTATATATATTGCCCATGCACTGCCAATGTCAGAGCTACAATTGTGGACATCCCCCTGGATGGAGCTAGAGCCCATTCTTTGAAGTGAAGTATCACAAAAATGGAAAAACAAGCACCACTGGTACTCAACATGGTAAATCTTAAACACTCAGCCTTTTTTTTTTTTTTCATTTCAGAACATTACCGGGGTACAAACGTTTTGGTTACATAAATTGCTTTTGTACCATTTGAGCCAAAGTTACAAGCGTGCCCATCCCCCAGATAGTGTGCATTGTACCTGTTAGGTGTGAATTTACCCATCTCCTCCTCCCCCCTCCCACCTGCTTGATTTCCGATGAATGTTATTTCCATATGTGCACGTAAGTGTTAATCAATTAGTTCCAATTTAATGGTGAGTACATGTGGTGTTTGTTTTTCCATTTTTGTGATATTTCTCTTAGAAGAATGGTCTGCAGTTCCATCCAGGTTAATACTAGAGGTATTAATTCACCATTTTTTATGGCTGAGTAGTACTCCATGGTATACATATACCACATTTTATTAATCCACTCATGTATTGATGGGCACTTGGGTTGTTCCCACATCTTTGCCATTGTGAATTTTGCTGCTATAAACATTCGAATGCAGGTGTCTTTTTAATAGAATGTCTTTTTTTTCCTTTGGGTAGATACCCAGTAGTGGGATTGATGGATCAAATGGTAGGTCTACTTTTAGTTCTTTGAGGTATCTCCATGCTATTTTCCATAGAGCTTGTACTAGTTTGCAGTCCCACCAGCAGTGTAGGAGTGTTCCTATCTCTCTGCATCCACGTCAACGTTTGTCGTTTGGGGACTTTTTGATAAAAGCCATTCTCACTGGAGTTAAGTGATATCTCATTGTGGTTTTGATTTGCATTTCCCTGATGATTAGGGATTTTGAGCATTTTTTCATATGTTTCTTAGCCATTAGTCTATCTTCTTTTGAAAAGTTTCTGTTCATGTCTTTTGCCCACTTTTTAATGGGGTTGTTTGATTTTTTCTTGCTGATTTGCTTGAGTTCTTTATAGATTCTAGTCATCAGCCCTTTATTGGATGTATAGCATGCAAATATTTTCTCCCATTCTGTAGGTTGTCTATTTGCTCTAATGATTGTTTCCTTGGCTATGCAGAAGCTTTTTAATTTGATCAGGTCCCATTGATTTATTTTTGTTGTTGCTGTGATTGCTTTTGGAGTCTTCTTCATAAATTCTTTGCCTAGGCTGATGTCTATAAGAGTTTTTCCAACATTTTCTTCTAGAATTCTTATGGTTCCATGCCTTAGGTTTATTTATGCAACTTCCCACTCACTCTGTGTCTGAACTCTTTTTCCAGGCCTTTTCACCTGCGTAGGGACACTGCTTCACACTCTGCTTTAACTATCCTTCAGCAGAGTGTCATTTCCTCTGGGAATGTTCCCTTTTCTCACATGTCTGTGTTGAGTGGTGCTCCTCTGTGCATCCATAGTTCTTGCACTATTCTACATGGCACTTATGACACTGTATTGTAACTGCCTGTGGTTGTGCATCCTCATTAGCATGTACCCAATGTGAGGTGCAGGGTTCCAACCCTCAGGCCTGACACATAAAACATGCTTGATAGATTCTTGAATAAATAAAATAATCACATTAATACTATAGTATCTATCACATATTGAACAGTACTTGTGTCAGGCCCTGTGCTGACTACTTCTTATGCTTTAGCTCATTTACTCCTTGCAACAACTTGGTGAGTTTAAGGGGTGTTATAACACCCCTCATTGATAGATGAGCACATTGAGGCTTAATGAGGTTAAATATCATGCCCAAGGGTGTATAGTGTGCAGTAATAAGTCACTCAGCCTGTATTTGAACCCAAGTCTCTGATTTTAGCTAGATATTACTGAATCCTAAAATGGGGAAAGGAGGGAAGAAGGCTGGTGGCTCGGGAGGATTATTAACCAGATTTGTATGGGAATAGTAGTAGATGGAAATACATGGATCCAAGACATTTATTTTATGGCTATTTTATAGTAACTTAAACCAAAGCATTTGTGTTGGTGAAAGTCAGGATTAGAAAACTGGCACCACTAGGCTTCTTCAAATATCCAGGAATCTACTTTACCAATCTGTCTGAGACAAATGAAGATACCTGAACTTTGAAACATCTAGAATCTTTCAGGACACTCCTTCAAATGACTGCCTAGAGGAAAGGGGCGGATTTTACAATTAAGATTTCCCCTGTTTGAAGAAGTTTTGGCATATGAAAATCCAAATTTAATAGATAGAAGAATTAGAGTAAGAGTCTAGACTTTACAATAGAAATTGTTGCCCAGATTTTTAAACTTTTGGTTTGCTTCGCACATCAAAGATGTGTACAGAGATTTAGCAATAAGAATATTCATTTCAGAAGGTCCAATCCCAGGACCTCTATACTGGTATTTCCTCTTCCTCAAATATCCAGAGAGGTCAGCACTTACTTTCTTCAGGTCCAATGCCATCTTATAGGAATACCTTCCCTGAATATCCTATATAAAATAGTAACAACCCAATCACACATATTTCATAATGCCCTCTCCCCGCATAGTTATTTTTTAATGTAAATACTATCTGACATCTGACATATTCTGTATTTATTTGTGTATTGTCTACCTTCCCTTTCCCCAATGTTAAGCAAGGATTTTGTCTATTTTGTTCATTACTGTATCCTTTATACCGAGAATTGTACCTGACACATAATAGTTACTCAAATATTTGTTGAATGAATAAAAATACATAAGATCCCTCCCAAAATATTCATTCAGTGTTGTGAAATTAGAAGCAATCTAAAGTTCCAAAAAAGCAATTAACTGAATTTTTCCTATCCCTATGATGTAATATTGTGTAGACATTAACAAGGATATAATTAATGACATGGAAATATTTATGATGTAATTAATGGGGAAAAGCAGGTTATAAAATATGTGCAATAATTCTTTAAAAGCAAAAGTTAAATGCTTACACAAAGGATAAATCACAACATATTAACAGTGATATTTTCAATATATTAAAATTTTAGAGATTTTTGTAGTCTTTTTGTGATTTTATGAATTTAAAAATTTCTTTAGTGAAAGATATTACTTTTGTCATCATAAAAAGTATTGTTACACATATCTTTTCAGAAACACACCTATTTGGATAAAACAAGAACCCATATATTTGGTTTCATCAAATAAGATCTTAAGTCTTTCTTGAACAATTGTAATTTTAAAGAATAGATATGATAATTTAAGTGATTAATTAATTAAAGATTAAGCTCACAATGATATCACTGAGAGTGAGGCCTAGTGACAACTTATGGTGAAAACAAAACAAAATCTAATGTTGGTCTTTTATTCTTTAAACTTTTATAGATCTCCTTGGTTGGAGTGTTTTATAGAAAAAGTGTATTTTGTAAGTGTTTTATGAGATAGTTATTGTAGCAATGTGTAGCTGGGCTGCAGATATGAATAGTTTGGGGAATTTGCAATGGTAGTTCTTCAGTGCTACAGGAATCTCATTGCTTACCTGCAGGTTGTGTGTTTTAGGCACATAGCCCAACACTGCCCACTAGTGGTTTGTAGAAACAAAATATCAATGGTAATAAAGGGCAGCTATCTTATAGGCTTTATTACACCTAGAATTTTCAAATTACAATAATTTTTTATTATAGGGCTTTATAATTCATAAGAAGAAGCTGCTTTATTTTATGATGAGAAAACTGAGAAGTAAAATAAATATCTCTAGATCTCACAGCTAGATAGTGTTAAAGATGGAGCTAGAACCTGGGATTCTTTGTCTCTAGCCAACATGAACAAGATTTCTGCCAAACTGAGCTGCCTTCTAAATTAGGTTGTTCATATCTTAGAAGTCCAAGATATTTTTCAAACATAGGCCTGAGTTGTTTACTCAGTTATGCACAGGAAGCTACTTATTATTTTCAACTTTCCCTTAACTTTCCATGGTGATTAGTAATACCTTGGGTATACACAGACAGTCCTTTGAATCTCAGGACTTTATTTACTCTACTTAATGTTACACAGACAAGATGTGTAGATGATTAATTTAAAACCCCCCCAGATCTCTCGTTATTGACAATGAGATAACTCTGGCACATAAAGGCAGAACCTTCTGGAAATGAACTCCTTGTCCCTGAGTGACAGCAACAGTAACAAGCAGGATCTAATATCACTTACTGAAGACATATTTTAACTGTTAAAAGGGTATTCATTTTTTTTATATAAGGCTTGCCTGAAATTTATTGTGGTTCCAGTTTCATTATCTACTGACACCCCAAAGTACACTTGTGGCCTTTATGTTGTACATCTTTCTTGCTGTAAGTGTGGCAGCAAGTGGAACCACAGAGGTGTTAACAAATGAGATAGTGAGACAGATAAGTCTAACAATTTGACAGGATATGTATATTTGCTTGTCTCCTTTTTATTTGGTCACCCTGAAAGCATTAAGAGATGGGAGACTAATTTACTTGATTAATTAATTTTCAAGTCTGTGACTAGAGGGAGAACTCAACAGGGTTGTGAACAGACTCATATCAGAGTTCACTGAAATGAAAGAGTCAGACATGATTAATGCCTCTAGGTGGTGCCTGTGACCTATATATGGATTCAGCAGCTTTATATGTCAGAGGCAGAGGTAGGACACTATAGAGGAAAATGGCCTTTTTGCATATTTTCAACTTAATCTTCACAAAAACTCTACTTTGTATATAAAGAAACAGGCTCAAGGAAAATTAGTTTTTTGCCTAAGTCTTACAGCAATAAGCGAGGTCCATATGAATAACATTAAATGCCCAAGTTTTCCACACCATTGATTTTCATAATGTTTGGTATTCTTTTAGAACTATATAATAATATCTTTTTACCATCTGGAATTAGCTATATTATTGCTCTATATATGACTACAAATTCTCCTTAGTTCATTTTACCATAGCTGTGGTGAAAAGAGGGGCTTTATAGAAGCACCAAGCAGTAGGGTTGGTGGAGGGAAATAAATACAGATGAACTGCATTTGTATACAGATCAGTGTAGGGGGAGGGGTAGAAGAATCAAGCCAAGGACACATTGCATCTTTTGGAATCATTTCCCGCGTGGAAAAATAGATGAAAATCCCTGAGTAACCCATCTTTACCAATATGACCACCAGGGGGCGTCCAATACCGTCAGATTGTGGTGGTTCCTCTTCCAGTAAAATTACAGCACCACTGGTACAGAAATGTAATTATATCTTTTCTCTCTGTCCATTCTTTCTTCCTCAGACTGGATTCACTAGGTAGATATTTTGTTTTCTTATGTGTCTTGACTGCCAATGCTTTAATAAGAGTCCATGGAAAGTAGTCATTTCATGAGATTAGCCTATATGAAGTATCAAACTTGCTAGTTACCTTGACCATTGCTTTTTAGGATAACTTTCTTAGAACCTTCCATTAAGATAATGCTGTAGGATGAAAGTGCCACCTTGGTTCTCAGAGAACTTTCTTTTAAAATCTTATTCATTCATTCATTCATTCAAGACAGGGTCTCACTTTTGCCTAGGCTGCTGGAATGCACTGGCACTATTATAGCTCACTGCAGCCTCAAAATCCTGGGCTCAGGCGATCCTCCTGCCTCAGCCTCTGGAGTATCTAGGACTACGGGCATGCATCACCATGCCCTGATAATTTTTTTTTTTAAATTTTTTGTAGACAGGGTCTCGTTATGTTGCCCATGCCAGTCTCGAACCCCTGGCCTTAAGTGATCCTCCTGCTTTGGCCTCCCAAAGTGCTGGGATCACAGGCGTGAGCCACCACGCCCAGCTTCTTATATCATTTAGATGTCAATTCCTAACTCTCCACTTAGTCCTGTATTGCTTAACACCATTATCTTTTCAAGTGTTGCTTTACTTCCTTTACAAGGTTAAGAGCTCCAGGAGGATAAGAAACTGAAAATTTTCTCCTCAGGCCACAGCAGTCTAGGGGTGAAACTAGGGTTTCAATAACTATGGTAAAACATATTTTCAGGTTCTATCCTCACCCATTTTGTGAGAACTCCAGCTCCCCCAGATTTTTCCAAACTAGTTCTGTGTGTCTGCCTGGGTCTTCTTCTGTCCTCCCCCTTCCTCTAGCGGTGACACTGTTGCTGCTGCCGCCCAAGGCACCTGGAGTTCCTGATTCGGGATGGTGGCTCCTGCCAGTGCTGCCAGCACCACCAGGGCTGCCCTGCGTTGCTGGGGGGTTCCCAATACCATATTGCTTTTGTTCTTGCACTTGGTGAAAATATCTATGGATCTGCACTTCGAGGTTTGAAGGAGGTACTTCTCAGAATCATGCTTAGTTAAGGTGTCCACAGCAAAACTGCCTGGTCTTGTGTGGACAATTTTTGACTCACTTATTGATTCGTTGAATCACTCATTTTTTCTTTCATTCAAGAAAAATGTTGAGTACTAACTTGATGTCAGGTACAATGTTAGTACTGGATAAACATTTCCTTCATAGTGTCCTTATAGGGCCTGGGAAGTGAGGGGCTATGTTGGAACAGGTTCCAACATTGGGTGCATGCTGATCTTGAAACTTGCGTTCCCTTCAATGGTTAGGCCCTGGGTCTGTTTTGGTGATGAGTGGCCTAACCTTTCTTATATGGGTTTCCTTGTGGGCCAAGACTTGTTTTGTTGACATCTGCTTTGCTTTGGATATATCCACCCTCTCCCACCTCAGTTCATCAGACATGTTTCTATATCTTTGACTCTCAAGAGCATGGCTCTGGGGCCCCTTTCGTTTTTAACCAGAAGGCACCATTTACTCTGTATACATTTATATAAGCAGATAGTTCTACTTAACTGTACCAAACGGACCTAACCTCTATGTTGAAAAAGGTGACATAATTCCTTTATCTCTAGAATCTGAGCTGTGATTCAGTCATAATTTCCTCTAATAACTATGTATGTAATTTGGAATTCTCTCCTCCTCCCCTTCATCTTCCTTAACTTTATATATATAATAAATGCTAACAGATATCATGAAATATTCCTTGAAAACATCATCTTTAATACCTGCACAATCATCCATTATGTGAATGCACCATAAATTATTTCATCATATTACTGGATAGTTTGTTTTTTATAAATTTTTGTTGTTATATAAAATGATGTGATGAGAAACCTTGGATATAAATCTCAGCATAAATAAAGATTGTTTCTTTAGAAATAGTTTCTAGAGGTAGAATTACTGGCTCTTATTAAATAAAGCAAATTTTTCCAGATTTTTCATACATTTTCCTTTCTACTAGCAAGGTATAAGAAGCTATCCCATTGTATCTTTGTTAACAATGACTTTCAGCATTTGTAATTTTGGCATTTTGATAGATGCATTGTTTAAATTTATATTTTTTGAATAACACTGAGACTGAACATTTTTATAACCTTGCTGGTTTTTGTATTTCTATTAGTTTTAATGCTTTTTGTATTAATTTATAGCTTCCATTAAATGATCAACATAATGGCCCTTGGTTATAATTGTGCCAAGATTTTCTTCCCCATTGTATTGTCTTATAATTTTGGCTATAATATTATTGATCTGTACAAACTTAAATTTTATATATGCTCAAATCTTTTCATATTTTTCTTTGTGATTTCCTAGCAAATATCATTCACATTTAAATATCAGCAAAATATATGCATATATTTTCCTGTTCAATTGTTTCATTTTGAAACTATTTTTAAAACATATAAAGTGTTGGGAGATGGGCATGCTTGTATCTTTGACTTGGATGGTACAAAGTCAATTTATGTGACCAAAGAGTTTGTACCCCTGTAATATTCTGAAATTAAAAAAAAAAGAAGAGAAAAAATTAAAAACATTTTTCAATTAAAAAAACATAAAGTGTAAAACACTTTATGAAATAGCTTCTTTTTTAAAAAAATTCAAATGTTTATCACTTTACCTTATATTCTTTGTTGAATAATAATCTATTTTCCCCATAGTTTTATGATGGTCATTTTTTTATATATTAGGTTCTCTCTCTCTCTTTTTTTGTCTGATTTATTTATTTATTTCAATATATTTAGGAGGTACAAATGTTTTTTGTTGTATGGATGAATTGTATAATGCTGAAGTCAGAACTTTTAGTGTACTTGTCACCAGAATAGTGTACCTTGTACCCAATAGGTAAGTTTTTATCCCTCACTATCCTGCACCCTCCCCTGTTCTTAGTTTTCAATGTCCATTACACCACTTTATGACCATATATTCCCATCATTTAGCTCCCACATATAAGTAAGAACATGTGGTATTTGTTTTTTCATTCCCGAGATACTTCACTTAGGATAATGTTCTACAGTTCCATCCAAGTTGCTCCAAAAGACATTATTTCATTCCTTTTTATGGCTGAGTAGTACTCCATGGTGTATATGTGTGTGTGTGTGTGTGTGTGTGTGTATATGTGTATAAATATATATATCACATTTTCATTATCCACTCATCAGTTAATGGGCACTTAATTGATTTTATATTCTTGCAATTGTGAATTGTACTGTGATAAACATTTGGGTACAGTTATCTTTTTCATAAAATGACATCTTTTCTTTAGGTAGATACCCAGTAGTGGGGTTGCTGGATCGAATGGTAGGTCTACTTTTAGTTCTTTGAGGAATCTCCATACTACTAGTTTGCATTCCCACTAAAAGTGTATATACATTCCCTATTCAATGCGTCCATGCCAACATCTATTGTTTTTTGACTTTTAATAATGACTATTCTGACAGGTGTAAGGTGGTATCTCATTGTGGTTTTAATTTGCATTTCCCTAAGGATTATGATGTTTAGCATATTTTTATATGTTTGTTGGCCATTTGTCTATCTCCTGTTGAAAAAACTCTGTTCATGTCTTTTGCCCACTTTTTAATGGGGTTATTTGATTTTATCTTGCTGATTTGTTTGAGTTCTTTGTAGATTCTGGATATTAGTTCTTTGTCAGATGTATAGCTTGCAAATATTTTTTCCCATTCTATAGGTTATCCCTTTACTCTGTTGATTATTTCCTTTGCTGTGTAGAAAATTTTTAGTTTAATTAAGTCCTATTTATTTATTTTTGTTGTTGCTGTATTTGCTTTTGGAGTCTTGGCCTAAATTATTTGCCTAGGCCAATGTTGAGAACAGTTTTTCCTATATTCTCTTCTAGCAGTTTTAGGGTTTTGGGTCTTACATTTAAGTATTTAATCCATCTTGAGTTAATTTTTGTATATGGTGAGAGATAGGAATTCAGTTTCATTCTTCTGCATGTGGCTATCCAATTTTCCCAGCACTATTTGTTAAAGAAAGCATCCCTTCCCCAATGTATGTTTTTGTCTGCTTTGTCAAAAATCAGTTAGTTGTAGCTATATGGCTTTACTTCTGGGTTCTCTATTCTGTTCCATTGATCTATGTGCCTGCCTTTATACCAGTACCATGCTGTTTTGGTTACTGTAGGCTTGTAGTATAATTTGAAGTCAGGTAATGTGATGCCCCCAGATTTATTCTTTTTGCTTAAGATTGCTTTGGCTACTTGGGCTCTTTTTTGGCTCCATATGAAATTTATGATTGTTTTTTCTAGATCTGTGAAAAATGATGTTGGTATTTTGATGGGAATTGCATTGACTGTGTAAATCACTTTGGGTAGTATGGGCATTTTAACAATGTTGATTCTTCCAATCCATGAACATGGAATGTTTTTCCATTTGTTTGTGTCATCTGTGATTTCTTTTATCAGTGTTTTGTAGTTCTCCTTGTAGAGATCTTTCACCTCCTTGGTTGAGCATATTTGTAGGTATTTTATTTTCTTTGCAACAATTGTAAATGGCATTGAGTTCTTGATTTGACTCTCAGCTTGACTGTTGGTGTATAGAAATGGTACTGATTTGTGAGCATTAATTTTGTAACCTGAGACTTTACTGAATTTATTTAGCAATTCTAGGAGTCTTTTGGAGAAGTCTATAGGGTTCTTTAGACATAAGATCATATCATTGGCAAACAAGGATAGTTTGACCTCTTCATTCCCAATTTGGATTCCCTTTGTTTCTTTCTCTTGTCTGATTGCTCTGGCTAGGACTTCCAGAACTATGTTAAATGGAAGTGGTGACAGTGGGCATCCTTGTCTTGTTCCAGTTCTTGGGGAGAATGCTTTCAACTTTTCCCCATTGAGTATGATGTTGGCTGTGAGTTTGTCATATATGGCTTTATAATTTTGACGTATGTTCCTTCTATGCCTAGTTTGTTGAGGGTTTTTACCATGAAGGGGTGCTGGATTTTATTGAATGCTTTTTCTGTGTCTATTGAGATGATCATATGATTTTTGTTTTTAATTCTCTTTATGTGGTGAATTACATTTATTGATTTGCATATGTTGAGTCATCCTTATATCCCAGGGATGAAACCCACTTGATAAGAGTGAATTTTCTTTCTGATGTGCTGTTGGATTTGGTTTGCTAGTATTTTGTTAAGGATTTTTGCATCTATATTCATAAGGGATATTGGTCTGTAGTGTTTTTTTTTGTTGTTGTTGTATTCTTTACTGGCTTTGGAATCAGGGTGATACTGGCTTTGTAGAATGTGTTAGGGAGGTTTCCCTCCTCTATGTTATGGAACAGTTTCAGTGAGATAGGTACTTGTTCTTTGTAGGTCTTATAGAATTCAGCTGTGAATCTGTGTGGTCTTGGGCTTTTTTGTTGTTGTTGGCAATTTTTTTGTTACTGTTTCAAATCTCACTGCTCATTTTTGGTCTGTTCAGGATTTCTATTTCTTCCAGATTCATGTGTGGAAGCTTGTGTTTTTCCAAAAGTGTATCCATTTACTCTAGATTTTCTAGTTTGTGTACATAGAGGTTTTTGTAGTAGTCTCAGATAATATTATGTATTTCTGTAGTATCAGTAGTAATGTCTCCTTTTTCATTTCTGATTGAGATTATTTGAATCCTTTCTCTTCTATTTTTGGTTAATCTAGTTAATGGTCTATTGATTTTGTTCATCCTTTCAAAGAACCAGCTTTTTTTTCACTGATCATTTGTATTGGATTTTTTGGTTTCCATTTCATTTAGTTCTGCTGTGATCTTTGTTACTTCTTTTCTTCTGCTAGCTTGGATTTTGGTTTGTTCTTTTTCTGGTTCCTTGAGGTGTGACATTAGGTTGTTAATTTGTGATCTTTCTGTCTTTTTGATTTAGGCATTTAAGGCTATGAACTTCCTTCTTAGCATTGCTTTTACTGTATCCCAGAGATTTTGGAAGCTTGTGTTGCCTTTGTTGTTCAATTAAAAAATTTTTTTTATTTCCATCTTGATTTCATCATTAAGCCAAGGATCGTTCAGCAGCAGGTTGTTTAATTTCCATGTATTTGTGTAGTTTTGAGAGTTCCTTTTGGAATTGATTTCTAGTTTTATTCCACTGTGGTCTGAGAAGATACAGGATATGATTTTGATTTTTCTAAATTTGCTGAGACTTATTTTGTGGTCTAGCATATGATCCATCTTGGAAAATGTATCATGTGCTGATGAGAAGAATATGTATTCTATAGTTTTGGGATAGAATGTTCTGTAAATGTCTGTTAAGTCCATTTGTTCTAGAGTCCTGTTTAAGTCCAGGGTTTCTATGTTATCTTCTCCCTTGATGATCTGTCTAGTTCTGTCATTGGCATGATGAAGTCCTTGGTTATTATGATGTTGCTGTTTCTTTCTTTCCTTAGGTCTAGTAGACTTTCTTTTATGAATCTGGGAGCTCCTGCATTAGGTGCATATATGTTTAGGAATGTTATATATTCTTGATGAATTGATCCCTTTATCATTATATAATGACCATCTTTATCTGTTTTTTTAACCATTGTTGGCTTAAAGTCTATTTTTTTTAATTTCAGAATATTATGGGCATACACCACTTTGGCTATATATATATTGCCCATGCACTGTCCGTGTCAGAGCTACAATCGTGGACATCCCCCAAACTGTGCTCCCTGCATCCATTCAGTAAGAGTTTTTCCATCCCCTCCACCTCCCTCCTGCCTGCCCGCCCCCTGATGAATATTATTGCCATGTGTGACATAAGTGTTGATCCGTTAGTACCAATTTGATGGTGAGTACCAGTGGTGCTTGTTTTTTCATTCTTATGACACTTCACTTCGAAGAATGGGCTCTAGCTCCAACCAGGATAATACCAGATCTGTTAATTCACCATTGTTTTTTATTGCTGAGTAATACTCCATGGTATACATATACCACATTTTATTAATCCACTCGTGTATTGATGGGCACCTGGCTTGTTTCCACATCTTTGAAATTGTGAATTGTGCTGCTATAAACATTCGTGTGCAGATGTCTTTATTATAGAATGTCTTTTTTTCCTTTGGGTAAATACCCAGTAGTGGGATTGCTGGGTCAAATGGTAATTCTACTTTTAATTCTTTGAGGTATCTCCATATTACTTTCCATAGAGGTTGTACTAATTTGCAGTCCCACCAGCAGTGTATGAGTGTTCCTATCTGTCCACATCCCCACCAACATTTGTTGTTTGGGGATTTTTTGACATGAGCCAATCTCACTGGAGTTAAGTGATATCTCATTGTGGTTTTGATTTGCATTTCCCTGATGATTAGAGAAGTTGAGCAATTTTTTATATGTTTATTGGCCATTATTCTGTCTTCTTTTGAAAAGTTTCTGTTCATGTCCTTTGCCCATTTTTTAATAGGGTTGTTTGATTTTTTCTTGCTGATTTTCCTAAGTTCTGTATAGATTCTGCTTATCAGCCCTTTATCAGACGTATAGCGTACAAATATTTTCTCCCATTCTTTAGGTTGTCTGTTCACTCTAGTGATAGTTTCCTTGGCTGTGCAGAAGCTTCTTAATTTGATCAGGTCCCATTTATTTATTTTTGTTGCTGCTGTGATTGCTTTGGGAGTCTTCTTCATAAATTCTTTGCTTAGGCCAATGTCCATAAAAGTTTTTCCAATATTTTCTTTGAGAATTCTTACGGTTTCACATCTTAGGTTTAAATCTGTCATCCATCGTGTGTTGATTTTTGTGAGAGGTGAGAGGTGTGGGTCTAGTTTCAGTCTTCTATATTTGGCCATCCTGTTTTCCGAGCACCATTTATTGAATAGGCAATCTTTTCCCCAGTGTCTGTTTTTGTGGAATTTGTCAAAGATCAGGTGACTGTATGAGGTTGGTTTTATATTTGGGTTCTCAGTCCTGTTCCATTGGTCTACGTCTCTGTTCTTGTGCCGGTACCATGCTGTTTTGGTTACTATAGTCTTGTACTATAGTTCAAAGTCTGGTAGATAGATGCCTCCCAATTTGTTCTTTTTGCTTAGGATTGCTTTGGCTAGATGGAGTCTTCTCTGGTTCCACACAAAGCAAAGAATTATTTTTTCTAGATCAGCAAAAAATGATGTTGGTATTTTGATAGGGACTGCATTGATTCTGTAAATCACTTTAGGTAGCAAAGCCATTTTTACTGTGTTGATTCTGCCTATCCAAGAGCATGGCAGGGTTTTCCATCTGTTTACATCCTGTGCAATTTCTTTTCTCAGTGTTTAGTAATTCTCTCTATATAGGTCTTTGACCTCCTTAGTTGGATATGTGTCTAAATATTTAATTTTCTTTGGTGCTATTGTGAAAGGTATTGCATCTTTAATTTGTTTATTGGCTTGATTGCTATTAACATATATGAAGGCTATGGATTTGTGTGCATTAATTTTGCATCCTGAGACTTTGCTGAATTCATTTATCAATTCCAGTAATCTCTTGGTTGAATCTTTGGGGTTTTCTATATATAACATCATATCGTCTGTGAATAGTGAAAGTTTGACCTCTTCTGCCCCCATTTGTACGCCCCTGATTCCTCTGTCTTGTCTGATTGCTCTGGCCAGGACTTCCAGCACTATGTTGAATAGAAGTGGAGATAGTGGGCAACCTTGTCTAGTTCCTGTTTTAAGGGGGAATGCTTTCAATTTTTCCCAATTCAGTATGATATTGGCTGTGGGTTTATCATATATGGCTTTAATAGTTTTGAGGTCTGAGCCATCTATGCCTATATTGTTAAGAGTTCTTATCATAAAACGATGCTGCATTTTGTCAAAAGCCTTTTCTGCATCTATAGAAAGGATAGTATAATCTTTGTTCTTGCTTATATTTATGTGGGGAATTACATTTATAGATTTGTGTATGTTGAACCATCCCTGCATCTCGGGAATGAAGCCCACCTGATAGTGATGATTATTTTTTTGATGTACATTTGAACTCGGTTTGCAAGGATTTTATTGAAAATTTTTGCATCTATATTCATAAGGGATATTGGTCTGTAGTTTTCTTTTCTTGTCGTGTCCTTTCCTGGCTTTGGTATCAAGGTGATATTGGCTTCGTAGAATGAGTTTGAGAGGATTCCGTCCTTCTGGATGTTTGCAAATAATTTCTGCAGTATAGGCACCAGTTCTTCTTTGTAGGTTTGGTAGAATTCAGGTGTGAACCCATCTGGTCCAGGGCTTTTTTTTTGGAAGATTTTTTATTACTACTTCAATTTTGGTGCTTGATATTGGTCTGTTTAGAAATTCTGTTTCTTCCTGGTTGAGCCTAGGGAGATAGTATGTTTCTAAGAATTTGATATTTCCTCCATGTTTTCATGTTTTTGGGCATAGAGATTTTTGTAGTATTTGAAGATGATGTTTTGTGTTTCCATGATATCAGTTGTGACCTCTCCTTTTTCATTTCTGATTGAGGTTATTAGAGTCCTTTCCTTTCTGCTTCTGGTCAACCTGGCAAGTGGCCTGTCTATTTTGTTTATCTTTTCAAAGAACCAACTTTTTGTTTTATTAATCTTCTTATTGTTCTTTTGTTCTCGATTTCATTTAATTCTGCTCTGATTTTGGTTATTTATTTTTTTCTGCTGGCTTTAGGATTGCTTTGCTTTTCCATTTCCTTAAGATGATTCATTAGTTTACTGATTTGTGACCTTTCTGTTTTTTGGATGTGGGCATTTAAGGCGATAAGTTTTCCTCTCAGGACTGCTTTTGCTGTATCCCACAGATTTTGATAACTTGTGTCCCCATTATCATTTAGTTTGAAGAATCTTTTGATTTCCCTTTGAATCTTCCCCTTGGTTCAATAGTCATTCAGCAACTGATTGTTTAATTTCCATGTGCTTGGATGAAGATGTGAGTTTCTGTTGGAATTGATTTCTAATTTTATTCCGCTGTGGTCTGAAAAGATACATGGTATGATTTCTATTTTTTTGAATTTGTTGAGATCTGTTTTGTGGCCGAGGATGTAGTCAATTTTAGAGAAAGTTCCATGAGCTGATGAGAAGAATGTATATTCAGTGTTATTTGGGTGGAGTGTTCTGTAGATATCTGTTAGGCCTAAATGTTCTAGAGTCCTGTTTAGGTCCTTTGTTTCTTTGTTTATTTTCTGTTTGGAGGATCTGTTCAGTTCCATCAGTGGGGTGTTGAAGTCCCCTGCTATTATGGCATTGCTATTTATTATGTTGTCTAGGTCAAGCTGTATTTGCTTTATGTACCTGGGCGCTCCTGTGTTGGGTCCTTAAATGTTTATGATTGTTAAATCCTCTTGTAAGTTTTTTCCCTTCACCACTATATAGTGTCCATTTTTGTCCTTCTTTATTTTTGTTGCTTTAAAGTGTATATCATCTGAAATAAGGATGGCTACTCCAGATTTCTTTTGGTTTCCATTAGCCTTGAAAATTGTATTCCATCCTTTCACCTTGAGTCTGAATGTGTCTTTGTGTGTAAGGTGTGTTTCCTGAAGACAACAGATACTTGGCTGGTATATTTTAATCCATTCAGCCAGCCTACATCTCTTCAATGGGCAATTCAAGCCATTCACATTTATTGAGAGAATTGATATTTGGGGTAAATTTCTGATTATTCCATTGGGTTGTGTCTTTTGTTTTACCTCTTATGTCATTGTGGAATCTGGGTTCTGGAGTTTTAGCTTTTGCGTAGTTTTACATTGGTGGGTGTCTGTTGTGCTGGTTAGTGTACAATGCAGGTCTAAGCACTTCTTGCAAGGCTGGTCTGGATTTCGCAAATTCTATCAGTGATTTCTTGTCTGGAAACGTCTTTATTTCTCCCGCATATTAGAAGCTTAGTTTGGGAGGATACAGAATTCTGGGTTGGCCTTTGTTTTGTTTTAGGAGACTGATGATGGCTCCCCATTTCCTTCTTGCTTGTAAGGCTTCAGCTGAGAAATCTGCAGTTAATCTGATCAGTTTCCCTTTGTAGGTTACCTGCTTTTTTCATCTTACAGCTCTGAGGAATGCCTCTTTTGTGTTTACTTTGGTCAGTCTAATAATTATGTGGCATGGTGAATGCTTTTT
This sequence comes from Daubentonia madagascariensis, assembly GCA_023783475.1. Taxonomy (NCBI): domain Eukaryota; kingdom Metazoa; phylum Chordata; class Mammalia; order Primates; family Daubentoniidae; genus Daubentonia; species Daubentonia madagascariensis. The sequence continues at coordinate 3,144,094 of JAKFHU010001268.1, read as the reverse complement.
CACATTGAGTCTCCCAGGAGTCCTGTGTGCTTCTTGTACTTGGATATCGAGATTTCTGGCTAGGCCATGGAAATTTTCCTCTATTGTTCCTTCAGATAGATTTTCCAGCCCATGCAAATTTTCTTCCTCTCCCTCAGGGATGCCTATGATCCTTATGTTTGGCCTCTTTACATAATCCCACATTTCTTGTCTGCTTTGTTCATGCCTCTTGTTTTTGTGTTCTTTCTCTTCGACTGATTTATTTAGCGCATAGGAGTTGTCTTCTAGCTCTGAAATTCTTTCCTCTTCATGGTCCAGCCTATTCTTAAGGCTTTCCACTGTGTTTTGTAGATCCTTGAATGTTTCTTTTATTTCTAGAATTTTTATTTGATTTTTCCATAATACTTCTATTTCTTTGGAGAATTTTTCATTCATTTCTTGCATTTTTCTTGTGGTTTCTTTGTTCTGGGATTCAATTTTCTCTTGAATTTCATTGAGCTTTCTTATAATCCATAAGCAAAGTTCCTCTTCTGTTATTCTACCCATTTCATTTGAGTTGGTATCCATTGCTGAGGAAGTGATGATTTCTTTTGGGGGTGAATTTTCACTCTGATTTTTCATGTTTCCTGAGTTCTTTAGCTGGTTTTTTCTCATCTGGCCTCTTGGTCGAGAACTGGGGGTGTTAGGGCTAGTTTATGGCCCTGTCTTCAAGCCCTCGAGGTTCCTTCCTTGGTAGAGCCAGGTAGAGGAGTAGTGGCCTGTATTGCCTTAATTGTATTTTAGCAACTGTGGTGGATCTTGGGTTATCTCTGACCTGTTGTCTTCTCCTCTTCCTGGTGGAGTGTAGTGAGATTGTCCTCCCAGCTTGAGCTCTAAGCTGGTGAATTGTACTTGTGGGTATGAATCCACAGCTCCCTAATAGCTAGGTATTCTGTTGTCCTTGTGGCAGAACCTGATCCCCCAGGTGGGGTATATGGAAGTCCCAAGCTTTGGGAGGGGCCTTGTAGCTCCTAGGGGTTACTTTGACCCTGTTCCTCCTGAGGTGTGGGTAGAAACACAATTGCTTTTGGCTGAAGCATGAGAACTGGATTGGAAAAATTCTATACAGCTCAGAGGTTGCTTATCTAGTCGTGTGTGTTTGTCCTTCTGATGTGCCTCTCCTTGTGATATTGGCTGATAGGGGGATCTCCAATTGTGCACCTCTTTTCCACCACTAGACCCCAAGGTGAGGTGGGTGGGCGTCTCTATCCCCAGCAGTCTCCGCTAGGGGGATGTTCCCATGGGGGGGGGATTAGTGGCCACTGGAAGTGCTCTTGGATGGCGCAAAATTCCCTAATGAAGTGGGCAGGTTTATGGGGAGCTGCTCTGGTTCAGCCTGTGGCTCTTGAGGTATTTGGTTGTCATGAGAACTGGCAGTTATACCATATGAGTCACTATAACCAGCAACCTTCAAAATGACCGATCTCTGGGGTACAGGAGGGCTGGGACCTGAAGAGCGGGCAGTAGGACCAGCACGTAGCGGACTTGTCGGAGGCCAGAGCCACGGTAGCAGGACGAGATGGACAAGCTGCAAACTGTTTCTAATACACAAAAGTCCTGCCACTACAGTGCCAGGATCTCATCCCACCTGGAACCCACGGATGCAGCTGTCCCTGGCCACAAAGGGCAAAGCCTGTCTCGCCCCAGCGGATGAGCCTCTGGGCCAGGGTGGGGTGGAGCTAGAGACCCAGCTCACAGCTCCGGGCGGGAGGCTTTAAAGATGGCTGCAACTGCTTGCCTGGCATGCAGCAGGGCTCCAATTGCGGCCGGGAACGCAGCTTTTCTCAACTGGCCGGTGGCCCACAGAAGCAATTGGCAGCAGCCCCTAAGGGCGTGTCCCGCTCTCCGTTAAACTTCTGGGCCCGGTCCCGCTGACTTCCAGTGGTGCTGTGCTGGCCTGAGGGTTCCTGCGCACTGTCCTGGGAAGCTGTATCTCCGCCCAGTCTCTACCTGGCCCTGAGCAGTCCCTGTGTATTGCAGCTGAGAGTTCTATTTGGCTTTCACTATTGCTTCCTCTCCACAGAGCCTGCCATCTCGAGCAACAGCTTTGCCCCAACTCTGGGCTTGTCCCTGACTGAGTGGATGGGGAGGTGTGTAACCACTTGGGGGTCAGGTCACGCTGTGCTGACCTGTTGAGCGGGTCCTTCCCATGCTCTGGGGTCTATTGTACTCCATGCGCTCTCTGATCTTTGTGAAAATTTTGTACCTGTTTTCTTGGGTTGGGAGTTCCACGTTGTTTCTCTGTAATTCACAATGCTGTTTTCGGAGTGAGCGGTCTGCACACACAGGTAGCTGCTGGCGTTTATCACCTCCTTCCCTGGGAGTGGTGTGGTGGGAGGACTCTATCAGACCGCCATTTTTCAGTTCCCCTCAACTTATGATCAATTTAAAGTCTATTTTATATGACATGAGAATAGCTATTTATGCTCATTTTTGGTTTCCATTTGCATGGAATAATTTTTTCCACCCCTTTACCTTGAGTCTATGAGAATCTCTGTGAGTTAAATGGATTTCTTGGAGATGGCATATATTTGGGTTGTGTTTTCTTAATCCATTCAGCCCATTCTGTATCTTTTAAGGGGTGCATTAAGACCATTTACATTCCATGTTAGTATTGATATATGAGATACTGTTCTGGTCATCATTTTGATTGTTACCTACTTACTTTGTTTTTACCCCTGTGTTACTGTTTTATAAGAACTATGAGTTTTAACTTTTGGGTGTTTTTACACTGGTGGGTATTGACTGTTCTGTTCCATATGTAGAGAGCTTTTAAGAATTTCTTATAGGGTAGGTCTGGTGATGACAACTTCCCTTAGTATTTGCTTGTCTGGGAACAATTTTATTTCTGCTTCATTTATGAAACTTAGTTTTGCAGGATACAAAATTCTTGGCTGGCAGTTATTCTGTTTAAGGAGACTAAAGATAGGCCCTCATTGCTTTCTGAGATGTAAGGTTTCTGTTGAGAAGTCTGCTGTTAGTTTGATGTGTTTTCCTTTGTAAGGTACTTGATGTTTTCACCTCACAGCTTATAGGAGTTCCTACTTTGTGTTGAATTTGGCCAGTCTGATGAATATGTGTTTCGGTGATGTCCTTTTTGCAATCAATCTCCCAGGTGTTTATTGAGTTTCTTGTATTTGGATGTCTAAACTCTAGCAAGACCAGGGAGGTTTTCCTCAATTATTCCCTTAAATAGGTTTTCCAGACCCTTTGCTTTTTCTTCTTCTTCCTCAGGGATACCTGTGGTTCTTATGTTAGGCTGTTTTACATAATCCCATATTTCTCATAGACTTTAATAGTTCCTCTTTATTCTTACTTAGTTCTTTATTTTTGACTGACTGGGTTAATTTGAAGGAATTGTCTTCAAGCTCTGAAATTCTTTTTCTGCTTGGTCTAGTCTATTCTTAAAACTTTCCACTGTGTTTTGTATTGCCCTAAATGAATTTTTCATTTCCAGAAGTTCTGTTTGCTTTTTAAAAAATATATCTATCTCTTTAGTAAATTTTTCATTCATTTCCTGAATTATTTTTCTGGTTTCTTTGAGTTGGTTTTCCATTTTCTCTTGGATCTCATTGAGCTTCTTACAATTCATATTTGAAATTATTTATCTGTCATTTCAGTATTTTCATTTTTGTTGGGATCCATTGCTAGAGAGCTGGTGTGGTCCTTTGGGAGGGGTCCTTTCACTCTGATTTTTCATATTTCTGGAGTTCTTGTTCTGATTCCTTCTCATCTGAAGCAGCTGTCACTTCTTGTTTCTGAATTTTCTTTTCTTTAGATGGGACATTTTCCCCCTCGCTGTTACAGGTATGCCTATATCATGTTGGGTAATGACCTTTGGCTTTGCTTGTGGGTACTTTGTGGTGGGTCTAGGTTCTGGATGGATACTTTGGTTATGAATAGCTTTAGTGTGGTGGTTCTTTCAATTGCTAGTTATTTGGAGGCTATAGTGGTGGTGTACTATGTGCCTGAGCAGATTCCTTGCCTCTTATGGACAAGGGGAGATGTTGGTCTTTGAAATCTTTTCTCCATCCCCAGCCCTGTGGTGTTCTTAACAGTATGAATTATATTGGGATGCCAAGTTTAATCCCTAAATCGGTAGGTGGTTCTTGTGGGTAAGAGTCAACCAAGTCCTATATGATTAAATCAGTAAGTGCTGTAATAGGCTGTACAAGTTGTCCTCCCTGCCAGTAGGTGGTGATTGCAGGGGAGGGCCAGTGTTTTTTGAGACCTATGTCTGGCCCTAGTCAATCATGAGAAGCACTCTGATGTCTTAGGTGGTGGGTGGGGCCCTGGAGCTCCCAGGGGATTCCTTCTTGTGCTCCACCACTCTCAATTGATGCAGGTGGGAAATGAGTCTGGGTGGGGCTGGGTCAGGTGAGCCTGCATTCAGGCTCCACAAAAGTGGGCATAGATGCTATCTCAGCAGGGGCTAAGGGTCAACTCCCAGGCCTCAAGGGAAAGCCACCAGAGAGGGGCTAAATCAGCCTCACTGAGCCAAAAAGTCTGTTTGTGGGGGAGGGGCAGTCTGGAATTCACAGTCCAGGAGGCAGAAGTGGGTTTCCCTCTTATTCCTCTTTCCATTCCCCATGGGTCTTCTTCTGGCGTCTGGCCACAAGCAGCAGCCCACATTAGCTGAGCTCACCAGTAATGCCGCTGCGGGCTGGGAGCTTCCCTGCCCAGGACCCCATCTTGGATTGAACGCACGCCTTTCCTATGAGGGGAGGGGTGCTCCAAGAGCGTGCTGTGACTCAGACTCACACTGCACTCTCCTTTTAGTTCTGCCTGTTTGGACTCCTTGCCTCCCAAGATTTGTTCATAAATCTCTCCTCTGTGCCCCTGAGCAACATGATTGAGTTCTAGAAGTACAGGATTCAGCCTGCGGACCTGTCTCCTGGTCCTCCAAGTTCAGTCCCTGACCGTGTCAGGGAGAAGCATGCTGGTCCCGAGTTGCCTGTGGAGTACTCAAGCAGGCTTAATGTCCCTACACTTTGGGGTATGCTCTGTTCTGCAGGAGCACCCAATCAGGTAGCACCAGGAAAGGCTGGTGGGTGGGGAGTTCACAGTCCAAGCAATACTTGGTCTGCAGCAGGTCTGTAAGAGGAAAGGCATGAGCCCCACTCTCTGTGGAAGTTGGGTGTAGTGGGTGCACAGACAGACTGGAAGCAGCCACTCCTGAGGGTCCTGGCTCAATCATCCCTTGGGGTGTCTGTACTGACTCTCACTGGAACTGCCACAGCTGTTATTAGCAGCTGTGGGAAGGGGAGGTGATAAGAAGGAGCACAGTCCAAATGGAGGAGAGCTGGCACTTTGGTACCCTTTGTTCCAAGGGGTGCCCTGGCATGCTGTACTCTCCTTTCCCCTGAAGGCAGCTGGCTATGTCCAAGCTCTGGGATTGCACAGTTCCCCCAGGACCCACCAGCCCCCTGTGGCCACTGCAGTCCGGGCAGGTGTTGGGGAATATTTGTGTGGGGTCCAGTGACAAGAAATCTGAAGGGCTGAAGCTCCCTGGGCAGGACAAAGGCACACAATGGGTGGACAAACAGTATGGTACCTGCTGCCTTGGCTTGGGTCTGTGGTGAAAGGAAGTGACCCCAGCAGGGCTGGTAGACCAGTGCTCTGTTCTCAAGAAGCTCCCAGTTCACTGGTGGCAGCAGCCTTTGGGCTCAGGTGGGTAGAGAAGCTCCCTAGCAGTTCAGGAGCCTTCAGTCTGCCAGAGATGTGAGGAGAAGGAAAAAACACCCCCATCTACCCTTTCCACGGGGCTTTGAATTCCTCAGGGGTCAATCTCAGCTGAAATCATGGTCCTTCTTGTTCTGCTCCACCATCTTCTTCCTGTGGAATCTCTGATAGGTTCTGGCACTCTTCCCTCAGAATTACACCTGGCCTATGTTTTTTTTATCTAAAACTTTTTCTTCTTTCTGAGCCGATCTAGTGACTGATGCCTCTAGTCAGCCATCTTGCCTCGCCCTCTTTTTTTTTTTAAAGAGACAGGGTCTGTCTCTGTCACCCAGGCTGGAGTGCAGTGGCATGATCATAGCAATCATAGCTCACTGCAGTCTCTAACTCCTGGACTCAAGCTTTCTTTCCACTTCAGCCTGTCAAGTGGCTAGGACGATAGGTGTGAGCCATTGTTCCTGGATAATGTTGGGTAGAGAAAGGATCTTGCTATGTTGCCCAAGAAGGTCTCAAACTCCTGGCCTCAAGCAATCCTCCCACCTTGGCCTCCCAAACTGATTACAGGCATGAGCCCCCATACCTTGGCAGATTCTTACAAGAGCTGTAATTATTTTGAGTTAGTCTGTTTTTTTTTTTTTTTTTTTTTTTTGCTATGGAAGCATTTCCACAATAGTCTGTTTTCTTTTATTGTTCTGTCTGTCCCTTTCCCAGTATAAAGTTCATTTAATTACTGTGATTTTAAAATAAATATTAATATTTGGTAAAGCAAGATAATTTTATTACTACATTTAAAAATTATTGTATAATCTTTTCTATTTATAATTCCAGATTAAATTTAGAGTAATTTTATCCACTTGGGATTTTTCATTGTCTTGTTCAACCAACGTTTGTGGAGTTCTTCTCTATGCTAGGCATTCATTGTTCTAGGTGCCAGGGAATGGGATACCATTGTGTATAAGGTGGTCATTGCCCTCATGTGGTCCACATTCTCTTTGAAGACACAGACAAGGGACAAAAACAGGAATGGATATACAGTGCAAAGTTAGGTAGTGATAGGTGTGACAAAGAAAAACAGCAGGGTAAAGGCAGAGAATGATGTGGATGGTACATTGATGTTGTCCAAGAATGTTTCTTTGAAGAGGTGGCATTTGAATAAAGTGAGGCGGGGAGAGAGAGAAAGAGTGGGAGAGTGATTGGGAAGGACACAGGTGCAAAGTCCTTGAGGTGGCAGGTTGCTTGGTGTTCTGGAGGAACAGTAGGAAGGCTTTGTGGTTGGAAGGAGTGGGGGGGTAGATGATGGGGCCTTGCAGGTCTTGGAAAGCTCTTAAGATTTTAGCCAGATATTTTTTATTAAGATTGTGAAAATTTATAAATTAATTTGGGAAAGAATTGAAGAAAATATGTGTTTGTCACATGTTTTCTTTTCCCTTTATTCTCCCCTTTTCCCCCTTCTTCTTTACGTTTTATAGTAAAAAATGTCAAGTTTTTTACATAGGTGTCCCACGTCTTAATTTTGGATGATTTTTAGAAATTTTGTATATAGGTAATGCTATTGCCAATGAAGTATCTGTTCTATTGTATTTTCTAACATTTCATGGTATAGAGAAAAGTGTGGATGTTTGGCTATCTTACATCTGAATACTAAATTTGAGGAGATTTTCAATTAAATCTCTACCACTTTTGTGTAAATAATTTTAATTTTGTCTTCCAATATAATAAAAATTTGTCCTCTCTATTTGCATAGCTCTACCAGATCAAGAGTTACACTGGATATCTTTGTTTATTACTTATGGAAATAATTCTTAAGATTTGTGTTTAAAATAATGTCATTATTTGCACTCTGTTATTCTTTATTTGCACACTAAAACAATTTTCTCTAATTCTGGCTTTTAAAAGTTCTTTTCTTTTTCTAATGAATAGGTTATTAATTTTCAAATTCATTTCTAGCATTTTTTGAGATGATTATATGGTTTTTGTCCTTTGACTTATTTGAAGATTTTCTAGTATTAAGCAATTGTTGGACTTCTGAAATAAATCCTACTTGATTTTTAAAATCTTATTTTATTTTGGCCTTTCAAATCTACATAAATAAGATTGATTTACAGCTTTTGGATTTTGGACTCTATATGGTCACCTTTGCTGTTTTTGGTTATGCTAACTTCGTAAAATCAACTGAATCACTTACCAGTAAAACTGTCTGGTCCTAAAATCTTTTATTGGAGGTAATTAGTTGATAACTTTGAACTTCTTTCAATTTTATTTATATTTTCATGTTTGATATTTCTCTTGAGTCAGTTTTGATTATTTATATTTTCCTGTCAATGTTTTATTTCATTTAGATTTTGGAATTTATCAGCAGAGTAACTATGTAATAATCACTTGTGCATAATAATTGTCTAATTTGAGAAAAATTCCCCTCTCTTATATTTTTTCTTTTCTTTTTTTATTTATATAAATTTATGGGGTACAAGTGTAATTTTTTACATTGATATACTGCATTGTAGTAAAGTCAGGGCTTTTAATGTATCCATCACTGGATAAATAAACCATAAATCACACTTGATATGTCCATACAGGCTCCAGATCTCCAGACAATCCCAGGTAGGTCTAAGTCTTAGAGTATAATCTTTTTCATCAATATTGCCGCACATTGTAAAAGGATCAGTGAAAAGAAGCTGAAGGAAGTTGGGTTTGGACTCTATAAAATGAAGAATTTTTAATAAATCCTCTCCCAAGCTGGGATGGGCCTGGTTTGGATGATGGCACTCCCCATCATTGGAGGTATCTGAAAATGGATTGAGTGTTCACTTAGTGAATGTTATAGAAGGGATTCAGGACATTGAGATAAGCAGTTCAACAGGGTAGTAGTATCATCCTGTTCTGAGAGTCTATGATTATACTTTCTTTAATCTCTCACAGTGCACAGTATGATTCCTTGTCACTGAGTGAACAAGAAATCAAAAGTAGTAAACTAAAAATAATCTGCAAGAATACTTCAATGTTACAGGAAGGAAAGAAATGTACATGCATGGTGAATCTGGCCCAAGCTGCTCTTTGGGTATAATGGAAACTAAACACATGCTACCTACCATCATATTAATACTAATTGTAGTAACCATCATGATGACTACCATCACCTGAGCACATGCATTGTAACAGAGTCTGCAGTAAACGTCCCTGTGATGTTTTATCCATACTTCACAATCACTCAGTGAAATAGGTACGATTTGGCCTGTTTTATGAACTGGTGCCCCATTTTTAAAGATAAGAAAACTGGGTAAATTAGAGCATCTCAAGTGTTGTGTATGCAAATAGATTGTAGGAATGCTCAGATGTGATCTTATTAGCCCCTGAGATGGGTGGGATGGCTTGGGCAGCTGGATTCCCAGGCCAGTCACCTTCAACCTCATTGTGTTGTAAAATATTATAATTCTCTCTGCCTATAAAGATGTGAAAATTGGGAAGCACATTAAATTATCCATACAAAGTGACAGGGCTCATATAGAGCCCAATTAGGGATCCAAACCAAGGTTTATGTGACAATAAAGGCCATTTTCCTTCCACTATACTTTACTATCTTTGAGGATCTGGAGAGTGATATTTTAGAAACATCAAGTCCTTCAGATGGAAGCAGAGAGAAGCAGCAGGAGGTGTTTAATTATGCAACATGGTCTTCATACAGAAGATGTAGATTCTGAAAACTTTAGCATTACTAGGGTTGATACATGATGTAATCTAGTGTGGGGGTTAAGAGTGTGTTGTGTGTTGGCAGACTTTCTGGGTTTAGAACTAGACTCTATCACTTCCTGTTTGACTTTGGACAAATTACTCTGCTTTTTTTTTTTTTTTTTTTGCACCATTTATTTCAACTGTTTAAAATAAAAGGGAGATTTTATGTTGCTGGCAAGATTTTGCTTATGATAAGTGTTTGAAATGAGGCACTGAAATGTGAACTAGTCCTGAGATGGGCTGCTCCTTGGCTTCTAATGGAGAAAGGTATCCCATGGGACAGATGCCTATATCGCTTCAAATTCAATCTAGGAGAGTTCACCCCACGTGGTGCCACTTTCTTCACAGCAAGATTTGCATATATCTTAAAGTGAAAATTATGGAGCCTTGGTTTCATGATAGCTTTATTACTCATATAGGGGAGGAAAAATTTCTCCTCTACCTTCTTAGGATCTCTGGCTAAGCCTAAGAATTAAACTAACCTAAGACAAATTAACAGGAGAAAAGCATAAAAGTTTTATTATAATTTTACATGTACATGGGAGGAAAACTAGTAGACGATAAAAGTAATTTTAGCAAGTTTGTACATATCTATTTCAGAGCCGATTCCACGTCTCTGGTGATAAGAATGTTCTTCTCTTCCTGGAAATTTTATGGCGTGTTTTTAAGTAAAAAAGGGGAGGTCACAGGCCCTTTCTGCATCTGCTCTTTCTGTAGAGCCTTCAGCTCAAAATAATCAATGTGCCAAAGTGGCATGTTTTGGGGTGGCATGTCCTGAACTCCTTCAATTGTTTACTCACTCATTGCCAATCAGGACCTGATCATCTTGTCTCACCCCTTTTTACAGCTATCCACTCCTCTGCTTTTAGTTTTATGGCACTGTTTAAATCTGATGGTCCATTCAGCTCTCCGTAGTTGGAAGGGGTCTAGGTTGGGCTACCTTTGTGTTTTATCCATCCCACTATATAGATACTATCATTTTCTACTGTCTTAGAGTAACATTCTACAATGATTTGGTCTATGGATTGTTCAAAATGCTTTTTTAAAAGGGCAAAAGTCTTGTGTTCAAATCAATTTAGAAAACAGTGTATACCATATCTTGCTCTTAAAAAGTCTCGATGCACGTTAGCATAAATAAAACCTCTATGGAAAACGGTATGGAGATTTTTTTTTTTATAAAGGAATTTTATATGTGATCAAGTTGGTACTCTGCTTCTTTGTGCTACGGTTTCCTCATTTGTGAAATGAATGTGCTACAGGTTCCAAATTTGTGAAATTTGTGATTAATTCATTTATTGATTCAATAAATATTTATGAGGGCCTCCTGTGTATCAGGCACTGTTTTAGAATCTGCAAATGCAGCAGTGAACAAAGTACCTGATCTTTGAGTTTATCCTATTTGGAGTTCATGTAGCTTCTTGGGTATGTAGGTTAATGTGTTTTTTAATAAATCAAATTTGAGGTGTTATTGGCCATTATTTTTTCACATTGTCCCTATCACTTTCTCTTTCTTATCTTCTCCTGGGACTCACATCATGTATATGCTGGTAGCTTGATGGTTTCTCACAGTTGTCTGAAGCTCTGTTCATTTTCCTCATTCATTTTTCTTTAAGTTTCTTGGTTTGGATAATCTCAATTGACCTATCTTTGAGTTTTCTAATTCTATTTTATGCCAATTCTACTATGAAGAAATTACAGAGAGGAATGTTGGGATGGGCACTACTTTAGGTAGGGTGTACATGGAAGGGCTCTTTGAGAAGGTGGCATTTGGGTTGAGACCTGAATGAGACAATTTGTGTCTATCCAAGGAAAAGAACAGCAAGTGTAAAGGTGACTGATTTTACTCAAGGAATAGAAAGAAGAACATTGAGGGATTTGAGGACAGAGAGGGGGCTAGATTGTGTAGGGCCCTGAGGCCATGATAAATGTTTGGGATTTTTTTCTCTGTTTGCAAAGGAAAGACAAAGAAGAGTTTTGAGTAGGACATACTGGGATCTGATTTATTTATTTAATCTTTTTTAAAAAAAAATTATTTCAGAGTATTCTGGGGGTACAAATGCTTTGGTTACATAAGTTGCCTGTGCACCGCCCGACAAGCATGCCCATCCCCCAGATAGCGTGCACTGCATCTGTTAGGTATGGATTTACCCATCCCCATCCTACCTCCCACCTGCCTGACACCCTATAAATGTTACTTCCCATATGTGCACATTAGTGTTGATCAATTAGTTCCAATTTAATGGTGAGTACATGTGGTATTTGTTGTTCCATTCTTGTGATAACTTCACATAGAAGAATGGGCTCCAGATCCATCCAGGATAATACAATAGGTAGTTCATTGTTTTCTTTTTATGGCTGAGTAGTACTCCATTCTATACATATGCCACATTTTATTAATAAACTCATGATTTGATGGGCACTTGGGTTGTTCCCACATCTTTGCAATTGTGAATTGTGCTGCTATAAACGTTTGAATGTAGGTGTCTTTTGTATACAATGTCTTTTTTCCCTTTTGGGTACATACCCAGTAGTGGGATTGCTGGGTCAAATGGTAGTTCTCTTTTAGTTCTTTGAGGTATCTCCATACTACTTTCTATAGAGGTTGTTCTACTTTGCAGTCCCACCAGCAGTGTATGAGTGGTCCTATCGCTCTGCATCCAAGCCAACATTTGTTGTTTTGGGACTTTTTGATAAAAGCCATTCTCACTGGAGTTAAGTGATATCTCATTGTGGTTTTGATTTGCATTTCCCTGATGATTAGAGATGTTGAGCATTTTTTCATATGTTTCTTAGCCATTATTCTGTCTTCTTTTGAAAAGTTTCTCTTCATGTCCTTTGTCCATGTTTTAATGGGGTTGTTTGATTTTGTCTTGCTGATTTTCCTGAATTCTATATAGATTCTAGTTATCAGCCCTTTGTCAGATGTATAGCATGCAAATATTTTCTCCCATTCTGTAGGTTGTCTATTCGCTCCAGTGATAGTTTCTTTGGCTGTGCAGAAGCTTTTTAATTTGATCAGGTCCCGTTTATTTATTTTTGTTTTTGCTGTGATTGCTTTTGGGGTCTTCTTCATAAATTCTTTGTCTAGGCCAATGTCTGTAAGAGTTTTTCTAACATTTTCTTCTAGAATTCTTATGGTTTCATGCCTTAGGTTTAAGTCTATTATCCATTGTGTGTTGATTTTTGTGAGAGGTGAGAGGTGCAGATCCTGTTTCAGTCTTCCTACATGTGGCTATCCAATTTTCCCAGCACCATTTATTGAATAGAGATTCTTTTCCACAGAGTTTGTTTTTGTCTGCTTTGTCAAAGATATGATGGCTATATGAGGATGGTTTTATGTCTGGGTTCTTAGTCCTGTTCCATTGGTCTATGTCTATTCTTGTGCCAGTACCATGCTGTTTTGGTTACTATAGCCTTGTAGTATAGCTTGAAGTCTGGTAAATTGATGCCTCCCATTTTGCTCTTTTTGTGTCTAAGGTTGCTTTGATTATATGGGGTCTTCTCTGGTTCCATACAAAGCATAGAGTTATTTTTTCTAGATCTGCAAAAAATGATGTTGGTATTTTAATAGGGATTGCATTGAGTCTGTAGATCACTTTGCATATTATAGACATTTTAACAATGTTGATTCTACCGATCCATGAATGCTACTGATTTGCATACATTGATTTTGTAACCTGAGACTTTGCTGAACTTATTTATCAATTCCTGTAGTCTCTTGGCAGAATCTTTGGGATTTTCTAGATATAAGATCATATCGTCAGCAAAGAGTGACAGTTTGACCTTTTCTGCCCCCATTTAGAGGCCCTTGATTTTCTTCTCTTATATGATTGCTCTGGCTAGGACTTCCAGCATTATGTTGAATAGAAGTGGTGATAGAGGCCAACCTTGTCTGTCAAGTTCTAAGCGGGAATGCTTTCAATTATTCCCCGTTCAGTATGATGTTGGCTGTGGGTTTGTCATATATGGCCTTTATCATTTTGAGGTAAGTTCCATCTATGCCTATTTTTTTAAGTGTTCTTATCATAAAAAGGTGCTGAATTGTCAAGTACTTTTTCTGCATCTGTTGAGAGAATCATATGGTGTTTGTTTTACTTCTATTTATGTGGTGAATTACATTTATAGATATGTGTGTATTGAAACATCCCTGCATCTCAGGGATGAAGCCCACTTGGTCGTGATACATTATTTTTTTGAGGAGCTGCTGAATTAGAGTTGCTGGGATTTTATTGAGAATTTTTGCATCTATATTCATAAGGGATATTGGTCTATAGTTTTCTTTTTTTGTTGAGTCCTTTCCTGGCTTTGGTATCTGGGCAATGTTGACTTTGTAAAACATTTTGGGGAGGATTCCTTCCTTCTCAATGTTGTGGAATAATTTCTGCAAGGTAAGCTCCAGTTCTCTTTGTAGGTCTGGTAAAATTTGAGTGTGACACCATCTGGTCCAGGACTTTTTTTTTTAGGAATGTTTTTTTATTGCTGCTTTAATTTTGGTTTTTGATACTGGTCTGTTCAGGAATTCTACTTCTTCCGATTGAGCCTAGGGAGGCTGTGTGTTTCTAAGAATTTGTCCATTTTCTCCATGTTTTCAAGTTTATATGCCTAGAGATTTTTATAGTATTCATAGATGATATTTTGTATTTCTGTGGTATGAGTTCTAATTTCTCCTTTATAATTCCTGATTGAGCTTATTAGAGTCCTTTGTTTTCTGCTTCTAGTTAATTCAATTTTGTTTATCTTTTCAAAGAACCAACATTTTATTTCTTTAATCTTCCATATAGTTCTTTTGTTATCGATTTCATTTAGTCCTGCTCTGATCTTGGTTATTTCTTATCCTCTGCTGAGTTTAGGATTGGTTTGCTCATCCTTTTCCAGTTCTTTAAGATGATTCATTGACTGTTGATTTTTGATCTTTTTGTCTTTTGATGTAGGCACATAAGGCTATGAGTTTTCCTCTCAGGACACCTTTAGCTGTATTCCACAGATTTTTGATAACTTGTGTCCCCTTTATCATTTAGTTCAAAGAATCTTTTGATTTTCATTTTAATTTCCTCCTTGACCCAGTAATCGTTCAGCAGTAGGTTGTTTAGTTTCCATGACTTTGTGTAGAGATGAGTGATTCTGTTGGACTTGATTTCTAATTTTATTCCACTGTGGTCTGAGAAGATGTATGGTATATTTTCTATTCTTTTTTAATTTGTTGAGACAAGTTTTGTGGCCTAGGATGTGATAAAACTTAGAGAATGTTCCATGAGCTGATGAGAAGAAGATATTTGGTTGTTTTTGGGTACAATGTTCTGTAAAGTTCTGTTAGGCCCATTTATTCTAGAGTTCTGTTTAAGTCCATCCTTTCTTTGTTTATTTTCTGTTTTGAGGATCTGTCCTGTTCTGTCAAAGGGCTGTTGAAGTCCCTGGCTATTACAGTGCTGCTGTTTGTCATTTTGTTTAGATCAAGTAAAATTTGCTGTATGAATCTGGGCACACCTGTGTTGGGTGCATAAACATTTAGAATTGTTATGTCTTCTTGTTGAATTGTTCATTTACCATTATGTAATGACCATCTTTGTCTTTCATTACTTTTGTTGATTTGAAGACTAAGTTATCTGGTATGAGAACTGCTGCTCCAGCTTTCTTTTGGTTTCCATTTGCATGGCATATTGTTTTCCATCTCTTCACCTTGAGTCTGAATGAGTCCTTGTGGGTTCGATGTGTTTCCTGAAGACAGCAGATACTTGGTTTGTGTATATTTACCCATTTGGCCAGTCTGTGTCTCTTCATTGGGCAGTTCAAGCCATTCACATTTATTGAAATAATTGAAAAGTAGGGTGGATTTCTGTTCATCCTGTTGAGTATAACTTTGTTGTTTTGTTTTATCTCTTGAGCCATTGTGGTATCTGGCCTCTGACCTTTAGCTTTTAGGTGATTTTACACTGATGAGTGTCTATTGTGCTGATCCGTGTATGACACAGTTCTGAATATTTCCTGCAGGGCAGGTCTTGTCTTGACAAATTCCCTCAGTGTTTGCTTGTCTGAGAAAGACTTTATTTCCCCCTCATATATGAAACTTAGTTTTGCAGGAGCCAAAATTCTAGTCTGGGCATTATTCTGTTTGAGAAGAATGAGGATGGGACCCCAATCCCTTCAGGCTTGCAATGTCTCAGTTGAGAAGTCTGCAGTTAGTCTGATGGGTTTTCCTTTGTAAGTTACCTGCTGCTTTCACCTTAGAACTCATAGGAGCACCTCTTTTGTGTTTATTTTGGCCAATCTGATGACTATGTGTTGTGGTGTTTGCCTCTTTGCAATGAATCTCCCAGGAATCCTTTGAGCTTCTTGTACTTGGATATCTATATTTCTCACAAGGCCAGGGAAATTTTCCTCAATTATTTCCTCAAATAGATTATCCATCCCTTGTGTATTTTCTTCTTCACCTTCAGGGATGCCTGTGATGCTTATGTTAGCCTTCTTCACATAATCCCATATTTCTTGTAGGTTTTGCTTGTTTCTCTTATTTCTTTGCTCTATCACTGTGACTTACTTGTTTAATTGAAAGGTGTTGTCTTCAAGCTCTGAGATTCCTTGTTCTGCTTGATCTAATGTATCCCTAAGGCTTTCCACTGTGTTTTGTAGTTCCTTGGATGATTTTTTTCATTTCCAGAAGTTCTGGTTGATTTTCTTTAATATTTCAATTTCTATAGTGAATTTTGCATTCATTTCCTGCATTCTTTTTGTGGTTTCTTTTTGTTGGGTTTCCATTTTATCTTGCATTTCATTGAGCTTCCTTACAATCCATGTTCTAAATTCTTCATCTGTTATTTCAATGTTCTGATTTTGGTTGGCATCCATTGCTAGAGAGCTGGTGTTCCCTTTTGGGGGTGTCCTTTTGCTTTGATTCTTCATACTTCCAGAGTTCTTTCACTGATTCCTTCCCATCTGGAGCGGTTGTTGCTTCTTACCTTTGGATTTTCTTTTGTTTAGATAATGCCATTCCCAGTTTACTCTCTGGGCCAGTAGGTGGTGCTTGTGGGTGAGAATCTACCACACCCTGTATGATGAGTCAGTAAATGCAGTCAAAGGGTGTGCAAACTGATCCCTGTCATTAGATGGCACTTGCTGGGAGGAACAAGCTGCAATGTTGTTTATGGGTCTGTGACCAGCTCTAGTTCCTCAGGAGAAGCACTCTTATGCCCCAGGGGCCCTGGATCTTCCATGTGTGTCCTTATTCTCCACCTCAGCAAGGGTGGAGTGAGGTTGGGCGTGCCTGGGTTTGGTGAACCTGACCTCAAGCTCTACTAATGTTTTTAGCAGGGGTCAAAGGTCTGTTCTTCACCTCTGGGTAAAGCTGTCAGGGTGGGGTTGAAGTGTCTCCACTCAGCCAGAAAGTCTGTGTGTGGAGGTGGAGCTGCTGAGACCCTCAATCAGGCAGTCTGGAGCAGGCCTTGCTCATTTCCTCCCTCAGTTTCTCCCAGGCCTCTGCAGGCAGACAGGACCTCAAGCCAGCTGAGCTCCCCCATGCCTGTGATGTGGGCCAGGAAGTTCCTTGCCCAGGATCCCAGCCTGAGCTGGGAATTCAGCCTTCCTGTGGGAGGAGGGGTGCCCCATGAGCATGCTGAAGCTAGGACCTACACTGCACTCTCAGCCCTGGTCTGCTCCTGCAGGCACCCACACTTCCTGAGTCTAATTCACAAATATCCCCTCTGTGCCTCTGGGCAATGCGATCGAGACCTGGGCGTATGGGATCTGGCCTGAGAGCTCATTACCCAGGCCCCAGAGATCAATCCCTGACAATGCCAGGGAGAAGGATGCTGGTCCCAAGTCTTTCTCATGGGGTGCCCAAGCTGGTTCAATGTCTCTCTGCCTCGGGGTGTGTCCCACCTGCTGGAGTGACCAGGCAAGCAGTAGCAGGGAGGGCTGGCAGGCTGAGAGCTCACAGTCTGAGCACCCCTCAGTCTGCTGCAGGACCCCAAAAGGAAAGGTCTGAGCCCCATGCCCTCTGGAAGCTTCCATGTGCTGGCTCAATTGTCTCTCTTGGAAGCCATAGGTAGGGGAGGGGAAGGGGAGATAAAGAGTCTAGGTGGAGGAAAATCCATCCTCTGGTTGTCTCCATCCCTCTCTCCAGCAGGCAGTCGGCCCAGAATTACTGGGCTCTGGCATCACGCAGATCAATCAGGACTGACTGGACCCCTGTGGTTCTTGCAGTATGGGCCTAAGATGGGAAATGTCTGTGTGGGGATGAGCAAGATGGCTCCTAAGGGGTTTAGGCCCCCTGGGGAGGACAAAGACACCCGGTGGTTAGAGAAGCAATATGGTGCCTGCTGTCTGGCTTGGGTCTGTGGGACAGGAGGTGCCCCAAGAGGGCTGGGAGGCTAGCGCTCTGTCCTCAAGAAGCTCTTTGCTCACTGGTAGCAGCAGTCTCTGGGCTCATGTTGGCAGAAGGTATCTCCAGCAGCTTGGGAGCCCATCAACAGTCCGAGATGCAAGGGAGGGCAAAGTTAACCGATCCATCTACCTTTCTCACTGGTCTCTGAGCTTAATCCCCATTGATGCCTTTCTCTTTCCAGTTCTGCTCTGCAACCTCTTCCTGAGGCGTCTCCTGTAGGTTCAGGCACCTTTCCTTCAGACCGTCATCACATGTATGTTTGTCTGTCTGTTTGTTTTTTGTCTTTCATCTAAAACTTCTCCTTTTTACAGAGACATTCTGGCTGGTGGTGTCTCTGAGTCTGCCATCTTGCTCCCTCGTGAGATCAGATTTAGACTTGAAAAAAAATCACTTTGATGATTGGAGAGTATTGGATCATCAGGGAGTAAAGTTTAAGGGAGGGAGACTACTAATGGGGATGTTGTAACATATTCTAGAAAAACATCTTGGTGGCTGGGCTGGAGGGTTAGGGTGGAGATGGTGTGAAGGAGTTGGTTTTGGAATATAGTTTGGAGATAAAGTGGATAGGATTTGCTGATAGGTTGGATGTGGGCTGTAGGATAAAGAAAGAAATCAAAGATGATTCCTAGGATTTAGGTATAATCAACTGCATGGAGTTCAGTGCCATTTACTGAGATGGAGCTGGCTTTGGGTATAAGTAGCACAGAAAATTTGGGAGGGAGGTGACAATAAATGATACTATTTAAATAAATCTGATGAAGTCTTCAATGTGTATTTTTTTCTGTAGTATTTTTTGATGCTTAATCCATTTTTGCTGAATTGAATAGTCAGCAGCCTCTTTTGTCAGCTCTTTGTATTTCCTATAGAAATGCCTAAATATTTGAGCAATGGCAATGATAAATGAGCTTATTTTTATTTTGTGCTTTTAAATTATTTTTTTTTTGTTGTGGTAAAAAAGTATAACATAAAATTTACACCTTAATCATTCCTAAGTGTACATTCTGTAATGTTAAGTATAATCACATTATTGTGCAACAATCTCCAGAACTTTTTTATCTTGCAAAACTTAAAATTCTATACCTATTAAACAACATCCTTCCATTTCTCCCTTGTTCCTAGTTCTTGTCAACCACCATTCTACTTTCTGTTTCTATGAATTTGACTACTCTAGGTATCTCATATAAGTGGGATCATCTAGTAAATTTTTGTGTGTGTGAATGGCTCATTTAACTTACTGTAATATCCTCAAGGTTCATTCATTGTGTAGTAAGTACCAGAATTTCCTTCCTTTTTAAGGTTGAATAACATTCCATTTTATGTATATACTACATTTTGTTTATCTTTTCATCCATCAATGGACATTTGAAAATGAGCTTATTTTTTTAAAATACATTTTTTATAGGAGGTTATGTTTATTTGTTTATTTATTTTGGTGTAAGATTGCAACCAAAGAACATTCTTATGGCCCTATTGTTGAGAAAGGATGGGGTTTTCTCTTTAGTTGAGAGTTAGATACTTAATACTTCCCTTGGTCATGGTAAAAATACTAATATCTGTTTGCTAAAGATGGTGGGCTGTTCTCAGATTGAATTATAGACTCTGCTTCCATGGATTGGAGAAAGAGGTTGACCATTCCCTGGGGATCTCCATAGACCCGTGAATTTGATGGGAATTTCTGCGCTCCTACCTGAGCTGTCCAGATGTGCAATGTAAATAAATGTTCTAGTTCTGAGAGGTTTATTTATTTATTTTTAAACTCACTGCTCATTGTTCTAAATCACCCTGAATCTGCAAAGGAATCATTATTTAGGCAGACTTGAATTTTTTCACAGTGAAGTGGGAGGACTTAATTATGGTTTCAACACACATTGGCATGCTTGGAGCAATTCAGAAGGAAGTCAGAGAATTTTGAGAATTTAAGCCAAGCTACTTATTCCATCTTAATAAGGTTGTGACTTGATGTTTATTTTACCAGCAAATATTCCCATAAGTACCAGGTAATTGGGCTTTATTCTATGGCCTGAAGGCCAATATCCTGCATTTGGTGAAACCAACTAAAAAAGTGAATTCCAAAGATGGAATTTCTCCATGGAAAATGTGTTGCTTACAGCCTTTGGTATTCACACCTAAGGCATGTTGGCAGCTGTTTTTTGGACAGCTGAAACAGGCATGGTGGTACATAAAGGTAGTTTCTATGGAAACCTGAACCCAAATGATATTGGGGCTTTGAAGATCAAGGGCAACACCCTGAATTGTTTGGAGAGCCCAATGATGGTTTCAGAACTTTATTGTCCTCCACAGAAATCACTTCAGCCAAGGCTTTGGAATGCTTTCTTCTCCATGTACATTAGAACTATGTGCACAAAACAGAAGTTTGTAGTTTGTTATGAATTTATCTGTTCTAATTATTTTAGCAGCTCTTTTATAACATCCATCTTTGACATAAAAAATTGTTATCTTCCATTTTTCCCTTTCTCATCTTTATTTTAATAAATAGGTGAAGCAATACGCACACTGAATATGCTGAGCTTGTAAATTTGGTAGTAGATAATGGTTTCTTCTTTTCATAAATAGTGGGTAATCGATTCAGTGTACCATTTTTTTCACACATTTTTCTTAATATATACAAATGACTGTGTTGCCAGGTGTCATGCAGCTGAATTGCAATTTGCCTATGAAGAAGGCTTCAACTGATAATAGTGTTCCCTCATGTAAGTTAGTCATTAAACTGATTCCTTATTTGGTATTTATGATACAAATCCTATTATCACGAAGTTTGCAGAAATTGAAGTGGAAGAAAATATTTCCCATGAATGTGTCTTCTCCAAAAGTACATTTTTATTTCATGGATCTTGATTTAGACATGTTTCTTCTGACAAGCTCCCACTTTATAAAAGTCAAAATATCCTGACTGTTGACACTGGGATATATTCTTCTTGGTTGATGGAAATTATTAAGATAAAAGATCTGAACATACTGCATTTCTGTGGGGATTTACATCTTTGGTTTCAAGGGACATTTTAGAGTCAGCTGGATGTATTATGTTGAGTCACAGTATTCAAAAGGCATCATATTCACTACCAAGTTAATGAAATGAAGACTGAGTATGTTACACCAAAATTTATGATTATATTAATCTGTGCACATGGCACACATGGACAGAGAGACCTGTATAATTTGGAGAAGCTCTATATGAAGTACTTATTTAATCCTTTATAATCTTCTTAGAGACTTGAAGAACCAAAGTAATCAAGCTACCTAGACTGTATTTACTGGAGTCTATGGTTTTTTTTTCTTTTTTGTTTGTTTTTAACTTTCCTGTAGAGAGAAGTTGCCTCCTTCCACTTCATAGGAACTACACCTTCTCTGCTCCTGCTGTCTGGGGCAGTTCCATTTTGTCCCAGCCACATTTCCAGCCTAGCTCTACATATTATCTTTACTTCTTCCACCTGCTTTCATCTCTTACCTGTGAAGAATCAGGTGCATACTTGCAAAAATATTCTCTCATTAAATCTATATTTTCTCCTTCCTTCACTATAAAGAAAGGACATTTAACTTTGGATTGTTTATATCTTATTCTGGAATTTTAACTTCTCTCTATGCAAAGCATTGTGTTTAAATAGTAAGCTATAACTACTGTTTAAATCAACCCAGCAAACTGGCTGTTTGTTATTTAATACATAGAATCATAGAATGAAAAGATACAGAACGGATTTTGGAAAGCATTTATCTGTATTTTGCCATTATTTTGACTAAAGGATTTCTAACAACAAATGAAAAAGAGCAAATACACCAGGTGTCTGGTGACATAAACTCTTACCCAGAATGAACATAACATGGTGTTTTTTCTCATTTTTTAAAATTACATTGAAATTTTATTATTATTGTTTTTTTTTATTTCAAAGTATTATGGGGGTACAAATGTTTTTGGTTACACGAATCACTCTTATTATGTTTGAGTCAGAGTTCAAAGTGTGCCCATCACCCAGATAGTGTTCATTGTACCTATTAGGTAGGTTTTCACCCATTCCCTCCTGCCCCTCCCCCCTGCTTGATTTCAATTGAGTTTTACTTCCCTCCATGCACATGTATGCTCATTGGTTAGTTCCAATTTAACAGCAAGTACATGTGGTGTTTGTTTTTCCATTCTTTAGATACTTCACTTAGGATAATTGTCTCCAGTTCCATTGTTAAAAAGCCATTAAGTCATCCTTATTCATGGCTGAGTATTATTCCATGGTATACCCATACCACACTTTGGGGGGTTTTTTTGTTTTTTTTGTTTTAGTCCAAATTTTCTTTTTTTTTCTTTTTTTCTTTTATTTTAGAATATTATGGGAGTACAACACTTTGATATATTACCAATGCACTGCCGAAGTCAGAGCTACAATCGTGGACATCCCCCAAACTGTGCACCCTGCACCCATTCGGTGAGAGTTTTCCCATCTCTTCCACTTCCCTCCCACCTGCCCACTCCCTGATGAATATTATTTCCATGTGTGACATAAGTATTGATCAGTTAATACCAATTTGATGGTGAGTACCAATGGTGCTTGTTTTTCCATTCTTATGATACTTTACTTTGAAGAATGGGCTCTAGTTCCATCCAGGATAATACCAGATGTGTTAATTCACTGTTGTTTTTTATTGCTGAGTAATATGCCATGGTATACATATACCACATTTTATTAATCCATGTGTGTATCGATGGGCACCTGGTTTGTTTCCACATCTTTGAAATTGTGAATTGTGCTGCTATAAACATTCATGTGCAAATGTTTTTATTATAGAATGTCTTTTTTTCCATTGGGTAAATACCCAGTAGTGGGATTGCTGGATCAAATGGTAGTTCTCCTTTTAGTTCTTTGAGGTATCTCCATATTACTTTCCACAGAGGTTGTACTAATTTGCAGTCCCACAGCAGTATATGAGTGTTCCTATCTGTCCACATCCCTGCCAACAGTTGTTGTTTTGGGACTTTTTGATATAAACCGATCTCACTGGAGTTAAGTGATAGCTCATTGTGGTTTTGATTTGCATTTCCCTGATGATTAGAGAAGTTGAGCAATTTTTTGTATGTTTGCTGGCCGTTATTCTGTCTTCTTTTGAAACGTTTCTGTTCATATCCTTAGCCTGCTTTTTAATGGGGTTGTTTGATTTTATTCTTGCTGATTTGCTTGAATTCTTTGTAGATTCTGGTTATTAGTCCTTTACTGGATGTATAGCTTGAGAATATTTTCTTTCATTCTGTAGGTTTTCTGTTTGCTCTGTTAATTATTTCCTTGGCTGTGCAGAAGCCTTTTAATTTAATCAAGTCCCATTTATTTATTTTTGATGCTGCTGTGATTGCCATTGGGGTCTTCTTCATGAATTCTTTGTCTAGGCTGATATCTATAAGAGTTTTTCCAACATTTTCTTCTAGAATTCTTATGGTTTCATGCCTTACATTTAAGTCCTTTATCTATCTTGAATTAATTTTTGTGAGTAGTGAGAAATATGGATCCTGTTTCATTCTTCTGCATGTGGCTCTCCAATTTTCCCAGCACCATTTATTGAATAGGGATTCTTTTCCCTAGTGTATATTGTTGTCTGCTTTGTCAAAAATCAGTTGGCTGTATATGGATGGTTTTGTATCTGTGATTTCTGTTCTGTTCCATGGGTCTATGCCTCTATTTTTGTGCCAATACCGTGCTGTTTTGGTACTTGTTATACTACAAGGATACCACTATATCCTTGTAGTATAATTTGAAGTCTGGTAATGTGATACGTCCTGATTTGTTCCTTTTGCTTAAGATTGCTTTGGCTATTTGGGCTCTTTTCTGGTTCCATACTAAGCATAGGATTTTTTTTTTTTTTTTGATCTGTGTAACATGAAGTTGGTATTTTGATGGGGATTGCGTTGAATCTGTAAATCACTTTTGGTAGTATGGACATTTTAACAATGTTGATTCTACTGATCCATAAGTGTATGTTTTTCCATTTGTTTGTATCTGTGATTTCTTTTCTCAGTGTTTCATAGTTCTCTTTGTGGAGATCTTGCGCCTCCTTGTTTGAGCATATTCCTAGGCATTTTATTTTCTTTGTAGCTATTGTGAATGGTGTTGAGCCTTTGATTTAACTCTCAGTTTGATTGTTATTTGTGTATAGGAATGCTACTGATTTGTGTACATTGATTTTGTAACCTGAGACTTTCATGAATTTGTTTATCAATTCCAAGAGTCTCTTGGTGGAATCTTTGGGGTTTTTTAGATATAAGATCATATCGTTTGCAAAAAGTGATAGTTTGACCTCCTCTTTCCAGATTTGGATACCCTTAATTTCATTCTCTTGCCTGATTGTTCTGGCTAGCACTTCCAGAACTATGTTGAATAGAAGTGGTGACAATTGGCATTCTTGTCTTGTCCCAGTTCTTAGGGGGAATGCTTTCAACTTTTCCCCATTCACTATGATGCTGGCTGTAGGTTTGTCATATATGGCTTTTATAACTTTGAGATATGTTCCTTCTATGCCTAGTTTCTTGAGGGTTTTTATCATGAAAAGATACTGAATTTTGTCAAACGTTTTTTCTGCATCTATTGAGATGATCATGTCATCTTTGTTTTTCTTCTGTTTATGTGGTGAATCACATTTATTGATTTATTTGTGTTGAACCATCCTTGCATCCTTAGGATGAAGCTCACTTGGTCATGGTGGATTATTTTTTTTGAGGTGCTGCTGAATTTGGTTTGTGAGTATTTTATTGAAGGTTTTTGCATTTATATTCCTAAGGAATATAGGTCTGTAGTTTTCTTTTTTTGTTGTGTCTTTTCCTGACTTTGGTATAAAGGTTATACTGGCTTCATAGAATGAACTGGGGAGGCTTCCCTCCTCCTCAATGTTATGGAATAGTTCAACAAAATGGGTACCAACTCTTCTTTGTGTGTTTGATAACATTTGGCTGTGAATCCATCTTGTCCAGGGCTTTTTTTGGTTTGAAGATTTATTATTGCTGTTTCAATTTTTTTGCTCATTATTGGTCTGTACAGGGGTTCTATTTCTGCCTGATTGAGTGTTGGGAGGTTGTGTGCTTCCAGATATTTGTCCATTTCCTGTATATTTTCGAGTTTATGTGCATAGAGATTTTCATAGTATTCACAGATGATATTTTGTATTTCTGTGGTGTCAGTTGTAACAGCTCCTTTTTCATTTCTGATTGAGCTTATTTGGGTCCTTTATCTTCAATTCTAGCAAGAGTTCTATAAATTTTATTTATCTTTTCAAAGAACCAACTTTTTGTTTCATTAATCTTCTGTATTTTTTCTTGTTTTCAATTTCATTTAGTTCTCCTCTGACCTTAGTTATTTCTTTTCTTCTGCTGGTTTTGGTTTTGGTTTGCTCTGCCTTTTCTAGTTCCTTGAGATGTGTCATTAGATTGTTAATTTGTGAACTGTCTGTCTTTTTGATGTAGGAATTTAAGGCTGTGAATTTCCTCCTTAGGACTGCTTTTGCTGAACCCCATAGATTTTGATAGCTTGTGTCCTCTTTGTCATTCATTTTGAGGAATTTTTTAATTTCCATCTTAATTTCATTATTGGTCCAATAATTGTTCAGCAGCAGGTTGTTTAATTTCCATGATTTTGTGTAGAACTGAATGTTTCTCTTGGAGTTGATTTCTAGTTTTATTTGACTGTGGTCTGAGAGGATACATGGTATGATTTCTATTTTTTTGAATTTGTTGAGACATGTTGTGTGGCCTAAAATATGATCAATCTTGGAGAATGTTCCATGTGATGATGAGAAGAATGTACATTCAGTAGTTTTTGGGTACAATGTTCTGTAAATGTCTATTAGACCCATTTGTTCTAGAGTCCCATTAAAGTCCAGTGTTTATTTATTTTCTGCTTTGATGATCTGTCCAGTTCTGTCAGTGGGGTGTTGAAGTCCCCAGAATTTACAAGGCTGCTGTTTATCTCTTTGCTTAGATCTTGTAGGGTTTGCTTTATGAATCTTGGCACTCCTGTGTTAGGTGCATAAATATTTAGCATTGTTATATCATCTTTTTGAATGGCTCCTTTTTCCATTATATAATGACCATCTTTGGTTTTTTTTACTATTGTTGATTTGAAGTCAATTTTATCTGATATGAGAATGGCTACACCTGCTTCCTTTTGTTTCCATTTGCATGGAATATTTTTTTCTATCCCTTCACCCTGAGTCTATATGAGTCCTTGTGGATTAGATGTGTTTCCTGGAAACAGCAAACACTTGGCTTGTGTGATTTTTTTATCCATTCAGCCAGCCTGTGTCTCTTGAGTGAAGAATTCAAGCCATTCACATTGATTGATAGAATTGATATGTGGGATGCTGTTCTGTTCATCCTTTAGGGTAGTTCCTTATTGCTTTGTTTTACCTCTCGTCCTGTTGTTTTATATAAGCTCTGAGCTTTAGCTTTTGGGTGGCTTTACTCTGGTGGGTGACAATTGTGCTGATCCATGTATAATGCAGTTCTGAATATTTCCTGCAGAGCAGGTCTGGTCATGACAAATTCCCTCAGTGTTTGCTTGTCTAGAAAAGTCTTTATTTCTCCTTCACTTATGAAAGTTAGTTTGCAGGATACAAAATCTAAGATGGCAGTTGTTCTGTTTAAGAAGACTGAAGATAGGACCTTAATCCCTTCTGGCTTGTAAGGTCTCAGTTGAGAAGTCTGAAGTTAGTCTGAAGGGTTTTCCTTTGTAAATACTTGATGTTTTCACTTTATAGCTGACAGGAGTTCCTCCTTCATGCTGACTTTGGCCAGTCTGATGAATATGTTTCTTAGTGATTGCCTCTTTGCAATGAATCTCCCAGGTGTTCATTGAGTTTTTTGTTCCTGAATGTCCAAAGCGCTAGTAAGACCAGGGATTTTTTTTCAATTATTCCCTCAAATAGGTTTTCCAGCATTTGTGAATTTTCTTCTTCACCCTCAGGGGTGCCTATGATTCTTATATTTGGCCATTTTACATAACCTCATACTTCTCATAGGCTTTGTTCATTCCTCTTAATTTTCTCTTCTTTAATTTTGACTGCATTAATTCAAGAGCATTGTCTTCAAGGTATGAGATTCTTTCTTTTGCCTGGTCTAGTCTATTCTTAAAACTGTACATTATGTTTTGAATTTCCTTAAATGAATTTTGCATTTCCAGAAGTTTTATTTTTTTTTTTAGCATATTGCTCTCTGTAGTGAATTTTTCATTCATTTCCTAATTGTTTCTCTGGTTTCTTTGAATTGGTTTTCCATTTTATCTTGGATTTCGTTGAGCTTCCTTTCAATCCATATTTGGAATTCTTTATCTATCATTTCAATATTTTCAATTTGGTTGGTATCCATTGCTACAGAGTTGATGTTCCCTTTTGGGGGTTTCCTTTTGCTCTAATTTTTCATACTTCCAGAGTTCTTTCATTGATTCCTTCTAATCCAGAGCAGCTGTTGCTTCTTATTTTGGGATTTTCTTTTGTTTGGATGGGGCTTTCCCCACTGCCCACAGGTGTGTTTATACCATAAGTTGGGTAAGAACCTTTAGCTTTGCTTGTGTGTGCTTTGATGGCTATCTAGGTTCTGTATGGATGCCTTGGTTATAGATATCCTTAGTGTGGTAATTTTCTTAGTTGCTACTTGACTGTGGGCTGTAGCAGTGGTGAGCTACGTGATGGGCAGATTCCCTGTCTTTTTTGATGAAGGAGAATGGTGGTCTTTGAAATCATTTCTCTTTCCCCAGCCCTGTGGTGTTCTTAACAGTGTGAATTGTATTGGCACGCCCAGTTTAATCTCTGAGACAATAGTCGGTGCCTATGGGTGATAATCAACCACACCCCATGTGAATGAGTCAGTAAATGCTGTAAAGTGCATGGAAATTGACCTCACTGTCAGTAGGTGGCACTTGCTGGAAGGAACAAACTGCAATGTTGTTTTTGGTTCCTGTGACAAGCTCTATTCCCTCAGGAGAGGCACTTGAATGCTCCAGGTGGTTGTTGTGGCTCTGGAAATTCCAGGTGAGTACTTATTCTCTGCCACAGCAGAGGCCGGTGCGGGAGTGAGGCTGTGCAGGGCTGGGTTGGGTGAGCTTGCCCTCAGTCTCCACAAGGGCTGGCAAGGTAGCTGTTTTGGCAGGGGTCAGCAGGGGTCACAGGCCTGCTCCCAGCTTCTGGGAAAAGCTGCCACTTCAGCCCCACCCAACCAGAAGGTCTGCTTGTGGAGGCAGGGCCATCTGAGATTCACAATCTGGCTGTCAGGAGTGGGTTTTGCTCTTCTCCCTGCTCCCCTTCTTCACTGTTTTTCTCTGGCATATGCCAGCAGGCAGGAGCTCAAACTAGCTGAGCTCCCCCATGATTGTGCTGTGGACTGGAAGGTTCCCAGCCTAGTCCTGGCCTGGGCCAAGAGTGCTGCCTTCCTGTTGGGGGAGGGTTGCCCTGTGAGTACACTGGAACTGGGACCCACACTGTGCTCTCCTCTTAGTTCTGCCCACATGGGCTCCTTGCCTCCTGAGATTAGTTCACAAATCTCCCCTCCATGCCCCCAAGCAACACAATTAAGACGTGGGAGTATGGGATCTGCCATACAGGCCTATCACCAGATCCCCACAGATCAATCCCTGACTGTGCCAGGGAGAAGCATGCTGCTCCCGAGTTGCCTATGGGGTATTCAAGTAGGTTTGATGTCCCTCTGCTTTGGGGTGTGCCCTGTTTTGATAGAGCTGCCGGGCAAGCAGCACCAGGGAGGGCCAGTGCGCAGGGGGCTTACAGCCTGAGCACTCCTCACTCTGCTGCAGGACCTTAAGAGGAAAGGTTTGAGCCCTACTCTCTGTGGAAGACTTGGCATGGTAGCTCAATAGTCTCTCTCAGCAGCTGCAGGTTGGGGCAGGGAAGGGGAGGAAAAGAGTCTGGATAGAGGAAAGCTAGCACTCTGGTCATCTTTGTCCCTCTCTCCAGGAGGCAGCCTGCCTGGAATGTCCAGACTCTGGAAGCATGCAGATCCCCCAGTACCCACTGGACCCCTATTGCTCCCGCAGTCTCGGCCAGAGTTGGGAAATGTTTGTGTGGGAATGAGCAAGACGAAACCTGAGGAGTTGAAGCCCCCTGGGGAGGACAAAGGTGCATGGTGGGTAGAGAAGCAATATGTCACCTGCCGTCCCAGGCTCAGGTCTATAGTTATGGGAAGCACCCTGGAGACCTGGGAGCCTGGTGCTTTGTCCACAAGAAGCTCCCAGTTCATTGGCGCCAGCAGCTTTTGGGCTCACGTGGCTAGAAGGTCTCCCCAGCAGCTCAGGAGCGTGCTGAGTGTCAGAGATGTGAGGGAGGAAGAAACAAACTGCTCCACCTACCCTTTTCGCTGGACTCCAAGCCTCTTAGGGGTTGATCTCTGCTGATAATTTGCTCCTTCTTGTTCTGCTCCGCAACTTCTTCCCGGGGAGTCTCTTGTAGGTTCAGGCACCCTTCCCTCAGAATTAAACCCAATCTATGCTTGTTCATTTGTTTGTTTTTTCTCTTTCATCTAAAACTTCTCCTCCTTACTGAGATGCTCTGGCAGCTGGTGTATCTGGTCAACTATCTTGCCCTCTCCCTTCCATAATATGTTTTTGAAGTCTACTATATTATCTTAAAAAATCCCACAACTTTGAAAAACTCCAAATTATATCCTTACTTATTTTCTAATAAAAGTAATATTTTGAAATTACTTACCATTGAGGACAATGGCCTCTGTTTATAATGCATCTTTATGTAGCACCAAGCACATGTCCATGTACCTTGCAAAGTTTGTAAACCCCAGTACAAAAAATACAGCCTGGGAAGTTATGTTCTATGGTAGATGAGTAAACTGAGATCAAGACATATAAAGAGATTTTCTCAACATAACCATGGCAAAACTAACATGAGAATTCAGGTCCAATGACTTCCAGCTCAATGGGTTTCCCATCAAACTCTGACATAAGTTCCAACCTGATGTCTTTTGCACATGGGTTCCTGGAAACTAAGTAGTGTTTCTGTAAGTCAGGAAAATCTCTGGAACCTGATTGACCCCGTTTATCCTTATTTCTGTGATATATAAGTGAAGCTGGGAAACTACTGTAAGTGTAATTTCCCAGTCTATATATGTCTCTGACAGCAGCCTTGCTCTTAAGGAGAGTTGTGAGGGGGTATGTGTTTGTGTGTGTGTGTGTGTGACAGTGGGTGAATGGAGGGTGAGCGGTGGTGGTGGCAGCAGTGGTGGGTAGCATTCAGCAGTAGATCATCATATTTTCCTATTTTCTGAAACCACTACTCTTTCCTGAAAGCCATCAATCTTGTTTTGGCTTCAGGCTGCTGGAGGAAAGCATTATTTAGTGAGTGCTGCAGGGGCTGATTCTTGTGGAACTCATGAGAGTTAGATCTGGCTAATGTCAAAATTTTCATAAAATTTTGGATTTTCGTAGGCATTTTGTCCTCTACTTATAAGCTTGATCTAAATAGTTCTGTTCTCTATCTCCCATATAAAATCAATAGATAAAAAGAAGAACTTTATTTGTTCCATATGGAATATATAAATTATATTTGAGTGACTGAATGGATGGATGAAGCTTTGTGCATAACCTTTACTCAAATTTACATTGCCATTTTCAGAGGAGGTCAACATTTAACTCCAAAGCTATGTCCAACTCTTCAGACCTTCATATGTAAAGGAAAAAGTTTTGCTATTCTAATCTAAATTGATGAGGAGAAAAAAGGTAATATTGTGTCGCTTGAAAGACTGTTGTACAAGTAAAATGTACATATTCTAACCAACCAGATGGAAATAAGGAGAACTCTTTATTCCTTTCCTTCATGGGTGAGATTAGAGAATTCTGGCTCCTCTCTTTGGTCAGATGGATTATTCATAGGTATTGATTATGTGAATACATTCACCAAATAATCCTGGCCGCCTACTCAGTGCCAGGCACTCAAGTAAAACTTGAAAATACAAAAATGACTAAGCTCAGTTTTGCCCCCAATTTTCTTACAATCTAGTGGAAAGATAGCTGCATGAATAACTAACCATAATATAACATAATAAGTAAGTTTTATGCTAGTGGTGTAAACCAGAAGGATTGTGTTAATTGATGATATCTTGGAAGGGGTTAAAGAGGATTTCACTGAGAAGATAAATTGAAAAGTAAGGAAGTATAAACATTTTCTTTGCAAGCAAAAGAGGAAAAAAGCAGTGCAAGCAGGAGAAGCAAGGGCAAGGTGATGGGAATGGGAAAGTGCCGTGATATATTGGGGAAATGGCAAGGAGCAGAGGTGAGGGCAGGTCAGACTGAGAAGGGCATCTGTGGCCTGGCAATGTGGATGTGGGTGCCAGCCAAGAAACCACTTGGTTGAATATGGGCTCTTTATAGAATTGATTGGGTGGTGAGTGGTGTGAGAAGACTGGGGAGAAAGGAACCAGTTTTACCTAATTCTGTAATTCCTTTTTTTCATAAAAATTTAAAAAATTTTGCTAACAATAAAGCAGGCTTTAGAAAAGCTGATTTTATCTCTGATTGATAGGCAAAATGACAATAAATAAAGAGAAAATGAAGTTGCATGCAACGAAGAGTGGTGTAGGTGCATGAATTGTGTGAAGAAAGAATACCAAGCTCTTTAAAATGAGACATTCAGAAATAGTTACTTGTCTAAGGTTGTAGGGATGTTGGAAGCAGTTACAATATGATCCCTCTGCCAACTAGAGAAGAATGAGAAAGAGAGGGCATATTCATACTATGTATTTATTTATTCCACATGATTTAATATTAAGTGAACAAACACCCAGATATCAAAATGGTTTTTTAATTAGACATACCCCCTGCCCCCACATACCCACACCCTCCAACATTATCAACAGGTGGCACCAGAGTGGTACAATTGTTACAATGAACCTACATTGACACATTATTATCACCTTGTCTTCATTTGTTTCAGGCTGCTATAACAGAATACCATAGATAGAGTGGTTTATAAACAACAGAATTTTATTTCTCACTGTTCTGTAGGCTGGGAAGTCTAAGATAAAGGCACTGGCAGATTCATTGTCTGGTGAGGGCCCATTTCCTGGTTCATAGATGATTGCCTTCTGGCTGAATTCTCACAGTGGAAGGGGCGAGGGAGCTCCCTGGGATCTCTTTTGTAATGGCACTAATCCCAATCATGAAGGCTATACCCTCATGACCTAATCAACTATCAAAGGCCTCACCTCTTATTACCATCACTTTGTGGGTGAGGATTTCAACACATAAATTCACTCTACAGCACATCTAAAGTCCATCATTTACATTAGGGTTTACGCTTGGTGTTGTACGTGCTATGGATTTTTGATAAATGTGTAATGACATGTATTCACCACTATAGTGTCCTATAGAATAGTTTCATTGCCCTAAAAATCCTCCATGCTCTGTAAAACTTTTAAATACTCATAATTTTTAAAGAAATATATATATGTATGTATGCATAAAAGATTAGAATTAAGTTCAGCAGCATGTTTTAAGAGTGCTTATACTGGCTTACAGATTCAGATTTCCTGCACAGATACAATGAGATATGTGGGTAAAGAAGCTCCACTTACCCCCATGCAAGAGCAGTAAAATAAACACATTAGGGATATGTAAATAATTTTAAAATATCCATATTCATGTTCAAGGAGGGCACTCACTTAAAGCCCCAGATGCTCATATCATTCATACTTTCAGACACTCCAGAAGCAGTGTGAATATGTTAAGAAATCCCGGGATACCTGTACTCTGCAAAGCAACCATGGTAGTGGTGGTATTGTGGTGTGGTGGGGGTATACATGTGGAGAATCAGGCTCTATGATTTTTTTAAAAAGTGTACTTACCTACATGGGAGCAAACAAATTAATGATAGCATTTAAAGGGAAAAAATGACTCAGAGAAAGACATTCCAGGAAAAAATATCTAGCAATCTAAATAAAGCCTGTTTCAGACTTTCTTGTTATCTTTTGTTCCTGCTCATTTTGGAAATATATTCATTAGAGCAAGAGAAAAAAATTAAGAATGAAATATTGTTGAATTACAAATGGAATCGAAAGGAATTTCCATAGCATTCTTTAAATAGAAATTATAGCTTTGTCTGAAGACAGATAGACAGTTGTAAGATTATAGCTAGGATAGACCAAGTACATAGATAGTTTTGGAAAATAAAAGGCTGATATTTTAATTAAATACAAAATTAGAAGATTAAAAAAGAGGAAGTGATTGCTTGTGTTTTGCAGGGTAAAATAATCATTATAAGATTGCTTTTTCTTTTGCCCATAATCACCCACTTTCCTATGAATTAAAAGTGGGCACAATTGTCTTATAAAAAACATTAGAACACCACCTTTTGGAATAATTTCCATTTTTTTTTGTGGTGTTTAAATAAGGACATGTTTTGGACATATTTGAGAAGGCAGAAAAAATTAGACTGTATGGAAATTTACATACAGCTATAAATACAGTATCTTTCCTTCTTGATATTTGAAGGCAGTAGTGATAGGGAAGACAGTATGTGATGAATATATGGATAGAGACATGAAAGAATTTCTTGGTCTGATGTGTGGCCAGTTCCCCTCCACCCCTTTTCTGTAGTTGACTGAAGTTCCTTATAAGTATGACTCTAGTGAACCATGCAAATTTCTCTTCTTCAGACTATTGTGCATAGTGCCAATATATATTCTACCTCTGAGATGTTTTTGCATGAATAACAAGTGTTACTTAATCAAAATCAATATGTGCAAGAGTACAAACTAAATCACATCAAACCTTCAAAGCTTATCATGACATAGATTACCAGTGCCGGCTCTAATTCATTACTGATGTAGCAAGAGATTGTGGGAGTATGCACAAGAGGGAGTAGAGAAGTGGGGAGAATCTTCCTGCTCACATCAAAGGTGTTAGGAGATCAGGAACTGTTATCAGGACTTCCTTTTGAAAAGGGGTTTCCAAGACTTCTGGGGAAAGCAAACTAACTAGATAACTAACTAGTAGTCGGGAACTAACCACAGTGGAGAGATTCATTGCACAGGACACTTGTGCCGTGTGAATCTTTCTGAATATATGTTATACTTAACAAAATTTGCATTAAAAATAGTGGAGAGTATTTGGGGATTGACAGGCACCCAGCCCATAGGATTCAAGCGTTTGAATGGAGACAAATACTGACTACCAGTTTCTGGTGAAAATATGACCCATAGGTAGGAAACTTAGCTGGAGATGGATGACAACTGGTCCCAAAGCTTGGGATGTTATTTGATTGCTGTTGGGGAGAAATGTTTTTGAGGATGTCACTTATAAATATTCTCTAACATAGCTCTGGGTGAATATGTCCCAAGTTTTATCAGGGAGGGAACCATAATAATTGAAATAAAAATCTGTTCTTTAGTTATCAAACAAATACTTGTAAACTTGAGGGTAGATGCTTGTGTGCTGGCAAGAGAAATCTATCGAAGGTGAGATATGAGAATGGCTTAAAAAGTGGGCCAGCAATGGAGGAAGCCTGACTGCTGGAAGAAAGGAATGGAAGTCACAGTAGTGATAACGGGATTGGTCGGAGAATATAATCCAAGGAGAAATGACTCTCCAGGACTCAGCAAGACAGAGATATGCTAGGGGTTTGAAGTGTCAGGGTTCAGTATTTACACACCACTACGATTCTTACCTACACCAGTATATAACTTCTTTCTATGCACACTAGCCCTCCTCTCACAAGTGACCGGGGGAAATAGGCGTCACATTCTTACTGCCATTTGAATTGTCATCTCACTTGTTTCCTAAACTGGAATGATTTCAGGAAGTAGGTTTATATTTTAAAATAGCTAGCATATGGAGGGTGGACTTTGTTTAAAATATATATGTGTGCAAATATAAATATATAGGTATATTTAATCCTATCTTGTGGCATTATTCCATTCACATATAGCAAATATGCAACTATTTTATTTAGGGCATTGTGCTAAGTGTTGAGTTCAGTACCAAGAAGTTAAGACCCCGTCCTAGTTCTCAAGAAACTTCATGAGGGAACTGATAAAGTATTAATCTGTTCCCAGGTTTTCAGTTCTAGAACCAGGTGGTTGGTTTCTGGGGTGAATTATTCAAGGTAGGCTAACTGCTATAGAAATAAAACAAAACCACACAGCTCTCAAATTGAGCATTTTATGTGTCACAATTTGTTGCAGGTCAATTAGGGTGCAAGGGTCAAGTCCATGCAGTAATTTAGGGTCCTAGACTCCTTTCACTCCATGCCTCTACCATCATATCGGGCCTTGGAGTCCTCCACTGAATTTTCTGCATCTGGGATTCAGTTAGGGACCAGGCCCAGAAATGGTAAATATCACTTCTCCCACATTCCAGTGGCCATAACTGAGCCCTATGACCTACTGACTACAAAGAGGGCTGAAAAATGTAGTTTTCCTTTGTTCCCAGAGGAAAATGGAGTGGGGTCAGGATGACACATAACATGGTCTCTGCCATTAGAAGAGATTTCTCAGACTGACCTTTTCTAATTTCTTGGAGCTTGAATTGGATTTGCTCATCAGTCATTAAATTTCCTACCTTTTAATAAGAAATAGAAGCAGGGAATCTTGTTACTTATCAGATAGCTACTATATACATACATGATCTCAATTAGCCCTCAAACTATCTATGTTAATAGTGTAGATCTAGATTATGTTTGTAGTTACCGAGGCCGGTAGAAATTAGGCAGCTTGCTTAAGACACTTTGCTAGAGATGGGTGGAATAAGTATTTAGATCTACATGTCTGTTTCCAAGGCATTTATTCTTTCATTATCTCTGAAGTAGGAAGACTTGAAGGAGGTGAGGGAGTAGCCCTGTGGATACCTTGGGGAAGGGAATTCCAGACATTAGGAGCACTCCTTGAAAAGGCATTGAGGCAGAGGCATGTTGGCATATTTGAGGAACAGCGAGGAGGAGAGTATGGTTGGAGCAGAGCCAGGGGAGAAGACCTCAGAGCTATAAAGCAGGCCAGATCATGGGGGCAGAGTAGGCCATGGCTCAGGATGAGTAAATATTTGTTGAATTAATGAAAAAGATAAAAGGATAAAGTTATGCAAAAAGACAAAAGTAAGAAATTCAGAAAAAAATTGAGAAACAACATAATGAAACAAAAAAGACAGAAAATTTAAGTGTATGTGCTTAGAATTATAAGAAAAAATTCTCAGCATTTGGCTTGTGGTTTATTCCCATTCTGAACCTAGACATCAGTGATTGGTGTTTTTTTTGAACCATTTATTCATTGAACAAGTATTTAATGAAAGCCAATCATATGTAAATCATGAGATACAGTGATTAAAAAAACAGATGTAGTTCTTTCCTTCATGAAGCTTACACACACAGGAGAGACATGAATAACCACTTTCATATAGCTTTTGCTGGATTTGGGCAGCATTTTCTCTTCTATAAATGTTGGAGTTGAAACCTGCCTAATGATAGTTTTATTTTTTTCTGGACTGAGAGGAACTTCTTGTAAAGCAGTGTTTTGAGAATTCTTTTTGCAGGGAAGTACAGTAATAAAAAAATTGTTTCTTATGACTGAAGCCTTCTAAGCACTAGTCTGCTTTTCTAGAAATTGTTGGATGGCTTCTCCCAAACAGAAGAGGAGCTCAACACTTAATTATATAGTACCCAAAATGTCTTTGAACTGGTGTGGTTAAATAGGTTCTAAAAGGTTTTAAAGTTCCAGCTTATCAGCTCTGCAAAATCAGCCTCCACACGTGCTTGTATTCCTCCTTCTCAGCTAAATCCTGTGATTTTGTACTTCCTGAATTGATCTGTAGCAGAAAGGAGATTGTCCTTAAAGCTGGGAATATTGAAGAGAAAACATGAGGTGCTGGGCAAGACTTTTTTACTAACTCTGTAGCTAGTGAGTCCCTGAGTGAAACTTAGACAAGTACAATAAAACATTATAGCAGAATCGTGATTATTTATTTTAAAATAAATAAATTATAATTATAATTTTAATATACATTCAGGTGATAAATTAATTTATAATACCATTAATTTTTGAGTCAGATTAAGTTCTATATATTCATTAGCCCATGTAGATATTCCTTTTCCATAAACAGTCAGCCCCCCGTATCTGCGGGTTCAGCATCGGTAGATTTAACCAACTGAGGTTAGGAAATATTCAGGAAAAATAAATGGATAATTGCGTCTGTACTAAACATGTACAGACTTTTTTCTTTTCATTATTTCCTAAATAATTCTATGTAATAACTATTTACATAACATTTACATTGTATTAGGTATTATAAGTAATCTAGAAATGATTTAGAGTATATGGGAGGATTGTGTAGGTTATGTGCAAATACTACACCATTTTATACAAGGAACTGGAGCATCTGTGGATTTTGGTATCCACGGCTGTTGGGGAAGGTCCTAGAACCATCCCCCACAGATACCAAAGTACGACTATATTATTATCTCTTTCTGAAGTTTTCTAAAATGTTGGTTTGGAAAAGCACCTTTCTCCTGTTGAAATGTTAATCAGAGGTTCTTAATTTTTCTGTCAATTATTAAAATCATTAAATCCCATCAATGCTTCTTGAATTTTTCCAGAATTACTCACTTTGGTCTTTTTGTATAAATTATTATTTTTAGTCTTTTTCAGTCATTCATCAAATAATTTTTCAGCATTTCCTATGCATCAGTCCCTATCCTAGGTGCTTGGGAACCATTTGTGACCAACTGGATAAAGTCCCTGGTCTTGACCTTTGTTCTAGCAGAGGGAGATAGTGTAATTAGTCAGTAATGGTTAGGAGGAGGACTCCCTGAGATGAGAAGGTGACATTAGAGAAAAGACTTGAAGGAGGTGAGGGAGTAGCCCTGTGGATACCTTGGGGAAGGGAATTCCAGACATTAGGAGCACTCCTTGAAAAGGCATTGAGGCAGAGGCATGTTGGCATATTTGAGGAACAGCGAGGAGGAGAGTATGGTTGGAGCAGAGCCAGGGGAGAAGACCTCAGAGCTATAAAGCAGGCCAGA
Organism: Daubentonia madagascariensis; assembly: GCA_023783475.1. Classification (NCBI taxonomy): domain Eukaryota; kingdom Metazoa; phylum Chordata; class Mammalia; order Primates; family Daubentoniidae; genus Daubentonia; species Daubentonia madagascariensis. Next base: position 3,106,290 of record JAKFHU010001268.1, on the reverse strand, counting down.
TCGTGGGGGCAGAGTAGGCCATGGTAAATGTCTTGCCTTTTTTTTTTTTAAGAGACAGAGTTTGCTCTATCACCCAGGCTGGAGTGCAGTGTGAACAAACATAGCTCACTGTAGCCTCAAACTCCTAGGCTCAAGTGATCTTCTTGCCTCAACTTCCCGAGTAGCTTGGACTACAGGCACACATTACCACACCCAGCTAATTTTTCCTATTTTTTTGGTAGAGGCAGGGTCTTGCTATGTTGCCCAGGCTGGTCTTGAACTCCTGGCCTCAAACGATCCTCACGCCTTGGCCTCCCAAAGTGCTGGGATTACAAATGTGAGCCACCATGTCCTGACAGTTTTGGCCTTTTACTCTGAGGGAAATGAAGAATTACTGCAGGTTTTTGACCATGGTAAGGACATGATCTTTTCCTGTTTTCCTCTATTGTTATGCTCCTTGACTGCTCAACATTTTTGTAATATTTGTAATTGTGTTATTAGTAGTCTCTAATCATGGGTAAGTTCAAATTTTTATCTGGTATCTGTTACCTGCAAAATGCAAAATCAGATACTGCTACGGCTTTGTTATGTAAGTAGACAATTCTTTATTTGTGGATTCCAAGTGGTCAAGGGATTTCTGAGTTCTGATTGAATGCCCTTGCTTGTGACCCAGATGGTCCAAATATCAGCCTGGATGAACATGTACAGAGTGCATATCTTAGTAACCAATCTTACAGTGATCGGCTGTTTGCATATTTTCTATTTTGTAACTTACCTGCTTCTATTGCTTCTAGATAAATCTCTGAATATTTCCATTTTAGTAATTCCCAACTCCCAGGAATGCATTCTCCTTGTACATGATGACTCCTCTAAACATGCTTAAAAATATGAGCAAGCTTGCATTTTATAGTTTGTACCTGCTGCTCATCTGTGAATGAATTGTGTGACACTTTACATACTATGAGGGAGCATTTTGTGTTTTCCAGCTAGGTTAGAAGGTTGGTTTTTGGGTCTTGCCCCAGGTCCATGACCTGGAGAGGTTGCTGCCCAGTTTGCCCCATTCACCTTAAGGCCAATGGTGCGAAGTTCATGGAGTGCTGTGCTTCTGACTTGGAGCAAAGGGCCCATTTGAGGAGAGAAGTATTATTTAATATACTTCAACTTGCATGTAAAGAGTTGAGTGATTAGAGTTGTCGATGGAAAAGAAGCCAAACTCTGTGTAATAATTTTAAAGGGGTTTATTCTGAGCCAAATTTGAGGACCATGACCCGGAGCCACATCCAAGAAGCCTTGGGCAAATGGACTGGCTGTGCTTGGGCTACAGTTTGTTTTTATACTTTTTAGGGAGATAGGGGTTACAGGTAAAGTCATAAATCAATACATGGAAGGCACACATTGGTTTGGCCCGAAAAGGGGGGCCATCTCGAAGCAGGGATGGTGTGGGGGGGGTTGGGGGGGCTTACAGGTTATAGGTGGGTTTAAAGACTCCTTGACTTGCAATTGGTTAAAAAAATGAAGCTTTGTCTAAAGGCTTGGAATGTTTTAGATAAGAGACAAGTCACTGGACATATTTGTTGCGAAAATTGGGGACCTGCAGGTTTGTCTTGCATAGCCTTAGGCCTGTTAATGAGTTACAAAGGACATCTCCAAAAGGGAGGGGGGCATGGTGAGGCACGTCTGGCAGACGATTTAGTTTTAGGATATCCTCTTGGCCAGGAAGGGGTCCATTCATTCAGCCGGTGGGGGGGAAGGCTTTTATTTAATTTTAGTTCACAGAGTATTAGTGTAACCAAAATGTTTGTACCCCCATAATATTCTGAAATAATAATAAAAAAGAACTAGTTGTTAGCTAATTCTTTCTAGTAATGGAAGGAATTTTCTTTCGGCAGCTGGGGAGGTAAAATGGGTTGCCGACAGTCACTGTAGAAGCCTGAGGAAAGGAGGGAGAGAAGCGTCAGTCTGCTCACCATACAGCCTTTAGGGAACAAAAGCGATCCTTGAATTCTCCACACGCTTCAGCGCTCTCACCAACGGCTCCGTCAAGGCTCCAAGGTCGTGAGATGATTCTGATTCCTTAGCCTTGTCCTCTGTGCCCATATCACTTTTCAGGCACTCGGCGGGGCCTGTCATGACTTTCATGGGCCTTTGGCACTATTGACTTGATTGGCCCCTTCCTCCATAACAAGTATTGAAAATTATATTTTATGACGTTGTTGGTATAAAGACAAATATATTTATATTATATTTTTTTTGACTGGAAAGTTTATTTTTTTCCTTTTGATTTTAAAAGAGAACATTTCATGGACTTCTGGATGTATTATGGACCCTAGACACTGGGTTAACGCTGGGCCTAATGGGTAAGCTGGTCCTGAGTCTCTGGGGATGGCGGTAATTATGGAAGGAGGTTGAAAATTCAGGAGTCCTGCTCTCAGCCAAGTATGATCTGATAATCAGTAATAATTTGAGCTTGAGAAGAGTCTAAAGCAAGGACTGAGCCTACATTGCTTATTTAAAAAATCTGACTCTTGTAACAACTGTGAGGGGAAGAAAGTGTTTTTGTTGGTATTGTTCATCTTTTCTCCTACTGTTTCTTTTTATGCAATGGCTGCAGTGAATTTGTCTTTTGCTGAAGTCTAACTACATATCAATGCTCAAGGGTTAAATAGAAAGATTTTGGGAAACCACACATAAGCCAAAAACTTTTCTACCTCCACTGTTGCAGGTTGGGATATTTTAATTGAATGATTGACTGATTGAATCAGCAGATATTTACTGAGCACTTAAAAGTTCAGGATACTCTGTGTGGCGCTAGGGTCCTCATGAGCAAGATTGGCATGCTCCTCGATCTTGGAGTTTGTAATCCTGGGGTAATACGGGGCAGGGAGAATAGGAGATAGATGAGTGACTAGGCAATTATAATACAGAGGGTTACACCTGATTGAAGGGGAAACAGGGATTCTGAGAAAGCTCATGGGAAGGATGCCCATTGCAGATTTGCAAGGCTTGGGGGCAGATAAGGCTTTCAAGTATAAGTGTAATGGGAATTGAGGCCTGTAGGGTAAGTAGGAGTTAGCCAACTAACCATAAGAAGAAAAAAGAGGAGGAAAAGGAGAAGAAGGAGGAGGAGGAGGAGGAGGAGATGATGATGATGATCTCATGCAACTTGGAGAGAGCTAAGAGTGAGGTGGGAGGCAAGGATGGGGACAGGGGACAAACAGGATGCATTGGAGGAACTACAAGGAGTTTCGTATGGATGGAGCACAGAATGCAATTGGGAAGAAGAAACTGTAGAATTAGGCAAAAGCCATATTTTTGCAGGGTCTTTAAAGCCACAGTAAGAGTTTGAACTTTAACAGCAGCAGGAAGCCACAGCAGAGTTTTAAGCAGTGAGGTGATATATTTATGTTTGCATTTAAGAAAATCCTTTCAGGAAGTGTGGAAAAGAATAGCCAAATCAGGTGGGCCTGAAAGACATTTGCAATCAAGACCCTTGTGCTGACAATGAGGAGATAATGTAAGCAGGGTTCCTCTTTGCAGATTAATATTTAATGTAACCTGTTCACATCTAGGTGTGATAGATAACTATAAAATTGCTGCCCAAATTTGGCCTTTCTTGTGACCACATTTGTGGAAGCACCACATCTTAGTAGGCACTTACCTTTTCTTCTTATCCTCTTCCTCTGACTTTTACCTTACAATCCTCCAAATTTTTGCCACAACTTCCCTTTCTAGAAGAAACAGCCTAGGAATGCCAACCTTGTGGTACGATTGCATTTCATCAGGAGACTCAGGACCAGCAGCCTCAGGCAGCGCCTTGCTTTGCCTCTTGGATGAGAATCCTAGTCAAGAATGTGCTGTAGTTTATTTGGGCATCACCTAATTTTCGATTTGGCCAAGGAATGCCACTGCCTTAGCAATTTGCAGAGAAAAGCAGAATGTTAGTAAGTTGTCACCATTCAACCCCTAAAACTGCCAAACTTGCCTCAACCTGGACTAGGGGTAATACCATCTCTTAGGTTAATTTTGGGGAAAAGAGTCCTGGAGTGGTGGGGAAGAGAAAGGTAGGTGGAGGTTTGAGGTACAAGTCCTGTGAGATGTTTTTCTTGTTCTTTTTTTTAAAACATACTCTCCATCTTCTCTAATTGTAGAGTCATGCAATCCACAGATGTTGGCTTGGCAAGTGTGAACAAGGCAGTCAGAAAAATGAAGCAGCAGAGTGTTAGTGCGCCAGATATCGGGGCATGAGTTTTCAAGGAAGCAACACCTTCCCAGTTCACTGGTGAGCAGTAAAACATTTTACTCTCTATCTTCCTTTTTTCTTTGGGGTATTAGAAAAAGATTGGGTGGGAAGATTGGGTTGAGCTGAGGAAAACAGAGAAAGAACTGCAAAGGTGTTTTTCTGTAGAACAGCTGGGCTCTCTGTACCATATCTTGTGTTGGGTTTGGGTTTTATAGGTCCACAGTTGAAATACCTCAAAGCTAGGTGCCAGAAGGACTGAAAAGTTGTCTGGAATAAAGATAGGAGCTGAACATGACCTCATGGGAAGAATGTTGCTCAGTGGAGACAAGTGGGAAACTACATAGATGTGGGGGGCTGTTCACTTTCCAGGGGAGGGCTAGTGTGAGGGGGGCAGCATGCCAAATGCTGGTAAAATGTTCTGAAGGGCAAACCTTACATGGCTTGAACATTTGGAATTTTTTGTTGGCTCCTTTCTACTACTTCATTTTCCAACTCCTTCGTGGGTACAGGAAAACTCTCTTCATTTCCTTGCAAACTGTTAATTCCCTAATGTTACGGTGGAAAGCCTAGTAGGTGCTCACAGCGTGGGTGGAGAAAGATTTCTCAGGCACAGATTATGATATATAAAAGTAAAAAAAGTTTATTTTATCCGTTAGAAGGATAGAGAGAATGAGAGAGAGAGAGAAGGTGGGGCAGGGGGAAGAGACAGTTTGGCATCCCAAAGAAAGAGAAAGAACTGCCGGCAGTGAGGCCAAGTGGTTTGCTGCTTTTATGGGGACAAAGAGAAAGAGAAAAAAATAGTAATTGTGGAGTAATTAGCAGGCAGTTCCAAGACATCAGGTTGTCCATCCTTCTTGTTTTCTCTGTTCCTGGAGACTTGGTTATCTCTGAAATGTAGTCAGGCCTATAGTAGAGGATGTGATTTTGCCCCTGAGATATGGTTTTGGGCAGGAAACTAAGGCCTGGAGTTTACCCGCCTGCTGTCCATCCAGGAGCTTCTCTGGAAGACCTTGAGGCTGTAGAAACAAATTCTAAAGGCTGTGAGCTGGTGAATGTAAAGAGAAAGCTTTACATTTCCTTTTTGTCTGTTGGCTCCTTTTAGATGTCTTGGGAGTGGAACCCTACAGGATGCCTGCTAGCTAGGGAGAGAAAGAGACAGAGAGTTCATAGGATTGATCTTTAGCTGTTATTAGAAAATTGCGGGATTGGATATTTTCCTGTTATTTCAGCAAGGCCGTCCTTACGTCTAATATGTAAGCCTTTGCCTTATTGACTAAATCCAAGCCAAAGATTAGCAAATTAGAAATTTATTGTCTCACAGTTCTATGAAGACTGAAGTTATACTGCCACAAACCAAAGAACTACCAGAAGCTGGAAGAGAGGCCTGGACCAGATTCTTCCCTAGTGCCTTCAGAGGGAGTATGGCCCTGCTGACACCTTGATCTCAAATTTCTAGCCTCCAGAACCATGAGAGAATAAATTCTTGTTTAAACCATTCAGCTTGTGGTACTTTGTTACCATAACTGTGGGAAACAAATGCACCACCTAAACTCTTTTAACAAAGTGAGTGTCCGAGTTTATGTCTCCTCTGTTTCTTTTGCAACTGTTTTTTTTCTAGAGCATGAAGATAGCTAGCTCAGATAGATCCTGTCTGCATTATTGTTACCGGTGGTTATATTTCCATGCACACTCTGCATTTGTGGTTGAGATGAGCTTGCTGAGTTATGTAAATCTGAATATTTCAAAATGAACTGCAACATGAACTCTGGATGAATATGTCCTTTATTTTTGAAACAGGAAAAGTCATTCTTAAAAAGATTTGAAAAAAATTTTAGAGGGATTTCAAAAGACAATTAAATGTTCTTCATATTTAAATAACTGTTAGAATGAGTGTAATTGGGCAACTTCAGGTAAGTCATTTACCTAAGTCACACCTATGTTTAAAAATTGGTGGTAACAACAGTTTCCTGTTTACATCAAAGGGTTGCTTTAAAAAAAAACAAGCTAAAGAGTGTGAAAGCCCTTTGTGAACTGTAAAATACTACACAACTTTGTTGGCATTAACCAAATTTATGATTGTTGCTTTTTTTATAATTTGTACTCTATTTTCTTTTAAAATGAATTTGAGACCTCTTATAATGAAATAAACAAACTCTAAGAGAATTAATATAGAAAATGAAATACAAAACCACCTAGGGGAAAGAGAATAAAAATATACTGCAAAGCCTAAACTAAAATAGTGTGGTAGATAAGCTAAGCTGCCTTAATAGCTTAGCTGCCTTAGCAAACAGCTAGACTACCATTCCTAGCCTTCCTTGCAGTTAGATGTGGCCATGTGACTGGGTTCTAGCCAGTGGATCCTACTGAATAGAAGTGAGGTGCTACTTCCAGATCTGACTCATAAAGCTTCCCATTGGGTGCTTCTTCATGCCATAACCCATTCACAAAGGATGGAATGCTGACATGAAGACCAGAGGGATCTTGGAAGCCACCTGTTGAGTACAGCAGTGTTCTATTAGCTTCCCATGACTATGAGGAGCAGATCCTTTCTCCTCTCCACAAGGCAATCAGGAGCATCTGCCCTGGGCTGCGTATGAGAGCGTAATGAACCTCTACTGTTATTACACCGTGCGTCTGTTTGTTATAGCAGTTTAGTCTACTCTAACATATTAGTATATAGTTACTGTATTTGAGTATTAACGTCAGCTTTCAACATTTCTGAATCACAAACTGCTAAAATTGAAAGACACCTTAGAGATCAAGTCTACTTCACTTATTTTTTAGGTTATTCTCTTTCTGTGAGAAATCCTTCAGTCTCCAAATTGCCCTCATAATTACATACAAAATCTTTAACGTGGTTCACAATACATACTCCTATTTCTCCTTACTTTTCCGCCTTGTTTCTTGTTACTCTTCTTCTTGCAGACCATTCTCCAATTAAACAGAAAAACTTCCCTTTCTTCTATCTTTATTATTTATTTATTTGCTTTCCCTGGGCTGTTCTTTATCTTTTTCTTGTCTATTTTGAGATTAGCTCAACTATCACCTCCTCTGGAAAGCATTTCATAGCTATCTCCTTCCTCCTGACTGGTTAGATACCCCTCTTATAAGGACTTTTCAACTAGGCTGGAGTTCACTGATGGCAGAAGACTTTCTCTGAGACATCTTTGTATCCCTATTTTCTAGTACAGTACCTGGAATGTTTTTCAAATAAGTGAACAAATTATTTCAGCAAATACTTATTGAGTGCTACCCATGTGCCAGGCACTTTGTTAAATGCTTTGTTAAATGCACTTTGGATACAATGGTAACCAAAAATTGATAGGGCATTTACCTTCATAGAGATATAATCTAGTGAGGGAGACAGACATCAATCAAACACACAAATAAAAACACAACATTGATAAGTGCAGCTTATATACATATATCTACCATTAGTAACTTCTGACTTCTCAGCTTTTATGAAATTTATGATTCAACACTCAAAAATATTGCAGTTTCAAAACATGTAGAATTATGGAATTCCATAAATAATAACCATAGCTATCATATATTGAGCCCTTATTATGGGCAAAGCACTTTGAAAGAATTATCACATTAAGATCTCGTTGAGCCCTCATGAATACTGTATCAGGCATAGACTACTATTGCACATAAATGAATGTATAATTATGATCTTCAGATCAAACTTAGAAGCCAAACCATCCACTTAAAGGTGTACTCAGACATAGATCAGGGAATTAATTTTCAGGGATGGCTTGGACTTAGCTCTGATAACATCCAGTGTTGCCTGGGAACTGACCAACAACTCACTTTTCTTCACAGAGAGAATTAAAAAATGTGACTTCCAGATATGCTGAAACTTCACTCCAAATCAGTATCATTGGCATCTGTGTTTTACTGTGAGCACTGGGGAGGCCTGGTGAAAATATATCTTCACCTGAGAGAGTTAACTGTGTGTTTCCTTCCCCCCTCTTTTCCTTCCTCTCTTCCTTCTTCCTTCCCTCCCTCCTTTTCTTCCTTTCTTTCTTTCTTTCTTTTTCTCTCTCTCTTTCCCTTTCTCTTTCTCTTTCTTTTTCTATCGTTCACTCTCTCCACACAATTATTATCCCCATTTTTCAGATAGGAAAGTTGTGGCTTAGAGGGATTATGTTGCAAAGATAAGAAGTGATAGAGTTAGGGTGTTAGGTGATCTACCTAAATTAAATTATAGAAAAATAAAGAAAGCTTTGTTTTCATATGTATGAGAATGAATGGCTCATAGAGACAATGAGAAAAAATATATAGGTTTATAATCTCAGCTATCTACAAAAAGTAAGCACTCAAGTTCTTCAGGTGATGCATTTTTGCCTCTTAATTATAGAAGGAAATATTTGGAATTTTATGATCATTCATCCATTCATTCATTCACATATGGTAGTGAAAAGTTACACAGGACATTGTTCTTGCCCTGGAGGAGAGTGAAGTAGATAAACAAGCAAATGTAGGACAGAGTGCTAAGTGTTATGATAGAGTAGCTGTTAAATGTTATGAAAATGCAAAGAAAGCAGTAGGTATGTTTCCATGGATGATCAGGAAGGATGTTAATGAGGAGGTGGCATTTGACTTGGTCCCTTTAACACATTAACTGCCATGAGTGTTGTATTTAATTCACTCTAGTTCTGACCCTAGGGCTGCATGAAGCATATGTAAAATCTTACTGTTGATGTTCTTATTGTTATAATTAATATTGACAATTTAATTCTTCTAAAAACATAGATTAAATGAATAGAAGTCAATAAATTTCATTTTTCTATTTATGTTTACCTTTAAATTACACTTGAAGTTTCTATTCTATTTTCGTAATAAAACACTGTGGCCACAAGGAAAATTTTCTGATTTTTTTGGTATGGCAGTCAATGTGTTAATATGCGTGGAAATTTATTGAAAAGAGAGAGAGGAGGGATATTCTAGGCAGAAGTACAGAGTGAGCAAGAGCTTGGAGGTGTTACTGGGCATATAGGAGAAGAGCAAAGAGTTAAGTATGGTGGTCAGAGAGGGTGCTGGGAGTCTGGTAATGGTGGTGGGAGAGTAGATGGGGAGGAAGGTAGACTGGATCATGAAAGGCTTTACAGTTTATGAATAGACATTCAGATATTATCTTGTATACAATATAAAATAAGGTTAATGAAGACATTTAGGGCAGGTAAAGGACATAAACTGATGTTTTCAAACGATACAGTGGAGTTAGGAAAGAATGAGTGCTTTGAGAAAGATATTCTCAAAATAAATTTGGGAGATAGAATCTATGGGACCTGGTAGCAAAAATAATTTAGGTGAGAGGAGAGACTATAGCTGTGCTCCCCGATAGGATAGCCACATGTGTCTATTTAAATTTAAACTGATTAATGTTAAATACATTAAAAATTCAGTACCTGAGTCACACTAGCTACATTTCGAATGTTCCATAGCCACAGGTGGTTAGTACTTCCATACTGGATAATACAGACACAGAACATTTCAGTCATCACAGAAAGTTCTGTTGGACAGCATTGGAGTAGAGAATTGCTCTGTTTTAAATTTGGGAAGTTATTGACAATAGCACTTATCAAAATAGGGGATATAAGAGAAAGAAAGTTTGGGAAAAAAAGTCTTCTTTTTAGACACATTGAGCCGGAGATGCTATTTGGCATCCAGTTGAAGATGTCAGTGTAAGCTCTGGAGCTCTGGAAAGAGGAAAGGCTTAGCAACAGATATTTCAGAGTCTTCAACTTATAAGTACTAGCTAAAGCCATGGAAGTGGGTATGAGAAGAGAAACAGGAATACCCCATTCACCTACCTCACTAAATAAGGTGCAGAGGAATAGTATAGCATGAAAAGCAATCCAAGGAGGAGCAATCTGAAAAACCAGAGAAGAGTTCTGAGAGTCAATGACAAATTAGGCAAAGATGTCCAAAACCTTAGAGCAGCAGTCCCCAACATTTTTGGCACCAGGGACCAGTTTCATGGAAGACAATTTTTCCACGTACTGGGGATGTGGGAGAGGGGGATGGTTTCAGGCTGATTCAAGTGCATTGCATTTACTGTGCAGTCAAACCTCTCTGCTAATGATAATCTGTATTTGCAGCTGCTCTTCAACACTAGCGTCACCACCTCAGCTCCACCTCAGATCATCAGGCGTTAGATTCTCATAAGGAGCGTGCAACCTAGATCCCTCGCATGTGCAGTTTACAGTAGGGTTCAGGCTCCTATGAGAATCTAATGCCTCTGCTAATCCAACAGGAGGCGGAGCTTATGTGGTGATGTGAGTGATGGGGAGCAGCTGTAAATACAGATGAAGCTTCACTTGCTTGCCCCCACTGCTCACCTCCTGCTGTGTGGCCTGGTTCCTAACAGGCTACGGACCTGGTACTGGTCCGCGGCCGGGGGTTGGGGACCACAGCCTTAGAGCACTGAAACAGGATTTGTCCTGAAAAGACTCCTTCGGCTTTGGAGGTCAGGAAGTCATTAGTAATCTTTCCTGGAGAAGTTGCAGTAAATGGTGGGAGAAGAAGCCAAATTGTAGCAGGGATAGGATGAAATGGACGTGTGGGGCTGAGTAGGTGGTATAGGAGAGACAAGCTCTTCCCTCTTCAGGAATTCTGTCTGTGAGGGTGGGAAAGAGAGGTAACTAGCTCGAGAGACAAGAAGGGATAAAAGAAAGTTTTCATATTTTTTAGAAAGTATGAAATTTGAATATTTTTTTTAACTGTAAGGGAGGAGTAGGTGGAGTGGAAAAGTCTTACATGACCTCAGAGTAAAGGTAACATTACTGATCCAAGTATCAGAGATAATGGAAGAAAAGATGAGTGAGCCTTGGAGAGAGAAAAGAACACTTCTGTTTTTCAGAGCCAGGATGGATGGGGTGGAGGTAGAGAAATTTGGAACATTTTACCTCTTATTTCTGTACCATAATGTTTTAACTATGATTTATAGACCATACAAAAATATTATGTGTATGGCTTATGTTGAACCTTGATAAAAGCCAAATGCATGACACCAACATGTAACTCAATTCATGTGATTCTGCTGTGTGGGAAGCTGATGAGGTCTAAAAGGACAGTCTTCCAGACTAGAATGACTTGGTAGTATATTCCTTAGGCTAGCTCCTCATATATTAGGGTCTTGGTTGGATGTCTATAGAGTTGAACTTTGTGATAAGTGAGCACCAAGGAAGACAAAACAAATAAAAAAATACATATCTGGACACACCACAAACGTCAAAACATCAAAAACTAGAAAATAAAAGAAAACCTGAAAAATGAAAAGAGAAGAAAGAATATTACCTATGAATCTAGGTAATTAGATTAGCTTGACAACAGAATTCTTAATGGCAATACTAGAGGCTAGAAGGAAGAAGAAAAAATTCTTGAAAGAATTTACCAGTTAGACATTCTCACTAAAAAGTTATATAAAAATACACTTTAGGAATAAAAACATTGAATGCAGAAGGAAGGAATGAGGTGCAAGAATCAGTTTGACAAAAGAAATATGTAAACATGGAAATACCTAAATAATCACCAACTCTATAAAATAAAAATAATACTGATTACATTGGATGCAAACCACAAAATGGAAATAAAATACTAGCCTATAATAATGTGTAAAATAGGAGGTGTGTGATTGGAGTGAAAAATTCTATAGAGCTTTTATTATTCAAGAAGATAAATTGTTTCAAATTTTATTAAGACAAATCCTATGTGTGGAAATTGTAAAGGTAACCACTAAAGTGATAGAAATGGAATATATAAAGTTCAAGATAATTCGAATCTGAAAACAAAAAAGATAAAAGAAAACTTAAGCCAAGCAGGAGAATAGAAAAAGAGAATTGTAGAGAAATTTTCACATTGTGATTACTGGCTCTTTTTAATTTTAATAAAAAAATTTTTTTCACTATTGATTGTGAATGATTTTGAGTATATGGGTTGACAGAAAAGGAAGAATATACAGTGTTTCTATATGCCTACTAAAATGCCAATGAATATAGTGCTAAGTGTTAGTGTTACATAATGTTAGTTTGGAGATGAAATGATCATATAAATTCCAAAAGAACAATTAGAACTAAAAAGAGTTTAGCAAAGTTTTGGGCACAAGACCAATTTATAAAAATCAATAGTATTTTCCTATACCAGCAATTATCAATTAGAAAATATAATAAAAATAAGATGCTGTTTATAATACCACCCAAAATGGATACATTTCTAGGAATACACCTCACAAAGAAAGCCAGTATCTTTGTGGAGGAATATTTTAAACACCATTAAAAAATACAAGATGTTTTGAATAAATGAATAGACTGATTAATGCAGTAAAGATATAGATTTCTCTCAAACTAATCTACAAATTCAATACAGTTCCAATTACAATTTTGTTGATTTTTTAAAATAATTTGAAAAACTCTTCCTAAAATTTGTTTGGAAAAATAAAAGTCTGTGAATAACTAAGCCACATTTGAAAAAGAAGAGCAAGAAGAAAGGATTTACCATACCATATATGAAGACATTCAACAATGATATGGTTAAAAAAAATTATTGGTTAAGGAATGGACAAATAGATCAATGGAATAAAGGGCTCAGAAACTGACCTGTGTATATGAGAAACTTAATAAATAGCTGACAGATAAAGTAGCATATTTAAAAAATGGCAAAAGAACTGATTATTTTAGTGACATTGGAAAAATTCTACTCTATGAAGAAAAATAAATTTGGATACCTACTTTATATTGCATACAGAGGCAATTCTGCATGGATTAAAGACATTATTGCAAGTTAAAAACTATGAAACTAATAGAAGAAAATATTTTTGTGACCGATGGGTGGTAAAACGGTTTTTATATAAGAACCCCCCAAAAATGCATCATAAGGAAAAATATTGTTCAGTTTGACCATATTAAAATGAAGGATCTTTGTTCAATGAACACCATAGACAAGGTTAACAGACAAATAAGCATGCAAAGAGATAAAAAAATATGCTGCAACATCTGAAACTCAAAATAGACTAATACATAGAAAGACATCAACCTCAATATCAATAACAAAAAGACTGGAAAACTAATGAAAAAATGGGTTTAGGATATGAAAAGGCAATTTAAAGAGGAAAGTCTGAATGGCTAACAAGTACATAAAGAGAACTAAAATGTTGTAATCAGAGAAATTAAATTAAAGCTACAGTGAGATGCATGTTAAAACTCTCAGAACAGCAAACATTATGAATGTGCATATGAAGTGTTGGTCAGAATATGTGGTGATGAATACTTTTATATTCTCCTGTGGGTATGGGAAATGGGATGTTCATTGTTGTTATGCCCTATGGCCTAGCATATTCTTCGGAGTTTATCCCAGAGAAATTCTTGTGCAAGTCAATGAAAGATACTATTAAGTAGTGTTAAAATATGGAATAATGTGTGTGTGAGAACTGATGAAAATATGAAATATTTGAAGAGAGGAGAAAGTAGGGCAGGCTGGTCAGATGCCTGTAATGTTGTTATCCTCTGTCTTAAGTTTGAGTCTTGAGGGAAGTCTATAAAACCATGTGAATAGGTCTGGGTTATACGTACGGGTCTTTCTGCAAAGTGTTGCTTTTGGCTTGAGCCACGTCTAACATGGTGAGAGAGGCAAAGAAACACAGGTGAAGGATGGTGTCTAGAGAAATGGACCTGAGGTGTTGTGCCTGATTCCACAGTGCAAGAGATGTGAAGGCAGTGAGAGAGCTGGAGACATGGGCTCAGGATAAGGAGGCAGCAAGTGTGTGGGAACTTCCTAAGAACAAGCCAGTAGCTGGGCCCCCTGACTTCAGCAGTAGGCATCTGCATAATGCTCCCATAAGGCTAGGAGTGACTAGCCACATTTCAATACATGTCATTGCAAAATGCCCAGGGACCAAACCAGATCCAACTACTTCATAGGCCCAGGTACCAAGAGAAGGCATAAAGACCTACAGGTGAGGAACTTAATCACTCTTTCCTCTGACACTTAAAATCACATGATCTTCTTCATTCCAGCAGACAACAAATTAAAGAAGAGGAAGGGGAAGAGTAAGCATTCTAAAAAGACTGAGAACTTACCCAAAAGAGAGTTAACTTGAAAGAAATAGGAAGAGATGGAGGAGGTGTCTTTAATTGGCATGAGAGATTAGATCAGCTTTAAAATAAGAAGAGCTGCATTTCCCCCCATAGAGGGGGGAGATCTGAGTATAAATTTTGAGGCATGATATTGTTACATTGCCATATGCATTTTCACTGCACCAAGTCAAGTATGTGATTCAGGCAGTTCTTTTTCATTCTTGACGTAAACAGATGGAAACCCAGTGGAGCCAAACTGCAGGATGATTCAGAGCAGGAAACCCACTTTCACAAGGAAACAAGAATCAGGAGGCCACAGTATTCATGTGTAATGGGTTCACTCACAACCTATTAAACAGAGGTCCTTGTGGGATAAAAGCAGCTTCTGTGACTTAATAGTTTTAACAAGCTGAGAAACTTGAGTCAGCCTCACTCAGGTGATCTCAGGGCTCCAACCAAAGGCTGGTAACTCCCCCTGTGTCCCCACCTTTTCTTATCTCCTGACAGATTCTGGCCTTTGCTTTTCAATTCTTCACTAAAGCCGTTATTTTCCAACAAAATGTGTGCACCTTGATTTAACATTGATTTAAAACAATTTTCTCAATCTTTTTTGTCACCAAATCTTCCACTAGTTATTTTCCCCTATTATGTTTTCAGCAATAATGTCTACCAGCAAAGAGAATTTATTATAAGATAGTTGTTTCCTATTCTTGGTTAATCAAAGAAGTAGAACAGTTCAAATTAGAACTTCTGGTCTGCTTGAACCAGCTACTCCCACTTTATTGCCTTGGTATATTCTACGCCAAAGCTACCCCCAGCCCTGATGTTCCCATTTATCACTTCCAGGAACTCCAAAATGAAGACATAGTGGGCAAAGAAGCTAGTACAGTGACATTTTGGGGAAAGAACGTGAGTGGCTCTTGAGTTAGTTCACATCCTAGCTTTGTTTTTTTCACTTGGGCTATCCATTTAATTCAGCATCATTCATTTAAAGGAGATAATACAACCTCCTATACTATTTGGGGGGAATTTAGATGATTATATGGTTATATATGCATATATAGTTCCTCGCATTTCATAGTGTTTGTCACAGTTATGTTTGTGAGAAAGTTACATAATATATGGAAGCATTTATATACACAGATCCACTGCAGTGTTATTTATAAGTGCAAATAAAATAAAAAGAAGCAAAGAGGTAGCCAACTCTTTTTTGATAGTTGCTGATAACTCTCTGACTCTGCTTTTAAGTCTCCAAGCTTGACAATTATCAGTCTATGTCAACAGGGTTCACCCACAAATTTGAAAAAAATTTTTTTTGAGTAGTTATTTTTCCCCTTAACATCTCATAATTTTTCCCTGTCTATCCCAGGCATCGTTATAAATCTACGTTTATGTCCATATCTTATGTACTAAGTTCTGGCTATGTGCCAGACACTTACCACTCACTGTGGTAAGCACTTTAGAATATTTGTTGACTGTCAAACCTGAGAAAAGAATGATGACTGAGTAATAAATTGCCTGCTCTCTTTCTCTCTTCCCTACTCCATCTCTCTCTCCCTCCACATTCCCCTTCCTCCCTCCTTCTCAAATACATAAAATCAAGTAAGCTTCATCCTGCCCTTTAGTCTTGTCCTTACGTTCCCTGTTCTCTGTCTATATAATCCCACGCTTACAGTTTTGTCCTGCCTCATGTACAAACTAAAGGGTTTTCGAGCTTCATTTCCAGGACTCCTTATTTCTGGCCCCCATTTCCTTGGTGTCCTGGAAGCCAAAGGGCAGGAAGCAGTAAGAATGCTAGGTTATAAATTTGTGGATTTCTTAGTCAGAACACGAATCTCCGTATGGTAGGAACAGAAGGATAAGGACAAATCAGATCCGGGAATGGGAGTCTGGCCCTGGGTCTCTTGGCATCTAGCTGCCGTTAGGGTCCTTACTGGTTCCATGACTCTAAGCAGCTCTCAACCTCCCAGCTTCAATGGAATAGTTGGCAATATCTAACACATCTTTCTGGTCACTTGATTTTATGGAGGCCTGCACCTTTCACTGTTTTTGAACTATTTTACAACTCTTAAAGTTGTAAAAAACTGATGGTGATGCAAATGGTTCCTGTTCATAGAAATGCAAATAGATTTTGTCCAGTAAAAGTAAAATTGGTTCTGTCTTATGGAGAAGGTAAGTTCAGTATTGCACCTATTAGCAAATTTATTTTAGCATTCCTGACTGACTATATGCCTATTCTGTGAATTCTTTTTTGAACAGTTTTTTAAGCTCTTACTGATTCTTTCATTAATTAGCAATTTAAATAAAAATCTTTGACACATATTCATTTAAATTTAAATGAGGGTCATAATTTTAGTCTTAAAAAAATTATCCCTTAACAGTTTCATAGGTCTCACTGAGACACCAACTGGATCCACCTGACAAAAGCAGGTCGACAGTGCTGCTGCAGAAGTGTAAACTCATGGGTGGATTAAACCCAGGCATGGGCAGATTAAGCCCTTTTCTTGGCTATGGAGTGAATTCCAAGTGTCAATTAGAACTTGAACTTTACTGACTTTCTGTTTCCCTAAGTTTTTTTTCCTACTGATTTTGTGTTTTATTTTTGGTTTTGGTTTGAACAAGGCCAATAAGTTATTCCTGTTTCTGGGGGCAACGATGATTGAGAATTTGATTATATGGTCTATTTGGCAATATCTGTAAATAGATGGTAGAAATTTATTCACTGTTGAGTGAGAGAAAATAGAATATTCAATCTCATTTTTGTTTGTCTACATTGTCTATTTTGAATACAAATCAAAAACTCTTACTGAGTCTCCTTACTTTTTATTGCAATATGTTAATTGTTATTTGCATGGGTTCAATAAAAATCTGTCCTTTTGTTTTTTGAAGCAAAATAAAATTGGACATACCAATTATGTAACCAAGGCTTTACCAGCAGTGTTATATTGGAGGACAAAAGATTCTATTTCTATTCTCATTTAATCACGTATGACCAATCACTTTAAGGAACAAAGGTTAACTTTACTTATAGAACCAAAGCCTACAATCCACCCCGCTAACCCCCACTCCAGGAAAACTAGCTTTGTACCTGGCTTCCAAGGTTTCAGGTTTTCAGGTGGTCAAGAAGATCACCTTTTCTCAGGTCAGCAACCTTACTAAATTTGGGGGACCTCAAGAAGAGAATAATTCAACTGAATTTATAGATGTTGCTGTTAAAATATAGTTAATTAACACTCTTACAGCACTTATATAAATAACCAGGCCAAAGTTGATGAGACCAGTCTTATTTTGTGATCAAAACAATCTGAGATTATGATGATCACTGGTGAGGAATATTCAGGAAAAATTGTGAGTGAGTTTGAAATGGGTGAGAGGAGATTAGTAGATGTCCTTTCAGTGGAGTTCTAGGTGTCTAATGCTCCCTTCTAGGTTATCTGATTCTGTGAGAGTCTACACCTTTCATTGCCTTTGAGCTACTTTACTACACTTAGTTGTAGAAAACCCATGGTTATTCCTGTTCATAGAAATGCAAAGAAATTTTGTCCAGTGAAGATACAATTGATTTCACCCTATGCGTGTATTAGAACATTCATTTTAGTTATCCTGATTGCCTGTGTGCATATCTATTTGAATTATCTTTTGAGGCAGTTATTTTATATATTATTGGTTTCCTCATTAATCAATTAAATATAATTTTACTAAGTATTGACTTTATATTTGTATGAGAATCATGATCTTACTCTTAAAAAAATTATCCCTTGGTATAACCAGTGAAGAGGGGGAAAGTACAATGTTTAATTTCCAATATTTAAGGTAGATTTTGCCCTGGTTTTATCTAACTTTAGCTCCCTAAACAAAAAGGCTTTAAATAAGAGTGAGATGTAAAGTTAATAGTTATGTGAGAAATTTTGGTGAATCCTTTATTGGAATTTCTCTCAGAAATTGAGAAAGTAAACCACTCTAAAGTGGGTAACAAATGTTTTTCAAAGTGAGGTAGTTTCCAATTATTTTATTTTATTTTATTTTTTTGGAGACAAGGTCTCACTCTGTCATCCCGGCTACAGTGCAGTGGCATCGTCATAGCTCACTGCAACCTCAAACTCCTGGGCTCAAGTGACCCTCCTGCCTCAGCCTCCCAAGTAGCTGACTACAAATGTACACCACCACACCCAGCTAATTTTTCTATTTTTTGTAGAGAACAGGGTTTCACTCTTGCTCAGGCTGGTCTCAAACTCCTGACCTCAAGTGATCCTCCCACCTCGGTCTCCCAAAATGCTAGGCCAGTTTCCAATTTTTTGTTTAACAAATATGTCAGTTGATAGATCGCTAAACAAATTTTAGTGATAGATCACTGTATGAGTTTCTTAGGGCTGCTATAACAAACTACGACAAACTAGGTAGCTTAAAACAATAGAATTTATTTTCTCACCGTTCTAGAGACTAAACGTCTGAAATCACAGTGTCACCGGGGCCATGGTCTCTCTTGAATCTGTAGAGGAGAAAACCCTTCCTTAACTCTTTTAGCTACTGGCATTTGCCAGCAATCCTTGGTATTTCTTGGCTTGCAGATACATCACTCCAATCTCTGTCTCTGTCATCACATGGCTTCTTGTATGTCCTCACATCATCTTTCCTCTGTTAGTGTCTGTGTCCAAGTTTCCCTTTTTTTATAAGGGTACAAGTCATGTTAGATTAGGGGCCAACCCTACTCTAGTATGACCTCATCTTAACTAAATATAACTGCAACAACCCTATTTCCAAATAAGGTCATATTCTGAGGTTCTGGGACTTCGACATACGAATTTGAGTGGGGAGATACAACTCAACCACAACAAGGAGAAATTCAGAATTCTAGTAGAAAGAAATTACAAACTCATAGCCAAAGAATTGTCAAAAATCTTGATAATTTTGCATGTTCTTCTCTGTTTTCGTTAGGTCTCTGAGTCAATACAAATTGAGGGTTCACCTGCATCCCTTGGTATTCATCCCTGGCTGGAGCACTGTTTGGGAGGTAGGTCCATCAGAAACACAATTCTGTTTTAGAGGTGGCTTGGTGTGTGGAGCTCACCTTGGGTAAAAACCGTGGTAATGTCTGTGTGAACCAGAAGGAGATGTAGACAAGCCCAGACACAAATTGAAAAGGATCTTTTTGCTCTGGATTCACTTCCAAGCACATCACAGAAAGTAATTCCTACTGGATCTGGGTAAAGTGCCTTCTCTCCCAGTAGAATGTGACCCTCTCCTTCCAGAGTCACAGATTTATGAGTTTTCCTGTTAGTTTCTTTATTTTCATCTCCCTAGTTGCTCAGAGGAAAATCAGGATAATTCTGAAAGTAGAACTTTCAACCCAAGCTCTTTTATTGCTCCTAGGTTTGTGGTTTTGAGTATTACTCATACATTTACACCCACAAAGTAAGCTTAAGCCGTTGAAATGTGGTCATTAATTAATTAATCTAAGTAAAACCTTCCCTGTTAGGCATTTATTGTCTCATCTTTCCAGTGACTTTGAAATCAGGTTTCCAATAATTTCTGATCATGAAGGATCCTTTGGCTTAGGACTCTGAGTAAAAAAGTTCATGGAAAGCCCAGGGTGTTAACTTCTTTCCTGGCTGTATTCCAGCCGGTTTTAAATCCCTCTGCTTGCTTTGGCTTTCCCACATTACCTCTTTATGCGGGTGTTACAGGAACCTTCCTCTCAGTGTCCAATAAAACCCACCCTTTCCCTTCTTGATCTTGCTACAAAAGGTTGGAAAAAACCTGATGGTGCTCTTATTTTAATTTTAGGTCACATAGACAGAGGTAATTAGGAGGATAAAGTCAGGAGTGGTCATCATTTTTCACACTGAATTGTTCCAGTGAGGACAATCAGGAAAGAGTTCTGCAGAGAGAATGTCTATTTACATAATAAGTCCTCTGGAGGAAATATGAGTCCTCTGAGAATTTGAGGTTCACCTAGCAGTTTACGAAAGGATTAGCAATTTGTATGTGCTAAGAGCCAACGGCAAAAAGAAAGTTATTCTTGTGCTGTAGGTGGTCATATGTCCATAGAGCTATGGAATTGTCTGAAGGATGTATACAGCAATGAGGGAAAACAAGAAGGGATTTCCTCTAAGACAGCAGTACTACAAAGCCATCCAGGCAAGCGCTTAGCGCTGCTGGGGACATTCAAATGCAGAGAGCACCACACTCAGAGCCCAGAGATTGGGGTTCCTGTGTCTGTTCTGCCATTAACCAGTTAGCAGATTAAGTACAATTCCTTACCCTTTTGAATCTCACTATCTTACTTAACACTCTTTACCATTTGCTCTGGTTCAAATAACTTTTCCATGGGTCTTTTCAGTTTCTTAAAAGCCCTTTTGACCAAAACTTTGTTAAAATACACATATATGTATTTGAGTATTTTTAGTACTGTTATTAATACTGCTACTGGTATTGTCTAATTGGGGCAACTCTGTAGTGGGCACCTTAATTTGACTGCTTTATGTCTGTTACTTTCTTTAACCCTCACAATGACCATAGAAAGAGGTATTATCGCTATTTACAGCTGGGGAACTGAAACTTGGGTAGGTTATTAAAGTGTTCAAGTGGAAATAGATAGTTGAAAAGCACCTAGCCAGTGGACAGGGCCAATTGAAATGGGACTCATGTAAGTTGGTGGGTTCATAAAGGTGGCGTAGATCTCTAAAGGGCTAGGCCAACAGAAGCTCCCTTTTAAGGGAAGTGGTAGAGAAGGCATTTGGGGGATAAAAGAGGCTGCTGAGCATTTCAAAAAGAGCCAAAAAACATGAAAAAGTACAGAAAAGGAAGATGCTAAAAATAAGATTTTATTTATTAAAAATAATTTTTACTACCTTCTTCATAATTATCAAAATAATACATGCACATTAAAGAATAGTCAGAGTATAAAGAAAAATTTAAGGAAATGAAAAAATATATACTATAGACCTACTATAATTATTTTATTATTACATATTACCTTCTAGTTTTTGTCTGTTTAATGATTCCAGTTTTTTCAAATTGCAATCTGCTTAATAAATTATAAACATTTTCCCATGTTGTTAAATAGTCTTTATCATTATCATTTTACATGACAACATCATAATTCATCATATTATGTATAATGAATCATTTCCCCATGGTTGGGCATTGAGAAACATGATCTTTTTCTTTTTTCTTTTATCTTTTTTCTTTCTAGAGATGGGGTCTCACTCTGTTGCCCAGGCTGGAGTGCAGTGGCCCGATCATAGCTCACTGCAACATCGAACTCCTGGGCTCAGGTAATCCTCCCACCTCAGTCTCCTGAGTAGCTGGGACTACAGGCACGCACCACCATGCCCAGCTAATTTTTAAAATTTTTTTGTAGAGTTGAGATCTTGGTATGTTGCCCAGGCTGGTCTTGAACTCCTGGCCCCAAGTGTTTCTCTCACCTCGGCCTCCCAGAGTGCTGGGATTACAGGCATGAGCCACTGTGCCCAGCCAAGAAGCACAAACTTTTATGGGTGATTTGGACTAGATTCTTCATAAATAGTACTTTGACATATTAAATTTGGGGAGGGAATATAGTTTCTAGGAACAACCATCTTGGGTTCCATAGACATATGAATTTGTTAAAAATGAGAGTTACCCAGTATCTATCACACCAGCTGTTTGTAGAAGATGAATATTAGAAAGTTGATAACATGAAATTAGATTTCTTAAAAAGAAATAAAAAAATAAAGGCATGAAAAGTGCTCTTCAGGTGTCAAGGAGAGTCAAAGAGAAATTTAAGGTATTAGTAGAGAGATTAGTGACTGTAATAATATATATCTGTGTTCTGGATAAGAAGTTATTCAGCATGGTCTATGCAAAATGAAGCCAGAATTTCAAGTAGAAATGCAATAGCTTTAAGAAAACTTTTCTTGGCACTATAAGCTCACACATGTACTTTTATATGCTACAGAGTTAAAAAAAAAAAAAAAGTAAAAATTCTGGAGTATTGAGGCCACAGCTATAAAAAAAAATTAAGGCTTTAAACCAGATTTGTGAGAATAAGAAAGTATGTGTTATGGTATGCTAAATGCTATTCTATACAGTACTTTTTGATGCTGGCAAATGTTCTACTTCTGCTGATGTGAACTATTGTTTTTGCTGACAAAAATAGTTCAAATAAAAACAGAAGCAAGCCACCATTTCTTAACACAGTAAAGATGAAAATTTCAAATATTTAATGGAAATTATTTACACATTTATTTCATTGTTATTCAAAGGAAGTAGTAGGAATTCCAAGAAGATTTGTATTTATGACAAAAGTAAATTGCTAAGTAAATTGGAAGGGTATTTTTAGGTTAGAAGTATGGTAAACAGGAGATGAGTTAAAAATGAACAAAAGTATCAATTAATATTTAAAAAAATTGTTATTGTTAGCTTTAACTTTCTCTGACCCTCACTGACTAGGTAAAAATCTGGAAAAGACAGAGTGAGTTGTCTACCAAATATTCATTCACTTTTTCTTGTTTAAGAAACTGAATTTTGCTCCATGGGCCCAGCTAAAATACTTCCCCAGACTTGCTTGCAGTTAGGAGTAACTACATGACATTTTCAGCTGATGAAGTAATTGAAGAAATCTGCTAGGTTCTTCTCCTTTACTCTTTCTTCCTTCTTGTTCTTGCCTGGAAAGCAAATAGTGAGGATGAAGGTACCCAGACAACTTGAGACCATTCACAGCAAGATGAGAGATTAAGTCACATAATAATGGCTGAGTGAAAAGGACATAGACCCCAGAGCACTGATGCACCCACTGGGCTGTTGCCTCTGCACTTCTTTTTATGTGAGGCAAATGATGTGAGGCTATTTGGTTAAGCCACTGTCATCAGATTTCTGTTCCATACAGTACACATAAATTTTAAATGATGCAGAACCCTTGACATATCCTCTTTTTGTATTCTACTATTATGGCAGTGATGTGTTTAATGATTTTCTTCCTTAAATCCTCTGTGCTATTAATTTTATTAATGGGTTAACATTTGTAAAGCATTCCCTCTTTCTCATCATTGTATTTAATACCTAATAAATGCCTGAAACATTGTGTGCATTTAATACATATATATTTCCAGATAATTGGAAAGTTGTTTTGACTCCAACATGTTACATGCACACACACACATATATATAAACACGTGCAAACATGCATATATTTATAATTATAAATTATGCGTTTTTACATACTTGTATAGGTTTAAAATACTCCGACATTAAATAATTACTCCATGAGAGTAATTACCACTATTTATTTCCTTTTCAACTAGGGTTTTTATATTGTTGTAATAATGGACATTTATGTGTTGCAATGAACTCTAAGGTCTTGGAGGCCAAAAGAGAGCCAATGTGGCTGAGAGGGAGATAAAGAAAATTAGTGACTTTAGATTCCCTGCAGCAGTATTTGCCAGACCATCCGAACAAGCATTTTGTAAAAGGAAAACAAAACAGAACATACAAAATTTTAAACTCAAATAACTTTGTGGAATATAGCATGTTATACCATCTTTTTCCTGGTGATTCATGGGCACATTAAAGTTGTCTACAGTACAGAAATCTTTTAACTTTGTTTAATTCAGCATTTCCCAGTCTATGTGATCATGAAATCCTTCTATTGCAGTTACATCTATTAATACCCAGTGGAAATACTGTTATGTGATATATACTCTGGAAAATCCTGTGATTCAGGATCAGGAATAAGAAATATCGCCACTATTATTTAATATTAATCTAGAATATCTAGTGCAATTATATAGCAATCGGAAATAAAACATATGACTTCTGGAAAGGGGGAATTTAAGACTTTTTGTAGAAGATGGAAATTTCTATTTTACCAACTTTTTGCAGAAGAGACAGAAATTCCCATATTACCATGAGATCAAGACATTTATCTTGTTATTCATTTTATCTCTGGCAGCCAGAGTAAGTATGTCTAACCCACAGGTGCTCAATAAATACTTGTTGAAAGAAGGAAGGCTTATTGGAAGAAAGGGTAGGAGAGAGAAAAGGAATCTCATGGGAAGCCAGTACTCCAGAGAAACATCCTGGGAAAGCTGCCATGGTCTTATAAGCTTTCTGGAGACTTGAACATGTCTCATAAATTGCTTTTTCTCCAAATTTGCATTGTTTGAGCTTTTAAGCTTTTTTTATTCCCATGATAGAAAATATGCAGACTTGAGAGCTGTCAATCAGAATCTCTCAACATATAGTACTCCAAGCAACTACTAGCAATTAATTGGAGTTGTCAAGAAAGCTGAAACCCGATTGCCATCTCTAATGTAGGCCTGTAATACTTTTTTCCTGGTCAGATAACATATAATTATTTCATAATCACCAGCCTTATCTCCCTAGCATTATCAGAAGACAGATTATCTGCTTTTATTTTTTTTCTCTCAAATACTACTGTGGTGGTTTTAATGATCACAAATTATTTGATATTCCTCCCTTCAAAGGTGGAAACTAATTTTCCTTCCCTTGAGCATGGCTGGAGTAGACTTAATGAATCACTTCTAATAAAAATAATATAATGGAAGTGACAGTGGGAGACTTTGAAGATGATATAAAAGGTATTGTGGATTACTGCTTATTCTTATTCTTTCTCTCTCTCGCTGTCCACCCCTTTCTCTCTCTCTCTTTCTTTCTCTCTCTCTCTCACACACATAATTCACTGTGAAAGAGCTAGCTGCCATGATAGGAGAAGCCCATGTGACAAGGACCTGAGGCCTCCTGCAAACATCCATGTGAGTGAGCCATCTGGAATTGGCTTCTCCAACCCCAGTCAAACCTTCAGATGAGACTTCAGCCCCTGCCAACATCCTAACTGCAACCTTATGAGAAAATCTAAGCCAGGAACACTCAGATAAGCCACAGAAACTGTCCCACAGAAACTGAATAATACATATTTATTGTTTTAAACCACTAAGTTTTGGGGTAATTTTTAATGCATAAATGGATAACTAATACAGCTATATTAAAAGCTTTTAAAGAAATAGAACTCATTTGTAGCCTTTTAAAACCCATCCTTCTCTCCATCCAATTTTACCACTTTAGTATGGCCAAGTTAGCTAGTTGTCTACCAATACATGTTTTTTGTTTCTTCTAAAGTGAGGTCAGAAAATCCTTTTTATAAAGGCCAGATAATAAAAATTTTAGGTTTTGTGGGCCATATAGTCTCTGTCACAACTATTTAACTCTGCCATTGTAGAATGAAAACAACCATAGACAATATGTAAACGAATGAGCATAGCTGTGTTCTAATAAAAGGTTACAGTACTCCCCTCTTATCTGAGGGGGGATATGTTCCAATACCTCTGGTAGATGCCTGAAACTGCAGATAGTACTGAAACCTATATACACTATGTTTTTTCCCATACATATATATCTGTGGTAAAATTTAATTTATAAATTAGGCACAATAAAAGATTAACACTAATAACTAAAAATAAAATAGAACAATTATAACAATATACTTTTCACAATTTTATGTATAGAAGATTCATTCTTACCATAGATCTTAGCAACCTCAGCATACAATTTTTTTATTTCCTATTAAGTTCAGAATTTTCACCTTTTCACTTAAAGGAAGCACTTTACAGCTTCTCTTTGACATATGCAAATTACCAGCATCACTACTCTTGCACTTTTGCACCATTATTAAGTAGAATAAGGGTTACTTGAACACAAGCATTGTGATACTATGACAGTGGTTTTAATAACTGAGAGGGCTACTAATTAACTAATGAGTGGATGGCATCTACAACGCAGATAAATTGGACAAAGGGAGGATTCACGTCCTAGATAGGGTGGGGTGGGGCAGGATGGCACCAGATTTCATTGTGCTACTCAGAATGGCTTGCAATTTAAAACTTATGGATTGTTTATTTCTAGAATTTTTCATTTAATATTTTTCCCACCATAGTTGAATGTGGGGTAACTGCAATGGTGAAAAGTGAAACAGTGAATGAAGGGGGAATACTCTATTTATGGACACTGAAATTTGGATTTCAAATAATTTTCATATCACAAAATATTTTTCTTTTGATTTTATTTCAATGACTTAAAAAATGTAAAAACTATTCCTAGCTTACAAGTCATTTAAAACCAGGCAGTGAGACAGATTTGGTCCATGGGTAGTTCATCAATTCTTGTACTAAATTAATAGGTTTCTGGATATTTAGCTGGCACTTGGATGCCCAAAATAATGACAATATTTTTTCAGGCTCTGGCCATGTGACCTTGTTATGGTTAGTGGAAGGTAGGTGGAAATGATATGTGCAAGTTCTGAGTCATACTCTTAAAGGGAAATGGTGAACTCTCCTCTTTTCTTTCCCTTTTCCTACTTCTTATTGGCTGGAATGAAGGTCATCTTAAACCATGTGGATGACAGAAATGGTTTTGGGATGGTGGAACAAATAGAAAGAGCCAGAATTCTTGGCTCTGGACTGTGTGCAGCCATACTGTTAGGAGAATGAGGGAAAAAACTACAGTCTTGTTTAAACCTCTATTTTTAGGTCTCTTTCACACATCACCAAATCTATATTCTAATAATTCAACTGGTTTGCTTTTGGCTAACATCGCTTCTTAGTGTAATGACAAGTTAATGAGTTGTACTTCAAGAAGCACTGTAGACAGTGGTTAACAGCTTTCTGTGGACTTAAAAAAAAATCATTCTTGGTTATTTGCCAAGTCAGGATAGTTTGGACCTAGAATAGCTTTAACATTTTTTTAAAACCAGAATTTCTACAAATTTGCAGGTATTTGCCTTGTCTTCTGAGTGTTGATTTCCTTGGATTTGGAAGTGAACAAATGTACTTTTTATCCCTTTTCTCCCTCCTCTATCACACTTACGGCCAAGGGAGGAACAATATTAATTTGGAGAAACATAAATAATCCAATTCTTATAATCTCCGAGGAAGAATTAATTCACATCATCCTTTGTGGAGCTTATATATATAAACGAATGGGTTTAAAAATCACCGCCCCCCCCAGAAGTATCTCATGGTCCTATGGCTATTCACATTCATATGATAACAGAAAGAAATCGTAGTCATAACAGACATATTTATCTTGTGAGTATTTTATGTTTTCCACAGTAGAACTCAGGGGTCCCAGGCTGTGAACCACAGTGAAAAAAGATCCCACAGTCTCAAAGTCTGAAAACCACTACGAGAATCATTAACCATCACTTGGCAGCACCAGAGTTTCAGGCATTGTCCAAACACAATTGTTTGAGTTTTTGTGCTGACACAAAGTATTTCCCATTCATCTCTCTCCCCCTTTCTCTCCCTCTTTTTCTGTCTGCCAAAAACTCAACTTGCTTTAAGTAGGCACAGTCTTCCAAGTCCTGGCTGTTAGTGTCCCCGAGAGGTTTCAGGGAGAAGCAGTCTTGGCTGAGAGTTAGAGCCAGAGGCCAGCCAGTGAAGGGAACAATGTCTGGGTTTTGAGAACAGCTGGAGCTTCAGAGGGAGAAAAGCAGCTTGGTGAATGAGGAAAGAATGTGCTTGTCACTTCAAGAGGCAGGAAACTTAGACTTCCCTCCTGCCTCTGCCAGCAAGTGTTTATTGGAAAGGGCAGAGTGGTGGTGATGGCAGGTGACTTTTGGTTTGGATTTTATGGAATTTTTCATGTTTATCTTACCTTTTCAAAGAGCAGATAAATGTACAAATCCCATGCTATAACTATTCTGAATTCTGCTCATGTTTTTATTGGATATGAGTGTTGTTCCTCAGAGCTATTTTTAAGAATGCAGCCCCTGGCCCATTTTGAAACTCTGTTTGCTTTCCTTGCATGTAACTTAATATTTGTTACAGGGATTTTGGAGAAAAGTAGTAGAGGGTATTAAATGGAAAGTGAAGGCCCTAGGGGGAAAGGATCCTATTCTGAAAGCATAAACTGAACTTACAGTTGGAGGGAATGGGATGGCCTATTTAGACAAAATAAGGAAATTTTAGCTGAAACCAAAGGTAAATCTATGAAAAGTTTGACAAAGTAGGAAAAAAAAGTTTTTAAGATGTCATACTTTTTAGTCATGTTTTGATATTTCTCTGATTTTCCTGGATTCTTATGGAAATGGATAGAACAACAGAGACTATTTTCCCATTCTGTATTCCATTTGTTAGACTTGGAAAGTGTGACCTGATTTTAAGTATCACTTATAAAATGAACAAAAAGACAGTCCAATATTGATATTCAATCTTTTTTTTTTTTTTTTTACCATTTTAAGATCTCTTTCCTTGCTTTCTCAACTCTCAACATGTTTTCCTACTTCAGGATTGGAGCAAATATTCTTGAGTTCCAGCTGTGTGACAGACCCAGGTACTAGGATCCTTTCCTTGTAAAAACCTGTGAGGTAAGGATTATTACACCCATTTCAAAGATGGGAGATTGATGCTTGGGGGGGTCCTCATAACTTGCCTAATATTATCTGATATTCTATTAAATAATAGTCAAAGTATCTGGATTTAAACATAATTTAGATTCCAAAGCATACCCTTTCCACTGCTCCATTTTGTCTACATAATAAAATATGGATTGATTATATTTGAATTGATCAATTATTAAAGATTGATTGACTAGAAGTAACCCATATATATTATTTAGTACTCCTCTTTTGTTAGTGTGTTGTGATTTTAGGTAATAAGACTTTGTTGCAAATATGCAAGGGACCCCAGAATCTTCATCTGCATAATCATGTTGGGCCCCCAAATTTCCAAGACTGAAATTAATATTTCTGGAGAAAAAATAATCTAGTGTGGTCTATTGGTTGCTATGCGCAATGTTGTCTCTGGCCTGGGACGTTGCACACAAGCCACCTCAGACATGATGGGCTCCTTCAGGTCCAAACTGTTTTGTAACTTGCCTTTAATTTGTGCACTCATCTCTGAGGCCAGAGTAGCAGGTTTCACTCAGCATATATGGTGTGAACCATAGCAACTTTTTGCACCAATTGTCTCTTGGGGATGCTGCTCTTAGAAGGAAATTGTGAGCAAAGCAGAAACTTAAAATTTCATAGTCTTCTTCCCAGAATAAGTACGAAGAGATCAACAACATGTAAGTAAGTCAATGAACTTATTTGGGGAATATCCTAGGAGCACAATCTATTGCAATCTTCTTTATTCACCAGCGTTGAGAGTATTGATAGACATTTTTGAATGCTAATCATGGTGAAAATATTAAGAATAAATTTTAGAATTTGGCAAAATTCTCAGCTCTCAGAGATCATCATTTTCCTCAGCTATATTTACTAATTCAGTAAAGCCAACACAAATACTGCTTAAGGAGTGTCTTAACCACTATGGAAATGTAAAAGAATTTCTTATAATCAAGAATATTTAATTAATCAGGACTCCTATTTCCCCAAGCATTCTGGATAATCAGTATTTTCCTCTGTGAGTTTCAGATGAAGGGTCATTTGTACCATAACATATCTGGGTTGTCCAATACACTTTCTTCTGAATCTTTTAACATTATGTGAAGTATACATGAGAAATGTGCATTCTAATAGTCACAGCAACGATGGTAATGAATTCCAAGTGGGGACTGCATGCTGTAATCCTCATGAATTGAGGGATAATATTTTTATGTTATTGTTTTCTACAATAAGACCTAAAACCAGCTGCACATGTCTGACAATTTAAAAGTTTCAATGAACTAATGCTTGACAATTATACTGACCTATTTCTCTTAAGGACTGAATGAATGTAAGCTTTATTTTACAACCACTCTTAAAAATAGCATACATGTTGTAAAACCAATGCTATAGGCATAATAGAACTTTGCTGTTAAGTCAATTTTGATAAAACATGTAAGAAATTTTGTCTCTTCACCAGAACTCTACCTATAGGGCGAAGTGGATTAGAACAGTTGTCCAGGGTGATACAACTTTACAGACCCCACACTGCTGTTGCCTTTATTGTCAAAATTGAATATGTCTTAAGAATAATGTGTCTAAAGTTGAAAAACCTATTTAAAGATGTTATATTCAGACATATTAGTGATTCACTAAATAAATTATTGAATAAAATAATGTTTATTAAGAGGTAATTTCTAATAGATTTCCTAGTTTGTGTGTGTCATTCCCAATATTTTAAAGGTTCATGTATTTAATATTAAAGAATAACTAGATAGAAACATTGTCTGAGTATATCAACTGGTCAATATGCCAAGTCTGGGCTTTGTTAGGACTCTGGGCTACCACAGAAAATGGTCTGGCTCTCACTTTTTTGACTAGAAACCCAGTTTTGTTAGTGTTTTAATTGTCTGGCATCAGGCAGACTAAATCTTAGCAAACTCACCAAAGCTTTAGGTATAGCAATTTAGAAGAGATTAAACATACATGCTGCTGGAGACAGTATGCTTGATGAGACCCTGGCTTTGAATTTTGCTAGATTTTAATCTTGGTCAAGTTATCTGACCTCTGTGAGTCTCAGCGTCATCATCTGAAAACTTAGGATAGTAATAGTACCTCATAGGTTAGTTGCTATGAAGCTTGAATGAAATGATTCTTGTCAAGCCCTTAGCCCAATTCTTGGCAATGCTAACAGCTCAGTAAATGTTAGATGTTGTGGTGGTGGTTGGTGATAATGTTACTGTTGTGGTTCTTCTTCTTACTGTCATTATTATTTTTATTATATAAACCTAATAATATATAAATTTGTAATGGAACATAGCATAGTGCCTGGAATGCTTGTGTAACCTCTCAATAGCATTTTGTGTGTGTGTGTGTGTGTGTGGAGACAGAGTCCTCGCTCTGTCGCCCTGGGTAGAGTGCAGTGGCATCGTTGCCACAACCTCCAACTCCTGGGCTCAGGCGATCCTCTTGCCTCAGCCTCCTGAATAGCTGGGACTACAGGCGCGCGCCACAACACCTGGCTGATTTTCTTGCTCTTGCTCAAGCTGGTCTCGAACCCCTGAGCTCGAGCAATCCACCCGCCTCGGCCTCCCAGAGCATTTCATTTTTTAAAGATAATTTGGATATAGAACCAGTAATTAGAAAGCTGTCTGATTAATGAGGACAAAAGATTAGTTTACAAACAAACTAAAGCATTTTTTTTTTGCTTTTATCTGTAATAAAGTCATCTTAGTATGATAATCTCTGGTCATCTTTATTGATGGAATACTGATTGGCCAGTATACTTATCTTTCATTAATTCCTTTTTTGAGGTGAAATTCACATAACATAAAGTTAACCATTTTAAAGTATACAATTCATTAACATTTACTGCATTCACAATGTTATGGAACTACTTCCTCTATCTAGTTACAAAACCTTTTCATCACCTCAGATGAAACTGCATATCCATTAAGCAGTCCCATTCCATTTCCTGCTCCCACCAGCCTCTGGCAGATTCCAATCCGCTTTCTGTCTTTATGGATTTGCCTTTTCTGGATATTTTGTGTAGATGACTCATACAATATGTGACCTTTTATGTCTGGCTTCTTTCACATAGCATAATATTTTCAGGGTTCATCCACATTATAGTATGTATCAGTACTTCATTCCTTTTTATGACTGAGTAATATTCCATTGTATGTATATACCATATTTTTAACACATTGACTGCCACACTAGAAAAAAATTTTTTTCCTTGGTGCCACAGTGTTTTATTATGAAAATAGAATAAAAACTTTGAAAACAAAATGATCCTTTCTAATTTAATGAAAAATTTGTTATTTTTTGTTGTTTTCTATATGTGAGTTATATGCAACTTGAAAAATAGTTCTTGCAGCTCCCAACATGAAGAGACGTTTGAGTTACATATGCTTCATGAGGCTCTGGGCTCAAAACTAGAGTGAGTTAAATACAATTCACATGGCAGTTAATGTGTTAAAATCCATTCATCTGTTAATGGTCTTTGATTAATTTTTAAAAATAGAAATTTACTTAATAAATACAGTCTATAGACAAATACTTTTAACATGAGATTCATAAGGGAAAATGTTAGGACCATTAGATCCAAACTCTACATTTATCTAGCTATGACTGGATCTCCAATGACTAGCACAGAATGTATCACATGGTAGGTACTCAATAGATATTTATTGTGCATGAATGAATAAATAAATCACTGTAATATGATATTAAAAACTTACTTAGAATCAATGCTCCTCATTGCACAAACCCAACTGCAGGGCAGAGGGCAAGGGAGCCCATTGATAGAGTCTACACAGGTCAGCCTATAAGGGCACAGAGCAGGATGGAAAAGGTGGATCTAGGGGGATGAACTGAGAAAGCCAACACAGGCACCAAGAGTCACTCAGGGCATAAAGGGACAAGTAGCTATATCTCTTATCTTATTCAGGACCACATAAGAATGAGTGTTAAATACCAAAGACATATGCCCCATACTTGTACTCTCACTTGATAAACCTCTTATATTCTGGTTATAATTCAGGGAGTTAAAAAATAGCATATCAAAAATAATGATTTTAATTAGTATACAGTTACATTTTTGGAAACTGCTGATGTTTAAGACCTGCAGAGTGACAGTAATGCTAAAGTTTAAGAGAAATTGAAACTTGCTATATGATGTATGTCATATGCCCTAGATCTAATGGCCAAGAAGCAAAACAAAATTAATAGAAACTTTTCCAGCTTAAAGAATCTGGGAAAAGATCCTGTGCTGAAAGAACTCACTATACATTTGTAAACATAAATCAACTTTAACACATCATTTTCCTTGGACATGGTGGTTGAAGAATGAAATTTCTTAGCCTGTTTTATGAGCATAATCAGAATACTTTCATCACCCAAAGCACCATTTTGTTATTTTGGGGATTATAATGACTTTACTCTGTTTCAGAATTGCCTCATGTCATACATACTACAATTTTTTAAGCTGGGAATAAATTTCATGATACTGTTATTTGGCTAGCGTAATTCAAGATTTAAAAATAAGTGCTTATGCTTATGGATAACTTTTCAACAATAGTTTTGTGATTTATGGATTTGCCAGAAACTAGAAGCAGCTTTTACACATAGCACTTTGACATATTTTATTGAGGAAAATAAAAATATAAGAGGTTGGGAAAGAGAAACATACATGAATAAAGACAGGAAAACAAGAAAGATATATGAGGAATTGCTAAAGAAATGAATATAATTTATCTTAAAGAAGAGGGTATTTGAAGAAGAATTATATGGACAATGCTGACCAAGTGGGTCTTTTTCTTTAGTAAGGACACACAATAATGAACTTAATGGATATAAGTTAAGGACATGTATATTGGATTCAAAGATACTTGGGTTAGAGTACTAGCTCCAAACACTTACTAGCAATACATAGATAATGTTGGGCAGATTCCTTAACTCATCTGACCTCCAGCTTTCCCATATGAAAAATACAGAGAATGGCAGTAATTATCTCATGAGGTGGTAATTAAATGAGCTCCGCTTTGCACTCTGATGTATGATAAATGTCCACTAAATGTAAACTATTTTCATTGCTCAAAGTCAAGGACATTTAAATATTGAAGTGGATCATGTCGACAGAAAAGAAGCCAAACCCTGTAAAATAATTTTAAAGGGGTTTATTCTGAGCCAAATTTGAGGACCATGACCTGGAGCCACACCCAAGAAGCCTTGAGCAAGTGGATTGGCTGTGGTTGGGTTACAGTTTGGTTTTATACATTTTAGGGAGATAGGGGTTACAGGTAAGGTCATAAATCAATACATGGAAAGCATACATTGGTTTGGCCCAAAAAGGCTGGCCATCTTGAAGCAGGGGTGGGGGTGGGGGGATGTCTTACAGGTTATAGGTGGGTTTAAAGACTCCTTGACTTGTAATTTGTTCTAAAGGCTTGGAATGTTTTAGATAAGAGACGAGTCACTGGACATATTTGTTGTGTAAATTTGGGGACCTGCAGGTTTGTCTTGCATAGCCTTAGGCCTGTCAATGAGTTACAAAGGATATCTCCAAGAAGGGAGGGGGGCATGGTGAGGCGTGTCTGACCTCCTCCTCGTGGCAGACAATTTAGTTTTAGGATATCCTCTTGGCCAGGAAGGGGTCCATTCAGTCAGCCGGTGGGAGGGAAGACTTTTGTTTAATTTTAGTTCACAATCATCAAAGTTTCAGATTCTTCTTTTGAGAACACTGAGACTGTGGCAAGGTCACCTCTGTCTGTAAGCAATATTTTTCTTTAGGTGACCCATTTATATATTTTTCTAGCCCACAATCCTAGAAGCCAACTATAAATAAGGAGCAGCTATTATAAAAATCCTTTTTACTCTGTCAGTGTTGGCTTGCTATCTCTGGGAAGGGAATTTTTGTTCTTTAATTCCATGTTTGTCACTCTGCAGAGAGCTGAAATCAGAGCCTCGCTGCTGATGGGCTTTGCCAAGGCTTCCAGTGCAGAGCCAATGCCTGAGCTTTATGTTGCCACTGTCACCCACTCTTACCCCTTGAATTCAAGCCTGGAGACAGGCCAAATCTGCATCTCTTTGATATTTTCTCCAAAACCAACGGTGGTTACTGTGCTTGGGCACATGGCAGGGGGAAGGGCCAGGAAACTGAACCTCTCCTGGAGCAGCTATCACCAATTGCTGTCTGGATAAATTCTTTAGCTCCTTTACTCCTTGGGTGAGGAAATCCTCTTTTACACTGTTTTCCCACAGGCATCAGTCACCCACAGGACAACTCACCCTTTATCGGCTGTCTGCCCTTCCTTGTTTCACTTCCCCCACCCTGACTCCAGTGTTTTTAGGATCACCTCTCAAATAAATTGCTTGCATTAAAAATCCTTGTTTCAGAATCTGCTTTTGGGGGAGCCAAACTGAGGCAGGCTGTCAGTGGCTATCTTCCATGGTTTAAGAGCAATAAAGACTGCAATGGAAATTACAGGAGATTTGATATGAATGGGAAAGGGTTGAATTTATGGGGGAATTGCAAAGTTGAATGTCCATTTTAATTACAAACATCCTATTGAATGCTAAATGCCAGACACTAGGCTAAACCCTAGGGTCATAAGTGACAGATCCTGCGTTGGAAAGACTCAGCTTCTTCTGGGAAAGACAAACACCAATTCATGATCAAACTCCAAGGTGATCTGTGATTTACGAAAGCTGAGTGCAAAGTTCTGTGGGAGTACACACAGGAGAGGAGCTGAGAAGGCTGATAGAGGTATACTTCAAATTCACAAAGTAAGTGATATTTGATTTATACCAATGGATGAGCAGGACTTTGGTGGGAAAAGGTGAGGAGAGTATTCTAGGCAGGAAAAACAACTTGCACAGAGGCTTGAAGATGCTTGGAGTGTTTGGGTGGACAGCTGGAGGAAAGTTCACTGTGGAGTGGACAAGTGGCAGAAGATAAGGCTGAGAGAGAGGGAAGGGGCTGATTGTGAAAAGTCTTGCATCCTTAATTGTAGAACAGGTGAGAGGAGAGAAAAGGGCTTCATGCATCAGAAAAAGGAAGTGTAATGCCTCTTCCCAACACTTTCTTTTCTATGAGCCTCCAGGGGAAGGAGAAAAGGAAGAAGAAAAGAGACTTGTAAGTGAGGCTGCATATTTTCAGTTACCATTCATGAGTCGTTATCATGTGACAGACACTATGCTAGGCTCTTCACAAACATCATCCCGTTTAATCCTCACATTAAGCCTGTGAGGTAGGACTATCATTAGGCACTTTTGCTGATGAGAATTAAGGCTTCAAAGAGGTCTGCAAATTTTAAGGTTTGGAGCTCATGTTTGCCTGATTCCAAAGACCTTAACCACTGTCTTATACTTATCTTTTGGAAGAAGCAAATATGGAGTGGACAGAAGCTGCTGTGGTCATATTGCCTGGGTTAGGGGTGGCAATATGTGGAGGCCAGAGGAGAAGGAGGCCTGCTTGCTGAGTTCTGCTTATCCAGGAACAACTGAATTCAGAAGAAACCAGAAGGCACAGTCATCATGTTAAAGTCATTTGTTTTTGTTATTTACTTTGGTGACATTTACAGAAAATATTTTAGATTTGGGGAGTTTTTTGTTTTGTTTTTGTTTTTTCTATCAAATTCATCCTTAGCAACTACTAAAAGCATACAACAGAGGAAGAGAGAATAAAAAGTTGCTTAAGCCACAACAGTGGCAATGCCAGTGCTATAGAGTGAGAGGTTTTTAGCCTGTATTTAATCAGTTACTCTTGGAGCCCTCACGTAACACCACTATAATTCTATGGCACCTCAAAGTTCATCTTTTCTAAAAGCCTTAAACAAATAAAATACTATAATAGCTGTCCTGCTTTACCCCCAGTATTTTTGAACTATTTCATTTTTCTGAAGCTTAATATTTGTCCTCAGAACTTAATTACTTGAACAGATAGGTTTGTCATTAAATTATCTATTAACACTGGAAGAGAAAGTTGGGCCTAATTGGTATGACTTTTAAATTTTTTGCTCTAAACACCATTCTTAAATCTAGATAAGTGAGAGGTAAAATTGATCTTTATCCTTTGATAAGTAAACAACGAAACCCCAGACATATATATGCTTTGAAAATTGTAAGCAGCTTGCATACTCTATTCCCACAATACAGTAGAGCAGGAAGGGAGTAGAGACCATCTTGAAAAGGAGATGGTCCCTTTTAAACACGTGACCAAGGAATTAACGGAAAAGTTCTGTAAATTACAGAATGATCAATGATTAATATTTTTCTTCTAGATTACTAATCCTCTTTGTAACAGAAATCTAAAATAGTGCAAACTCATTTTAAATTGTCAAATAAAACATTATTTGAAATATTCCATTTTTGTAATAGATTTTAAAATACCAACATCTTTGGCTGTCCTAAAATTCCCGTACCAGAATTATAAAATCAGAGAATATGGAGCCTGGATGTTTTGAACAGAGGTTGTTTCAGGTGCCAATCCTGTAATAAGCATTTAAGTCATTTGCCCATCAGCTACCTGAACCCCGTCTCCCTTATAAAACTGGAGCAATGTTCGCTCTATATCACAGACTTTGAATGGTCTGTGAGAAACAACCCGAAAATGTTAACTTGTTGCTCCTGCTGATAGTTGATGGTAATTCCTCTTTAGGCTGAAGGGGGAAAAAATCTGATGCATTCATCTAAGAACTTTATTTGCTACGGGAATTCGCTTTGACTAATGCAACTTTTAAGACCTGTTGGTTCACTCAAAGGTCAAGGAACATTTATGTAAGGGATCTTCAATAACATTCTTTCAGCTTGGCAAGCAGAGAATGCCCTGATGCCAGTTTTTTCCTCTTTTGAGTATTAAATTTGTGTATGGCTTCATTTGACTTCCCACCAAATAGTGAAATTGTTTTCAAAATATGCAGATAACATCATATGAACTTAAAGACATCTATTTTACTTTTATTTCCTTTTCAGTGATTTTCTTTCTTGGTTTATCAAAAGGACTGTGATCATGACCAAAGCCTGCACTATGAATTTTTTTTTTACTGGACGAGTCAGTTTGCATTAGCGGTGCTCCCTAAGGGGATGGTTGTCTGCATTTCCCAAAGTATGTTCTGCAAACCTTTAATTCTGAACACTGGTTATTAGGATGGTAATAGGTGTCATTCAATGAAAGTGTTCTGTGGTTATATAATTTTAGGTGATTCTAGGAATGTGGTGATCAGAACACAGCTCCCTTTCTTCTACTCCAATTTTAAGAGACTTGACTCTCTTGAGCCAGGATTCTGTTGAGCCTGGGGGTCCTGGGCTATGGGTGATGGTTTAGGCACTGTGAGATCCTTTTGGTGAGAACTGGTACAGGGTTTCCTTGGATTACAGAGTGAAAACCAAGGGCAGTTAAACCTGGGAAAATCTTGAGGAAATATCTACCTCAATTCCAGGTAAGTGAGCTAGGTCTCACCTCCCTAAGTGTCCAGGGACCAAGAGACACCAGAAAGGCTAATTTGCTTCTGCCCAGCCATTCAGGGTAGGAGGTTGCAGGGAAATTCTGCAGTGCCTGGTCCTCTGCATTTTCACCACAGGCCCCATGTGCTGAAAACCTTTTGCCTCTCACTGTCCTTTATGCTATCTCAACAATAAAAACTAAGTCCTAAATAAGCTATAAAGATAGATAACAGCCCACCCAAGAGTGTCTAGCCACCCCCCAAAAAAAGAAACAAGTTGAGCCATCAGAACATGTGCCATGCAAATACAGAAACAGAAGTACTGGGGAGGAGACAGATGAACACTTGAATTAAATGAACGAAAGTACTTAAGGACATCCAAGTGCTGCACAGAAAAGATTTCCTGTAGCTTAAAAACGTGATCTGAAAACTAACATATTCAGTACATGAAGTAATGATCCCTTTTGAGACACAAGTTAGAGGTCCGGAAGACCAAGTATAAGAAATAATGTCAAACATAGGCAAAAATTAGATGAAAATTTTAAGAGCAAAAATAAAAGACTGAAGGTTAAATCAAGGACACTGAATATCTGGGCAGTAGGTGTTTGGAGGGGGAAAAGAGAGCAGACACAAGAGAAGCAATAGCTAAATCCTAGGGAGATATTTTTCAGCCTGAACCTAGTCATGAGTCTGCATATATAAAGCACTCATAGGGTCCAGGCTGGACTGATGAGAAAAGACAACCATTCAGTTATTTGCTGGTAAGATTCTTAAAAGTAATACATAAAGGAAAACTTTTTACAACCTTCCAGAAAGAAGGATTACATTATCTAGAGAGAAAAAAAGAATCATAATGCCACTGGAGTATCACCTGTAAACACAGGAATCTAAAAGACAATAGAATGACACCAGAGAAAAAGGACAGAAACTCAAGAAATCCATATCCAGCCAAGATATTAGTCATCTGAACAAAGACATTCAAGGGTAGGTAACTACTCAAAGTGTAAGTCATACAAGTAACCTCTCTCAGAAAAATATTTGAGGTAGTCTAGATAAAATGTAACTGAATCAAAACTAAGAACTCAAGCCAGAGAAACGATAAAGTGAACATGAAACAATGATGAACAATGAGCCTTGCCATATGAACATATTCTTTCATTTGTTCAACAAATATTTATTGAATGCCTAATATGTGACAAACATAGTTGTTTGCAATGAGGACACTGCAGTGAATAAGACAGACAAGAATTAAATCTTAATGGATGAATATAAAATGTCTGGAACTCAATGACATAATGTAAGGATTGCTGAGACACAGGGGACACGCTATAATGAATATTTAAATAAATACTGAAATATGCCGACAGAGCCTAGTGGGGAGAAACGAATTCATGTGAAAGCCTCTTGAAGTGGTAGAGGGAAATGATAGGCATTGGGGTTTGGGGAGGTGGAATTGAAAGTATTCTAAAGGACTTTTTGTGTGGAGATTGGCAAAGTAGATGTTTTAAATGCAGATATCAGCTATGGTAGGCAGAAATCTTAAGATACCCCCCCCAACATTTCCTGCCCTGATCTCCAGGGCAAGAAACTGTGAATGTGACAAGATATCATGCCCATGATTATGTTACCTTAAATGGCAAAGGCGGTTTTGATGTAATTAGGTTTCTGATCAGTAGGCTGAATTAATCAAAAGAGAGATTATCAAGGTAGGCCTAATCTAAATGCCTGAGCACATTAAAAGCAGACAGCTTTCTCTGGCTGGTGACAGATAAGAAAGTCAGATAGGTTCAAAGCACAAGAAGGATTTGATATATCACATCAGTGATATGATGTGTGATATCAGTGATGATGGAAGGGGCCACGTGCAAGAACTGGAGAATGGGCACTGGTTGCTGAGAGCAACCTCTGGCCAATAGCCAGCAAAGAAATGAAGACCTCAGTCCTACAAATGCAGGGAACTAGATTCAGCCAACAATCTGAATAAGGCTGGATGTGAATTTTCCCAGACCCTCCAGATAAGAGCCCAGCATACCCAACACCTTGATTTTGAGCTATGAGACTCTAAGCAGAGTTCCAGCTGAGCCTGCCCAGACCTCTGACATATAGAGCTGTGAGCTAATGAATGAGCATTGCTTTACATTGCTGAATTTGTGGTATTTTGTTATGCATCAATAGAAAACTAATACATCAGCTTGTGAAAGTATTAACTGAGACTTGAGCTTTACATTTTTGATGCTTTTGACTAATAACAATTTTATAATTTAAATTTAATGTCAATTAAAAGTTATTTTATAATAAACTGATAACAAAGATCTAAGCTGAAATAAACAAGGAAAATAATGTACTTGGAGGCCCTTGGTAGACCGTAGTGTGTTATAATTCAAGTATATACTTTGCACATTAGGAGTGCATATAGATCGTTACTCTTTAATTTGTTGACTCTTCTTCCTCATTATGACCCTTATTAATATTAAGTGTGTTAACTTAAATTGAAAGTGGCCTTGAACTAAGTTAACATAAAGCATTTTCACTGCAAACCTGTAATTAACATAGAAAAATGTTATATACCTGTTAGAGGTTTGCCTGATTACGTTTTCTCGTGCTTTATTACTGTAACCTTTTAGATTTAAATATTTATATTTTATTATTTAAATTTTCATCATGTTAGTCTCTTACCATCTTCAGCTCTGTCCTCACTCTTACAGCTTATATCCTTTTCAACTTTCACATACGCAAATACACCATCTTATTATTCCCATCTTTGGAATAGGAAAGATAGCATTTCTTAAATGATTTAGATACAACTTTTAGATTTACCTAATCTCATGGCTTCTTAATTAAAAGACATTGTAAAATTTACAGAGCTTGAGGGACATTGTGAAATAGCAAAAAGAATATTGTGCTATATTAAAAGCTGGAGGACTGAGCCTAGTCTTCAATTTCCATTAGCTAGTGTTAGAACTTCGGGCAAGTCTTTTCCCTTCCCTTTCACGATCTATCTTTTAACATTTGCAATTCAAGAGAGTGTTTTCATGCTGTAGAACCATAGATCCTCCTTGGTGGTTCCCAGATTTGCTCCAGTGATAAGAAGTCAGGAGTTAAGGCAGTAGTTTTTGGATTCCTACTTCTGTTTCAATTAGTGTAGTTCTTCTTTTATCTGTTTCATACAGTGGGCTTCTGTATCATTTTTCATTTTAAAAAAATAGCTGCATAGTTTTTACACCAGAGAAATTAGATGATCTCTAAGATTTATCCTGGTTCAAATATAGGTTCCCTTTTCTACCTGTATTCTCCTTTCTGAATTCAGTAACAAGGGATAGATTCAGATAGATTCAGATAACCAGGGATATATATGTATTAGCCTGAGTTCTTCAGAGAAATAGAACCAATAGGATGTATTTATTTCAAAGAATTGGTTCAAGCAATTGTGGAGGCACGAAAGAGTTGCAGTTCAAATCCAAATTCAGCGTGCTGGCAGAATTCTTTTTTGCTTAGGGGAGGTGAGTCTTTGTTCTATTAAGGCCTTCAACTAATTGGATGAGGTCCACCCCACCCACACTTTAGGGTGTAATCTGCTTTACTTAAAATCTTCTAATTTCAATGTTAATCCCATCCAAAAAATACCTTCACAGAAACATCCAGAATAATGTTTGACCAAATATCTGGGCACCATGGCCTAGCCAGGTTGATACATAAAATTGGCCATCACACACTATAAAGAAAAAAAATAGGACATTGTGGGTACGTAGTTACTCATTTGCCAGTAGACAATGCATATGTACTATAAAATAAAATGTTGAGTGGATTTTATTTTACAGAAGATAACAGAATTAGAAAATCAAAGTTTCATTTGGATGAGCAGTAAAGAGTGCTAATTTTGGAAGTTAAAATGGCTTCTGATTTTTAAGTTAAATTGCTTGAAAAAAAATTTCTCTCCTTTGAATAAATGTTGGGCATAGTGTTATAGAGAAACATCCCCTATGAATGATACCTTCCACTAAGGAATTATCTTCACTGTCCTTAGAGATCCGTGGATTAACCGATGTCGCGACCGTCATTTAATCTGTTTCTTTCTACCTCTCTGCCTCCCCTATCTGCTTACCGGTTCCCTTTGTTATTCTTCTCATCTTTGTTCACTTGTTGCTATTGTCTTCAGCAACTTTGCAGTATATCATGGCATTTCTGTAGGCAATAAATTAACATACTCTTAGTAGATTGTTCAATATGAGGATCATATGTATCTTTGTACATTTGTTCATATGGTAATTGTCTTTGATGCAAAAGGAAGGGGCAAAGTAAGATAATTTTACAAGACAATGGAGAAATGAAGCAGATATTCAATTTTACTGATAAGTATAATTAATACTAAAGATTCCCTTTTCTCTGAGGTCCAAATGAAATTTACATAATTTAGTAATGTATGTCACAGAATAAAAATAGTCTGTGTAATGCTGTAGTTTCATTGAAATAGGTTCCCCCCCCAGAATGACATCTTATTGCTTATTTAATTATTCTATTTTCTGTACCTTAAAAATTCTAGAGATATGTAGATGTTAATATGCCTTTACAAAAAGTTTTCATTATGAAATGACACACATGACATATTTGCTTAAAATGACACCATACTGCCAACTTCCCTGAGCAGCAACAACAGTTTCTTAAATCCTCTTAACAGCTCATTTGTATTCTTCCAACATGACACCTTGCCTAAGAATTGCTTCCGTGTGTTAGGCCAAGGTTATAGCTGATTTATCTACTTTGTAGCCTCAGAAAGAGACTGATACTTTATCTCCTGGAAAAGAGATGATGAATGAAACTTTCAATAATATTTTTTAAGACTGAAAAAATCTGATACAAAATTCTGGACTAGAGAGTAAAATTTTTTAATGCTAGGAAAAAATAGTTGGTCAGGGTGAGCAGTGAAGACAATAATCTGATGAGCAATAGTTCATCTTTCAGGAAGTGACCAAGGGCCAACTCAAAACATCACCAGCTTTTGAGAAAGACACCATAGCCTGTTACCTAACATGACTTAGGTCACTTTAGAAATGAGAATGATAGTTGTCTTCGAGATGGGTGAAAAAAAATTCACTCATTTCCA
Organism: Daubentonia madagascariensis; assembly: GCA_023783475.1. Lineage (NCBI taxonomy): Eukaryota > Metazoa > Chordata > Mammalia > Primates > Daubentoniidae > Daubentonia > Daubentonia madagascariensis. The sequence continues at coordinate 3,063,083 of JAKFHU010001268.1, read as the reverse complement.
GAAGTTAAAGAAGAAAGGAGCAGATTTTAAAAACTTCAATACATTAGTCCCTCTTATCTACAGGGGATACCTTCCAAGACCCCCAGTAGATGCCTGAAACCCGGGATAGTACTGAACCCTATACATACTATGTTTCTTTCCTATATATACTATGTTTCTTTCCTATACATACATACCTATGAAAAAGTTTAATTTATAAAATTAGGCACAGTAAGAGATTAACAACAATAACTAACAATAAAATACAATTATAACAATATGCCAGCATCACTACTCTTGCACTCTGAGGCCATTATGAAGTAAAATAAGGTGACTTGAACATAAACACTGTAATACCTCGAAAGTAGTGCTGATAACCAAGACAGCTACTGTGACTAACCAGTGGGTAGAGTACATAGCACAGATATTCTGGACAAGGGGTTGATTCCTGCCTGGGTGAGTCAGAGCGGGACCACGTGCGATTTCATCACAATGCTCAGAATAGTGCACAATTTGAAACTTATAAATTGTTTTTTGTAGGAATTTTCCATTTAATATTTTCAGACCACAGGTGACCACAGGTAAGTGAAACCACAGAGAGCGAAACCTCAGTAAGCAAAACTACGGATAAGGGAGGACTATTGTACAATGTTCTGTAATTAACATTTCTCTCTCTCTGTAGGACAATTTCCTCCCTCCTGCTTCTCCCAGCTTCCTTAAGACAAAGATTGTGTCTTATTTATTTTTGTGTCTCTGGAACTTCACACTGGTTTTGAAATAAGATTGAATACTCAAGAAATACTTGTTAAAATGAGCTAACTAAATTGATTTCTCACTATTTTTGTGCTATAATTTCTAGTTTTTGCTTAAGCTACTGTTATTGTGGAATTTTAGGATTACTATGATTGATATCCTTTTAAGGCCCAGAAAAAAGCAACTAAGTAGCTATGACATAAATAGCAACATCATTTGTTTTTATGAATCAACATACAAAAGAACACTTAGAGGCAAATTTCAGGATTGAATATAGAACTTCTAACTCTGTATTACGTTTCAGGCCACAGAAACCCTGACATCCTTTCAGTGTTTACCCAAAGAAGATAAATGTTAATTTACAGTGAGTTCAACCCAATTTAAATTCCCCAGAATTTCTTTCCTAAGGGTTAGGACTAGAGATTAGAAGTTGCAAACTGATGATCTACATTCAAATATGGCCCAGATAGTTGGGTTTATTTGGTATCTTTTAAATTAATGTTTGTATCTGGGGGTCCCTAAAACCACCCATATGTTCAATGATTAGCTAGGAGGACTCACAGAACAGAGAAAAGCTGTTATATTCATGGTTACAGTTTATTATAGCAAAAGGATACAGATTAGAATCAGCAATGGAAAAAGGTGCATAGAGCAAAGTTCAGAGGACACCAAGCACAAGCTTCCAGCTGTTCTCTCCCAGCAACAATGTATGACAACATGCAAGGAGTATTTCTAACCAGGGAAGCTTACCTGAGTATTGGTGTCCAGTGTCTTTATTGGTTGGTCACATAGCTATGGATGATTGCCTGCATGGCTGACATTTGTCTTTAGCTCCTCCAGAGATCAAGCTGAGACCACATGATCTAAAGTCCCAACCATAAATCACATTGTTAGAATAGACTATCTGGTATGGTCCAAGATCCTTATGTAAGTAAAACATCCTTATCAGATAAAATATTCCAAGGTTTTAGAGATTACCTTCCAGGCAAGGGCCAAACCTTTCTTTGGAATGAGTAGGGTGTGGATAACTCAGACTTGTTGAGTTAATCCTTTACGGCAGCAGTACTACTAGTAAATCCATAAAGTTTAGGAAATTTCATATTAAATATGTATTTTGGGATTCTCTTGAAAAAGTTGAAGATCTGGACCCATGCTTCAACTTTACCACCATTGACAGGAACTGAGCAGCAACTAAGAGATTTGTTGAAAATTCAGGCTCAAATAAAAAAACATCATTTTTTTTTTTTGTCTGCTAAATTTGTCATGTGTTTCCTCAAGTTGTTTTTCTATGCTACTTTGTTCACCATTCCTTTGCCTGATCCATAGGATAAATTATTATTCTGAGAATATTGTCATCCAAGGGAGCCGGAAGAACCAGAATATTCCTCTGGAGCAGTAGTTTTCAAAATTCCTTAGTCCAGGAACTACTGCAACAGTTAACTGTAGACCATCTATTTTTTCCAAGCTCACTCATCCCTTACTCCTTCTAAACTGCCCTCACCAGAATTAAAGGAATAAATATTATTTCTTCTTTTAATAAGATACTGTTCAATATCACATAGAAATTTTAGCTTGGAAACCAGGACACAAACTTTTAGATTATATACAACTAGTCTTAGATCACCTGTAGCACTTTTTGTTAGGACCTGTTCTAAGTTACTCCCCTACAATCTGACTACTAGGTTATAATGAAAGTGGGTCTCAGACCCAAAATGCCATGCATTCAGGTATTTTGTAAATAAACATTCTTTAGCAAATAGGTACACAACTGTTTATATACTTTGTTAGGTAAGCTTGATGAACTCCCAGCTCTCTGTCCTTTTAGATGCTTTGGCTACCTCATTACAAGGATGATTTGGTTGCAGCACACATAATGTCAATACAGAGGTAGGAATAAGGCAACTAAAATTCCTCCTAATCCAAGAGCCCAAGGCAGGACCTTTAAGGATCAAGCCTGAGCATTACCTATAAGGGTGTAGGACAGAAGCTTCCAAGATTCTTAGTCTTTGTTCGAGTGTGTTTGGAAAGGATCATGAAAATATTTTAGCAAATTTGCATGTCTTGCATACCTTGAGGCTATTTCCAACATTCATCTCACTAAATATTAGTAACAAACCAGTAATTTCACTAATAAAAACCAGTTCTAATACTTACTATGCTAGTTAGCAAAGTCTCAGCTGTTGACTGAGATACGGCTAACCAAAATGCCTGCAGTGGTCCCCTTGGAGTATGGTCTTTCTCAAATAACACCTGCTAACTATCCTTGGAGTCTCAATTTTAATTTCTTTTTTTTTATGAAACAGGGTCTTGCTCTTGCGCAGGCTAGTCTCGAACTCCTGAACTCAAGCAATCCTCCTGCCTCGGCCTCCCAGAGTGCTAGGATTACAGGCGTGAGCCACTGTGCCCGGTCCCTTGGAGTCTCAATTTTATAGAGTAATTGCTTACCTTAGAGTTGAAGCTTAAACTAACTGGCACATTCATAATACCACACTGTCTCTGATGAATTATTTTAAAGTAAATTGCAATAATAATACCTTTAATATAATATAATAATACCTTTAATATAATATCATAATACCTTTCTAGATTTCAACTAATAATGATTTCTAGATCACCTCTTGAGAGAGAGAGTAGGTATCATATGCCTCAGCCCCAGTCCCAAGCAAGAGTTGCACTTAAAATATCCTCATGTACATGGGCTGTCTGGAAAGTATCCAGCCATTGTTAATATAACAAGGATGGTTACATGGCTGGATACTTTCCAGACAGCCCTTGTATATGTTATCTGTTATATTCTTAATCTTGTAGTTGTTGCGGAGGAAGGAGAAACTTTATCAGTGAGTTGATGGTTTTTATATTTTAACTCTTTTGCTAATACTCATTTTAAGAAAAAAAATACCCATTTTCCTAACTTAAAAAGTAATGATTACTAGAGGAATAAACTTACATAGAACATATGGTCATAATGCAGTAAATCACAATAAAAACTAGCACCCAGATTATAGGGTATAAAATACAGGGTATAGAAAATAGTGGTAAAATACTGTTGGCTTTCAATAGTTTATCTGGCTTTGAGATTTGTTCTTTATAACAATGGGCAAAAACAATTATAAAAATCTGAGAAATACTGTGTTACTCTTTGTACAACAATGTGAAAGCAAAGTTTTTCTCTTGAGTTAGTAATTATCAAGAACTAGAAGTTTCATTTATAGCAATGTGCTTAAAGCCGTTAAAAACTTTATTACTGAATGTCTTGCAGGAAAACTAAATTTGTTATTGAGTCTGAAACTCTTTTTTTTCCTTCACTAAAACAATTGTTTTCATAGCATAATTTTGGGTAACTAAGATTTTAGGAGTGTAAGGATCACATTATAACAGACTAGATGGCATTTAATGTGATACTATTAGTATATGTGGGACTAAAAAGAGACAAGTGGGAGGATTTGTGAATATTTGAGCCATTTCTTTAAACCTTGTGATTTGGTCTTACAAGCAGACTTTTAGCTTATTAGCAATTCATTTCTTTTGATATTAAAAAAGTAATTTTTCTTTGTTTAAAGTTTATACCAAACAAGTACTTGAGATTACTATTTGCTACCCACATAAAATTAAATATTATATTTTGTATATCTGTATACTCTGTTGTATCTAATACACATATAGTTTTACTCCTATATATAACAATTATGAATGTTCTTTTCTTCTCCCAAGAGTTCTCCCTTCACACATTCAAATTGTATTCATCTTAGGGTTTCTTTTCTTTGCCTGCTCAGACAGCAGAACTCACATTGAAAGTTAAACGTGATCAGGAACATGTATAAAAATGTACTTGGCAAAGGGGCAGGGAAAAAAAGGGTAAAAGAAATTCTGTGTCAGGGAAAAGGATATTTTATGTGCAGGAACTACAGAAGGCAATAAGATGTTGGGTAGTATTTCTCCATCATTTGAAGAAATGTCATAAAATGTGTTAATCGTCAAGAGAGCCAAACATTTTTTGGATACTTTATTCATGTGTTATCTTTAAGTAAATGTGAAGCTGGTGCATCTTCTGCTAATGATTTCCTATCTACAATGGGGAAAAAAAGACTTACTATTTTTAATTATATTAGAGTGAAACCATTGTCGGTAGGGCATATTGCCTTCATTTGAAAACTGTTTTACTGTTTTTATTTCAGGGATGTTAACAGCATACTTTATCAGTTTTGAACGGTTTCCAGTTAAAGGTTTAAAGAGGTGGGTGAGGCTGAGGAGTGAAAGGGACAAAATAGGATAGGTCTCAAAATCCTCTCTTTCCAGTGCTAGCTAGAAAGTTCTCTGTACTCTGAATTCTCCCTCTACACAAAGAATCAGAGAACTGTGATATGTATCTTTTTAAATATTTCTTAACTAGATAGGAAAAAAATTCATAGAGTGCCAGTCATTTTAATTTTTTATTAAATATAAAGATGTAGTCTCAGTATTTAGAGAAAACACTTAGTTCATCTTTAGATTAAGCCCAATCAGTGTATGTCCATCATTTGTATTTTAAATTTTGTTACTGTTTTAAGTACATCTCCTTACAGAACCACAACTTTATCCATATATATATGGAGAGAGATATATGTGCGTGTGTGTGTATGTGTGTGTGTGTATAGATATATATACTATGTATCCAGAAAACTTCCGGATACATAAATGCAATTGGCAGAGTCATTTATGAGGACAAAACTGTGAGCTCCAAGAGACCACCATCCATACTAACACAGAGGCTAAAAAAAAAAAAAAGTACAGACCACCATCTGTATCATCTTCATCTTTGTATTCCTAGCCCCTGATGGTGCCTGGCATGTAATGTAGGAGTTCAATAAATGTTTGAGCTTGAATAACTGGAAAAGAGGAATGCATAAACACTGTCATTGATATACACAATACCTTATCTCATTTGATCTTCAAACTTCTGATGTGGGTACCATTTTAATCTCTGTTTTATTAGTGAGGAAACTTTGCCCAAGTGAGTTGATATAGCTTGCTCAAGGTCATAGAATATAATAAGTGGTGGGACTGGAATTTAAAGGCAAATTCTTTAACCTCCTGCTACACTAACTTGCTTTGCTACAGCATTCTGAATACTCTTACTTCCTTAGAAGAAAGGGAAAAGTTCAAAATCTGCAGTGAGAGGGATTTTTGAGATCTAATTGTTTTGCTGTTGCAGCCCAGTGATGGGAGTGTAAGAGGTACCCAAGAGATTTTAAATGGATGTGTGAGTGCTCTGAGTTTCTGTTTTGGGCAGCAGACTTTTTTTTTTTTTAAACAAACATTTCCAAATGGAAAAGGGAGAAAAAAATCTTGGAAATCTTTATTTTCTTTTGAGAAGACTTTTGAATACGTGGGAAGAAAAATCTTAGCAACTTGAGGCAGAGACGTGCGTTTTGGTGCCTGTTGATAGGTCCAATTACACCATTGCTTCTAACAATGACACCAACTTATTTTCTTTTTATTTTCTACTCTATTTCCTGTTCTAAGTTTAGGGCTTTTGGTAACATTAAACTGTTTTTAAAGCAGTTTCTAAGGCAACCTCTCACGCAAGGCACTTAAATCAATAATTAGAAAGCCGTTATGTGTAAATTAAGTGAAACAGGCTGTATGCCTAGAGGGACAGATGGGAGGGGGCAGTTTCAGAGATATCCGCTAGCAAGGCCTGTATGTTTCGTTCCTTTTCCAACAGCCACATGGGAAACAAGCTTTCTAAGGTCCCTAGGGATGTTCAAGGTTAAAATGTGTGAACAGTTTTTAATTATCAAAATTCATATATAAGTAGTCATTCAATATCTTCTTCCCCAGATAATACAAACTCGATGACAGTTCATGTGTCCATCTTATTAACAACTGAATTCTCACCATGTAGCATTTCACTTACATAAATAAACATTTAATAAATAGATAAAATAATAATATGTGAAAAAGCACTTAATAAAATTCCTGGCTTACAGCTATCACTCCAAAATCTTAGGTTTTACAATTTTAGCCACCAATCTTTAACTTCTCTCCTCTTTTCTATCCCTTTAAATATTTATGTTTTCCAGAGCTTTCTTCTCTTTTATGTCATAGTTCACAGATCCTTTCTAGGCAATGTCATCTGCTCTGTGGTTTTAACTATTCCCTATGTTCTGACACTACAGTGAGGACACTTAATTTATATTGAAAGACTAGAGAGATGATCTCTGAGGACTGACAGTAAGTCCTGACACATTCAGGATGGGTATAGGTCTGACTCCTAGAGGCCAGAGGACTGTCCAACCACTGTAGGAAATTAATAGCTCTGGAAAAGGCTACTTTGGCTTTAAGTCAGCCACCGAGTATGAGGTATCTGAAACTTGGCATTCCAGATAAATCCCCTACTTACTGCTGCTGTCTCCACTTGTATTGTAGTCATAGTCTCTCTGATTTGTTGAAGCTATGTTGCTGGGCTTGACTGAGGCTCCATCTTATATTGACATTCATACAAGCCATTCATTAAACCACAGTGATTCTTCACAATGTTGGGAGGAAAAATTCCAACCCACCTACCCTCTGTGCTATAAACAGCTAAGGTGGGACGTATCAATGTTGTTCTGCGCTCCCACTGTTAAATTTTTTAATTGATTTATTCATACACATAGCCCTTATCACCAAAGAAAAAATTATTAATAGTGTTCCCTTTCACTTTCAAAAATGTCTTGGTTTGGATGATAAATTATATGACTACCCTTAAAGTCCACCCAAGTTAGATTGATAGAGTAATTGGAGAGAATGGGGATTGTAATACCAGCTACTTGATATGCTCAAACCTAGTCTCCCTCATTACACCTGAGGTCCTGACATTGAGCCAAGGTCACCAATCCTTGACTATCTCTTCTGTCAACTTGAATGACTTATTCAGAGCCTTTGGTGTACTTTACAGGTAGCTGACCTCAGCTGGGGCCTCCTCAGTGCTGCAGAGATACTCTATTTGCATTAAATCTTAAAAGTGGAAGATAGGGTCTCAATCTCTTTCATCTAGGAAAGCTCCCAATCACCTAATGTGAATTTATGCACCTTTTCTCTGGTATCCTTAAGTTCTACATACAAGGGAGTATTATTCTGCCAAGGCTAGAAATCTCTGGTTTTACCTCCTACCTTATATCACATGACTGAAGTAGCCCACTGATATGATTCTGTATGAATGAAGATCTGTTCAAGGTTATAGATCATCATCACTGAAAGATTTAGCAGGAGCTCACAACTTATAAATGGCAGCTTGTCTTGTTTTTACTTATTTATACATATTTACATCATGCATACACACATTCATATTTATAAACATAGAAAGAAGTCTGGAATTTTATTCATCAAACGATACTTATAAAAGCTGGTTTCGTCCCTTACACTAAAGAATAAAGAAACACATAAAAATTATCCTGGTTACATTTTCATCAATAGACATTTTTTGAGTACCAGCTATACACCAGGCACTGTGTGAGTAGTTGCCTTTTAGAGTAACATAAGCAATAAAATAATGGAAATTTGGGGGAAAAATGTATCTTATTATGGTAGTTTGTGGCTCTCTAACCAAATTAATTACATATTCATCCTTTTCCCACAGAACATCATACTTAGTTCCATTGTAGCATATATTGTACTATATGATACCCATTTACTTCCATTTTTATTGCTGCTGCTAGAATATTATCTTCCTGAGGGGAAACTCTGTCTCTTCATCTTTGTAATGCCAACTTTGGACCCAGTGTTTAGCCTATAATAGGTGCTAATTTTTTTCCCTTGATGCTAATTTCTTAACTATCCCTTATGTAAGTCAACTTAGAGCTAAAATAACTTAGTGGAGTTGAAATCTGTGTAGAATGGCTTCAGCAGCACTCTAAGAAAAAAAGACAATTACAGTAATGATTGCGTACGCAAAAGTGCCAGAACAGAATTGAAAATAAAATTCCAGATCTTGATGTAAAATTAACTTGAAACTCAGAGGACAATGTGTAAGTTTCAGAATGACTAGAGGTTCCAGGAAACTTATCAAAGTTGGCATATGATGACCTTTAAGTTTATTTTGAGTAAGAACCATATCTTATATCCATCTATTCCATCTAGATAGAACCTTAAAGCAGATGCTAAATAAATGCTGTAGAATGACTGGGTCTGCATTTATCGTAGAATTTGCATTAAATATTCTACTAGAAATAATATTTTATGTTAAATGTTTATCTAATAAGGAAAGCTATTGCTGATTATAAATGAAGCATGTGCTTAGGAGTTAATGTTTCTTCATAAGCAGAGCAATTCATTAAGTGCTCAACAAATATTTGGCAAAAGAAGAAAAAAAACATAAGACTGTAGTTCCCTCCTCTATGACTGGTCTAGCAAAATTAGACATTTTTCCTGTTGTCATTTCTTAGTCTAGTTGTATCTCCTATTTCTATGCTGATATTACTTATAGTTATTTATATGCTTGCCAGTTTTACTCACTGGGGACCCCTCAAGAGACCAGTATTTGGCAGCCTAGGTTGTGGCTCAGGCACATCCTGGCTTTATCTCTTTTGCTATTTAACTGAACCTTGGGGAGTCTCAGTTTCCTTGTGTATAAAGTGTGAAAAATAATACCTTAGCTCACAGGAGTATTATGAAAATTAAATGAGATAACATGTGAATAAGCTACTTAGTGTCACCTAGCTTTCCAGATATTTGAATTCATCCCTTCCATAATAATGAAATAAAAAGCCTCCAGACTCCTGTCAGATAAAGTGGAAAACTTAGTGCCTTCCAAACATTTATGTGGATTCTCAAGGAAGGTTGAGAGGAACTTACGTTCTCCCCATATCTGGCACTTGAAATCCCTGCTCAAGGTTTGTTTTGTATATACCTGGCTCCCCAGCTACTGCTTCCACTACCCCTGTTCTCAAAGCTGCTGTTCTCCCTCCACCCTGGTATATTAGTCAGGGTTCTCCAGAGAAACAGAACTAGTAGGTTCTAGTATAATGAGATTTATTATAAGGAATTGACTCATGATTGTGGAGGCTAAAAAGTCCCACAATCTGTCATCTGCAAGCTAGAGAACCAGGAAAGCCAATGGTGTAAATTCTAGTCCGAGTCCAAAGGCCTAAGAACCAGGACTGCTGATGGTGTAAGTTCCAGGCCAATGGCTGGAAAAGACCATTGTCTCAGCTCAAACAGTCAGGCAGAGAAAGAGAGAATTCACCCTTCCCTCACCTTTTTGTTCTGTTTTGGCCCTCAACAGGTTAGATCATGCCCACCCACATTGGGGAGAACCATCTGTTTTACTCCGTCCACCAACTCATATGCTAATCTCTTCCAGAAACACCCTCATAGACACACCCAGAAATAATGTTTAACCAGATATCTGGACATCCCATGGCTTAGTCAAGTTGATGTGTAAAATTAACCATCACACCTGGTACGGACATCTCTCCTTCTCCCTCATTCCTCCAAAGCACCATCCACACATCGGTATTATGAATAACACATTTTCACTGATTTCCCGGGCATCTTGGGATTATGGAGCTGGGGTGTTATTACCATGCACAGCAGGGAACAGCAACTTTAATACTTACCCTCACTTCCTAGAAATTCATCATTTTTGCCCACCTTTGGGGATTTCTGATAGCCTATGTGTGCCTCTCCTTAGGCCCTGTTCTCCCACCAAGGAGCTGAGTCCACAACCAGGAGTGTTGTGTGTGTATGTGTGTGTTGGGGGGTGATGGAAGGAAAGGATGACTTGTAATTTTTAATGACCTCAGCCTTTGAATCTAACTCTGCCTTTGAATGCCCCTTTCAAATGCAAATCCTTGTTCTTGGATGTGTAGCTGCATATACTGTTTCTTCAATCCTCCCTGATATGAGTTCCTGATATCTGTTTAGAAAAATACTTTGTTAAGGTACAATTTATATTAAATACAATTTGCACATTTTAATTTCACAGTTGATGAGTTTTGATAAATATATACCTGTGTGTAATCACTGCCACATGAAGCTATAGAATAGTCTGTCACTCCTAAAAGTTCCTGTGAGGGAATTTTGCAGATAGCCCCTCTTCCGCCAACCCCCAACCCCAGGCAACCACCAATCTGCTTTCTGTCATTATAGACTAGATTTCCCTTTCCTAGAAACTTGTGTGAATGGATTGTTCTGACTTCTTTCTCTCATATTGTTTTTGAAATTAATCCACGGTGTTGCATTTATCTGTAAATCATTCTTTTTTATTGCTGCGTGGCATTATATTGTATGGCTATACCAACTTTTGTCTATTCATTCATTTGATAGACATTTGAGTTATTTTCGGTTTTGGACTATTATGAACCAAGGTGTTATGAACATAAATGCATAAGTCTTTGTATGGAGACATGCTTTTATTTCTTTTTGTTAAATATCTAGGACTATAATTACTGAGCTATATGGTAAGTATATACTTAACATTGTGAGAAACTGGCATACTGTTTTCCACAATGGTAGTACCATTTTAACCCCCACCAGCAATATGTGGAGTACTGGTTGCTCTAGATCCTCATCAATACTTGGTATTATCAAGTTTTTAAATTTTAGACGTTACAGTGGGTATGTACTTATATCCCATTGTGAAATTTCCTTTCAGGAAGATTTTGAATTATTACCTCAATTTTTTAAATAATATAAGGTTACTAACATTATATCTTCTTTAGCCAAATTTGGTAATATTTGGCTTTCAAGAAATTTGTTCATTTCATCCAAGTTATTGAATTTTATTTCCTTATGATCCTTTTAATGTAAGTTGCATCTGTACTGATTTCCTTATTTTCACTTTTTCGGGTAGTTCTTGTCTTCTCTTTTTCTTTCTTTTTCTTTTTCAATATGGCTGTAGGTTTATCATATTCTTAAATCGGTCTTTTTTTAAAGAGCTAGCTTTTGATATAGTTCATTTTCTTTATTTTTCTGAGCTTTTTCTTCACTGATTGCTAACTTTTTATTTTTTTATTTTTTCTTCTACTAACTGGTTTTACTTTGCCATTTTTATTAGCCAAAAGAGAAAAAGAACTGAAAAAATTGAACAGAGCCTCAGTGACTTGTAGGAAAATAAAAAGCAGTCTCACATATGTGTAACTGGAATCCTAGAAAAAGGGGGTATGGCAAAAAAATTATTTTAAGAAATAATGGCTGAAAAGTTTCCAAATTTGATGAAATTATAAACTGACATCTAAAATTCTCAACAAATCTCAAGCACAATAAATACACAAGCACATAGAAAATCATACAAAAACACATTATAAGTATAGTCTGGAAAACAGTTTGTACTGACCTAAATAGTACCCCCCTAAAGTTCATATCCATCTAGAACCTCAGAATGTGACCTTTTTTTGGAAATAATGTCTTTGCAAATGTAATTAGTTAAGATGAGGTCATATAGAATTAGTGTGGGCCCCAGTTCAATGACTGTTAATTTTATAACAAGAGAAAATGACACAGAGAGACACACACAGAGAAAATGCCATGTGATGATGGAGGCAGAGATGGGAGTGCTGCAACTATAAGCCAGGGAATGCCAAAAGTTCCTGGCAACCCCACCAGAAGCTCAAAGAAGCAAAAAAGGATTCTTCCCTAGAGCCTTCAGAGAGAGAATGGCCCTGCTGACACTTTGATTTCAGACTTTTAGCCTCCAGAACTGTGAGACAATAAATTTTTGTTGTTTTAAGCCACCCAGTTGTGAATTATTAATTCAATTTTTAAAAATGATATAAGGTTACTAACATTATATCTTCTTGAGCCAAATTTGGTAATATTTGGCTTTAAGAAATTTGTTCATTTCATCCAAGTTATTGAATTTTTATTCCCTTATGATCCTTTTAATGTAAGTTGCATCTGTACTTGTTATGGCAGCCCTAGCGAACTAAAACAGTGATAAAGAGAAAAATCCTTAAAGCATCCATAAGAAAATGACACACTTCATACAGAGGAGTAAATGTAGGAATGATATCTGACCTCTTGTAGTAACGATGCAAGTCTGAAGACAATAGGACCATTCTTTAATGTGCCTAAAGAGGAAAAGAGTTAACCTGTAATTCTATACACAGTGAAAATCTTTCAGAAGAGCTGATAAAATTTTTTCCTGAAAGACCTCCACATCAAGAAACGTTAAAGATCTTCAAGCGAAGGAAGATGATACCAGATAGAAACTTGGATCTACACAAAGGAATAAAAATGGTAAGTTTGTGAATAAATAAAAAATATATTTTTCTCATTTTAAATTACCTGAAAAGATAATAAATTGTCTAAAACAAAAATTATAACAATGTGTGTGAGACTTATAACATATGTAGAAGTAAAATATATGATGTCTTTATCTTTGTTCTTCTGTAAGTAGTATGCATTTTTTCTCTGGCTGCTTTTTTTTTTTTTTCACAGAGTGTTACTGTGTCACCCAGGATAGAGTGCAGTGGCATTATCACAGCTCACTTCAACCTCAAACTCCTGGGTTCAAGCAATCCTTCTGCCTCAGCCTCCCAAGTAGCTGGGACTACAGGTGCACTCCACAGTGCCCAGCTACTTTTTCTATTTGTAGTAGAGATAAGTCTTGCTCTTGCTCAGGCTGGTCTCAAACTCCTGAGCTCAAGCAATCCTCCCATCTTGGCCTCCCAGAGTGCTAGGATTACAGGCATGAGCCACCGTGCCCGGCCTCTGGCTGCTTTTAAGATTTTTTCTTTATCTCTGCTTTCAGAAATTTGATTATGATGTGCCTCATGCATTGTATGATTTTCCTTATTCTGCTTGGAATTTATCAGATGTGTAGGTTTATAGTTTTGATCAAAATTGGATAAGTTTTGACCATTGCTTGTTCAATGTTTTTTTCCTTTCCTCTTCCTTTCTTCCCTCCTTTTGGAACTCCAATTTCAAATATCTTTATATTGTCCCATAGGTCACTGATTCTCTGCTAGTTTTTTTAAAGTCACTATTTTTAATCTCTGTGCCTCATTTAAGTTACTATTTCTGTCTTCAAGTTTACTGATCTTTTCTTCTGTAGTATTTAATCTGCTTTTAATTCCATCCCTCATCCAGTGTATTTCATTTATAAATATTGAAATTTTTATCTCTGTAAATGCCAATTAGGTCTTTTTTGATATCTTCCATTTCTCACATTCTCATGTTTATGTTTTCCCCTGTCTTCATAAGCATATGGAGTATATTCAAAAGTAGCTGTTTTAATGTCATTGTCTGATAATTCCATCAACTCTGTTATTTTTGTTTCTGTTGATTTTTTTCCCTTATTATAGGTCATATTCTCCTCCTCCTTTTTATGCCTGGCAATTTTTGTTTGGTTTCCAGCCATTGTGAATTTTATGTTTTTTCTTGCTGGATTTATGTTGTATTCTTTTAAATATTTTTGAGCTTTGTTCTTGCAGATAATTTGCACCAGTTGAAGCTTGCTTTTAAGCTTTGTTTGAGCAGGTCCAGAGTAGTCTTTAGACTATGGCTATAAAAGTATACTTTTTTGAGGATTCTACCTATATTTTCTCCTGCATTGTGAAATCTTTTCACTCTGCCTTGTGGGACACAAAATACCCCGGTGCTGGGTGAGCTCTGTGAATTGTTGGATTGTTTGGCACACTGGTTTTTGGTGGTCCAATACTCTGCCTTGTGAAGTGTGACACCCCTTGCAAGCACATATCAGTATTCAGAAAAAGATTCAAAAGGACCTCCTGCAGATCTTTGGAGCTCCCTCCTCTCAGATACTCTGCCCTACAAGTTCTAGATCTTTCACCTTCCCCTAGTCTGATCTCTATTTCCTCAACTTGGTGAGATGGCTGGGCTCTGTGCTTTTCTGCCCTGTGCTGAGGCATGGAAAATTTTCTAGGCAGGCAACTGGCCCTCATTCATTTTCAGTCTTTCAGAGATCACAGTTGTGTACTGTCTGTTGTCTAATGTCTAAAAACAGTTATTGACATATGTTGTCTGGTTTTCTAGTTTTTAATGTGGGATGGTAAATCCAGTCCCTGTTACTTCTTTATGATAGAAGCAGAGGTTCATACACTAATATCATTTAAAAAATTGAGGGCTATAATAAGATTAAGAACTTTTAGTATGCTTATTAAGAAAACAAAAACAAATTCTTTACTTACTATCACCCACATTTCATAAAAGAAAGAATATTTTTAGCAATAAAAATTGAAGAAAAAATACTCTCAGTATGTAGGATAATCCTTTCTATTGAATAAATTGGGTTTCATAAAAATTTAAATTATACATTTTTCCCTGATTTTGTCACACACGAGTAGAGTTTCCTTATGAACCAGCTCCAGACTGTTGATTTGTGGTCAGTAGCCACTGATCCAGGCCATCCCTTCCTTTTTCTATGCCAATTTTATAGAAAAAGTAGATAAATTAATTAAAAGGTGATATTAATATACATTTAGCAATACAGCCAAGGCTAAAACTCAGGTCTCCTGACTCCTAGTGCAATGTTCCTTTTCCTACATCACCATGAAGATTTTCATGTGTATGAACATATTCAGATTGAGCTATTAGACACTCTAGACAATATCTTTCCATTGAGGTATTGTATCTAGCAAACTTGTCTTGGCCTTTTGCTGTTAGTTTCTAATCTGAGTTAAGTAAAACTGCTATCATGATAAAATGCTATCAAATATTTGCATGGTGCTTTAGTCTGACCAAACTGAATTCATGCCATTTCCAACTTCCAAAAATTAGGACGTATGCTCAATAAAGCAATTAAAATAAGAACCCTAAAATATCATGAAACATTTAAACATATTCATATATTTATTGAATTAAATTGCATTTGAAAAGTTCTGAATTTAAAACCACTAATCTTCAAGAAAATAATTTACAAAACATATATTCTGACTGGGCATGGTGGCTCATACTTGTAATCCCAACATTTTGTAAAGCCAAGGGGGGAGGATCACTTGAGGCCAGAAGTTTGAGACCAGCCTGGACAACATGGTGAGTCCCTGTCTCTACCAAAAAAAAAAATTATTCAGGCATGGTGGCTTATGCCTGTAGTCTCAGCTACTCAGGAGGCGGAGGCAGGAGAATCACCTGAGCCCAGGAGTTTGAGGTTGCAGTGAGCTATGATGACGCCACTGCACGCTAGACTAGGCAATAAAGTGAGACCTTGTCTCAAAAAAAAAAAAAAAACAAAACAAAACAATAAATATTCTAATTCTTAAATCAATGAGAAATTACTTACAGAGATGGCATTATCCTACAAAGAACTTGACATTTTTAATTAGTTGGCTCCAGGCAATTAAGATTTTGCATTTTCTGAAACTAAATTAATTTTGCTCCTCAAAAATCTTTCTATCACTTCTCCTTTCATCCAATTGCTAATTCCAGAAAGTTTAGGGATCATATTTGATTCTTCCCTCTCCCTCAACTCCCACATTCAACAGTCTCTAAGTTTTGTCAACTTTACATCCAATATGTGTACCAAATCTTTGTATTTTTCTTCATCTCCATTACAAACTACTATCATTTCTCACTTTTAATCAAACCTAAACTATTCTTAGCTTCCTTACACTTATGTCTGCTCCTATTCTCTGCTTATCAGACAAGGAGATCTTTAAAAAATTCAAATCTGTTTCTTCCATAGAAAGCCTCCATAGGCTTCCTAATATTTACCAGCTTCCTTGAGTTAGGTGGGCTATGCCACTAGCCAACTGATTGTGGGCAGAAGTGACACATGTTAGCTTTATGCAGAAGTATAGAAAAATTGGAGTCTGACTCATTGTCCTAGTATGTTTTGTGCTGCTATAACAAAATATCACAGACTAGGTAATTTATAAAGAACAGGAATGTATTTTTTATGGTTCTGGAGACTGGGAAGTCCCAAACCAAGGGGCTGGCATCTTGCAGGGGCTTTCTTGCTGCATCATCCCATGGTGGACAGCAGGAGGGGAAGAGAGAGAATCCACTCCTGAAAGCCCTTTTGTTAAGGTATTTAACCCACTTTAGTTACCCACTCTCATGGCTTAATCACCTCTCTGAGGTCCCACCTCTTAATACTGTTACAATGGCAGTTACATTTCAACACGAGTTTTAGAGGGAACAAACATTCAAACCATAGCACTCGCCAAGTACCTTTCCTCTGCTGTGGGGATTGTGGAATTAGCACATTCCCGATGGTGAAGCTCCAAGGCAGTGGAATTTCCTTCAGCCTGGGTTTTTGAGTGACTCTGTGTAGTAAAGTCCCTATCAACCCACAGTGGACATATAGCATGAATGAGAAATAAACTTTTTTTTCCTTAAGTCACTGGGATTAAGGGATTATCAAGGACAGGTAATCAAGCCTAGGCTAAAGTCTCATTGATTATAGGATATAGTCTTGAATTGCTAATAAAGCCTTGAATAATTCTGACTTTCCATCTGTCACTCTCCATCTCCATCACTATAGTTCAGTCATATTGATTTTTCTCTGTTCATTAAATATTCTTTCCTCCTTAAACTGCTTCATATCCTGGCAACTTTGAGGGCAACTGAGTGTCATCTTTTGTATACTGACAGTCACAGTGATTGTGCTAATGGGTTGGGATAATTATAACACGTCAGCACACATTGGGTGGAATTTTTACTAAATAGTGCATTTTTCTTAGCTAGTATAGAAATGGCTTGTTAGGCCCTGAACTGACATAAAGTAGCTCTTGGGCGTAGATGGGAAACACAGTATAACATTCATTCTTAATAAACAAAGAAACAATCGAAGGTAGCTTAAAAAAGTAAACATCGTGAAAAAGAATATATTGGAAAGATATTTGGGCATCTCTTAGAACCAAAGAGCATCTGGGCTTATCTCTGGGCTTTATGGAAAAGGCACTTAAAAAAATAAATCTTTAACCTTTAAACTAGGCAACAATCTTTCTCTGATCTTTGATTTACTCACCATTTCTGCTTTTCTACCCACTGGAGATATCTGCTTCTTTGTGCATATGGGGGTAAAAGGTTGCCCTTGTATTAGTCTACTTGGGCTGCCATAACAGAATGCCACAGACTGGATGACTTAAACAACAGAATTTTTTTCTCACACTTATAGAGGTTGGGAAGTCCAAGATCAAGGTGCTGTCAGGGTTGGTTTCTGGTGAGGCCTGTCATCCTGGCTTATAGAGAGCTGTCTTCTCACTATGTCCTTAGATGGCCCCTTCTCTGTGTGCATGTGGAAAGAGAAAGAAAGAAATATAGATCTCTTCCTCTTCTTAAAGAACACTGGTCCTATGGGATTAGGACTCACTCTTATGACCGTATTTAATATTAATTACACCCAAAATCCTCATTTCCAAATATAGTCACCTTGGGGAAGTTAGAGCTTCAACATACGAATTTTGAGGGGCCATAATCCAGTCTATAACACCCCAGTTCTCAATTTGGTATTATCTTGGTTCTGGTCAAATGGCAGAAGCTAATTAGCTGTCTCTGAGTCTTCTAAATTTGTAAGTGCTATGGTTTGAGAGTTTGTGTCCACCCAAAATTTATATGTTGAATTCCTAACATCCAAGGTGATGGCATTAGGAGGTGGGGCCTTTGGGAAGTGATTAGGATGTGAGAGCAGAGCCTTCATGAATGGGATTAGTGCTGTCACAAAAGAGACCCAAGGGAGTTTATTTGGCTCTTCCACCATGTGAGAACTCAGTGAGAAGGCACCCTGTATAAGAAAGTGACCCTAACTGAATACTGGATCTGCCAATGACTTGATCTTGGACTTCCCTGTTTTCAGAACTGTGAGAAATACATTTCTGTTGTTTATAATTCTTATGGTTTCATGCCTTAAGTTTAAGTCTGCCATCCATCGTGAGTTGATTTTTGTGAGAGGTGAGAGGTGTGGATCCTGTTTCAGTCTTCTACATGTGGCTATCCAATTTTCCCAGCACCATTTATTGAATAGGGATTATTTTCCCCAGTGTATGTTTTTGTCTGCTTTGTCAAATATCAGATGGCTATATAAGGATGGTTTTATATCTGGGTTCTCAGTCCTGTTCCATTGGTCTATGTCTCTGTTCTTGTGCCAGTATCATGCTGTTTTGGTTAATATAGCCTTGCAGTATAGCTTGAAGCCTGGTAAATTGATGCCTCCCAATTTGTTCTTTTTGCTTCAGGTTGCTTTAGCTATACAGGGTCTTTTCTAGTTCCATATGAAGCATAGAATTATTTTTTATAGATCTGTGAAAAATGATGTTGGTATTTTAATAGGGATTGCATTTAATATGTAGATCACTTTGGGTAGTATAGACATTTTAACAATGTTGATTATCTCTATTCATGAGCATGGTATGGTTTTCCATCTGTTTACATCCTCTGCTATTTCCTTCCCTAGTGTTTCATAGTTCTCCCTGTAGAGGTCTTTCACCTGAGTGGTTAAATATATTCCTAGGTATTTTATTTTCTTTGTTGCTATTGTGAAAGGTATCGAGTCTTTGATTTGGTTCTCAGTTTGACTGTTGTTGGCGTATATGAATGCTACTGATTTGCATACATTGATTTTGTAACCTGAGACTGGTGCTGAACTTATTTATCAATTCCTGTAGTCTCTTGGCAGAATCTTTGGGGTTTTCTAGATATAAGATCATGTCATCAGCAAAGAGCGATAGTTTGACCTCTTCTGCCCCCATTTGGATTCCCTTAATTTCCTTCTCTTGTCTGATTGCTCTGGCAAGGACTTCCAACACTATGTTGAATAGAAGTGGTGATAGGGGGCAACCTTGTCTGGTTCCAGTTCTAAGCAGAAATGCTTTGAATTTTTCCCCATTCAGTATGACGTTGGCTGAGGGTTTGTCATATATGGCTTTTATCATGTTGAGGTAAATCCCATCTATGCCTATTTTGTTAAGTGTTCTTATCATAAAAGGGTGCTGAATTTTGTCAAATGCTTTTTCTGCATCTATCGAGAGGATCATATGGTCTTTGTTTTTACTTCTATTTATGTGTGAATTACATTTATAGATTTGCATATGTTGAACCATCCCTGCATCTCTGGGATGAAGCCCACTTGGTCATGATGGGTTATTTTTTTTTATGAGCAGCTAAATTTGATTTGCTAAGATTTTGTTGAGAATTTTTGCATCTATATTCATAAGGGATATTGGCTTGTAGTTTTCTTTTTTTGTTGAGTCCTTTCCTGGTTTTGGTATCAGGGTGATGTTGGCTTCACGAAATGTGTTGGAAAGGATTCCTTCCTTCTTGATGTTGGAGAATAATTTCTGCAGGATAGGCACCAGTTCTTCTTTGTAGGTCTGGTAGAATTTGGGTGTGAAGCCATCTGGTCTGGGACATTTTTTAAAGGAAAGTTTTTTATTGCTGCTTCATTTTCAGTACTTGATATTGTTCTGTTCAGGAGTTTTATTTCTTCCTGATTGAGCCCAGGGAGGCTGTGTGTTTCTAAGAATTTGTCCATTTCCTCCACATTTTTAAGTTTATGTGCATAGAGATTTTTATAGTATCCAGAGATGATATTTTGTATTTCTGTGGTATTAGTTGTAATTTCTCCTTTTTCCTTCCTAATTGAGTTTATTAGAGTCCTTTCTTTTCTGCTTCTGGTTAATCTAGCGAGGGGTGGGCCAATTTTGTTTATCCTTTCAAGCAACCAGCTCTTTGTTTCATTAATCTTTCATATAGTTCTTTTGTTATTGATTTCATTTAGTTCTGCTCTGATCTTGGTTATTTCTTTTGTTCTGCTGGGATTGGGATTGGTTTGCTCTTCTTTTTCCAGTTTTTTGAGTCAATTCATTAGATTGTTGATTTGTGATCTTTCTGTCTTTTGCATAGGCATTTAAGGCTATAAATTTTCCTCTCAGGACTGCTTTAGCTGTGTCCCACAGATTTTGATAACTTGTGTCCCCTTTATCATTTAGTTCAAAGAATCTTTTGATTTATATCTTAATTTCCTCCTTGACCCAATAATCATTCAGCAGTAGGTTGTAGAGGTTCCATGACTTTGTGTAGAGATGAGTGTTTCTGTTGGAGTTGATTTCTAATTTTATTCCATTGTAGTCTGAGAAGATGCATGGTATAATTTCTGTTTTTTTAAATTTGTTGAGACATGTTTTATGGCCTAGGATGTGATCAGTCTTAGAGAATGTCCCATGAGCTGATGAGAAGAATGTATATTCAGTGGTTTGAGGGTAGAAAGTTTTGTAAATGTCTGTTAGGCCCATTTGTTCTAGAGTTCTGTTTAAGTCTATTCTTTCTTTGTTTATTTTCTGTTTGGAAGATCTGTCTCATTCTGTCAGTGGACTGTTGAAGTCCCTGGCTGTTATAGTGCTGTTGTTTATAATTTTATTTAGATCAAGTAAGATTTGCTTTATGAATCTGGGTGCACCTCTGTTGGGTGCATAGATATTTAGAATTGTTATCTCTTCTTGTTGAATTGTTCCCTTTACCGTTATATAATGACCATCTTTGTCTTTTATTACTTTTGTTGATTTGAAGACTAAGTTATCTAGTATAAGAACTGCTACTGCAGCTTTCTTTGGTTTCCATTTGCATGGCATATTGTTTTCCATCCTTTCACCTTGAGTCTGAATGAGTCCTTGTTGGTTAGATATGTTTCCTGAAGACAGCAGATACTTAGCTTGTGTATATTTATCCATTCAGTGAGCCTATGTCTCTTCAGAGGGGAATTCAAGCAATTCACATTTATTGAAAGAATTGATACATGGGGTGGAGTTCTGTTCATCCTTTTCAGTAGAACTTTGTTGCTTTGTTTTGTTTTATCTCTTGAGCCATTGTGGTATCTGATCTTTGACCTTTAGCTTTTGGATGATTTTACACTGGTAAGTGTCTATTGTTCTGATCTGTGTGTAATGCAGTTCTGAGTACGTCCTGCAGGGCAGGTCTTGTTTTGACACACTCCCTCAGTATTTGCTTGTCTGAGAAAGACTTTATTTCCCCCACATATGTGAAACTTAGTTTTGCAGGATCCAAAATTCTAGGCTGGGCATTATTCTGTTTGAGAAGTCTGAGAATGGGGCTGCAGTCCCTTCCAGCCTGTAAGGTCTCAGTTGAGAAGTCTATAGTTAGTCTGATGGGTTTTCCTTTGTAAGTTACCTGCTGCTTTTGCCTTACAGCTTGTAGGAGGGCCTCTTTCATGTTTATTTTGACCACTCTGATGACTATGTGTTGTGGTGTTTTCCTCTTTGTGATGAATATCCCAGGAATCCTTTGAGCTTCTTGTACATGGATATCTACATTTCTCGCAAGGCCAGGGAAATTTTCCTCAATTATTCCCTCAAATAGATTGTCCAACCCTTGTGTACTTTCTTCTTCACCCTCAGGGATGCCTGTGATTCTTACATTAGGCTTCTTCACATAATCCCATATTTCTTGTAGGTTTTGCTTGTTTCTCTTATTTCTTTGCTCTATCACTGTGACTTACTTGTTTAATTGAAAGGTGTTGTCTTCAAGCTCTGAGATTCTTTGTTCTGCTTGATCTAATGTATCCCTAAGGCTTTCCACTGTGTTTTGTAGTTCCTTGGATGATTTTTTTCATTTCCAGAAGTTCTGGTTGATTTTCTTTAATATTTCAATTTCTTTAGTGAATTTTGCATTCATTTCCTGCATTCTTTTTGTGGTTTCTTTTTGTTGGGTTTCCATTTTATCATGCTTTTCATTGAGCTTCCTTACAATCCATGTTCTAAATTCTTCATCTGTTATTTCAATGTTCTTCTGATTTTGGTTGGCATCCATTGCTAGAGAGCTGGTGTTCTCTCTTGGGGGTGTCCTTTAGCTTTGATTCTTCATACTTCCAGAGTTCTTTCACTGATTCCTTCCCATCTGGAGCGGTTGTTGCTTCTTACCTTTGGATTTTCTTTTGTTTAGATAATGCCATTCCCAGTTTACTCTCTGGGCCAGTAGGTGGTGCTTGTGGGTGAGAATCTACCACACCCTGTGTGATGAGTCAGTAAATGTAGTCAAAAGGTGTGCAAACTGATCCCTGTCATTAGATGGCACTTGCTGGGAGGAACAAACTGCAATGTTGTTTATGGGTCTGTGACCAGCTCTAGTTCCTTAGGAGAAGCACTCTTATGCCCCAGGTGGTGGGTGGGGCCCTGAAACTTCCAGGTGTGTCCTTATTCTCCACCTCAGGGAGGGGGGAGTCAGGCTGGGCATGGCTGGGTTGGGTGAGCCTGCTCTCAAGCTCCACAAATGCTTTTAGCAGCAGCTGAAGTTCTGTTCCCTGCCTCTGGGCAAAGCTGCCCGGGAGGATCTGAAGTGGCCCCACTCAACCCAAAAGTCTAGGTGTGGAGGAGGGACTGAGACCTGCTGTCTGGCAGTCTGGAGCAGGCCTTACTCCTTTTCACCCACCTCTATTCCACGGTTTCTTTTGGGCCTCTGGTGGCAGGCAGGACCTCAAGCCAGCTGATCTTCCCTATGTTGTGATGCAGGCTGGGAGGTTCCCTGCCCAGGGTCCTGGCCTGAGCTGGGAGTATGGCCTTCCTGTGGGAGGAGGAGTGCCCTGTGAGCACACCACAGCTAGGACCCACTCTGCACCCTCACCCCTGATCGGCCCCTGCAGGCACCCACACCTCGAGAGACTAATTCACTAATATCTCTTCTGTGCCCCCGGGTGATGCAATCGAGACCTGAGTATGCAGGATCTGGCCTGTGGGTCCATCTCCCAGGCCCTGGCGATGAAACCCTGACCATGTCAGGGAGAAAGATACTCATCCCAAGTCTCTCTCATGGGGTGCCCAAGCTGATTCAATGTCCCTCCACCTCAGGTTGTGTCCTGCTCTTCCAGAGTCACCAGGCAAGCAGCACCAGGGAGGGCCAGCAGGCAGGAAGCTCACAGTCCAAGCACCCCTCAGTCCGCTGCAGGACCCCAAAAGGAAAAGTCTGAGCCCCATTCCCTGTGGAAACCTCTGTGTGGTGGCTCAATTTTCTCTCTTGGCAGCTGTGGGTGGCAGAGGGGAAGGGGTAAAAAAGAGTCTAGGTGGAGGAAAGTCTGCACTCTGGTCATCTCCAGCATTCTCTCCAGGAGTCAGTCCACCCAGAATGATGGGGCTCTGGAGTCACACAGATCACCCAGGATCCACTGGACCCCGTGGCTCCTGCCATCTGGGCTGGAGTTGGGAAATGTCTGTGTGGGGACAAACAGGCTGGATCCTGAGGGGTTGAGGCCCCCTGGGGAGGGCAAAGGCTCCCAGTGGGTACAGAAGCAATGTGGCACCTGCCATCTGGCTCAGTCTATGGGGCAGGAGGCACCTTCATGGTAGGGCTGGGAGCCCAGTGCACTGTCCACAAGAAGCTCTCTGCTTACTGGCAGCAGCAGTCTCTGGGCTCGCTTCAGCAGAAGGTCTCTCCAGCAGCTTGGGAGCCCACCAACAGTCCAAGATGTGAGGGAGGGGGGTATTAACCAATCCACCTACACTTCTTGCTGGTCTCTGAGCCTCTCTGGGCTTAATCCCCGCCGATGCCTTTCTTCTTCCAGTTCTGCTCTGCAGCCTTTTCCCATGGAGTCTCCTGTAGGTTCAGGCACCCTTCCTTCAGACCCTCATCCAATCTGTTTGTCTGTCTGTTTGTTTTTTCTCTTTCATCTAAAATTTCTCCTTCTTACAGAGTGCTCTGGCTGATGGTGCCTTTGTTCTGCCATCTTTCCACTGAATTTCTATTTATACTTATTCTTTACCTAAGAATTAATAAACGGAGCTTTGCTGATATTTAATATACAGACTGACACTGTTGATCTAACTTGGATTACATGTTAGACTTGAGGTACTCTATCTGATACATGAAGTGGAAAGGTAATGTGTGCTATGGGTAAGATTATAGACTCTACAACCATACTCCCTGGGTTTGAGTCCCATCTCTTATACCAATCACCTGTGTAACTTTATATGAATTGCTTAACCTCTCTGTGCCTCTTTTACCTTACCTGTAAAATAGGAGTGAAAATAATAGTGTTTACTTCATAGAATTGTTCTGAAGATAAATGAACTGATACAGATAAAGTGCTTGTCAGAATTTCTGATACATAGGAGCATGATATGAATGTTAGAAATAACTGTGATCCTGATAAAAACATGGGAGTTCTACAGCATAGAGGAGCTGACAGTGATGTTTTCCTGCATTTGTTCAATTTCAGCATTATGTAATGTATTGTCATTCAGATGTAGTTTTTAAATGGAATTCATACAGATTACATCATTTAGTTTTCATGAGAAAAGAAAGGCTTTTTGGTATCATTAGTAAATAGAAATAAGCAATAATTTTTTTCACGTAAAATTAGAATAAGAACTCTTGATTATGGCTCTTAGTGGCTCTTTCTAAATTCTTTTCTTTCTCAAAATGATGGTTTCCAGGCTATTGTTTGTATTCATATCCTTTTTATTTGAGAGATGTTTTAAGGCATTTCACCTAGTGTAAGGAAACTGGAAAAGAATGCAACTGCATTAATCACTGAATCCGATGTATTATATCAGGCCTCAGCAGCATGATGGAATCTTTAATATTGGAGTCAAATTGAAGAACAGACACTGTCTTTGCCTTGAAAAAAATATTAATAAAAACAGGTAGAGTGTGTGCATATAATTGTTGTAATTATTCAGAGGACCTGAATGGGTTGGATTGTTTAGAGATTGTTCTGCCTGCTTGGGAATAGGGGCAAGATCAGGTCCAGGAACAATTATGTAAGGGAACTTGCACATGTTAAACCCTCCTGGTGCCTGTACCATTGTGGTATAGATGGATAGGCAGGAAACGTTTTATGTTTTGTAGAAAAGGCAAAATCTCAGCAGAATTGAGAATGAGAATTTTGGGAAATGGTGGAAAGTGTTTTTACATGATTTCCTAAGATTAAGGACCAGGAAGTTCATCTTGGGCTAATGTCCCTGTGTGGCCCTCTTAAGTTTTCCTTCTCGTGACTGTAGATGCCTAGAGAGCCAGAATTTGGTCCTTAGAGAAGAAAAATAACCAAACTGAAGGAATTGCTCAAATGTCAATAGTATTAGAAACGAGTATTCTTATTCTAATACATTCTAAGAGTATTAGGATGAATAAAAGCAGCCCACAGAGTGTCGTGGGCAAGACACACTTAAGTTCCGTTGAGCGTAGAGATAGGGAAAAACAAAAACTAAATGAAACTAAACTAGGTCTAAATCAAAAATGCAAGGCCCTCCAAAATAACTTAGTTTTTATGCTAATAATACATTTTCCTTGAGATTATAAGCAGTATGTGACTGCTTACATTGTTATAAGGTGTATTGATAAATAGAGAAAATAAATGTTAAGTCAAAAATTTTTTTTAAAAACCCAAAACAAAAAAAGGCAAGTCAAGCTTAAGTGGACTCTACATGTATGTAAAAATTGAATAACTTGCATTTTTAGATAAAGATAGCCGCTCTTCAGAATCACACCTTATATTTTTGATGTATTTTATGGAACTGAACATGAACAAAAATATTATGGAGGATTTTGTATTTGTCCAGGTTTCACCTTTCACTTAACAATACAGCCATATGTGTTGGGAGTGCAGGAAATAAACGTTTGTAGTATGGCCTTTATTATTCTCTGGGCAGCCATAAAACCAAATAAAGCAAGAGGTAAGACCCTGGGTTTCCAATTTCACCTCTTTTCCTATGTGCAAAATAGTCTGGGTTTAGTGAGGAATTTTTTTCCCCCAGAAATCTAGGAAAAAGTTCACTTGGACTGAACTTCAAGAAAGACTAAAGAGAGAAGAGCAGAGACACATTTTAATAATCTGAGTGAAAGAAGTATAGAAATAATTTTTCAAATGGGGCATATTGCATGTTTACAATGAATTCTGTTATCTTGGCCTATCAGAGAGGTTGGGCAAGTGCCTTGATAAGCAGACAGACCATGGCATCAGCAAAATTGGTTATGTGGGCACTAACCCTGGCTCTGGCCTTATCAGTCTGTACATGCCTGGGCTTTTCTACCCATCACAGGTATGCTGGTAATAGCTGGAGATTCTGAGATTGATTTTCCACGCTTCACACAGCCAAAAGTCAAATAGTATTCATATTTCATTACCAGTTTCACCATAAGTACAAGCTTTTGCCAAATATTCTAGTACCTGAATTCAGAATTAGTCCTTACAGACTTTCTTTCTCATAAGGTGTTATTAATGTGAATGTCTCAGAATGAGATAACATAACTTTTAATTTAACTGAAAGGCAATAGCAATGCATTAGATGCTACTTGTGAGACAGTGTCTATATAAGAACAGTGGTCTTTTCACAAAGAATTAGAAGTGCATGTGTAGGGATGGGCTGCCAATTCCTAACAATAAAAGCAGATTTCTGGGCAGGCGAGTTCTGGGTAATAGGTAGCTTACAATGCCCTTTTACTTACAAATTGAAGGGTTCCAGTTGATCTGCTTACTGACAAATTATATTCATCTTAAACAATAACGAAAATAAATCCAGGAAAATGGAGTGTGAGGGAGATTACTATTTTCTCCAAATTGGCACTTGCAAGGTGCCTGTTGCCAATGGGAGTACATAACTCTGACAGCTACTTTGGATTCTTGGTAGGGGCTGAGAGAGGAAGGTCAGGAAAGATATTTTATGTCAAAGATGGAAGTTTGATAGAGTTAGACTAAACTTCGTGGGAAAGGGGGAAGTAGGGCTTGCAATTGTATTCCTGAAAGAATTTCTGCCTTGTTTTCAGACATGATGATAATTATATGGTGCAGGAAGTAATAAAGTCAATGGTTAAAATAGTGAATTCGTAAAGTAATTTTTTTACTTCTTTTGCCAAACTCCTCTCTCCTTTCCCCATTACCCAGAGGCATTATCCTTCTTTATAAAGACTTTTCCTGTGTCACTTTCCCCTGAGGCTTTTCCAGATTCTAATGATGAAACTAAAAATTTTATTTTGATGATAGTGTCAGTGACTGATTATTGTTCAATTTTTTGTAGGTCTTAGGTAATATTTGTAATTTAAAAAGTAGTTCTCTCTACGTCTATTCAAAAGAGTAACCTATAATAAGTTTTAGACTCTTTCTGGTGTTATTCTAAATACCACACCTTGACACCAATAAGAATTTAGATTAAGACAGTCTTCTAGGTCTTAGAGTTAATTCAATGGATGTTTAATGAAAACCTATAATACTATTTGCCAGGGACTATTCTAGCCACAGGAATACAAAGACAAATAAAATATAAGGTTTTCCCTGAGTAAGCCACTGAAGATATTACTAGAACAAAAGTGTTATGGTCTTCTGGGCATGGTCTTAGAGTCCCTAAGTGGGGAGGAGGTTGTCCACTGTGAGAGTGTGAAGCATGTAGTTAGAGGTAAGAATGTAAGATCCCATGGGACATGCTAACCACTCCTCTGTTTTCCACTACACTTTCTAAGCCCTTGTCTTCTCTACTATTACTGTGAAGTCCTAGTTCAGGAAACAAGTCTCACATTCCCACCTTCAGTACTCGAAGTCAGACAGCTAATCTGACAGTACAACTTACCAGCTGCAACTTTGAGCACATTTATTTACTTCCTCAAGCTTCAATTTCTTCATCTGTGAAAAGGAGGAAATAGTAATCCCTAAATTATTTATTTTGGGGGAGGAGTTAATTGGCTAATTCATGCAAAGCATGTAGTATAGTTCTTGGCACATAGTAAGCTCTCAAAAATATTGGCAAATGCAACATAAATAAAAATTGGTGTACCATGTGGTCCATCTTTACATGGAAACATGGAATTGAATCACAGAAAATAGAAATCAAACTCCAGAAGCTCTGGTGAATAACATAGCACTTTTGGTGTCATTTTCTTAAAGAAGCTGGCCCCAAGATTTCATAGAGCCTAACAAATGAGGACGTTCCTAGAAATACTCTAGAGTATTTGTTCTACCATCTTCCCAAATTCCACTGCATTGGAGGCAGCTGCTAAAATCCTCTCTCATTTTCTCAGCTATACTTATCTTCCCATTAATTCACCCCTTCCGCCTCCCCCAAAGGACTCAATCTTCATTCATGCTCACACTTCTCAAGCTCAGGAATTGCCCTCTTCCCTTCCCCACACAGCCCTAGGGTACAGCCCTAGAGAAACCTATGTCTTCTCCACTTGGATTTTCTTTTCTCATAAGCAGTACTTCTCTTGAAATTGTGATAAATTAAATGCTGTATCTTATTGCATAATAATAATAATATTATTAAGTGAATAATCAATACATGACTCTGTCATTGTAACACAACAGGAACCACAGACAATATGTAAATAAATGGGTGTGGCTGTGTTCCAAATGGAACACCCCCCCACAATAAAAGCAAGAAGGTTATAATTTGCTGACCCCGCATGTAGAGGCTGGTAGGCCATCGTAAGGACTACAGTGACTTTTTGGCTTTTACTCTGAGGACATAGGATGCTGTTAGAGGGTTCAGGGAAGAAGCGTGACATCATCTGACATTTAAAAAGAACCACCACTCTGGTTCTGTGTTGACAACTGAGTGTAGGAAAGCAAGGTACAAGGAGTTGAAGAGGTAGGAGGATTATTGCAGAAGACAACGGTGGCATGAGAGTGAGAAGTCATGGGATTCTGGAGACAATTTGAAGATAAATGTTTACAAGATTTGCTGACATGGGGTTAATAAAAGTCTGGGAATGGG
The DNA here is from genome assembly GCA_023783475.1 of Daubentonia madagascariensis. Taxonomy (NCBI): domain Eukaryota; kingdom Metazoa; phylum Chordata; class Mammalia; order Primates; family Daubentoniidae; genus Daubentonia; species Daubentonia madagascariensis. The sequence goes on along the minus strand of JAKFHU010001268.1, from coordinate 3,033,783 downwards.
ATGGCCAGTTAGAAAGGGTTTATGTATTCCTGATGAGGGGTGATGCTGGCCTGAACTAAGGCAATGGCCTGTCAGTTTTATGCAAAAATATGGCTTTGTGCAGTTGTGAAGTGGGGAGGGGGTGAGGGTGAAGAGTTTTCTCTAATACTTTTTTTAAATAGGAGAACTATTGATCTGCCTCATTTCATACCTATGATTTCCTCTGGACTGCTAAAGTAACTTGAGGAAACTGGAGAGAGGATGTGAGGAGTTACTAAGAACATCCCTTCCAGCTCTGCCTGCAAATTCTAGCCAGGGTGGTGAGAATCCTCCTATCCTGTAGGGGCTGATGGTTGCATGCCTAATAAAAGGGAAGTAGGCTAAAGTTGACTTAATTCCTTGTCTTTATTCTACAGTTTAGTATGTGGAGAGCAGAACCTTAGTTATATTTCTAAGAAATTATCAACATATTTTATCAAATTTAAGATGCCTCTGATTATATTATGCACTGTTATTTTTTTACCCACTGTAAAAGAAAAAACATGGCCAATTAAACTGAAACACAGTGCTTCTTATCTACTTCAATTGTGAGACACATTCTGATTGTAGAGCTGTCAAATGTTAAAAATATGTATTTTAAAATCAATGAAATACAGCATACTGAAAAAAAGAATACAACAACAATGTAAGCTAAAAATCAAATGAAAACAAAGGGCTTTTGTGCTGGGTATTTGCATTGCATCTTAGTAGTCTTTGGAGACTGACTCTAGTATTCACCATATATGAATTTTCAAAATAACTAGTGAACTGATAAAAGTATATTTAAACTCTATTTTTTATAAATAGCTTGTTAAAATGTATTATGTATTTTACGTAACCTATTATCAGAACTTAGAAAGAGCACATTGAATAATAGTCTACCTTTTTCTCAATGATTCAAAGTCATGATGATAAATATCATTTGGCTTCCAAGACACCACTGTGTTTGTTCCACTCCTACTTTAGTGGCTGACCATATCTGTCTCCTCTGTGGGTTCCTTCTCATATCCACAAGTTCTAAAGCTTGGAGTTCCCTGGGCTCAATCTAGTCTTCTCTTGCCACATGCAGTTCTCAGGTGATCTGATTTAGCCTCACAGTTTTAAATACATTATCACCAGCCAGAACCTTCCTTTGAGTTTCTCTCTCATATCCAAGTATATACTTGTCTCTTCCACTTGGATGCCTAGTGAGCATCTTGAGCTTGATATCCACAAACAAATGTCTCATTTACCCTCTAAATCCTCTACCTCCTGCAGTTTCAGTAAATAATATTTCCATTCTTCAAGTTGCTCAGGCCAAAAAACTTGGAGTCATCTTTGACTCCTCTCTTTTACTCCACATAGCCAAGCCATCAGTAAATTCTTTTCATTCTACCTTCAAACTAAATTCAGAATTCCACTACTTCTCGCCACCTCCACCACTACCACCGTTATCTCTCACTTTGAGTTCAATAGCCTCTCCCTGCTTCTCCCTTTGCCTCCCTAGAACCCACTCTCTGCATGGTGCTTATAAGAATCCTTTAAAAATGTGATCGGATTATGTCACCTCTCTAGTCAAAACCCACCAATGGCTTCACAACTCCTTCAGCGTAAAATCCAAAGTCCTTCCTATTGTCTGCAAGATCTCCCATGACCTTGGCCTCTGCTTCCCCTCTGAGTTCATCTTCAGTCTCTCTCCCACTGACTAACTGTTTCATCAGTGGACTATGGAAGCATCTGTCAACCCACCCCCCACCCCCACCCCCACCCTGGTTCCAGGACATTTGACAATATCCAGAGACATTTTTGATTGTCACAACTGAGGGATCTACTGAGTAAAGGCCAGGAATGCTACCAAGCATCCTACAATGCACAGGACAACCCCTCCACAACAAAGCATATGCCAATAGCACCAAGGATAAGAAACTCTGTGTTAGAAGCACACAAAAGAAGTCACTGGTGAAACAGTTAGTCAGTGGGAGACAGACTGAAGATGAACTCAGAGGGGAAGCAGAGGCCAAGGTCATGGGAGATCTTGCAGACCATGGGAAGGAGTTTGGATTTTACCCTGAAGGAGTTGTGAAGCCATTGGTGGGTTTTGACCAGAGAGGTGAAATAATCCGATCACATTTTTAAAGGATTCTTATAAGCACCATGCAGAGAGTGGGTTCTAGGGAGGCAAAGGGAGAAGCAGGGAGAGGCTATTGAACTCAAAGTGAGAGATAACGGTGGTAGTGGTGGAGGTGGCGAGAAGTAGTGGAATTCTGAATTTAGTTTGAAGGTAGAATGAAAAGAATTTACTGATGGCTTGGCTATGTGGAGTAAAAGAGAGGAGTCAAAGATGACTCCAAGTTTTTTGGCCTGAGCAACTTGAAGAATGGAAATATTATTTACTGAAACTGCAGGAGGCAGAGGATTTAGAGGATAAATGAGACATTTGCTTGTGGATATCAAGCTCAAGGAGGCACAAAATAGTTCTGGAAAGGAACATTGATGTAGAAACTTAAAGACAATTTTGCAGTGTTTAGTTTTTATTCAAAGTGAACCAGGAAGCCACTGGAGGGTGTTGAGCAGGGGAGTGGCATATAATGAATCAGCTTTTAGAACGATTAGTTCATGAGAAGAGTGGGTTGTCAAGGACAAGACCCCTTGAGACCCTAATGTTTGATGCTTTGAGAAATTTAAAAAGGACTGGAAATTGGGGGAAGTACAATACAATAATATGTGAACAATGGAGGATTCTGGTGTGGTGAGAGTGTGCAGCTTTTGGTTTGGGATTTTAATATGTGGAAAGGGTATACCAACCTTAGCTGTTGGTAGAGGATTATACTTGGGCAGTTTTAACTGTCCTAAGGCTGTAAGCCTTAGGCTATGTAGTATTTTGCCCTTGGTGGATGACTACATCGTTGACAGATGCTTCCATAGTCCACTGTCTTTCCACAGAGTCTAGGCTGCAGGTTCTAGGCCTCAGAAAGCCCAGGCAGCTTGGGCCTCAGCAAGGGCACAGGGGTCTCCTAATCCTCAACAAATGCTGGCTGTGTGGGTGGCCCTGGTAAAAGCAGAAGCAAAGGTGCAGAATGTGTGGGCCTTCCAAAGATGCAGGCTTTGGTATGTGTGAGGATCTCAGCAGATCTGTGTGGCCTCAGGTGAAGGCTGCTGCAGCTTACCACACAGGTACAGCTTTGCCTCGGGTGTTGCTGAGGGAAAGATCTGACAACAGAGTGAGACGCCTTTCTATATACAGTTCTTTTGGACATTAGGGGAAGGAAACATCCTTATTGCCTTTAAGTAGCAAGGCAACTAAGTCCCATGTGCGCTACAGAACAGTACTGGGGGGTTAGTGGGGTTTTTTTGTCAGTGCCAGGCCTCATAGGCAGTACTACAGTCGTGGTCCCAACTTTTGTTCAGGATTCTCAAGGAAGAGACTGTAAAACGTTAAGTTTGGATTTATGTGTTTTTTCTGTAGGCTCAAGAGTTATCCTCATCACATGGTCTCAAGTTGGTCATTTTATATGAGAGAGAAATCCTCTATAGAAGGCAAGTTTTTTAGGTCTAAGCAATTTCTTTAACAAAAGTAGAGGAAACAGCCATTGTGACCTAGAACCCAAAATATCTTGTTATCAGGGAGAGTAAACATGATGACCCTAGATGGAGTCTATTCCCTTTAATAATGTGGCGCCCTAATTAGGGGCTCAAAAGGGAAATGGAAACTAGATATACACGTAGGAGAAAAGTAAAGCTCTGTGACAAAAACCTGATGATTGGGGCTCTCACCAATGCAAATTTCAACCATGTGAGAAGAGAGCAATTTCTCAATGCCATTTATGGAGATGGAATAGGTAGGTGCACTGCCCCTGCCCTGTGTGCTAAATGTTTAATGCCAAAATTAATCTTTCACTGAAAGATTTCTCCCAGCTGAGTGTAAGGCTCCAGATCTTGTACTTTGGACACCAAGTTTAGACTGACTGATATACTGGTGAAACTATCTATCCTCATTTTTTTAGATGAAATTGAGTCTCTGCATCACTAACTATTCGGTTAAAGAAACATAATTATTTTGTGGAGTAATAGTTCTGGGGGTAGGGATTTATTTATTTTCTAATTTAGTGGATGCTGGCTGGTCCTGTGATATACTTATGTGTCCAATTAACTTTTTGGACTCTATAATAAGAGAGGTATATCAAAGACTTGGCATTAAACTTCTGCAGCCCTGAGGCAACTCTTCCCATAAGAGACAGCACCCACTAAAGCTGATTAAAGGACCCCCAAATTCACTCAGGTATTAAGAACCCCTTTGGAGCAGAGTAAGAAAGTTTGGAGGAAGAATTTTGGATCTGAATTTTGTTGACTTTTAACTTACATAGGCAAGAGTATTTGATCCTATTGAATTTAAATACTGCTGGACATTAAATTGAAAAGAAATTTCATATTTGAACTTCTAATTTTTCTCCTAAATTACATAACAAAAGAGAGCTTATATCTAATTGTGGGGCATCTATATGTTGGCATGTTACTAAAGAGTGTCCTAAATTGTTTACTTTTACTAAAGAATTTCTAATACCCTCTCTTGGACAATGTGACTTACAGCTAGACACGAGAAATAGAATAAGGAGTGAATTGCCAGCCTTGGTACAGAGTGAATTTGGAGTTGATTTAGTTATTATATTGTTCTAACCCATTTTAGGGTTTTCTGGGAATAAATTCTAAATCTCTTATTTGTAATCTCAAGAATATAACCTAAAAGCACTGGCTGGTATTGGGGCAGGTGCCTCATGAAAACAACAGTAGGGCTGTCTTCATAAACTGCTTAACTCTATTCTGAGAAGGATAACAATATGTTGACCATAGGCTTAATGGTTAAGCCAAATGATTTAAAAAATAAAAAATCTGGGGAATATTGGAGAAGGGGGTAGAAATGTTTTTCTTCAATACTAACATCTTCCATGTCAAAGGAATTAAATTAGTGTAATACTAATGGTGCCTCTCTAATCTTTTGTTCACTGCACACCTAGGAGAGGAAATGACCTATCTGATTTAAAAGTTTGGGAAGAATAAGTTGTGCATATTTGGGATTCAGATCTTCCCATCTCTCTCGGGAGAGAGCTTACTACTGAGCAGTCACCTCCTGGTTCTACATACTATATGCCTTAACCTCTGCAGTTCCCCACAAGGGGATGTTCTCCTTTGTCCAGGCTTGCTTATGACTGGGTGATAAACTTTGTCCAATTTTGGGGTTCAGAATTATGGACTCAGTTACTTGTCAGCCACATCTTCCAATACAGCCTTTGTCAATAATCAAGGTGGTATTTTGACCTACTGTCAATCTTACTCTTTTGTCTTGTTTTTCTGTTTCCTTGGAACCAGAGCAGAGAGGTGTGATTTATTAAGCCCCCCTGAAAATACTCATATTTACCACTTTATGATATATATTTTTGTTTATTTTATGTTTCTCTCCAGTAGAATACAAGTCCCAGGGTAGGAACTTGTTTTGTTCTCTGCTGTATCCCCAGTGCTCAGGAGGAACACAAGGTAGGCTCTCAATTAATATTTGTTAAATGAAGATATAAATTGTTATGCCATGATAAACCCAGGTGATGACCTCAGGGATGATTGAGGTTTTCCTGCATTAAGGATTTCCATGTGCATTGTGAATTGTTAATTTCCTGTCTCTGCTCATTGTTAAGAGTACTATAGAGCTTTTACTTGCTTGCCACCATCTTATTTTCTAGGCTTCTCAATGCATGGAATAAATAGCTCTAAAATAAGAGCCTGTGAATCTTTCCTTAGTAATTTCTTGCCTCAAACAGCAAAAAGACACATTCACCTCTGGTGGATGAAGGAGATAAAAGTGTGTTTAGCAGGTGTTCATCTGGGACCTTGAATTGAGGTGTTCTGTAGTATTTTTCTCATTTTCTGTTATTTTGCTGAGTTTCAATTACTTAAATTTGCTAAATAAATGACATCTGGATAAGTGATGTTTCATGTGCATTATTCTGAATTTGAGAATAGTGCATACATGATTTGAAGTTGACAGGAAGGAAATTCTGTTTTGCTTTCGTCATGGCCAATAAGCAGCCAAATTATCATATTTACAACTTTGGTTTCAGTTTACATTGATTGGGCCTTGTCTTTCAAATGTTCCCTTAAAACTCCATTTGTCAGACTCAGATCTTCTCTTGCATTCTGGATTTAGGCATGTATATATTTGGGCATGCTCATGTGTATTTGTATTCTTGGGCATTTTTATCTCTTCAGTTCCTTTTCTTCTTATGTGGCTAGCTCTTGGTAATGTTAGGGTTTTGGATTAGGAATAATTATCAGACAACACCACAGACATAAACTTAACTGTGTGTGTGTGTTGTGTATAGGGGTTTCCGGTTCAAGTTCAGGTAGGAATAAAGTTTTACATTGCTTTTTGTTATTATTGTTCCTTATACTTAAAATTCCATTTGGAACCTCAGGAAAGGGTAGCTATGACAGAATTATGCCATTCCCCCATCCGGTGGTCATAATGCCATCTTAATATCATCAAAACTCCATGATGAACTCAATTAGGACTCTTCATTAAAACCATCAGAAACCAACCTGTGGTAGACAGCCTTTGAGACAGTCCCAATGACCCCTTGCCTCCTGGCATCACCCCCAATGAGTTCCCTTCCTCTTGAGTGTGGGCTAGCCCTAGTGACTTGCTTCTAATAAGTAGAATATAACAATAGTGATGGGAGTCACTTCTGAGATTAGGTTATAAAAGACTGTGAATTCTACCTGGCATTCTCCCACTTTCATGCTTGCTCACTCTGATGGAACTGCCTGCCATGTTATGAGCTGCTTGCATGGCAAGGAACTGAAGGCAGCCTCTGACCAACAGCCAGCGAGGAACTAGATCCTGCCAACAGGATTCTATTTGGGATTCTGCCCTTGTTGAGCCCTGAGATGACTGTGACACTGCTGACCCCTTGATTGCAGCCTCCTGAGATACCCTCAGCTGGAGGACTTAGCTAAGCTTTGCTTGGATCCCAAAGAAACTGTGAACTGATGAATGTGCTATTTTAAGCCACAAAGATTTGGGGAAATTTATCACTCAGCAATAGATAACTAATACACATCCAAAATCTATCAAGAAAAATTATTTTTAATAATTTATCAACTTACATGTTACTTAGGACCTCATTCACTTCTAGTTAAAAGAAAAGAACAGGAAATTACTTGACTTGCAAAAGGATTTGTAACCCAGTCATTAGAATCATTTACTTCCTCAGTTTTTGGGAATCATACCCAAAGGGCCTTGTCAAGACTTGCCACAGAATTACTGTTAATGTGAGTGCTTTTTAATTTAGAAGCATTTATTTAATCCAATATACTAAAAAAGTGAAGAAATTAGAATATTAATTTTTATGCATCTTTTCCAATATAGTAGTCCCCCCTCATTCACGGTTTTGCTTTCTGCAGTTTGTTACCCTCATCAACTGTGATCCAAAAATATTAAAAGGAAAATTTTAGAAATCAACAATTCATAAGTTTTAAATTGCACACTGCCCTGAATAGCATGATAAAATCTCACACTGCCCTGCTCTGTTCCACCTAGACGTGAATCATCCCATTTTCCTGTGTATCCATGCTGTCTATGCTACCCTTTTGTTGGTCACATAATAGTCCTGTCAGTTATCAGGTAGATCAACTGTCCAGGTATCAGAGTGCTTGTGTTCAAGTAACCCTTATTTTACTTGGTAATGGCCCAAAAGCACAAGGGTAGTGATGCTGGGAATTTGGATGTGCCAAAGAACAGCTGTAAAGTGCTTCCTTTAAGTGAAAAGGTGAAAGTTCTCAATAAGGAAAGAAACAAAATCAAATGCTGAGGTTGCTAAGATCTATGGTACAAACAAATCTATCCGTGAAATTGTGAAGAAGGAATAAGAAATCCATGCTAGTTTTGCTGTCATACATCAAACTGCAAAGTTACGGCCACAGTGCATGATGAGTGCTAAGATGAATGTTTCCACCCACACTAAATTTGTGGGCGGAAGACATGAACAGAAACGTGTTCCAATTAATGGCAATTGTGTTCGGTACTATTAGAGGTTTTATTTTTGATATATATATTTTTATCCTTTCACATTGCTTTAAATATATTTTTCCCAAAAACTTTGAAGTTGAAGATTTAGCCTGTTCAACTTATAGAAAATGTTTGCCCAAAATCTAATTTACAAAGTCATCTTTATGTTCAAATTAATTAATCAAGTTGAATTTATTGTCTGTCAGAAAAGTCTGACTTTATTTTAAGATTTTAAACATGTTAAAATGTATTTAAAGAATGATATACAAACCACTGATAAATACATTATGGTGTATACCTTATAAGATCCTATTCAAGATCCAACTAGAGAGCATTGGGTTTATTTTTGCCTCCAATGGCAAAAAGAAAGATTGGCTTTTCTGGTGGAGGAAGAAGAAAGTGTGTTTCCCAGGTGTTCACCTGGGAAAACGAGCTCCAGAAAGAATTTCTAAATTTGGTAATAGATAATAGGTTACCTTCCTTATCACCAGTGTCACATTGTATAATTTTTTTCAGAGTAAAGCTCAAATCTCTTTGCCACTTGTATCTTTGGAGAAAATAAAGTTGTCTAAAAGTAATGCTATTAATTTTATTCATAAAAAGAAATTATTATTGCTATCCTATGGAGAAAGATAACCTGCATAAAATAGGAAGACATTCTTCAAAGAACATATATGATTGTATTTTACTCATTGGATTGTAGAGAAAATGCTTCATGTAAGTCCCAACACTTAGTGGATACCAGTTTTTTTTTCTTTAGTGCATTGATTTAAGACTAGTAGGCCATGTTCTGCAGGTGAAAGTGATTGCAGTAAGGGGTTAGGATGTCTGGGGATCAAAGGTTTTAAGCAAAACTTTAAGGTTGCTGAGGATATTTCAACCTCCATAGATCAAAACAAAGCAAAACAAAATTATATAATATCCAAGAGCTTAAGATTTTCTTTCTCTAGAGAGAGCAAAATACTGGCCCTTGAGATAACATGGGAAAGAAAGCTGGCTGACCCAGTAGACTGTTAAACTTTGGAATGGACTACTAAGTGAGGTTGTGAAATCTCACTCTCTGGCTGCCTACAAAAGTAGAGTATTTTCTCATCTGTCTGGTATGTTAGGACAGAGCTGGGATAGGGGTACAGGAGAATGGAGATGACCTCTTAAGCTCCGTCTGATCCTAAAACTGTCTAATATTTGCAATGGAATGCACAGTGTTGGGTAATAGGGAAATAAAAATATCTCCTATCAAAAAGGCATTTTAAAAATTAGAATTTGTAACTCTTGGGAATTTTCTCAGGAACTTATCAGGAAAATATCTATAATGTATTATTACCCTTATTCATAATCTTTATTTTAAAATGATGTTGGCAGACAGTCCTTGACTTATAATAGTTCAACTTAGGATTTTTTGACTTTAGGGATGTAACACCATCATAAGTCAAGAAGCATCTAGACTTTTATACTTTGCACATTTTTGTATTTGTACATGACTTATATAGTGCATCTTATTGTAATTATTATACACACAGATCTCTTTTCTCTACTATCCTTGTGCTCCTTATAGGCAGGTACTATGTCTTCTTCATCTTTGTATTCCTAGAACCTGGAACATTGTAGGGGCCAAATAAACTTTTGACGGACCAATCTCTCCTGTACAGACCTATCCTGAGCCTATTCCTATAACACTCTGTACCTTTTCTGATAGAATTTATTGTACTCAGTTTTGGGTCATTATCATTCCTACTTACTTTATCCTCAATATTAGGTTTTGGTCTTCTTATGACTAAGAGAAACAGTGTGTTTTAGTGGCAAGGCACAGACTCTGCTGCTACACTAAAAATCTGCTTGTGTGATCTGTTAGCTGTATGACCTTGTACAAGTTATTTAATCTGTCTTTTCCTCAATATCTTAATCTTTAAAATGGAGATATTGATAGTACTCACCTCATGGGGGTTGGTGGAGGACTAAATGTGATAAAGCATTGCTATGGTTTAAGTATGTCCTCTTCAAAATTCAGGTGTTGAAACTTATTGGCCAATGTGATAGTATTAAGAGATGGGGCTTTTAAGAGGTGATTAGGCCATGAAGGTTCTTCCCTCATGAATGGGATTAAGGCCCTTATGAAACAGGCTTCAAACAGTGTGTGCTTCACTTGCCCTTCCATCTTCTGCCATTTGAGGACACAATGTGCCTCTCCTCCAGAGGATTCAGCACCATCTTGGAAGTGGAGAGCAGCCTTAACCAGACAACTGAACCTGTTGATGCCTTGATCTTGGACTTCCCAGCCTCCAGAACTGTGAGAAAATAAATTTCTGTTCTCTATATATTTCCCAGTCTCCAGTATTTTATTATAGCAGCACAAAATGGATGGATGAAGACAGGTATATAATGAGTTTAGCACAGTACCTTGCATATGGTAAGTGTTCAGCAAATGATACCTATTATTAACTTACCCTTGTAGTCTCACAAACTCCTAATACATATTCCTTGTGGGTGGGAGGCATGCAATACAGGTTGAATTGAAATAAGTCAGGATTTGAGGGAGAAATAGGCAATGGCTGTAGTGGGTGGAGATTTGTACTAGACGATTACTACTAAGTTAGCATTTAATTAGTATTTAACATATCTTAATTCAACATATTTTAATTATTTTTATAATGATTACTTTTTAAACAAATAAGATGATCTTAATCCCCATCTAAACCCCTATCAATCCTCTCTGCATTCTAGAAGATATATTCAACCTTACTTAATACCGTATGTTTCCATGTAAATTTTCTGAAGTTAGTACCTCATGCTTTCATAAGGAACCCATTCTTACAAGCTATCATGGATTTCAAGGATTGCCTTTCAGAGAAGCTTGACTGCTATAACATGTGCGGTACATTTACGATGCTATATAAATTAAAAAATGCTAGTGTATGTTTTCCTATGGCTGCACTCTGGGAGTTATTTTAAAACAGTTTTTGTTTTAAGATAGGAATAGTTTATAGGAACTACTATTATTCATTCACTGATCTTTAAAAAGTTAAACAATTACAACTCTGTGTATCCTATTGCATTTTAATGTCTCAAAGAACATTAAGAACAAAAACTAGGATGATAGGCGATCTGGTCATTTGCCTATTTCCTCTCAGATCCATTTCTTGACTCCCCTTCACCCAGGTCATTTTTTGAGATCTCTTGAAAATGCTTTCTGGGTTTGGGCAATGGAAGATACTGGTGGGAGATTGTAGGACAAGAGGCCTGGGTATGTCCACTCCCCTCATTTTCTTGGGTTGAGGAGAGCCCTCTCTGGAAGTGGGTGTATCTCATCATGGTCAGAGCTTTTGCAGGACTGGCTCTCCATCATTGCCGCAGCTACCCCTGGGCAGCCAACTTATGAAACCAGCTCTTGCTACTTACTGCACAGCTTGGCTTTTGGGCTGGATACCCTTACTTCCTCCTCTTCCTTCTGTTACTAATTTCTGTGTTGCCTTACTGACCAGTCTTTGGGTTTTCAGCTCTTTCAAACATCTTTCTTTTTTTATTTCAAAATATTAAGGGGATACAAATGTTTTCATTACATGGATAGCTTTTATAATGCTTAAATCAGGGCTGTAAGTGTGCCCATCACCCAAATAGTGTTCATTGTACCTGTTAGGTAGGTCCAACATCTTTCAAGCATTCAAGTCTTTCTGTTGGATTACCTTACATGGACCCTTATGTTCACAGTAGGCCAGTTAGGAATTTTAGCAATTTAAATACATAAGTAGAAATCTTTGTGTTTTTATTTATGTGTAATAGGTACATAGTAGGCAACACAGAAGTTTCTGAATTTTTTTTTCCTTTGAGTACAGGGAATAATGCTTTATTTCTTAGATCACTTCTAAGGATTTAGGTGCTTTAGACAAAGATTTATGAGGCTGTAGCTCTTCCCTTATCAAAATTCCTGTGCCCCTTCTCAGTAGCTGAAAATTTGCATAACTGTACTTTTTAGTTGATGGATAAAAGGGCAGAGGAGAGAGACCATACATCCCTCTTGTCAGCTCAGAAACTAATTCAACCTGAGGCACTTTGGAGTTGATTTTTAACTTTCATGGAATAAGGAGTAGCTCTTCTCAAAAAGGCGTGGGAGTTTTGGAGGACTTGTAAAAGGGTATTTTACAGACTGAGGAGGAAAGATCTTTCTCCTCCTGCTCTGATCATCTCTTTCACAAGGAGGCATATTAAAAGTATTGATTTATACCCTGGGAATATTATCAATAGCTGCTCAGAGTGTTTTAGATATATGTACTACTAATCTTAAGAAAAGAGAATGCAAGAAGCAGTGGCCAAGAACACCAGCTTCCTATTTTCTGTCATCTGATTGATGTAGTACCAGGGATTGGATTGAGTGCATTTGCTGCCTCCAGGCTATACTTTTGATTGCTTCTAATTCCTTTAGGTTCCTTTGGAAGAACATAAAGTCAGATAACTGAGCAATGATGATTTCAGCCCGACAAGGATTAATTCCTTCCATTTAATAGTGTCATTCTTGATAGAATAGGATGCTATTTGGAGCTAAAGGGCCAGAGGACTATTAATTCCTAAGATGCTCAAAATTCATAACCCAGACACATAATTTCTTATAGTAAAGAGAAACTCACAACAAGTACAACAACAAAATTCTCTCAAGTTTCAATGAGAGAATATTCCCTGCCAATAACTTCATGACCCTCACATAACTTAAATTTATGGTTTGAGATAATTTTTTTGAAGGGAAAAATAAATTGATACTAAATTTTGGCATGCGACTCATGTTTCTTGGACATATTCTATAAACATTCTTATAAAGATTATTTGGAAAAGTTTTTCACTTTATATATATATATATATATGTATATATATATATATATATATATTTTATATTTTACCATTTTCATTGCCAAAATAAATTAGCCCAGGGACAATAGCTGTCTTTCACTCTCTTAGTCTTTTTTTAAAAAACATTTGAATATCTTATGGAGGAAGCCATCCAGAAGACCAGTGATGGTTTTATTGAATTAAAGGCTTAGAAGCTAAAGGTCAGCTCAATAAACATTTGCTTATTATCTATTTTGTGCTAGGCATTTGGGATATTTGAGATGAATAAGGCAAGTCCTTAGGACAGTTTGTTCTCAAATTTTAGCATTTATTGAAATCACTTGGAGAGGTCGTCATACCATGGATTCCTGAGTCCACCCCCAGAGTCTCTGATTCTGCAGGTCTCAGGTAGGAACCAAAAATTTTGCATATCTAAAAAGTTTCCAAGTGATGTTGATGTAGCTGCTCTATGGATCACAAAAAAAACTATAACAACACATGATTAGAATGTGACTTGTATGCTTAAGTATTCATAAGGATACACAAGGTAGGACTAATGAGAGGGTAATTAAGTCCATTGTAGGAGGGAGGTGGTGATTAGGAAAAAGCTTCTGGCAAAGGGTGACACATCTGAGCAGGATTTGGAAGTGCAAATAGGAATTCAAAGATGAACAATAAGGGATGGAGAGGGGATTTTGTTCAGTAGCAAGGTACAGAAATATACAGAGGCATGTCACAGCATGATTTATTCATTCATTCAACATGTTTCAGATGAATATCTATTACATCTTGAGAATAAAGTGGTGAAAAATAATATGTTTGCAGAAACTCTCACTAGCAGAAGACTTGGCTGGAGCATACATAGCAGGAATGACAGGAGATGGGCCTGGAAAAATGGTTGAGGGCTCTAAGGAACTTGGATTTTACCCTGTAGGTAGTGGGGAGTATTTTGGCAAGAGCACTCTGGCAGCAGTGCAGGGAATGCATTGGAGAGAGATAGAACAAGACTTGAATAAGGGAGAGCGGTAAGAAGGCTATTGCAGTAATCTGGGCAAGAGATGAAGGCTCCAACAAAGTTTATTTCATTTGTGAGTCATACGATATTTAAACATAGTTTTTGTGCATTTTCTCCTCCATAAGCCTGCTACCCATCTCCCTCTTCCATTAGAATGATAATTGTTTAGAGAGTAGGTTTGATTAATTTTAGGTCAAATGTTGTATGTTTACACATGGGGTCAATCAGTATGAAGAAAAGTTTATTCTTACATAAACACCTGAACAAGTAACAGGGAATAATTTAGTCAATAAGGAAAATAACATTGACTAGGTATTTTTTTAATGTCTTAAAAACCATCTTTAAATAAGTTATTTCCTGTAAGGTTCTTGTCTCTAAGTTTAGCTAGTGGTTCTATTGGCATTTTAAATTTAAAACTGTCTTCAGATATTACAAAATAGTTTGGGACATCGGTAAAATTTTATATAGACTATGGAACACAGAGCCTATTTTTCCTTCTGCTAACCCCATTGAATATCCAATCAAGGTGATGAGAATCACACAGATCTTCCTCATACCAAATCTTTTTAAGCCAATTCATGTATTTGATTATATTTTTGACTTTTGCCATGCCAAAATAGCCCATTTGGTGAAAACATAGCTTCAATATCTGTGGTAAGCAGAATGTCTAAAATGGTCTCCCAAAGATGTCCTTCCCTAATCCTTGGAACCTGTGGATGTGAGTTATCACTCCCATGACTATGTTATGTTATATGGCACAGTCAACCTTAGGATAGGAAGATTATCATTTTGGACCTCATCAAACCACATGAGCCCTTACAAGGAGAGAGTTTTCTGCAGCTGATAGCAGAAGGGAATGTCAGAGAGACTTGAAGTATGAGAAGTATTCAAGGACCAAAGGCTGGTTTGAAGATGAAGGGAGCCATGTGAGGAATGTAGGTGGTCTCTAGGAGGAGTGAGTGGCCCCTGTTGAAAGCCATCAAGGAAAAGGACGGCTTAGAACTATAAGTACAAACAAAACAAAACAAAACAAAAAAAACCCTGAGTTCTACCAGCAGCCTGAATTAGCTTGTGTTATGGGCTTAATTGTCTCCCAAAAATTCGTACGTTGAAGTCTTAACCCCTAGTACCTCAGAATGTGACTCACTTTAGAGATAGGCTCTTTAAAGGTATAATTAAATTAAAATGAGGTCATTAGTGTGGGCCCTAATCCAATAGGATGCTCTTATAAGAAGAGGAAATTAGGATACAGACACATACATAGGGAAGACCATGTGAAGACACAGGAAGAAGATAGTCATCTACAAGCCAAGGAGAGAAGCCTCAGAAGGAATCAACTCTGTTGACACCTTGAACTCCAACTTCTAGCATCCAGAAACTGTAAGAAAATATATTTCTGTTGTTTAAGCTACCCAGTATGTGGAACTTTGTTATTGCAGCCCTAGTGAACTAGTACAGCTGGGAAGTACATTTCTCTCCAACTGGGCTGACACCATGATTTTGGTCTTGAGAGACCATATGGACTTCTAACCTACAAACCTGTGAAATAATAAATAGGTGTTTTAATCTTATAAATATGTGGTGATCTGTTATGCAGCAATAGAAAACTAATACAATGTCCCAAATTATGCACTTAGTGTCATTTAAAATATTTTAGAATTCTATTTTAAGGTTTTTAAATCTTGAAAATGTTAATAAAAGTATTATTTACTTTGGGTGGAAATTCATCTGGTTTTAGAATTAATAGACTTTTTAAAATTCAAAAGTATGTTTACATTTTTTTCTATGGTATGAACAAGGGCAACACCCATAGAATCATGCAATCTTTATTGCTATAAACCAAGTTTATGCTCAGGCTTCTTATGGAAGATGATGATGCTAATCTTAAATCCAGTTTAAATTGAAATTTGTTGGGATTTGGGGGAGAAAGAGTCAATGGCCTCAATGAGTAGATATTTGTGCCAGATAATTGCTAACTTTTTTTGAGGATTTTAGTTTTGTTATCTTCTCAAAATATTTGGATATATACATTTGGGACCTGATCTTTATTTCTCAATCTCACATTTAATAAATGGCACCCTTGTCCCGTTATGAATTAGATTGTTCAATGTAAAGAATTAGTACTTAGAACTCATTAAGTTATGATGCACTTTAAAATGTTTTACTTAAGAAATAGACTCTCATTATGTTAGCTAGGTAGTCAAACCATTCCACTTACCCAGTCAGCTTATATTGGTCTCCATGAGAGGTGGTAGTACAGTTATTTTAAGAATATGTTGAATTATCTATTTTCCTCAATAGATTCTAAGCTCCTTGAGGACAGGACCATGTCATTCATCTTTTTAAAAGTTAATTTATTATTTTTTAAATCAACAAATAAAAAATTGTATATATTTATGGTGTACAGTATGTGTTGAAATATGTATACATTGCAGAATGGCTAAATTGAACTATTTAACATATCCATTACCTCATATACTTGCCTTTTTTTTTGGTGAGGACACTTAAAATCTACTTTCTTAGCAAGTTTAAAGCATGCAACACATCGTTATTAACTATAGTCACCATATTGTACTAATACAATAGATCTCTTGAAGTTATTCTCCTAATTGAAGTTTTATATCCTTTTACTAAATGCATCCCCAATCCACCCCCACACCTCAATGTTTAATTCTCCATAATTCAACCTATTTTTATCACTCTTATCATCTAATTGTTACTTTTTAAAGATGAACCCAGAATATCACAAATTCTTAGATGGATTAAAAACAAACAATTTGTACCCTGGAGTGAACATCCCAAGCTTCCCAGGCAAAATAAAGTCATACAATGAACTGTATATCGCCTATGACCTGTAGCAGCATATGTCCCTCCATAGTATCTTACAGCCATGAGGACAAAATTGGCCCTTTGTAAGTGGTTGACCCCCGCACCAAGTTAAAGATAAATTTTTAGTTTTAGAAATAAAAAACAGTGATCAAGGAGCACTTTTATTTATAGTGTAAATTACCACTGCAGAGGAGATAGATGGGGTCAAATGCAGAGTTTGTAGGACTGTGGAGGAATTATTGAGTTTTTGTCATAATTACAATTTCCTCTGAATAATTTTGGAGTCTGAGTAATCAAGTCACAGACATTTATCAAAATAACTTGTCTGTCTCATTTTTCCTAGAAAATGGCTGATTTTTTGACTTATATTTGGTAGTAACTAATTTTTTCATTTCCTGACCATTGTTCACTTAGTTATTAGTTTGATAAATTTCACTTGACTAGTCCCACATGTTTATCCACTTTATGAATTATTGTGCATAATTACTCATTTCTCATACTCTTTGAATACTTTCCTGATCATGACTCTTTTCACTGGATTTCAGGCACCAAAAAAAAAAAAAAAAGAAAATGGAAAAATATAATTGGCTATTATGAAGATTAATGGCAATTCTAGAAGAAGTTTGAGATGATAGCAGATCAAAATCATTGGCTTACCTTTGATCATTGATGTATTATTATCACCAAAAATAGCACTTAGAAGGCACATGGTATTTATTGAACAAATGAATGGGAATTCTGGATTACTTATGGGCTTTTTTTCATTGTTGAACTTGAATAGTTTCCCAGACATTTATTGGCTCATATTTTCTTTTTTGTGAATTTTGTATTCACATTCTTTGCCATTTTATTGATTAGTGTTTTTATTAACCTGTAAAACATTATACATATATAAAATAGTAAAACTATGCCATAAATGTTGCAAATATTTCTTTAAATATACCGCTTATGATATTATTCTTTAAATTATGGAACTCTTAGTTCATGTAAAAATCTTTTTATTTTAAGTCCACAGAAATCTTCCCTATTCAGAGATCAGATATTCACCTATATTTTATTCATTTTAAATATATTATTTTAAAAACAATCTATTAATCCATTTGGCATTTATTTTGGTGTATGCTTTGACATTAGGATCTAAATTGATTCGTTTTTTGTAAATCTGTTTAGTTGCAAAAAATTCATTCTAGCTGTTTGAGTAGAATTGTTAAACAGATATTGGCTAAGTCACAGAATCACCAAGAGGTTTACAGAGCCAGTGTGGAGGCTATGCAGATATCATAGTCCAATACAATCCTGCTCTATGAGACCCTGCTGCCACTCCTGCTGAGCACTGGAATCTTCAATTCACACAATGGACACCACCGGCTTTGGGCATTGGATATTCCAGCCAGTTGGAGCCCAGGACACTCAATCTTGTTGCAAAAACCAAAAAACCACTGCTACCAGGGAGAATTCCTTATGTTCCCTTCTTCTTTGGTGTATTGGCCCACAGTTTGGAAACTGGGGATACCAATACCCACTGGATTGTTGTGGTGATTTTTGTTTCCATGAGGTATGTTTGCATTTTTTATTGTTGCTATTGAAAAAACTGTGTCTGAATGCAGGAAGATAGAGTTGTTTTCTTCATGGTATCCAGATGTAGGCATTGTCAGAGATTCTAGTCATGTGTACCCCAGGAGTATACAAATTAGCTCTGTATGCAGTGTGTTCAAACTTCTGTGTTCCCCAGGACAGTATCTAAAACACCCTAATTTAAACAAATGGAGACGGTTTTAAAAATTATTATACAGTCAGGGCCCAGTTCTGAGCCTGCAACATGTCCTAAGTGTCCAGGACTTCCTCATGCTCAGTGCATCTTTGCAAACATGGTATTCTGGGCAAATCTAGTGATTTATCAACTTCACTGAAAGTTGACTATTCTCAAATTACCACACTGTAATTCAGGGACAGTGGATTAAGGCAGTTTATCAATTTCCTCTCTATGAATCCTACAGCACTTTGGGTCTCAACTTTCTTTTGCATTCTAGACACATAGAATCTCAAAAGAGATAACTTTTTTATAAAGATTATTTTGGTATGTGTAGAAAGACAAGCTACAAAGCAATTCAGTGGCTTTGTGTGGGTATGTGTTCATATGCATTCTTCTTGGGATGGGAGGCATCATGAAAAAATTGATGACTTCTGAGTAGAAAAACACAGAAAGAAATCCAAATTGTGCAAATAAAACAAAAAAGTAATTTTCTTTCTTCTTATCAGTATGTTTCCAAAATAAGTCTGTTTGCTGTTTGGTTTAGTGGAGTGGACTTTGACATAGCAACATATAAGTCATCTTTGACCTTGAACTGATTATGAATATTTGTGTTTTTTTAAAGGCAAAAAAATTTCTGAAAGTCCTGACTTATAGATGTGCATAAGTCACAAACAAAATCGAAGTTACCAAAATTTGTTTTGTCCAGTCAGAGTGAACAGATAGATGTTGGAGAGAGCTGATGTTAAAGCATGAGGACTGAATAAAGCTTCTCACATTGAATTTGGGTCACTTCATTTCTTTAGTTTTCAAGGCAATGGGATGATCTTTGATGAAATGTGCACTACTAATGCTATGTCGGCAAGGAATAGATTACAAATGCCCATTTTAAGGTCCAAGAAGCTGAAGAAACCCTCAGAAGAGATATGCAGGGTTTCTGACTCTCTTTAAAGACTGCCTGCTGAGAAATCAACAGTGATTTGTCAGTTTCAACTTCATCCTGTGAAGCCCTTCCTTTGACATCTTGGCCAAAAACTGCTCATGATTTTTCAGGAGCAGTGCTTTGGATCAGAAGATTTACCTAATGCACATGGCCAAAAATATTTGCCAAGTAAGCAAAGCAATGAATGAATATCTCCCTTTCAAATTGTTTTAAGTGGGCTTTTATTTTTCTCTTTTGCTCTGAAGTTTACTCAAATGCACTGACTTGTTCCCTGGAGTGCCAATGAGTGTCCATATACTAGGAAAAAAAAAAACTATACTCTTATTCCACTTTTTGACAAAATTTCTTAAAAAAGTGGTGATTCAAGTGTCTGGCTCTGATGAAGTTGACAACTTTCACAGCAGCAGAAAACATTTCTTTCAGTGTTGTTGGCCAAGTGTGTGATACCAATGCAAGCCAATCTGTACAGCATGCATTCCAATGTCATGGGTTGCTTCTTTCTTCATCAAAGCAACAAAACTAGATGTATTGCCAAACATCACAGGTGCTCCATTTTGCACAAAATACAAGAATTTTCTTTCAGTTGAAGTTTTTTTTGGAAAATAAACAATGTAGACAGCCCTTGGAGTTTCTAAAAGGGGCTCACAAAATAGGAATTCTAATAAGAGCTCATTTGCCCTTACAGATGTGAGTAGTTTTATTTGGTTGAGTGCTGAAGGAAAATGATTTTTCCACCATGATTCAATTCGAAACATTAGAAGAAATGTCAGTGATCGGATAATAGGATTTTACAGTGACACACTTTTGATTTCAATTATTTGGTCCACAAATCAGCTCAACAATTTGTATGTCACATGTATTAACAGTCTCACTAATAATGCTGTGCTACTTTTACCTGTCAATGCAATCAGTAACCTCGTAGGTTGCTTCAAGACAAGCTTTGGGTGTTGGGGTCAAATTGTTATTTTGGTAAAACAGTGGTCTTTTCAAATTGAGCCTGTTTTTCATAATGAAAATCCACTCTGTTCTATATATTTTCATGGTGGAGGTTATGGATAATTGTTAGCTTCTTTGGTTAAGTACTTCCATTGGCAAGAACCTTGACACATAGGACTGCAGAAGTTTTTTGTTTCTTCAAGTTGGTGCTGAAAGTAAACCAAAGAGTATGTAAACCTCACTTCCCTCCCTCCCTCCCTCCCTCCCTCCCTTCCTTCCTTCTTTCCTTCTTTCCTCCCTCCTTATTTTTAATCAGGCCCAATCATCATCATCATAGTTATAACAATAGCAACTAATATATTGTGAATTTTAACTCTGTGTCAGATTCAACCCTTTGGTTTAGATACTGTTATTATCCTCATTTTACAGGTGAGGAAAATGAGGCCCAGAGATTAGGTAACTTGTCAAAATTACACAGATAATGAGGCCATATTCCAATCTAGGTAGTCTGGCTCCTAAACTGATTTACTAGCCTCTCTATAAAATCATTATTAGCTTGTCATTTATATTAGCATACTCTGCTACCCTGTATGCATTTGGAATAAACATTATCTTAGTAGTATAATTTTACTTTAAAAGTTTTATTTTCACAAAACAGTTTTCAAAGTAACAGCAAGGGAAATAATATTTTTCTCTTTAGTGAGGCTCTCCCATGGACCACAGATTAAAAATTTATACCATAACCATTTTTTTTTCCCAGAACAGTCTTCTTTGTCAATTGGCTGACATTAAGGCACTGAAACTATACAAGGTTTTGGGATAAAAAGTTTGAACTTCCAAAAATCATGGTTGATTACAAATATATTCCTACTGTTCGCAATAGATGTTTTGTAATATTGGTCACAATATTGCCTTTCTGACGTTCTGTGATTCTCTTTCAAATGTTTTATTTAAAGAAAGGCAGCCCTAGAATTCCTAGAGAGAAGCTGGAGGTGTCTGCATCCTAGAGTGAAAGAGTATGGGAGCCTGCTTGATAACCATGAATGCATACAGCAGTCTCTGCCTCCTTCTCTCTAGGAAGAAATCCAAATTAAATTAAATAAATCTCTATAAATAAATTACTTCTAGATTTAGAGAGCCCTATCGACCTCCTGCCTCCTCTAAATTTCTTTAAATTATCTAATACCAAAGTTGATAATGGTCTTTCATGAGTTTCATTCAGCTTGGTAGAACTGTATTTTTCAAAACAATGTTTTATCATTTCTTTTATTGGGATTGGCTGATGTTCATTTCAAAACTGAATTTTCATAGTTTTTGGCCATTAATCCTAAAGAAATAATATGTCCAAAACTAGAGAGTTGATTTTGCCACACTCCTGCTCCTTTTGTGGTCTAGCACATCACAGTCTACGTCTAATCTGTTAGCAAATTCTGCTGCCTCCACGCTTCAAGCTGTACCTAACATCTGACTGTTTCCATCTTCACCCCTACCACCTTATATCAACATATACTGATTGACTTAAATTAGTCAATTTATGTCAGCCACTTTAGATTTAAATTAGTCAATTTCAATCGATTTGGTAAATTTGTCATTTAAATTTAAGATGGTCTCCCTGCTTCCCCCCATTGCTATCCCACACTTTGTTCTCCACCCAGCAGCATAGTCATACTTTTATAATGTAGGTTGTATCATGTCATTCCTTTGCTCAAAACTTTCCAAGGGCTTCAGACCTAACTTAGAATAAAATCCAACGTTCTCGGCCAGACCTTATATAGTCTGGCTGCTGGCTACTCTCTAAATTAGTCATATTCCCACTGCAATACTGCTGCATAACAAACAACCCCCAAAATCTCTGTAGCTCAACATCATACGTTGGTTTTTTCATTTACAGGTTTGCAGGTCCACTGAGGCAGCTCTGCTGCAGTCTGCAGAGTGTGTTTGTCTCTACTGCACATCCCTCATTCTGGAACCTTTGTTTCCCCTGGGCATGATTTTTTGGGCAGATGGCAGGGGCACTAGAGGCAAAGCCAAACCGTGAAAGCTGTTTATGGCCTCTGCTTGTGGCATGCTGGCTAACGCTCTATGTCTTCACCTCTTACCATTTTTCCACTCTTAATTTGTCTTAGCTAATTGCTGTAATTAATGTGGGTATGTGGTAAGTCTTAACATCAAGTAGTGTGATTCTTCCCACTTTATTCTTCATTTTCAAAATGTTTGAGCTATTCCAGTTCCTTTGTCTTTTCATATAAATATTAAGATAAATTTTTGGTAGAAATTGCATTTAACCTATGGTTCAATTAGGGGAAAATTGACATCTTTATTATGTGTTAATGTATACATAGAATACATTATGTATATTTTCATTATGTACTAAAACATACAATCCATGACAAAGATCTTTCCTTCTTTGGAGTTTTATGGTTTTCAGCTTATAAATCCTATTCTTCTTTTGTTAGATTTATATCTGAGTATTTTGTTTTCTTTAAAAATTGAATATGATCATTTTTAATCAAACATTATCACTTGTATTAATATTATTAAAATCTTTACATTTGTAGATATAGTTCTACCTAGCTGTTTTCTATACAGTCTACCAAATAATAAGAATGATAGGTTGAAGTACCTAATTTTTTTTATTAAGGGCTCTGCATTTAATATCTTTCATTTGCGTTCAAATTATTTGTTGTTTTTGTTATTATTGTTGCTTTTATTTCAAAGTATTATGGGGGTACAAATAATTTTGGTTACATGGATAACTTTTATAATGCTTGAGTCATGGTTATAAGTGTGCCTATCACCCAGACAGTGTTTATTATACTCATTAAGTAGGTTATTGCCCATCCCCTCCTCACCCCTCACCCCTGCTTGATTTCCATTGAGTTTTACTTCCCTCTATGCACATGTGTATTCATCTGTTAGTTCCAATTTAATAGTGAGTACATGTGGTGTTTGTTTTTCCATTCTTTAGATACTTCACTTAGAATAATGATCTCCAGTTCCAACCAAATTGTTGCAAAAGGCATTAAGTCATCCTTCTTCATGGCTGAGTAGTATTCCATGGTATACATATACCATATTTTGTTAATCCACTCATGAATTGATGGGCACTTGGGTTGATTCCACATCTTTGCAATTGTGAATTGTGCTGCAGTAAACATTTGAGTATGGGTGTCTTTTTGATAAAATAACTTCTTTTCCTTTGGGTAAATACCCAGTAGTGGGACTGCTGGATCAAATGGTAGGTCTACTTTTAGTTCTTTGAGGTATCTCCATACTGCTTTCCATAGAGGTTGTACTAATTTGCAGTCTGCCAACAGTGTAGAAGCATTCCTTTCTCACTACATCCACGCCAGCATCTATTGTTTTTGGACTTTTTAATAAAAGCCATTCTAACATGGGTAAGGTCACATGTCATTGCGGTTTTAAGTTGCATTTCCCTGATGATTAGTGATGTTGAGCATTTTTTCATATGTTTATGGGCTATTTGTCTATCTTCTTTTGAAAAGCTTCTGTCCATGTCTTTTGCCCACTTTTTTATGGGGTTGTTTGATTTTTTCTTGATGATTTGCTTGAGTTCTTTGTAGATTCTGGTTATTAGCCCTTTATCAGATGTATCGCTTGTGAACATTTTCTCCCATTCTGTAGGTTGTCTATTTGCTCTGTTGATTATTTCCTTGGCTGTGCAGAAGCTTTTTAATTTCATCAGGTCCCATTTATTTATTTTTGTTGTTGCTTTGATTGCCACTGGGGTCTTCTTCATAAATTCTTTGCCTAGGCCAATATCTAGAAGAATTTTTCCAACATTTTCTTCTAGAATTCTTATGATTTTATGCCTTATATTTATGTCTTTTATCCACGTTGAATTAATTTTTGTGAGTGGTGAGAGATGTGGATCCTGTTTCATTCTTCTGCACATGGCTCTCCAATTTTCCCAGCACCAGTTTTGAATAGGTATTTTTTCCCCAGTGTATATTATTGTCTGTTTTGTCAAAAATAAGTTGGCTGTATGTGGATGGTTTTATATCTGAGTCTTCTGTTCTGTTCCATGGATCTATGTTTCTATTTTTGTGCCAATACCATGCTGTTTTGGTTATTATAGCCTTGCAGTATAGTTTAAACTCTGTTAGTGCTAGATTCAGATCCTCTTTAAAACTAAAGATTGGGGCTCTGACATTTGGGATGGTGCAGCTAAATGGAGATAGAATTCTCATAGACTCGTCTCCTACCCAAAGTTCAGTTCAGCCTCTTATGAGGCACTTACATAAATACACACATTGGGAACATGATGCCTTGATCGATTTGGTCCTCTCATTTGAGAGGACCTTGTTTGCAACTAACTGTTTATGTGCGTGAGGTGGTCCAAGGACAGAAAGGTGACCTGCTACACAGGGAGCCCAATATGTGGGGGTGCACCCTTTCAATGATTGGCAGTTTCACTCAGATGCTGAGGCTTGGTAGATACATTTTCAGGCTGGGCAGAGGCTTGTCTTACCTGGAGGAAAGAAAGGAGCATCTGAGGTTACCAGAATCCTTCTGGAGGAACTCACTCCAAGATGGGCTCCTACCAGAGCTGACAGGGCCTTTGCCAAGTTCCTGCACGTGTACAGGAACAGGCCTCATAGGACAATGTGATGATGGGTGTCAACCACCCAGGGAAAGAGGCCAAGCAAATGGAGAATAACATGCTGGTGATGGAGGCTGTGGACAGATAGCTACAGAGACAGCTCAACAGCTTAAGGTATCATTGTGTTTAGCTACTCCATGGCAGTGCCCATTAGGGAAATCTTTGTTTCCTGCTATCTATACCTGGATGTACTGCACAATGCCCTATGGTCACCCATAAACTTCTTCAGGTAGACCTCCAGTGGGAACTTGGTGAACTGTTTCTCCAAAAAGCTGGACACAGTGTACTCAATGATTCCACAGGTCATCAAAATGTTCATAGGGTCCTTTTCTCCATACAGAGAAATAATGGACCCTCCTTTGTAGCAGAGGTAACCCAATAAATAAGAAAAGCCCTGTTTGTAGAATGGAAATCACATGGAACCCACCTAAAGTGGGATAAGGTATTGCTGCTTGCCTTCCTCTGGATACTCAAAGGTAAGTATGGTAATATAACCATGAGTAAAAGAAAATGGAATAAAACAATATATCAAATGAGTGGGTCAGGTGCTAACCACTATACACAAGTTTGCCCCTTTCAGGTCCCTGCCCCAGTTGGAAACAGAAAAGTGAAAGGGCCCCTATGAAGTACCTCTAACAACTCACACCTCATTGGAATTGTTAGAAGTGAAATCTTGGGTCCATGATACCGAAGTAAAGAGGTGTAGCTCCCAGTGAAGGGGCCAGCCTTAGGTGATCTAAAGTATTGGTTTGACAAAAAAAAAAAAAATGAAAATGTTTATTTTTGCTAATCTTACTTTGGTTATTTTTTCCATCTATAGGATAGAGGGACAACTCCTTAGTGAGGATTTCCCCCGGCTATTGCCTCTTCTGTTGATCTGTCTTGCTGATGACTGTGTTATCCTAAACCTTGTTTGGTGCAAGTATTTCTGTCCATGATTTCTGAATTTGCAGAAGCCAGTCTCTTGGATCACCTACAGGGCATAACTAATAGCTCTGCACTCAGAAGTCCCATGTTTCTTTCTTATCCAGCCCTGTATTAGATATTGTGCACAAGGTGACAGTCCATTTCACCTTGTCAATCTTCACGGTTGTAATTATTGCTTATGCCCTTTTTCACTTGAAAATCTGTACCTTCCATCTAAAACATCACCCCAATTCAACAGGAAGTAGCTTGATGACTATGTCGCCCCTCCTCCCATAGATATGGAAGGGTAAAATTGACATTTGGGAGTATGTAATAGAAAAAATGGCCTGAAAAAAGGGTAAAAATGTTTTCTGTCTCTTCAAACCCCCCTCACCCTTTTTGAGAACTAAAACCTACATCCCTGCCTCAGGCCAGTGGTTGGGAGGGGCAGGAGAGTGTCCTTTGTTCTTTGTACCATGGGAGATGGCTCAGGGGAGTTGCCCTGGTGGAGGTCACGAGATTCTCTTAGCTGAAGATTGGATTATGGGATTAAGCAGAACCTGTAAAAAGCTCTGTACTTCTGCTCAGAGGCAGGACTTAGTACTTTCAGACAGGAGCCTGCCAACCTCCTCATTTGCTGGCGAATTAATAAACTCCTTTTTCCTTCTCCTCAAACCACTTGTCCTCATTCTTCTGATGAGGCCTCAGGGACAAGTGCTGAAAACTTTCAGTAACATTAGGAAATGTGTATGTGGGAATAAGTGAGTTGAAAACTGAAGAGTTGAAGCCCCCTGGGGAGGACAAAGGCGCATGGTGGGTAGAGAAGCAGTGTGGCACCTGCCTTCCCGTCTCGTGTCTGTAGTGATGGGAATCACCCCAGGGTCCTGGGAACCTGGTGCCCTGTCTATAAGAAGCTCCCAGCTCACTGGTGGCAGCACCCTCTGGGCTTGTGTGGGTGGAAAGTCTCTCCAGCAGCTTGGAAATCTGCCGACTGTCAGAGATGCAAGGGATGGAGAAACTAACTGCTCCACCTACCCTTTCCACTGGACTGTAAGCCTCTTAGGGGTTGATCTCTGCTGATACCTTGCTGCTTCCTGATCTGCTCTGCAACTTCTTCCTGTGGAGTCTTCTGAGGGTTCTGGCACCCTTCCCTCAGATCCACACCTGATCTATGTTTGTTTATTTGTTCATTTTTTCTCTTTCACCTAAATCTTCTGCTTCTTACTGAGATGCTGTGGCAGCTGGTGTCTCTGGTCAGCCATCTTGCCCACCTAGAGTTCTCTCAAGTACCTAATTAAAATTAGTTTTCCTTTTTTATCAATTTCATTTTGTATACCTATTGTTTTGCTTTCTGCATGACCTCTTCTTTTTTATGTGGTAATAAAACCTATATTTCAACTAGTAGGTATCATGTGGTTTGGGCATATTTATTGTAAACACATATATTTAGATTTCATTTTTATTTTTCTCTCAAAGTCTTTGCCATTTAGCTAAGAGTTAAACTTTTTGTGTTATTATATTTATATTTTTTATTATAAAAATTTATATTAAAAAATTCTGTATTGCCAACTTTCCTGTCTTTTTATGTAAGGACTACAATTTGCTTCTTTATTTTCTTGAGTGATTTGAATGACATGTAGTTTACTTGTAGTTCTCTCTATGGCCACCATTAAGTATTCCAAAAATATAATTAAATTTACATTTTTCTAAATATAAAAGTGAAAACATTCCTATAAGACGATAGGATCTCTATTTGTTTATCCCAGCTATCTTTCTACCTTCCTTTCTTCTCAGTTTCCTAGTAATTGTTAAAATAATCTGTAAATATAAATCTAGATATTAATGATCTAAATTTTTATTTTATGTATATTTTCTTTAAAATATGTTTCACGTTTTCATTCATTATGTAACCACTTTAACTATAATAACACAGCTATTTCAAACTAACTTTATGATTAAGACTTTATTGTTCACCACCAGCCATTTGTAACCAGAATTCCTTATTACTGACACTTTCATTTTTTTAATCAATATAAATAAATCAATATAAATCATACTTTGAACACTTTCATTTTACTTCGTTTTTTGATTGGTTAGAAGTATACTTTTGGGTAATTTATTTAAGAAAGGTACATCTTTGGTCCATTTATGAAGGTAAAAGGAATTTTTTTCTACTTGATTCACATGATTGATATCTAATCTGAATATTCCTTCTTTGTAGCTCCAAAGACATAGATTTATTGTTTTCCAAAGTGTTATTAAAGAGACATGGTGTTATGAAATCTGGGGTGAGATTAATTTCTGTTGTCTTTTCTGTCTGGCTGTCTGGTGTGTGTGTGTGTGTGTGTGTGCATGTGTGTGGGGGAGAGATTTTTTAATCCATGTAAACTTGTATATAATTAGGAAATTCAAATTAAAACCACAATGAGATATCACCCTAAATGTGTTAGAGTGTCTATTAAAAAAAAACCCCAAAGGTAACAAATATTGGCAAGGATATAGGGAAATGGGAATTCTTGTACACTGTTGGTGGGAATGTAAAATGGTGTAGCCACTGTGGAAAACAGGATTGAGGTTCCTCAGAAAATTAACAATAGAACTACCAAATGATCCAGCAATACCACTCCCAGGTATAGTCTATGCAGAGGAATTGAAATCAAGAGCTAGAAGAGATATATGCACTCCCACGTTCATTGCAGCATTATTCACAATAACCAAGATATTGGAACAAGCCAAATGTCCATTGACAGACAAATGGATAAATAAAATGTGGTATATACATACAATGGAATATTATTCAGACTTATAAAAGAATAAAATCTTACCATTTGCAACAATATGGATGGACCTGAAAGTCATTTTCCCAAGTGAAAGAAGTTGGTCACATAAGCACAAATACTGCACTATTCCACTTATATAAGGTATGTAAAATAGTCAAACTCATAGGAGCAGAAAATAGAAAGGTGGCTGCCAGAGGATGGGAGGAAGGGAAAATGGGGAGGAGTTGTTCAATGGGTATAAAGTTACAGTTATACAAGATGAATAAATTCTAGATATCTGTGGTATAGCATAGTGCCCATAGTTAATAATACAGTATTGTACACTTAAAAATTTGTTAAGAGGGTAGAGCTTATGTTAAATGTTCTTACCACCAAAAACCAACCAAACAAACAAACAAACAAAATGGCCAGACACAGTGGCTCAAGCCTGTAATCCCATCTACTCAGAAGCCTGAGGCAGGATGATCACTCAAGCTCAGAAGCTCAAGTCTGCAGTGAGCTATATTCGTGCCACTACACCCTAGCCTGGGTGACAGACTGAGACCCTGACTCCAAAAAAAAAAAAAGCAAAATGCCATAAGGAAACTTTTGGAGGTGATGAATATGTTTATTTTCTTGATTGTGATGATGGTATCATGGTTGTATCCCTTTGTCCAAATTCATCAAAATGTGGCCAATAAATATGTGCAGTTTTTTTGTATATCAATTATATCTTAATAAAGGTATAAAAAAGTTTTGCCAGAAAATAAAGCACAAGGCTAGAACTGTCAAACAAGCAAACAAAAAAAACCCCAAACTTGTATATAAAGTCTTTGCCAGAATGTCTATGTATGGGTCACTTTTCATCATCAGTTTTGGCTGGTAAATCGTAATCTGGCCTTCCTTTTTCTTCTCAGGAATTTTTTTTTCTTTTAACACTGTAATAACTTTGATCATTTGACTCATTAATTTCTGGGATCTTCTTTAGGACTCAGTAGTACTTCATAGATTGGTCTTTGTGCTCTTTTTTTCCATACCTCTCGTCTTCTCTCTCAGGTAATTTTTCCCCTTCACCTTTGTCTTCTATGTTCTGGGAGAACTTTATGATCTTTATATCCACATTACATTTGACTTTTAACATATGTAGTTGCTACTCTTCAGTCCCTTTAATGAAGACTTTAATTATTGAATGTACTTTTATTTCCTTGCCGTATTTCTTCATGCCATCCATCTTCGTTTTCATCTCTGTGTTTATCTTTGCATCTGAGCCTCTTGTCTATTCTCACCTTGACTTTTGCATGTAAGAAATTCCTATTGTTTTGGAAGACATGCATTTCTTTTCCTTACTTAAAAATGAAGCATTTTCAAAAAACTAGTTTTTGGGTTTTATAACAAGTCATTTTCAAAAGTAATCTTTTGCTCTGAACCACCTTACCTTATTTTTAATCCACGGGTATTGTTTTCTGTACATTCACTCTTGTTGCCTGTGAGTGAGGGAAGATTTACTCAGACTCAATATTTGTTAAAACACAGGGTTTGTAGCATTTCAAGATGGCCCACTTCCTGGGTTGATGTGCATGGCTTTTAGGCCAATATTTGCTGCACAGCAAACCTTCAAACTCTGTAGAATTCGAGGATCGAGATATGTAACCTGATTCCCACTCGTGTGGTTCTCTGAATCTGTGAGATGGAGCGTGTTGAATATCGCAGCCCACAGCATGCATTGCTTTAAGTACTTTTCTCATCTACTGCCCAGCTTCTATGCTGTCCATGTGGGGACTACAAGTTACAGACTGGCACCACCCATTCTCCTTCACCTCTGGCTAATAAGGAGAACACAGTCTCTGAAACTGTATAAAAAGAGAGGTAAAAAGGAGTATGGAAAGGAAAAGGAATATGATGCTGGATGTTCCACTAATGTAGTTTTTGATATATTAATAGTAAGGTAAAGGCTATTCACTTTTCTGTTTGGAACAGATCCAACATCTGAGTTTTGATTAGATAGTGGTGGGGAGATGATGATGGAGGTTGGGTAAAGACATGTGAGCTGGATAAAGCTTCCTTCAACCCAGTTCTAGGAGAGTCAATCTTCATTTTTTGAGTCTGTGAAGCATTTATAAATCATATACACCAGACTTGTAGTTACAGATTCACCCCAGCTTCTGGATTAGTGTCTTTCCTTACATTTCACTGGTGTAGTCAGTATTTTCTATTATACTTTTTAAGGTATTTTATTGGGAATTTGGCATAGGAACTGCTAATGAAATGCTATTTTTGTTCAGATGTCTTCAAAAGTTTAAAACATTTTTTCTATTTCTGAACTAAGAGATTTTTCTAAGAAGCCTCTAGCCATCTTTGGATGGCAAAGATTTATATCATTTTCCCTCCCCCAGAAAAACCCAAGCCTTGATTTATTGTGCAATTGGATTAAATTTACTGGTTCTGGGCTTACACAAAGGTTGTGTATCCATCCACCACTGAATTGCTCCTTGCCCTTTCTCAAATGCCAATGGGGCTGACTCCACAGTGACTTTACCAAACTCGACCCTAAGGTTAGCTCCCATTGGAATCTTAGCACTAGCTAATTCAACCATACCTGACACCCTGTTTCCCTTGCTCATTGCCCAAAATGTAATCTCCTCTGTCAGCTCTTTTCTCCTATTTGCTTCTCTTCATATTACAACCCCATGCTTCCTCCCCACCCCATATAGCTACTCTCCTGATTGCCACACAACTGTACCTTCTGAAAGCACCTTTCCTTGGTAGGAAACTTATGTGCAATCTCTTCCCTGAATGGTGGAAAGAGAAAAGTTCTTTTGTTTTCTTGCTTTAATTCCTTAGTAATCAGCAAGGGATACTTCAAATGCATCCTATATTAATATACACACACACATACAAGCTTCACAATAGCCATTTATAAACTCATGGGAAGGACCCTTCTATCCTCCTCACTTCTGTAATAAGGAGTGAGTTTTATAATCAGAGAAAGAGCCCTGTTTCTCAGCATAAAGAGATGTTAAAGGAAGACCCAGCAAAAGTTAAACAGGGCCATATGATTCCTCTATATAATTCCGATTTGAATGCTACATTCTTGTCTACTTTCATCACTTGTGACACTGGTCAGTGTACAGTGAGGCATTGGCAACCACCCTAATTTTCCCTGCTCTTCTAAGCACAGCTGAGGATATGAGTCTACCATTATTTGTGTGTTAGTTAGCATTTATAAGAACACACTTGGGTGGACTGACTAAATAAAAAGTGGTCAGAGATCAGTTCTATTGACTAACCTCCCTACCCCATGATTATAATCATGACCTATCTTATACTCCTTATGTCTTCTTACTTCAGAGCATTTGCCTTTGCATTCTCCTTCTTGACTGGAATCTAGGGGCTGGATGCTAGTTAACTGACAAGTTGTTAAGGACCCATTTTGATCTGACTCTCCACACATTTGTTTTCACAGAGACCAAACATTTGTCACCCTTGCTGGGCTGGCACTTGATGGCTCCTCCTTCTTGAAGCTCTACTGTCTTGGTTTCCCTGACGCTACTTTGTACACCACTCACCAGCAGGAACTCTTTCTCCATGTCTCCTTCCTTAAACGTTGGTGGTTGTTGGGGTTTAGGGAGTGATAATCACGTCTCTTCCCAATGTGCGTTCTGAACCAATGGAGGAATAGAAACAGGAGGCAGATGGAGATCAACATTCCAGTATTATTTCGACAAGGCTGATTAGAGAATGCAGGCTGAGGACCCAATTGTCCTTCTGACAGAATTGGATAAACTTTTTCACCCATTTGTAGGTTGTGAAGAAGCTTGCAGGGAACAGCCTGCCTCAGTAGCTTCCTGTAAGAAGTAAGCATATGTGCCCACACTATACGCTGACTAGTCTGAAGGTGAACAAAGATTGAACAAAGATTAGACCCTGGGCCACACTTCTGCAGACCCATTCTTCTGTTTTACAGATCTGATAAATCACTCTTCCTTCCATGAAGACCTTTCTGAAAATGTGTGAGAAATATATTTTTAGTTCTGTGGGCTATCTAGCCTGATAGGCAGATATCCTCCAGATATATGATTAATTCCCTTACTTGTTCCACAAAGAGTAATTTATACACTCCTAATGATGGAGACTGCCCCAACCCTAACCCCTTATGTTTACACCTAAGCCTTAATGATTATTTCTTTACAGTTTTCATACTCAAGTAGTTCTCATTCCACATCTTTATTCACATGGCATAAACTTTTTTGTAAAAAAAAAGATATTAGAAAGACTAAAGAATCTGATTCTACAGATTTTTTTCATTTTTTAAATTGACAAATAAAATTTATATATATTTATCATCTACAATATGTTGTTTTGAAATATGTATACACTGTGGAATGGATAAATTGAAGTAATTAACATATGCGTTACCTCAAATGCTTAATGTTTTGTGGTAAGAACACTTAAAATCTACTTTCTCAGAAATTTTCAAGAATACAATACGTTGTTATTACCTATAATCATCACATACAATAGATATCTTGAACTTACTCCATAAAATATTTTTTAGACTTAGAAAATATGCTTTATGAGAATATTTTTTTGAAGCTTAGAAAGCACACATTATCTAAAGTTGTATGTGTGTTAGAAGTACAGTAAAGATAATTTTAAAATTTTTTAATAAAATTATGCCCTGCTTTCCTTATGACCCTTGTGCTAGGATTTCTTTTTATTTTTTATTTTTGGAAATAGAATAATAACCATAACAGCATGGTACTGGCACAAGAACAGAGACAAAGACCAATGGAACAGGACTGAGAACCCAGACATAAAACCATCCTCATATAGTCATCTGATCGTTGACAAAGTAGACAAAAACATACACTGGGGAAAAGAATCCCTATTCAATAAATGGTGCTGGGGAAATTGTATAGCCACATGTAGAAGACTGAAACTAGATCTACACCTCTCACCTGTCACAAAAATTAACTCAAGATGGATAACAGACTTAAACCTAAGACATGAAACCATAAGAATTCTAGAAGAAAGTGGAAAAACTCTTATGGACATTGGCCTAGGCAAAGAATTTATAAAGAAGACCCCCAAAGCAATCACAGCAGCAACAAAAATAAATAAATGGGACCTGATCAAATTAAAAAGCTTCTGCACAGCCAAGGAAACTATCACTAGAGTGAACAGACAACCTACAGAATGGGAGAAAATATTTGCATGCTACACATCTGATAAAGGGCTGATAACCAGCATCTATACAGAACTTAGGAAAATCAACAAGAAAAAATCAAACAACCCTATTAAAAAATGGGCAAAGGACATGAACAGAAACTTTTCCAAAGAAGACAGAATAATGGCCAGCAAACATAAAAAAGTGCTCAACTTCTCTAATCATCAGGGAAATGCAAATCAAAACCACAATGAGATATCACTTAACTCCAATGAGATTAGCTTATATCAAAAAGTCCCAAAACAACAAATGTTGGCTTGGATGCAGAGCGATAGGACCACTCATACACTGCTGGTGGGACTGCAAATTAGTACAGCCTCTATGGAAAGTAATATGGAGATACCTCAAAGAACTAAAAGTAGAACTACCATTTGATCCAGCGATACCACTACTGGGTATTTACCCAAAGGAAAAAAAGACATTCTATAATAAAGACATCTGCACATGAATGTTTATAGCAGCACAATTCACAATTGCAAAGATGTGGAAACAACCCAGGTGCCCATCAATACACGAGTGGATTAATAAAATGTGGTATATGTATACCATGGAGTATTACTCAGCAATAAAAAGCAATGGTGAATTAACACATCTGGTATTATCCTGGATGGAGCTAGAGCCATTCTTCGAAGCGAAGTGTCACAAGAATGGAAAAACAAGCACCACTGGTACTCACCATCAAATTGGTACTAACTGATCAATACTTATGTCACACATGGAAATAATATTCATCAGGGGTTGGGCAGGTGGGAGGGGGGTAGAGAGGGTGGGAAAACTCATACCTAATGGGTGCAGGGCACACTGTCTGGGGGATATTCACGATTGTAGCTCTGACTTGGGCAGTGCATAGGCAATATATGTAACCAAAGTGTTTGTACCCCCATAATATTCTGAAATTTTAAAAAAAAGAATCTCAACAGGCTTCAGAACATTAGTACTAATGGAGCCTTGTATTTTAGATGAGTCTGAAGCTTAGTTTGGGAGAAGTATTCTGAAATCTGGAAGATTTGTGGTTCTGAGTGGAAAGTCTGATGAAACTTATAGGGTATCTTTTAATATTCACAGATGAGTCTCAGTTGAGTTAGGGAAGGGTTCTTAATGGCCCTCATCTCCAAGACTAAGAAACTGAATTAAATTTTAACCTCTTTGCTTATAAGTCTATTTTTTTAACCCTAAACCTGAGCCCATCCATGCATGTAAGACTTTGGCTATTTCCTGTATGATAAAAATGCCCTTTCCTGAGTCAGATCCTTCTGTTGACATATAGCAAGGTAGAGAACTGTGTGGCACTGGGCAAAAAAGGGATGGGCAATGAGCATTTTATGTCAGTTCATGCCTGGAAGGCAGTAAAGTACCTAGTAGATGGATCAACATTTAATGTGCTCTTCCTGTGTGCAGAGAATGATTCAAGCTCGTGGGGAGATACAGAATACTCTATTAGTTCTTATTTTCCTCTTCTTGCCATATGCCTATTTTCAGATTGAAAATTTAGCATAAAAAGAGAAATTCATGTGGGACACTGCATTAGTATGTCAAGTAATATTCTCAGATGTGGGTTAATGTTCTAACTTCTGGAACATATATGTCATTTACCCAATCTGCAACACCACTCAACTTCTTGTGGTACTCAGGATTTCCCCCTTCTAGTTCATGGATGCTTTATAGATGAGCCATAAGAACAGACCATCCATCTGAGTGTCTCTTTTATTCTCTTGGTGGTTGGAAAAATATCTACAATTTTTAGGACTGAGTTTGATCTTCCATTGCTTGACCTAAATCCAAAGTCTATATGTCACTCAGTTGCTAGACACTATACTAGGTCATACAACTCCTCTTTCTTACTCTTTTTCAGAGAAATCCGTTAGAACATTGACACAGATTTGTAGAACCATTTGCTGGTTTCTTCATCATTCATTCAACAGTACTTGTTATCTATATGTATGAGTGTCTATACGTCCAAGCACCAGGGATTACAAAGACAAGTAAGATACAGTCCCTAACTCTGAGATACCAATTATACAGTGAGGGAAATAGATATAGAAACTAGAAGTTACAGGACAATTTGATATGAGAGTTAACAGAGGCATGTACAAAGGTAAAGGAATCAGCTGCCTCAGGATGAGAAGAGGAAAGAGGAATATTTCAGCCGTGTCTTAGATAACATTTAGGGAGTTTGCCAGCTGGAAGAGGAACCTAGGCAAAAGAACATGTGCTCCGGAGTCATGTAATTATTTAGCTTGTGAGAGCACAATTTGGGGATAGATAAGCAACAAGTGTTTAATTTAGAAATTCATAAACATAGAATGGCAGGTTTTCTTCCCAGTGGAGTGAGGTCCCTAGAGCAGAAAAGGGGGAAGGATGGTTCTTATCCAGGGAAACATTGCAAAATCAAGTGAACTAAAGACAGTTCTATATTTAATCATTTGGATACTGGTTTTTCAATGTTGTTTGTTTATCAAGTTCTAATTTAAAATTACATCAAGGCTCAAATATTCCTTTGGTTGTATATATATTGTTGAACTGGTATAGCATGCCTAGCATAATCTTGGTTTAATCATATCTTTATTTGATTTTTCTCTCCTTCTTCCAGGATTATACAATGAATGTGAGCAGCCAGACCAAAACCTCTGATGTGGCCAAGAACAAGGACTGGGTGAGCCAAGAGTAAAAGGACAAGAGATGTTAGATGTCTGTGGTCAAGCCAACAGTATGCTTGGCCCCATTACCACAAATGATCACTGAATTCTTTAGAGTAGGGGAACTGGGGTAAATGAGTGCTCTTGTACCCAAGAGACCACGCTGGAGATTTGTGTGACCACTAGCCTGCACCTATTTTGGATAGACTGAGCAACCCAGGAAACAGAAGAAGCTGGAACTTAGTGCTGCTTTGCTTTTTTTTGTACAGTGAATTTGTTGCTGCTGTTTAAATTCATTTTGAAATATCTGTCCCATTCCTGATATTTCTCTCCACTTTCTCATTGGAATTGAAATCCCACACGTAAGTGTGTAGGTCATTGGATGTTGCTCAGGGGAAAATAAGGGAAAGCTTACTATTTAATGCTTATTATAACATATTATAGTTAATATTTTGAGTTGTGAATAAAGTAGATCAGCTAATGCACTTGCATGTGAACATCTTCTTTGCTCTAAATTTATCCGTTGAGATGGGAACATGAGTTGATTCTATTTTAGAAAAGGCACTGGTGTACTGCATTGGTAACATCAGCAACAAAAATTTCTATATTTAGTAAATTTTAGCCCTTTCATCCTCTATATCTCTAAGCACATTTTTGTTGACCCTGAGTGACTGGAAGGAGACTCCATAAGCCCCGTTTCCATAAGCCACAGATGAAAATCACTCTCAGTAATTCGTGCCACCTTTCACTTAACAAATGATACATTCTGGCCATTCCTCTTCTTCTGTCTGTTACACAGCCATTATTTCTACTCCCTATGAAAACCTGAAAAAGACAATGAGAAATAAGAATCAAGGCACAAAAGCACTTTGCAAAACCTGCAGTATGGTAACATGCTTCTTAGGAAGCAGAATCAGATGAGACACTCTTGGAAGGAAGAACTCTACATTTATTAACTTAATTCTTATAACAGCTTTAACCTGCAATATATGACCCTCAATTTTCAGATGAGGACACTGAAGCCCAGAGATTTTTAATTACCTTCCCCTAGACCCAGTGGAGTTGCTGGGGCTTGAACTCAGGCACTCCAGGCTTTCAACAATCATGTTACAAATAACGTTTGATTTTAGTGGGAAAAAAATCACTTTCCTTGATTGAGTTTAATTGGCTAAAAAACATTACCTTATAAAATCTATTTTTGTTTTAATTATTCCGATTTCATAAGGAGGACTGTCTTATGTATGCTTATAGCTACTGCACTTAGTTTCAAAGATGCGAAATCAGGTGGCTGTACTCAGTGGTGAACTAAGCAACTGTATTGAGACTCTATCACTTGGTTAAACCTTCCATCTGGTACTGGACCACAATAAACAACCACCCTGGCTAACTCAGGGATTCAGACATACAATCTTTGCATATTAGCAGATTTCTCCCATAAATTAGAAATTATGCAAAATAATACAATAAGAATGGCTATCACAACTCCCATAGAAAGACAGTATTCAGTGGTAAATAATAAAAGGTGCTATGACTGTATGCTTAGGTTCAAAGACAGTCTGACACTTACTAGCTGTGTGATATTGAAGGTCATTTAACCTCTCTGGGCCTTAATTTCTTCATGTAAAATGAGGATAATCATGGCACCAACATCATATAGTTATTGTGAGGATTAAATCAAATAATATATAAAAAGCATGTACAAAGTCCCTGACACATAGTAAGCCCTGAGTAAATGTTAACTATTATTATCATATTCTTGAGAATGTGTATTATGGATTGCTCTTTATCTTAATTGGGCCATAAGTGAATTCAACCAATAAGAACTTCTTAATGAGCCATTTTTTTGTACTAGTTATCAACACTAAACCAATTAAACTGATGTGATAGTTGATATTGTACATATGTGTTTACAAAGTGAACCACCACGATGGGTGGCTTATGATACAATTAAAAGGGTACATCCCCTCACATGAAGTTCTATGAATAGGAGAGTTTATAACAAGGCCCCCAAAAATCAAATCAGTATATGTATAATGGGAAAATAAGATGACTTTGGGAAAACACAATTTTTCTCATGTCATACATTTACCCAGGACCAGGCTAGTTCAAGTCACTTCCAAGTTTAATGATTTTAGTCTATATTCTGTTGGACAGACAAGCATTTTAAGCTCAAAGATATTTTGATG
This sequence comes from Daubentonia madagascariensis, assembly GCA_023783475.1. Classification (NCBI taxonomy): domain Eukaryota; kingdom Metazoa; phylum Chordata; class Mammalia; order Primates; family Daubentoniidae; genus Daubentonia; species Daubentonia madagascariensis. The sequence goes on along the minus strand of JAKFHU010001268.1, from coordinate 2,995,107 downwards.
ATTATAACAATTTAGAGGCCTTACAGATCTTCGCTGAGCTGTCCCAGAAAAATATACTTCCAGTAGTGCTAGTGCTAGTAATAGGTCAGCAATCTATGAGAAATACAGAAGGCTTGTTTGTCTGTTAAGTCCCTTAATTAAATGTGGATTAGAGATGAGTGTCCTAGAAAAGACTGCAATGTTCCATAATTTGTGCATTGGTAATCAGTCCACTGTAAAACTTCAGAGTCAATTTTAAATGCTGCATGTTTTATCTGCTATTTATTAACATTTACAAATGATTACTAAATGAATAAATAAATGAATGAAAAGAATAAAAAGGTTTCATATGCCAAAAGTGTATTCCAAAAAAGCTGGCCAGTCTTCTGAAAATTCAGACTACTAATAGAAAAGTATTAAAAATAAACTTTTATAGAATTCGTACTTTATTATGTTTCTGTTATGTGACTTTTACTGGAATGCTTGCCACATGTAACTTATTAGAGACTTTGGGTCTTAGTTCACTGATTTTTCTCTTGTATTGGAAAGCCACCCCAACACCCAGGCAGGGGGTACAACTCTTATTTCCCTGAATGTCTCAGAATTAGTTTTATGTAAGCAGTGGATTTATACCTGCTGGCCAGATTACAGGAAAGCATCTGAGATCCAAAAGTAAGGTGATTTCTGTGCAAAATTGAGCTATATATTGGGGGTGAGAGTGGGCTGGTCCTTTGTAGGACATCGCAGACTTGAAATGTCTACCATATGCCCTCTCAGGGTGGCATAAAAACTTCTTTTCCAGGCCCCACTGTTGTTGTGTCTGTTCACATTTTAACTGTTGCCATCATATGGGTGTGGGGTGCATGTGCTAATTTGGAGAAGAGAGAAACTAAGAAACCATTTACACCACCTCCGCTCATGCTCCATAAACAACATTATCCTTAAAAAGACGGTTGATGGCTAAGTTGTACCAAATGGGATTTGTAATGGAGAAAGCATCCTTCCTTTGATCCAATTGTTTGTGTGTGTTCTTTAGTAGACAAAACAAAAATGAAGACATTTTCTTTAATGCTAAACTATTTAATTGCATATGTAGCACTTGGGGAAACATTGATAGCCTTGTTTCTGATTGACTCTTCTGCAAAAGAGATGGAAGCCTAAAGAATGTGATTGAGTGAAGGAAGAAACTGATTCAGGACTGTTGCTTACTCTCTGGGAGCTGGCAGGAATATTATCTAAGTTCTCTAGTAAACCTATATGCACTAGGAGGGAGAAAGTGTGTCCTTGCAGTCATAGGGGATTATAATGCTTTTTAGTGTGTATAAGTGTGTGTTATCACTTTATATGCACCCAAAATGGGGTGACAAAGAGGATCTTACAGTGAAAAACCAAGGAAAGAAAAAAAACCTAACAATTTTCTGTCTCCTTTATGCCAGGCCCTGTGCTAAGCACTTTTGTCTTCTATTTCAGTATGTCCTCGGCATAAAAGTATATTATATTTCTCATAAATAGCTGATGTATTAGCACTACTAGGTCTATTTTTTACAGGACAGTTCAGAAAATATTTTTAGGGGCTATAAATTATTATCTTATGTAGTACAGGCTACTACTAACCAGATTTTACAAACGAAGGCACTGAGGCTAAGAAAGATTGAGTAAATTCCTGGAGGTTTCATAGCTTGTGTTTGATTCTGACAATCTGAATATACAAGTGGTAATGCCAGATTACATATAAAAATAGAACTCTGACTCATAACCTGCAGCAAGCAGCCCAGGAAGCCAAACAACTATCTACAGTAATACAGACTTATGAAGATTTACTTGTACATTTTTGTCCAAGAGTTTTATAGTTTTAACTCTTACATTTAGGTCTATAACAATCTTGAGTTAATTTTTAAATATGGTGTTAGGAAGGGGTCCAACTTCATTTTTTTTTTTTTTTTGCATGTGGATATACAATTTCCCAGCATCATTTGCTGAAAAAATAAATGTGAATCTTATTTTTGGACTCTCAATCTATTTCTTTGGTCTGTGTGTCTAACATTACTTTGGTACCATACTTGTTTGATTATTATAGCTTTGTGGTAAGTTTTAAAATCAGGAAGTGTGTGCCCTCTAAGTTATTTTTCACATTCAAGATTGTTTTGGCTATTCTGGGTTTCTTAAATTTCCGTATGAATTTTAGGATCAGCTTATAATTTCTATAAAAAAGCCAGGTGGAATTTTGACAGGGATTACATTGAATTTGTAGATGAATTCGGTGAATATTGACATTTTAACAATGTTAAGTCTTCTGATCCATGAACTTGGATGTTTTTCCATTCTTTTAGGTTTTCTTTAATTTCTATCAACAATTTTTTATAAGTTTTGCACTTATCTTGTTAAACCTATTTCTTAGAATTTTATTCTTCTGATGCTATTATAAATGGAATTTTTTCTTAGTTTCACTTTAGGGTTGTCTGTTGCTACTGTATAGAAATCCAAATGGTTTTTATATATTAATCCTGTACCCTACAACCCTGCTGAACTTTTAATTAGTACTAATTGTTTTTTGGTAAATTCCTTAGGATTCACATACAAAATCATGTCATCAGGAAGTAGAGACAGCTTTACTTCTTCATTTCAAATCTGGATGTCTTATTTCTTTTACTTGTCTAATTGCTCTGGCTAAAACCTCCTGTAGAATGAACAACATCCTTGTCTTGTTCCTGAATGTAGGATGAAAACATTCAGTGTTTTACCATTTAGTATGGGTTTTTTATAGATCCTTTTTATCAGTTTGAAAAAGTTCCCTTCTTTTCCTAATTGAGTTTTTGTGGGGTTTTTTTGTAAATTATGAAACATGATTGGATTTTGTCAAGTGCTGCTTCTACATCTATGGAAATGATCATGTAGTTTTTGTCCTTTATTCTACTTTTATGTTACATTTAATATTAATTGATTTCTGGATGCTAAAGAAACCTTGCATTTGTGGGATAAGTTCCACTTGGGCATGGTATATAATCATTTTTATATGTTGCTGGATTAGATATACTAGTATTTTGTTGAAATTTTTTACAGCTGTGTTAATGATATATAGAATAAGTTGGGAATTGTTCCTTCCTCTTCTATGTTTTAGATGAGTTTGTGAAGAATTAGTATTAATTCTTCTTTAAATGTTTGGTAGAATTCACCAGTGAAGTCATCTGGGTTGGGCTTTACTTTGTTGGAAGATTTTTTTCATTAATAATTAAATTTCTTTATTCATTATAGGTCTATTCAGATTTTTCTATTTGTTTTTGAGGAGTTTCAGTAACATTTATCCTTTTAGGAATTTGTTCATTTCATCTAGGTTATCTAATTTGTTGGCATATAACTTTTATCCACTACAGTCTCTGTTTCTGTAAAGTTTATAATGGTATTCCTTCTTTTATTCCTGATTTTAGTAATTTGAGTCTTCTGTCTTTTTTTTTCTTGGTCAGTATAAGTTTTCACTTTTTTCCACTTTTTACCTTTTTTTTGTTTTTTTCTTCACTTTTCATCTTTTCACTTTTTGGCAGTACTATTCTCAATGACTGGCAGTCTTTCTAGGTGCATTCCCATTATAAGTCCATTGTAAAGTTTATTTATTTGGCTTTCCCCAAGATCATCCACCTACAAATTGATATGTATAAGATTTTTGCAAAGACTGAGGATGTAGCTTCATGAAGTGAGAATATATGAAGCAATTAATAATTCAAATATCTTGTATTACGTGGTCATTTCCCCTTGAATAACCTGGTATTATTACTGAGATACATTTAATTTATTAAAGAGGTAGCTGAGTAAGGACAAATGGAATTACTCCCTGTCATGTGGTGTTTAAAGAGTTCTTTAGAGAGTAGAAGTTTTAAAACCTAAAGTAATACTAGAACTCCTAGCGTAAGGAAACATTTTTGTTACATTGTTGATATGCTCCAATGGCTTATGAACTTGCAAAATGACCAGGAGGAGCATTCAGATAGAAAGGAGAAATGTCAAAGTGTTGAGGGAATGTATCAGTTAAGTGTTGTGTATCAAGCTATGCTAAAACTCAGTGGCTTAAAACAGTTATTTTCATGAATTTGCAAGTCAATTTATCTAGGCTGAGCTCAGCTGGACAGTTTTGCTGGTCTTGGCTGGACTCATTTTCATGTCTACAGTTGGTTGGAGGTGGCTGTGCTCCATGTATCTCTCATTGTCCTCCTACTATGACCAGCAGCTGGCCCTAGCATGTTCTTTTCATGATGATGGAAGAAATGCAGGAGAGTAATTGGAAACATACAAAGCCTCTTGAGGTCTAGGTTTGGAACTGGGGACCATCACTTTTATCTCATTCTTTTGGCCAAAATCAGTCACATTGGGCATGGAAATACACTCTGCTTTCATGGGAGGAACTCCAGAATCACATAATAGGGAAGGTAAAGAATTAGGGTCAATAGTGCAATCAATCTACATAGGAAATTAGGGAGGAAGTTAAGACAGTTTCCCCAGTTTGGTTATTTCTGCCAAATGTAAGTTGAGTTCCGTTTCTGCTGGACTAGAAAAAAAAAAGAAACAAACTTTTGCAAAATATGCTAATTCTATCTTGTTGAGGGAGTGTGTGCAATATAGAAAACCAGAGAAGCATGTGATGGAGCTCACCAACATCCTGCAAGTGAACAGATGGCTCTTACAATATCTGCCCTTTCATTATAACAAAGGCTTATTTTGTGCTTTCTTACATGGCCATCTTTTGCATGGGCACAGAGCAGTTAACTCTGGAAAGCAGATAACTAACAAAGTATTTCTAATTCTTGGGAGGTTTAATCTTTACTTTTCTCAGGAATGTGTGGCATCAGCAAGTTTTGTTTGTCTTTAAAATGGGAGGATTCTAGTGAAGTTGACTTGTTACTCCACAAATGTCTTAAAACTGTGGAACTTTCTCTCTGGAATTATTATATGTGAATGGATTCTTACATTTTACAATGGAAAAGCATGAAATCATAGCTGGCTTGGCTACTGCTATTATTCATTTAGCAGATTTTATTCTTTTAACAGTTAAACTTCCATTATGCTTTACTATTTGTTACATACCATTTTTATGTGTTTCATAGTTTTATGCATTTTGCAGTTAACTATTTGAAAGGGTGTTCAGTCCTTTAAAGTAAGAGTGATTTACCATTCTTGTGCTTTTGTCCTTCCTAACGCTTTGTGTATTTTGTTACAAAGACAATAATAGATTCTAGTATTAAACAAGTTTAATAACACATTTTATTTTCTTGCTACCAATAGCAAATCCTAGTGCTTTAAATGTGGATGTGTGTGTTTGGGAATGTATATATACATAGCACACATACCTATAAATGTTAGATGCATGCATCAAATACACAGACAACCACAAGTAAAGAGGAAAAAAAAGCTCTGGTAATCACTACACAGATTTTGACACACACAGACACGACTAAGTTGATAAAGGTATTCTATAATGGTAAGTGCAGCAGATGATTTTGAAGAAATTTTCATTTATTTACCAGAAGTTTTATCCATTATTCATAATTAACAAGACAGACTGGATTTTAAAAGTAGATTGATTTTGACATTAAGAAGCACTTGTTTACTTGGAGAATATATAAATTTCTATGCATTTGTAATAACAATTTGCAATATAATGAGAAAGTGAAGTGCTATTTTATTTTATGAGATATATTTTTATACATTCATACATAAAAATATAACTCTGAGGTAATGAGAATATTGTACTTTAAAAAAATCCTAGAATATGTACTTCAAAATGCATGTTGTCTATCAAAAGGAGAAGTCCAATCTTTTCTGGAAAAGATTTATTTAAATCGCTTTATGAAGAATTAATTTGTGAGTTCTATAGTAAGACTACTCTTGCATCCTTATTTTCAGTCTCATCTATATTATCTGTTTTATTTTTCACTTTATTCTTAAAACTTGACTTGTAAAAAATTTTAATTTTATTTAATTTTTTGAATAGTACTCTAACCCATAAGCAACCAAAATTTCCCTTTCTTGGGTAATCTTTCAGACATATTTTAAGCAAATACAAGCAAATACATATGTGTATTTACCTCTCTTGTATTTATCTCTCTTGTATTTTTCAACATTAATAATATGCTCATGCACAGTTTCTTAACTTAATTTTATCAAAAAAATCTTGCAGATCATATCAGTACATAGTTTCCACATTCAATTTTTCACAGATGTAGAGTACTCCAGTGTATAAATCAGTTCCTAATTAATATTAATGGTCACTAGTAATGAAGAACTTTGTATTCAAATGGCTTATGACTTTTTAAAATCAAATTCTCGGCATTGTGGATATTGACAAGACTATATCACAGATTCTGAAATGAGTGAGACAAAATATTTTGAAAAATGATAATATTACAAAGGTACTTGGAAGGATATAACAATAATTTGGATATACACATTTTGGCATGTGTTTTAAAAATAATCCTCATTATTTGTCAGCTTATCTATTATTTTGATCATAATACAATGACCTTTTTTCCATGTGTTCTATCCATAAATAAGGGTGCATGGAAGGAAAACGTTTGTCTTATTTCTTTCTGCTTTTCTTGTGAAATACAAACTGTTTATACCTTACTACAAGTTTTTTATAGTAGCTTATAAAGTGCTAATGAAACCCTGTGAAGTGGATTTAATTATGTTATCTTCCTTCTATTTTATTGAAGAGTAAACTGAGATTCAGAGAGATTGAATAAATTGCCCATGTCATGGCACTAGAAATTGACAGAGCCAGGACTTGAATCCTGTTCATAAACTAAAATGAAATAATACTGTTTGTTTTTTCCCAATAAGAATAACTAGAGAGCATGGCTGATAGAATGATAATAATATCTGGAGAATCTAGTTTGATGAGATATCATCAAACTTGGAAAAAACATTATAAGAATCTAGAATCCAATTAGGGAGTAATGGGGTTTGTTGAATCCAATCAATAGTGGAAGAAATTAACAGGAACATGATGATCTTGGGTATAATCATACTGGAATCAATTTTCTGTTCCATAGTACATCAATGTCTATAACCCAGTAACTTTAGCCTGTGTGAGATAATAAAAGTCTCTCCCTAAATTGGATAAGTGATTTAATCCTAGAATAATTTTGGATTGAGAATACCTATTATGAAATAAATCAAGCCTATAAATATTAGCACTTTTGTGTTAAGTTCAGAATAATCTGTGTTTGTCAGTTAAAGCATCTGCTGTGTTTAAGAGAATCTGATATATTAACTATGTGATTTTAAGTTCTAAAGAGAATGTGAATATTTTTTAAAGTATTGAAAGAGAAATGTATTTAATAAAGTTAAGAATTTAATTCATTAATTTTATTTTATTTTTTAATTTTTTCAAGCCACTTTATTGAAGTATGATTGATATGCATTGATATGCAAAAAGCTGTACATACTTAATATATACAACTTGAGTTTGGAGACAAGTACTTACCTGTGCAACTATCAAGGCCATAGATATATTAGTTATTTCTTTTTTAAAATTTCAATAGATTTAGGGGGCACAAGTGGTTTTTTGTAACATGGATGAATTGTATAGTGGTGAAGTCAGGACTTTTAGTGTACCTGTCAGCTGAATAGTGTACATTGTACTCAATAGGTAATTTTTGGTCCCTCACTCCCCTCCCAACCTCCCCCTTCTGAGTCCTCAAAGTCTGTTATACCACTGTGTATGACCATGTATACCCATCAGTTAGCTCCCACTTATGAGTACACATGGTATTTGTTTTTCCATTCCTGAGATCCTTCACTTAGGATAATGGCTTCCAGTTCTATCCAAGTTGCTGCAAAAGACATTGTTTCATTCTTTTTTATGGCTAGGTGGTACTCCATGATACTTCTTTATCCACTCATCAGTTGATAGGCACTTAGACTGATTCCATATCTATGCAATTGTGAATTGTGCTGTGATAAACATACAAGTGCTTGTGTCTTTTTGATATAATGACTTCTTTTTCTTTGGGTGGATACCCAGTAATGGGATTGCTGGATTGAATGGTAGGTCTACTTTTAGTTCTTTGAGGAACCTCCACACTGTTTTCCATAGAAGTTTTACTAATTTACTTTCCCACCAACAGTGTATAAGCATTCCTTTTCTACTGCATCCATGCCAACATCTATTGTTTTTTGATTTTTTAATAATGGCCATTCTGATAGGGGTAAGGTGGTATCTCATTGTAGTTTTAATTTGCATTTCCCTGATTATTAGTGATGTTGAGCACTTTTTCACGTTTCTTGGCCATTTGTACATCTTCTTTCGGAAAATGTTCATGTCATTTACCTACTTTTTAATGGGTTTTTTTTTTCCTTGCTGATTTGTGTTCCTTATACATTCTGGATATTAGTTGTTTGTCAGATGTATAGTATGCAAACATATTCTCTCATTGTATAGGTTGTCTATTTACTCTGTTCATTATTTCTTTTGCTGTGCAGAACTTTTTAGTTTAATTAAGTCCCATGTATTGTTTTTGTTTTCGTTGTATTTGCTTTTAGGGTCTTAGTCATAAATTCTTTGCCTAGGCCAATGTTAAGAAGAGTTTTCCTAAGTTTTCTTCTAGAATGTTTATGGTGTCAGGTCTTATATTTAAGTCTTTAATCCATCTTGAGTTTATTTTTGTGTATGGTGAGAGATAGGGATCCAGTTTCATTCTTCTGTATGTGGCTATCCAATTTTCCCAGCACAACTTATTGAATAGGGCATCCTTTCCCCAGTGTATGTTTTTGTCTGCTTTGTCAAAGATCAGTTGGTTATAGGTGTATGGTTTTATTTTTGGGTTCTCTATTCCATTCTATTGATCTATGTGTCTACTTTCATACCAATACTGTGCTATTTTGGTTACTATAGCTTTGTAGTATAATTTGAAGTCAAGTAATGTGATACCTCCAAATTTGTTCTTTTTGCTTAGGATTGCTTTGGCTATTGGAGCTCTTTTAGTATTTTTTTCTAATTCTGTGAAAAATGATATTGGTATTTTGATGGGAACTGCATTGAATCTGTAAATCACTTTGGGCAATGTGAACATTTTAACAATGTTGATTCTTCCAATCCATGAGCGTGGAATATTTTTCCATTTGTTTGTGTCTTCAACAATTTCTTTCATCAGTGTTTTGTAGTTTCCTTGTAGAGATCTTTTACTTCCTTGGTTAAGTATATTCCTAGGTTATTTATTTATTTATTTTGTAGCTATTTGTAAATGGTATTGAGTTCTTGATTTGATTCTCAGCTTGGCTGTTATTAGTGCATAGAAATGCTACTAATTTGTGTATATTAGTTTTATAACCTGAGACTTACTGAATTTATTTATCAATTCCAGTAGTGTTTTGGAAGAGTCTTTAGGGTTTTCTAGATGCAAAAGCATATCATTGGCAAGCAGGGATAGTTTAACCTCCTTTTTTCCTATTTGGATGCCCTTAATTTCTTTCTCTTGCTTGAGTGCTCTGGCTAGGACTTCCAGTACCATGTTGAATAGAAGTGGTGAGAGTGGGCATCCTTATCTTCTGGTTATTAGGGGGAATGCTTTCAACTTTTCCCCATTCAGTAAGATGTTGGCTGTGGGTTTGTCATATATGACTTTTATAATTTTTTTTTCTCTTTTTTTCTTCTAAACTAAGTTCCTTGAAATGGCTTTTATAATTTTGAGGTATGTTCTTTTTATGCCTAGTTTGTTGAGAGTTTTTATCATGAACAGGTGTTGGATTTTATTGAATGCTTTTATCTACATCTATCAAGATGATCATATGATTTTTGTTTTAAATTCTGTTCACATGGTGAATCACATTCATTGATTTGCATATGTCGAGCCATCCTTATATACCTGGAATGAAACCCACTTGATCGTGGTGAATTATTTTTTTGATGTGCTGTTGGATTCAGTTTGCTAGTATTTTGTTGAGGATTTTTGCATCTATGTTTATCAGGGATATTGGTCTGTAGTTTTCTTCTTTTTGTTGTGTCCTTTCCTGGCTTTGGTATCAGAGTGATACTGGCTTTGTAGAATGACTTAGGGAGAATTCCCTCCTTCTCGATGTTATGGAACAGTTTCAGTAGGATAGGTACCAGTTCTTCATAGGTCTGGTAGAATTTGTCTTTTTTTTTTTTCTTTTTTTTTTCAGCCCCATGGGCACAGAGTACCAAGAAAGATCTGGCAGAATTTGGCTGTGAATCTGTTTGGTCCTGGCATTTTTTGGGGGAAGATTTTTTATTACTGTTTCAATCTCACTATTGATATGTTCAGGGTTTCTATTTCTCCTGATTCAGGCTGGGGAGGTTTTGTGTTTCCAAAAATGTATCTATTTCCTATAGATCTTGTAGTTTATGTGCATAGAGGTGTTAATAGTAGTCTCAGATGATCATTTGTATTTCTGTGGTATCAGTTGTAATGTCTCCTTTTTCCTTTCTGGTTGAGCTTATTTCAATCCTCTCTCTTCCTTTCTTCAAAAGCAGTGAGCCCCAAGCTCCATGGAATCCTGGGTGTGATAGGCGCTTTCTCAGAGGCAAGGCAGCTGCTCCCAAGTGCCCTAGCTTAATCATCCCCTGTGGAACCCTCGTGGGTCCCAAGTGGAAACATCTGTGGCTGCCTCGGCAGCAGTGGGTGGGGGAGGGGAGGAGGAGGAGAAGGCCCAAAAGGGGTCCTCTGGTGTGCTACACTCTCCTTTCAGCTGGAAGTGTCCCACCTCGAATGCCCAAGCTCTGGGAGACCCACAGTTCCCCTAGGACCAACAAGTCCCCCAAGGCTGCTATGGTCTGAGTGGGTGCTAGGGAGTACTGGCTGTGGATCCAGAGGTGTAGAGACCCAGGGGCTCAGATTCATGGGTTGGAACAGCTGCAAAAATGCTTCCTGCCTGTGAAGGGAGGGAAATGAGTTGCACCCTCCAGGCAGAACCTGAGCACAATAAGCAGACTACTATTGGGGATGTTATCCCACCCCCCCATAAGTCTAGAACTGGCCATCCCATAGTGTACCAGCACCACAAACTTGTTCTTGGGAGCAGAAGTGGCTATGTCTGTGGCATTGCATGATTGGAGGAGGGGAGGGCCCCATCTCATGTTCCTTCCTGGGCTCCAGTGCTGCTTCTGCTCTGGGGTGGGACATTATCCTACCCTGTCTGCACTCACACCTCTACTGGGAGGGGTGCAGACAACTTCAGATCATGAGCCAGGGGCTCTCTTGTGCAGGGGAGTGAGCATTCTGCCTTCCCCTGTCCTAAAAATTATTTGTGCACTTCCCAGTCCCCTTGGGTCAGCTGCCCTATGGGTCATAATTCCAGGAATATTGCTGCTGTCCTGTGTCTCCCTGTTCCTTTGTAGTTGTTACAGCCCAAGCTGGTGCTGGGGATTGTTTGTATGGGATCCAGTGACAGGAAGACAGAGAGGCTGCGATTTCCCTGGCAGAAGAGAGGCACCCAATGTGTGCACAGGCAATATGGCGTCTGCTGTCTCAGCTTGGGTCTGGGGCACAGGAAAATGACCCTATGCAGGCTTGAAGCCTGGTGCTGTGCTCTCAAGAAGCTCTCGGTTTGCTGATGGCAGCAGTGCCTGCATTTGTCAGGGTAGAAGGGCTCTCCAACAGATTGGGAACTGGCAAACTGCCACAGGTGTGAGGGGAAGAGAAGCAAACACTCCCACCTACCCTTTTTACCAGACTCCAAATCCCTCCAAGTCTCTGCCAAAATCTTGCTCCTACTTGTTCTGCTCTGCAACTTCTTCCTGTGGGATCTCTGATAAGGGTAAGTTCTGGCACCTTTCCCTCAGTATTTCACCTGGGCTACGCTTTTTCACCTGAAACTTTTTCTTCTTTTGGCCTCCAGTTGGCCTCTTGGCCCTTTTTAGTTATTTCTTTTTGTTTTATTTTTTAAGACTAGTCAAGTGAAGTAGTAGGAGTAGAGAAGAAACAAAGAAATCTGTTTAATTTATGAATTTAAAATAGTTATCTAAGTACTTTGGAAAGTTTTGACTTGTTAGAATTATAAGTTTGTCATGTCTGATACTTTATAAAAGTATCTCATAAGTTTGTTTTCATTCATTGCACTGAGAATTTATTAGACCATTTCAATCTAAAAACTTTTCTGTGAAATTTTCTTGAATTATTTCATTAATAATTTTCTTCTGTTGTTTTCATTCTTCTCTTTCTTGGCCTCTTATTTAAATACTGAAACTTTTCTACTTGTCATTTAATTTTATCTTCTATTTTCCTTCTATTTTCTATTCTTTGTCATTTTGATTTACCTTCTGGAAACTTCCCTTTAATTTACTCTCTAACAACTCCTCTCTTGAGTTTTTAATTTCTGCTATCACATTTTTAATTCCAAGGATTCCTTTTTAATTTCTAAATTAAAAGGATCATCATGATCTTATTTTATGGATGCCAACTCTTCTTTTAGCTCTCTGAGAATGGTAATGATAGAATTTGGTTAGTTCATAGTCTGTATGTCCTCTATCATGTATTTCTATTTGTTTGGGCTCCTGTCTTTCACATTACAGACCTTCCTGAAATTTCTCATGAATTTTGGCTGTTAACCAAGTCTTTTGGCTGCTGTGTGAAGTATTAAAATGCTGATTGGAAGCTTTTTGCATGTAGGTACCACTTGTTGGTCTAGGTTCCATTTTCAGGTGATCTAGTTGGGCCATTTCAATGGAAAACTTACAGTGTAAGTATTTTTAGGCCTTTTCTCTTGGGGAGGCAAATTTCCCAGAGAAGACTCTCTTGGACTGTTATCTGGATAGCATAATCCTCACTGCCAACGACCAGAATGCCTTGTGCCTGGTGTGCCCCAGCTTGATAGAACTTTCCAGAGAAGGAACCTTCAATCTTTTGTGGAGGAGAGTTGTGAAGAGGATCTGGTGATTTAATTGTTTCTTATATTTTCACCAAATATTTCTGGTTTTAGATCTACCTCTATCTTCTCATCCAGAGTTATCTGGCAGCCACAAAGTGCCCAGCATCTGGGGACACATATTTTCTTTCTAGGATCTACTTTCTTGGGCCTATTAATGCAGTTACCACTTGTCTATATTTTTCTTCCTTTTGTTACAGATTCATCTTCTATTCTCTTCGTCCTTGTGGATTTTTATAATTTTGTTTTATCAGTTTACTATCATTTTGGTGGAGTTTCATGAGTGAGCTTGAGTTGATCCATCATATTTAATGGGAAGTTTTGTGGTACTTTTCAGATATGCTCATATTTATTAGCAAAGACATTTTCTATCTAATCTTGATGACAGACATTTAGTTCCTTAACTACTTGTAAAGACTACTATTTATTGTTCTGTATGTTCTCAACACTATCTGTGTATTTGGCAGAAGCCTATACATCTGTAGACATGCAAAATGTGTTAGATTTAGTGAGAAGTTTTGTCAATATGATTGATGGGCAGCCACACTTAATATGTTCATAAGTCATTTGAATGATGGTTGAGTATATGCTGCACACATGCATTAAATTCACTGATAGTAGAGTTTGAGATTACAGTGAGTTATGGTCATGCCACTGCATGCTCCAGCTTGGGTGACAGAGCAAGGCACTGTCTCAAAAAAAAAACCAAAAACCCAAACCTAAAACCAAAAACTAAAAAAAACCACTGAGCCACTAGGGCCTTAGACAAAAGTATTAAAAAGCAGAAACAGACACATAACCAGTTAAAAGGAGAGGCACAGGACAGAGGACCATAAGAATGAAACATTATGTCCATATTCATTGATTAGCATACCTTGGCCATGCCTGAAAATGGAAGGAAAATACTTGTAAATGATGACATATCAAACATGAATCAATAATAAATACATTTTCAAAAATATATTTTTATATATGAAGGCAAGTCACCAAATTTTGTCAACAAGAAAATAGTTTGGATAAAAAACTCATTAATCCTTCTAGAATCAACATTAGTCAGACGCTTATTACAATTTTATTTAGGGACCTGCAATTTTAGCAAGAAGTGGGGATCTTGGAATAACTTCAGAGGAAACCAGTGAAAAGAATTAAACTTTCCAGAATTAGAGTTGGGGAGGAAAGCATAAAAAATAGCAATCATTTAATCTGGTGAAGAAAAGGCTGAGAAGGGATAGGATAAATCTTTATGTTTGAGGGATGCAAAGCACTATTTTTTTACTCCCACTTACATTAGGGGTTGGATAAGAGGAAAATTCCTAGCTCATAATCTTCTAATTTTATTTTGAAATAAGGGATGCATAGTTCTTTAATAAGTTGTTGACTGAACAGGGACTACTAAAGACATATTGAGTCACCGGATGCAAAGGAGCATGATGTTGGGAGGCTTAGAATGATATCCTTGTCTGGCATTAACTGACTTCACGATCTTTTGTGAACCACTCAATCTTCTTCCAAAGCCTGAATTTTTTTCTCTACAAAGCAAGAAAACAGACCTGCATCCCACTTTTGAAACAGTATTATTGTGATAAAGAAATGAGACATTAGCAAAGGGTTCCTGTCTCTGCCACCTTCCAGAAATGCAGAAATACACCACTTCTTTGAGATAAGCTTTGGATGGCCTCCCAACTCAGGAAGGCTCTCTCAATCTGGGCAGAATGGTAGGGCAGGTAAGTGCATAGGCTTTAAGAACATACTAGCATAGGCTCATATCCCAATTTAGCTTCTTACTTGATCAGTATCCTCAGACAAGATTTTTAGTTCTCCAGACCTTATTTTCCTCATCTTTAAAATGAAGATTATAAGAATTATAATGCAGACTAAGTAGAATTAAATGAGCTAAAAAATACAATGAACTTAAAACAGAAGCTGGAATACAGTAAGTACTCGATAAACATTATAATTACATTCTCATCTGGGAAATTTCTGTATTTAAATATCTAGAGTCCTTTATTTATACCTCTCTAGTAGTGCTTATTTTTATGTCAAAGTAGTATTTTGATTTGTTTTTGAGCTGTTTGTGTCCTTGCCTTATCCTTTCCATTGGATTTAAATTTAGTTCTTTGAGGGTGGGTATTGTTTTATTCAGTTTTGATTCTGTAACACTTAGGCTTCCTTTGCAGTAGCTGCTTAAAAGTATTTGTTGAATGGAATTGAAAAGTTCACAGTACATGTTAAGTATATCGTGTCTAATGAGATTAATTTCTATGTGTTCTGTGAAATTATGTGTCATTCTATTATACATTTTTGCAGGAGTGGTGTCATGGAAAGTGATTGAATTTTGAAGTCAGGTAGACATGAATTCACTTCTCATTCTTCCACCTATTGGCTCTGTGAAAGTGACTTTCCCTGAACCTCAGTTATAAAATTCAGGAAATATCAAATATCCTACAGGGCTGTTGTGAGGATTTGAGATAACATATTTAAAGCACCTAGCACATAGCAGAAACAATAAGTGGGTAACTATTTTTTTTGTAATTATTTTGGTAACTATCTTGATGATCTTTGGCCTTTTTTTTTTTTTAATTTATTTTTTTAATTTCAGAATATCATGGGGGTACAACACTTTGGCCATACACATTGCCCCTGTTCTGCCCGTGTCAGAGCCACAATCGTGGTCATCTCCCAAACTGTGCTCCCCACATCCATTCAGTGAGAGTTTTTCCCATCCCTTCCACCCCCCTCCCGCCCGCCCGCCCTCTGATGAATGTTATTGCCCTGTGTGATGTAAGTGTTCATCAGTTAGTGCCAGTTTGATGGTGAGTACCAGTGGTGCTTGTTTTTCCAATTCTGTGACACTTCACTTCGAAGAATGGGTTCTAGCTCCAACCAGGATAATACCAGATGTGTTAATTCACTGTTGTTCCTTATTGCTGAGTAATACTCCATGGTATACATATACCACATTTTATTGATCCACTCGTGTATTGATGGGCACCTTGGTTGTTTCCACAACTTTGCAATTGTGAATTGTGCTGCTATGAACATTCGAGAGCAGATGTCTTTATTATAAAATGTCTTTTTTTCTTTTGGATAAATACCCAGTAGTGGGATTGCTGGGTCAAATGGTAATTCTACTTTTAATTCTTTGAGGTATCTCCATATTCTTTTCCATAGAGGTTGTACTAATTTGCAGTCCCACCAGCAGTGTATGACTGTTCCTATCTGTCCACATCCCCGCCAACATTTGTTATTTGGGGATTTTTTGATATGAGCCAATCTCACTGGAGTTAAGTGATATCTCATTGTGGTTTTGATTTGCATTTCCCTGATGATTAGAGAAGTTGAGCACTTTTTTATATGTTTGCTGGCCATCATTCTGTCTTCTTTGGAAAAGTTTCTGTTCATGTCCTTTGCCCATTTTTTAATAGGGTTGATTGATTTTTTCTTGTTGATTTTCCTAAGTTCTGTATAGATTCTGGTTATCAGCCCTTTATCAGAGGTGTAGCATGCAAATATTTTCTCCCATTCTGTAGGTTGTCTGTTCACTCTAGTGATAGTTTCCTTGGCTGTGCAGAAGCTTTTCAATTTGATCAGGTCCCATGTATTTATTTTTGTTGCTGCTGTGATTGCTTTGGGGGTCTTCTTCATAAATTCTTTGCCTAGGCCAATGTCCATAAGAGTTTTTCCAACGTTTTCTTTGAGAATTCTTATGGTTTCATGTCTTAGGTTTAGATCTGTTATCCATTGTGAATTGATTTTTGTGAGAGGTGAGAGGTGTGGGTCCACTTTCAGTCTTCTACATATGGCCATCCAGTTTTCCCAGCACCATTTGTTGAATAGGGAATCTTTTCCCCAGTGTACGTTTTTCTGGAATTTGTCAAAGATCAGGTGACTGTATGAGGTTGGTTTTATATTTGGGTTCTCAGTCCTGTTCCATTGGTCTACGTGTCTGTTCTTGTGCCAATACCATGCAGTTTTGGTTACTATAGCCTTGTAGTATAGTTTGAAGTCTGGTAGACAGATGCCTCCCAATTTGTTCTTTTTGCTTAAGATTGCTTTGGCTAGATGGGGTCTTCTCTGGTTCCACATGAAGCGTAGAATTACTTTTTCTAGATCGGCAAAAAATGATGTTGGTATTTTGAGAGGGATTGCATTGATTCTGTAAATTAATTTAGGTAGCAAAGCCATTTTTACTATGTTGACTCTGCCTATCCAAGAGCACGGCAGGGCTTTCCATCTATTTACATCCTCTGCAATTTCTTTTCTCAGTGTTTCATAATTCTCTCTATATAGGTCTTTGACCTCCTTAGTTAGATATGTTCCTAAATATTTAATTTTCTTTGTTGCTATTGCAAAAGGTATTGCATCTTTAATTTGTTTCTCGGCTTGATTGTTATTAGCATATATGAAGGCTATGGATTTGTGTGTATTAATTTTGTATCCTGAGACTTTGCTGAATTCATTTATCAATTCCAGTAATCTCTTGGTTGAATCTTTGGGGTTTTCTATGTATAATATCATATCATCTGCGAATAGTGAAAGTTTGACCTCTTCTGCCCCCATCTGGATGCCCCTAATTCTTCTGTCTTGTCTAATTGCTGTGGCCAGGACTTCCAGCACTATGTTGAAAAGAAGTGGAGATAGTGGGCACCCTTGTCTGGTGCCAGTTTTAAGGGGGAATGCCTTCAATTTTTCCCCATTCAGTATGTTATTGGCTGTGGGTTTATTGTATATGGCTTTAATAGTTTCTAGTAATGAGCCATCTATGCCTATATTGTTAAGAGTTCTTATCATAAAAGGATGCTGGATTTTGTCAAAAGCCTTTTCTGCATCTATTGAAAGGATCATATAATCTTTGTTCTTGCTTTTATTTATATGGTGAGTTACATTTATAGATTTGCGTATGTTGAACCATCCTTGCATCTCGGGAATAAAGCCCACCTGATCATGATGGATTATTTTTTTGATGTACATTTGAATTCGGTTTGCAAGGGTTTTATTGAGAATTTTTGCATCTATATTCATAAGGGATATTGGTCTGTAGTTTTCTTTTTTTGTTGTGTCCTTTCCTGGCTTTGGTATCAAGGTGATGTTGGCTTCGTAGAATGAGTTTGGGAGGATTCCATCCTTCTGGATATTTTCAAGTAATTTCTGCAGTATAGGCACCAGTTCTTCTTTGTAGGCTTGGTAGAATTCAGGTGTGAACCCATCTGGTCCGGGACTTTTTTTTGTGGGTAGATTTTTTATTACTGCTTCAATTTCGGTGCTTGATATTGGTCTGTTTAGAAATTCTGTTTCTTCCTGGTTGAGCCTAGGGAGGTAGTGTGTTTCTAAGAATTTGTCCATTTCCTCCACATTTTCGTGTTTGTGGGCATAGAGATTTTTGTAGTATTCAAAGATGATGTTTTGTATTTCCATGGTATCAGTTGTGACTTCTCCTTTTTCATTTCTATTTGAGCTTATTAGAATCCTTTCCTTTCTGCTTCTGGTCAACCTGGCAAGTGGCCTGTCTATTTTGTTTATCTTATCAAAGAACCAACTTTTCATTTCATTGATCTTCTGTATTGTTCTTTTGTTCTCAATTTCATTTAATTCTGCTCTGATTTTGGTTATTTCTTTTCTTCTGCTGGCTTTAGGATTGCTTTGCTCTTCCTTTTCCATTTCCTTAAGATGATTCGTTAGTTTACTGATTTGTGACTTTTCTGTCTTTTGGATGTGGGAATTTAGGGCGATAAGTTTTCCTCTCAGGACTGCTTTTGCTGGATCCCACAGATTTTGATAACTTGTGTCCCCATTATCTTTTAGTTCAAAGAATCTTTTGATTCCAATTTGAATCTCCTCCTTGACCCAATAATCTTTCAGCAATAGATTGTTTAGTTTCCACATTTTTGGAGGACGATGTGAGTTTCTGTTGGAATTGATTTCTAATTTTATTCTGCTGTGGTCTGAAAAGATACATGGTATGATTTCTATTTTTTTGAATTTGTTTAGATCTGTTTTGTTGCCTAGATGTGGTCAATTTTAGAGATAGTTCCATGAGCTGATGAGAAGATGTATATTCAGTGTTATTTGGGTGGAGTGTTCTGTAGATATCTGTTAGGCCCAAATGTTCTATAGTCCTGTTTAGGTCTTTTATTTCTCTATTTGTTTTTTGTTTGGAGGATCTGTCCAGTTCCGTCAGTGGGGTGTTGAAGTCCCCTGCTATTATGGCATTGCTACTTCTTATGTTGTCTAGATCTAGCAGTATTTGCTTTATGTACCTGGGTGCTCCTGTGTTGGGTGCATAAATGTTTAGGATTGTTAAATCCTCTTGTGAGATTTTTCCCTTCACCACTATATAGTGTCCATTTTTGTCCTTCTTTACTTTTATTGCTTTAAAGTTTATGTCATCTGAAACGAGGATGGCTACTCCGGATTTCTTTTGGTTTCCATTAGCCTGGAAAATTGTATTCCATCCTTTCACCTTGAGTCTGAATGCGTCTTTGTGTGTAAGGTGTGTTTCCTGAAGACAACAGATACTTGGTTTGTATTTTTTAATCCATTCAGCCAGCCTATGTCTCTTCAGTGGGCAGTTCAAGCGATTTACATTTATTGAGAGAATTGATATTTGGGGTAAATTTCTGATTACTCTGTTGGGTGGTATGTTTTGTTTTACCTCTTGCGTCATTGTGGAATCTGGTTTCTGGGGTTTTAGCTTTTGCATAGTTTTACATAGGTGGGTGTCTGTTGCTCTGTTTAGTGTATAATGCAGGTCTAAGCATTTCTTGCAAGGCCGGTCTGGATTTCGCAAATTGTATCAGTGATTGCTTATCTGGAAAGGTCTTTATTTCTCCCTCATATAAGAAGCTTAGTTTGGCAGGATACAGAATTCTGGGTTGACCTTTGTTTTGTTTTAGGAGATTGATGATGTCTCCCCATTCCCTTCTGGCTTGTAAAGTTTCAGCTGAGAAATCTGCAGTTAATCTGATCAGTTTCCCTTTGTAGGTTACGTGTTCTTTTCATCTTACAGCTCTGAGGAGTGCCTCTTTTGTGTTTACTTTGGTCAGTCTAATAATTATGTGGCGTGGTGAATGCCTTTTCACATTGACTCTCCCAGGAGTCCTGTGTGCTTCTTGTACTTGGATATCGAGATTTCTGGCTAAGCCATGGAAATTTTCCTCTATTATTCCTTCAAATAAATTTTCCAGCCCATGCAAATTTTCCTCCTCTCCCTCAGGGATACTTATGATCCTTATGTTTGGCCTCTTTACATAATCCCACATTTCTTGTATGCTTTTTTCCTGCCTCTTGTTTTTGTGTTCTTTCTCTTCGGCTGATTTATTTAGCACATAGGAGCTGTCTTCTAGCTCTGAAATTCTTTCCTCTGCATGGTCGAGCCTATTCGTAAGGCTTTTCACTGTGTTTTGTAGATCCTTGTATGCTTCTTTCATTTCTAGGATTTCTATTTGATTTTTCCGTAATATTTCTATTTCTTTGGAGAATTTTTCGTTCATTTCTTGCATTTTTCTTGTGGTTTCTTTGTGCTGGGATTCAATTTTCTCTTGGATTTCATTGAGCTTTCTTATAATCCATAAACGAAATTCCTCTTCTGTCATTCTACCCATTTCATTTGGGTTGGTATCCATTGCTGAGGAACTGATAATTTCTTTTGGGGGTGACTTTTCACTCTGATTTTTCATGTTCCCTGAGTTCTTTCGCTGGTTTTTTCTCATCTGGCCTCTTGGTCGAGAGCTGGGGGTGTTAGAGCTAGTTTATGGCCCTGTCACCAGGCTAACAATTATTGTTCCTTGGCAAAGCCAGGGAAAGAAGTAGTGGCCTGTATTGCCTTATGTGTATTTTAGCACGTTTGGTGGATCTTGAGTTAACTCTGACCTGTGGTCTTCTCGTCTTCCCAGTGGAGTGTGGTGAGAATGACCTCCCAGCTTGGGCTCTGAGCTAATGAATTGTACTTGAGGATATGAGTCCTCCGCTCCCTATTAGCTAGGTATTCTGTTATGTCCGTGGCAGACTCTGATTCCCCAGTTGGGGTATGCGAAAGCCCCGTGCTTTGGGAGGGACCTTGCAGCTCCTAGGTGTTACTTTGACCCTGCTCCTCCTGAGGTGCAGGTAGAAACAAAATTTCTTTTGGCTGCAGTGTGAGAGCTGAGTTGGGAAAATTCTACACAGCTCAGAGGTTGCTCATCTAGGCACGTGTGTCTGCCCTTCTGATGTGCGTGTCCGCGTGATACTGGTTGATAGGGGGATCTCCAATTGTGCACCCCTTTTCCACCACTAGACCCCAAGGCGAGGCAGGTGGCCATCTCTATCCCCAGCAGTCTCCACCGGGGGGATGTTCCCACGGGGAGGGGGGAGTAGTGGCCGCTGGAAGCGCTCTTGGGTGGCGTGAAATTCCCTATTGAAGTGGGCAGGATTATGGGGAGCTGCTCTGGTTCAGCCTGTGGCTCTTCAGGTATTTGGTTGTCATGGGAACCAGCAGTTACACCAAATGAGTCACTATAGCCAGCAACCTTCAAAATGAGCGATCTCTGGGGTACAGGAGGGCTGGGACCTGAAGGGCGGGCACTAGGACCAGCACGGAGCGGACTTGTCGGAGGCCAGAGCCGGGGTAGCAGAACCAGATGGACGAGCTGCAAACTGTTTCCAATACCCAAAGGTCCCGCTGCTACAGTTCCGGGATCTGGTCCCACCTGGAACCCACGGATGCAGCTGTCCCTGGCCACCACAGGCAAAGCCTGTCTCGCCCCAGCAGAAGAGCCCCGGGCCGGGCCGGGGCGGGGCTAGAGACCCGGCTCACAGCTCCGCGCGGGCGGCTGTAAAGATGGCGCCGCCGCCAGCCTGGCGCACAGCCGGGCTCCCTTCGCGCCGGGAGCGCAGTTTTTCTCCGCCGGCCGCAGCGGCACTTGCTAGCAGCCTCTAAGGGCGTGTCCCGCTCCCCGTTAAACTCCTGGGCCCAGTCCCGCTGACTTCCAGTGACGCAGTGCTGGCCTGCGGGTTCCCGCGCACTGTCCCAGGAAGCTGAATCTCCGCCCAGCGTGATCCCCAGCCCTGCGCGGTCTCTGTATACTGCCGCTGAGGGTTGTGTTTGGCTTTCGTGATTATTCCAACTCCACAGCGTCTGTTGTCTTGTGCAACCGCCCTGCCCCAACTCTGGGATTGTCCCTGACTGAGTGGATTGGAAGGCGCGTAACCGCTTAGGGGGCAGGTCGCTCTGCACCGACCTGGGGCGTCCTTCCTGCGCTCTGGGCTCTATTGTGCTCCCTGCGCCCTCCGATCTTTGTGAAAATTTTGTACCTGTTTTCTTGGGCTGGGCGTTCGGCGTTGTTTCTCTGTAATTCGCAATGATGTTTTCGGAGTGAGCGGTCCGTGCTCGCAGGCAGCCGCTGGCGTTCTTCACCTCCTTCCCTGGGAGCAGTGCGGTGGTAGGACGCTATCAGATCGCCATTTTTCCGGAACGATCTTTGGCCTTTGAGAGACAATCCTCAGCTCTTCGTGATGTTGGTAAAATGATTGTTTGCAAATAATCTCTGTGATCCTTCATTTCCCAAGGTCCTCACTTCTCTCCTCTGGCAGCAGCAGGCTCTACTTCCCAGGACTTCTGTCTAAAAAGGTCTCAGCAACAGTCTTGCTTTGGAATGAGGGTCTACAAGAGGTCTGAGGTTCCTATCTGGGCTGAATGGCCCAAGGAAACTGGAAAGAGATACAGGCATGTTAGCAATGGGCTGGTGTAAGCTGATTGCCTTGATGGAAGTCTACACTTTTTTGCTCCTTACCTAAGGCACAGCTTCCAATTTTGAAAACAGATGGAGGAAACAAATAGTAGCAGCAGAGGCGGGATCCCTGAGTCCTCAGTGCTAATGGGGCTGAAAGGGAGAGAGTGAGAACTACTGGGACTGAGGCTACTTGCCCTTGCTCCCTTGGTCAGTATCCCAATCATTTTTCAAAGTTCAGTTGATGAGGCACCTTCTCTATTGTACCTTAAAAGAATAGCCTAATCTTATCTCTGTGTTCCCTTTAAAACTAGTACATATTTTTATTATAATACCTACAGTAGTTATTTGCATTTACTCTAAAAGTTTGCTTTCTTTTACCAAACTGTAAGTTCCTTCAGGGTATACTAGGATATTCTTCATCTTTATATCCCTAATGCCTAGTGCTGGGTCTAGCACATAGTATGTATTCAATAAGAGTTTGTTAACTGACTGTATGAATGATCCAGAAGTTGGCAGTTCAAACCCTTAGGTGTCCACTGGTTTCCTCTATAAACTAGGCAGGGACTTAACCTCAATGACTCACTTTTCTGGTTTATAAAAGTGTTGGCAATGTGCCTTTCCTTTTCCTGAATGTATTTTAAGGACCAACGAAGGTGTCGTTGAAAGGGATTTCACATGCTGGATGAAAGTATCCCCTAAGCAGAGTATGACTATAATAAGATGGTCATGGATTGTATGCCAAATGCCACATTCACTTTATGTTTTGATATTTTTCATTTGTGTATCAGCCATTTTATGTTATGATGAGAACATAAAGCTTAGCATGGGAAGGAAAACACATGTAGTTTCAATGCTGAATTTGTTCATATATTAGGAATTTGAGGTAGACATTTATTTTTGCCAATGTGAGTAATTGTGGAATGCCTTTTTGTTTTTTTTAATTGTTTGATTCCTCAAGATATTTCCCTTTTCTGTTGTTTCCAATTATATAATTTGTGAAACCACCATTTTGCCTCAATTCAGGATAAATTTTTAAAATTTTCAGAATATAAGAATTAACCTTTAGAATAAATAAGGAAAATGATAAAAATTATAAATAAAATGATAAATTCAATAAATGTTTCATAAGCACTAATTTTATAAAAGCTAACTTTGCAGCTGTAAAAAGGATGCAAAATCTTCATTAATCTCCTACAGGAAGATAAAGACACATTCAGAAATCTATGTAATTTAAGGCAGAATATCAGAAATAACATAAGCCATATGCAAGGAGACTGGGATGGGAATTCAGAAGTGGCAGAGTTCACATCAATTATTTGTAATTAAGAAAAAGACACTTTCAAGTTATATCATGTTTGGGATCAGCAAATCAATAACCCAAATCAGAATTAATAGAGGAATTAAGCCACCTCTTTAATTCTATACATTCTTTGGTTCTTGGGACCTGTGGTAAATTTATCCTCTGATTTGAAGATGGGGGCTTGAAATAAAAGGTGTGAGAGCCACAGTTGCTTCCTCTGCAGCTTTTTCCAGGGTAGTCCAGTTCCTTTGCCTCATGGAAACCATGCAGCCAGCAGTCTTGATATATCATAAGCTGCATGTGTGAAAAAAAAAAAAAAAAGACAGGCAAAACGTCCGCAATTGTTGAAGCTAAGTGATGGTTCATGAGGTTCTTTATACTATCCATCTCTACTTTTGTGTATGTTTGAAAATTTTCATAATGGAAATTTAAAAAGCAGCCACAGGGAGCCAGGGTGTTTGTTACCAGGGAGCTCATTTTCTGCTACTAACTACTATACCAGGCTTGAAGCTGCTTGTGCAACTGACAGGAAGAGAACAGAATTTGCTTCCTTTCTCCACATATAGCCCCGGGAGATAGCCGACTGATCCTTCTGAGAGCTAACTGCAACCCTCTCTTGCCCCTGCAGGCGGGAGACTATGGCTAGTTGATACTTCATTATCCGAGTTTAGTTTTATCTGTAGAGTTGGTGTCATACAGCACAGAAAATATTAGATTGGAAACCAGAAGATTTGATTTTCAGGCCCAATTCTGCCACTTACCAGCAAAGTTTGGAGGGCAGGAAGCACTGTTTATTGAGCACTCACTCTGGGCCACTCACCGCTTTAACATTTCATTTTGAAGAAAACCTGAGCCAGATTCTGTGCTCTAGACGATAATCATATACTACCTTATATCTAACATCTGTATGGACATCACCACTACCTACCTCATCAGGTTGTTTTGTGGCTCGAGCAAGATAATACATGTAAATAACTTGGAAATGTAAAATATATAAGATATTATAAAGATTAGCATTAGCATGTGTGACTTATTAAAAGCTGACTATTTTTAAAATTGCCTGTTAGTAGAAAATTGCCAATATATAGTGCTTTAAAATAACTGACATCACATCCTTAAGTTTCCACGTGGGCTTATTAAAAGGGCTTTCTTTTCAAGTCCTGAGCCAGTGGGTATGAGTTATTACTGACTAAACCATTAATATTCTAATTAAAGCCTCATTACATATATGGACAGTAACATGAACTTAACTAACTAGTAGTTTTCTAGGATTTTATTTTAGAAAATATAAAACATGCTTGAATTTGCATGTAATACATAATCCTTGTCCCATAGGCCTTGGCAGAAGCCACTGGATTACTCGGAGATTTTTCCTGATTTGAAAGGAAGAGAAGGAAGCCAGCTGCAGCTTTGACACTTATAATTGCACCCTGTGCAATAGCAATAGTTACATATGGGTTGTTTAATTTGAAAGCAACATTAGTCATGCAAACTTCACATCAATTGAAAATGAAAGGAGAGAAATGCTTGTCAAATGGAAGAGGGTCAAATTACTAGAATTAAGTGACAGAAATCATTTCTAGTATTCTATGAAAGTATAGCTAGCAAGCAATGTGAAATAAAAAATTAAAAGTATTTGGTGTAAAGTTGCAATGATACTTAAATACTAAATTGGGCTTATTTCCATTTAGCAATTCTGGAAAATCTGGTAACATTCTGGGTGGTGTGTACAGCAATTCTTAGTGAAAATTTTAATCCCTATTTGGAAAAATGCCAGTTGTAATGATGTGTGTTTTCAACATAAATTGGCCGTGGAACCTAAGTTTCTGAAGGTGACTAAGCCCACATTGAAGTAAGGTGATTATTCGAGGACATTCCATTGAGCTCTGGGAATGGAGAGTGTGAATTTGTGAACCAAGTTTGTACATCTTGTTATATAATCTTTTGTTTATTTCCTTGCTTAAAAAGATAACCATATCCTTCCAATTTTATAAGTGTATGTAGTTGGGCTGAAAATATTACACATTTCTGTAATCTAAAAGAGATTTTCTTAATCGTAGAGAAAATCAAGTAATAATAAACGTGAAAACAGAGCTAACTTCAGAGACAGCAAAGCTAGTGCAGCTCCATGGCTCAGTCAAGGTCATCCAACTCTTTAGCGCTGGATCTCAAGACTAGAGGATTGGGCTGCAGCCTCTGCAGGCTTCATTCTTCTTCTCTGCTACATGAATACTGAAGTCCTTTCTAGCTTTGAAGGACTGCAGCCCACGTTGGAAGGTTCACTTTCTTCTTATTGCTTTAACATTTTATTTTGAAGAGACTCTCTTTTGAAAGAAGTTGTATTAATATTTACACTGTGTTTACTATAAAGTAATGCTTTCTTTTTATAACTTCAAGAAATAGGTGGAAAGGCTGGTCATTGATTTTGGAAGAACGTGCAACAAACCAATGTCTTCTGTATGTATTTGGAATACAATAGCTAATCAGATAATTCACCATAAATAAGGAAATTACTTCGATAGTGCTATTAAATATCTAAGTGATGCTGGACTAAAGAAAACTCTAAACAATTTATCATAGAAGCACAGTGGTTTAGAAGTATTCTTTCTGGTTTTGTAGACAAATACTTTGTAACTTTGGAAAATCATTTAAACTCTAAGGGATTTAGTTTCTTCATTTGTAAAATGAGAGTCTCAAATTAGTTGACTTTAATGTTTCTTCCAGTTCTGTGATTTTGGACTTTTGAGATTTATATCAAATCAGAGTAGTATGATCTAATGATACTTGTTAGTGATTCTTTCTTTCTGAATTATTATAGAACCAAAGTTTTATTTTTTATTTTAGAACTTATTAGTTACATCTTTATTTTTAAAGGTGACATCAGACTATTTTTAAAAGCAACTCTCTAGAATACATCTGAATGTATTTCTCTCACATATGTTTTGTCAAGAGCCTCTTCCACTCTGCTGTTTCTCCTTGAATCTGTGGGGCAGAGAAGTACTTCTTAAGCTATTAGGGATTCCCTGTTGGAATTGGGAACAATGGTAAATCTTCAGTACAAGCTTCAATATTATATAAGATTTCTGAATAAAATGAAATAGAGATTTATATACATTATTCTGGGCAGAATGCAGCAAATCAAATTTCATAAGCTAAGAGTTTGAATTCAGACAGACATCTTTACTTACACTTGTAGGTTTAGAAATAGGATGCTAAAGAGAAGAAAATGCTAAAATAACTCCAGATGCCTGTAAGAATAGGACAGGAAGACCCAAAGACATAACCACATGTGTACACACACATCACACACACACACCCCCACTAAAAAAATAACAAAAAGGGAAAAATTCACTCTATTTTCCCAAAGATAGACACATTAAATATAACTTCCTGAAGAGGGAGGAGTCCAGGCAATTAATGACTTCTCAGAGAGATAGGGAGAAGGATGGTATTCAGCAAGTATGCCCCCCAAATAATGGCATATTGGCTAGCATCTGTTCTAATTGTCAGTGGTCATGCTGTACTGGTCTTTTTTGCCAGTGACTTACCACAGACTTAGTGGCTTAAAGCAACCCAAATTTATTATCTTATCGTTTTGGAGGTCAGAATCCTAAAATCAAGGTGTTGGCAGGGCTCTGTTCCTATTGGAGGCTGTAGGGGAGAATCTGCTCTCTTGCCTTTTCTAGCTTCTAGAATTTCTTTCTGCATTCCTTGGCTTGTGGCCCTTTCCTCTATCCTCAAATCTAGCAGTGTAGCATCTTCCAGTCTTTTTTTCCTTTCCCCCCTGACCTCTGCTTCTGCCGTTATCTCCTTTGATTCTGATATTCCTGCCGCCCTCTTATAAGAATGCTTATGAATACATTGGGTCCATGCAGATTATCCAGGATAATCTTTCCGTTTCAAGATCCTTAACTTAATGACATCTGGAAAATCCCTTTTGCTACATAAGATAACATATTTATAGATTCTGGATAATAGGATGTGACCCTCGTGGGGAGTGATAGTGGGGCTTTATTCTGTCTACTACAGAAAGTATGAGAAAAAAGTTAAAAATAATTAAATTTCTTGGATAGACCTTGAATACCCATATCCAAATAATAGTAATGCCCTTGGAAAGTAAGGAGAGAACAAATGGTAGAACATGATCAATTAAATAAGAGGAGATCATTTTCCAGAGCTCAAGTAAGCAGTAAGTCTTCAGGTTGCGGGGATCATATGATACTAAGCAGGAGGCAGAAAAAGAAAGCTACAACTAGACGCTAGTGAAATTTCAGATCTCCAAGAATGAAGAGATGTCTAAAAGCTTTCAGAGACAAACAACAGCTTACATGCAAATGAATGAAAATCAGATTGCCATCAAGCTTTTATTAATGAGTACAGTGAACCATAGAATAATGTCTTCAAAATTCTGATACAAAATGACTATAAACTTAGAATACAATTCCCAGCCAAAGTAGAATTCAAGAGTGAAGACTAAGGATATTTTCGGACATGCCAAGGCTTAGAAATTTTTCCACCCACCAATCCTATTTGAGAGAATTACTTCAGGGTATATTCTAGTAAAAGCAAAAAGAAGTAAAAGAAAGAAGATGGCAAGGGATACAACACTAGAGAGCAAAGATACTGGCAAAACTAATAGTTAAGTCTAAATAATAGGTGCATATATTAAAAACTAATAATAATCTGAAATTTGAAACTACAGATGATTCTAATGTGGATGCTGGCAGAGGATGGGGTGGTATGCATAGGGTAGGAGGAAAGTAAAATGAAGCCAAGGTTTTTTTGTCTTTCTGAGGGTGAAAAAATATTTTAATTTAGTTTATCTTTGCATTTTCTTAATTAAAATTCTAAAAATTAAACTTGAAAGATTGGATTGGTAATATTCTGTATTAGTATATTTTGAAAGAGATAATCTCATATACTCTTGGAAGGTGTGTGTTTTTGTCTTTTTTTTAGAAGGCACTGTGAAATTTTAAAATTTCAAATTTTAAACTGAATATGCTCTTTATTCTAGCA
The DNA here is from genome assembly GCA_023783475.1 of Daubentonia madagascariensis. Lineage (NCBI taxonomy): Eukaryota > Metazoa > Chordata > Mammalia > Primates > Daubentoniidae > Daubentonia > Daubentonia madagascariensis. Next base: position 2,966,232 of record JAKFHU010001268.1, on the reverse strand, counting down.
ATTTCTTCTCTAAGAATTGATTCTAGAGAAGTATTTCTATATCTTCAGAAAGATTTGTAAGAATGTGTATTGGCTTTGTTTATAATAGTAAAAACTAGAAAATAATCTAAAACCATAGGGACTAATTACATTAATTATGGACAACTATGTTCTGTTAAAAAATCAAGTAGTTATAAGTGTTTGCAAATATAGAAATATTGTCAAGTCATATTTTTTTAAAAAAAGAAGCTACAGAATGACAGCTATAATTCTATTTATTGTAAATGATCCTGAGAATATGTATGCATTCACATATACATAATACAAAATTGTATACAATTACACACTTGTGTCTGGAAAGATTCAAGCCAAAATGTTAACAATTATTATCCTTAGGGAGAGAGTTTATTTGGCAGAATATTTGCTTTTAATGTCTACTTCTATTATTTTGTAATAAGAATATATTTATGTATTATGCATTTACTCATATAACATTTTAAAATTTCAGAGAGAAAATAGCAAAATTCCCTGAAATACCACACCCAAGGAAAATTACTGTCAATAGTTTGGTGAGCATATATCCAGACCACTTGATTGTACATATGGTTATGCAGATATATTTAATTTTTCCTTTTTTTAAAATATCAGAATATTACGGGGATACAAACACTTCGGTTACATAAATTGCCTTTGCACTGCCTGAATCAGAGCTACAAGCATGCCCATCCCCCAGACAGCACACACCACACCCCTTAGGTGTGAATTTACCCATCCCCTCCTTCCCCCTCCCACCTGCACAATACCCGATGAATGTTGCTTCCATATGTGCACATAAGTGTTGTTCGATTAGTACCAATTTAATGGTGAGTACATGTGGTGTTTGTTTTTCCATTCTTGTGATACTTCAGTTAGAAGAATGGGCTCCAGCTCCATCCAGGATAATACAAGAGGTAGTTCACCATTTTTTTATGGCTGAGTAGTACTCCATGGTATACATATACTACATTTTGTTAATCCACTCATGTATTGATGGGCACTTGGGTTGTTTCCACATCTTTGCAATTGTGAATTGTGATGCTATAAACATTCGAGTGCAGATGTCTTTTTTATAGAATGTCTTTTTTGCCTTTGGGTAAATACCCAGTAGTGGGATTGCTGGATCAAATGGTAGTTCTACTTTTAGTTCTTTGAGGTATCTCCATACTACTTTCCATAGAGGTTGTAGTAGTTTGCAGTCCATAAATGAAAGCATACAATAATGAATTTCAGAATTATTTTTTAAACTTTTTATTTTGACATAATTATAGAACCACTTGTAATTGTGAGAAATACTAGAGACATCCCATATACATTTTCCCGTGTTCATCCCAATGGTAAAATCTTCTTAATATCACAACCATGATATTGATATTGGTAATGAAGACACAGAACATTTCTTCTCCGCAAGGATCCCTAATGCTGTCCTTTCATAGACCCACTTCCTTCCCAGGCTTCCACTCCTCGTAAACACTAATATGTTCTTTATTTCTGTAATTTTGTCATTTCAGGAATGTTATATAAATGGGATTGTACAGTATGTAACCTTTTGAGGTTGGCTTTTTCACTCAAAATAATTCTGTAGAGATTTGCCCGGATTGTTGTATATATCAACAGTTTATTTTTTTTTTATCACTTAGTAATATTTCCAAAGTATAGAAGTACCACAGTTTCTTTAATCAATCACTTGTTGAAAGACTGGGTTGTTTCCAGTTTTTGGCTAATACCAATAACGCTGCCACAAACATTTGTGTAAAACTCTCCATTTCCCTGGGATAAATACCTGGCAGTGCAATTGCTAGGTTTTGCTGGGTCATACAGTAGTTGTAATTTAGTTTTTTAAGAAACTGTCAAACAGCTTTCCAGAGTACATTTTACATTATTTCTTCCTTGCCAATCTGCATGCTTTTAAAAAATTCTTCCTGTTTTATCACACTGACTAGAACTTCCAGCACTATGTTGAGCAAGTGCTGAGAGCAGATATCCTTGTCTTGTTCCTGACCTAAAGGTAAAGAATTTAGTCTTTCATTATAAAGTATCATGTAAGCTGTAGGGTTTTTGTAGATTTTTAAAAAATCAAGTTTAGGAAGTTGCCCTCTATTCCTGTTTATATGAAAATTTTTTAAAATCCTGAATTGGTAATAAATTTTGTTAAGTGCTTTTTCTGAATTGATTGATGTGATTTTTCTTCTTCAGTCTGCTAATATGGTAGATTACATTGATTAATTCTCAACCATTGAACCAACCTTGCATCCCTGAAATAAACACCATTGAACATGGTGGTTAATTTAATCCTTTATATGTTGCTTATTTCTATTTGCTAACATTTGATGTATGCAGAATCTGTAGTGAAAATCCACTGTTTCATTGATGATATTGGTAATTTGTATCTTCTCTGTTTTTTGTTTGTATAAATTTATGGTATACAGGTGTAATTTTGTTTTATATATGAACAGGAGTGAAATCAGGGCTTTTAGTGTGCCCATCACTTGAAAAACACACATTGTACCCATTAAGTATTTCCTCATCATCCAAGACCATCGTACTTTTCTCTTTTTTTCTTTGCTGTTCTTGTGAGAAGTTTGTTGATTTTATTTTTTTTTCCAAAGAATTGGCTCTTTGTTTCATTATTTTTTCCCTATTGTTTGTCAGTTTTCACTTCATTGGTTTCTGCTCATATCTTTATCATTTTCTTCCATTTACTTACTTTGGGTTTATTTTTCTCTTTTTCTACTTTTGTTTAATATTGATTTGAGACATTCTTTCTTTTCTAATGTATGCATTTATTTCTATAAGTTTGCCTCAGCATTGCTGTAGCTGTGTCTCACATATTTTGACATGTTGTATTTTCATTTTCATTCAAGTCTATGTCTTTTTTTATTTATCTTGAGACTTTCTCTTTGGCTATGGTTTATTTAGTCATGTGTTAATTTAGTTTTCAAGTGTTTGGAGATTTTACTGTTATCTTTCTGTTACTGATTTCTAGTTTGGTTCCCTTGTGGCCAGAGAATACAGTATGTATTATTTCAATTCTTCTAAGTTGTTGAGGTTTCTTTATCTCTCAGGACAGGGGTGGAGAACCTTTTCATGTTGGAAGGCTGCATTAATTTAGCTGTAATCAAATAAGGCTGCATTTAAGAAAACTTCAATTACATGTACTTAAAAATGTACATTATTTTGTAAAAATCTACTATGTACTTAATAATTTCAGAAAATGAAAACTATTTGTTAATTTTAAAGTTAATTAACCTCTTAATGACTTTGTTGTGTCCACTTTTTGTTGGAAAGCATTTGAATATTTAGTTGCAGCATGGAGGCCCACAGTTTCAGTTGATCCTTTAGATGTGTACCAGTCATTTGTGACCTTAAGGGTGTGTTGATTTGGGTTAGGTAGGAGAATGTAGATTCTCAGCAATAAGTGGTTGAAAAGCAAGAAAACATTTTTCGGGCATGTTGCTGAAGGTGTGGATATTCTACTGCATTTTTCCATATTTCAATTGGCTCTTTCTTAGCATCAAACAATGACTTTAAAATGTCATCTACTGAGAGCTCAATCAAGTCCATCTGTAGTTGTTTACGTGCCTTGGTGATATCAACGAGGTGAGGCGGAAATGCTAATTTGTGTGTGATGTCATGATTCTCAAAGTCAGTGAACCTTTCATTGTATTCTCCAATTAATAGGTCTATAACAGCTGCATATTCTTCAAGTGATTTACATATATCATCCTGCTCATCAATGACCTTTGCTAACTGGGGAAAATGTTCATCCAAAATTTCCTTTTGAAGAAGAAGTGTTTTGAAAAAAGATAGCTTTTCTCGAAATGCTTGGATTTTTTGCCACATATCATATATAGACTTAGTTTTACCTTGCAAAGAAATATTCATGATATCACACAGAAATGCTTCATTCCTATAGAAATCTTCTTTCAATAATTCACATTGCTAATTCTGTTCTTCATAAAATTTAACTATCTGTTCTTGCAGAGATAAAATTTTGGCTAACACCTGTCCCTGTGACAGCCAATGCACTTTAGAATGATATGGCAAATCTGTACTGAATACCTCATCATTTAACTTTAGCACGTTACGAAACTGATGATGCCTTGTTGCATTTGCATGAATATAGTTAACAATACTTATAACTTGTTGCAAAGTGTCACTTAAAATAGTAGTTTTAGCACAGAGATTTTGCTGATGCAAGATATAATGAAAAGAAATGAGAGTATCTAGATCTGTTAATACTTTTTTTAAATCTGTGCAATAAACCCTTCATGTTTTCCTGTCATGGAAGGTGCACTGTCTGCACATACACTCACTAAATTTACCAAATTCAGTCCAACTTCACAACATTTATCTTGAAAGTTGTTGAAGATATCTATTCCCCATGTTCTGTTTGCAGGAGTGCCCAAAGTGAGTAACTCTTGGTAGCAAAGAAAATTTTCTGTTATGAACCAAATGAAGTGTAAAACCTGTGCTGAGTCAGTAGTATCAGTTGACTCATCCAAAGCAATTGAATAGTATATATTTTTCTTTTGAAGTATTGCATGAAGTTGTTTTGTTAAGTGGAAGGCTAATTCATGCTGCCAGTCAATTATGGTTCTCCTTGAAAGAGGTGGTTGTTTGTACTTTGAAACATTATTGGGGTGTAATCATCCTACAACTTTGACAATGCATTCTTTTGCAATTTCTACATTACTAAATGGCTTCCCTTTTTTCCCAAGTATATAAGCTACTTTATAAGTTGCTTCAGTGGCATTATTTCCAGGTCTTATTGCTGCTTGAAAGAATTGTCTTTGCTTTTGCTTTTCATCTTTTAATTTCTGCAATACAACCTTTTGCGCCTCTCCCTCTAATTTAAAATATTTGTGATCCTTATGAGTGTTATAATGCTGATGAGCACTGAATTTCTTTAATGTTGATATTGCAGTATCACAAAGCAAGCAAATCATCTTATCTTTAGCAGAAACAAGATAATATTGCAATTCCTAATCCTCATTAAAAAAATCTGTTTTCTTCCTTCTGCGTTCTCTTGGTCTTCTTTGACATGATGGGCTGTTAAGCAGACAGAATTAAAAAATACTGTTGAGCTGTACAACTATTCACAAATTCTACTTCAAACAGAAACACAGTGCACCATTGTTAAAAGCTGATAACAGACTGGCATTCTTAACTCCCATAAACTCTCACCAGCCAGCTTCATGCAGTAGTGGCACCAGTCAGGTGGTGGAAGTTAGAACTAAATCATGAGCATAGCAGCCATCAATTTAGCCCTTAGGGATTACTAATGTTCTAATTGTGCCAGTCAATCTGGGAGGATTATTTCGTTGAAATCTATTTTATTCTTTGATATTTTAAATATGTTCATTTTAAAAATAAAATAAAAATATAAAAGATGAACAAAATGTATTAATAAAAATAAAAGGATTCATTCTGAAAAATTTGGAGTTAGTCAAAAGGCCGCACTTAAGGACCTAGAAGGCCACATGTGGCCTTAAGGCTGCAGGTTCCCTACCACTGTCCCAGGATATAGTTTGTCATGGTGTATGTTCCATGGGCTCTTGAAAAGGATGTATATTTTGTTTTCTTCTTTTTGTTATAAGTGCAATTATATTTTTAGTTTTTGGTGTTGTTGAGCTCTTTTATATCCTTGCTGATTTTCTATCTAGTTGTTCTAATAATTGTGGAGAGTAAGATGTTGAGGTTTCCACTATAATTGAGGATTTATCTATTCTTCTTTTCAGTTCTACCAGTTTTGTTTTCACATATTTTGCAAATTTGCTATTTGGTGTATTGACATTTAGGATTGCTATATCTTCTTGGTGGACTAACCCTTTTATCATTATATAATGTCCCTCTCTGGCTCTGGTAATATGTTTTTTCCTAAGGTCTACTTTATTTAATATTCATATAGCCTTCCTGCTTTTCTATGATTGATGTTTGCATACTATAACTTTTTTCATTCTTTTACTTTAAACCTTTGAAGTGAGTTTCTTGTAGACAGCATTTAATCCAATCTCTTTCAGTTGATATATTGATATTTAGACCATTTACATTAATGTAATTATTGATCTGTTAGGGCTTAACTCTGTCATTTATTTTTGTTTGTTTCTTTGGTTTTCCTTTTTTCCCTGCTTTCTGTGTGATACTGGAACATTTTGTTCAATTCTATTTTGATTTATCTATGGTGTTTTTGAGGGTTTCTCTTTGAATAGCTTTTTAGTGGTTGCTCTAAGTATTATATCATATATAAAATCACAGTCTACTGGCATTTTTATTTTACCAGTTTCAATAAAGTATAGTAACCTCATCTCCACTTGTGTCTCTTTTTCTTCTGTCATTTATGATATAATTGAATTAAATATTTCCTCTACCTACATTTAGAAACACATCAAATAGTGTTATAATTTTTGCTTCAGTCAAGGAGAAGCAAAGTTTGTTGTATTTGCCCATTTGCTTTCTGTGTTCTTTCTTCTCTCCTGATGTTCCAAGGTTTCTTCTTTTATCATTTTCTTTCTGTTTAGAGAACTTCCTCTAGCCATTCTTTTAGGATAGGTCTGGTTGTGACAAATTCTCTTACTTTTTTTTTTTTTTAATCTGATAATGTGTTGATTTCTCCTTCATTTCTGAAAGGTATTTTTCCTGGGTGTTAAGATTCAGTTGTCAGTTATTTTCTTTCAGTATTTGAAAAACTGTATGTCACTTCCTTCTGGTCTTCACAGTTTTTGATGAGAAATCTGCTGTCATTGAAAGTGCTTTTCCCATATAGATAAGCGGTCATTTTTCTCTCACTGTTTTCAAGATTTTTTCTTTGTGTTTAGTTTTCAGATGTGTCTTGGTATGGATTTTCTTGGGTTTGTCCTGTTTGGGATTCACTCAACTTTTTTGATCTATAGGTTTATATTTCTGGATAAATTTGGGAATTTTCAGTCATTATCTCTTCTAGTACCTTTTCAGCCCTGCCTTCTTTCTCCTCTTCTTCTGGAACTTTGTCAGATAACTATAACATCTTTGCCATCTTGGTGTTGGCATCTATAGAATGTCCTTTCATTCAGTTTGAGATTTTCCTGGTTCTTGGAATGATGAGTAATTTTTTATTGAAACCTGAACATTTTTATATTATGTTGTGAGGCACTGTATCTTATTTAAACCTTGTTTTAATGGACTTTTTTTGATACTTCTCCAGCAGAGGAAGGGTGCTGCCACCTTATTATGACCTCATGGCATATGCAGATAGAAGTTCAGATTCCTCACTTGGCCTCTGTTGATACCCAGCAGATGGTGGTGCTCTCCTTACTGCTGGGCAGGGGCGAGAGTTGTAGCTCCTCCATGGTCTCCACTGAATCCTCGGTGGGGGTGGACTCCTTACTGCTGAGTGATCAGTTGTGAAAGTCCTATCTCTCCACTAGGCCTCCTCTGACATGACCATGGAGAAAGGGCGAGTGGTGCCTTATTACTACCGGATGGGGGTAGAAGTAGCTTCCCCATATGGTAATTACTGCCATCACAGTGAGTGGGCTTCATTACTAGCCAGTGAAGATGAAAGTCCTAGCTCCCTACTTGGCCTTCTCTGCTACCTGGTGGGGAGTTGGGCTCTCTCATTTTAGTCTCTCAAGGGTAGAAGTCTAGGCTTCTCACTCAACCTTTGCTGGCATGAGTGGCGTGGGGCCAGAGTTTTTCTATGGTCTTTGGCTGGAGGAAAGCAGTTATTGTTTAAAGTTTTGTCTTGATAGGCTACTCCTTTTCTGGTTCTTTGGCTAGAGAGAACAGGTATTTGTTGGGGATTTCTTCGTTTGCAGCCATTGACATTATTGGGTTGCTGGCTTCTGTTTCAAGTGAGAGATGAGGCAGAAAGCAAATCCAGCAAATTCACCACTGTATCATTTGTTGGGTCCTGATGTCCTAACAACAAAAAAGAAAAGTGTGCCTTCTTTTTACCTTTAAGTCTTCTTATGTTTGTTTTATTTCTAATGTACAGGGTTCTTAGTTGTACTTAGTAGAAGAAATAGGGGAAAGTATATCTACTCCATCATTCCAGAAGCAAAAATTCCTGATAATGTCATTTTGCAATCTACTTTTTCAGTCAGTAATATATTGTGAAGATCTTTCTATTTCAAAGAATACTATTTGATATAATCCTTTCAATGGATGAATATTATTCCTTTGTATAACTATTACCAAAGTTTATTTTTAACTAATCTATTAATGTACATTTAATGACATAATAAACAATGCTGTGATGAACATCTCTTAGTATAGAGGTCCACATTCTCTTGTCTATAGTTCTGAAATCCAAAAAAATTAAGTAAACCAAACATATTTTATAATGTTTAGTGCAAATTCATTTTTTGGCAAAACCTGACTAAAACTCAATTGAGGGTATTTATAGTCTTTATTTATCTCACTTGGTTTTGCACTTCATATATTTGCTACAGAAATATTAGGATGTTTGATTATGAGTTACTGACTAGACTCTGCTGAGGTTGTCTGAAATATGTGGTGTATACATTTTATTATTTTCTAAGATCCAAATGTTTTGAATTCTTGCACACCTCTCCCAAATCTTCTTGGGATAATGTCCCAGGAGAGTGATTGCTAAATTTTGGATCACACTGGGAAATTGTACTCCTAAAATGCAATTTAAAAAGTACTATGTGTTCTTAACAGAACATAAGTGTCCATGATTTCTACATGTTCTTGACAACACTGGATATTATGCAGTAGTTTAAACTTAAATTTATTCTTTGCAAGATTATAAATAGAATCTATAAATGTGCATTTTAGAAAAATCTAGAAAATACAGAGTAATATAAAGAAAAAAATTAGAAATACTTATAATAGCTCTTCTGAGAGGTAAAAACTCAGTATTTTGGCTTATTTTCTTCATATCTACTTTTATTTGTTTATTTAACATTGAAGACATCACATATCTACTTTTAAAACACAAAATCGGAATCATACTCAATGTAGTGTGTTTTTATATTTCATATTTTATTAATGCTGTAGTGTAAACAATTTCCTCTGTCTCTAAATATCTTATAGAGCATGATTTAAATGATTGTATATTTTTTCATTAAAGAGATATACCATAATTATATAGTTGATTCCTTGCTGTTGGGTAAATAGATTGTTTCCAGGTTTCCCCCATTGTAATTACATTATAATAAACATGGTTGTACACATTACCAAGTGTAAGAGTTAAAAAGGAGGAGGCTTGGCCACAGGTTGGTTTATACATCTTAAAATTGAAATTCTATCTTTGCCAAAGGTGTTCAAGTTCACTCTGATTATGGCACTGTTATTTTCATAAAGAATGTGACACAGAATACAGGCTGAGAGAAATTAGTTTTAGTTCCTTCCTCCCTGACTTTGCTCTCTTGTTCTCACTCTCTCTCCTTCCGTCCCTCTCTCCAGAAATATTTCAATACAAATAAGCAATATTTTGTTCTCAAGAAGCTCAAACAAAAACAAGCAGAGGAAACACGCTTTGGTTCTCACAATAACTCACTTTGGAACTAGAAAAAGCCACTTGAATTTCTTGTCTTTATTTTCTTCAACTACAAAATGAAGGTAGTGGAGTTAGTAGTTAAATAAGGTCTTTCCCAGATCCTAAACTTTATGTTTTCCTTGCTTCAGGCTATCAGAACATCATTGTGGTGATGTCTCTCCATTTTTTTCGGTATTTTTCTGTCCATTTGCACGGCTTTTTTGGCTGTTGTTTTACTTTGTCTTATTTTTATTTATTATAATTATTTAAATTTCCTGACAAGATTGTTTTGTGTGTAAAGAATATGGGGAGTGCATTCTTTAGTTGCCATGTGAAGACTTTTCTGTATTTACCTCATCTGGCCTGAGGTGGGTGGGAGAGCCAATCACCACCTTGAATTTCTCAATACACTATGCTTGTACCACTATATGGAATATGGAATATGTACCAACTCTCTCCTTCTAGAGCCATGTGACCATGTGCAAACCATTTAATCTGTCTGGGCCTCAGCATGGAGCAGGAGCCGAATGACAGGCCAGGGACCACTTACCACTAGATGGCAGGGTGGAGGCATCAAGTTTGCCCATCTTATATTGAACCAGGTTGACCTTAGCTGTTCTACACTCTTACGCCAGCATCTATATCCTTCCCACTTTTATTAATCCACCCTTCTGGTTCTACCTCTTTCACTCTCAAAACTTCCAGACAGGCATTTTGAAGTCTTCCATCTTTAAAGCTATCAAAGGAAGAATTTTTGGCCACATGTTTGCAATTGTCTGTCTTCACTCCCCAGCTACTTTGTTGGCTTACTAGCATTGACTACTTAAGAGGGTAGTCTCTGTCTCTGTCTGCATGGCTTGGCTGCCATTCTTGCCAAGCCATGCCAATACCATAAAACTTTCTCACATGTGCTCATGTGGCTCTTGGCATTTTTGGTGGTCTGACATCAAGGGGAATCCTAGGGGTTGAGTGTCAAGGTGAAGAACTCTCCATCCCCAGCACCTGGGAAGTCAGTTTCACATTCAACTGAATCTCACTGGTGTGTGGGTGGTTTAGTACTTTGCAACAGACTCCAAAAGCTTCCGTAGTTTATGTGTGATCAGGACAGTTGCAGATAGAGTTTCCACTGTTTGTTTTTTAGGTAATTGGAATCAATACAACCAAAGCATGAACGAATATAGTTGCTTTCTTATTTGCTATTGTTAGAAAATACATAGATATGCAGTGATACCTCCAAGTTCTTGAGCAGGGCTGGGCACTGCCCCAAACCAAGTGCTGTCCTTTCAAATAGGAAAAGTAGATGGTCTCCCAAAGATGTAATCTATGAAATAACTGTTAAAAATTGTCCTTCCTGAAAATATCTTCCTCATAGTCCAGCTGGAATGCTCAATTTTCCACCATTTGCATTTAAGACATTGTTTTTCTTTGACCCATTAAAAATGCATGTCTCATGGGGTTACGTTTTCATACGAGTTTTTAAAATTTGCTATGTTAGCCTGAGGAACTATATCTCAGGAAAAGGACTGCATTTTGATGGGGTCACAGCATAGGATATTTCAGAGGAAGAAGAGAGACCACAGCAGGAGATAGCATTTTATATATATATATGTTTCTACAAGGAGACAGAATAGTGTAAGGTTAAGGGTTATCAGCAGGTTAAATAAGATAATGTATATGAAGTCTTTAGCCCAGAGGATGACACAAGATAAGTACTCAACAAATATTATTATTACTGGAGTGTGCCTTGCACTTTCCAGATGTTGGGGCTACAACAAAAAACAATACAGACTTGGTTTTTGCCCTCAGAGAGCTAAAGTTTGGTAGATAGGCAACTAACCAAAAATTACAATAGAGTTTATGGTAAATACTATATGCTATTAAAAGGTCAGAGTAGGGTGTTTGGAGAGCATGGAGCAGAAATTCACAATTTAGTATTCTGACTGGGAGGGCTTTCCAGAGAAGGTGATTTTCTAGTCTGAGACTTGAATGAGGAACGAGTGATGTGGGAAAGGGAGAAGAGGAGAATTTCAAATACAGAGAACATATGCATGAGAATCCAGAACTGGGACTGGTCAGGCATGTTTCAAGAGCTGCAAAGGAGTTTAGTTGTTGGAGGATAGAGTACCAGTGGGCCACTGTACTGAGATGAGGCTGGAGCAAAAAGGAGAGTGGTAACTTTCCACTCTTCTCTTGTTGTTTAAAGCTGGAACTGGCTACTCCAAAGTCAGAAAAGCCCTAGTCACCAGGACAAATCTGCTAATTGCTTTTGGAATGTTGATGCTGCAATCAACTTTTATTGAATTTGGGAGAAAACTGAGCATTCTGATTACCATTTTCATTCTCTGAATCAGAGTATGAAATGGAATGTTGCTGCTTCACTTCTTACAAATTTTTCTTTTCTCTTTCCCTCAGAAGGGTCAGAGTGATACAAAAGTCTCTTCACTTGCATTTTCTCAATGCCTACCATGTGTGGGCTTACAAAGGAGAACAAACAAGGACCCTTTAGTATAGAAGGGGTCACAGTTGAATAAACAGGAAACTCAAAATCATTACAACTTTAAAAAATAATAAATATACAGGAATTAAATGATACAATTCATCTCACCTCCACTCCTACCTTTGACTAGGGTAACTAATGTTAATAAATTGGTGTGAATTTTTTTACACCTTTCTCCAAGACCAAGCACAGATAAAGCTATATACACAGAGAGCTGTTTCCTTGTTTTTAAAAGGGACTTTACCTCACATATTACTTTACAACTTGTATTTTCATTTAATAAATATATCATAGACAACACTCCAGTTTTAGAAACATAAAGACCTAATCCATTCTTTTCCACAGCTTTATACTATACCATTGGATAATGTGCTGGAATTTAATCAACCACTCCACTAGTGATGGAAACAATCTAATCATAGTAGAAAAAAGTATGTTTTCCAGTTATACAACTGGTTGCCTGAAAGTGCAACTTCATAAATTGTTCTGGCTTCTGTTACAACATCATAGTGAGTAGAGGCTCTCATCTCTTGTGCTCTACATTTCTGTAGTGCACCAATGAATTCAGATGTTTTCTCAAAAATCCTTGTCAGAATTGGGGTACACATCAGGGCTGGACGAGCAGCAAAGATCAGGGAGGTGGGGGGAGGCAGAAGTGGTTGATGTGAGATACTTCTTCTTCCTACCATGAACATGGTGCTCTAAGGCTATCTTGCTACATAGCTTCTGTACAATACACTGAAGGGTCTATCTATCTATATCTATCTACCAATTTTCTGACAGGACTTAGAAGTTATGGGCTGTAGGGTCCATGAAACTTGTCACTTTTTGTGCTAGATAATTTGGCATAATTGTAAACATGCTACTCTGGGAGGCAAATAGATAACTGAGCTCAGAGTTATAACTCTTCCTCCCTGTGGAAATAGGGATTTAGAAAGTTATATGCAAATACTCTCCTAAATTTCTTGGAAATTAACTCTGCTTTATCTTCAAAACTTCAAATCCTTGTTAGTGTTGTTCTTCTTCAGCATCTGCTGTTACCTGCGCTCTCCAAGTGGCCTTTCAGGCTTTTTTAAAGCCTGCCCATTTTTTTGCTGCTTAACCTTTGATCCAGTAAAAATTTCAAAACCAAGGTTGGGGTGAGGGGCAGGTGAGAAAGGCAGGAAGTTTTTAGAGCGAGAGAATGACAAAACCTCAGGGACTTAATCTGCACTAAGACACTTTGAGTGACGTATGATAGTGTACCTGTAAATTACCAATTTTGCAATGTTTGCACTGAGATGTCTACAAATTATTTGCCCACCTGTTAATGATTTTTAATTAGGCTAACTGGGAGCAGGAACCACACAGAGTGGGTAAGATGTAATTGCTGATAAGTGACAGGAGGGGTTGTGAGTCCCTAATCTTTAAAGGGTAACTGTCCCTCTCACTCCCTGTAGAATGGGGGTAAGACTGCCCAGCAAGGCTCCTTGGTAGGTACTGCTTTCAGCCAACAGTCATCACACATTTTTACTGGCAGCTAAAAATCTAACCATAGCAAATCACTGTAGACGAATTTATCTCCTAAATAGCTAAAGACAAGCTTGAAAATAAATATATATGATGGAATATGAGAATGAGTGATTTGGGGGGCATGTTCCATTGGTAACCACACAACATCAGATGTATTTCCAGTGTTCTTTAGAAATGAATCTTCACGCATCCCTCAGATGTCAGTGGGAGCTCCCCGTACCACCTGCCACCAACACATATTTCTGTTTGCTTCATTCTCCATCACCAGTTTCCACAAGAAACCCAATCATGCCAAGCATTTTTTGAGTTTTAGAAGAATTCTCTCACAATCTGGGGGATAAAGAGAGAGAATACAAGCAAACTCCTGCTTTCCTTTCACCATCTCTTGGCTCCATGAATGCTTCTATTTCCTACTCTCTCTCCTTGCCCCCACTGTCCCTGAATTACCCCCCAGATACTCCATATTTTCTTTTTTGGAGGATGCCAAGTGCTTTCCTTTCTTCTGAATCCTTAGGAGCAGCCCATAAATGCCCAGGTTTTGGGTGGAGGGAGTAGTGATTCTCAGCTTTGGTTCTCTCCAGTCTTATCAAGACAAGCTACAAATCAGCAGCACCCAAACCTGTTGGTCATAGGACCCCTTACACTCTCAAAAATGATTGAGAACCCCAAAGAGCTTTTGTTTATTTTCCAAATATCTATCAAAATTTACCATGCTAGAAATTTATATTGAGAAAATTTTTTAAAAGTGCTATTTCTTTTAAAAATAGAAATAGTAAATGCCTTACATGTTAACATACATAATATGTTTAATGAAAAGTAACTATGATTTCCAAAACAAAAAAGTAGTGAAAGAATTGCATTGGTTTTTTGTTTGTTTGTTTGTTTTTTGGCTCTTGTCTTTAATGTCCAGCTTGACAGAAGACAGCTGCTTCTGCATTCTGATATGTTGTTTGAGTTGAACTGTACAAAGACAATTCAGGCTCACAGAGATATGTAAGAGAAAATAGGAGTATTTTAATAGGATTTTCAGATCATTGTGGTAATTTTTTGATACTACTTCAAAACCTGACAAAGGGTAGTTTCTTAAAGGTTATGTGCAATGTGAAAATCTGAAACCAGATCAATAAACACGTACTCTGTTACATCAAAATTTATTTTTCTATCTTGCTTTTAAAATGGATTTTTGCTTATACATTAGTCATTTAAATACTGGTTTCCTGAGTTATATAGGTCTTTCAATAATATCTCTACCAATCTTATAGAAAAGTCTTTTAGTAGTAGGAAGATGTCAAGATCCTAGTGGCAAATACTGGTTTTCTGAAATCTTAATTTCCACTTGAAAGCTCAAATGGAAATTGGAAATAGATACCGTTAATTATTTTCCTTGAAGACAGACTTACTTCATTCATTTTCAGTAAAATGTTTGCCAAATACCCCGAGTATGAGTAACCATAGTTTGTCTATTAGTGGTTCTTTCAAGTAAATGGTGCTCCATGAAAAAGCAGCTGGTTTAGCTTGAAACTCAAAGAATTTCACAGGTGCTTTATCTTGAGTCCACCATTATACTTCCATTTGGAGCAGTAATGCTTTATACATCTTATTTATTTTTTTCCCACAGAATATTAAAAAACACAGGTATTCCACAGTCAAGACTTAAGAAAATCAGTACATTTTACTGCATCATCAAGAACATTCTTAAATGTAACTGGCCTTTTTTTCCCTGCAGGTGTATGGCAGTGAGAAAATTAATGACTACTTCTACAGTTTGGTGCCAGTGGCTTGATTCATGCTAAGGCACCAAAAGTTTTATCCTCCATTGCTTCTGTACTATCAATGCAAATGCCAAAACTCTAAAAAAAGCAATGGATTTTAATCTAATTTCGAAAATATTTTTGAACCAATTAGCCTCCCGAAAGGGTCTCAGGTACCTTCAAGGGTACCTGAATATTACCAATGTAGTTGGTAAAGTTGAGAACTTCTCTTCTAGATCAGTGCTTCTCAAATTTTAATGTACATAAAAATTGCCAGAGGATCTTATTAAAATACAGATTCTAATTCAGTAGCCCTGGAGTGGGACCTGTAAGAAGTTCCCAGGTGAAGATGATGCTTCCTGTAGTTGGCTACATTTCGAGTAGCAAGTCAGTAGATCTGCACTGAACAATATAGTAGCCACTAGCTACATGTGGCTATTTTAATTTAAATTTGAAGTAATTTTTTATGGTGAACTTTATTTTATTTTTTACTTTTTAAAAATTTAATTTTTTTATTTGAGTAGTTTAGAGGGTACAAGTGATTTTTTATTACATGAATGAATTGCATAATGGAGAAGTCTAGGCTTTTAATATACACATTACCTGAATACTGTACATTGTACCCAATAGATAATTTTTCATCCCACACCCCCTTCTACCCTCCCCCTTCTGAGTCTCCAAAGTCCATTAAGTTCTCTAAAATCAAATATTCGGTTCGTCAGTCATATTAGCCACAATTTGAGTGCCCCAAACCACCTGAGGCTAGTGGCTATGATACTGGACAGAAAAAACGTAGACCATTTTTATCATTGCAGAAAGTCTATTGGATGGTGCTGCTCTAGATTATTTACATGGAGTTAATAATGACAGGGTAATGTACCTGAATTCATTTAAATATTAATTAAAAGATATCCTTTGAAACATATGTGGAGGTAATTTGTGAATAACTTAGCCACTTTTCTGATCAGTGCAACAAAGGAAGACAATTTAGGATTTTTTTAAAAATGCTTTAACCTTAATAGCTTCAAGTTGCCCAACTAATTTCTGACAAACCTCCCTAATCCCATGTCTTTAGGAGCTACATAAACTGATAATGCAATAACTGGTGCATAATATTCCCTTTTTGTGGGAGAAAGGATACTATTTAAAAGATAAAATGATTAAGAGCACCTGATATGGAGATAGAAAATCCCTTGCTCACTGTAAATGATTTTCATATCCAAAACATGGTCCTTCATAAAACTCACAAGGAACGATTTCAGTGGAAAACGTTCCACTGGGGAGGATACAAGGCTACATCCCCAAGGTTAGCAGGCAGGTTAGTGTTTCTCCTGGGCATGCCAGCGCAGACAGCATGCTGAGAGGGATTCCTTGGGGTCCACTTGGGCAGTTCTTGCTCCGATGAGATCCGATGGAAGTCTGTATACCCCACCTGACTCAAGGAAATGTTCCAAGGTGGACTTTCTAAATTATTCCTAGTCTGCAAAGTTCGCAAGCTGAGACGAGACTAGTTGGAGTGAAGAGCAAGTATAACAATCAATAAAAATAAGAAGAGGAATGAGAGGGAGGTCTTTCTAGATTGTACTATGGGCTCTTTTTTAGGATATTTTCTGCCTCCTTTATATCCATTAGTACAATTTACTGTATACTTGTAAAAAAATAAGTTGTGAATGTAGCACACCTGAAACATAGCTTGATAACTGGGTCTACAAGATCATCTCAATAACAAAGCAAAAAGCCTTTTTGTCAAGCATGCTAGTTTCAAAAGTAAATGTGGGGCTGGATGCTTTTGGAGAAGTCAAAATTTCCTACCCTGTTATTGGTCTCTCTTTCTATATGTGTACTTCCATACGATTCTTCAGTGAGAAATAATAGGAGACAAGAGAGAGTGTTCCATCAGTCCCAGCCACTGGTTTGCCAGTGCCTAGAAACACAAGCTTAGAAGCTCTTGTAATTTTGTCCCCCAGGGTAGGTGGTGTTCTTGTCAGTTCAGTTCTCATTTGGGTAGTTTTGTCTTGGCCTTGAAACTTTTACATCAGTAAAATCCCCCTATAAGCAGCAAACTGATGAACTCCCTTAGAATCTAAACATAAAAAGCCTGTTTTCCTGTTGCCATATTAGCTGTCACCCTGGTTTTTGAGAGTCTGTAACTGGTGCCATCATTCGGTCAGTCTCCCAGCCTCCACATGCACAGCTTCAGAGAACAACGCTTGACTCTGTGCTCTGTTGAGGACCTTGTAGTAAAGTCTCAGTGATGACCATGATTATGAGAGGCAAGGCTGGGGTCATTGTTTTTGTTACATAATTGAGACAAAAATAGGGACATTATAAGTAAAAAGTAGGATTTCCTTTTACTCTTGGGGGTGGAGATGGGGCATGAGGGGGGGACAAGTTTCCACAAGACAACCTTCATCTGGAGCTCAGCACCTGCTCCTTTTAGGCAGATGTGGCCTCTTCCATTCACACTAGCCGCCACCTGGGCCACCTGCTTCAGTCACTTTGTTTGCCTGGGGTCCATATTTGCTTGTGTGATTCCTGCTTTAGAGCACCCATCAATTTCTTGTCAGTCTTTTTATCTAATATCCCTATGGGCATCAGAGTGATAGCTGCTCAGCAGTGCCATGGCAAGAGATGCTAGCTTGTAAAGACATGGAACTGGTGGCCAAGTTCTCCTCTGCTACTTCTCAATGAACAGTTGGTATTTACTGAATACCTACTATGTACCAGGCTGTGGGTTAAGTGCCAGCAGAGAGTGGGCTTTCCATACTTATTTGTTACAATGAAAGAAAAAAATAGATACCTTATGTATTTTTCATAACAACTGAATCTACTAATGTGCGTTATGACTGGAGAGGCTTAATAGTAAATGTAATGAAGTAAACTCTGAAGGCAAGCACAAAAGATTCTTAGAATCCTCAACCTATTCCTCCTTAAGGGCAAAATGGTTCAGGTGTTCACACATTTGCATACAGATTTTTCTTTTGTTTTTTATTAGTTCAGCTTTATTATCTTAAACTCTAATGTGTTTTAAAAATATTGTGTAGAATTATATACATAAAGCCATGGATTCTCAGACTTTATGGTTGACTTAAGGAATTTTCCAAGGGTAATTTTCTCCATAATCAAGTTTTTCCCTACTAACTAATTTTCATATCTACCCTTGGGTAAGATACAACTTGACTATATTTATGAAAGACTAGGTATTAGCATTACTTTAAAACTGTATTTTGGAGAGAGTAGACAAGAGTCTTGTTATAGGTGAAATTTTAATCCTGACTAGTTTGAAACGGAACTGCTAGTCCCTTCTTTTTCCTCCAAAGTCTACATTGCTTGATACAATTATTAGATAAATAGAGTACTTGTTTTCCAGGTAAACCTGCAAAACTACCCAAAAAGGGTCATTCTCTATACTTGCAATGTGGCTTAATTTTTTTCAAGTAGGAACAAATATCACAAACTACTGCTCTTAGAAATGATAGCTCCTCCTCAGCTACAGAAAAACAAAGATAGCAGACATTTACAAATGTGTTAAGTGACTATTCTAAAGTCTTCCTACCACAAGAGCAATTTATTCAACTACTTTAGAGTGCATTTTGCAATTAATTAAGTCATCAAAGATAGAGTTCTACCTAAATTCGTAAGTTCTCAAGGGAGCACTACCCAGGTCATTTTGGATAATGTAGTTGCCTGGTAGCAGAAACCCTTATGATCTTCTAGGAGAAAAATCATCCCTTCCAGTAGATTTCAACCAAGTACTTGTCTACTGTTCTTTCCACTCCAAGAGTTCATTTCTGGATGATGGTTGTGTGGATGTTGGGGTTAAACTGGTTCTACTGGCAGTAGTACTTAGAGGACAGCTTCATGTATAGCTTGTTATAGGGGCCTAGCAAAGGCTAAGGAGGACTTCATATTTGGACTTTTTCCGTTATTTTTAAACAAAATGTACATTTAAATGCACACAATTTACATGAAAATGAATGAAGAAGGTGTGTGCTAGGCTGTTTACACTTCTATACTTTTACTATACAACATTGCTCAAGGTGATATTAACTTTTTCTCTTGAAACTTATAATTAGCTTGTGAATAACACAATTATATTGTCTTGTGTTTTTCTGTGTCAAAGATACTATTTTGCCTACCATAAACACTTGAAATATATCGCAATTTTTGAACCTTGTTTTGATATTTATTTTCAAATATGAGAAACCTCCAAAAATAAAAGTGGCCTGAACCGTTCCAGACCTCTGAGAAGACCTGCTTGCAATCTAAGCATGTGAAGTTATTTTTAATCAACAACTTAGAATATTAGTGTATAAGGTTTAATTTGATAATTCAGCCACAAATTAATTACAATCTAATTCTTGCTGGAAGCTATTTTTAGAGGCAACCTAATTAACATGTTAACTCTCTCTTCTATCTGGTCTCTAGCTTTGTCTGTAAGTTGCCAGAGTAACAGTGCTGGGCCACGTGATGTCAGCCAGGCTGTGTTATCTCAGCTTCTGCAGAATTGCCATCACTGTGTTAAGATTTCCTCTTGGCTCTCAGCTTCTGTAGGATGCTAGAGACTCATACATGCATTTTAGATATCATTTATTCCACTTTATTAATTTTAGAAATGAATAAATTGAGGCCAAGAGAAGTGAAATGACTTGCTCAAAAATCACAGAGGTGGTAGGTGGCAGAACCAGTACTAGAAAGCTGTCTGTGTTTCCTTTATGTGGAAACCCCGTGGGAATTGCATGCTCCCTTGTTCTCTTCCATTGTGTATCCTTCCTGCTCCATGTACCTAATCGATAGCTTCTGGTTTTGACCACCTTGGGTGAGCAGCGATGAGTAGAAAATATTCATTCTGCTGCTTTGGAAGTTCTTTAAGATGATCCACACATCTATGCTTGTTCTTTGCCAAAAGTAATGAATATGCATATCCCTACTGGAAACTCTGAACACCAGTGGTCTAATTCTCATGCCCTATATATTATGCTTTGCTTTTCTTCAACTTTATTTCAAAGTCTACTGTCAACCACCAAATAAGCAAAGGACAAGCTTCTTTTCATCTCCCAAAGCAATCCTTCATATGCCAACATTGCTAATGTTAATCAAAGTTAGTGGTTTGAAGTGCTGATAAGCTTATAACACATATCTTCAGTAATTAAGGATTTTCCTGCATTAGGCACCAGTGGAATTATTCTGTGGTAATTAGTCATAAGCTGTAACAAGTTACATTATCTGTTCAGTGGTTAGGACTTTTTTTTCATTGCGTAAATCTGAAGGCTATAATAGCTTTTTCAATATCTTTGTTTTTTATAATGTTTTGTTTGTAGATGGAAACACATCAAAAAGTTCTCTTTCTTTTCACATTTCTTAGCTTGTCAGTGGAGGATTTGCATATGGTCCTAGTTACTGTAGGGAACCAGAAACATTCCACTGAGGTCTTGGATGTTCCATATGTCAGAGCCCCAGATGGGCTGCAGATGACATTTAAAATGAAGGTTATCTTTGGGTAGCTCTATACTAAGACATATTAAACACAATTTAGTTAGATGATTCATGCTTCAGGGGCTATTTTTCTCAATTTTTATGTGGTTATGGAAGTAGTTGAAACATCTCCAAGATGATGAGCAATTGTGAAAATTCAAATCCATTTTTTATTCAAGGGTTTAAGTACTAATTATTCATTTTCATTTCAAAGGAAGCAAAAGTGCTCATCCAGTTAACATATGAATGCAATGATACAATAAGTACAAATGTACCATTGGAATGTTAGGTATTCATTCTATAACTTGCCTTAGCCACGATTTCAAAAATCATTAAATACTGTATTAGGATAGTTCTAGGATTATCCTAGCAGTCACCTATTATTTCATAAATAATATTTTGCCTCATATTGTTTTTTTTTGTTGTTTTTTTTTTTATTTATTTTTATTTTTTTAATTTCAGAATATCATGGGGGTACAACATTTTGGCCATACACATTGCCCCCGTTCTGCCCGTGTCAGAGCCACAATCGTGGTCGTCTCCCAAACTGTGCTCCCCACATCCATTCAGTGAGAGTTTTTCCCATCCCTTCCACCCCCCTCCCGCCCGCCCGCCCTCTGATGAATGTTATTGCCCTGTGTGATGTACGTGTTCATCAGTTAGTACCAGTTTGATGGTGAGTACCAGTGGTGCTTGTTTTTCCAATCCTGTGACACTTCGCTTCGAAGAATGGGTTCTAGCTCCGACCAGGATAATACCAGATGTGTTAATTCACTATTGTTCCTTATTGCTGAGTAATACTCCATGGTATACATATACCACATTTTATTGATCCACTCGTGTATTGATGGGCACCTTGGTTGTTTCCACAACTTTGCAATTGTGAATTGTGCTGCTATGAACATTCGAGAGCAGATGTCTTTATTATAAAATGTCTTTTTTTCTTTTGGATAAATACCCAGTAGTGGGATTGCTGGGTCAAATGGTAATTCTACTTTTAATTCTTTGAGATATCTCCATATTCTTTTCCATAGAGGTTGTACTAATTTGCAGTCCCACCAGCAGTGTATGAGTGTTCCTACCTGTCCACATCCCCGCCAACATTTGTTATTTGGGGATTTTTTGATATGAGCCAATCTCACTGGAGTTAAGTGATATCTCACTGTGGTTTTGATTTGCATTTCCCTGATGATTAGAGAAGTTGAGCACTTTTTTATATGTTTGCTGGCCATCATTCTGTCTTCTTTGGAAAAGCTTTTGTTCATGTCCTTTGCCCATTTTTTAATAGGGTTGTTTGATTTTTTCTTGTTGATTTTCCTAAGTTCTGTATAGATTCTGGTTATAAGCCCTTTATCAGAGGTGTAGCATGCAAATATTTTCTCCCATTCTGTAGGTTGTCTGTTCACTCTAGTGATAGTTTCCTTGGCTGTGCAGAAGCTTTTCAATTTGATCAGGTCCCATGTATTTATTTTTGTTGCTGCTGTAATTGCTTTGGGGGTCTTCTTCATAAATTCTTTGCCTAGGCCAATGTCCATAAGAGTTTTTCCAACATTTTCTTCGAGAATTCTTATGGTTTCATGTCTTAGGTTTAGATCTGTTATCCATTGTGAATTGATTTTTGTGAGAGGTGAGAGGTGTGGGTCCACTTTCAGTCTTCTACATATGGCCATCCAATTTTCCCAGCACCATTTGTTGAATAGGGAATCTTTTCCCCAGTGTACGTTTTTCTGGAATTTGTCAAAGATCAGGTGACTGTATGAGGTTGGTTTTATATTTGGGTTCTCAGTCCTGTTCCATTGGTCTACATGTCTGTTCTTGTGCCAATACCATGCAGTTTTGGTTACTATAGCCTTGTAGTATAGTTTGAAGTCTGGTAGACAGATGCCTCCCAATTTGTTCTTTTTGCTTAAGATTGCTTTGGCTAGACGGGGTCTTCTCTGGTTCCACATGAAGCGTAGAATTATTTTTTCTAGATTGGCAAAAAATGATGTTGGTATTTTGATAGGGATTGCATTGATTCTGTAAATTAATTTAGGTAGCAAAGCCATTTTTACTATGTTGACTCTGCCTATCCAAGAGCATGGTAAGGTTTTCCATCTATTTACATCCTCTGCAATTTCCTTTCTCAGTGTTTCATAATTCTCTCTATATAGGTCTTTGATCTCCTTAGTTAGATATATTCCTAAATATTTAATTTTCTTTGTTGCTATTGCAAAAGGTATAGCATCTTTAATTTGTTTCTCGGCTTGATTATTATTAGCATATATGAAGGCTATGGATTTGTGTGTATTAATTTTGTATCCTGAGACTTTGCTGAATTCATTTATCAATTCCAGTAATCTCTTGGTTGAATCCTTGGGGTTTTCTATGTATAATATCATATCGTCTGCGAATAGTGAAAGTTTGACCTCTTCTGCCCCTATCTGGACGCCCCTGATTCCTCTGTCTTGTCTAATTGCTGTGGCCAGGACTTCCAGCACTATGTTGAAAAGAAGTGGAGATAGTGGACACCCTTGTCTGGTGCCAGTTTTAAGGGGGAATGCCTTCAATTTTTCCCCATTCAGTATGATATTGGCTGTGGGTTTATCGTATATGGCTTTAATAGTTTCTAGGAATGAGCCATCTATGCCTATATTGTTAAGAGTTCTTATCATAAAAGGGTGTTGGATTTTGTCAAAAGCCTTTTCTGCATCTATTGAAAGGATCATATAATCTTTGTTCTTGCTTTTATTTATATGGTGAATTACATTTATAGATTTGCGTACGTTGAACCATCCCTGCATCTCGGGAATGAAGCCCACCTGATCATGATGGATTATTTTTTTGATGTACATTTGAATTCGGTTTGCAAGGATTTTATTGAGAATTTTTGCATCTATATTCATAAGGGATATTGGTCTGTAGTTTTCTTTTTTTGTTGTGTCCTTTCCTGGCTTTGGTATCAAGGTGATATTGGCTTCGTAGAATGAGTTTGGGAGGATTCCATCCTTCTGGATATTTTCAAATAATTTCTGCAGTATAGGCACCAGTTCTTCTTTGTAGGCTTGGTATAATTCAGGTGTGAACCCATCTGGTCCGGACTTTTTTTTGTGGTAGATTTTTAATTACTGCTTCAATTTCGGTGCTTGATATTGGTCTGTTTAGAAATTCAGTTTCTTCCTTGTTGAGCCTAGGGAGGTAGTGTGTTTCTAAGAATTTGTCCATTTCCTCCACGTTTTCGTGTTTGTGGGCATAGAGATTTTTGTAGTATTCAAAGATGATGTTTTGTATTTCCATGGTATCAGTTGTGACTTCTCCTTTTTCATTTCTAATTGAGCTTATTAGAGTCCTTTCCTTTCTGCTTCTGGTCAACCTGGCAAGTGGCCTGTCTATTTTGTTTATCTTTTCAAAGAACCAGCTTTTCGTTTCATTGATCTTCTGTATTGTTCTTTTGTTCTCGATTTCATTTAATTCTGCCCCTAATTTTGGTTATTTCTTTTCTTCTGCTGGTTTTAGGATTGCTTTGCTCTTCCTTTCCATTTCCTTAAGATGATTCATTAGTTTACTGATTTGTGACTTTTCTGTCTTTTGGATGTGGGAATTTAGGGCGATAAATTTTCCTCTCAGGACTGCTTTTGCTGTATCCCACAGATTTTGATAACTTGTGTCCCCATTATCGTTTAGATCGAAGAATCTTTTGATTTCATTTTGAATCTCCTCTTTGACCCAATACTCATTCATCAATAGATTGTTTAGTTTCCAAGTTTTTGGAGGAAGATGTGAGTTTCTGTTGGAATTGATATCTAATTTTATTCCGCTGTGGTCTGAAAAGATACATGGTATGATTTCTATTTTTTTGAATTTGTTTAGATGTGTTTTGTGGCCTAGGATGTGGTCAATTTTAGAGAAGTTCCATGAGCTGATGAGAAGAATGTATATTCAGTGTTATTTGGGTGGAGTGTTCTGTAGATATCTGTTAGGCCCAAATGTTCTAGAGTCCTGTTTAGGTCTTTTATTTCTCTATTTACTTTTTGTTTGGAGGATCTGTCCAGTTCCGTCAGTGGGGTGTTGAAGTCCCCTGCAATTATGGCATTCCTGCTTATTATGTTGTCTAGATCTAGCAGCATTTGCTTTATGTACCTGGGTGCTCCTGTGTTGGGTGCATAAATGTTTAGGATTGTTAAGTCCTCTTGTGAAATTTTTCCCTTCACCACTATATAGTGTCCATTTTTGTCCTTCTTTACTTTTATTGCTTTAAAGTTGATGTCATCTGAATGAGGATGGCTACTCCAGATTTCTTTTGGTTTCCATTAGCCTGAAAAATTGTATTCCATCCTTTCACCTTGAGTCTGAATGCGTCTTTGTGTGTGAGGTGTGTTTCCTGAAGAC
This sequence comes from Daubentonia madagascariensis, assembly GCA_023783475.1. Taxonomy (NCBI): domain Eukaryota; kingdom Metazoa; phylum Chordata; class Mammalia; order Primates; family Daubentoniidae; genus Daubentonia; species Daubentonia madagascariensis. The sequence continues at coordinate 2,941,130 of JAKFHU010001268.1, read as the reverse complement.
AACAGATACTTGGTTTGTATTTTTTAATCCATTCAGCCAGCCTATGTCTCTTCAATGGGCAGTTCAAGCCATTTACATTTATTGAGAGAATTGATATTTGGGGTAAATTTCTGATTATTCTGTTGGGTGGTATCTTTTGTTTTACCTCTTGCCTCATTGTGGAATCTGGTTTCTGGGGTTTTAGCCTTTGCATAATTTTACATAGGTGGGTGTCTGTTGCGCTGGTTAGTGTATAATGCAGGTCTAAGCATTTCTTGCAAGGCCGGTCTGCATTTCGCAAATTCTATCAGTGATTGCTTATCTGGAAAGGTCTTTATTTCTCCCTCATATAAGAAGCTTAGTTTGGCAGGATACAGAATTCTGGGTTGACCTTGTTTTGTTTTAGGAGATTGATGATGTCTCCCCATTCCCTTCTGGCTTGTAAGGTTTCAGTTGAGAAATCTGCAGTTAATCTGATGGGTTTCCCTTTGTAGGTTACCTCCTTTTTTTGTCTTACAGCTCTGAGGAGTGCCTCTTTTGTGTTTACTTTGGTCAGTCTAATAATTATGTGGCGTGGTGAATGCCTTTTCACGTTGACTCTCCCAGGAGTCCTGTGTGCTTCTTGTACTTGGATGTCGAGATTTCTGGCTAAGCCATGGAAATTTTCCTCTATTATTCCTTCAAATAAATTTTCCAGCCCATGCAAATTTTCTTCTCTCCCTCAGGGATACCTATTATCCTTATGTTTGGCCTCTTTACATAATCCCACATTTCTTGTATGCTTTTTTCCTGTCTCTTGTTTTTGTGTTCTTTCTCTTCAGCTGATTTATTTAGTGCATAGGAGCTGTCTTCTAGCTCTGAAATTCTTTCCTCTGCATGGTCCAGCCTATTCTTAAGGCTTTCCACTGTGTTTTGTAGATCCTTGAATGCTTCTTTCATTTCTAGGATTTCTATTTGATTTTTCCGTAATATTTCTATTTCTTTGGAGAATTTTTCATTCATTTCTTGCATTTTTCTTGTGGTTTCTTTGTGCTGGGATTCAATTTTCTCTTGAATTTCATTGAGCTTTTTTATAATCCATAAACGAAATTCCTCTTCTGTCATTCTACCCATTTCATTTGGGTTGGTATCCATTGCTGAGGAACTGATAATTTCTTTTGGGGGTGACTTTTCACTCTGATTTTTCATGTTCCCTGAGTTCTTTCGCTGGTTTTTTCTCATCTGGTCTCTTGGTCGAGAGCTGGAGGTGTTAGAGCTAGTTTATGGCCCTGTCACCAGGCCCACAATTATTTTTCCTTGGCAACGCCAGGGAGAGAAGTAGTGGCCTGTATTGCCTTAGGTGTATTTTAGCAAGTTTGTTGGATCTTGAGTTAACTCTGACCTGTGGTCTTCTCCTCTTCCCAGTGGAGTGTGGTGAGAATGACCTCCCAGCTTGGGCTCTGAGCTAATGGATTGTACTTGAGAATATGAGTCCTCCGCTCCCTATTAGCTAGGTATTCTGTTATGTCCGTAGCAGACTCTGATTCCCCAGTTGGGGTATGCGAAAGCCCTGTGTTTTGGGAGGGGTCTTGTAGCTCCTAGGGGTTACTTTGACCCTGCTCTTCCTGAGGTTTTGGTAGAAACACAATTTCCTTTGGCTGCAGTGTGAGAGCTGAGTTGGGAAAATTTTACACAGCTCAGAGGTTGCTCATCTAGCCACGTGTGGCTGCCCTTCTGATGTGTGTCTCCGCGTGAAACTGGTTGATAGGGGGATCTCCAATTGTGTACCCCTTTTCCACCACTAGACCTCAAGGCGAGGCAGGTGGCCGTCTCTATCCCCAGCAGTCTCCACCGGGGGGATGTTCCCACGGGGAGGGGGGAGTAGTGGCAGCTGGAAGCACTCTTGGGTGGCGCGAAATTCCCTATTGAAGTGGGCAGGATTATGGGGAGCTGCTCTGGTTCAGCCTGTGGCTCTTGAGGTATTTGGTTGTCATGGGAACCAGCAGTTATACCAAATGAGTCACTATGGCCAGCAACCTTCAAAATGAGCGATCTCTGGGGTACAGGAGGGCTGGGACCTGAGGGGCGGGCACTAGGACTGGCACGGAGCGGAGTTGTCGGAGGCCAGAGCCGGGGTAGCAGAACCAGATGGACGAGCTGCAAACTGTTTCCAATACTCAAAGGTCCCACCGCTACAGTTCCGGGATCTCGTCCCACCTGGAACCCACGGATGCAGCTGTCCCTGGGCACCACAGGCAAGGCCTGTCTCGCCCCAGCAGAAGAGCCCCGGGCCGGGGCGGGGGGAGCTAGAGACGCGGCTCAGCTCCGCGCGGGCGGCTGTAAAGATGGCGGCCGCCGCCAGCCTGGCGCACAGCCGGGCTCCGATCGCGCCGGGAGCGCAGTTTTTCTCCGCCGGTAGTTGTTAGCAACCTCTAAGGGCGCGTCCCGCTCTCCGATAAACTCCTGGGCCCAGTCCCGCTGACTTCTAGTGGCGCAGTGCCGGCCTGCGGGTTCCCGCGCACTGTCCCGGGAAGCTGAATCTCGGTCCCCGCCCAGTTCCTCCCCAGCCCTTGGCAGTCTCTGTATATCGTAGCTGCGAGATGTGTCTGGCTCTGGCTACTTCCTCCTCTCCACAGGGCTCGCCGTCCCTAGCCACCGCTCTGTCCCAACTCTGGGCTTGTCCCTGACTGCGTGTATGGGGAGGCGCGTAACCGCTTGGGGGGCAGGTCGCGCTGAGCCGACCTGGCGAGTGCGTCCTTCCCGCGCTCTGGGCTCTATTGTGCTCCGTGCGCCCTCCGATCTTTGTGAAAATTTTGTACCTGTTTTCTTGGGCTGGCGTTCAGCGTTGTTTCTCTGTCATTCGCAATGCTGTTTTTGGAGTGAGCGGTCCGTGTTCGCGCCGGGAGCGCAGTTTTCTCCGCCGGTATTTAGCACCTAGGCGGCCCTCTCCGAATCCTGGGCCAGCCCGCTGATTAGTGCGCAGGCGCTGGGTTCCGCGCACGTCCCGGGAGTGAATTGTCCCCGCCATCCCCACCCTGCCATTTTGTTTTATACCCCGTACACCTCATACTTGTTGGAAAGATAAATACGGGGGGGGGGGGGGGGGGGGGTAAATTCCCCAATTTTAAGTTACAGATATCATCTATAATTTTAAATATTCCTTAGAGAAGGCTGTAGGAATTCAAAAGGAATGTAGAAGACATACAACTTTTTAAAGTAGATCATATACAGAGTTAAAATACTTAGAAATATAAGTAAACAGAAACTTAAAACATATACATAAATCCATACAGTGATGATTATCTAAGTATAAAAAGCAGAAAGATGGTTGGTTCAAAGACAGTAAGTTGGGAATAATTACTGAAGCACCTAAATCCAGCTGTAATTAAACTAGAATGACTTTAGGTTGAGGAAGATTTTTAATACATATATTTAAGGTTTGAAGGAGAAGAGGAAACACATTCTCCACCCTTAGAGGGTTAATATAACCTACAAGGAACAGGAACTGGGGGATGTCAAAAGGGGACGTCAAAAGAGGACCTAGTCCATGTCTTAAATTTGAGGGGGCCACAAATACCGGCTGTTACTTGGTGCTAACTATGTATAGGAAGGCAGGAGTGAGCTCCATTATAAATGCTGATATTAGCCTGGAACTATATTCTCCATTTAGACATTTAGGTGCCATATTGCCAATAATTTGGGGGGTTGTTACTAGGTGTTCATAATTAATTAAAAATGGTGAGCTAATTTTGTTGGAGAGGAACAGTGTAAGCCTAGGTCCCACTTTAAGGAAAGTGTACGTGAGGTTCATTTTTATATGTCAACTTGGCTAAGCTGTAGCACCCAGTTGTTTGGTCAAACACCAGTCTAGATGTTATTGTAAAGGAATGTTTTAGATGTAATTACTTTTCAATTGGCAGACTTTGAGTAAAGCAGATTGTCCTTCATAACGTGGATAGGCCTCATGCAGTCTGTTGAAGGTCTAACAAAGAAAAAGACTGAGGTTCCCTGAGGAAGAAGGAATTCTGCCTCCAGATTATCTTCACACTCAAGACTACAGCATCAACTCTCCCTGAGTCTCCAGTCTGCTGGTCTGTCCTGCAGATTCTGGGCTTGCCAGCCCCTACAATTGCATGAGCCAATTCTCTCTTTCTCTCTCTCTCTCTCTCTCCATATATATGTATATATATCTCCTGCCAATTGATTCTGTTTCTCTGAAGAACTCTGCTTAATGCAGTGTATGAACATTAGCTATTACTCATAGTGATTGGTTTTTCCTCAAGTGCACAGTAAGATTTTATCTTTCAGTGGCCATCCACACTACCTCTAGTCAAGAAACAATGTCAAAACTGCAATGATGTAAACAGCTATAAAAGTGTATGTTTCTTAGTTATACATTTATATTTATTTGTGGTACACTCCATAAAAATTTATTCCTGGCAATTTAAAAATTATTTTTATATTGTCTATGTTTTTGTTACTTTTAAATTTGATTCACATATATTAGAAACACTTTGCATTTACATTTTATTTGCAATGGAACTATAATTATTTTTTCCTGTCCTTCTTTCCTCCCTTCCTTCCTTTCCTTCTTTCTCCCTCCCTCTCTCTGTCTTTCTTTTGTTGGCTCTGTAATAATATTTTGAGGTTTGTTTATAATCTTTCAATATATGAACATTTTCATTTGCCACTAATAGAAAACAACATATTTTAATCACACACTTAAATCTCTGATTTTATGTCTTAGGAAATAATTTAGTGGAAAAATTAGAAAGAGTGGAAAAATATTCAAAAATTTCTCTCTACTAATAATACACATGCCCTCTGATTTGTTACCTTATCCTTTATTCTCAAATTTATTATGTTTAATCATATGAGATTGCTGGTATGCAGCCATTTTTTGTTCTACAAAAATGGAAATTTTATCATTAAGCCCGTCCATGTCTAATGAAACTCCACATAGGACTGCTCACCGCTGAGAGGGGGAGGAGATAAGAGTAAGTGTCCTCAAAATCCAAATGCTGCCCAAACCTCACTGACCAATTGAAGACATGTACTGTCCTCAGTGGCTCAAATATGAGAGGTCAATCCTGCAAGGTGACCAGGAGGATGCTTTGATCAGTACCATAAAGAAGACAGCTTGGTGAATAGGGAGATTTACTGATAAATGTTAATGGTATAATACTGGGTTCTATGTTTAAGAACATTCCTTTGAATGATAAGGTTTACAAAAATATCGTAATTCCAATTATAGCTGAAAAATATAATTTCCATTTTGAAAGTTAGAAAGACAAGAAAATGATGAACTGAAAGAAGGGAGGCTCTTTTACAAGATACAATAAGGGGGTCAAGACTGGGTCATGGCTCTAAGTAGCACAAGAAAAATTAGAATCAGGATCACAAAAAGGAAACAGTAGTATGTGTGATAAAAGTAGGAACAGAGAGCAGTCAATAGAATGCAATCATAAATTAATTTGGTTCCATTAAAATGCTATAAGAATTTTAAGAAATGATAGCACATAATGCTTTAGAAAAAGCTACAAATGTATGGTTTATTGTTGAAAATTTTTTGAAAGTTTTATAATTCCAAATATTTTGCTTTGTGTTAATTATTTTCTACTAATTATTGTCTTCCTCAACTGAAATCATATTATCAGTTCATACGCAACAAAAGTTTCTAAAAAAGTTAAATGAGATAGGACTGAAATGAGAGAAAGATGATGACTGAAGCATAATATTTTGTTACTTACAATAAATAAAGTGTAAGTTTCCTTTTGGGGTCAGACAGAGCTGCTGCTCTGAATATACATGGGTGATATTTGTATTTGTGTTAAAATAATGGTCTGAATTTTGCTGTACTAAGTCTTGTCATGTAACATGTGGTTCACTGAGGGTCATTCCCTCAAGTACATGATGTGCTATGTGAAGTTTGCAACTAGTAATCTTAACAGTACATAAAATGGTAGGATTGAAATGTGGTCTGGACAAGATGCCACAGGATGAAATACCAGAAGAAAAGACATTACCACAGTGCTATTTGCCTTGTAATCATTCCTATATCTACTGGCTTTAGATTTTTGGTTGGTTGGTTGTTTGTTTTTAACTCATGTATAACCTAAACATTTGGGTTAATCCAGTGGATACTTAAAGTGATCTCTTATTTGATTTCTGCACAACATATAATCACAGCACAATAAAAAATGTTGAAAATAGCCAAGGAGATACAGATTAAGAAAAAAGAATTAGGAGATATTAGGACTCTCTTGTAGAAAAGGGAGAAATTTTCTTCCATATTGCTTTAGACTAGAAATTTATCAACCAACAGTCTTCAGGTTTTTCATGCAGCCATACAGGGTTTTAAAAATGGAGATATTTTACATAAAAATCTGCTTTTCAAGCTTCTCTTGAAAACCGAGAGCACTTTGGCAACACGGGGCCTGCTTCCTCACATGGCAACAATCATCGGTTGTGGAATAGTAGCTATGCTTTTAGATGACTCAAGAGCTCTATTATTTGCTGCAGTCCCTGCCATTCCTGGCTGACTTCATGTACTGTTATCCACCTGGTTTCTGTAAGCATCAGAGCATATTTTACTTCAGCATGACAACCCTAGCCTTCTAATAGCAGGACAGGGTGAGGCAGTAGGTGCCCTTGCTCTGAAGTGTTAAATAGGGTCTGGGTGTAGAGGGAATGGAGAAATAGGCGTGAGATTTCGCTAGATGGCCTCTTAGAATTCTTTTCATCTCTAAACTCCCTTGATTCATTTCATTAGCACAGAACCATTTTCTGAGAAGTGCTAGTTTTTACAAATTTCTTTTCATTTATTTTAATGCCATTTTTACAAAAATGATAATAATTGTATATAATAAGAAACTAAGACATACAACTAGCATTTTTTTTTTAAGATGGGGTCTTGCTCTTTCACCCTGGCTAGAGTGTAGTGGCCTCATCAGAGCTCACTGCAACTTTAAACTCCTGGGCTCAAGCAATCTTCCTGCCTCAGCCTCCTGAGTAACTGGGACTACAGGTGCATGCCACCACACCTGGCTAATTTTTCTATTTTTTTGTAGAGATGGGTTCTCACTCTTGCTCAGGCTGGTCTAGAACTCCTGACCTTAAGCAATCCTCCTGCCCTGGCTTCCCAAAGTGCTAGGATTACAGGTGTGAGCCACCGTGCCCAGCAGCGTTATGTCTCAGATAATGAACAGAAAGTGTCTATCCCTGAACTCAGGATGTTATTGTCCAACATATCTATTTGTTCATGGCATTTGTCTATTAAGCACCTTCTATGTGTTCAGGATCCTGAAGATGTAGAGCTATAGTGCTGAGTAGACAAAATATTTGCTTTTATTGGAGTTTATATTTTGTCATAGGAAATAGAAAATAAATAAGCATATAATTTCAGGGAGTAACAAGTGTTATGAATACAATGAAACAGAGTAAGGCAATCTGTGTGTGCTCATTTAGAAAAGGTAGTCTAGAAATACTCCCTAAGAAACTAATATTTGAGCAGAGAATGAATGATTAGAAAGGACTAGTCATTCAAAGATATGGAAGAAGAGCATTCCAGGCAGGAAAGCAAGGGTAAGGGATAGGAATGAGTTTGACTTTTTCAAGGTACAAGAAGGCCATCATAGATGGGGTCTATTGAGTAAAGGAGAGAGGGCAAGAGAGGGAGCCAGGTTGCAGGAAATGTTCTGAGTGTAATGGGAAGACATCAGAAGATTTTAATCAGGGTAATGGTGTTATTGGCATTAAGGTTTGAAAGATCACTTTGGCTGATCTGTAAAGAATGAACTGCAGAGGGCCAATGGTGGGTGCAGTGAGACTAACTGGAAAGCTGTTCCTACAGCCCAGGATGGGTGGCCACGGTGAAGTGATGTGAGGTGATGATGCAAAATTCAAACTGAAAAGAGAACTGATGGGACTTGCGGAAGGACTGAACAGGGCAAAAGGAGAGAAGGAGAAGAATCAAAGATGACTTCTATGTTTTTGAACCGAGCAGTTGGATGGATGATTGCTAGAAACTGAAGGAGTGAAGACTGGGAGAGCAAGTTCATCCAACAAAAACCAAGTAACACATTATATCCTTTCTGGAAAATGGTAGGACATAAATACACAGAAAAATAGACTAGGTACTAGGCATGAATATACAAAATAATGATGACATAGTCCCTGGTCCTAGAGAATTCCGTCCAGTGGGTGAAACACACATGTCAAAAAAGTCAGTAATGATTTTAGCCAATATGATAGACATGGGGACAAAGGGGAGGAGGAAGGCGCTTTCAGGACTCTCATGTCTTTATGATCAGGAAGTGAACAGACAGTTGTAACAAGGAGCTCGACTGTACGCCACAGGAATGGCTGGCGGCACAGCTTGTGGAAAACATCATCACCATTCACCTATTCTTTCATGGGGGACAGATTGGCTTTTATTTACTCTTTTCTCAGAGGACTTGTTCTCTAACATTTCACTCATCCTGGTAATTCTTTGGTTATCTCTTTATAGAACATGATGTAAAGAGTGTGAAACATGAGAGAAGTTTGTCTGTTTCCTTTTCATCTACAAATTCTCGTCTTATTTGCACTCCCCTATCTCTTTTCTGTCTCAGCAGCAACCAAAATCTAACAAGAGTTTCTTAAGAGTCCATTTTGAGCCAACTACTTGTTTCTTTCCACATTTCTTTACTTTCTGGCACTTTAACCTTTGAATATGCTAAAATGGCCAGCTGTTATTTTAAAAGCATTCTTAGACTTCCTCTCTTTCTGACTCAACATTTTATTTTCTTCACATCTCCTATCCGTCTCTTTCATCTTGTTCTCCATTCCCCGCATTTTGCTTAAGTCACCAATAACCCAATTGTCTTTGCCACGCCTTTTGCTTCTTATGATTGAAACCATTCCCTCTTTTTCCCTCATGCATGCTTACAATTCTCACTTCTTATTCTTCAATGTGAGCTCCCCATACTCCTTCGTTACTATTTCTCTTTATTTTTCTAGGCTGTTCCCTATCCCTATTACTTAATTCTGTTCTCTGTAACATGCTCTGAAGCCTACCATTTTCTCAGTAAGTCCATATTAAATAAGTTTATTATATGAAGTTTTTATGCAACTTAAAGTAGTTTGATATGTTGGTTGGATTAAAGACATTTTGAACATCACCATGAATAGCTGATCCTGCTAAACAGCAATGCCTGCATTTTTTTCTTCTTGCTCACTGAAATTTCCATTGATACTTTAAAAAAAAATCTTACAAACAACTGATCTACTTGGCTGGTTTTAATTGAGCAGGGCCGAGTAAAGAGTGTAATTAAGTATGATCCAATAGTTCCAAATAAAAATCCAACCTAGAAAATTAGATTTGGAGAAAGAAGATAATATGACATAAATGAAAACACACATGAAGAAAAAAGTAAGGAATGAAACACATTTTCAAGATCCTTACTTTTTAATAGATATTTAAGAGCCCCTTTTTAAGAAATTTCTGTCATTGTAGGTTCAGAAATAATTGTACTTCTCCTTTGAAACTGAACAGATTTCCTTTTTTTCCTAGGCACTGCTAGAAAGTCTAAAGTCAAATTAGTAGCTCAATTTAGCTTTTTTTAAAAACTACTATGCTATACACATTTTTAGGTCTGAAAGCATTTTGTTTCCTTATTTACTGCCTACTTTTAATTTATTACCTTCTTGTTTATTGTTTATCCAACTCAATCATTTCTGATGTGAGATGGGATATAAACACGCTTTCTTAACATATCTAACCATTTGGTGTCACTGTTCACCCTGTTTCTTCCTCAGTCTAACTGACTAGAATATGAGCCATTTGGTTAGAAAAGCTGTCACATTTGGAAAGGAACAGCCAGTCAGAGAGAAATTAAATTGTTTTTCTTTGCCTGCCCGCTGTTCCAAGTCTCTGCTGGCGTTGCCAGTTATTTGGAGGGAGAAGTGTGGGGCTTGTTCAGCTGTCAGTGAGCATGGAGGAGGATGGGTGGATTCTTACCAGCCTACCCTTCATGCCATGGAGTCAATTACTGAAGGCTGGGTGGGCATTAGGGGAGGTTCCACCAGGTAATCCTTGGAGGAAACAGCCGATGCTTTCTGAGGAAAGAATGTTTTGTCACTGTTGTGAAACTGATGGTGCTGGTCTACTAGGCAAAGCTCATATTTTCCATTTTCATATCTCTGGCAGTAAGAGTCTTTGTGGACAAAACAACCCTAAGAAATAACATTCACTAAAGCTGAATTTGCCATAAGGTTAGTTCGGTCATCCAACAGGGGTGAGATGCTGAAATAGTAAGAATTTCTTTGTATGAGTCATTCTCTTGAAATGGCCCTGGAGTGTTAGGTCAGATCCCTTTGAATTTGTATGAGGAGAATGATATGGGAGAAGTTAAAAGTATAACTCTCAAGTATGATGAGAAAGGCATGGAAGGAATGAATTTGTACTTGATTAAGAAAAGTTATTGAGGAAAAAACTGATCCTATGGAGAATGGTGAAAGATTACGAACCCTGGAGTACACTATAAAATATAAAAAACTAATATGTGATGTTTAAGTTCAGAGGCCAGTTTGCCAGACACTCAGTGTTAATGTGTATTTATTTCCAGAGCTATAGCAGAAATCAATGACTCAACTGTTGGGAAATTATTCTCGTGGTTTTAGAACTGTGACCCTTCCTATAGGAAAATGAGTTAGAAAACTGTTATGAAAATAAATGACCCTTTCCCCCTTTTCACATTTATTTAGTGATTATCTATGCTACTATGCTAAGGGCTTTGAATGCATTATATCATTTAAGACTTATAACAAGTTTATGAGGGCAACACTATTATCATCATCTCCATTTTCCAAATGAAGAAAGGGAGGATGAGAAAGTTATTGAAGCAATTTGCTCAAGGTTACACAGCTGGAGAATGGCACAGCCAGGTTCAAAGCCAGATACCATTCATGTTGTTAACTGTTATGCTATATGTATTTTAGTCATAATAGGGGTGGAAAAAAGAAGGCAAAATATTAGCTTACCCTTTAATCTGTCAGTTGTCTATAGACCAACGTTTGAAAAGGATTATTGGGCCATTGATACATTTCTAAGGAACTGATGAGACATAAGAAAAAATGCCCCCAGCATAGAATTTTGCAAGACAATGTCAAACATGAATACAGCATGAAATATTTTTCATGCAGATGTTGGAGTTTAGCAAGGTAATGTATAAAACATTTACTAAGACCTTCTCATGTATCAGGCCCATCTTCATCATATTACATGATTTTGAAAACAGGCTCTACCACTTACTAGCTGTGTGACCTTGTTCAAGTTACTTCATTTCTCTGAATTTCATTTTTCTCACTTGTAAAATAAGTACCTACCTCATAAGTTTGTTGTGATGATTAAGTGAGTTCATATACATGAAAGAGGGTCTGGCACATAGTGAGTTCTCAAATGTTAGCTAACATCATTGTTAACACCACCATCATCTCATTTAATTTCCTTTAATTCTCACAACATTTCATACTACATGCCAGGCAGTATTCTAGATGCTTTATATTAATTAATTCGCTTAATGCCTTTAACCCAGGTGGTGGGCATTGTTATCATTTTACAAGTGAGGATATCAAGACAGTGCTTAAACTCAGGATGTATGCTCTGGAGTAGACTTTCTTCACCAACACCCTAAGGCTCAGAAATACTATAAGGAATCATTCCAACCCTAGACAGCTACAAAGGGCCAGAACTTGAATTCAGACTAGTATTTTCCCATTCTAAGGCTAGATTCTGCATTTTTTGGTATAATTTTGAGACTGATAAGAGTTAAAGAATTGAAAGCAAGATTTTACCTAACAATCAAAGATGTATTATACTAACATTACATGCCAACACATGAATACTATCTAGTTTTGCTGAAATCAGATTTTCTGGAATAGAAGAGTTAAATATACAGAAAAAAATTAACAAATAAAATAATAGAAACAAGCAAGAAGATAAATTATATTAATGAAATAACATAAAATAACAGAATGGATCAAAGGAAACATTAAACAAACAAGGGCAGATTCTCAATTCAAAACCCCAAAAGCTCATTTTAACATGGCAAAGCAAAACAAGAGCAAAATAATTAAGGTATGTTTGTTTGCTATTATGTTTTGTTCTGATGATATTAAATAAGAATACTTAATTAAATTATAACAATTTACAAAGAGACAAAATAGTTTAACATTTTGAATTACTTGATTTTTTATCAACTCTGGTTCAAATTCAATGAGAACATCTTCCACTTACTTTTGTGAAAATTCAAATATTCAAAATGTTTTAATATTCTCTTCAGATCAATTGTCATTTGTTAGTGTTTAAAAGATCATGAAAACTTTGTGTCTCAAATATAATGCCTGCAAAACCAACCTGTAAACAAGAGAGATGATCTTTTAGTCTCAGATTCTGTCTCTCTTACTCTTTTCCCCCCAACTCTGCAAAACCAGGGAAGACTATTCATTAGACCTTTTCCTTTGCGTTATTTTAAATCCTGGGGATCCCCTGGTAAAAAGAAAAAGACAAAGACAAACCAAAGTTCCTGTTCTCCTAAAATTAAGGAGAAAAAGAAAACACCAAAAAATTGTATCTAAATGCAAGAAAATAAAGGGCTTAAAGTCATCTTTCTAATGCTGCAACTACTAGTGAAAATAATAATAATAATAATAATAATACATGATAGGTAACATTTATTGAGGATTCTGAGGATACTGTAGCAGATACAATGCTGGGCATTTTATATACATTCTATCTTTGCATACTCACAATTCATTCCATCAGCAAGTCTTTATTAAGAGCTGACTTTGTACTAAGCACTCTTCTAGGATCTGGGCCTTCATCACTGAACAAAACAGCGTGCTCTCCACTGCAGTTTATATTCTACAACTAATACGAAGAGAAAAATTTTTAAAAAGATACCAACTTTTGTGAATTGACAAGCTGAGCTAATGGTGAAGTCAAGGATAGGTGGAGTGCTGGGGAAGGAGAGCTAATCTGGAGAAAGGATGAGGAGGTCAGCTTCTAATAGGTGGAATGTAGAATTGGAAATTATAGCAGGTCATCTAAATGGAAATGCCCCATGGCCATTTGTAAATAGGGGAGGGGCAGCTGGGAGGTAAGAACTGGAGATGGGGATTTTGGGAATACCATCTCAGAGGAAATAGTTGAAGCAATGGAGTTTATAAACTCACTGACTAAAAGAGTATAACAGAAAAGTATGTGGGGCAGATGACAGACCCTTGAGAAACAAGAAAGGGTTTCTTGTTTCTTATATGAGTAGGTGCATCTAAGAAGAGAGAAACAGCAGTCAGAGAAAGAGGAAGAGACCAAGACAGTTGTAAGCACAGCAGAGTTCAAGGGTAGTGAAGGCATGAAAACATCATTATTTTTTGCCAAGAAAATGGCTGCTGACAATATCAAAAGAGCACTTTAATAGAGTGAAAGCAAAAGGAGGCACAGAAACCAAATGCAAAATATGGAAGGGGGCAGATAGGCAGGAAATGGAAGCAGTGAGTGAGTATGAGGAAGCAGAGATAGGATAATAGCTACCATGGGCAGTAGGGTCCACTCAAGAATAATGTAGCACCACTCTGTCCACATGAAGTCTCTGGGTACACAAGATTATTGAGACAGAAATTGGTTTTAACTCAATGAAGACAATCCCTTACAAAATTAGAAAAAATAATCCAATTTTGTGCAGTAGTTGGCTTTCAGAATACAACCAAACACCTCAAAGAGACCTTGGTATCAACTCTTGAATATGAAATAGAAAATCTGAGCCTTCCAATGTGAAAGCTTTATTCTCCCATCTCTCTTCAAATAGAGATTTATTTTTTCTGTCAGAGGGAAAATTCTCCCCTGGTAGGTAGCAGCTTTTGAAGCAAGAAAGAAAATGAAACATATTCAGTTACAAAGTTGCATTTGTATTAGGAAAATATCATTTTGGCAGGAGAGATACTGTAATTTATCAAGCAGATTAATCTCAGCAATGGAAAGTCCTAATCAAATGGTGAAGACTTTAATATATCTCTTGAATAGATAGGTTGGCTGTGGACCTATAACTGCTATGGGAGTGAAAAGACCCAGACAATCTGTGAGAACCTAATGGGTGGAAATCATGATAAATCTGGAGAATCTGTATAATTAGATTTGTTCAGTGTTGGCCTATTCTCACTTTCAGCAATGCAGCAGAATAAGTTAAAAAAAAATGCTCATTTTTAGAGAGCAGACTGTGTGCTACAATAATATTCCTCTAATCTCTCGATAGGTTACTCATGGGCAGAAAAGCAGAGAAATAATAAAAGTAATTTTTCTTTCTCTTTCACTCTAATTGTATTTATTATATTTTCAAAATAGCCAGGAAGTAATTGACAGGGAGAAAATTCAGAACAACACGTAACAAGCTAGATTTTTTTCTCAAACCTTTAAATGGCATTCTGGTTGAAACTATATTTAATGGAAGCTCCGTCCAATTATACTCTGAAATACTTGTCTCATTGGGGGATCTTTCAGGATATATTTGTTTCCTGATAGATTCATAAAGGCTGTGGTTTAGATGCTGGCACTGCTCCTCATATTGAATTACCAGAAATGGTGGTAGAGGTACATGGCTCTAGAACAGAGATTTTGGCTTTGATAAGGTATCATTTTATCACTTCAGGATAAATACCAACTTCTGTGTCTCCTCATGGTAGTCAGCAGAGTGCCTCATGAGTAGTAAATAATCATAAAGCATAGTTCAGCATATGAACACAAAAAATGCTCCGTATTTTCAACTGTAATAAAAACAGTTTAAAAGTCCTATAAAGAAACCAAATGGACAGAATTTAAGAGCTCAATACATATTGCTAATTACAAAATAATTGTTACCCAATTCCTAGTTATTAATGGTTTAAGAATCTTAAATTACAATTTGTAATACAGACAAATTATATTCAGTGTTTCCAGCTCAACACAGTCAGAAAGTTTGCTTTATTTGCGTAATGAAGTTTCTGGGTATGGCGGGGCGGGGGGACAGTCTTTAGAAATACTATACGTACATCTGAGTACTCCCTAAAGTGTACATAAACTGCCACTACTTTATCAAATTGTAATATCTCTCCTTTCAAAATCTTAGACAGCTTGTGCATACCATCTGCTCTTTGTATTCCTTCTGTGCTTTTCTTAATCTAAAAGAATGGTTCTTGAAATTCTTACAGGACTCTTTAAAACGTTTGCCACATATTTTGAGAAGCATCTGGTTGGATGAAGTCCTGCTTTCTGTATTTGTTCCCAGTTGTCTGATGTGTGCCATGTTTCTTGTGAATCTAGTTTTGTTAACTTTTGGTGTAAATGCTTTTGCATTTGCTTTGGCACATATTTATGGTGAGACTAATGGCCCAAAGCAAGTTGCTAAGGGTTGTATAAATGAAAAACTCAGTGTCAGGAAAACTTGATTAATTTACCTGCCGTCTAATTTGCACAAGGTTACCTGGAAATTGGTGTTTGTTTCTTTTGCTTGATGATTTCAAGATGGACCTTGTGCCTTTAAAGAATCCTGGATACCTTGAATACTTGCTCAAACATCTGCTCTGGTTTCATCAGGGAGACTTTGGGATGGCTATAATTCACATAGCTTTCCTTCAGCAAACAAGGCATCTACCTGTCAGTAAGACAAATTTTTCAAGGAGCTAAAAAGTGGAGAGTGTTAGAAAGGAGCTCTGAATCTTAATAGGGACAGAATTTTCAGTTAAGTCAGCTGTGGAGAGTTGTCTGTTGCTGGCCACTTTTTATTTTCATAGTTTTTTTTTAGTATTAAATTAACACATGTGCTAAAAATATTGTAAATTTCAAAATATATAAAGAACAAAATTAAGAGCATACATAATGCTTATTAAAGAGATAAGTAAACTGAGGCACAGGGTAAGTTACTTGCCTGCAGTCACTTGGCTAATAGGTAGCACAGCTAGGATTCAAATGCAGGCAGTCTAATTCCAGAGTATAACTTATAACTGCTATGCTGCACCATCAACACCTTTTTTTTTTTTTAACCACTTTTAACACTTACATGAAATTCCTCCCAGACTGCTTTTGACCAAGTTTTTAGAACAAGGTTGAGATCAGAGTATGTTTAATTATTTGCCTTAATTTTGTTTACTTAATCTTGTATTATAACAAGTTTCCTTCCACACTATTTACAAACTTTTGGTAAGTATCTGTCCTAATCTATTTTGTGATGCTGTAGAATGCTTGAGACTGGGTAATTTATTAAGGACAGAGATTTATTTTTTTAGTTTTAGAGGCTGGGAAGCCCAACATTGGGGGCTCCAATCTGGTGAGGGCTTCTTGCTGTGTCATCCCATGGCAGAAGGTGGAAGAGCAAGAGAGCATGCATGCATGAGAGAGGGTGACAGAGGGAGAGGAAGGGATCCAAACTCATCCTTTCATCAGGAACCCACTCCCAAGATAATGGCATTAATCCATCACTAATCACTCTTAAAGGTCCCACCTCTCAACACTATTGTAATGGGGATTAAATTTCCAACACATGAACACTAGGAGACAATTAAAACCATAGCAGCATCTTGTAAGAAATATATTTTAATTCAGTAAAGCTACTGAGGCCCCCTATTTCACACATCACCTATTTTTAAAAACCTGCTTTGTCTACTAAGAAGCAACATAGTGTGGGAGAAGGAGCGCGATGCCAAGTCAGTGTGCAGTGAGTATGAGGGAGTGACCCTAGGTAAATCCTTTAGCCTGTTTAAGACTCAGTTTTCTTATTTGTAAAATGGGGGTAATGAGGTTGATACCTTGGAGGACAGGGTTGTCCTGACTACTAGAAGATTAGAAGACATACCTGCCAAGTGTGCTTAGAAAAGTATATAGCCATTTACAAATATCAATGATTACTTTTCATAACAATGATAATAATGAGCATGTCCAACCACAACTCACAATCTCTTGAGGGAATTCTTTCATAGGCAAAGCAGGAGATAAAAGAGGTTTGTTAAAGCAATGAACATAAAACATTGTCAGGAACTATTGAAGGATACTTCAGTAATGGTGGTAGAGGCACTGAAAAAAAACCCCATCACCATAAATAAGATTTTTATGTATTTCCTTCCAGACTTTTTCCTATCAAGTTTTTTCCAGCTTGTTGTCTGCTTCCTTTCTATTTTCAGATCAACAAACTTTACTAAATCAGCTTCTTGCATTTTCCTCCCTTTTACCTTTGTTACTTGCTTTTCTCTTACCTCATTTTGTTACCTCCCAAATAGAGAGGTTTATTCACTTGGCAGATATCAGGCCAATAGACACAGAGAAATCAATTATAGCAAGGGGGCTTTATTACTTGGCAAAAGCAAGTAGCACAGTGGGGATAGTTCCCAATGCAGTGTGTCCCTGAACAAGGGGATTGGGCTGGTTTTATAGTCATAGGGTAATCAGGTATGATCTAATAGGATTTTTCAATGGGGTGATGCCAGGAAATGTACTCTCACTAGATCCTACCATGGGGTGAAGCTAGGGTTCAATCTTATTGGATCCTGGATCCTTCCATGTGGAGAGATAAAGAGATGGTTAATGGGTAGTGTCCATTTCTTAATTCAGTCACCGCTCCTCAGCACTTAGGTTCCATCCGTGGTTGCACGTTTTGTCCATCTGGGCATGCTCAGGTTGCATGAACTTCAACCTGAGGGTCCAGGGCAACTGAAAAACAATTTACAACTTTGTCACATGAAAGTTGAGCCAGATTGGTCTGGTGCAGTTACAATTTCTCCCTTGCTTTACTTTGTTACTTGCTTACTTAATTTCTCTCTTTTCTCATCTTCTCTTCCCTTCCCAATGTCATTGATGAAGCACTTCAGTTTGTATACAAACTAGGTCTTGGGTTAGGAACTGGAGGCTTGTAGCGGATCTTTGAGAGGTGTCTGTCCATCTCTGTCCTCCACCTCTGCACAGGACCACACCCAAGCAATTTCAGCTACAGAAGACTGGGCATTTGTTATTGAGGCCCCCAGGGAAGGAGATCCTGACCCTTTGCTCCCACAGCACTTCAGCATGCAAACTATAACCACAAGAATCAACTTGATTAAATGCATTGCTTTGTAACTGACCTGGCTTAACTGCTTTAGAAGGAGACAATATTCAAAACATTAATAAAATGATAAAGAAGTTGGATTACTTTTTGAATTCTCAGTTTCTTCTAAAATTGGTTGGAAATACCTACAGAAATTGCAGACAACATTTTATATGAAACACTCCACTCTAATTCCACAGGTTTTTGCCATCTTTGGATATCGTCAGTAGTAGCTCAGTGCATACTGACATGTTTTTGTATTTTCTTTTAATTTGGGGTTTGGCATTTGCATTAGAAATCTTAGCAAGACTGAATGGCAGATTCAACTGAGGTGGAATACCTGTTCTGTAAATTTTTTATGGAGATATCCTTGAGAATATGGGAAAAGGGAACCTGCATTCTGAGAAGATATCATTATTCCCAGCCCACTGCCTTGAATCCATGTTGCCCTGCCCCAGAGGGCAGAGAGAATGTGCCTTAGAAAATTCTGCAGTGGGTAAGTCTAGACAAAATATTTTTTGATACTTTGAGCATATCCCTCCAGATTAAATACTGTTGCCAAGGGGTTAATTGGACTCAAAGATCCCTCCCTGTGAGGTTTAAGAGTCTGTGATATAAATTCCATCTGTTTCTTGAAGCGGTTTATGGGTTTGGCAATATGATGTGTTGGCCTGACAATTGTTTAAAAAATCCTTTTTAGCCTGATACAGGTATAATTTTTTTATAGTATCCACATTTATTTTCTTCAACATCTAATTTTAAATTAGAAACCACTCCAGCCCTGTGTCTGGGATACCAAATTTGTTCTGAATGTGAATACTGCATAGCCATCTCTTGACCAAAGAGGTGTAACTTTCAAACTGTAGTGGAAGAGTAGAACATTCTTCCTCCAATTTTAATGCCATGAGAATTGGAATGTTATAAATAGTGAAAGCAGTCCTGCACTATTTCTTGACTATACTGCCTTTGTTTCAAGGGATTTTCTATAAACTGTCTTCAGTGCATTATAGGATCTGAGAAAATCTCTAGGCTTAGATAGACAGTGTGTACTCATTTTCCATGAATAACTTTCATACGTGTAAATCAAAGTTTAAAAAATAAAAGAAGCAAAGACAAGCTTAAAGGGGAAAAATTGGAAAAAGCCTGAGGGAGGATGGAAGCTGGAAAAGGGGAGAATTGGTTTCATCTCTTTGCCTTTGTCATGGAAGAGAAAGATCTGCTTTTCTAAGACCCCTTCATCACCCACAACTCTAACTTTGAATGTGACGTAAAGAGCTGCCTTGGCTATATTCATTCTTGGATGGAGATTTACTTCAGGTTTGTCTACTTCAATCTCCTCAGTTTCTATGAAACAGTTGGCTTTTTATCATGCCTTTTCTCTTTATATGAACCTATTTGGTCACAATAGAGCTATATAAGATAAAATTTAAGATTACAAGTCTTTGTTCTCACTTGACTTCCCTTTAAATTCTGTTTCTCATCTAATAATTTCCCTTGACTTCACATATCACCATTGCTGGCAGGGGATTCTGTTCCTTCAACCTGCACCACCCACTCAAGAAACTTACTATCTGGACCCAAATCAACCCTTAGGCTTCTATATGAAGAGGGAGATTGAACAATATTAATTAGTCATTCAACTCTCAGAGAAACAAAACTGCTATGTCAGGAAGCTATGTCTGCACTAGAGTAAGACAGAGTGCATGGTCTATGAAAATGCTGCACCAACCTCTGTACCTGCCCAATCTACCAACAGGAAGTAAGAAGCCTTAGACCACCCTCTGCACCAAAGGAGGTGTCATGTTCCATTATTTAGAACTAAGAGTAGTAGGCTTCTGTCTCCAGAACAAGATGGCAATGATCTCAGGAGTCTTACGTAGCTTTGTGAACCAGGTAAATAAACCTGCAATGTCTATTTATTGGAAAACATTTGCCTCTAACCTCCTAGACATGGAGGAGTGCTATTGAAGGCTGATACTCACTATGCATATGCCCCCTTCTGGTCTTTTTGACCTACCTCTTCTTCTTTAGGTCATACTTTGATATTTAAAATATTTCCCCATGATCTGTTCAAATTCCAGTATTCCATATTAATGTTTTGACTTATCAAAAAGGAGGAAAACAGAGTGTCTTTAACCCTATCAAGACTATTAGAACCATGACAAAGTTAGCATCTGAAACTGCTACCTGCATTTGTGGATGCCTGCTATCTTGGATTAATGTTTGCTTCACCAGCTGCACTTTATAACATGCTCGGCCTCCTGAGAGCTAGATAAAAAGCCCTGCATGCACCTGCTTTTCCACTCAGAGCTTTCTTTTTGGTTCCCCATCATTTCCCTCAAATCTCTTTCTCATCAGCCATCACCTGTCTCCATGTTCTTTAAATTTCACCTTGGTTCCTCCTCTTTCCTAACTCCTCTTTGAGATGGCAGCTTGATTTCAGACTGTTGTGCTGGCTGTCATCTAATACCCTCTGTGATGGTGTTTTGGTAAGCCTTCATCAAAAGGCCTCAGGGCTGTGACTCTATAACTATGGCTTTGGCTTCCTCACAACTTTAGACACCAATTGAATAGTGTGTTCTTTCACTGGTTAACTAACAAATGTAGTGCTGACAGTCATATGGCAGGTTCCTATCTCTAGATTAAAGTGACAGTATACTCAAGGGCACTGATTCTATGTGATCAGCTGCATCTGGATTGAGCAGACATTAAGCTTCTGTGTGGTAGAAGTTTTCTTTTTTTCTCTCTCTCTTTTTTTCCATTTGTTTTTTATTTGTATATATTCATGGGGTACAAGTGCAATTTTGCTACATTGATTGATATATTCTATCGTGGTGAAGTCAGGGCCTTCAGTGCAAACATCTGTGTAGCAACACATATTGTACCCATGAAGCAACCTCCTGTCATCCACCCCCCCACCTGCCCCACCTCTCCAAGTCTCCATTGTCCATCATTTCACACTCTGCTTCCATGTACACGCCCACTCTCAAGTGAGAACACATGTATTTGTCTTTCTGTGTCTGACTTGTTTCACTTAAAATAGTGGCTTCCAGTTCCATCCATATTGCTGCAAAAGACATGATTTCATTCTTCTTTATGGCTGAATAGCGTTCCATTGCATATATATATATATACACACACACACACACACACACACACCCCCCACATTTTCTCTATCTAATCCTCTGTTGATGGACACTTAGGTTGATTCCATATCTGCTATTTTGAATATTACTGCTATAAACATATGAGTGCAGGTATCTTTTATATATTGATTTATTTTCCTTTCAATAGACAGCCAGAAGTGGGATTGTTGGATCATATGGTAGTTCTATTTTTAGTTATTTGAGAAATCTTAATACTATTTTCCATACAGATTGCACTAATTTACATTCCCACCAACACTGTGTAAATGTTCCCTTTTCTCTGTATCCTTGCCAATGTCTGTTACTTTTTGTCTTTTTAATAACAGCCACTCTGACTTGTCTAAGATGATATCTCATTGTGTTTTACTTTGCATTTCTCTTATGACTGGTAATGTTGAACATTTTTTCATATGCTTCGTGGCCATTTGTTTTTCCTCTTTTGAGAAATATCTATTTATGTCCTTAGCCTATTTATTTATTTATTTATTTTTGGAGATGGGGGTCTCACTCTGTCACCCAGGCTGGAGCATAGTGGTGCAATCATAGCTCACTGCTTGCTCAAACTCCTGGGCTCAAGCAACCCTCCTTCCTCAGCCTCCAGAGTAGCTGGGACTACATGTGCACGGCACCACGTCTACATAGCCCACTTTTTAATGGGGTTATTTTGTTGCTGTTTTTGTTGAGTTGAGTTCCTTGTAAATTCTGAATATTAGTCTCCTGTAAGACATAGAGTTTGCAAATATTTCTCCCATTCTGCAGGTTGTCTGTTCATTCTGTTGATTATTACTTTTATTGGGCAGAAGTTTTTTAGTTTAATTGTCTCATTTGTTTATTTTTGTTTCTATTGCCTGTGCTTTTGCGGTCTTAGTCATTAATTTTTTGCCTAGATCAATATCCAGAAGAGTTTTCCCTAAGTTTTCTTTTAGTATTTTATAGTTTCAGGTCTTACATTCAAGGCTTTAATCCATCTTGAGTTGATTTTTGTATATGGTGAGATATAGGCATCCAATTTCATTCTTCTGCATATGGCAATCTAATTTTCCCAGCACCATTAATTGAAGAGGGTGTCCTTTTCCTAGTGTATATTCTTGTGACTTTGTCAAAGATCAGTTAGTTTGATGTAAGTATGTTGCTTTTTTTTTGGATTTTCTACTCTGTTCCATTGATCTATGTGTCTATTTTTAAACTAGTACCATCTTTTTTTTGTTATTATAGCCTTGTAGTATAATTTGAAGTCAGGCAATGTGATGCCTCCAGCTTTGTTTTTTTTGTTGTTATTTTTGGGGGGTTTTTTGGTGGGGGATTTTGTTTTTGTTTTTGTTTTTGCTCAATATTGGTTTGGCAATTCAGACTCTTTTTTGGTTCCATATGAACTTTAGAATTGTTTTTTCTAATTCTCTGAAAAATGATGTTGGTATTTTGATAGGAATTGTGTTGAACCTGTAAATTGCTTTAGGAAGTATGATTTTAACTTTGTTATTTTTTCCAATCCATGAGCATGGGATGTTTTTCCATTTGTTTGTGTCATCAACAATTTCATCAGTGTTTTATAGAGATCTTTTACCTTGTTGGTTAAATGTATTCCTAGGTATTTTATTTTTTTGTAGCTATGGTAAACGGGACTACCTTCTTGATTTTGTTCTAGACTAGATTGTTACTGGTGTATGGAAGAAATGCTACTGATTTCTGTACCTTGATTTTGTATCCTAAAAGTTTACTGAATTCTTTATCAAAACTAAGAGTTTTTTGGTGGAGTCTTTAGGGTATTTTAGATGTAAGATCATGTCATCAGCAAACAGAGATAATTTGACTTCCTCTTTTCCAATTTGGATGGCTTTTATTTTCCTCTCTTTTCAGATTGCTTTGGCGAGGATTTCCAGTACTATGTTGAATAGAAGTAGTGACAGTGGGCATCTTTGTCTTCTTCCGGTTCTTAGTGAGAAAGCTTTCAACTTTTCCCTGTTAAGTATGATGTTGGCTGTGGGTTTGTCATATATGGTTTTTATTATTTTGAGGTATGTTCCTATAAAGCCTTGTTGGTTGAGGATTTTTATCATAAAGTGATGCTGAATTTTATCAAATGCTTTTTTTGCATCTATGGAGATGATCAGATGGCTTTTGTCCTTAATTCTGTTTATGTGATGTATCACTTTTTAAAAATTTTTTTATGTTGAACTATCCTTGCATCTCTGGTATAAAACCCACTTGATCATGGTGTATTATCCTTTTGATGTGCTGTTGGATTCAATTACTAGTATTTTGTTGAGGATTTTTACATCTATGTTCATCAGGGATGTTGGTCTGTAGTTTTCTTTTTTTGTTTTGTCCTTGTCTGGTTTTGGTAACAGGGTTATACTAGCCTCATAGAATGAGTTGAGAAGAATTCCTTCCTCCTCGATTTTTTTGGAACAGTTTCAGGAGGACTGGTATTAGTTCTTCTTTGTATGTTTGGTAGATTTTGGTTGTGAATCCATTTGGTACTGGGCTTTTTAGGGGGGAAGATTTTTTATTATTGATTCAATCTCACTACTCATTATTGGTCTGTTCAGGAGTTCTATTTCTTCCTGGTTCAATCTTGGGAGGTTATATGTTTCCAGGAATTTATCCATTTCCTCTAGGTTGTCTAGTTTATGAGTCTATAGGTGTTCATAATAGTCTCTGATGATCTTTTGCATTTCTTTGGTATCAGTTATAATGTCTCCTTTTTCATTTCTGATTCTGTTTATATGGATATTCGCTCTTTTCCTGGTTAGTCTATCTAGTGGTTTATCAATTTTATTTATCTTTTTGAAGAAACAACTTTTTATTTTTTATCCTTTGTATTGTCTTTTTAGTCTCTACTTCATTTAGTTCTGCTCTGATCTTTCTTATTTCTTTTCTTCTGCTAACTTTGGGATTGGTTGGTCTTATTTTGCTAGTTCATTGAGGTGTGACATTAGGTTGCTAATTTGGGATATTTCTACTTTTTTTGATGTGTACATTTAATGCTATACACTTCCCTCTTAGTACTGCTTTTTCTGTATCCCACAGGTTTTGGTATGTTTTGTTTACATTTTCATTCATTTCACATTTTTAAAAATTTCTGTCTTAATTTCTTTGTTGACCCAGTGATTATTCAGGGGTATATTTTTTCATTTCAATGTGTTTATATAGCTTCTGGAGTTCATATTGATTTCTAGCATTATTCCATTGTTGTCTGAGAAGATACTTAATATGATTTTGATTTTTTAAAGTTTGTTAAGACTTGTTTATGGCTAAAAGGAGGTCTATCTTGGAGAATGTTCCATCTGCTAATGAAAAGAATATATATTCTGTAGTTGCTGGGTAGAAACTTCTGTAAATGTCTGTGAAGTTCATTTGGTCTAAATTTCAATTTAAATCCAGTGTTTCTTTGTTGATTTCCTGTCTCAATGATCTATCTAGTCCTGTGAGTGAGGTGTTGAAGTCCCTTAGTATTATTGTGTTGCCATCTATATCTTTCTTTAAGTCTAGTAGTATTTATTTTTTGAATCAGGGAGCTCCGATGTCGGGTGCATATTTAGGATTCTTATATTCTCTTGCTGGATTGATTCCTTTATCTTTATATAATGACCTTCTTTGTCTTTTTTTTACTGTTTTTGATTTAAAGTTTGTTTTATCTGATAAAAGTACAGCTACTCCTGCTTGCTTTTTTCCATTTGCATGGAATATCTTTTTCCACCCCTTTACTTTCTGTCTATGTGTGTCTTTATGGGCAAAGTGAGTTTCTAGTAAGCAGCACATAGGTGGATCATGTTTTTTAATCCATTCTGTCATCTATATCTTTTATGTGGAACATTTAACCCATTTACATTCAAGGTTAATATTGACATATGAGGCTTCATTCCTTTTCATATTGTTAATTGTTCTCTAGTTGTTCTCTAAATTCTTTGTTTCTTTTTCTCTTTTTGTCTTTGTGGTTTGATGAAATTCTGTAATTTTGCTATTTTATTCCTTTCTCTTTCTCCTTTTTGTGATTGTTTTATAAGACCTGTAAGTTATGTTTTTGTGTGTTTTCATGATGCTGAATATTGACCTATCATATCCATGTTTAAGATCCCTTTGAGCCTTTCCTGTAGGGCTGGTCTAGTGGTGATGACTTTCTCCAGCATTTGCTTGTTTGGGAAAGACTTTATTTCTCCTTCATTTATGAAGCTTATTCTGGCAGGATATAAAATTTTTGGTTGACAGTTTTTTTCTTTCCGTACTTTGAAAATACTATCCCATTCTCTTCTGGCCTATACGGTTTCTGATGAGAAGGTTGCTGTTGGTCTGATGAGGCTTCTTTCATAAGTGACTAGATGCTTTTCTCTTGCTAATTTTAATATTATTCCTTTCACTTTGACTTTAAACATTCTGAATATAGTATGCTGTGGTGAAGTCCTTTTTGCAATGTATTTACCTAGGGATCACTGGGCCTCCTTGATCTGTATGTCTAACTCTCTTGTTAGACTTGGGAAGTTTTCATCAATTATTTCCTTAAATAAGTTTTCTAAACTTTTTGATCTCTCTTCCCCCTTGGGAATACCAATAATTGGTAAGTTTGGTCACTTTTTGTATTGCAGATGACTTGAAGGCTTTTTTCATTCTTTTTTATTCTTTTTTTCTTATTTTTGTCTGACTGGATTATTTCAAAAGACCTGTCTTCAAGTTATGAGATTTTTTCTTCTGCTTAGTCTAGTCTATTATTGAAGCTTACAAATGTATTTTTTATTTCTTTTAATGAGTTTTTCAGTTCCAAAATTTCTGTTTTTTGTTTAAAGATATCTATATCCTTGGTAATTTTCTCAATCATAGCCTTAATTGATTTTCTGATTTCTTTTTATTGTTTTTCAGATTTCTCTTGCATCTCATTGAGCCACTTTAAAATCAATATTTTGAATGCTGTGTCTGGCATTTCGAGGAATTCTTTCAGATTTGGAACTGTTGCTGGACAATTGTTGTGGTCCTTTGGAGGTGTCATCTTTCCTTTTCCATGTTTCCTGTGTCCTTCCATTAATCTGTGCATCTGGTATAGCAGTAATTTCTTCCAATTTTTAGAAATTGCTTTCATGGAGAATTTTTCACTGAAGATATATATATGTTGGTTGAGTAGGTCACTTTGGCTTTGATTTTGGGTGCTCATAGTAGTGTGATCTTTATATCATTTCTTAGCCAGTACACAGAGTCAGTGCTATCTGTGATTTCTTCAGTGGACTTGGGTATGGTTATTAGTTGAGCCTGTAGTGAAGTTTGGCTGGGAACTTTGACACCAACTGAGCCAGTCTGTGGGAACTTGTGGTGGCAGCAGTGGGCTGAGTGTGCCTGTTTTCAGACTCCAGAGCAACTTACACTGGCACTGATGTAAGTGGGTCCTGGAGCACCAATTCTTGGGCCTCCAGGTGTCTTGCTCAGAAACTAATAATGGGAGCAGTTGGCCAGATGTGTGGGCAGGTTCTCAGGCCTGTAGACAGCTGGTATGATGTGGGTGATGGCAGTCACAGCAGTAGACCAACCCACTGGGACCCAAAGAGTCCATGTTGGTATTATTTATAGCTGCAGTGGGTCGGGCAGGCTAGTGTCTAGTCCCATAGCCACCTGCAGCAGGGTGGTGAGTGTGGTCCTCAGTGTTCTTAGGAGACCTTGGTCTTCCCTGTCTCTCCCTGGCCAGGTGGTGGCTTCATCTGCATTGCCTCAAACTCAGCCGGAGGGTGGGATGCAGCTAGGCATTAAACTGTCAAAATGGCACTGGCTGTGGGCCTATGACCAGAGAGGGCATGGCCCTGCTCAGGCAAGCAGCATGGGCAAGAAGCTGTGGGGAGTGTAGACCACTCATGTCTTGGTCTCACAGCAGCCAGGAGCAGGGTGGTGGGTATTGTCCTAGATATGAATTGGAGAGCCTGGTTTCCCTTTCCCTCCCTGGCCAGGTGGCAGCTACAGTGATGTCAGCCTGAACTCAGCCAGAGGGCAGGTTGCAGCACAGTGTTATACTCTTAAAATTGTGCTGGCTGTGGGCCTGTGACCAGAGAGGGCAAGAAGCTATGGGGAGTGTAGTCCACTCGTGTGTTGGTCTCACATCAGCTGGTTGCATGGTGGTGGGTATAGTCCTAGCTGTGCCTAGGACAGCCTGCTTCCCCTAACCCTCCTTGACCAAGTGATGACTACAGACACGTCAGCCTGAACTCAGTCCAAGGGCAGTGCGCAGCCCAGCATTAAACTCTCAAAATGGTGCCTTGGGCCTTCTTTCCAGGCAAGCAGTGTGGGCAAGAATCTGTGGAGAGTGACATCCACTCACAACTCAGTCTCAACAGCAGCAGGTTGGTGGGGACCTCCCCAGGGTTGTGTGGGAGCCCCCAGTCTCCCTTCTACCTCCTCAGAGCAGTACAATGGCAGCAGCCACATCTGTAGAGCCCTGATATCTAGGATCTGAGAATGGCACCCCTCTGGAGGTGCTCTAGGCTCTGATATCTGTGGGATTCCATGTGGGTTCCCTTATTGGAGCAATGTCTCTATGCAATCTAGGCAGCTCCCTATTTATCTCAAGGCCCATGTATGTCGAGCAGCTCTCCCATAGCCAAGATTGTCAAAGCCTGTTTGGGAGTATGAAGCACTGAGGATTTCTCTTTTACTGTTTCCCTGTATCCAAGAGCTTCTCCTGTCTCTCATCTCTCAGCCAGCCCCCAGCCAGGCAAGCTGCCTTGAGCCCCCTCCTTGCTTACTTTTGGTGCTTCCTGTCACTTCTCTGGTGAATCCTAGCATTGTCTCCTAGACAATGTGTTCAAAATGTATTATTTACTATTCTGATTTCTCTTTGTGGACGAAGCATGTACTATCTGTGTATAGTCAACCATCTTGATCCTATCAAGTGTCAATCAACTTTGTACATCATATACTCATCGTCCAGTATACTGACTGGCACACATGGTGTCAATTGAATGGCTTCTGAATGAAAAAACACACCACCCTAGGGACAGTTCAAGGACATTATGTGGAACTTTAGACTGGCTTTACATTCTATCAAAAATGTAATTGTAATTTCATAAAAAGGTGATAAAGTTGAAGTTTCAACTCAGGTGAAACTGATATATATCAGACATTTAAGTGACTATGAAACAGATCTCCATATGTGGCACTACAATTGTATTTATACCTGGAGTTTAACTTATAGAAGTATGACTGAGTGATAGCACAGAGAAATGTCATTGAGTGAGGATTTTTATTACATTTCCTGAGAGAAGGAGGCATGTCATGCCATGCAGGGCCACAGGGGAAACATCAGGTTTTGGTCAGGGGGCAGAAGAAGGTGCAAGGGAAAATCTTGCACCAGGGTATTTATTAAGGTTTCTGTGGGAAAGGCAAGGCCAGGCAGGATAAACAGCTTAGGCTAGTCTGAATCATGTCAATAACGTCAGGAGGCTCTGTTGTATAGACGTGTAGTTGTCTGGTACCTGGACCTGGGTTATTTAGGGCAGGAGAAATATTAACTTGGTATGTGAGAATTTGATAAAGAGATAGTTAGGGGTGTGGGCCCTGCATTGGTTGGTTTTCATAGGAAAGATGTACTTGCAAGTGAGTTGTTTACTATCCTTAGAAATTAACTAGCCCTGGAAAAGGCAGTCTCTCCCTGGGTCAATAAAGCTCCCAAGATGTTAAAACATCATAACATACAGAAAATTTTAAAAAATGATTAATGCAATAATGGAAATGGTTGCTCACCAGTTCTATGACCCTTGGATCCCTCAGCCAAATAAGAGATCAAAAAAGAGGTCAGGAAGTAGTTTTTGAAGATATTTGTTTGGAAAGGAAGCTGTTACCATAAAATGATAGCTCCCTTGCCCCAACACACAGGCACACATAAGAGGTGAAAAGACTGAAGAGTTTAGCTTTCTTGCCTTCAAACATAGAGGAGAGATGCTACAAGATCCCTCTGAGGGCTTGCAGAGGCTATTCACAG
The DNA here is from genome assembly GCA_023783475.1 of Daubentonia madagascariensis. Lineage (NCBI taxonomy): Eukaryota > Metazoa > Chordata > Mammalia > Primates > Daubentoniidae > Daubentonia > Daubentonia madagascariensis. The sequence continues at coordinate 2,911,992 of JAKFHU010001268.1, read as the reverse complement.
AAAACTGGTGCCTGACTCATACCTAAGCAAACTAAAGCATCCCGTGGCCAGTTCGTCAGTCCAAAGAAATGTGTAGACTTTGCCACAGAGCAGATGTGGGCCAGATAGGAAAGGGTGTGAGAGTGATATCATCTTAGGTCCTGTCCCGTTGGACACCCTGGAGAAGAGAAAGACTCCAGCTGTGGGAAGTTCCAGGTGAACCCTGAATTCCTAGGGGCTGCAGAATGATTTGCCAGGGACCACCCCAAATAGGCATACATCTGCCCAGGTATGTGAACTGTAAGAGAGGGATCCTGAGCGATGGAAATCACCAAAGGGCCCTCAAAACACCACTGAAATAAAAGCTTCAAACCTTTTCAGGACCCAGGGATCCTGAAGGCAATTTGTGAGAATACCTGTTCAAATAAGACCCTTATCCTTTAAAACTATTTCCTTTCTTTATTTTTCCCTGCAAGTTTTCAAGAATGGCCAGCCAGCTAGACATGGTAGAGGTGGAGTACAGAGAAGTAAAGAAACTATCCATTTCCCCATATCTCTACTGCAAGTTTCCAGCCTGAAGCATATTAGAAATCCAGTTCTAATTAACTTCCTAGCAGGACATTTTAATTAAACCTATATTTTTGATTTAAAGTGACTGTCCATTACCTAAGAGCAAGCTGAAATGTCACAAGACTTGCTCAAGTTTTCATCAAGTGACAGGAAAAAAGCAACAAAGGACACAAGGAAATATTCTGCCACATAAAACAGCTACAGTACTTTAACAGAACTGAGAAAAGCAAACTTTGAAAAAGATTTACCACAGGAAAGAAAAGAACCTTGTAGAAGTTTCTGCTTTGTGTCTCCAACGAAATACCAAGAAAACATTATTTCTTTGAAAACAAAAGATTCATTAAATAAGCAGTAAGTTGGGATGCAGGTTGAGAGAGGTAAGAAATGAGTGAAAGAATCTGAATAACCATAGAATTAAGATACCAAAAAAGCATATAAAGAACCACATTCACATGGCAGAAAACAGAATCTCTGAGGCAGAGGACTTCACTGAGGTAGAAGCACCTTTGAAGAATGCTGAGCAAAGAGAGCCACTGTGGCTGTTATTGACGAGAACTTGCTGGACGCCAAACACATGTTCCAGAGGAAGAAACTGAGACTTGGCAAGGTCACCTCACATGCCCAGGCAAACAGCCAGCAGGGGACAGAGCAGAACTCAAACTCAAATCTGTCAGACTCCAAAGCGTGTCTGTTAACCATTACACTGTGCTAAATACAAGAGCCAGACGATATTTAGGCATGAAGGAGAATGAATGAAGAGCCAACTCATAGATGACAGGTGTTTAAAGGGAATAAAGCAGAACAAATTGAGCATAACCAAAAATAAAACCTTCTATTCTATTCTATAGAATAAAACTTTCCTGAACTGAAAAAAAGTTAATTCTCCAAGTGAAAGATCTTTCCAGTTAGAAAATTGGACAATTGATCTAAAAAAAAAAAAATAGAAGACCTGGTTCTTTATACAGAAGTGGGGATTAGGGGGATGAAAATAGGTTATTAAGTATGAAATGTCTGATTTCCTTAAGTACTAAGTTTGACAGTTGATATCTCTGACATTTCACCTTGACGCCTCTTGTTTTATTTTTATTGTGAAGGTATGTCCTCAGTCTTTCAAATGCACATTTTGGCTTTCAAATTTTTTTAGAGCAATTTTTGTGAAACCATGGATAAGTCAAAAATTCGTGTTATTTTTGAATGAGTTCCGTCATGGAACAAATGCAGCTCAGACAGCTTGAAATATCAACAAAGTGTTTGTGAAGGATGTGGCTAACGAAAGCACAATATGTCGATGGTTTGAGAAGTTCTGCTCCGGTGATTTTAATTTTGAAAACAAGCCATGTGGGTGACCTGAGACCAACATGGATAATGATGAGCTGAAACCTGTAATGGAAGCAAATCCATCTCAACCTACACATGGATTAACAGCAGGGTTTGACGTTACTGTTCCAACAATATTGGACCATTTGAGACAAATGGGCAAGGTAAAGAAGCTGGATAAATGGGTTCCACATGAATTAAACGAGTGTCAGAAGAGAAATTGTCTCGAAGCTTGCCTTTCCTTGCTGTCACGACATAAAGGTGAACCATTTCTACACTGTATTATTACATGTGATGAAAAATGGATTCTTTTTGTCAATCACAAGCGTTCGGCACAATGGTTGGATAAAGATGAAGTGCTGATTGGACTAAGGTGGTCCTGTGGCTGAAAAAAGAAAAAAGAAAAAAAAAAAAGATGAAGGGCCGAAATATAGCCCAAAACTGAATATTCATCAACAAAAGCTCATGGTGTGTGTCTGGTGGTCCAGTGCTGGTGTTACCCACCACAGCTTCCTGAAACCTGGTCAATCGATTGCCGCAGATGTCTACTGCCACCTATTGGACGAAATGCTGAGGATGCTTGCGATTAAGCAGCCGATATTGGTCAGCAGAGACAGGCCAATCCTCTTGCAAGACAATGCTCCACCACATGTGGGAGAAACAGCACTGCTCAAACTACAGCAGCTGGATTTAGAAACTCTCTGTCATCCATCGTTCACCAGACCTTGCACAACTGACTACCACTCCTTCCAGGCCTTGGACCACTTCTTGCAAGGAAAAATATTCAATTCTCCACAAGCTGTGAAAAACGCCTTTCACAATTTCATCACCACTCGCTCTCCAGGCTTCTTTGCTGCTGGCACAAACAAGCTACTGTTAAGGTGGCAAAACTGTATCTATAGTTTAGGCATATACTTTGAGTAGTTGTACTGATTCTTGTTTGAGATATAATAAACTACACTTTTGATTCAAATTCGGACATTTTATATTTATTGACCTAATAAAATTGTTAAACAATTGATAAAAATGGTAGTATTTACTTCCGTTGAGAATGTGGCAAGACAAGTATTAATATTTTTCAAAGTATCAGGTAGTATATAAAAAATACTGATCCTAAGGAAATAATCTGAAATGCAGACAAGAAATCATGGAAAAGAGGCAGACATTAATCTTGTAGTTAGAAAAGATATTAAAATAAACAAAAAGTTTTTAAAAATGCAATGTAATCAGAACTAAAGTAATATTTTAATATTTAGTACAGATTATTAAAATATAAAAAAATACTTGCTTCTTATTAACAGAGCTTGGTATGTGAGGCTTTTCATTTTCGGAAAAAATTGTGATATCTCCACAAAAATTCTAAGAGGAAACTATGGACATATTTGACATAATAAACTAACAAACAGAATAGGCTTATGTTGAGGTTGGCAATAGTCTTTGATTTCCTTGAGGTAACCCTAGAGTAGCAGGATAGGGCAGTGGATGGTGGCTGGTCTCTAAGACAGTAGAACCAGAATAAAACTTGAATCTAGATCAACTTGAATCAGTAGATTCAAGTTCTATTCTTGTTCTACTGTCTACTGTGTTATCTTGGGCAAATCAGTTTCTTTCTCTAAACCATGTATCCAGCCCATAAGACTCTCAGTAAATATTTCTTGCCAAAGTCACTCACCCAAAGCCACATAGGTAGTAAGTGTTGGAACAAGGAATGTTTGGTGGAGCCAGGCTGGTTGGAAGATAATTCAGATTTAGGAAGGGATGAAATTCCAATTAGAGAGAACAGTGAGAAGAAAGAGTATGGTTTTCAGAATATATGGAAGGCTGGCTTTTCCTAGCCAGTACTGACAGAATATGGAAAGTATAACAACATATTAGCTTTATATCATGATTTAGAGTTTTATAATCTAATTACTTATATATATTTTTTATTTGATCCTCCTGAAGATCTTTGGAGTTTGAAAGAACTGGTATCATTATTCTCCACCCATCCTTGAATTAGAAATAAAAAGACTGAAAGACAAGGAGTGTAAGGTATTCTTTCCTAAGCAAGTAGTGGGAAATTCATTTAGGCAACTCATATCAATTTGATGGAAGATAATGAAAGCAATGGAAACCAATTTAAACTCAGCAATGAAAGGATGGATATTCAGTGTCAAATCCCAGAGAGGTGATTGACAGATGAGGAGGCAGTACAGGTTTACATAAAAGGTATTTACATGAGGCTGGATAAATAATCCCCAAATAGTATCCCAGAAACTGGGTGATAAATTTATCTCCCACAGTTCAGAAAGCATGAATGAAACAAGTAGAACGACTGGAGGAGGAAACTGACTTGGCAAAGTTCCAAACCTTAAAGGCTGATGATTTGGGGAGATTTCACTTTTACCTTAAGGCAAGTCATACCTCAACCATCTTATACAGATAAAAATCTTCCCTGAAAAGACATCAAGAGAAGTTTTTCCAACCTTATATACTTCAAACAAGTGTTTGTTGGGCCAAGATGGATCAGAATGCATTTGGAGTCTGCCTTCTCTGCCTGACCTTCAGCCAAGTAGAATCTTGGAATGGCTGATGTTGGATGCCAGAGCCCTGTCAAACTAAGAGGATCCTGTTGGAAGCTTCAGAGCAGGGAAGGCTGTGCCTTATCTCTGGTTCCTAGAGGCACAGCTGATGCTTTTGTATGTTTGTAAAGGCAGCCTCAGATATCAGAGACCACCATTTTCCCAGTCAAGGGCTCATTCATCCACTTGGAAGATATTTTAGATATCTAAGGCAAACGTGCAGTTGCTCAATTCCACAACTGATCAAAGAATGCTAGCCAGTATAAACATATTTGAAAATATTTATTTATTTATTTAAATACATATATATTTGCACTTGTAGAAAAATATCAATAGAGATCAAATATAAATATACCTACTTACACACAAAAAGTGCATACACACAGATTTACTGGAAAGAGGGCCCATGTTATTTGCTAATTGGGTATGTACACAATGACCTATTAAGTCATCTTCCTTTTCTGTATTAATTTGGGGGCCAGAGAGGGTGAGATCCAGTGGGGAAATCCTTGCCTAATGATACAGGAATTTGTCCAGTCTCTTTTTCTAACCAGGAACTCTCCAAGCAGGTGATATGTCAACAAAGCTTCTTTTTTTTCCTTTGGATTGCTCATATCCTTCATTTAAAAGTCTGTGGAAACATCTCTATCATCACTTAATACAACAGTCTCCTCATTTTTGGCTCTTGGGTGAAGAAATACTCCTCCTAGCAGAAGTAGATTGGTTTTGTTTTTGGTCAACACCAAAGCAAAAGCCATAATCTTGTTTGACATTTAGAATTAAGTAGCCAAACAATAGTTTTCTTCCTTACTGATGATCCGATGGATCCTTTTGAGGTTTCTCAAGTAATTATACATTCCTTCATATTTCCTGAAAAGCACCATACATGCCATACTTGGTCATAGTCCAAAGATTAAAAATTCTTTACATGAATGTTTTAGTACTAATTCGTCATTATGATATATCAGTGCTCTGAAAAGTTTTCAGGCGGAAATTCTGTTATTTCTGATGATTAAACATTTTACCCTGCAAGAAACAACAAATAGATGAAAGTAAATGTGGGTTTTGTTTGTTTATTGTGTGTGTGTTTGTTTGTTTCTGGATAACTTCATTCAAATTGGAAGCAACAGAGTACATAGAACCTTAGAATCCTCTAAATGTTTGGAGATAGTTTTTATGGTTTCTATAAGAGTTTTTCCAAACTCTCCATTTTCCCCCAACACAAATAAAATGCAATTAAGCCTCTGCTGTAAGAAAAGAGTCTGCTGTTGGTTTTTTCCTTCATACAAGAGGCTATTTCCTTCTTCATTTAGACACTGTCAAGGGATTTGTAAATATCTATTCTGTGTTGGGGTACAAGTGTAACATTCTGCATGGCAGCATAAGTAAGGAGGTATAGGGAGACATTTACATTGCTCGGATATAGAAAAAATAGCAGAGGTAGCAGCAGGTGGAGTTCCCATTCATCAAGCAATGAAATAGCGTTTACCTGTTTACGTTCCCATAAAGAGATTAGTTATAGATCAACTCAGGTCAAAGTCTTACTGGGTCTAGTCTGTCTTCCTTGTCCAACTGAGACCACTAGTTATTGTGGCTCTATTAAAGTCCTTAAATATTTATTCGAGTAGCAGAGGTTGGTGCCTAATTGCTTAGAACATAATATTCCTTGTGTAGTGATGACTGATCAGAGTTGGTTGGCCGTTATTTGTATTACAGCAATATTTTTCGAGTTTATCCTATTCCTTTTTGAGGTCCAGTGGTGGCTTTGCCATTGATTTCTTGGCAGTAACACAGTTTGGTAAAGAGAACAGTGGATCAGGAACTAGGAAACTTAAGTTTTCCTTCAGATTCTGCCATTACCAATCTAGATGAAATTCAGGGGAATCACTCAACCGTAATTGTATCTCAATTCTCTCATGTGTAAAATAAGAGTGTTAATGATTTTTCCAGAAATTGAATTCTATGAGTGGGCATAATCTCACACTACTGCTTATTTCCATATTTTGTGCTCTAGCAAATTTTAAGTTACTATTTAGAAAACTGAGATGATAAAAGTAACACACATATTTTGTAGGAATTTCAGAAAATTATAGAAAAATAAAAAAATACAATTTAAATACCAAAAATCACTCCTGCACCAACCAGTGATAACTACTGTTAACATTCATTATATTGATTGCCACTGTTTTTCTTTTGCATATCATAATCATAATCATAGTGTATATATAGCTTGTATACTATTTATTTCACTCATTATGACCATTTTTTCCATTTTCTTAGATATTCTTCACAAATATTATTTTTAATTGCTACAATGTTTCCTCCTAGCACGATGCCCAAAGAAAAGATCCAGTAATTTTATCTTTAGTTATATTTCCATAAAAAATTCATTTAAAAAATATTTCCTATTTGAATACCTAGGTTTTTCTAATTTTTGCTATTATAAATGATGCTGTATTGAACATACTTGCACATAATTCTTTGATAGCTTCTCTGATTATTACTTTAGAAGAGTATATAAGTTATCTTTTACTGCAAAAACTACTCCAACATTTAATGTATTAAAGTACTTGTAAACATTTATTATCTCACGGTTCTTGTGGGTCAGGGATTTGGTTCTGGCTCAGGGTCTCTGACGAGATTGGAGTCAAGATGTCACCTGGAGCAGGAGTCCTCCAAAGGCTTGACTACGGCTGCAGGATCCGCTTCCAACATGGCTCATTCTCACTGGCAGAAGGCCTAATTCTTTACCATTGGACTTCTGCATGGGCTGCTTGAGTGTCCTCACAATGTCAAGGGTGACTTGCCCGGGGCAAGTGACCTCAGAAAAAGCAAGATAGATGCTGCAGTGTCTTTTATGACATAGGCATAACCTTGGAAGTCATGCTCCATAATTTTTTCAATATCGTATTGGTTACACAGGTCATCCCATTCAATGTGAGAGGGGTCTACTCAAGAATGGACATAAACATCAGGACATGAGAATCACTGGGGACCATCCTGGAAGCTGGTTACCACAGACAGATTCCTAGAAATTCAAGTATGGGGTCACATTAACAAGAGCCTTTAGAATAAAAGTTGCTTTTTTATTGATCATATTGTTCAATATGTATTTACTTATATGTATGCAATCTTATGTCCCCAAGTTTTCTAGCCTTCTTGGGTCACCTTGCCCGTTAATATTTAAAATGAATGGTTGACTCTTTTATCTACACAGGGACATTGTGAGAAACTCATATTTCTTCTCTCCCCAGCAACACAAGGATTTTATAAGTTTTACTATTGTGGTAACCTTTTTCTGTAATTTTAAAATTCCAGTGATTTCTCAGTCTCTTCTTTGTATTTCCGTTTTTGCAGTTGCATCCTTGTCTCAGACTGCTTTGTCCAACATTGGATATGATCCCCACTCTTATTTCAATCCAAATATTTCAGACAAAAGACTGTTTCATGTAGCAGATTGTCACTAAACATTTGGGGTAATGAGGAGGATTACAGTCCAGCATGGCATTAAAAAAAGAACCTAAAGTTTAATATTAGACATTTCTGTCCAAAAATGTCATCAACTACTTCTCATCTCAAGACATTTCTTGCTGATTACTTCCTTTCCTAGATCCTAATTTACAACTTCTAGTTTTTTTTCCTTCCCTATTGCTTACTTACGTTTCCTCTCTTCTCTTTATTCCTGAGCCTCATCCCCAGTTTATCTGAGGAACTAAAACGTCTGTTTGTTTCATTATGCAGAATAATTCAGCTCTGTTTGTATTATGCCATTTTCTTCCAGATTCTGTCATGGAAAGCTATACTTTTTACACTGAAGATGTCCATAAATGATTTTCCTAAGCAAAGAACTATCTTTCTTGGTATGAATTATACCATTCCCCTAGCATGTTAAAGTGGCTTCAGTAATTTTTCTTTCCTTTACAGACAGAAATATTACCCTTTTTTGCTTGTTTTTTTTCTTTTAACTTTTTGATATCATTTCAGATCTGCAGAAAAGTTGCAAGAATAGTAGAAAGAATTTTCATATATACTTCACCAAGTTTCCCCACATGTTAAACTTTTGCCGCATTTTCTTTATGCTTCTGTGTGTGTGTGTGTGAATTTTTTTCTGAACCATCTGAGAGTAAGATACAGACCTGATTTCCCCTTATCCCTAAGTATTTCTGTGTATATATCCTAAAAACAAGGACATTCTTTTACATAATCAATGTACAATTATCAAAATTAGACAATTAACATTGATACACTCTAGTTATCTAATATACAATCCTTATTCAGATTTTTCCAATTGGTCCAAGAAAGTCTTCTTTAGCAAAACAAAATCCAAGATCATGTGTTGCATTTAGTTGTCAAGTCTCTTCAGTGTCTTTTAATCTGGAACTGTTCCTCAGTATTTGTGTTTCACAGCATTGATGTTTTGGAAGAGTGTAGGTCAGTTATGTTGTTGAATATCCCTCAGTTTGGGTTTGTCAATATTTTCTCATAATCAGATTCAGGTTTTGTACTTCTGGCAGGAAGTGCAAAAGTGATGTTCTGTTATTCTTAGTGGATCATATAAGGGCACATGCTCTCAATTTGTCCCATTGCTGGAGATGGGGGATTTGTTCTTAATATCATTATTTCTCTTGATACTCATAGAATGGTTCTAAATGGTTAACATGTAATGGCCTGGTAGGTTTCTGAAATTTCCTCACAAAGTCACTTTATTGTAGTCCTACTTTATAAAATAACAAAAAAAAATTAAGCTTTTTGCCTGGAATGTTCTTTCTTTTTTTCTACTTATTGAAGACTTTCTAGGTTTAATTCAAATTCCATCTCCTCCATGAGGTCATCTTGTTAGCTCATTCAGAAGTAATTTTTTTCTTGAATTAAAATCTTATAATTATTGAGCATAAAGAACCTAGCATGAAATCTGACCCAGTGTAAGCACTCAGTAAATATCAGTACCTTTCTGCTTTTTTTTTGGGGTAGAGACGGAGTCTTGCTGTGATGCTGAGGCTGGTCTCAAATGCCTGGGCTCAAGTGATCCTCCTGCTTCAGCCTCCCAAAGTGCTGGGATTACAGGCATGAGCAACTGTGCTCAGCCCCTTTCTGCTTTTCTCCTTCTCATCTGACATCACACATATATTGTATCTTAAATAGTTATTTGCATTATGGGTTTTTAGATCTACAAGGAAAATCAGTCACAAGCTAACCTCATTCAGTATATACACCAACAATAGTCAAGCTGAGAGTCAAATCAAAGACTCAATACCATTTACAACAGCTACAAAGAAAATAAAACCTAGGAATATACTTAACCAAGGAGGTAAAAGATCTCTACAAGGAGAACAGCAAAACACTGAGGAAACAAATTGCAGATGATACAAATAAATGGAGAAACATATCTTGCTCCTGGATTGGTAGAATCAACATTGTTAAAATGTCCATACTACCCAAACTAATTTAGAGATTCAATGCAATCACCAATTGAATTGAATGAAAATACCAATGTCATATTTCACAGATCTAGAAAAAATAATTCTATGCTTTGTTTGGAACCAGAAAAGAGCCCGAATAGCCAAAGCAATCTTAAGCAAAAGGAACAAATCTGGAAGCATCACATTACCAGACTTCAAACTGTACTACACGGCTATAGTAACCAAAAAGAAAACTCAGATATAAAACCATCCACATACAGCCAACTTATCTTTGACAAAACAGACAACAATACACACTGGGGAAAAGAATCCCTATTCAATGAAGGGTGCTGGGAAAATTGGATAGTCACATGCAGAAGAATGAAACAGAATCCATATCTCTCACCACTCACAAAAATTAATTCAAGATGGATAAAAGACTTAAATGTAAGGCATGAAACCATAAGAACACTAGAAGAAAATGTTGGAAAAACTCTTCTAGATATTGGCCCAGGCAAACAATTTATGAAGAAGACCTCAATGGCAATCATAGACCCCAATGGCAAAAACAACAAAAATAAATAAATGGGACTTGATTAAATCAAAAGCCTTCTGCACATCCAAGGAAGTAATCAACAGAGCAAATAGACAACCTACAGAATGGGAGAAAATATTCACAAGGTATACATACAATAAAGGGCTAGAATCTATAAGGAACTCAAGCAAATCAGCAAGGAAAAAATCAAGCAACCACATCAAAAAGTGGGCAAAAGACATGGACAGAAGCTTTTCAAAAGAAGATGGACAAATGTCCCAAAAACATATGAAAAAATGCTCAGTATCACTAATCGTCAGGGAAATGCAAATTAAAAACACAATGAGATATCACCTTACCCCTGTTGGAATGGCATTTATTAAAAAGTCCAAAAATAATAGATGCTGGTGTGGATGCAGAGAGAAATGAATACTTCTACACTGTTGCTGGGACTGCAAATTAGTACAACCTCTATGGAAGACCGTAGGAGATTTCTCAAAGAACTAAAAGTCGACCTACCATTTGATCTAGCAATCCCACTACTGGGTATTACCCAAAGGAAAAGAAGTCATTTTATCAAAAAGATGCCCATACTCAAATATTTATTGCAGCACAATTCACAGTTGCAAAGATGTGGAATCAACCCAAGTGCCCATCAATTCATGAGTGGATTAATAAAATGTGGCATATATATACCATGGAATACTACTCAGCCATGAAGAAGGATGACTTAATGCCTTTTGCAACAATCTGGATAGAACTGGACACCATTATTCTAAGTGAAGTATCTAAAGAATGGAAAAACAAATACCACATGTACTCACTATTAAATTGGAACTAACCAATGAGCATGCATGTGCATAGAGGGAAGTAAAACTCAATGGAAATCAAGCAAGGGGGAAGGGGAAAGAGGGGATGGGTGATAATGGGTACAGTGAACTCTATCTGGGTGATGGGCACACTTATAACCGTGACTCAAGCATTATAAAAGTGCTCCATTTAATCAAAAATATTTGTACCCCTGTAATACTTAGAAATTTAAAATAAATAAATAAATATAAGGAAATTGAGCACAAGAATTTTGTATACAACATTCTGATGTTCAAAAGTTAAGCCTCATTGGCACAGGAACTGGTATTTGGGGTTCCTAGAATCTTATAATTTTAAAATTGACAAGAGCTTTTTTCTCTGGAGATGCTATAGGGAAAAAGGGCAAGATTTGGCAGTTGTGGATCTAGGTTCCTGCACCCAGTTCAACAATTTTACTAGTTTTACTAGTTTTATATGTTGGGCTTCTATATAAGAAGTTCTATGAAAAAGGGGTTAGCTTCTAAAAAGAAAACAAAAAATTAAAAGTGTGAAAGCAATTGCTCTATCCCTTATCAACCCAATGCACAGATGCCCTGATAGGGAGTCATCTAATCTACACTTTAGATCCTAGAGACATGGAACTTATCGAATCCTCATTCAATAAATATTTACTGAGTACTTTTCCTGTACTGGACATTTTGTAGGCATTGGGCATGCAGAGATGAACAAGACACTGATAGATGCTAATGTCATGCAGTTGATAGATTTGACACTTAGAAAGCTCTTCTTGATATCAAGTTGAAGTCTGCTTGTAATTCTCTCCTCAGGTTCCACAAAGAAAAAGCCAACTGCCTAACCTACATAAAGTCCTTAAATTTACAAAAACAGGTTGATACTATCTTTTCCTCTTCAGGGCAAAATTCCCTTCAGCTGTTTTTTATGACATGGTTTCAAGTCCATACACCACTGAAGAAACTCATGTATATACCTGTTCCAGTTGAGGCTAGATATTCTACCAAACATTAAAAACAATGAGCATTTTATCTACTTGTTGAAAAAGAAAAATTTTGTACCCTCTTAATAACATGGGGTCTTGCACACAGTAGCAACTCAAACATAATTTAAGAATAAACATTTGTTAAAAATATATATTGATGTTTAGAGATAAGGTATGGAATTATGGCTGCTTCAACTGGAATTACTAGAAAGACATCTGTTTGTTGAGGGAAATGCTTTATGAAAATTAGAACATTTCTTTATTTGTCTCAACAGCTATGTTGTAAATACAAGCTACATGTGAGAGTCAACGGGTTGAGTGAGGTTAGAGGAGAAAAATTATTTTGGTTGAACATTTATTAGAGTGTCTAATTTACCCTTTAATATAGGTTAATTATTTTTGATAAATGTTTCTTTGAATAATTTTCCAACTTCTCTTGGAAATGAGCAAGCATACTTTTCAACCTGGGTTTGACAAAAGAACATTTTTTCATATCTATCTTTCCCAGAACTCTTTCTTTGTATTCCTCATAAATCATACATACAAATTGAAAATGGCTACTTCTATCAGTCTAAAATATAGTAGTTTGTGAATTAGAAGGAAACAAACAAATGAGACATCTTTTGCTTTTTATTGCTTATAGGATTCAGTAAAGGAAAAATCAATTAAAAACCTATGTTTCTAAAACTATTTGCTTCCTGTGGATAATATTAAACAAAATTAAACAAAATTTTTTCTTGAGGAAATGCTAAAAGAAAAAATGATTTTAGGGGCCTTCTCTTTTTTTATTCTACTTTTTAAAGAAAAAGTAAACATAAATGAATAAGATTAATAGCAAACTTATTTGACTCCATTTTCCTTGACCCAAGTTTCACCAACTCCTTCACCCAAGTTTCACCAACTCCTTCATACAATTGCCTTAACCTTTCTCCCACAAAAAAAATACTACTTTTTCAGTTTAAGCTTCCTCATTTCTAAATATTGTGTTATTAATATCTGCCTTCATTAATATCTGGAAGCCAAAGAGGAGAATATATACTGGAGTAGAATTATGAGGTTATGTTATGGGTTGAATTGTATTCCCCAAAAAAAGACATGTTAGAATCCTAATCCCTAGTACCTGAGAACGTTACCTGATTTGGAGATAGGGTCTTTACAGAGGTAATCAAGTTAAAATGAGGTCTTTAGGATGGGCTGTAATCCAATATAACTGGTGTCCTTACAAAAGGGAGAAAATTGGAGACAGAGAGGGACATGTGTAGAGGGAAGATGATATGAAGACACAGGGAGAAGGTGGCCATCTACAAGCCAAGGAGAGAAGCCTGGAACAGATCTTTTCCTCAAAGTGCTCTGATCAAACCAACCCTGCTGATACATTGATTTCAGATTTCTAGTCTCCCAAACTCTGATACGACAAATTTCTGTTTTTAAGCCAATCAGTTTGCAGTAGTTTGTTACAACAGCCCTAGAAAACTCATGCAGGTTATATGGAATTGTTCATAAGTTTAAAAATGCTTACTGCAGCTAACAGTTACTCCCTCACATCTATGTGTCAGGTTATTAGAAAGATCTAAACACTCTACTACTCATTTAATTTTTAGAATAGCACTTAGGAAATAGGTACTATTACTATCACCTTTTTTTAGATGAGAAAAATGAGTCTCAGAAAAGTTAATAAAGTTGTCATAAGTCTCCCAGCTAGTAAGAGGTACAGTTGGAAATTGAATTAAGGTAGTTGGAATCCGGAGTCTATTCTCTTACCACTATATGGATACTACACATTACCCAGAGAGAAGTCATCAAATTATAGAATCACGTTTTCAGAATTAGGAAGATTTCATTTTAATTAGTGGGATCTTCCATGTTAATACTTGTATTAGTTTCCTGTGGCTGTCTTAACAAATTACTACAAACTGGGTGACTTAAAACAAAGGAAATTTATTCTCTCACAGTTCTGGGGACCAGAAGTCTGAACTTAAGGGCCGCAATTCCTCCAGAGGCTCTAGAGCAGCAGTCCCCAACCTTTTTGGCGCCAGGGACCAGTTTCACAGGAGACAATTTTTCCATGGGGCGGGCGAGGGTGGAGGTGGTCGCGGAGTTCAGGCGGTGATGCAAGTGATGGGGAGTGGCTCTAAATACAGATAAAGCTTCTCTGGCTTGCTGCTCACCTCCTGCTGTGCAACCTCCTGGTCCCTAAGTTTCATGTAAGACAATTTTTCCAGGGACAGGGGTGGGGGGGTGGCAGAGCTCTGTGGCCTGGTCCCTAACAGGCCACAGACCAGTACTGGTCCATGGCCCAGGGGATGGGGACCACAGCTCTAGAGGAGATTTTGTTTTTTTGCTCTCTTCAGCTTGTGGTGGCTGTTAGCATCCCTTGGTGTTCCTTGGCCGCATTACTCCACTCTCTGCCTCTGTGGTCACATTGACTCCTGCTCTTCCATGTATATCTCCTCTGTGTGTCTCTTATGAGGACATTTCTCATTGCATATAGGGCCCAGATAATCCACGATGATCTCCTCATCTCATGATCTTCAACTTAATTATATCTGGAAAGACCCTTTTTCCAAATAGGGTAATATTTACAAGTTCCACAGATTTGACATGGGCACAGCTTCTGAGGTAGCTACCTTTAAACCAAGGCTGTCTTGTATTTTTAAGTCAATGTGATTTTCTTAAGATCATGGTGAAGCAATATCATTTAAGTAAACTAATGAAGAAATACAATGACAGGAAGGAAGGGAAGAAGAGAGGGAGAGAAGGATGAAAGGAGAGGAGAGAAAAAAATTAACCCTAGGAAGAACGAACGTGACACACTATGTATGTCAACATTTACTACCAAAGTTTAGCAAATGTTGCTGTTTGAGAGGAGTTTAAAACAAGTGAAAACCAATAATTGGGATACATACAGTTAAGTGTTTGAATAAAGATATGGTGAAAAAGGATTTTTAGGGCATCTGAGATGATCTATTTTAAAATTATAAGCCCTTAAAACAGCATTATCATAAAGAAACAGAAATTTAATTCATCATCACCATCTTCAATAGATCTGTCCCCATTGCCCCTGTTTCTATGGCAAACAAAATATAACATTTCAGCATAGTTTTGTACTATTACAAGACTAAGAAACAGTTTGTCATGAGACTAAGGGACAGTTTGTCATTGGCAAGGCTTGTGAATGCAGAACAATAATGAATCTTCTGCATATGAATGCTCATAACTTGCCAAAACCTAGTTCGAAAATCCAGATTTATAAGAAACTGAAATGTTATTTATAATAATAAGTTGGAACTTTCTTAAAAGTTTTTCACACCCTAATAATAGGGTAACAATGAACATGAACAGACAATTTGCAAAAGAAATGTTATAAACACTAAAAAAAATTCAAACTCAGTAATAAGCAAAGAAATGCAAGTTAAATATTTTAACCAAACAGATTGGCAGTGATTAAAAAGAATAATAACTTCCAGTATTATAAAATATGTGAATGAAAAAGGCATTTTAATAATTGCTGGTTGAATGTATATTATTCCCAAAAGCAAGTTGGATATATGTACATAAAAGCCTTTGAATTGTGCAGATCCTTTGACCCAATAATTTCACTTCTAGGCAATGTAATCTAAGGAAATAAAAACACATGTACTTAAAGATATATACATAGGTGGCTTGTTCTAACATATTCATATTAGTTGCAAATTGTAGACAACATATATGCCTAACATCAAGATTATTGATGCATCATTATTGTCTGAATAATGTAGAGCCACATAACAGAATCTATTCAGCTTCTGGGAATAGTGATGCAGATCTATATCTATTGACACAAAAATGAATTGTGTTAATGACATATTTGCCATGAAAAAAGAAGGTTTTACAGAAAGATATGATTCCATTTTTGTGAAAAGCATATTTTATTTATATATTTATACAGATTTATCTATATATATTTTTCACATTCTTTATACAGACAGAAATATCTGGCAGCAAAAAAATTATATTAATACATTATTATTGTAAAGAATATTAAAATATAATATAAATTTATTAATATAAACAATTATGCTATAAATATTATAAATAATATTAAGAATATTATATAGACAGTAAGATTACATAATTTTTTTGGTATTTGTCATTGTTTTCTAATTTTTAATAATAAATTTGAACCATGTGTAAAATAAAGTGTTTTAGAGGTATTTAAATACGCTATTTAATGAGTTCTCCATTAAAAAAGGAACCAATATTTGAGGCAATGTTTCACAAGCACATTTTTGAGATTTGCCTCATTAAATTTTGTATTGTGGACATACGTAGTTAATAGAAAACACACATGGAGAATTTTTTAGGGTAAAATTTTATAATTTGTTACCATGGAGAAAAATAAATTTCCAAAACTAAATATGAAATCCAGTAGTATGCTCCTGCTTATTTCTAAAGGACAGGCATTTAAAATTTACAATAGATATGTACTCGGCAAGTTAAGAATACCTAGGGCTCAAAGAAATAGGATGAAATGAAGGGGAAATAGGCAGGTATTGAAATTTATATTCTAGAATACAACACTGCAAGATTATTTATTCACATTCAACTCAATTCAGTAAGTGTTTTTTGACCTCTTAGAAGTCACCATGTTCAAGAATGAAGAGATTAGTAAGCCACAGTCACTATTGTCGAAGAGATCAAGTCTTGACCCTCTCATATTCAAACAATTTCCTTTCATACAAAAAAGAAACTTCATTAGTAGCACTGAGAAATGTTACATAGGCAATGTAACTTTAAGAAGTTCTAATATATATTTTTTATTGCATATAATTATTGTGGAATGATTAAATCAAGCCAATTAACATATGCATCACCTCTCATACTTTTTTGTGAGGTGATTTTAGCAAATTTCAATTACACAGTACATTGTTATTAACTATAGTCTCTATGCTGTACAATAGATCTCCAGAATGAAGACTTCTTTCTGTCTAACTGAACCTTTGTACCCTTTAACAACATCTTCCCATTCTTTCTTAACCTCCCAGCCCCTGGTAATCACCATTCTACTCTCTACTTCTATAAGTTTGACTTTTTTAGATTTCATATATATGTGAGATCATATGGTATTTGTATTTCTGTTCCTGGTTTATTTCACTTGACATAATGCCCTCCAGGTACAGCCATGTTGTTGCAAATAACAAAATTTCCTTCTTTTTAAAGGCTGAATAATGTATACATACCACATTTTCTAATATTTTTAGTTAGTTTTCTTTCATCTGCATTGTACTTGAATGCCATTATATGCAGAGGATTGAGGTTAAAAACCAATGCTTTCTCAAAGTAAACATTATAAACTCTCTGTACCTTTTTCTTCTTTAATTGCAAATTGTTCCAAGAAAAATTATAGATATGACAGGTAAAACTAAGGAATAGGCTCTCTCTCAGTGTTGGGTATCTTATCCTTCATTTTCTTTGAACTTGACCATCAAGTTTAAGGTGATTATGACTGCAACATATCTGTCTTCTCATGCTTTGGATCTATTTATTTAAATATATTTAAAATATTATATTTATTAAAGATATATATATTTTATATATGTTAAAAAGTAAAATAGAGCCCAAAATACTTAAAGTGTGGGGAAAACACTGACCCATCTTTCACTCTTTCCCCCTCCCAGTGCAAATTCTGTAGAAGCAACTATTTTAAAGTACTTTTTTGTAGTTCTGTCCATGTTGCTAAATAATATACCTATACATATTGGATTCTCTGCTTCCCGTTAGGATATTGAGGATTTCCTCTCTTATACCACCTTCCAGTTTCATTCTGATCCTTACAAAACAATCATATGCTTTAATTTTAGGTAAATAAATTAACAATATTTGCATTCCTAGGAAGAAATAAACAAGTTCTGCAACGCCAAGCAGTGACCTTGGATTGCATTTCTTTTCTGGTAAAAATTTTGTCCCCTAAATTTGCTAATTATTTTACTTTTTATTAGAAGATTTACTTATAAAAATGATTATATTTACCAACAGAGTTTCATCGGAGACATTTTGAAGTAAAAAAAATAATAAAACAGAGCCCAATATTCTTGTGCTGTGCTCTGTGCCAGTTGCTCTCTAGGCCGTAGTGGCCATACTGAGAGTTCCTTTGTGTATGATCCTGAATGAGATCTACTGTTTTCTGGGTCATAGGCCCTTTCCCTCTTAGTGTACTTCTTGGTGTAAGGATTACCACACCCTTAAGTACTAAAGGGTGCACCAAAGGTAAGCATATACAGCCAAGCATGTTTGAAAATGTCCTTATTCAATCCACACTTGGTGATTGGTGGTTTGTTAGGATATAGAAACAGGTAAAGAGCTCTAAAATATAAGAAAAAAATTAAGAGACAAACTTAGGATATCTAACATTTAACTAATAGGTGTTCCGGAAAGAGACCCAGAGAATTGGGAGCAGGATGTTGTTAAAAAAAGAATATGTAGATATAGAGATAGATAAATAGATATAGTAATAAATATAGTTATAATAATTAAAGACCCATAAAGCTCCAAATTGAAAGGGCAAGCTAGAATTATTCCCTGAAATTTTAAAGAAATTTTCCATTACCTTCTAGCATCCAGTGTGGTGGATGAGAAGTCTGAAGCTGTTCAGATTTTCATTTCCTTCCACTTACCCGCTTTTGCTCTCTGGAAGCTTTCTACCTCTGGAGTTCTAAAATTTATAGTGATGTGCTTTTCTCTCAGTATTTTAAAAAATTACTTTGTTAGATACGAAGTTCGTCCTTTTCCATGTGGGACTTTATGGTTCTTTAATTCCTGTAACAAGTTTTTGTTAGTTTTGTCTTGGTTTGATTTTTGGATTTTTTTTCATTTTCTTTTCTGTAACTCCTATTGGTCAGATGTTAGGCCTCCTAGAATTGTCTTTTATGTCTTTTTTTTTTTAAATATTTTTCAGCTTTTTGCTGTTTTTTTCTATTTTTCTGAAATATGTCTTTAACTTTATTTTCTAAACTTTTGCTAATTTTTAAAATTTAGGTACTCAAACATTTAATTCCCAAGAATTCTTTTTTCCTCTAATTGATTATTTTGCATGGTAAAATGATTGATGAGATTTAATCTTTTAGGTGACATAAATGGGAGGATATTGTTATTGTTATTATCATTCTTCTATCTCCTCAGTTCTGTCTTTTTCTTCCAGGAAAAAACAAAAATTTTTTTTCTTGTTTATCTTGTTTGTCTTTTAGATTATGGTTTTATTTTTATAAAAACATGAGGATTTTCAATTGTCCTTTAAAAAAGCTGACTGTGACTTCTGTGTTTGATTTCGTTCTCAATTGGTGGTCCTGACTGCTGGAGATCAAGCAGAGAGCCAGGGGACTCTCAACATTTCAGAACACCAGGCATCTTTTCTCTGGAGTTCTTCATTTTCCTAAGAATGGGATTTCTGACGACTGTGCTTGTGCCCGTTCCATCTGAAGTGGGGTGTGGCATTGTGAGCATGGGCTTGGGGTGACTGCAAGTAGACTTTAAACTGAGCCCAGTATCTCATTACCACTCCCAACATCAGCTTCCTGTCTGGGGTTCTGCAGGGTATGGTGCTTCATTTTTTTCTGAACCTTCTCTACAATTACTCTGAGGTCTTCTCTGAGGTCCTGCATCAGTTACCATTCTTCTATCAGCTTTTCATTTTTGTGTGTGTGTGTGTGAAATCTATCACCCATTGATAGCCCCTTTCCTATCTTTTGGTCATTCTTGGTTTAACTGCATGTCTCTTAAGCATCAAACATTCATCAAGCACCTGTTTTGTGCTTGTGTGCTGTGGGAGGTACAAGCCAACTGTAAGAGGCAAAATCTCTGCCCTGAAGAAACTTAGAATTTAGTGGCAGATAAAAGACCAATACAAATGATAATGACTAATGAGTAGTATGACGTAGCACTGAATTATATGCCCCAGTTGTATAGTGCTATGGGAGTTCAGAGTACTCGGAGTGAGCTCTGAATGACAGAAACATTTTGAACTTACAGAAGGAAGAGAATTTGTTGACAAGTACGTATCATCGATCTTTCTGAGATTTTGCTCAACTGTGGCAAGTGTATACACTATTAAGGAGTCTGACTGGCTAGTGCAAAGGTTAAATGTTGAAGAGTAGTAGGAATAGATTATCAAAGGCCTTAAAGTTTAGACTTCGTGTGGTAACAACATGATAAAAAAAATACAGGAAGAATTTATGCATTGCATGGCAGTTGATCTCTTGTATCTCTGTTGTATAGGAAAAGAAATCAAGGTGCTGATAATTAAATTTGGCCTTGACTAACAAAGGAAGGTATCCAGAAAGACAAACACTGCATGTCTCACTGATATGTGAAATCTAAAAGAGTTAATCTCATAGAAGTAGAGAGTAGAATAGTAGTTACCAAGGCTGGAGTAGTTGGGGATAGGGGGATAGGGGTGTTGGGGAAATGTTGGTCAGAGGATACAAAATTTCAGTTAGATAGGAGAAATGAGTTCAAGAGATCTATTATACAACATAATGACTATAGTTAACAATATATCGTATTCTTGAAAAATGCTAAGAGAGTGCATGTAAAGTGTTCTTACCACAAAAATGATAACAATATGAGGTAATGCATATGTTAATTAGAGTTAGTCATCCCACAATGTATAATGCTTCAAAACAATATGTTGTACGTGGTAAATACATATAATTTTATCTGTCAATTTTTTTAAATTAAAAAAATAATAATGTAAGCTCCCTGAGGCCCTTTTTTACTGCATGCGATCTGAATCTCAACTCTGATGATAATTTAGGGATTACATTCCTTTTAGGTATGAAAATCCTACACATACTCAGAGATATTATTAGCTGAACATTATAATGTATAATTGTAAAACAGAATGCATGCTTTGTACAGAATTATTTTGAGTAATGTTTCTTTCAGTTTTCATTCACTGATTCATTCATTTGTCCACTAATTCATTCAGTATTTTATTAATTTCTTCCATGCAGGTGCTGAATGCTAGAATACAAATATGAATGAGTCACTTCTCTCAAAGAGCTTATTTTGTGGATGTATTTCTTGGACTATTAGGGTTATTTCTAGCCCATGCTAGTGTTTCTGTTTCGATCTTTTGCTGCAGGCCACCCGAAGTCTGAAAAGCAGAGTTCGCTTTCTCCTCCCCTTGATAACCCTCAGCAATAAGAACCCTATGGCCAGGTATTGGATTTAGCAAACTTATGCCCAAAGTATTTTTTTCCAAAATACTTTTTTCCAAAATATTTCCTAAAACATAAGTATTCAGAGTATTTTCCCCTCTTGATTTTTGAATCCCAGTGTCTGTTAATGGATATTTAATCTGCATGTTTCTGGCTCATTTACATATAACTCAGCATAATATTATTTTATGAGAATGGTTCAAAGTCTGAGAATTGTAATGAGTTTCTGGTATTCACTGTTTCTTAGTCCTAACCCCCAGTACCCATACCACCTTCTTCATTCCATCTAAACCTGGAAATCCTATTATATTAATATCTACACAGCCTTAAATATTCAAGTTCTGTTTAAAACTAAAAATACAGAAAGTTTGAGGTCAAAGGTTTGGGGTCAAGAGCTCATTGGCCATATCCCATACCTGTTCCTCTGTTGAATGAAGTATATTTCAGAAAAGTAAGAGGGAGGGAAGAGAGAGAAAGACAATCTTTTTCTGCTAAGACCTTGGTGCATGCATTTTCTGCTAGGTCTTTCCCATATGCAAGTGTGAACATGAAGACAGAGCAGGACATTCTTTTTCCTTGAAGAATATGCTGGCATGGATATTTTTGCTGGAACTTGGGCTTTTGTAAAAACTGTGCTGAATCAGAAGAAGAAAGCAGTGATGGAAAGTTTAAGCATCATTCTGCCTTCCCTGTCCTTTCCATCCCAAAGAAATAATAGTAATAATAATAGTAAACCCACTGAGAATATGCAGTACATTCCAAAAGAGTTGATCATTATTGTATTTTAGCAGCCCTTAAATTTTATAAAGAAATATCCAAATTAACCTGATGGAGCCTGCAGTTTCATATCTTTTGCCTTCCAATTGCTCCTATTATTGCCATGGCCATTACCATTATTATTATATTGCAGGCATCTTACTATGTGTTCAAACAAAAGCCTGGCTCCCCTTTCTGAAAATGTCGTAAGAACTAAACTCCCTGTAAAATTTTAAGGAAAACATTTTAAAACTAAATCTGCACAGGTTCAATCTGAACTTCATTAATGGCTTCCTTGAAGCCAAACACAGTCTTGCAAGGCCCGTTAATATGATCTGGAGATGCTGAAGGCCCACATAGCTTCTTAGAGTCCAAAAATGCCTCACTTGAGCTGGCATCAAGACCCAAACTGTGCTGTTTGAGGCCTTTACTGGGTCCAGGTAAAATTCACATCTTGTTTCTTTCTCTTGATTCTATTAGCAAAGAAGAAATATAAGATAATGCTAGCGTGCCTGGAGAATTAGCAGCCAAATGAAGGGCCTTGTTTATTGGCAGAACAAGAGATCTTTTCTGTATGTAGCATCTGTTTAGCAGAATGTCCTGATGTTGCTCTGTGGCATCCTCATTTGTGGTTCCTTAATTAAAAATGCTATGGCTTTTCTATGGCCAAATATATAATAAGGCTCCATGGGATATAGAATTCTTCTTAGGGTCTAGAATGCATCTGCATCTTCCTGGAGAGGAAAATTTATGAGGGAACCTTTGATCCCTAGTCTTGTTGATTAGACTTAGTGATGAATATGCTTGCTTTTGAATGGCCTGTTTCCAGCTCTAATAGTAATGGCTTTCATTTACTCATTCAACTAATACTATGTACCAGGCACCATCCTTGGTGCTGGGAATACAATGGTGAATAGTGAAGACAAAATAGATTCCTTAAGAAATTTGCAATAGAGTGGTGGAGACAGACAACAAAAAATACACACAATTTTTTGTAATGCTTTGAATAACTCCCCTAAGAGAATTTAAAGCAAGGTAACAGGATTGAGAACGATGGGTATGTATATGAGTCATACGTGTGGCAACTCTTTTATTTTTTATCTATTTTTAATTTTTTTTAAGACAGAGTCTCACTCTGTTACACAAGTGAGAGGGCAGTGGTGTCATCATAGCTCACTGCAACCTCAAGCTCCTGGGCTCCACTGATCCTCCTGCCTCAGCCTCCCAAGTAGCTGGGACTACAGGAATGTACCACCACACCCGGCTAATTTTTTAAAATTTTTTTGTAGAGACAGGGTCTTGTTATGTTGTTCAGGCTGGTCTTGAATTTCTTAGCTCAAGAAATCCTCCTACCTCAGCCTCCCAAAGTGCTAGTATTACAGGTGTGAGCCCCCATGTCTGGTTGGCAGCTCTTTTATCTAGATCAATTAGAGAAGAACTTCCTGAGGGATTGGCATTTAGGAGGTATCTAGATGCAATGAGAGAATGAACCATGGAACATCTGGGAGAAACTCATTTCAGGAAGAGATAAGAGTAAGGGCCAGTGCTCTGAACTTGAGATGAGCCTTGTATACTTGAGGAACAACAAACATCACAGACTGGATAGAGGGGGTTGAAAGAGGAGAAAGTATTAGAAAACAAAGTTAAATTTTTCTCCTCTCACTGCCTCATTAAGGGTGAAATGTATCTCTTGCTCCTTTACTTTGGGATCATCCATGTGATTTTCTTTCGTCAATGGTAAAAGAAATGGCAGAGACAGCAGGGTGCCAGTTCTGACCACAGGCCTTAAGAGCTTGGCACATTTCTTCTGCCACAGCTACTCCACTGTTTCAGGAGAAGGAGCAGAAGCACAGGGAAAAAGTCTTCCTAATTGCTGCAGCCTGAGCAGTTCTGCCCCAGGAATGGCTGGCTAATGCATATCCACTCAGCCAACTCACAGACCTGTGAGAATAAGTGATTATAGCCCTTGGGTGGGTTTTGTTTTTAATGTAGCATTATTGAGGCAAGGGTTAATCAAAACAGGAACCTGATTATTTAGGACCTCCTGGGCCTTGTTAAAACATTGGATAGTCTTCGAAGTGTAATAGAAAGCCCTTGGATAGTTTTGAGTTAAGAGAATGACACAAATTGAATTACATTTCTAAAAGATCATTAAATTTTAAAAAGTCATCACTCTTTGAAGAATAGACTACAGAAAAAGAATGATGTCAGGTAGTTTAGGAGCAGTAGTTTCAGGAGAAAGATGTTGGTGGCCAAAGTGCTCCCTTGTTTATTTTTTTAATAAAGTAAAAATAGTAAGTTCTGATTTCTATCTTAGGAACTTAGTAATTAAATGATAGTCAGTGAAATCACAGGCATTAATTCTTTCTGTGTTAGGATATGTGCTGTGCTCTATGATAAGAATGAATTTTAGGCTGAGCGCGGTGGCTCATGCCTGTAATCCTAGCACTCTGGGAGGCCGAGGCGGGAGGATTGCTTGAGCTCAAGAGTTTGAGACCAGCCTGAGCAAGAGCGAGACCCCGTCTCTAAAAAAAAAAAAAAAAAAAAAAAAAGAATGAATTTTACTCTGGTATAATCAGTCAAATCTAGTAGAACAATTTTTTTTTCACACCGGAAGTAGGAAACATAGAGCTTGAAATTAGAAAAAAATCTCTTCTAATGAGTTTTTAAGTATAAAAGGAGAATCCAGGGCATGGAGAGAAAAAACAAATAGTTTTTTGGTCCTATATTTAAAGGCCTAGAGAACTGTACAGATATAATGTAGTAAGAAGGAGGGGCTTGGGGAAGGAGGGATCGAGCGAGTGCACTTAGGCAGTAAATCGAGAGAAGTAATGTTGCTGTTGCTTCCCTAAATAATCTAGAGCAAGTGGAAGTCTTAGCTCTTCCTTGGGTTTTCATTTATTACCAGAAAAAAAGGCTAATAACTGCCTTCCTGCTTATAAGCTTATCCTGAGAATTTTAAATGCTAAAGCACTTTGAAAAAAGTACAGAGTGCTATACCTATGGAAAATATGATTATAAAACTTGAAAACTGGTCAAGGTCTTTGCTAGGAAAAGATAATTAGTACTATACATGTAAGAATTCCTACCAATTTACCTCAAATATTGTGATTACTAACACACCTAGGGAATTTCCATTTTTACTGAATATGCATTGGAGTATACCTGAGTGAGTGTGACCTAGTATGCCTGCTCCCATATTTAAATTTTGAGTTAATATGCTCCGACACCCAAAAAGAATATATATCAGACCCTTTTAAAGTAGTTCACTATTGCAGAGCTACCAGGAAATGATTTTGGCCCTTATAGATTTTACTTTTTCTGTATTAAAGGAAGAATTAAACCAGAAAGTGAAATTTAAATGCTTTTTTTCTCTCTCAGGGAAAAAAAAATTCTGCCAGAATTACAGATGCTTCCCCAAGTCTAGGAGTGACTTCACCCGCAGTACATGAGTTGTCTGTTCTGATGTTTGTCCTGAAAGAGAAGACAAGGAATCGTGAGACTGTGATGCCTTTTCAATCTCCCCTGCCCACTTCGCTATAATCCTTATGTCAATTGAGGGAAAATTCTACTCCACTTATAAGGACAATCGTAAAATCTTCATGTGAACTGACAATTTTAAACCAAACTGCCCACTTATATTTTATAATTTGGTCAAAAATATTCTTAGTCTTGGTTTCAAAATTAAACCAAAATAAGACCATAAGTGGAAAAGTTGGGTGAGACTGTGAGGACACCATCCAGAGGGGAGTGATCTGGCCAACTGGTTTCCTTCTCAGGTAAGAGGGAATTTCAGACTTCCAGGGAGAGGTGCCTGGAAGGCAGAAGTTTTTCTTCCCTTCCTTCATCCTTTCATGTTCAATAAGGCAAAAGGGAGTTGGAAGGAGCCCACTCTCCGGTTTGGGACTCAGCCCTCTAATTTAGCACTATATTTATGTCAGCTCCTGGGGCTTCTAGCCAGGGACAGAGTTGCCTTGTGCAAGCTGACAGGGTACTCTATGTTGGTTCTAATTGTCAAACAGCAACAAGTTCTTCCTCTCATTAATTTTCTGGCCTTTATGTCATCAGAGATTGTGGGAAATTATAGGCATGCAGATAAAATCATCTCTCTGATAGCCAAGAGACTCACAAGTGCAAGATGTGCCATGATCACCACTTTTCGCCAGCAGCCGGGAGGGAAACTAGGGTACCGTTTGATGGCTTGTTCCTTATGATAATAATAGTTTAACACTCCTGTTTCAACTGAGTTGTTGCTGTTTATTTCCTTATTTCATGTTTGCTTTGACAAGTTTTTGCACTAGTATCGTTTATAGCACTTCATGAGCAGCGGTCCTGCTGCATCCTTTAAGGAGAATATAAATGAATAAGTGGATTGTGGTGGATTGAGGATTAGAAGCTTCCATGGTACTCTCAAAGAGGTCTGTGATGCAAAAATGGGTTAAGTACTGTTAACCTTGCTAATGAAGGGGTCACTTATCCAGTCAGCTCAAGGATATTAGCCTTAAGCCATTAGGGCAACACTGGACCCACAGTTCCATAGGGTAAACTAAAAACTGGAGCAACTACTCAGTGCACTCAGAGAGTTGCTCCAGATTCCATCACCCCACCGCTGTTGAACCTGAGCTTTATTTCCTCCTTTGGCATTCACATTCTCTAACCCTTTGGTTTATAACCTGGAGACTCTTTTAAAGCACACTACCTTATTATTGGTAGGTCATTTGAACAATCTGTCCCTTTGATTCGTACCTTCTTTGCATTAGAATCAAAAGAAAGAAGAGGAATGGGGAGGGGTTATGAAGGGTTTAGAAAGGGGGGGAATGAGAAACTGGAAACCTTCCCATTATTCTCAGTGAGGATTCCTTGACATCATTTCCCAGTTCTGAATTTAGAACTACAAATTCCAAGTTTCCAAGGCCTCTGGTCACATAGGAAAGAAATTTGGGTGTGTAATGTAAGCTTTGGTGGTTCTAAGAATAAGGCAGCTTTTCAGAACTGTCTTCCTTCTACTAATTCAAGGACTCCATTCCTACCATCCAGGCCACATGAAGTATGTTTTCCCCAATGCCTAACAGACCGAATGGATTACTTTTCGTCTTTTTACTTGGTGTCAAATTTGGATTGACTTGATTGTCCCCAGCAGACATCTGCCCCTGGTTTGGTGTTTCCTGTTGTCTGGTTTGCTGAAGACGAGCCTCCCTTTCCAGGGCTACTTGGACTGTAAGAAGACTGCGTCTTGGCTCCTTCTAACTTTTGCTCTGTTCTCTTGAAATACTTCCTCAGACAGGATCTGACAACGGCTATCATTGGACCTCCAGAAACATGTTTATTTAGCAGGTTACATTTTCTTTCCTCAGTCTTTTCTTTGAAAGTAATCCAATGGATGGAAGACCACAAAATGCCTAGGCATTTTCTGCCTTTAGACATTAGAGAAATAGACTGGTGTCATCAATTTAGCACTTTTTAATCTCATTCAAAAACAATTACAAACACCAAAGTGCACAGAGTTGGAAGAATAATAAAGATTGTTGTGAAGCCAAGAAGAAAGTGCAAATAATTTTCTAAAATATCACTGGAAAATCTAGGGTGAAAATTTGGCCATATAATTTATTCCCCAAGGGGACATAGGTCATATGTCCCATGTAATGACTCCTCAGACTCTGAAGCTACAGATTCATTGAGATTACAAGCTAGCAGTAATCTCAATTCAGATTCTTAGTCCTTACTCTGCCATGCTGACTTTGTGGGTCACCTTGGGCCTTAATTTTCAATTCTTTGGGTCTCATGATTTTTCAGTGGGAACACTGTAACTACTGTAACTTTTGCACCTTTGAAGTATTCCTGGACAGAGAAACATGCTCTTAAACACATAGACAACATCATATATCTGCTATAAATCATGGAGAAGGCACATTTTGCCATCTTCTGAAAATCTAAGTGATTTTGTAGGAGTGAGCTCATTTTTGAGGTTGCATTAGTATTCCCAAGTTCGTAGTTTGCTATTTAGGACATTGAACTAAGAGTAGCAATTTGGTATCTACATGGACCCAAAAAACCCAGAGAGAGAGGGAAATAGAATAAAGCATATGTCAGGGCTAACGTGAATGATGCTGTTGACATGTTTTAACAAAACGTTTACTTCAGAGCACTCTGTTCAGCAGAATTGAGTTGAAGATTGCCAACCAAAATGCTTAATTAGTGTCTAATCAAGGCAGCTAAAATGAGTAGTTCGTTTCCATCTTTGAGAATGTCTCATGCCTGAAGACTGTTTTAAATGAGGGTGGCCTGCCTGACAGATGTCAACTGTGAGTGAGACATTTTTAAGGCCGCATGAAGTGAAAAGACTGCAGACTGCCTGGGAACTCAGACTGAAGTCATCAGTGGAACACACACTTCCATCCAAGCTCAGGGCTGCTGCCCTGCATGAGGACCTGGTACTCTGAACCGAGGTCATAGATGCCACCTCCAAAACCAGAGTTTACTTTAGGGTTTAGAAATAGTCACCAATTCTTGATAATTTTTTAAGGTAGTCCACTGTTTTTATGGCAGAATATTTATCTAACACCTGGCATCTATTCTTTTTTCTTTCCCTTTTTCCTTCCTTCTTCCCTCCCTTCCTTTCTAGATCCCTTCCTTTCTGTCTTCCTTGACTGTTGTTCTTAAGATTTTTATTTTCTAAAGCTAATCTTACTTTTCATACTCAGGGTAAGGCATAAGAACCTGTGTTAGAGATATATCATATTGGATCCACTAGGAAGGTCTTCAAGATGTAGAGAGTAAGGCTGAGAAGGCAAGCTGGGGGGAAAGTATATTTTCATGCTAATAAATAAAATCCTTTTACTCTCCAAATTTATTTTTCCTTTAATAATCAAAAACAGCAGTGTTCAAAATTCAACCTTTTGGGGTTCTGTGTATAATTAGCTTTTTTTTTTTTTTTAGATGGCTTTGAATCTTTGTCTTCATGTGAATTTTTCCTTTCTCTTTTCAAATATCTTTGTTGGTCTATTATATTCTTCTTTAGACCTCTCCCTCCCCTAACATTTTAAAATTGGAAGTTTCTTTTATTATATTTTTTTAGTAACCTATATTGACTTTAAATTTTTTTCTCTAATTTATTTTACCTGAAGTGTAGTCCATCCACTGTGCCCAGAAGATTTTTTCTAAAATATGTGCTCATTTCCTCTGCTTAAAAGTGGTCAATGGCCCCTAATTGTCTACAGGATAAACCTTCCCAACATCTACACAAGGGCATTCACTGGCTTTATTTCCCACTACACTTGTCATGGCCTTTCATGTCTTCTTTGCTCATATTATTTTCTTCACTTTCTGTTCTTCTTCAACTAGGTATGACTAACCTTACTCCATAGAGTTTCTTACAACTTACTTTCTCCAGGGCATTCCCATAACACTTTTTATATGCTAGGTTCGTAACAATTTTCATTATGTGGCATAGTTACTTGCTTAAGTTTCTGCAATTCATAAGATACAGTGACTTTATTTACAGCAAACAATACAGCAGTTCCTTCTCTATAATCCTAATGCTTGGTACAGAGTAGATTTCCAAAATATATACCAACTGAATACCTTAACATCAAATTTCTTTATTCTATATCCTCATTTTTTTTTAATCTAAAAATCAAAGTGATATGCTGTAGCTGGCTCATACCAGCTTGTGAGAGTTGACTTTTAAATTTTCAGGAATTTTTTAAACTTTTGATATTAAAAATTAACTATATAAAAAAATAGAAATAAATTATATTTAAAACAAACATAATTATTAACATAATTAAAAACATAATTATTTTATTACATTTTACTATTCTGTACACTCTTGAGGGTTAGGTACACCTGTTGTATCTGTATGGTAAAAATACTATATAATGGTGTAACTATTGTGCATCTGTTCCCAACAGTGAGATTGAAATTGACCATGGGGAGAGTATTTCCACCACAGAAACTGACAAATACAAATCAGGTCTTGATTTATTATTTTGTTGATTGTGTAGACATAAGAAAGTAGTAGAGGAAATGTTAATAATAGAGATTAAACTTAAAAAGTATGTTGTGTCCATAGCCATTATGATGTAAAGTAGCACCAAAGTTGAGGAAATATTTTTCCAATATTCAAAAAGTGTTATCTTATTCGACCAAGAAGTTTCTTACATAATTGGTAAATGAGTGAAGTTCCAACAAATGCCTTCCTCATTTCATTTTTGTCTTACTCATTAACATAAATGAAAACATCAACCTTCAGTCATGTCCAAACTATACTTGCTCATCAACTGCAACCATAGGTTTGGCTACAGAAGCAAGAGTTAGGTAAAAATCAAAGAAAATACTCATTCCATGAGAATTAATTGGCTCTATGGAATTTAAAATGGTGTCATATATTTTACTATTATTTATAAATTGTTTGCTACACATCCTTTTATCAATAAGTTTATAATAAGTGTATATATGTATATATTTTTATATTTACATACTTTTTTCTTGGAGATTTTTCCCATATATGTGATATTTAACTATTCATCTTTACTTTCATTTATTTCCTGGTCTTGTTTCCCTTTTGTTTCTTTAAGTATGGCTTTTTCCTTTTCTTTATAATGTTAACTGTTAGTGTACAGCCATCCAAAGAGTCAGTCAGTTGTATAGGGAGGCTAGTAAGAATGGCAGTATATTTACATGGCATTTATATAATTTTTGTTCAGAGAACAACAAATATACCCAATGCTGGTATTCATGATGGTTTCTTTTCAAATGGATTGTGGCCATCAGTTACTTGAAATGTCTAAGATGCTTACTTGTGCATCTGAAATAACAGTAGACCTCACCTATTTGCTGCGCATTTGGCATAGCATTTCTGTGTCAGAGAGAAAATATGGAAAGTGGGTATGGATATATGGCTTTAGAAATGGCAATAGGCAACACAGGAGACTTTACCATGAGATGGTAATTTTTAAGGACTGATCAAGTAATTGAAATTTTTGACTTGTGAAATGAAAGGACAGACCCTCAGTGACACACATTTAACTTGATACTAAACATTTTATTAATAAAACACTTTATTGGCAATCAGGGGTGGTTCTAAAGATGATACTACTTAGGGTATCCTCTTTAAAAAAATGAATACACAATTATGTGTAAAATATTAAGTTACAAAAGTGAATATTTATTTAGAATAAAAATTACAACAAATTACAAATTTTACAAAGCTGACACATGGCCACAAACATCCCAACATTGGAAAAAATAACATAATTCATATTGCCTTTTTATATAAAGGCAATTTTTAATTACATCTATACAAAAGATAGAAAGATAATTTAATCTTTCTACTAGAATGGTTGATAAAAATTAGTTTTTTATTTCTGATAGAAAATTTTCTTTTAGTTTTATAACTTATTAGAAATGTCATGTAAATTTTTAGAATTGTTGTCAAGTTTGGGAAACCTCTCTTGTGTTTCTTTTACATATGAGCTACAAGATTTCAAGATGTTTGTGTGTGGGGGGGTGATTCATTATAAATACTCTTTGCATTGATGATACTCTTTAACTAATGAGTCACTGATGTCCTTGTTGTAGGACATATGAGTTTTATCTTATCTTTGTTAATGTCGGTGTTTTGTGTCAAGTCAACAAAAAATTAACAAGAACCAGTAAAATATAATTGTCCAAGGGGAGGCAATGAGTTATATTCCAGCAAAGGTGATGAGTCCAGTTTGGATAAGATATGGTGTGCAGGTAAGACAGGAAAGCTGAAAAGGCAAAAAAATGTCTTGGAGCCAGAGAGGAGTAGGGAATTACTGTCACATCGCAGCAAGAACTTGAGGACAGACAATCATAAAAATGTCTCTGGATGGATCACTAAACATGTGAAGAGCAGGCTAATAGCAGTGTTAAGAACATTATAGGGTAGATGTGAATCCTAGCTGTGCCACTTACTACCATATGGAACCTTGCTACCAATAACTTAACTAGACATGGAAATGACTGCAAATCACGTACATATACTCAACTAGAACAAACTAAAACTGTCTTCACATCTTCCTTATCCAGATCCCCGAAACACCTGTGGCGCTTTCAGTACCACCTACCATGAGGGGAAGTGTGAGAGAGGGGAGAAGCTGGAGTGGAAAGAGTCAGTGAAATTAACCAATTGCAGTGAAAATATCTTACATTTTGCAATTAAAAAAAAAAAGTATTTCTAGGGCCCCTTATGCAGCCTTAGGATGAGTTGTGCAAGTAAGAGGCCCAGAAGGTGAAGTTTCATCAGGTTCATAGTAATTGAGCCACTGCTGACAATGTCGTGGTGGAAATGACATTTTGGTTGCCTCCTATGTAACCATAGATTAAGATGGAAATTGAGGCTAACTCTGAAGTGGCTGCCACCCTTGCTCTTCCGTAGCACTTACAGTAAGATCACCTTTATCTGGTAATGATCTTTTAACTGTTGTAGAAAATGAGAAGTGTTTGCTATTGGGCAACGGAAAAGAGCTTTCAGAGATCATTGTATTCATTTGCTGTTTCTAGCAAACTTCCATTGATTGGAAAAGGCTGAGGGGCAGTGGAGAGACTACACTAACACAGTGTATAACTATGGTCACTTTTAAAAACTTGACGCACCTTAGGCATGAATTAGACATTTAAAAGAAAAACAAAATTTCTTTTTTTCCAAAAATTAGACAAAACAACCCCATGTTTTCATAAATGAGAAATATTGTGTTTGCAGTTCAAGTTTTGTGTTATTGGATTAAATGCTGAAGGTCATAAATGCTTATTATAAAAAGCTTTTATTTTATCATATTACTGCTCGCCTATATTCTTACTCCCTGGGATGTGTTTCCTTTCCTCTGCCAGGCCAGTGGTTGTCAACTCTGGCTGCAAAATAGAATCACTGGAGTACTTTAAAAAAAAAAATACCCATTTCCTAGGCATGCCCCGAAGTGTTTGCAACTTAAAATAAACAACCTAAACAATTTTGATGCACAGTGAGGGCTGAGAACCAATGTATAAAACAAGAATTAGGGCAAGAAATCTTTAGTGTAAGTTTCAGCACTTCCATTACTGTGCTGGGATTTAGAAAAAGGAAACTGAGTCAGGATTCTATTTATCCCAGTCTACAAGCATTATAGCTCCACCTACTGGGAGGATGGGCCTCTAAAACTGAGTATCTACTCTTATTTTCCATATGTTCAGTTGCTTCTGTTTCAGGTATTCGAAAAATAAATTCAATTTTGATTAATAACAACAAAAATTGGTTAGTATCTTAGTCTACTTGGACTGCTATAACAAAAATACCTTAAACTGGGTGGCTTATAAACAAGAGAAATTAATTTCTCACAGTTCTGAAGGCTGGGAAATCCAAGATCAAGGCACCAGCAGAATTAATATCTCTTGCGAGCCTGTTTTTGTGGTTCACAGATGGCACCTTCTCACTGTGTCCTCATGTGGCTGAAAGGGCAAGGGATCTCTCTGGGGTCTCTTTTATAAGGGCACTAATCACTTCATGAGGGCTCCACCCTCATGACCTAATCAATTCCCAAATAACATAAACTAACAACACTCCACCTCCTTATAAAATAACCTTAAAGGTTAGAGTTTCAACATATGAATTTTGGGAGAACACAAACATTCAGACCCTGGTAGTTATGAAATACTGTATTTTGTAAATCAAATAGAATTCCTAGTTTGTTGGCTGTGGTGAAAGGTAAGGCAGATGTGGAAAACATATTTCTTCAAATGTTGAAGATTACTTAAAGCAGGCCTTACATTCTGTATTTACTTCATATACTAACTTTAAACTCTTGTAAGGAATTCCAACAAATACTTATTGATGAATAGAACAATTTTAGCACAGAAAAATAGTAAATGAGATGAAAACTTGTGCTTTGCCTCCTGGTCTAATATGCCTTGTTTTAACGATCTATTTTTGGAATATTTACTCTGATTTGACCTTTAATAATTTGTTAAAAATTGGCTTAGAAGTCCTTTGGCTTTCAAGTCCTTTTTTGGGGGAGAGGAAAAGAAGCCACAGGGTGATAATGCTATCTTTTCTTTCTTTATTTGTTATTTGGAATATTTGTTTGAAGTGGAAATTCCCTTCATCAAATATTTGCTTGAAGTTTGTACAGAAAGACATGATAAATGCTTGTATCTTTTTCTTTATTTCATTGTTTTCAAAATAATGAATTTGTTCCCTACCATCTATAATGGTGACCAATGAAGGTCCTTCATAATACCAAAATGAATACATAAATTTAAACATATTTGATGCATACAATCTTTTATAGTTATTATTTTTATTGATGTTCAAATTATTCCTATTGTCACCAGTGGGAGATTTTTGAAATTGTTTTTAAATCCCTTAGACTTAATCCTAGGAGTCTTTTGCTTCTTTGATCTCCTTGCTTTCTGGCATGACAAGATGTTCTAATCTTATACTGTATATTTTCTGCCCTAGAACTAGTATCAGCCATTTCTCCAAGATAAGGTTCATTTAGTTCAAAATGGTAGATACAACTGTCAAGATGACAGGCATTCTCCTTGCTATTGAGCTGTCATTGCTAGGCGTGTTCAATGGATAGAGCTAGGAACTGTATTTTAAGATAAAATGTATTATAAGTTAATATAGAAATAGTATCCAAATTGTACTAAGAGCTGTCTTAGTCATGAGACATAGCAAAATACTGTAGACTGGGTGACTTAAACAACAGAAATTTAATTTCTTACAGTTCTGGAGGCTGGAAGTCCAAGATTGGGGTGGAAGCATGGTTAGATTCTGGTAAGGGCTCTCTTCCTGGCCTGGAGATGGCCACCTTCTTGCTCATATGGCCTTTCTTCAGTGTGTAATGGGGTGGGGGCTGGGGGAAGAGATATTTGTCTTCCTTTTCTTATAAAGGCATTAATCTTATTCATGAGATCATTTTCATGATCTAATCAAATCCTAATTATCTACCAAAGGCATCATCTCCAAATACCATCACATTGGGGATTAGAGTTTCAATATATGAATTTGGGGGGGGGACACAAATGTTCCATTCATAACAGAGTCATAGGGTTTTTACTAACATTATCTTAAATAAGTACCTCATTTCTCCCACATCAAAAATCCAGGTTCTCAATGACAACATAATTACTCATTTACGATGATAAAATCAGTGAGCTCATTCTACTTTTCATATACTTTCCCATTCTCCCACAGTTTTTGACAGTTGTGGTGAATCCATATTATTACGCATATGACCACTTCATATGATATTTACTGTCTTATACCGTTCTCTAGTCTGAAATTTATTCTGTGTTAGACTCCTCAGGAAGTGTTCATGGGAACAATATTCCCTGAGTTTTTGAATATTCTTAAAATATTTTTGGCCTTTATATTTGAAGATTGATTTTAATTGGTATAAACTCCTTTATTCACATTTAATTTCCTTGAAAAATCTCAAACTTATTACTCCATTGTCTTATGGCATAAAAAATTTCTTTTAAAAATATAATGATGAAATTATTTTCTTACCTTTATGAGTGTCTTGTCATTTTGGCTAGAAGACCAAAACATTTTTCTTTTTCTTGAAAGTCCAGTAGTTTCAGCAGAATATACCTTGTTGTTATCTGTTTCAGGTTGGTTTTCCCAAATATGAAGTATGCCACTTAAAACACAGTTTTAAATCTTTTTTTAAATTGTTGTTTCAGAAAAGTCTTCTTGATTTATGGTTTTTAGTATTTGTTGCATTCAATTTTGGGGTTTTTTTCCCCTTCAATTCCTATTATGTGTGTGTGTTTTGGATTTTATTTACCTATTTTCTAAATCTGTCCATTTTGCTTGAATAGTTTTCTATTCTTGTAGATGTCTTAAGTATTTATCATTATGTTTATTCACTCTTATATGCCATCTATTTTAGTTTTTACTTCTGAAATAATTTTTTCTATTATTTCTAATTCTTTCCTGGGTTCTGTCAGCTCTCTTCAAATCTTTCTTCTCTTAAATTGCCTCATTTCTGAGTTTTCCTGGATCAGATTTATGTTTATCATAATATCTATCATTTTGTTAGTTTCTGTAAGAAATTAATAAGTTGTTTCAAAATACAATGGTACAGTGTGCATATGTCTGATTGGCTTGTCTTCCTGCTGTGCTTTTATTGTCTGTAGGGACAATGCCACTGTCTCTCTCTCTCTCGTCTGGTATAATACTTTTGTTTTGAATTCTGCTATGAACATTTTAATTTTAAGTGAAATGAGTTTTTCTGAAATTTTAGGCAGAAGATGTGGCCTAGATTATTGTCTTATTCTGTTTTGTGTTGCTATAACAGAATACCACAGACTGGGTAAT
Source organism: Daubentonia madagascariensis (assembly GCA_023783475.1). Classification (NCBI taxonomy): domain Eukaryota; kingdom Metazoa; phylum Chordata; class Mammalia; order Primates; family Daubentoniidae; genus Daubentonia; species Daubentonia madagascariensis. Next base: position 2,875,548 of record JAKFHU010001268.1, on the reverse strand, counting down.
TTATAATGAATAGAAATTTATTGGCTCATAGTTCTGGAGGCTGGGAAGTCCAAGATTGCTGAGTCATCTCATGGTGGAAAGACAATAAGAGAGCAAGAGTGAGAAAAAAAGGGGGTGGAACTCATTCTTTTATAAGGAACCCACTCTTGTGATAATAGACCTACTCTCATGATAATGACATTAATCTATTTATGAGGGCAGAGCCCTTATGACATAATTACCTCTTAAAGGTACCACTTCTTAATACTCTCACATTGGAGGTCAAATTTCTAACACATGTACTTCTGGGGACTCATTCAAACTATAACAGTTAGCTTCCCTAGCTCATAAACCTAAAGGTCCCTCTTTTGTTGCTTATTTTAGTACAGAACAACAAGTTTCTGTTCTGAACAAACTCCTGTTGTAGTGGAGTCCCCTTGCACTAGCCCACAAATCAGAGTCTGCAGAAGCCCTCTCCATTTTAGCTACTTTTCTCAGAATGGACCACTGTGCTTTTGCTGATTTGGGGTTCTACTGTTTCATAGGCATGATATGCCTTATTGCCTTCCCCACAATTCTTTTTATGTACATGCTGATATTCAGGTAGTGGTTTGTCTCCACTAGCTCATGTAAGAATAACTTGTTCCTAGTTCTGTGGTAGATGTTATCCATGGATTTTTGGTTTTGCCATTGTTGTTGCTCCATATATTTTTATGGGGAGATTTTCATAGATTAAAAACCACTTCAGCTACTATCTTTTTAGAATCCTCTTTATCTGTTGATTCTTACTGCTATTAACATGGTGCAGCTTTCCACCTGTTTGTTTTGTTGTTCCTAATCTTTTGTGAACCAAAAAAATGGGCTTGTATGTAAATTAGTAGTAAAAAAAACCCTCCTGTGTGAGGATCTCATGGAGAGTCCTATAAGCAAACTACTTGCATAGTGGTCATGAGTATGGATTCTGGGATCAGTGACACTGGAATCAATCACACTGTCATTTACTGGCAGTGTGTCCTTGCACAAGTCATTAACCTCAATTTGTAATCCTTAATTGCCTTATGTGTTGTTTTAGTCCATTCTCTATTGTTAGAACAGAATACAAAAGACTGGGTAATTTATAAAGCAAAGAAGTTAATTTTGGCTTATGGTTCTGGAGACTGAGAAGTCCAAGAGCATGGCACTGACATCTGGTGAGGGCCTTGTGCTGCTTCATATCATGAGATATGAGAGAGGAAGCAAGAGAGAACTGAGGAAGTTAAACTTGCTTTTATAACAACCTCTCTCTCTCTCAGTAACTAACCCCCTCCCATGAGAACTAATTCACTCCTGAAAGAATGGCATTAACCCCTTCATGAGGGCAGAGCTCCCATGACACAAACACCTCTTAAAGGTTCTACTGTCAGGTTTCAGTCTGAAATGTCAGTTCTCAGCACGCTCATGGCCAAAGAATGACCAGACACACTAAAGCAAGGCAAGCATGAAAATGAGATTTATTGAGGAAAGAAAGATAGTATTATAGAGCAAAAGCAAGATATAGGTTTACAGAGCATGATACATACGCCACAGATGACAACCGGACCCATTGTCGCAGCAAAGGGAGAGCAAAAGGAAGGGGAAAAAAAAAAAAAAGGTGGGGGTGGTGGTTATGGCCTCATTCTTGTTTTATAGTGCCTAGATTGGAACCTCCCTGTGGCTCAGATGTCACCATGGAACCACCTTGATTGGACAGTTGGGAGTTGCATGACCTGAGTCTTAACCACACATGTGGGCTGTTCTAGGTCACTTTCAGTACGCTATCATATCTATGCTGCTTGGCCTGTGGGCTAGAGAATCCTCTGCATTCTTTTGCAACTGGTGCACTAAGTTCTGATTGGCAGATTTGTAGGGTGTTCCCTCCTACCCCAGGTAGAGCAGTTGCTCAAGACAGGATTAAGGTAGGGCAGCACCAGGATGGGGGGCCACTTTCATCCCTAGGAGACCTGGAATCCCTTGCTAACTACCTAATGATACCACCTCTCAACACTGTTACACTGGGGACCAAATTTCAACATGAGTATTGGAGGGGACAGTCCACATCCAAACTATAGTATGTGTGAAATGGAGGTATGTTATGGTCTGAATGTTTTTGTTACCACTTCCATACCCATCCCCAAATTCATATGTCAAAATCCAACCCCCAAAGTGATGAAGTTAGGAGTTGGAGCCTTTTGAGAGGTGATTAGGTCATCATGAATGGAATTAGAGTCCATATAACTGAGACCCCAGAGAGACCCTTAGCCATTCCACCATGTGAGAACACAGCTAGAGGGTACCACCTATGAATCACGAAGTAGGCCCAGACCAGACATTGAATCTGCCAGTGCCTTTTTCTTGGACTTCTCAACCTCCAGAACTGTAAGAAATAAATTTCTGTTGTTTAGAAACTACCCATTTTATGGTATTTTGTTATAGCAGCTTGAATGAACTATGACAAGGTGATAATATTTCTTAAGAATGTTATGAGAATCCATAAACAAGGCCTTTAAAGTATTTGGCATAGAAGGTACATAGAAAGGCTTCAATAATTATTAGTGTTTTGAATTGTTATTTGAATATCTTTCAGGTCTTTTTTGGGGTTTTTATTAGTTTTGCTGAGGCTATATCATTCAGATTTTCAGAGTGGGGATAAGAGGCATACAGACAAGAAAGGTACTACTTTATATTTATTTAGTTGGTCCGTGAGGTTCAAGGACTAAAGTGTTTGATTGGTTAAGTCATATGGCTAGGTAACTGAAGTAAGCTTAAAAATACAAAGAGATAGGATCCTTAAAGGTCATGTTGTTCAGTGGATAGATCTACTTTTTAGGTATGTCCTGAACAATCCACTTGATCTTTTATAGTCTCATGTTCTCAATGTAAATTGAGGTAGTTGGATTAAATAATTTCTTAAAAACACTTCTGGTCTTCAAATTCTTTGACATTGTATTTTTATGTTTCTCCTTTTATTTTTGACTACAGAGTTCTCAGACATCTGGGAGTAGGAGATGGAAAGAGTGGTAGCTGGGGATGGGAAACAGCCACCTCTCTAATGCAGCTATGATGGGAACTGACATAAAGCCATGCAAACCCGGAAATGATGAAGAAATCCTACAATGCCTGAAATTTAGACCAGTTGAAATCATGAGTGTGTGATTTGGGTATTAGATATTGGACAATGAGAATAGGCGGAGATAATGTGCTTGATAGAAAGCAAAGGAATTTCTTGGTGTGGCAAGGCAAGCTCCTTGGCGTATCTTCAAACCAGCTTCCTAAACTCTTTAGAGTTGATCCCACAGAGTTATTTACTTGAAGACAGGTTATTTGGTCCTTTAATGTCTATAAGGTCTAAAAGGCAATTTAAGTTGGCCAAGTGTCTTGTAAGGAATGACATATCTTTTTAACTCATACAGTGAAAATGAGGATTTCTCTGTATCCAGTCTACAAATATAAAACTTTTACAGATCCAAAACAGGTATAAGCAGTCTTGAGCTAGAGCCTTTAAGTTCGGAAATTTGGAAAATGCTCTCTAATATGTTATAAAAATATCCAAAATGATTTGGATTTCAAGAGTTCTTGGCTAGAAGTCACATAGATTTTCTTTTGTAAATATTACTTTGGCAGAGTCAGGCTATCCCAGAGGAAGTAGGAGGATGTCCCCTGGCCTGGCTGCCTGCACAGCTTTGCTATCATCTCCAAGACTCAGTTGGTTGCTATTTTTTTCTTTTTGTAAGACCTCAGCTAATATTTTAACAAAATAGTTAAATATATTGTATAACGGTGCAATATTCATTTTACTCTGCACTACATCATTTTGAGCTCTGACAAAGAGCATGTTTCCTAATCCTTTCTATCAAGGTGGTTTTTCCATTGGCTACTAGAAAGAATATATTCATAAATACCATGATGAAACAGTTTATGTTGAGTGTAAAGACTAAACAAAGTAGAATGGCATAAAAACCTGGAAATAGAACAAGAGCAAATCTGGCTGTGGTTACAATTATTTGTTAGACATTTTCCCCCAAAGCAGTTGCTGGTTGTATAAAGGGTAATACAGAGCTTGAGGTGGGGAAGCAGTGGCACTCAGGAGGGGCAGTGGCACTCTGGTCCTGATTTAGCAACAATCATACCCTTTCCTGCATTTGAGTGTGTGCAAATTTTCTGGGCATTATGCAACTTGAACTGGCCATTCTTGCCATTTTTTTCCCTTGTCTTTATCTTTTTTTCCACTGTGGCTGCTTTCATAATCTTTGAATCTGAAGTTGTGGATGATTAAGGAGGTGTTTGCACATTCCTTCATTCATCAAATAGGTATTACGTGCCTTCCATGTGCCAAACTCTATGCAGGTGTGGTAGGTTTGTGGGGGAGCAGAGGTATGGGAGGTTATTTGAGTTCCCTTCTCCCTTCACAGTTTAAGCCCAGAGGGATGATGACTAAAAAGTTTAATGAGATATTGGAAATGACTCAGACCTAACCATTCCTGATGGTCTGATCATTTGGTGAGAGAATGAAGATGAATTAATAGTATTAATATGATGTCTATAGCATATTAAAGTTCTCCTAAGGCAATATAAAAGGAGGTGTCCCATCCCACCTTGAGCCCATGTTGCACCTACCACTGAGATTCAGCAAACATGGGAAAAGTTAATAAGCTAATATAGTGGGTGGTCTGAAGGTATCTGTTTGTATGAGTTGATTATCACGGGAGTAGGCTGATTGCCAAAAAAACAGAATGGGATAAAGTGGGGACGCAGAGGATAGCAAGGTGTCTATTGTAAATATTCATCTTCTGGTGCAATGTTGTGGACTCATTCCTGAGACTTATGGAAAGAGGGACTTTAAGTAAAATCTTGACCTTGGGACAACAGAGAGGGCTTCTTTGGCAGCACACAGGTATCTGGACGTGTGACAGTGGTAGGAAGAGTATTTCCCCCATCTCTGCACCTAGAGATTGGTAACATCAGGAGCATGTGTAGGTAACAGTCCTAGCACAACCATTAGAATTCTGTCTATGTGCTTCCCACCATAGTTTCAAAGTTAAGGCAGCTTCAAATAACTTCATAGGCAGTGGACCTCAATGAGTGAGTGAGAGCAGGAAGAATGGGTCAGAGTCCAGGTAGTGAATGTGACTGACAGAATGATTGTGACACAGTCTCTGAGCATTAGCAGACATAAACAGGCAACACTGCATAGGGGGATGAAGTTCTCAAAAATATGAGTCATTGCTATTTAACATGAAATCAAACTGGTAAGACCTGAAGAAATTTGGATCACATATACCTGCAAAGAGTACTTATACAGAAGGATAGAAATATTCAACCTGTTCTAATTTGATTACTTATCAGTTTTGTTTTTCTTACTCCTTTTGGTGCATTAGAAGGATCTGAACACTCCAAGGAGCCTCAATATTCCCCCTCACCCCCACCTCTTTATTCCCATCCTGGGACCAAGGCTTTGTCTTCCCTTCTGAGAACATTTGAAAATTGAGCTTCTCTCTTTGCCTTCAAGAAAAGACAAACCAACTTTTTGGTAGTTATTCCTTTAGGTCTGGTTATAATGTGCCATCAAGAACTATTAAGAAAACAAAGAGGAGGATTGACTAGGATATGGGGATAGAAGGATTAAGAAGCTGTGAAAAATAAGTGAGGAATACATTAGCCCAAAAATCTGGAAAACTATGCCGGAACATTTGTCCAAGAAGCAGTGGTGAGGTTGGGAGGGAGAGACCACTGTCCAGCAACTGTCAGCTTAGTGAACCAAAGTAGACAACTTTGAGGGGTATGCCAGTTAGAAATTATACAAAACACCTTTCCCCTCAAAACTTAGTGACTTAAAACAAGAACCATTTATTTTTTCTTACCAGGTTATTAGGTAGGCTGGTGGCCTCTGCTGATCTGGGTTGGGCTTGTTTGACCCCAGGTGGGCTCAGCCATAGGCCTGACATTAGCTGTTAGTTTGACTGGAGCTGACCTAGTTAGCTTAGATTGTTCTAAGAGAGCCTTGGCTGGGGTGATTCCTCCACGTGTCTCTCACTTCCCTCCAGTAGGTAGCCCTGGCATGTTCCCATCGCAGAGACAGGGTTCCAAGAGAGGAAAAGGAACCATGTGAGTACTTTTTAAAAGCACCTGTTTGAGTCAAGTTTGTATTCCCACTGGCCAAAGCATGTCACATGGTCAAGCCCAGTGTCACCATGGGAGGGTGCTATCAAAGGGATGTGTACAGGAAGGTGGCATTATTCAAATGTCCAGGTGCCATGTGGAAAGTTGATCCCTCACTGTGTACACAGCAGAGAACCTCTCACCACCTACATGCAAGACCAGCATCAGGTGTTCCTACTACTTATAGAATGAACATAGGAGGAAGCTTGGCTTGGTTGGCACCTGTATCTCACATTTTCCCTCAGCCCATGATGTTGAAGGTTTTGTTTACAGTATTTTGGTTAAAATAGTTTAGTAAAAAGTTAAACTGTAGTGGTAATGATATAATCCTTCAAATACATTTTGAAGAAAACATTTTATCTCATTATTTTGAATGATGGTAAAGTCTTGGTTTCATTAATTTCTAGGCCATTAAATATGAAATGACCAATTTTGCATCAAAAGTGTAGTTTATTATATCTCAAACAAGAAGGAGTACAATTAATTAATGTATGCACCTAAATTATCAACACAGTTTTGCCATCTTAATGGTAACTTGTTTGTGCCAGCAGCAAAGAAGCCTGGAGAGCGAGTGGCGATGAAATCGCAAAAGGGTTTTCCACAGCTTGTTGAGAATTGAATACTTTTCCTTGCAAGAAGTGGTCCAAAGCCTGGAAGAAGTGGTAGTCAGTTGGTGCAAAGTCTGGTGAATACTGTGGATGACAGAGAGTTTCCAAGTGCAGCTGCTGTAGTTTGAGCAGCGTTGTTTGTGCGACATGTGGTGGAGCATTGTCTTGCAAGAGGATTAGCCTGTCTCTGCTGAATAATCTCGGCTCCTTAATCACAAGCATCCTCAGCATTTCATCCACTTGGTTGCAGTAGACATCCGCTGTAATCAATTGATCAGATTTCACGAAGCTGTGGTGGATAATACCAGTGCTGGACCACCAAACAGACACCATTAGCTTTTTTTGATGAATATTTGGTTTTGGACTATGTTTCGGCACTTCATCTTTATCCAACCATTGTGCCGAATGCTTGTGATTATCAAAAAGAATCCATTTTTCATCACACGTAACAATACAGTGTAGAAATGGTTTGCCTTTTTGTCGTGACAGCAAAGAAAGGCAAGCTTCAAGACGATTTCTCTTCTGACACTCGTTTAATTCATGTGGAACCCATCTATCTAGCTTCTTTACCTTGCCCATTTGTTTCAAATGGTCCAATATTGTTGGAATAGTAACGTCAAACCTGGCTGCTAATTCACACGTAGGTTGAGATGGATTCACCTCCACTGCAGCTTTCAGCTCATCATTATCCACCTTGGTCTCAGGTCACCCACATGATTCGTTTTCAAGTTTAAAATCACCAGAACGGAACTTCTCAAACCATCAACGTACTGTGCATTCATTAGCCACATCCTTACCAAACACTTCATTGATATTTCAAGCTATCTACTCTGCATTGGTTCCACGACAAAACTCATATTCGAAAATAACATGGATTTTTGACTTACCCATGGTTTCACAAAAATTGCTCTAAAAAAATTTTTGAAAGATAAACACAAGCCACAATGTAAGTTTGAAAGACTGAGGATGTACCTTCACAATAAAAATAAAACAAGATGTATCAAAGTGAAATGTCAGAGATATTAACTGTCAAACTTAGTACTTAAGGAAATCGGACACTTCATAATTAATAACCTAATAGTTTTGAAGCAAAACTACTCAGTTAGATGTTTGTCTTGTTCTTTCCGTTCAAACTGGAGGCATAATATTGATTATCATCTTGAGCTGGTTTTATTTGAATTTAGTATTAATATTTTTAATGCTATACAGATGTGTGCAATCAAGGTATGTTGTCTATTTATTTTATCCAGAAAACTATTTATAAGAAGATACAAGAGACTATAAGAAAAATGGCTTTAAATAGTCATAAAACATAGAAATTAAAAGCTACAGCTGCATCTGACAATGTGGATAGATGTTCATATAATATACAATATAATATATAACATGATATTTAGTAAAAAAGAGTAAGTTCTAGAACATTATGTGATATATTTTTTATAGAATTAAAAAAAACAATAAAAATGAAAGATTTTTTTGAGAAATACTTATAAAATGTAAACTTCTTTTTTTTTTTTTTTTTTTTTTTTAGCGACAGGGGAGTGCAGTGCCATCATCATAGCTCACTGCAGCCTTGAACTCCTGGGCTCAAGCATCCTTTTGGCTCAGGCTCCAGAGTAGCTGGGACTACAGGTGCACATAAAACTTTATTTTTATAAAAGGAAGGGAATGATACACAAAGGATTCAGGGTAATAATTACCTGGAGTGGGCGTGGAAGGAGGAAAGGATAGGGGAAAAATCACATAGGAGATAAAAGATTGTGTTAATATTCCAGTTCTCATGATAAGTGTAGGGATACATGGGCCTATTATTATTAAAAATATATTGATACATATATACCAAGGAGGCCATGAATAGACCAATGGTGACAGAGTGTCATGAACAAAAGATTATGATTAACTCAACTCTGTACACCTGAATTAATTTTTAAAAAAGCAGCATTACTTAAAAGCATGTTTAAATGGCCAAACCAAATGACTTAATTTTAAGTATACATCGTATGATTTATATATGTCTCCCTACCCTTTTTAAAATACTTTCTTTTTTTTGTTCAAGCCTTTGAAGAAATGCTCTTGGTATATATAAAACATTTTTATATTAAATGGCTTTAAAACCACTGATCTCTAACAGCAAGTACCAAAGCTATGAATACCAGTGATTACAAATCTTTCCCCCTTTTGATTTGAATCAAACATGAATTTTATAATCATGGTTTATTTCCACATTAGCCATTCTATGACAATATTAAACACAAAGTTTGTTTCAATACCCTATCACTTGGCTGTCATGGCAATAAAGTTAAATAGATATAGCGAGTTCATTTTTCTTATATTTCAAAATAACAAGGGTAAAGACTGTAACTTGGTTACTCTTCACTTGAAATTTCTATTAAAACAACGAAGAAAAGAGAACATAAACAAAATGCTTACAGATGATTGCAAGCAATGTCAGCAGGACAAATGAAAATGTAAGAAATGAATCAACACTGACTATTTGTTGATTAAATTAAGTGAGAGTTTTTTTCTGGGGCACGGGAAAAGATATCATGAAATACCTCACCACCATGGTCCCAAATAAATGAGAGGTTAGATGAATACTCTGAGAGAGCCCAGGAACACAAACCCAAGAGCTCACCCTGGAGGCGATGGAGGGTGTTTCCCTTCAAAGATGGTTACAACTGGGAAGCAATTAGTGACAGTAAGGTCTGAGGGAGAATTCCCTCATCTAAGCAGATGCTCTAAAAGAACTTTTTTAGAGAGTCACAACTGTCCCTGTGTGGTACTAAAATTAAGCTGAATGAATTCCTGAAGGAATTGACTACAGGGAAGCCTCCAGTGAAAAAGCAGCCTGGGAACTCGAATATTAAAGATTAGACAACAGAGATGTCTTTTTAGAGGACAGTTACCCACTGATTCATAGAGTTCCTTAGAGATAGTGAGGACAATTACGGAAACAGTGGAATGAGACATCTAAGAGCTCAGCTTCTTAAGATTGCTTTTATTTTTGAACTTTCACTCTTTGTTAGGAAAGAATACAAATGTGTTGTGTTCTGGTTTGCTCCGCAGTCTCTCTCTTCTGGAATTCCATGCCAGCCTTTTTCACTGCTCTCAAATACGTTCACGTAGGCTGTTATACAAATACACACACACACACACACAAACACACACACACATTTTCACATAGGAAGTTAGTCTACTCTCAAAAAGACTGTAAAGGCTTGGAGTTTAATATTTCTATAGGTATATTTTTTTAATATTTCTCCCTTTCCTGAGTCTGTGGAAGCTTTCTTAGTGAAGGTGAGATTAAACGTGAAATTTCTTGACCTCATCTCCCTGACTTAAGACAAGATAAAAGTTATGGCATTTGGCAGGAGGAGTACAAAATGCCTTAGTTCTTTTTCTCTTTTTTATAGAGACAGAGTCTCGCTCTGTCACCCAGGCTGGAGTGCAGTGGCACGATCACAGCTCACTGCAGCCCAGAACTCCTGGGACCCAGCAATCCTCCTGCCTCAGCCTCCCGAGTAACTGGGACTACAGGCGCGCACCACTACACCCACCCCAGTTCTTTTTTCTGTATCAGGAGTTGGTGACCCTGGAGGGCGGAGCACTAAGCCTGGTGATCAGACAACAGGGTATTATAGCCTTTATGAAGCAGTGACAGATAGGCTCATCAATGGATGGCAGTGACTCTGAAATTAGCTTTTTCTTGGCTGTGGCAGCAATTCCTAATACCCATAGGGGTCCTGTCAGAGTCAGTGTGGAACAATGTACACTGACAAGGTACAGATGTGCCCCCAAACTGACTACTGGTTGTCACTGACACTAAATCAGAATAAACTGGAATTAAGAATTTCCAAAGGAATCAGGCTTCACAAGGAGTATGGAGGAATCTTGAACATAGGACATTGTTGGGCCCTATGAGGGCCCCATATAAACATCTAATTAATCATAAGCATGTACAGAACAAAAGTCCCTCGGTAACAACTTGATTTTAAAAAAAAAATTCTTAGATATGGACCCCTAGAAGAGTAGCTTTGGCAGGAACTAGGTTGGAAAGGGGAGGGGTTGGTTGTGACGGTGGCACCATCTGTCCTCAGTGATCACAGAAACACAAAATCCTGCTAATCTTTGGGGGTAGGAAAGAAGGCATAATGATTTCTGAGGTGATGCTGAGAAGACCCACCCTAGAAATAGAAACATCAGGGCCTCTCCACTTGCTGACCTCTCTGTTTGTAATATTTTTCCCCAGGCTCACCTCTAACATTTGATGGCCCTGGGCAGACTTCAATTAGAGGCCTGGTCTGTGGCCTGTCCCACTGGCTTTCCACCTTGGCCATGTGTCACCATGAAGGGTCTCATGTGCATGCATTTAGACACCCAGCCTACAAGTACAAGCTCCATCCCAGCCCCTGTCCACTAGGCACCAGTCATCTCTTGGCTACTCATCTGGCCTAGAGGTTCAGAAGCAGTCCACTTTCAGAGAAAGAACCTTGGGGAGAGGCCTGCATAGACCCTGAAATAGACCCAGGGCCATTTGAGTATGAAGTGTGGTCTGGAAGAGGGAGGTATGGACATGTGTGGCCACTTTCCTTGCCCCGGTCGACTCCTTACTCAGTGAGAGGGGCATGGTTACATGCTGGTGGGGGGGTGGCACCTCTCAAGTGTAGAGTGGGGGGGATGCTCTCATTGGTTGTTGTCTGCTCTTCCCCCACTTAACCTTGTGGTTCTTTATTTATTTTTTATTTTTTCCTTTTATTTCAGAATATTATGGGGGCACAACACTTTGGTTATATATATTGCCCATGCACTGCCCATGTCAGAGCTACAATCGTGGTCATCCCCCAAACTGTGCACCCTGCACCCATACAGTGAGAATTTTCCCATCCCCTCCACCCCGCTCCCGCCTGCCTGCCCCCTGATGAATATTATTGCCATATGTGACATAAGAATTGATCAGTTAGTACCAATTTGGTGGCGAGTACCAGTGGTGCTTGTTTTTCCATTCTTTTGATACTTCAATTAGAAGAATGGCCTCTAGCTCCATCCAGGATAAGACCAGATGTGTTAATTCACTGTTGTTTTTTATTGCTGAGTAATACTCCATGGTATACATATACCACATTTTATTAATCCACTAGTGTATTGATGGGCACCTGGGTTGTTTCCACATCTTTGCAATTGTGAATTGTGCTGCTATAAAATTTCAAGTGCAAATGTCTTTATTATAGAAAGTCTTTTTTTCCTTTGGGTAAATACCCAGTAGTGGGATTGCTGGATCAAATGGTAATTCTACTTTTAGTTCTTTGAGGTATCTCCATATTACTTTCCACAGAGGCTGTACTAATTTGCAGTCCCACCAGCAGTGTATGAGTGTTCCTATCTGGCCACATCCCTGCCAACATTTGTTGTTTTGGGAATTTTTGATATAAGCCAATCTCATTGGAGTTAAGTGATATCTCATTGTGGTTTTGATTTGCATTTTCCTGATGATTAGAGAAGTTGAGCGATTTTTTATATGTTTGCTGGCCATTATTCTGTCTTCTATTGAAAAGTTTCTGTTCATGTTCTTTGCCCATTTTTTAATGGGGTTGTTTGATTTTTTCTTGTTGATTTTCCTAAGTTCTGTATAGATTCTGGTTATCAGCCCTTTATCAGAGGTGTAGCATGCAAATATTTTCTCCCATTCTGTAGGTTGTCTGTTCACTCTAGTGATAGTTTCCTTGGCTGTGCAGAAGCTTTTTAATTTGATCAGGTCCCATTTATTTAGTTTTGTTGCTGCTGTGATTGCTTTGGGGGTCTTCATCATAAATTCCTTGCCTAGGCCAATGTCCATAAGAGTTTTTTCAACATTTCCTTCGAGAATTCTTATGGTTTCACGTCTTAAGTTTAAATCTGTTATCCATCATGAGTTAATTTTTGTGAGAGGTGAGAGGTGTGGATCTAGTTTCAGTCTTCTACATGGGGCTGTCCAGTTTCCCCAGCACCACTTATTGAATAGGGAATCTTTTCCCCATTGTATGTTTTTGTGGACTTTGTCAAAGATCAGATGACAGTATGAGGATGGTTTTATATTTGGGTTCTCAGTCCTGTTCCATTGGTCTATGTCTCTGTTCTTGTGCCAGTACCATGCTGTTATGATTACTATAAACTTGTGGTATAGTTTGAAGTCTGGTAGATCGATGCCTCCCAATTTGTTCTTTTTGCTTAAGATTGCTTTGGCTAGACAGGTTCTTCTCTGGTTCCACACGAAGCATAGAATTATTTTTTCTAGGTCAGCAAAAAATGATGTTGCTATTTTGATAGGGACTGCATTGATTCTGTAAATCACTTTAGGTAGCAAAGACATTTTAACAATGTTGATTCTACCTATCCAAGAGCACAGTAGGGTTTTCCATCTGTTTACATCCTCTACAATTTCTTTTCTCAGTGTTTCATAGTTCTCCCAATATAGGTCTCTCACCTCCTTAGTTAGATATCTTCCTAAATATTTAATTTTCTTTGGTGCTATTGTGAAAGGTATTGTATCTTTAATTTGTTTCCTGGCTCAACTGTTATTGGCGTATATGAAGGCTACTGATTTGTGTGCATTGATTTTGTATCCTGAGACTTTGCTGAATTCATTTATCAATTCCAGTAATCTCTTGGTTGAATCTTTGGTTTTTCTAGATATAATATCATACCATCCATGAAGAGTGAAAATTTGACCTCTTCTGCCCCCATTTGGACATCCTGATTCCTCTGTCTTGTCTGATTGCTCTGGCCAGGACTTCCAGCATTACGTTGAATAGAAGTGGAGATAGTGGGCAACCTTGTCTCATTTCAGTTTTAAGGGGAATGCTTTCAATTTTTCCCCATTCAGTGTGATATTGGCTGTGGGTTTATAGTATATGGCTTTAATAATTTTGAGGTATGAGCCATCTATGCCTATATTGTTAAGAGTTCTTATCATAAAAGGGTGCTGGATTTTGTTAAAAGCCTTTTCTGCCTCTATTGAAAGGATCATATAATCTTTGTTCTTGCTTTTATTTATATGGTGGATTACATTTATAGATTTGTGTATGTTGAACCATCCCTGCATCTCGGGGTTGAAGCCCACATGATCATGATGAATTATTTTTTTGATGTACATTTGAATTCGGTTTGCTAGGATTTTATTGAGAATTTTTGCATCTATATTCATAAGGGATATTGGTCTGTAGTTTTCTTTTCTTGTTGTGTCTTTTCCTGGCTTTGGTATCAAGGTGATATTGGCTTTGTAGAATGAGTTTGGGAGGACTCCATCCTTCTGGACGTTTTCAAATAACTTCTGCAGTATAGGCACCAGTTCTTCTTTGTAGGTTTGGTAGAATTCAGGTGTGAACCCATCTGGTCCAGGACTTTTTTTGTGGGAAGATTTTTCATTACTGCTTCAATTTCAGTGCTTGATATTGGTCTGTTTATGAATTCTATTTCTTCCTGATTGAGCCTAGGGAGGTAGTATGTTTCTAAGAATTTGTCCATTTCCTCCATGTTTTCATGTTTTTGGGCATAGAGATTTTTGTAGCATTTGAAGATGATGTTTTGTGTTTCCAGGATATCAGTTGTGACCTCTCCTTTTTCATTTCTAATTGAGCTCATTAGAGTCCTTTCCTTTCTGCTTCTGGTCAACCTGGCAAGTGGCCCGTCTATTTTGTTTATCTTTTCAAAGAACCAACTTTTTGTTTTATTAATCTTCTGTATTGTGCTTTTGTCCTCAATTTCATTTAATTCTGCTCTTATCTTGGTTATTTCTTTTCTTCTGCTGACTTTAGGATTGGCTTGCTGTTCCTTTTCCGTTTCCTTAAAGATGATTCATTAGTTTACTGATTTGTGACCTTTCTGTCTTTTGGATGTGAGCATTTCAGGCAATAAGTTTTCCTCTCAGGACTGCTTTTGCTGTATCCCACAGATTTTGATAACTTGTGTCCTCGTTGTAATTTAGTTCAAAGAATCTTTTGATTTCCATCTGAATCTCCTCCTTGACCCAATAGTCATTCAGCAACAGATTGTTTAATTTCCATGTGTTTGGATGAAGATGTGAGTTTCTGTTGGAATTGATTTCTAATTTTATTCTGCTGTGGTCTGAAAAGATACCTGGTATGATTTCTACTTTTTAAAATTTTGTTTAGATCTATTTTGTGGCCTAGGATGTGATCAATTTTAGAGAAAGTTGCATGTGCTGATGAGAACATATATTCAGTGTTATTTGGGTGGAGTGTTCTGTAGATGTCTGTTAGGCCCAAATGTTCTATAGTCCTGTTTAGATCCATTGTTTCTTTGCTTATTTTCTGTTGGAGGATCTGTTCAGTTCTGTCAGTGGGGTGTTGAAGTCCCCAGCTATTATGGCATAGCTATTTATTATGTTGTCTAGATCAAGCAGTATTTGCTTTATGTATCTGGGCACTCCTGTCTTGGGTGCATAAATGTTTAGGATTGTTAAATCTTGTAAGATTTTTCCCTTCAAAACTATACGGTGTCCATCTTTGTCTTTCCTTACTTTTGTTGCTTTAAAGTTTATATCACCTGAAATAAGGATGGCTACTCCAGATTTCTTTTGGTTTCCATTAGCCTGGAAAATTGTATTCCATCCTTTCACCTTGAGTCTGAATGAATCCATGTGTGTAAGATGTGTTTCCTGGAGACAGCAGATACTTGGCTTGTATTTTGTAATCCATTCAGGCAGCCTGTCTCTTCAATGGGCAATTCAAACCATTCACATTTATTGAGAGAATTGATATTTTGGGTAGATTACTCTTTATTCTGTTGGGTAGTCTCTTGTTCTGTTTTACTTCTGGAGTCATTGTGAAATCTGGGTTCTGGAGTTTTAGCTTTTGGGGAGTTTTACCCTGGTGGGTGTCTGTTGTGCTGATTAGTGTACAATGCAGGTCTAAGCACTTCTTGCAGGGCCGGTCTGGACTTCGCAAATTCTATCAGTGACTGCTTGTCTGGAAAGGTCTGTATTTCTCCCTCATATAAGAAGCCTAGTTTGGCAGGATAAAGAATTCTGGGTTGGCCATTATTTCATTTTAGAAGACTGAGGATGGGTCCCCAGTCCCTTCTGGCTTGTAAGGTTTCAGTTGAGAAATCTGCAGTTAATCTAATAGGTTTCCGTTTGTAGGTTACCTGCTGTTTTTGCCTCACAGCTCTAAGGAGTGCCTCTTTTGTGTTCACTTTGGTCAGTCTAATAATTATGTGGCGTGGTGAATGCCTTTTCACATTGAATCTCCCAGGAATCCTGTGTGCTTCTTGTACTTGGATATTGAGATTTCTGGCTAGGCCATGGAAATTTTCCTCTATTATTCCTTCACCTAGATTTTCCAGACCTTGCTAATTTTCTTCTTCTCCCTCCAGGATGCCTATGATCCTTATGTTTGGCCTCTTTATATAATCCCACATTTCTTGTATGCTTTGTTCATGCCTCTTGTTTTTGTGTTCTTTCTCTTCAACTGATTTATTTAGCACATAGGAGTTATCTTCCAGCTCTAAGATTCTTTCCTCTGCATGATCCAGCCTATTCTTAAGGCTTTCCACTGTTTTGTAGATCCATGAATGCCTCTAAAATTTCTAGAATTTCTATTTGATTATTCCATAATACTTCTATTTCTTTAGAAAATTTTTCATTCATTTCTTGCATTTTTCTTGTGGTTTCTTTGTGCTGGGATTCAATTTTCTCTTGAATTGCATTGAGCTTTCTTATAATCCATAAACAAAATTCCTCTTCTGTCATTCTACCCATTTCATTTGAGTTGGTATCCATTGCTGAGGAACTGATGATTTCTTTTGGGGGTGACTTTTCACTCTGATTTTTCATGTTTCCTGAGTTCTTTCACTGATTTTTTCTCATCTGGCCTCTTGGTCAAGAAGTGGGGGTGTTAGAGCTAGTTTATGGCCCTGTCTCCAAGCCCCTGAGGTTCGTTCCTTGGCAGAGCCAGGGAGAGGAGTACTGGTCTGTATTGCCTTAGGTGTATTTTAGCAAGTTTGATGGATCTCTTGGGTTACCTCTGACCTGTTTTCTTCTCCTCTTCCTGGTGGAGTGTAGTGAGATTGTCTTCCCAGCTTGAGCTCCAACCTGGTGGATTGTACTTGAGGGTATGAATCCATAGCTCCCTAATAGCTAGCTATTCTGTTGTGCCTGTGGCAGACTCTGATCCCCCAGGTGGGGTATACGAAAGCCCCAAGCTTTGGGAGGGGCCTTGTAGCTCCTAGGGGTTACTTTGCCCCTGCTCCTGCTGAGGTGTGGGTAGAAACACAATTGCTTTTGGCTACAATGCAAGAGCTGAATTGGGAAAATTCTACACAGCTCAGAGGTTGCTTATCCAGCCACGTGTGTCTGGCCCTCTGATATGCATCTCCACATGACACTGGCTGATGGGGGATCTCCAGTTGTGCACCCCTTTTCCACCACTAGACCCCAAAGCAAGGTGGGTGGGCATCTCGATCCCCAGAAGTCTCTGCCAGGGGAATGTTCCCACCGGGGGGAATAGTTGCCACTGGAGGCACTCTTAGATTGAGCAAAATTTCCTAATGAAGTGGGCAGGGTTAGGGGGAGCTGCTCTGGTTCAGCCTGTGGCTCTTGAGGCATTTGGTTGCCATGAGAACCGGTAATTATAAAAAATGAGTCGCTATAACCAGCAACCTTCAAAATGACCGATCTTTGGGGTACAGAAGGGTTGGGACCTGAAGAGCGGGCACTAGGACCAGCATGCAGCAGACTCGTAGGAGGCCAGAGCCAGAGTAGCAGGACTGGATGGACAGGCTGCAAACTGTTTCCAATACACAAAGGTTCTGCCACTATAGTTCCAGGATCTCATCCCACCTGGCACCCACTGATGCAGCTGTCCCTGGCCACCAAGGGTGAAGCCTGTCGCGCCCAGGTCGAAGAGTCCCTGGGCCAGGGGTGGCGTGGAGCTAGCGACTTGGCTCACAGCTCCAGGCGGGCGGCTTTAAAAATGGCTGCCGCTGCCAGCCTGGTGCACAGCAGGGCTTAGATCGTTCCCGTGAATGCAGCTTTTCTCAACCAGCCTGGGTCCTGGGGAAGCAATTGGCGGCATCCCCTACGGGCGTGTCCCACTCTCCATTCAACTCCTGTGCCCAGGTCCTGCTGACTTCCAGTGGCGAGGTGCCGGTCTGCAGATTCCTGCGCACTGTCCCAGGAAGCTATATTTCTGCCCAGTTCCTACCTGGCCCTGAGCAGTCCCTGTATGGTGCAGCTGAGAGTTCTGTATGGCTCTCGCAATTGCTTCCTCTCCACAGAGCCTGCTGTCTCGAGCAACCGCTTTGCCCCAACTCTGGGCTTGTCCCTGACTGAGTGGATGGGACGTCTGTGGGGAAGGTGCAAAAGCGCTTGTAGGTCAGGTCCCACTGTGCTGACCTGGTGAGCACGTCCTTCCCACGCTCTGGGCTCTATTGCACTCCCTGCGCTCTCCGATCTTTGTGAATGAATCTCCCATCACCTGTTTTCTTGGGCTGAGTGTCCCACGATGTTTCTCTGTAAATTCACAATGCTGTTTTCGGAGTGAGCGATCTGCACGTGGGCAGTCTATGGCGTTTTTCACCTCCTTCCCTGGGAGTAGGGAGGTGGGAGGACTCTATCAGACTGCCATTTTTTCTCTGAAATCTATCCTCATGGTTCTTTCTCTTGCTTTTCTTACTTTCTTCACAGTGCAGGAAATTGGGATAATATGCAATTGCTTTTAAATTTTTCATTTCAGCTCTGGAGGCATTTTCTCAAAGAGTCATCATCTACTATGTTTGGACATTACAGACACAGAATATGTTCACATTCTATAGTAAATGCATCTTTCAAAAATTAAAAAAAAATATTTTCAAATCTCTTGAGCATGATAAGGAACAAAGAAGTACATATTGATGGAAACGAAGTACAAAAGATGATATGGTGAAAGGAAAACATCTGGGGCTTCATGGTATGGGCTAACTCCAACAGGGTGAGAACCTTGGGCCGTAAAGGCATTTTTCATATCATGGAAGTCTTCCTTGCCCTCTACCCTGGGTGGCAGGGGGTAGTCGTGATGAGTGAGGGGAAAGGGTGATATTCTGTCTTCCAGTGATCCAAGGTCAAATTGAACCAACTCATAGGATCTGACTGTTAAAGTTTCAGAAATTTTCCAAGTAAAAAATCGTGTTAAACATAGCCATTGTTAAAAATGAAATCATATAAACTTATAATTCACTATTTAAAACAAAGGTAATAAGTATTAAAAACTCACATTCTGGTTATTTTACTATATTTTGTTATTTTCTATGTTTTAGAAGTTGTTTACATCTATTATAGATGTATGGTGGAAATACTGTAAATAACAGTGTGCTATTGCACTTCTCATGCTAACTCCATGTTCAGTGATATCACATTGCTAGCTTGAAATTGGCCATGGTGGAAGTATTTACACCACAGAAAATGGCACACATATAAATCAGAGATTTTTCTCCAGAAAGCCAGTTGTTAAACATTTACATTTACTACAACCACTGAACAAGGGGCTGAACTAAGGCAGCAGAGATGTACATGGCGTGAAAGGAAGGATACAAAGGACTTTACAGGTGAAACCAGCAGCACTTGGTCATTTATTGCATGTGAGAAAGGGGTTAATGGAGAAATAGAAAAATATAAGATTATTCTTAGGTTTTTTTACTTGGGTAACTGTCATTAATCAAAAGAGAAGGTGTGTATGTGTATACATAATTATGTATAAACACACATGGAATGTGTATATATAATCACATATATAATTTAGATTAGAAAGTTAATTTTGCATATGTTGGATTTGAGATCATCTGTCAAATCAAATAGGCAATTAGGTCTGGAGCTCAGAGGACAAATAGATAGAGAAAATATAAATGTGAGATCATAAGCACAAATATATCAGTATAGGCCATGAGAAGGTAGGCAATAAGCCAGGGTGAGTGTGTGCAATGAGCCGAGGAAAGAAGGAACTGATTCCTGGGAAAAGTTTCAGGACTGAATGGGAAAGGTGGTTCATATCTACCGTGGCCCAGAAGCTGGTTTTTTAATGGTGTCTGGTTCTGTGCTGCAGGTCGCATGGCATCGCTCCAGAATCATGTGGCTTTATGTTGTGAGTCTCCTGTTGAGGCCTCCCATAAGGCCCACACAGCATCTTTTCCCACAATGGATAGCTTGGGCACAGAGGGTCTGCTGGCTGTTTGGCCCACACAACAGGGATGCTCGAACCCCAGCCTAGATCTACAGATCTCTTCCTTTATCAGGCCCTAATCAAAGCTGGCAGCTGTCTGAGTCACTCAGTAAGTGTGCTGCAGCAGTATTCCCAAGTGTAGAATAAGCTGCCTCCATAAACTCAACAAGCTTACCAACATTGTGCTATTTTCTTTTTAGAGGGTGTTGTGAGATGCAACAATTTTTTCTGTATTTTGGAGGGTATATCCCAGCATGCCCCAGACCACTGAACCTCAAAAGTTCACTGATATGATGGGCTTATTTCCTACCGTACATGGAGTGTATGTGTCTTGTATGTCTGGTCTGATTACCATGATGTCATTAATAAAATGGATCAATGTGATGTTCTAAAGAATGTCCACATGCTTAGATCCCTTTGGACTATATCAAGAAAGAAGGTAAAAGAGTTAGCGTAGCCCTTGAGCAAAACCATTCAGGGTTGGGGAAACTGCAGCCTTGGGGCCACATGTGGCCTTCTGGATCCTTGAGCGTGGCCTTTTGACTGAATCCAAATTTTACAGAACAAATCTTTTTAATAAAGGATCCAGTGAATTTGCTGGGTCAATGGCTGGGAAACACATGCTGAAGCTGTGTTCATTTGCTCTTGTCGAAGGACCACGTTTGGCACAACAAAGTTGAGGTGATTTTACTTAAGATTTTATTCATCCATTTGCATCTGTCAAGATCCATGTGGTTTCTGTAAGGGTCAGACTCATGAAAAAATGAGGGACCACCATCATTTTTTTAAATCTTCAAAGGCGGATTATTATCTACTATTTACCTTAGGACATGGTAATTTAAAAAATTTATCAGCTTTATTGGAGGGGGCCAATTTCAGACATTTCCACTTAGTTTTTCCCACTAGGATAGTTAGTTCTTGCTCTCCAGATCAGAGAACTATGTAGGGGTTCTGTGAACTTCCAAGTATGTTCATTTCAATGAGCATACAGCTTTCAAGGAAATATCTATGAGGTGAGCTTGTAGATCCAGTGGACCTGCATGAGCTGAACTTGGGCCACTCACAACAATCCCCAACCTGTTTGGCACCAGGGACTTGTTTCATGGAAGACAATTTTTCCATGGATGGGGGTGGGGGTGTTCAGAGCTCAGGCAGTGATGTGAGTGATGGGGAGTGGCTGTAAACACAGATGAAGCTTCCCTTGCTGGCCACCACTCACCTCCTACTGTGCGCCCCCTTCCTAAGTTTCATAGAAGACAATTTTTCCATGGATGAGGGGAGTGGGAGGAGAGCTCTACAGAGCCCGGTCCCTAACAGGGCATGGACTGGTAGTGGTCTGTGGCCCTGGGGGTTGGGGACCTCAGACCTAACACACAGGTAATGATGGGGGAATGGTAGATAGCACTTCAATGTCAACTCAAACCCCATATCTAATAATCCTTGAAAGATCTTGGTATTATTCTTTCCCCAACTTGTGGTTACCTAAAAAAATGCCATAGACCCTGATGTTTCAGGGTCTTTCCTCACAGGGACTTGGCCTCTGCTTGAGTCAATGTGTTCTAAGTCCAGAAACTAGCTTAGATCTGTAAACTGTGCCAGGGATTGTGACTTTTTTATTGGCAGCTTCCTTCAACCTTCTAATCATTTATCCCTCTCAATTTCTTTTGATTATATAAGTTAAGTAATATCTATCACTCTTCTAGGAAAACCATATACTTTATTAAAATAATAGATTTCATATTTCAGAAAAGCTTTAGGTTCATAGCAAAACTGGACAGAAATTACAAAGATTTTCCACATACCCACTGTCCCCACACATGCATGGCCTCCCCCATTATCAACATCCCTCACCAGAGCAGTACATTTGTAACAACTGATGAACCTGCATTGACACATCATTATCACCCAGAGCCCACAGTTTGCATTAGAGTTCACTCTTTGTGTTGTACATTCTATGGTTTTAGACAAACGTATTATATAATGCCATGTATCCACCATTACAGTATCATACAGATACAATTTTGCTGCCCTAAAAATCCTCTGTACTTCAAAGACCATACACTTTTAACCATCTCTGTAGCTCTCTAGTTTGGGCCATTGTGGCCAGCACTTCAACTTTACCTCTCATTGCAATAATCACGCTTACTTTGTTTTTGATGGTGAAGTGCTGCCACCTGGCCTCCATTATTATGGGAGCTTAGTTCTGTACGAGCATCTCCTACCCTTGCCCCTGTCCTGTAGAGGACACCACCACTGAGCTTCTCAATAATGCCAGTGTCCCTCTCACCACTATTTTCCTTACCATGTTGGTAAATGGGTGTCCTCTGGTCCTACTACAGAACATGTTTGGCTGATGGGTTTTCTAGCCTTATGCAGTATACCTACTCTAGCATGCTCATTTTTCTGAGCATTTTTATTCATTTATCCACCATCTGGCATAGCAGTTCTGCCATTTATATTTCACTTATAGTGAGCCATTGCTTTTTCTCAGCTTCCAAAAGCTATGCTTCACTTCCAAGAGTGAAGTATTAACTCTAGCCCCTAGGGTCTCTACCTTGGTGTTAAATCCTATATTATGACAAAGTTCTTCTGCATCAATTGACTCTCTCTTAGCCAGCTTAATGTCTCATCCCCTTGATCTAGAACCCTCAAGATTCAGTTCGTGGCATATTTTCTGAGGTCCTTCCCAGATATAACAAGATATGTCAGCCAGATACTGCAGCAACTTCATTGTGAAGTCTCTCTACTCCCTTATCCCAAATTGTACTCGGCTGGGATTTTATCCTTGTTATTGGCTTGGTTGCCAGGAGAGGATGTAGATGTGGATCTTGAGGGGGACTCATATTGTCATGTAAGGTTCCTGCCTTATTTGACAGCTGTGCACAATTTTAATCAATGTGACTAGTATCTTAGTATAAGATGGAACTGGTTGTTTCTGCAGGCCTAGCATGCTCATGGAAATTTGGGAGGTTAAGGTTCTCAATGCATCTACTCAGATATCTCCATTCCAAGTCTCAGTGTCCTACTCCTTCCTGATTATGGTCCTGACCTTGAAATGGTGGGCCTGCTAATGTTGAGAATTCAGCCTTCTGTGAAGCTCTGCTACTCTTATGATTAAGTCCTGAGTCAATTTCTTTACTCTGTCTTCTCATCTGCAAGAGATTTTGGGTTTCATTAAATGCTGCCAGAACACCCTCTGACTTTCACATTTTGCCTTGAATTTTATCACCCTGTACCTCTCATTATCTCTCTTTAATGACTCAATGGTACTCAGTAACGGCCACCAACTCCATAGTTCTTATATTACTCTTTCCCTTTCATTTCTCAAGCCCCAGAGAGTGAGTCCTTGCAACTTAGGTTAGCCATGTGTTTCAGTCCTGGCTAAGCATGGATGAGAGGGCAAGAAAGAATATATTTAATGCTCAGAAACACTAAGGTGGCTCTTGGTGCTCTCATGCTCCTTTTAACAGGGAACAGTTAAGAACAGCAGCCGTGACCTGAGAAAGGGCATGGTAACCTGGAGTTGGGACAACTTAAGATTAAGGCTGTGGGTCACCCCACCAGCAGAGGTGCCAGCTGCATGTGAGGGAATCTGAGTGAGTAGTAGAGGAGGGGAATGCTAAACAGCAGTTATGGGCTGCAGATCAATACCAATCTTGAGGTATAGCTCCTATACCTGCTAACTCTCTTTTTAGGTTTCCTCAGGAAATGAGAACAATCAGCATTCTGGAAAAGCTGTTCTCAGATGGGGCAAACTTGCTATAAGAGCAAGAGGATGTGAGCAGGGAAAGGATGCTCTTGTAATGCCAACTGTGGCCTTCCATCTAGAGCCCCTCTTCACGGGTGACATACCTATCCTCATGTGCTGAAAAGTACAGACTATTGACTACTCATAGATGTGTCTTGCACTGGGAATACCTCTCAGCTTTAGGGAATTGCTATGCCCAAGGTTAAATCTCCTCAAAGGGGGTGGCCTGTAGTCAATGACTGTATGATATGTGGACACAAAAGCCCAAGCTCTTTGCCTTAATTGGGGACAACTCTGAAAGGCCATTTCAGCTCCAAAACTCACTATGGAACTGACTAGCTGAGGCCTCAGTTGCAAAAGCATTGAGGATCTGCTTCTCCTCTGCCCAGTCCTGCTGTCCTCACTTGCTAATGGATGCATGTCCTGAAAGGACTTCCCAATTAATTTTCTAAAGGCAATCCTCCATCTCAGAATCTGTTTCTAGGGAATCCAAGTTAAGATTCTATTTCATTAAACCACTGTGGTCAGCTTTCTGTTAACGCAGCCAGACAC
The DNA here is from genome assembly GCA_023783475.1 of Daubentonia madagascariensis. Classification (NCBI taxonomy): domain Eukaryota; kingdom Metazoa; phylum Chordata; class Mammalia; order Primates; family Daubentoniidae; genus Daubentonia; species Daubentonia madagascariensis. The sequence continues at coordinate 2,851,300 of JAKFHU010001268.1, read as the reverse complement.
AATCCCCAATGGGGATATAATTTAAGAAAGATTTCTGAGAACTGAGGTTGTTACTGGTAAGTTGAAAATCACAGGTACCTGTGCCATTCTTATTTTAACAAGTTGCCTTTTAGTTAAAAGAGTCAAATCTTTTATTGAAGTGGCAGGTATTTGGTATTATTGCCCCTGTTTTTGCAAAATAACAGATAGGAAAAGTTAACTGAAATGTCACCCAAGCAAGGAAATAGGTAAAATATCAGGACAAAGACAATCTCTTAGACCTGGCACCACGTGGGAGAAAGAACCAATGATTTTGCATAGATTTCTTAGAGTCCTGAGCATGCACACTTTGGGATAATTATTACTAAATTCTATTGGTTTTTTCTTTTAAATCAACTCAAATCAATTTTTTCTTTTATATTTATGAACTACTTCCTTCTGTTTTACAAGAGTTTTTTTTTTCTCTCTCTCTCTTTCTAGCCCTCAAGTTGAATGCAGAAAACAGTTATTTTAACTCATATGTTGGGAAAAATCCAGAGGCATAATTTTTTGAAAAGCAATCATATTTTATCTTAAATTGACTCTTTCAAATATAACTGAGACAGGGTATATTGGTAAATGTTCAGACAAAAAGTTCTAAGCTCTTAGTTTTTTTTTAAATTGTTTTCATGACTTGACCACAATATCAACATCTCAAAAAGATATTGCATTTCCTTTGATTTTTTGCTATTTTTTGGCCCTATTTTTATTCTTACTACAATTTAAGCAGTGTCACTTGAAAAATGATTCTCCATTATAAAATAAAATTAATTGCTCAAATGTTTGAAACTTAAATACAGTATGCAGTAAATCCAACATTTCCAGAATTTTTAAAGTTTGGATTTTACACAATAAAACAGGATGGTCAGCTGAGGACAGTATCTCTAACAAGCCTAAAATCTGATAATAATATTGATTTCAACTAAGGTTAGTGTATTCACATAGTCATAATTTTTCAATCTCAAGAGAAATTGTGAAAACAAAAACATTGAAATTAAAATACTTTTAAGAAAAACTTCTGTAAAAATCTGAAGATGCTATCTTTCATATTTGTTAGAAACCCTCCTCCAAAGCAATAATTGAACCTGAGATGCTTCTTTTGCCATCATAATATTTATGAATCCATGTGTCTATATTCTCTGCTTGTTCTTTTCTTGCTTCCCTTTTGAGTCCTGTTCTGTTTTTTCATTCAGTCTTTTCCACCACGAATACATCAATTCTACTAGTTGATGTCTAACCCTGTCATTTCTATGGTAATTGTAGCCAAAGTAGAGTGGAAAAATAAAAGTAAAGAAAACAAAGGAATGATGAAAGTGAAGAAAGAGACAAAGATCCCTTCTAGTACATTTTTACCCACATATGTATTATCTTCATAAATATACCCAATATTCCTTTTTCTGTTGAAATCCTTTGTTTCCTTGTTTCAGGACCCAAGAAAATGACAAAAATCTGCAATTTGATGTTGGACAGGCATAGGATTGAACCCAAATTTTTATAGTGATGTGACCTTGGGCACCTTTTATTAACCACTCTGAAGCTTAGTTTCCTCCTTCATAAATGGAGATCATGCCTCCCTTGTAAGGATTTTGTAACTACACAGATACACACTGCACACTTAGGACAGAGCTTGGCACTCATCCATTTATTCATTCTCGCATTTGACAAATATGAGCACTCTATGTGGCAGGCACTGTGTTAGGTTCTGGCGTGTACTTAGGTCTGGGGAAACAGAAATGGTACATTTTAGGCAGAAAATAAATGATAACTATTAAAAGTCTAGAAAATTTAACCCAGGAAGAACCGTAGTGACTCCACCAGGAAGTAATGGAATGAGAGAATCAATAGTGAGCAAAGAAATAAATACAAACTTATTATTCATCCTCCTCAAGTATTGACTGAAAAAATGAAGAACAAATGAGGGAAGTAAAAGCTTTTTTAGTTATTAACATGTCCTGGGGGAGGTTATAGACATAGATATACTCTAGAGATTAGAAAATATTAAATCTATGAATTTCAATTCTGTTCACTTTAAAAGTAAGCACTAGAAGAATAAAAATAGAATATTTAAAATTTCCCATCTGATAGAGTAAATAATAAAGGAGAGAAGATAATCTTTCTTCAGAAAAAAGGGGGCGAGTTAAAAACTTATGAAAATGGAAAGCAGATTAAAATGTTTGAAATAAAAGGAAGTGACATGTACCTACTGACAAGAAATGAAAAATTTTAAACGCAAATACCTGGTGCTACAACAGCATTTGAAAATCCTGAGGGAATCTCATCAGTGTCGGTCCAGGACCTTCACATTATGAAGTTGCTGAACCAATTCTAGAAATATCTACTCTTAGGCTTAGCAATTAAACAATAAATATAAAATTCTGATTTTGCCTCTGTTAGTGGAATTTTTTTTTTTTAAACTCATGGCCAAAATTACTCACAACTGAAACAGCTAAGAAGTGGTAGAAGTTGTAGAACAGAAAGAATCATTATGACAGTTTTTGAAACTCCAATTTAAGATCTGGACTATCTATATTATATAATAAAAAGTAACTGAAAGATTTATTAGTTCCCTTGAAATGTATTGTGATGTATTAGTACATTCTCATAACACATTGTGGCCCACAACTATTTTACCTACTGAAAATTGTTTCACTTGATTGACTTTCATTTAGTGAATTTAATGAAATTATAAACATTCTTAATTTCCTCTGTAAAATATAAATCTGAGTCCTATTTCCTCCTGAGGGCTTGTGGTTTGTACTCTACTCTCAGAAATTTGTGTACTATAGCTCCCATTTGTTGAGTTATAGTTTTATTTGTTCCCAAACATTTTATGCTAGTTGAATTTATTATTGTAACTACATAATTTAATTAAATATTTGTGCAAATCAATGAAATACAAATGGGAAACAGAAGAGAGATATTTGTATGAAAATTATATCAAATGCTTTGAAAAGACCCAATAAAGAGAAATAGCTGCAAAATTATGTCAAATTAGGTGTAGGCAAGATATCTAGAAAAGGTCATAAAACCTGGGAAATCTAAAAGGATTTAACATGATTTTGCTTCACCAAAGTATTTAAATTCCTTCATCCTTTAAAAAACCTGAAACTGGAAACCTTATTTCATATTATGGGTGTGGTTTATGTAAGAAAGGTCAGGTGAAATTCCCATAAGGAAAACATTCTCAAGGGCATGGCTTTTATCCTACATCAAAAGATTGGAACTTGAAAGCATATTTATTTAAGTTAACATAAAATAAAATGTTTGTAATATCTTTAATTTATTCATTGTTCCTTAATTTAACTAACTTTTCTGATTAATCAGTTAATTACCAAACTCATTTGCATTGGTTAAAAACATTTCTAGTGTACATCATTCATTTATTTTATTTCATAATATTCAAAGTTAATTAATTTTAGAAGGTGAATAAGTCATTTGGTTTTGCTTCTGACCTTCAAGAGGATTTTTGTCTTCTGGATGAACTTTGATGATTTTTCTGAAGATGGGCTAGAACTCTGACTTTATCATGAATGTTCTAATAGCCATACTTGGAGATTTAGTGTATAAATACACAGTATGGGCAGATAAATTTTCATTGTTGGCAATTTTTGCAATGTGCACCCTTTCCACGTGATTATAACATGATACATTAGTTATTTCTGCAATTATTTGTGAATTCGATGTCCTTTCCCCCCCACCCACATGTAACTAATTTACTCTCATTTTACCAGCAGTTGACTTATGATGAGGTAGTGGCACAAATGACGGCAGCAGGCCTCAGCTTTGCTTTGGGATACAATAGTTAGCTTTGCCTCTATAAGGAAAAGGAAGTCTACTGGAGACCACCCTCCTAAACTACCACTGAATTTCAGAAGTTTGCATGATTTAAGGTGTATATGTGGGTGTTCTTTTTCTGACATAATTCTGTCTTGTCATTTCCTCATAGAAAAGATAGCATCTTAAACATGGGGGGAATCTCTTGAACACCCAGTGACTTATGGGAGCCTGGCATCTATTATTCACAATTCAGAAGGTTAATAGCAAGCATGTGCGTGCCATTTGTTCTGAAAATCAAGGGGCTCAGTTATTAAATACACCATAATACATACTTAACCAATTAGGGTATTACCAGAAAACCTGACTTCCGGAAGGAGGCTACTTCACAGAATTTACAGCCAAGTGTGGGGTGAGGGGATTACCAACTGCTGGAGTATCAGTTCCAAAGTTTAACTCCTAATTTGCCAGGCTGGGAATAGATTTATCAGGTTTTTCTCTCCTTCATTTCTATGTTGATTTACTAGTAGAAGTGATTTCCATATGGCCCAAATCCAGTCACTGCAGAGAGACGGAGAGCTACAAAAACTGGCATTTGCAACTATTTCACGTTATCATTTTTCTTCTCAAAAATTAGCAGATTTCAGCTTAATTTTTGGAACCAAATTATACCTGGCATATTAATGATTTTTACAATCTTCTTCTCTTTGTGTGTGTACAAAAAGACAACATACCCTAAATACCTTCTTTAAAAGATTCTCTGGCATCTTGTAGATACTTATAACACTTATAAAATTTTTCCTTCTGAAAAAATTTTAAAAAGTAAAAAATACAAATGGATGCCAGGGGACCACTTTACACTCTGCAAATACTATGGGAGGCTGCTATGGTGGAAAGAATATTGGATAGGGGTGATAAATTTAGGAGTTGCAACAGTTATCAAAGACTGAAGGTGTGGGGATGAATAACATTGCCAGGTAGCAATAAAACTCCATATATTTGGGGGCCATCTATACATAAAATGATAATATGCTGATTGGTGTACAAAGGCATATCTATCACTAAATAGCCAAGATAAAAAGAATAGTTCTTAACCAAGAGGAAGCATACAGTCACTTGGTGTGAGGCAGGCATGATAGGGCTTCTCCAAGCCTGTTCTCTGGGCTGGGAAAAAAAGGATTAGTTTCTAAAGTAGCACTTATAAGGTATTTTCTAGTTTTTTGATTACATAGCACCCTGAGCATGTTTCAATAGTATCATTTACCACATTACATTAAAATGGCTGGCTAAAAACGGCCTGCAGTTCTGCCTAAGGCTTAAGAATGTGGACTCTGGAAACAGACTGCTGCTTGAGATGGTTTTGTAGCTCTGGCACCTATAATTTTTCTGTGCCTCGGTTTTCTTAGCTGTGAAATGGGGGTTGGTAATAGTGTGCCTACTTTGTAGGTTGATGTAAGGATTAAGCAAGTTATTAAATATGTGCTAAGTGCATAGAACAGGCCTAGTCTAGACAACATACTCGGTAACAGTAGTTATTGTCTTCATATGCCTGTCTCTTCCACTAGGACTAAGTTGTTAGGTCCTTCCGGGCAGTTGCCCTGCAGTGTTCTCCTTTGTGTTCTCAGTAAATTGTCTGGGCATTAAGGAGTTTTGTTTTTAATTGGAGAGACCATCTTGTGTTGCGGGTTTTCTTTCTGTTTTTGGCATTTGGTGGAGAAGTGGTGCTGTGGCGGGGCTCAGTAGGGGAGGAGTGGATCAGAGTGATATGGCAGAAACAGGCTGACAGCTTGATGCCCACACTGAAAAGTTTTCTGTTTTCTGTCTTCCTCCTCCGCATGCCTGCTGTGCAGCTCAGACAGAATAAAAGGAGGAGGACAGTGGCCTCTGGGTTGAGATTGAATGTGTGGGAATGTGGGAGGTAAGGGGAGAAAGAGAATGGAGAGATCTGGCTGTTAAAAAATCTATGAAATGAAATTTTAGAAGCACAGCAGCTATTTATTTCTAATCTAGCCCAAGGGACCAATAATCTTGACGCATTTCCCAGTAAGTTTGGGGTTAATGGAATACCATAGAAATCAGCCAAATAGAATCAAAATTACAATTAAATATCAAGTCCAGGAGTATCTGTTTTACAGTCCTTTGTGCTGCAACAGTGTTTGCTTTATCTACACTTCTATTATGTCACTAATTATTTTGTACTTGTCTGTGGTAATATCTGTCACAACAGATGTTATGGGATCATGATTTATTTATCTTTTTATTCCCAGGATCTAGCATGATATCTTGCAAACAACAGGTTCATAATAAATGTTTGAAAGAACAAAAATAAGAGGAAAAATAGGGAAAAGAAAGGAAAGGTAAGAAGAAAGACAGAAAGGCAGGAAAGTGAAAGGAAGGAAGGAAGGAAAAAAGGAAGGGAGGGAGGGAGAGAGACTGAACAATCAGGCTAGTATTTATTTTCATAACTGTTGTAAATAACTGCTGATAAATTCTCTTCTTAAAGAGCCCTAGGAAAGAAAGTCGTATAATCTTTCCCAATAATATATTCCAGAGAGTAACAGAAATGTTTGAACAGACATGTTATGAAGACCATAGATCTTTATATAATCTAATCTTTACTTTGGAAGACCAGGTTTTAGCAATAAAAGAAATTTGCTAAAGAGAAGTTAATCTGATTAAATTAAGACAGCACACATATATTGAAAAAGCCACGTTCAGTAGTTGAGCAAAATAAAAGTGATATTATCCAACAAAGATTTTGAATAATGTAACGAAAATGCCTTTGTATTATTCATTAAGAGCCCTTCTAAAGTACAAATATGAACTTTTCACCTATTTTTAATTCCCTGTTACGTTATATAAATGAAATCATTGCACTTTTGTTAAACCAGAACACCCCTCTAACGTTTCTTAGCCTCTTGAGGTTGATGAATTGTTTATTGTTAAGCAGTTTGGTTGCTGTAAGGAGATATTCTAATGAGACTTTGGAAGCTAAATATGAAAAGTCTTATGAATTTGAAAGAATATAGTGCACTTGTTGAGAGTGGTTTACTCAAATTCAAAGATTGTCTCAGCAATGTGCCATTTTTTACATATATTGCTAAATATCTTCATAACCTCAACTTATAAGGCAGAGGCAGCCAGCATTTTTCTATACTATTTCTGTCAGCACTCAAGGAAAAATACCTTTTAAAAGAATTTTGATATTGTTAAATATCTGCTAGAGATAAAATGATGATGAGAGAGGAAGCACAATTCCTCCATAAATACGTTAATTTAAGTTAGATGTCAAGATTTTAATAATAAAGGAATATGTGCCACTCAATTCTAGTTCACTTGGATACTAGGACAGAACAAATATCTTCTAAATTTTTGTGTTGTTTACTTCTAGATTGACTGAACAAGTATGAATGGGCTCAAAAATACTTTAGCAAACTTTAAATATTATGTTTACTTCTTTAAAGGGTGTGCATACAAATGCCCACACAACTCCTGTTCCTTTCCTACTTTAAAGGAGAAACTTGAGGCTTTTCTATGACATGTAACCCTTAGCTACATAGCATGTAGCATGTGACTCTTCACTACATGTGTATGTATTTTACATATGGATATTTCAAGCACCTCAGCAGTACCTGGCAGAAAAGGCAGAATTCAATAATTGTTTGATGAGCTGAAATTTGTAATTAGCGCTCAAGAAGCGTTATTTGAATGAGTAGATGTATGATGGCCCATGGGTAACGCCCTTTTTGTTGCCCATCACAGTTATTCAATATGATTAGCATGAAATATGGGAAGGTCAGTCAGTCTTGGAGTCTGTTCAAAGAAATAAAATGTTGCTCTCTTTAAATTGAGCAACTATGCCAGTTTCAGGGACCATAAATATATACTGCACACAGCAAGTAGCATTTAAGGAATGAAAACCAGAACATACATTTAACCTTTACATCAACCAAGTCCCTGCTTTTCCTAAGCAGAGAGTCTTGGATGGGATGTTTTACATTCATTGAAAGAAAAGAAATGTTAATTTATCATTTTTATATGGGAGAAAAGTCTATTTCATTTTCTTGGAACTTAAAGTTTGTTCAATTGATTTTCCCTCACACTTTTCAATAAAAAATGGACAGGGATTAAACATGGAATGTTTCCGTTTGACATGATTTTTTTCAAGAGTAACAGCCAACTGCGCATAAACTATGAGAATGGAAATCATTTCTTCACTGCACTTGTGTCTTTGTATGAGGCTGTCTTTGAGTCCTTTTCTGGAAAGACTTCTTACAGGTGGAATCTTACCAGCTTTAAGGTACTTGGGCTAGTAATTACCTTAGATGACCTTCAGGTTAAGCCTATCTTGCTGACTTCAATTGTACAACAAAGGATGTTATATCCCATGCCCAAACTATTAGGAGCAGTATTAATGACTACCCAACAGATCCCACAGGATACTAAGCAGGCTAAGATAGGTTACTCAAACTGAATTGAACAGCAAATACTTTTTGAAAATTATTTTAGTATATACTTTGGGAAGTATGTGTAGAAACAACTCACCTCTACTGACCAGCAAATGTTTTAAGAAAGTGACAGCAAAAGAGTTTTTAAAAAAGAAAATTTAATAATGAGGATGGTGAGTTTGTTCATCCATGCAGAGGGGAAAGAGCATAGTAAAAAGACAAACAGAGTTGGAAAGGGCAATGGAGAAAATTTATATATAGTTCACTTCTGACATAGATCCTTTGACCAAACTTTAGCCAGGCCCCTGAACCTTCTCCAAGGCCTGTGTACTTCCTTGTAAAATCCAGTTTTAGCAAGAACCCTGCTAAGTCAGTTTAGCAAGAACCCTTCATCCTAGATATCTGCTCACCCTCGATATCTAACTGGGTTCCTAGTCCCCCATCCCACCCCCGCCAGATGGTGTCTAATCACTCTGGCCTATGCTCAGCAAGAATTCTGTTAGGTGGGTTTAGCCAGAATCCTCCTTACTCCTGATGCTTCCTTTAGTAATTTTCCATCCACCAACCTCACCCACCCTGCTCCGTGGCTATAAATGGCTATATACGTGCCCAAGCCGTGTTTGTACTGTGGCCCAATCTGTCTCCCCCACAACAAAATCCCATTGCCATGGTCCCTATACCTATCTCAAAGGTCTTGAATAAAGTCTGCCTTACTGTACTTTAACAAGTATCATGAATAATTTTTTCTTTAACACTTCTTCCAATTTATGTTACCAAAATGAGTTCTAGGAAAACAAATGTCTTGTCAAACTTACTCTGTGATGAAGAGAGCTGGGACTTCAATTCCTAACTTCATTTTACTTACCTATAACAGGACACCCTAAATTAACATAACCCTAGGCATCCTGGAATTTTTAAAGAACTACATGAAACTGAGCGTGAGACATTTAGTCCTGTTGTGAAAATGGAGCTATTCTTCAATATTCTAATGCTACAGATGTAGCAGAGGGAGAAGGAAAGGAGAAAATGGTGTTATCAAAACATGGTTAAAGCAGGGGGTACAAAAAAAGTGACTCTAACACAAGTTTTAGGACTAATAGTGGACTAGATGAGTTGAAAGCATGGCATCCAAGAAAGAAAAGGTTAAACATAAAATGACACTACATGTTGTTTAATGCCCATATAGTGGTAGAGAATTGCATGGAAATAATAGACATGCAATTCAGGATATTGCAATTCAGAATATTGACTCCATCTAAGGGAGGGATAATGATTCAATTTGGGAGGGGTAACTAGGATATTCAATTATAATAATATTTCATTTTTCAAGCTGCTAATATTATTCTTTAAACCTGTGCATATCTTAAATATTGCACAGTAACTTTTTACAAGGTTGTGCAAGAGCAATCTTCAATTAAGGATGTGGTTGTAGGCTTTATGCATACCTATGCCCCCATACATCTTTTCCCATCTCACAACCCAAATACTGGTTTAAGAGACGAAGATATGATGTTAATGTTATTTAAGTTGTCAAAATTTAGTGTTTCATATCATTTTTAGACTTGCTATTGGTAGCCTCTCTTCTTTCTCTCACTGCAGTTCTCACTACCTATTTCCGCCAGATTCATCTCCCCACACTTCTGCTTGGGTCCTGGCACACTTAGGCCCACATGCGCACTGTTTTACACAAACTCAGATCAGTAGACTGTAACACTTGCCTGCTTGCCTGCCTTCCTTTCTCAATGATGGAGAGAACCCATTTCACTAGGTTCAAACCTCTTCTACCATGAACTATATAAATTCTAAGAACTTCAGATTTTTCAGCAAGCAATTCATACAATACATTCTTCCTTGCAATTTCAATACATCTACATATAAGGAAATTGAGTACTTACAGTTCTGAATGCAAACAATAGGAACATTCACAAATGACCATCAACTTTAGTAAAATAATAATTTTGAATTGACCTGGGGTACTAACAGGTACACAGTTTTACATTTTCACTGAAATCTTCTCAGTCTTCTGATTCACAAAGTTCTGTTGAATGAACGTTCTGAGAGACTCTGCTATGTACCAAAGACATCACTAAGCCCATTCATCTAATTTTTTCACGCCAAGGTAAGGCAGCTCCCTGTCTCCATCACCCAGCTCCTGTTATATTTGAGCCATCAGAAGAAAAAATTGATTCTATAACTAAGTACAACCAGATGTCGATCAAGATTTAAAGATGTTATGGGGAGATTCTTGAGTGAAAAATCTCATGGGGGTGACCACGAAGTATGAGGCTATGTGAGGTGCTGCACTGTGTTCCAGATACAGCATGGCAGCAGCCTAACTTCTCAGGAAATACCACAAGGGCGTGACTGTGGGAGTGGAAGTGGAGGCCAATTTTGCATCATTCAGGAAGAAAAAACCTAGTTGCCAGTATAGATGTCACAAAAGAGACACTAGGATTAATCTCTTATTTTCTGACCTCTTCTATCAAATCCAGCACTGTGACATGTGCCAGGGGGCAAGCAAATACAACAAGAAGAGGGAACTAGGTTAAAGTTATAGCTATGACACCACAAAGCACATCCAGTGTACAAAGCACATCCAGGGGTGGACATTACAAACTCCGGAAATTCCCAGGAGTACATGCTGTGTTTTGAGATTATCCACTTATAAAGGATTTAAAGGGTTTTGGCTTTCCTGATTGGCCCCACTACTAGCCTTGAGGTTAACAAAATAAGCGTAGATGCCCTCATTTCCCCTCTGTTAGTCTCAAATGCCATTTGTAGGGAGATGACTTTCAGCAGAGGGATTCCTCTTTTACAATCCCATATATTTTGGCTCAGCTGCCTGTGGCTTCATAAAAGTCATTACTCAAAACAACAAGTAGCTAAACCACAGAGGTACGGGCTTTTTCACATTGCCAGTCAGGAGGGGCAGTTGGGAATTTGGCTTGATGTGGACTTCTAATGGGATAATGCTGGACAGAATAGGATATGTCAGCTACATACCCCCAGCAGCTCTTTGACTTGAGAATTGACAGCATCATTCAGGGATCAGTAGACTCTGATAATGAGTCTGGTGTTACTCTCTGTTTATTTGATGTCACCTCAGGTTAGTTTTCAGGCTGCAATATCGATAAGAGAAAGAGGTGGTTGACAATTGAGGCAAGATCCCTAAGAAGCTTCTGAAGCTATAAATTGGTTTTCAAATTGCACATGTGACAGCAAAGGAATTTCATGATGATATTAGGAGAAAGGTTAGACCATGTGAGATGTAGATTTTTAGTTTTAAACTGACTTTTTTTCTCTTAAAATTTGCTTATTTATAAATTACCTATTTTTCCCCTTCAGGCTAATATGCTTTTCCTATTGATTTGAAAAGTCATGTGTTTATATTAATATATGTGTACTATGTTTATTACTCTGTAGTTGTGATTCAACACTACAAAGCACACATTGGTTTAGTCTAGACACAATAATACTATATTTCAGTTCTCACAAAAACCTTATAAAGATGGTGATATTGTCATCACTGTTTTACAACCGAAATTAACTCAGAGAAGTTAAACGAGTTATTTAAAAACACAGAGCAATTGTGTGAAGTGTCATATTGTAACTAATGGGATCTAATTCTTGTTTAGTTGAAATTTTTAGCCTTTAAATCAACTAGATATTTTTGTTCAGGCACATATCCCTCTAAAGTTTGCTTGTTTGCTTTTATTTTTTTCCCATAATGAAAATGAAATTAAATGGTGAGTAAATTGTCTTAAGAATGGGTAATTTGAAAACTCTATTTTCTTCCCAGTTTCTGTCTGTGCATGATGCGATTTTGTATATAAATCTCATTTTGATTAACATTATAACATAAACATTTTCTATGTTGTCATAAAATCTCCATAAGCATCTTTTGCATGATCATGATATTCCTTCAAATTGTTATAACAGTTCTACCTATTTTCTTATTCTACAATTGTAAATAATTTTGAATTCTTCTCTATTATAAATAATAGTGCAGTAAATATCTTAGTGGCTAAATATCTAGCTATTTATAACTATTTCCTTGAAACAAATCTGCAGAAGTAAAATGAATGGGTCAAGAGGTATGAATATTTTAAAACTATAGATGTACTTGCTAAACAATTTTCCTATGTACTATAAAAATAATATGTGGATATGAGTCAGCCATGTTATTCTTTGTAAATTATTGTAATTATAAATTGATACAGAATTATAAATTGATACAAACTTACAAGTAATGGCAGTATATTCTAATTTAACTGATAAAGCCAAATGTTGGGTGACAAATGAAACCCATGAAATATTTCTGTGATAATTGAAGAGGTAGAAAAAGTACTTTTGAAAAAGAGCTGAAATTATTCTTAATAGATACAGTGCCTCAGGCAGGCTTCCATAGCACTGAACAAGAATCTAATTGTATCTAATTAAGTGTTTATGCCATACTGGGAAATAAATATGTTAACCAGAAGCAGAAAATTAGATAAAGTTTTAGAAATATTGGAACACAGACCACATAGTGTTTGGACTACAAAAGAGATAATAATTTTAGATGAGGCAAAAATTTTTAAAATGCTGGCCTGGATTGAACCCCTGTGGGAGTCATGCCCCAGCATTTTGTAGTCACCTCTCATCATCATCTAGTAAACATGCCCGGAGCAGAGGAATTCCCATGTATATGACCTTGAAACTGCTTGAGCAAACCCAGTCACCATATATGATCCTTAAACTTCCAAATTAATGTATTCCTATTACGAAAAAGAGTTCTTGAAAAACTGTCTTCAAAGATGATGTGTGTCACAGATGCAAATAGATTTAGAAACTAAGAGGATCCATCTCAATAAAATATGTGACCAAGAATATGGAAATACACATTCTCACCACCCACATTTTCTACAATGGACTCCATTTTATTTATTACTTATTTTAAATTGGCAGATAAAATTGTATGTATTTATAGTGTACAACATGATGTTTTGAAGTATATATACATAGTGGAATGGTTAAATCTAGCTAATTAACATATGCATTACCTCACATAGTTATCATTTTTTGTGGTGAGAACATTTAATATCCACTCTCTTAGCATTTTTCAAGAATACAATAGATCATCATTAACTATAGTCACCATGCTGTGCTGTACAACAGATCTCTTGAACTTATTCTTCCTAACTGAAATTTTGTATCCTTTGACCAATATTTCCCCAATCCTCCATCCCCTCCCTCAACTGCTCCAGTCTCTGGTAACCACCATTCTATTCTCTACCTCTGTGAGATCAACTTTTTTGATTCCACATGTGAGTGAGATCATGTGGTATTTCTCTTTCTGTGTCTGGCTTATTTCACTTAACATAATGCCCTCCAGGTTCATCCATTTTCTTGCAAATAACAGGATTTCCTTCTTTTTTATGACTGAATAGTATACCATTGTGTGTATATATCACATTTCCTTTATCCATTCATCCATTGATGGTTGATTTCATATCTTGGCTATTGTGAATAATACTGTAATAAATATGGGAGTGCAGATATCTCTTCAACATATTGACTTCATTTCCTCTGGATATATACCTGGTAGTGGGATTGCTGGGTCATATGGTAGTTCTACTTTTAATTTTTTGAGGAACCTCCATACCATTTTCCATAATGGCTGTACTAATTTATATTCCCACCAACTGTGTGCAAGAGTTCCCTTTTATCCACATCCTCGTCAACATTTGTTATCTTTTGATATGATGGACTCCATTTAAATGCATTTTAAGGGCACATGTGAAGTGGGAAGTAAGTTTTTCTTGAAGATAAATGGATATTATAAACCATAAAATTAGTTTTATCTGGTAAGCTCTTTTTCAACCACTCTTTCCTTCTACGCCACTCCAGAAACTAACATACCATATTATACTGCAATGGAATTGCATGTCAAGCTAACTTTCTCCTTTACTAGTTTGTAAACATCTCAATGGAAAGAAGAAACTTTGTTTTATTCATCTCAATATCCCTAGAACCTAACAGAGTATCTGGACCTTAGAAACACTCAATAAATATTTATTTAATGAATGAATGGTGGTCTTTCCAAAATTTCAATCATTAAATTATCTCCATTTCACCTACTGGCAACTTTTTGAATCACTATAACACAGCCTGGGTATAACATAAAAATGCCAGGAGGCTGGACCAATGATCGGGGGCACTCAAGGAAGGTTCAGCAGTTTTAGTAACAAGGATCACATTTTAACTTGTTTTCTTCTCATAAACAGATCCAATTCAGGGGTTTTCTAATTGTGAAACAAATTGGTCAGGTGTGTGATGCTACACAGAAAAATAAATTATCTCTCTAGCAATGTTAAGAAATAGATTTATTTTTTCCACTATCTGTCATCCATGATGTGTTAATATTATCATAAAATATAGTAAACTATCTAATCCTGTAGAGTTTAGGTAATGGCTTTTATGCTATTACCATATTTAATCTTAAAAATGATATATTGAAATTTAGGAACTCGTAGCCAAAGAGGTTAAGGGTCTTGATTATGGTGACACAGCTGGAAAGAGATAGACTTGGACCTAAATTTTCTCACTCCAGTATTCTTTCCACTATGTCATAGATGCAAGACCCCAGGGTGGAACGCTCAAAGATGAATCAGGCACAGACTCCCCACCAGTCCACAGGTAATATTTTTGACCATGATTCAAGGTAGAAATTGGAGGTGGCTTCAGAGAAGTACACATAACTTGCGATAGGAGGATAAAGGAGTGAGAGCTGACTTCCACCTGGGAGATGAGGAAAGTCTTCATGGGTTGCTGAATAAACAGGACTTTTAGGATGCCAAGAATTTGGACTTTTGGATTGTAGGGGAAGATAATCTTAAATTGAGGAAAGCACATAAGCAAGGGTAAAGCTGGGTTGAGGATCAGGGGGCAGTAAGTAGCGTAGTTTGGCAAGGTCTTAAATGAACGTAGTTCATAATGTGGTTGGAAAGGTCAATTGGGGTCAGATTGTGAAGGAACTTGAATTCCAGACCAAGGCATTCAAATTTGTTATGAAGGCAGTGATTATCGAGGGCAGAGGTATTCTGAGTGGACCACTGAAACTGTTGAGCAGGGGAAATAATATGTTTGGACTGTGGCCACTACTTGTATACCCCATTTTTATCAAATCAAATATGTGTGCACCTGTTTCTTTGGCAGGCGTCAGGAAATCCTTTGATATTTCCCCAGGGTAATATTTTCCTTGTATACCTCAAAAGGGAAAACTGAAGATTCTATGAGCATTTCCAAGAAACGGCTGTCCCAGGGCAGTGAGCCCTGACTTCTGCCCGATGAAACAGATCTGCTTTGAGCAGGGTGTGCACTGCACACATTCAATTGATAGCAATGGGAAAAGCAGATATTCCATCTGTACTACGATCAAACACATAAAATCACACAGGAATGTACAGTATGCTGGTTTAAACAACATAGGCATTTGCATCAACCAGAGAGAAAAGACCTGACTGTTTTTGTCCCCTGGTAAGGACATTAGTGAGGGAAAGCTTTGATGTTTAAGCAATCATATAATTGACTCTACTGTTGGATCCAGAAGTCTAGGGTTGGTTTCAGGAATGAACACTGAACATTTTAAATGGCACCATGAATAAATGGAAGCATGTGGTGAAAAATGTTAAGAAGATAGCTATTATCTCTGAAATATTGAGATTTTGCAGATTTTGAATTTTACCTCTCAAATGTCACATTGCCAGTGTTGCTGGATTTAGGTTTTAGGTATTATGCCCCTAGAAATCTGTTTTAAAAAACAAACAGAAAATACACAAAAACTCATAGATTCTCAAGTGTGGTGAGTAGAACATTTTGTGCAAGTTTCAAGAGGACAGGGTGGATAGAGAGGAGAGGATTTAGGTGACTACAGGAGGATACATCTGTCCTAGGATTTTATGATTAAAATTGGAACCAATTCCTCATCCTTTTACTTCACCCCATATATCCAGTGAATTTTCCCAGTACTATCAACTCATCTTTGACAAAACTACACCCATCGGTCCCTTTCTGTCACCAGCTTACTTTGGGACTCCATCACCTTCTTCCTGAATTAGAGTAATAGTTTTCTAACTGGAATTCCTGCCTCCAGTTTTCTCCTTCCCCCATCCAATCTGCAAACCATCTCCTCTTTTCCCTACCCAACTTGCAACCATTCCAAACTAACATTCTTAAAATACTACTCTCATTCTGTTACTCATCTGTTTATACCACATGATGGTTCCCTATTACCTACTGTACAGCTGGGCATTCAAGGTACTCTTGATTAAGCACAACAAGTAGCTGATACTCCTCCATTCCAGTGTTTATCACACACCCTGAATTGTGCTACATTATTCTCATTTTTCTATTTTACATTTACATTTTTCTGAAACCCTCCTCCCTGTATCCTC
This sequence comes from Daubentonia madagascariensis, assembly GCA_023783475.1. NCBI lineage: Eukaryota > Metazoa > Chordata > Mammalia > Primates > Daubentoniidae > Daubentonia > Daubentonia madagascariensis. The sequence continues at coordinate 2,834,625 of JAKFHU010001268.1, read as the reverse complement.
ATTCTCTGATTAATATGCTCTTTCCTCTAACCTTTCTATTCATCAGCCTGAATCTCAAATTTTTACGTGCTTACTCCAGTCCATTTTGGTTGCTAAATCTTCAGAATGCCTTTCCAAACTTATGCCAGAACTCCTAACTCTGGCAGTAAATCATGGACTTCTTTATTTGGTTATTTAACCACTTTCTACCAGAGTAATATCTCCCAAAGCAATTTTATGTGCCATGAGGGCAAAGATTACTTGTGATTCGACTTTTGTAACCTCCACAGTGTTCAGAAGTTTTATAGAACCTGATAACTGAAGTTGTAAAGATAATAAAGTTTAGGAAAAAACTTCCAAATTTAGAATTTTTTCTCTTAAACTGTATTGTAAAATGGTATAGAAAAAAAGATTGACCACCTGGTCTGTATTTTCAATGAAAACAAATAAGAGGAAAATGGATATTCTTTCAGAAGGAGGGTTTTAGGCAGTAAGTACTGTGAGTTTGGGAACAAATAGCTCTCTGGTTGAGAATTATGGTTATGACACAGGAAAGTGACTCCCAATGCTGGGAGCCACTTGAAGTCCAAGTGAGTCCTTGGCTTCGTGCAAGAAAGAACTCAGGAGTGAGCCAATAGTATAAAGTGAAAGTGAGATTTATTCAGAAACTATAGAAAGTCTACTCCACAGGCAGAGCAGAGGCTAGTTCTCCCTGTATAAGAGAACCGGCCTCTAGGGGGCAAGATAGCCAACTGGAGACATCACTTGCTGGACTGACCTGGAGGGAAGATTGGATTTCAGATAAAGGAGAGGGGAGAAGAGATGCAGATTAGGTGTAGAGCATACAGAGAGGTGCTGGAGCTTGCTGGGGACCTCACAGAGGAAAATTGTAAAGCAGAGAAGGAAGAAGATAAAAGAAAAAAGATATCAATGAGGATCAAATCCAGAGAGGCTTGGAGCCCAGAAAAAGGGTAAGGGGGATTCCTCTATCCCTTCCATGAGCCTCCGGTGACCAGAGGGCTACCAAGTTGCTTGGAGGCTTTTCCACCCCCATGAGACCAGGCACGGCAGCAGCATGGCATGGTGGGGAGAACTTGCATGATGCTGGAGCTTTCTCATTCGGTGTGGGGCTCCCCTTCAAGGACAGTGTCACAAGAGGCTGGAGAGCCAGCATTCTTCCATTCAGACCTTTCCTCCCCTGCCCTTCCCCCAGCCACTGCAACTGGGAGCACAGTTTGAGCTGAGAATTTGGCAAAAGGCTGCTCATCTCCAGTGGGTGTGTGCTACAGGCCGAGGTTCCTACAGGGAGGGGATCCCATGCCTTTCCCCTTGGGGCCCTGCAGTGGACCTGCAGTGCCCAGTTTGGGGGCTCCCTGCCTGAAAGCATTTCACAGAGTTGCACACCAGCAGGTCAGACGTGCAGGCAGTGAGGAGGTTTGAGAGTTGGACAGCCAGGTTGTGAATCTCAGATAGCTCCATCTCCACAAGCAGACTTTCTGGTTGGGAGAGGCCACTTCAACCCCTCCCTGGTGGCTTTCATCAGAAGTTGGGAGCAGACCTTTGAACCCTGCTGAAACAGCTACCTTACCAGCTGTTGTGGAGCCTGAGGGCAACCTCACCCAACCCAGCCCCACACAGCCTCACTCCCCCCACCCACCTCCTCTGTGGCAGAGAATAAGGACTCACCTGGAAGTTCCAGGTCCCCACCCATCATCTGGGGCATTTGAATGCTCCACCTGAGGAGCTAGAGCTGGTCACAGGTCTCAGAAACAACACTGTAGCTTGTTCCTTCTGGCAAATGCCACCTACTGACAGGGTGGTCAATTTGCACAGGCCTTTACAGCATTTACTAACTCAATCATACAGTGTGGTTGATTATTACCCACAAGCACCATCTACTGTCTCAGAGATTAAACTGGAAATGCCAATACAATTCACATGGCTAAGAAGTCCACAGGGCTGGGGAAAGAGAAAGGATTTTAAAGACCTCCATCTTCTCCAATCAAAGTGTGACAGGGAATCTGCCCACACAAATAGCTCACCACTGCCACAACCTACAAAAAACTAGGAACTGAGAAAATCACCACACTGAGGATATCTATAACCGAGGTATCTATCCTGAACCTAGATCACTATCAAAGCACCCACAAACAAAGGCAAAGGTTCTTATCCAACATATGCTACAAATATACCCATACAAGTGGTGCAGGGGGAAGTGCCATCTACACAAAAGAAAATCCAAAAATAAGAAGCAACAGCTATGACATATGAGAAGGAATAAGCAAAAGAACTCTGGAAGTGTGAAAAATCGGAGCAAAAGGTCACCCCCAAAAGGGAACATCAGCTCTCCAGCAATGGAACCAACCAAAATGAAAATATTGAAATGACAGATAAAGAATTCCAAATATGGATTGTAAGGAACTTCAACAAATTTCAAGAGAAAATGGAAAACCATCTCAAAGAAACCAGAAAAACAACTTAGGAAAGGAATGAAAAATTCACTAAAGAGATATACATATTAAAGAAAAACCAAATAGAACTTCTGGAAATGAAAAATTCATTTGAGAAAATGTAAAACATAGTGGAAAGTTTCAAGAATAGACTAGACAAGGCTGAACAAAGAATATCAGAGTTTGAAGACAACTCTTTCAAATTAACACAGTCAGTCAAAAATAATAACCAGAGAATTAAGAAGAATGAACACAGCCTATGAGAAGTATGGGGTTATGTGAAATGGCCAAATATAAGAATCATAGGCATCCCTGAGGATGGAAAAGAAAATGCACAAGGGCTGGAAAACCTATTTGAGGGAATAATTGAGGAAAACTTCCCTGCTCTTGTTAGAGATTTAGACATCCAGATACAAGAAGCTCAATGAACACCTGGGAGACTCCTCATGAAGAGGCACTCACCAAGACATATAGTCATCAGACTGGCCAAAGTCAACACAAAGGAGGAACTCCTGTGAGGTGTAAGGAGAAAACATCAAGTAACTTGATGGGAAAACTCATCAGGCTAACGGCAAACTTCTCAATGGAGACCATAAAAACCAGAGGGGATTGGGGCCCCATCTTCAGTCTTCTTAAACAGAACAACTGCCAGCCTAGAATTTTGTATCCTGCAAAACTAAGTTTCATAAATGAAGGAGAAATAAAGACTTTTCCAGACAAGCAAACACTGAGGGAATTTGTCAAGACCAGACCTGAACTACAGGAAATAATCAGAACTGCATTATACATGGATCAGTACATTGGTCACCCACCAGTGTAAAACCACCCAAAAGCTAAAGCTCAGAGCTCATACAAAACAATAGTACAAGAGGTAAAACAAAGCAACCAAGGTACTACCCAACCAGATGAACAGAACAGCATCCCACATTATCAATTCCATCAATCAACATGAATGGTTTGAATTCCCCACTCAAGAGACATAGGCTGGCTGAATGGATAGGAAAAATAAAAGCCAAGTATCTGCTGTCTCCAGGAAATACATCTAACCCACAGAGACTCTTATAGACTCAAGGTTAAGGGGCAGGAAAAATATTTCATGCAAATGGTAACCAAAAGAAAGCAGGTGTAGCCATTCTTCTATCAGATAAAATTCACTTCAAATCAACAATAGTAAAGAAAGACAAAGATGGTCATTATATAATGGTAAAGGGAGCAATTAAACAAGAAGACATAACAATCCTAAATATTTATGCACTTAACACAGGAGTGCCCGGATTCATAAAGGAAACCCTACTAGATCTAAGCAAAGCCATAAACAGTGGCATCGTAATTGTTGGAGATTTCAACACCCCACTGACAGAACTGGACAGATCATCCAAGCAGAAAATAAATAAACACTGGACTTAAACAGGACTCTATAACAAATAAGGCTAACAGACATTTGAAGAATATTTTACCCCAAAACTACTGAGTATACATTCTTCTCATCAGCACATGGAACATTCTCCAAGATTGATCATATTTTAGGCCACAAATCAGGGCTCAACAAATTCAAAAAATTGAAATCATACTATGTATCTTCTCCAATCACAGTGGAATAAAATTAGAAATGAACACCAAGAGAAACACCCAATTTTACACAAAGTCGTGGAAATTAAACAACCTCCTGCTGAGCAATATTGGATTAATTATGAAATTAATCAAAAGATTCCTTGAACTGAATAACAAAGGGGACAGAAGATATCAAAATCTGTGAGATTCAGCAAAAGTGGTCCTGAGGGGAAAATTTATAGCCTTAAATGCCTACAATAAAAAGAAAGATTACAAATTAACAATTCTTTCAAGGAACTAGACAAGGAAGAGCAAACCAAACCCAAAGCCAGCAGAAGAAAAGAAATAACTAAGGTCAGAGCAGAGCTAAATGAAATCAAAACCAAGAAAATAATACAGAAGATCAACAAAACAAAAAGTTGGTTCTTTGAAAAGATAAACAAAATCAATAGACTTCTTGCTAGATTAACTAGAAATAGAAGAGAAAGGACCCTAATAAGCTCAATCAGAAATGAAAAAGGAGCAATTACAACTGATACCAAAGAAATACAAAATATCATCTGTGAATATTATAAAAATCTCTATGCAGATAAACTCAAAAATGTAGAGGAAATAAACAAATTCCTGGAATCCCACAACTTCCCAAGACTCAATAAGAAAACATAGAAAACCTGAACAGACCAATAACGAGCAAAAAGATTCAAGCAGCAATAAAAAATCTTTCAACAAAAAAAAGACCTGGACCACATGGATTCGCAGCCAAATTTTATCAGACATACAAAGAAGAGTTGGTATCCATACTACAGAAATTATTCCATAACATCAAAAAGGAGGGAATCCTCCCCAACTCATTCTACAAAGCCAGTATCACCTTGATACCAAAGGCAGGAAAGGACACTATGAAAAAAGAAAACTACAGACGAATATCTCTTATGAATATAGATGCAAAAATCCTCAATAAAGTATTAGCCAATTGAATTTAACAGCATATCAAAAAAATAATCCACCATGACCAAGTGGGCTTCATCCCAGGGATGCAAGTATGTTTCAACATACATAAATCCATAAATGTGATTCACCACATAAACAGAAGCAAAACAAAGGTCATATGATCATCTCAATAGATGCAGAAAAAGCATTCAACAAACTTCAGCACTCTTTCATGATAAAAACCCTCAACAAACTAGGCACAGAAGGAATATATCTCAAAATTATAAAAGCCATATATGACAAAGCCATAGCCAGGCTCATACTGAATGGGGAAATGTTGAAAGCATTCCCACTAAGAACTGGAACAAGACAAGGATGCCTACTGTCACCACTTCTGCTCAACATAGTGCTGGAAGTCCTAGGTAGAGCAATCAGGCAAGAGAAAGAAATTAAGTCTATCCAAATCAGGAAAGAGGAGGTCAAACTATTGCTTTTTGCAGACAATATGATCTTATATCTAGAAAACCCCAAGGATTTCACCAAGAGACTCCTGGAATTGATAAATAAATACAGCAAAGTCTCAGATTACAAAATCAATGTATACAAATCAATAGCATTCCTATATAGCAATAATATTCAAGCTGAGAGTCATATCAAAGACTCAATAACATTCACAATAGCTACCAAGAAAATAAAATACCTAGGAATATACCTAACCAAGGAAGTGAAAGATCTTTACAAAGAGAACTACAAAACACTGAGGAAAGAAATCACAGGTGATATAAACAAATAGAAAAACATATCTTGCTTATGGATTGGTCAAATCAACATTGTTAAAATGTCCATACTACCCAAAGTTATTTACAGGTTCAATGCAATCCCCATCAAAATACCAATGTCATATTTCACAGATCTAGAAAAAATAATTCTTTGCTTTGCTTGAAACCAGAAAAGAGCCCAAGCAGACACAGCAATCTTAAGCAAAAGGAAAAAATCTGGAGGCATGACATTACCAGACTTCAAACTATATTACAAGGCTATAGTAACCAAAACACCATGGTATTGGTACAAAAATAGAGACACAGACCCATGGAACAGAAAAGAAAACTCAGATATAATACCTTCCAAATACAGCCAACTTATCTTTGATAAAGCAGACAACAATAAACATTGGGGAAAAGAAGGCCTATTTAATAAATGGTGCTGGGAAAATTGGATAGCCACATGCAGAACAATGAAACAGGATCCATATCTCTCACCACTCACAAAAATTAATTCAAGATGGATAAAAGGCTTAAATGTAAGACATGGAACCATAAGAATACTAGAAGAAAATGATGGAAAAACTCTTGTAGATATCAGCCTACACAAAGAATTTATGACTAAGACCCCAATGGCAATCACAGCAACAACAAAAATAAATAAATGGGACTTGATTAAATTAAAAATCTTCTGCATAGCCAAGGAAATAATCAACAGAGCAAACAGACAACCTACAGAGTGGGAGAAAATATTCGCAAGCTGTACATCTGATAAAGGGCTGATAACCAGAATCTATAAAGAACTCAAGCAAATCATCAAGAAAAAAATCAAACAATCCCATAAAAAAGTAGGCAAAAGACATGGACAGAAGCTTTTCAAAAGAAGATAGACAAATGGCCAATAAACATATGAAAAAATGCTCAATGCTCCTAAATCTTCCGGGAAATGCAAATTAAAACCACAATGAAATATCACCTTACCACTGTTAGAATGCCTTTTATTAAAACGTCCAAAAATAATGGATGCTGGCATCGATACAGCAAGAAAGGAACACTTCTACACTGTTGGTGGGACTGCAAATTAGTACAACCTCAGTGGAAAACAGTATGAAGATACCTCAAAGAACTAAAAGTAGATCTACCATTTGATCCAGCAATCCCATTACTGGGTATTTACCCAAAGGAAAAGGAGTCATTTTGTCAAAAAGACACCTGCACTCGAATGTTTATTGCAGCACAATTTACAGTTGCAAAGATGTGGAATCAACCCAACTGCCCATCAATACATGAGTGGATTAACAAAATGAAATAACGTGGAATACTACTCAACTATGAAGAAGGATGACTTAATGCCTTTTGCAACAATTTGGATGGAACTGGAGACCATTATCCTAAGTGAAGTACATAAAGAATGGAAAAACAAACAGTTCATGTACTCACTATTAAATTGGAACTAACCGATGAACACACATGCACATAGAGGGACATAAAACTCAATATAAATTAAGCAGGGGGGAGGAGGGAGGAGGAGATGAATGATAACCTAAACAGATATAATAAACACTATCTGTGTGATGGGCACTCTCATAACCATGACTCAAGCATTGTAAAAGTGATCTGTGTAACCAAAAATATTTGTACCCCTGTAATACTTTGAAATAAAATTAATAAATTAATAAATAAATGGTTTTCCTTAAAAAAAAAAAAAAAGACAAAGCGAGAATTAGCCCTATGGTTCCTTTACTCCCTCTATTTAAGCAACAGCTTAATTATAGGCTAAACAAAGGGAGGAATATTCATGTAGCTTGTCCTGCCTCTATCTTGTTTTGATCAGGGTAGTTTGAAACTTTGTGTTGAGACTTCCTGACTCAGTTAAACAATGTTTGCACAATTAAGCAATGCTTAAAGCAGTGCCTAAAGCAGTGCCCAAAGCAATGCCCAAAGCAGTACCTGGCAGTTTCTTGTCTCAGTTTCATAAATTTAACATATAATATATAATGTTTTCTATAAATGTTATTGAAGAACCTCAACGAGAGCGCCACTTTTCCCTTGGGAATATCTACATGATCTTCACTAACAGAGATATTTAGAAAAATGGTTAGTACTGGGGACCAAAAGTTCCTTAGGACTTCAGTCATCTCTTTGAATGGTCTTTGAGCTGAAGACTGTCTGACAGGAAGCAGGGAACTAGTGGGTGACCAAAAAGGGGAAGTGAGCTTTGAAAGAGGAAAGACTTCTCCTCTGGCTAAACGACTTAGTATAATACAACTCTGAATAGTTTCAGATGAAGGTTACCTCTACAAGCAGGGACACGCGAGTAGCCCTGTTTGAAACAGCTTAGAAAGAAAGAGCTTTGGACCAATGGTGACAAAGACTGGTGAATAATTCATTTATTAAGTCATTCATTCAAAAATAGCTTTTTTTAACAACACTTTCTACACCATGCATTCTAGTAGGAACAGAGGTTATAAAAAATATTTTTACAAAAGTAGCCTTTGTCTTCAAGGAGGTCAGTAAGGTTTCAAAACAATAATTCACAGAAAACAAAAAAGAAAAAAGAAGTGGATTAGGGGTGAATATAGGACTTAGGGCTTTAGAAGTACCAAGATGAGGTGACAAAAATCAGTACTGCAAGGTTGCTTAATAAAATTTCTCTTCATCTTCCCAAACACATTCTAGGTATTTCAAGGGGAAAGGAAAGGTGCTTATTCACTTAGTTCAGTATAGACTGAAGCTGCTTAGTCCTAATTACCAGGGGAGGTGTGGCCTGTGACTGTCATTAGGGACCCTGCAGTGAGCAATCCTGGAAAAACAGAGTTGGGGCAGAGGATAAAATATACAGTGTATCTTATCTGGGCCCTTCACCCAGGACCTGGAATCTCTTATTAAATGCTTTTAGTAAAACTAACTTTCCTAAGAAAGATTAATGAGATACAGAAGAGGGAATGTTCAGGACATTTTCAAATTGCAAGGGTTAATTTACTTCCTATTCTGTCCCTTCATTATATCACCTTTCTCCCAGCCCTTTGCTAAAATTCATAAAACTGAACTGTGAAAAAATTTCTTCATTTCTCCCACAATAAAAAATGGAACAGAGAAGAATGGCACAATTCCAGAGCAACACTAGTATGTCAGGTGTGTTCCCCGGGAAAGAGTTGCTGTAGTACCTTTAGGGAAGGGATAATTAGTCGTGAAGGAGTTGCCATTTGGTGATTGCTTCCTATGTGCCAGACACAGACTAGGTATAAAATACATTTTGGAAGCAAACATCTTAGATTCTAGTTATAACTTTTCCAGCCTCTCTGCCTCTGCTTATGCCATTTTCTCTGCTTCGAACCCCCTTTTCTCTCAAAACTATCCATGCAAATCCCATCCACCATTCAAACCTCACAATTCCATTATCTACTTACCTTTAAGACTTTCCTAACTTGCCCCAATCTGCAAAAAAAACTGATCTTTTTGTTCTCTAGACCTCTGAAGTAGGTGTTTATATTTTTCACATAGTTCCTCCTTTTTCCTTATAGTGTAGTGCTATATGCTCACAAAGCATGTGTCTGGCTTCCTTACTGTAAAATAAACTTCAGGGTAGAAACCATGCTTTTTTAAAGGTTTGTCTTCCCCAAGCAGAGTGTTTTTCAAGGTTTTAGGGTATATCTCTTGGATCAGAATCATCTGGGATATCTGTTGAAAATCGAGATTACTGGTTCCCACTTCATCTTTGCTAAATTAGATCTTAGGATGTAGGGCCCAGGGACCCATATTTTAAACTAGCTCCTTAAGGGAGTCTTGTGTTCACAAAAGTTTGAGAATCACTGTCTCAGTATAGAGTAGTGGTTCTCAGCTGGGGGTGATTTTGCCCTTGAGGGACATTTGGCAACATCTGGAAACATTTTTGCTCATCACAGCTGGGACAGGGGTGAGCAGGGATGCTGCTCAACATCCCACAATGCCCAGGACAATGCCCAGCATGTGCAGAAGAAATCCTGGCATAGAGCAAAAAATGTCATGTGGGTGTAGATAATTAATAAATGTCTCTTGAATAACAAGCTTGTTGTGAAGTGGGTTGTGAAAAGCAAAGCTGGAGCTGTTAATGAAGGCTCAGCTTTGTCCCACCTGGGACATGCCTGGGGGGCTGCTCCATGGCCTTGAACCTGCCTAGTTGCATGGAGCCCCAGTGTGAGGGAGATCTTGGGGGCTCAGGGCCTCCTTCAAGCCCATCCATTCCAGGGACCATACATCACACGTAACAACCTTTATGTAAAAGGAACTATCTAATTTTTAAAAATTGTTCACATGGTGGTAATTTTCTCCTGTTAGGTCTTTATATGTTTTCTTAAATTTTAAAACCACCTAATACGTATTCCCTCAGGCAATCCCAGTGCTCCTGGGGTAGGAGGTAGCATGATTCTCCATTCTACACACCAGGAAGCTTACTGAGAGCAGTTCCATGATTTGCTGGTGGTCATGTGGTAAATCAGTGACCTTGGTACGTTTAGAACCTACTATTTTCCACACACAAACCACAAACCCACATTGCCTCTCAAATACTTATTTTGACATCTTTGGTCCTTCGTTTGAAAATAGAGTCTTCTGAAATCTAATAGTACATGCTTAAAATGTCTTCTTCGTTTATCTTTTTATTGCTCAATCCTAAATGAATCATCATCCACCATAATAATGTAGCATTTCCACTGTCTGGAGAGACTATGTGTTTAAATCATCTCTACAGAAGAAAACAACTAGCAGCTCAATTTGACAGTGGTCAATTTGGAACCTTATAGCTGACAATTCTAGCGTAGGGGTTATTTTTAAATGTTGGTCATATAGAACTTTTGACAGTGTTTGTATTAGTATGATAAGTAAAGATTTATTTTGTAAGAATAATTGTGTACAGTATGCATGTGGGTATATACTATGTGTTTATATATACATCTACAATATAGAGGCTTAAGATAAAAAATTAAATAAAAGATGATATGAGTAGACTAATTTCTGATTTTTCTCTTCTACTACAGTTTCTCTCTTTTGATTTTTGTTTGGGTTAAAAATCACCCAGCTGATGTTGACAAAGGGGTAGGGGATATATGGGAAATCTCTGTATTTTCTGCTCAATTTTACCATGAGCTTAAATCTGCTCTAAAAATAAAGTCTATAAAAAGTGTTTTTAAGCCCCCAGCTTGGCCGTGTTGAGGTCCTCTGGCATTTGGGTAATGCTCTGACTGTACAGCATCAGGAAAGAAGAGCACGAGCAGTCAGTTACAGTTTTCCTTCTTAAAATAAATTCTTGTTTCTTTTTAAAAAGATTTATTTACGCAGAAACTTTTTAGGATATAACTAAAACATTACAATACGTTATAGATTCCTCTACGACTTCTGTGAAAAATTTGGACACAGACTATGTTCTTTTTCTTTTTTTTTTTAATATTTGAGAAATCCATGTCTTGTCTGTTGAGGTCAGAAGTAAAAAGGAGTTTAAAAGACTGGAAAGTATTTAATAGCATGTAAAAACATTTTTCTTGGGTGGTCTCCCTGTAACTCATCTTTCTTATTTTCCTTCTCCTTATCACCCATATTTTCAAACACATTTCAATATCAGACAAGTGGATTAAGGGGAAATAACTTCTAAAAGAAATGTATCCAAAGAGAAAGGAAAGGAGAAATACAAAGGCTAATTAATAAGGGCGTTTTATAGTTTTCTCGTCAGCATTTAATACAAGGATAACTTTCACTGCTGTCTAATAAAATGAACCAAGAGTGAAAAGTTCAAATATTAGGCTTTCCTGTGGAGCTGGTTTCAGGAGAGTCCAAGAGCCAACATCAGCGGAGAGACCGAGGGTGTTCATGTTTCTGTCTAGTCTGTGGTGGACTCTGAGATGGCTACTTGAGAGCAAATAAAACTCCCCAAACTAAAATTCAACCTGCACCTCAGAAGATCAGTGACCTAAGGTTAAAGAACTTTGCTTCAAGACTCCACAGACTTCCTTGCTTTTCCCCAACCCCTCTCCCAAAATTGCCTCCTTAAACAAACTAGAAAGCTAAACAAAAAAAAAAAAGCAAAACCCCAGACTTCTCAACAAAAGGCATTTTGTTTTCTCCCCAACTGTTGTGTAGGATATATAAAAGTCGCAGTCATGGCAGAAGGAAACTTACATTAAATTAACATTCTCCCAAACAACTTAAAATCAATGGATGTGTTTTCCTCCAGAGAAATCCACAATTACCTTGGCTTCAGCACAGCAGAAAATAACAGAGTATCACAGACAGTTTTTTGAGTTGACTATAGTTCAGATCAAGGGCCACATACGCTGCAAATCTCTGTAATGACAAGTAACTATAGGGGATCTACCAAGCCATTTAGCAATTTAAGTGGTCCACACCAAAACTTCCAAATAGATTGGAACAACAAGTGTACATTTCTCATGGAATACCCTGAAATGACCAGTACACAACATTAAAGTAGCAGCCTAGTGATTTAAGCCTGTGTCCTTGGACTAGGGTTGCCAGACAAAATATAGGGCATCCAGTCAAATATGAATTTCAGATAAACAATGTTTTTTAAGTATAAGTATGTCCAAAATATTGCATAGGACATACTTATACTAAAAATTATTTGTTGTTTATGTGAAATTCAAATTTAACTGGGTGTTCTGTATTTTTATTTTTTATTTGCTAAGTCTGCTAACTCCACCTAGGAAGATATTTTCAAACTTCAATTAAAAAAAAAAACCTGTTATTAAACACTAAAAGAACTGGCTATTTATATATATTTTAAAAGTTAAAAAAAAAATTGTGCAAGGTATGTGAAATGTAAGAAATTAAATTCCAGTGCTAGAAGGCACAATCTGTGCAAAGATAGCTGATGAATAAGAGAGAGAGAGAGAGATTTCCTAAACTAAACTTATTTCACACAGAGGTTGGCCATCTTGGTGCATAATTATGACATTTTGGGTCATTGACAGTCACCCATCCACAGATTATTTGGAAACAATATACATTTTGAGTTTACCTTTGATGCCATAATAGGCATTGGTTAGTTGATCTAAATTTGATCAAAGCAGAATCATTTGATATCTGCAACTAATTATTTGTTCTCAGAAGATGTGTACATCCCAGAATAACATTCTCTTTCTATGGGTTCTCAGTAACCATTGTGTTGTATTTAATACAGGACTTTGCTTCATACCAGCACTACCATATGCTAGCTGCATGAATTAGAAAGATTATTTAATCTCTCTAAGTCTCAGTTTCTTCATCTATAAAATGAAAACAAAACCCTAACTAGCAATAAGCTGTTGCTAAGATTAAATGAGATAATGTAATTAGAACAGTGCCTGATACTTATCAATCGTTAGGCTACAGACTGCCTGGACACCAGGACCCCTTCTGTACTATCCACACTATAGAATCAGCGGTAAGCACAGAGCTTAAGACATAAGAGGAGCTCATATATTCATTGAATACTCCTTCTATAAATAACTGTAGTAGTAGAAGTAGTCCTCGTAATTCACTAGGGTATTTGATACATTCAGAAATTTAATATTTTAAAAGAGAGAATTGCCCTTTGTGAGTTGCTGGAGGTTTTGTGTTTCTGGAGGTATAGAGGCAGATTTTTAAAACAGATACACTTTATTTTAGGAAAATCACCAAGGCTCTTGAGTTATCCCACAGTAAAACAAGTACCCACCCTCTGGTGAATATTGTGAGGTTGTCTGTTCACTAGTGAAAATTGGATGTATCTTTCTTCTGGATTTTGCCTTTGAAAAATTAGTGTAATGATTACATAAAACATGGATTTTGATCAAACTGTGGACATCCCTCATATGGTGTTTTTTAAGACTTAATAATGTTAAGCTCAGGAAACAGTCTATAAACTACTCTAATTGTCATATGTGGGCCCTATAGGTCAGACCACCACACCCCATGAGTTGTGAAGGGTTGTGCCTTCTCTTGAAGGACATGGATATCCCCATGTACTTCAAATAAATCAAATTCTTTGATTTTATTGGGGCAGGAGATGAGAGAGTTTCAAAGTGGGGAGGAGAGGACTCTTTATTCTGTAAGATTAAGAGTTGCAAGACTAGAACTTGGAAACTTGTACATGTCCAAAAACAAACACCATGGAAGCTGGTGGAGATTAATCTGGTAACTGTCATGTGGAAGCTGCTTAGGATCTAGGTGGGGACCTTTAGGTTGTGTTTAGCTCCTGTAAAACCCAAACATACCCACTGCTATTAACCATGCGAGACATGAAACTTGTACTTCTGTTGTCCCTTTAGTATTCAATGAAGTTTTGTAAAACCCTTCAGTAGGGACCTCGCTGACTTGATTCTCTGGGCTGCTCCCTCTCCTCATCCCAATTTTCTCCATCTTGCTTGGAGAAAATCGGGATGAGGAGAGGGAGCAGCCCAGAGAATCAAGTTATGAGACGACATGATGGGACCTGCAAAAGTTCTGTAGTGAAAGTTGGCAGCCCAGACTGGCTGGCAGAACTGAAATGAGACATCTTTCTTCTCCTGCCCTCAGACATCAGAACTTCTGGTTCTTGGACGTATGGACTCTGGAACTTATACCATCGGCTTCCCTGGTTCTCAGGCCTTCAGATTTGGACTAAAATACACCACTGACTTTCCTGGTTCTCCAGCTTGCAGGCGGCAGATGGTGGTTCCATTTCTCTGAAGAACCCTGACAAATACACTTGTGTTCACCATTGATTCTTCCTCCATGGGCATGTGTGTAGGTCATGTGGAGAGAATAGCAAGTAAAATCAAAAGGAAAAAATTTGTTTTATTAAAACCCCTGCGTAGGGAGAAGCTGCTTTAGTTCTCTTCTAAAATATATCAGTTGTCCTAGCTTTGGCCCACCTTTGGCCCCTCAAGAGTTCTAGTACAGGTTGAGTAACCCTTATTTGAAAAGCTTAGGACCAGAAGTTTTTCAGATTTTGGATTTTTCAGATTTTGGAAAATTTGCATATTCATAATGAGATACCTTGGGGATGGAACACAAGTCTAAACACAAAATTCATTTGTGTCTTGTATATACCTTATATACATAGGCCAAAGGTAATTTAGTACAATATTTTGAATAATTTTTGCATGAAACAAAGTTTGTTTACACTGAATCATGAAAAAGCAAAGGTGTCACTATCTCAGCTACTCATGTGGACAATCTGTGGTCATTTGGCATCACCATCATTTCTGACTCTGAATTTATATGCTACAATAAGCAATCATTTTCTTACACTTATTCATACATTAGTACTTAATGATAAAAAATATGACATACCATAAATAAAGTGAAAAAATAATGTGTTGAGGGCAACTAAGCAGAACAGTAGCATCACCAGAATACTTGTACTAGCTGTTAAACAACAGCAACAAGAAGTAGTGTGTTGTGCACCTGTGTTTTGATTGCAACCCATCAAATAAGATCAGGTCTGGAATTTTCCAGTTGTGGTGTCATGTCAGAATTCAAAAAGTTGTGGAGTTTGGAGAAACTCAGATTTTGGATTTTTGGATTAGGGATGCTCAGTCTGTACATTCACCATGGCATCCACTGGGAGACAGTGTGCTTTGTGGGAGATGGCTTTGGAGTCTGGCAGCAAAGACTAACAGGTGGAGAAGGCATAGTTGTGAAAAAGAGCAACAGTTGTGCCTGGCAGGTATGGAAATACACCAAGGAACCTACAGTGGGGCCTGGGAAATGGAGCAGTATCCAGCATGAGAAGCAATAATTGGTAGACCTTGGCAGTGCCCAGGATACAGGGTAATGATGCCCAGAAGTGTCAATGTTGCCTATGTGATCACCAACACCAGCAAAGGCAGGTGGGTGTTCTCTGTGTTCAGTGAGGCAGGTGAATGCACTAGTGTGTGAGCATGTATGAAACGTCCTGCTGAGTCTCCAAATACCTGGAGAAGGAATCTTTTCAGGGAATGAATGGGCGCAAGAACCAAAGAAACAGAGATTATATTCAATTCTCATAATATCAGTAGTATTCCTTATAAATAAAATATTGTGTAGTTTAGACGTTCATATCCTTATTTTACAGATAAGAAAAACTCAATCTCAAAAAAGCTAATCACCTTGTAAAGGGCAGAGTTGAGACAGAAATTCAAGCATTCTGATGCATTTTTCAGTGCTTATTCTACTATTACATAGCTGTCCTTCATTTCAAACATTTTCTATACAGGTATTTGATACCCAAGTCCTTTTAAAAAAAAAGGTAATGAGATTTTAAAGAAGTATAAAATTGTTTAATCACCGTTTTTTAAAGCTACCTTCAGAAAAGACATTTAAGCAACATGGCAACATGGGGCTGGACAGGGTCAAAACTACGAGACTTGCCAGGTTAGTCCCGGAAAACTAGAGCAAGCATCTGGTCCAACCCACAAGCAAAGAGGGAGCCAAGGTCAAGAACTGGAACCTTACTAGAGGCTGAGCAGGGCAGACGCCAGAGGAGTAGCCAAGAGAACAAGTCAAGGATGAATAAGTAGAGAAAGCAGCAGAGTAACAGGAGACAAGAGCACAGGAAGCAGTTGGGCTAGCACTGTTGCTTCTGGACAGTGTCTCTTTAGCATGATAATGCCTCATTTAATGCTCCAACCATGAGCTCACTACATAGCATCTTAAAGGTAATTTTCTACACCTGATACCACACAACCCCAATCTAATCTTCCACTCTTTAAAGTACAGGGTTTTGGTGTGGAAACAGAGGAACATGGGCGTCTGAGTTATCGGGGTTGTCATTCTAGTGTGCAGCAGCCTTTCTGGTTCATTTCTGAGACCTGTGTCCATCCGTGTCCCCCAGCCACTGCCTTGGCACAGCAGAAAGCCTGACAGAGCCTGGAAAACATGATCATGTTTCTAACCTATTGGCTTGGAAGCAAGAGAAGTGGGATTCCAGGTGGAGTGTGGAGTCCAAAGTTTCACAGATGAAAATCTTGAGGAAGAGTGTGTTCACCTCAAGCCTAGACGAGGCCATAGAAGGATGACCTTGGTATTAAAATCTCAGAATTCAGGAATGATTGTGATTAATTTAGTTTTTAAGTGGCCAGAGAAAGGAATTTGCCAGCAAGATTTCTGGATTTGGTTTGCTATCCTGAGAGGTCCTATGCTATCTTAACATCTGTGACTATCATTCTTGCAGTGGGAGGTATATGGCCTTGAACTTGTGTTTTAAGATTCTGTGAGAAGTACATGTCCTTTTACTTTGACCCCGAGCTATTGTAGTAGACCCTAAAATGGACAATGTTCAGGACAAAAATTCTTACAATCAATGTTTCAAACAACTAAACCTTTAGGCTTTCTTACTCTTGCCAAAAAATGGACTCTGCAAACACAAACTATGGGGAAAGTGTGGAAGGCAAAGGTAATGTAAACAGCAGAGGCGAGTATTCTATTGCTCTGAGAAGGCAGTGGGCACCTTCTGAATCACTTGTTTTCTTCAGAATGGTGAGTTGGGGTAAGGGTTGTGGAGGAAGTAGCAGAAAGTTAAAATACTGACCTCTGTCAAAGAAGCATGTATACCCCAAACTTCTAAAGTTGCTTCAGGGGTATGCTATTGTTTTGCACTTTTCAAATTTTTTATATCACTAGCCAAATATGCATTGGGATCTTAAATCATTCTGCCTGAAATTTTAGACCCTAACATTTTCTTGAAGTGAGGACACACCCATGAAGCCATTAAAAAATATCTGCATAAGAAAAAATAGGGCTTTATTTTTGGGGGATCTTTTTTTTCAGAATTTTACTGGGGTACATACATTTTGGTTACATAATTTGCTTTTGTACAGTTTGAGTCAAAGTTATAAGTGTGCCTTCCAGTCAGTGTGCATTGTACCTGTTAGGTGTGAATTTACCCATCCCCTCCTCCCCCCTCCCACCTACTTGATTTCCCTTGAATTTTACTTCCATATGTGCACATAAGTGTTGATCAATTAATTCCAATGTAGTATTGAGTACATGTGGTGTTTGTTTTTCCATTCTTGCAATACTTCACTAAGAAATATGGCCTCCAGTTCCATCCAGGTTGTTACAAAAGATACTAGATCACCACTTTTTTATGGCTGAGATAATGCTCCATGGTATACATATACCACATTTTTTAAATCCACTCATGTATTGATGGGCACTTGGGTTGTTTCCACATCTTTGCAATTGTGAATTGTGCTGCTATAAACACTTGAGTGCAGATGTCTTTATTATAGAATGTCTTTTTTTCCTTTGGGTAGATACCCAGTAGTGGGATTGCTGGATCAAATGGTAGTTCTACTTTTAGTTCTTTGAAGTATCTCCATACTACTTTCCGTAGAGGTTGTACCAGTTTAAGAACAGGGCTTTATAGAACAAAAAGAAGCAAAATAAAGAGCAAGATTAGTTCAGTCACTCTTTGCTGAAAGAGAGCTTTAATTTTATTTTTTATATAGTCTGCATATATTGGAAGGAAAGAGTGAAATGCATTGCATGGTGTTCAGGTAAGGAAATAGAATTCACTTTAGCAACTGACCTGCTCAGAGCTCTGCTTCTCACTTGTTTATGACATTTGCTAGGTCAATAGATTTGAAGAACAGGGTCAAAAATGGAAGTGCACAGTGGCTGCAGCCTGAGCGTTCTTGGTGGAGGCATAATTTTCAATACTGTGATGTAATTCCATAGAGAGGAGGAAGAATGACCAGGGATAAAGTTGATAGGTGTAGCCCTGTAAGTATTGTTACAGTGTATGCATTATCTATTTGCCCTCTGCTTTGGATTGTGCATCATAGCAGAGGACAAGTGCACCTTTAGTTGAGGATATTGTGGCAGATATAGCCTAGGGTGACCTCCAATGAGTCACCCCTTGTGTAATCCCTTCCCCTGGAGTGTGAATGGATCCTATAGCTTGCTTCTAACCAAAAGAACATAGCAAAAGTGAAGAGATTTTTTAGATATAATTTAGGTCCCTGATCAGTTGACTTTTTATTAACCAAAAGGATGGGTATCCTAGGTGAGCCTAATCTAATGAGGTGAACCTTTAAAAAATATATGGCCCAGGCCTTCCCTGAAGCCAGAAAGTATGAGCAATAGAGACTCTTTTTCTCTATGTTTTTAGCTTTCAAGAAGCAAGCTGCATTGAATTCTACAGCCTCACAGAAATGAATTCTCCCAACAACCTGAAGAAGCCTGAAGGCTTATCCTTCCCTGGTAGAATCTGTACATGAGAATGCAGCTTATCTGACACCTTGATTCCAATCTTGTGAAAGCCTAAGCAGAGGACCCAGCTAAGATGTACCCAGACTTTTGACCTATAAAAACAGTGAGATAATAAACAGTTATTGCTTTAAGCCTCTAAGTTTGTGGTCATTTTAAACACAATAATAAGAGTCTATACAGATATCAAATAGGGCCTTCTCAAAGGGAAAAATGAGCAGAGGCCCACAGTTCAAGATGACCTGACCTTGGATTGGGGGATTTCAGATCTTTTTTCTTAAAAGGGTACCATGTTGGACATAGTGAGGGGCAGAGAGAAGATTACATGTAGACAATAGGTTGTTCCTTTTTGTTTGTGAGCACACTACAATGAGAAGGATGGTGCTGTGGGCTTGGTCAATAGTAAAGCCCATCAAAAGGGTGTCCCAGGAAGATGTAAATTTGCAAAGAGAGCAGAGGATTCCTCATTCTACCTTGGAAATCAGGTGTTGGCACATTGGATGGACAGTTTCAGGGAGCCAGGACCATTCGAGATGTGATGGTTGGCATAATGGTGCAGGTGAAATGTATATATGCATGTCCCCCGGCAGGTAGAAACATATGTACAGCAGGCGTTCCTTAGTGGAGGCCTTCTCTAGTGTAAATCTAGGATGGCAGATGTTAACAAGATGCCATGGGCAAATGCACCAACCTGCTGATAAAATGAGATTCAAATAAGCAGGAAGCTGAGGAGGACTACCCCAGGTTCTGAAACAGGGTGAGTTTTCCTATAGGGAATAAAAGTGATCTAGAATTTAAATCAACCAAAGAGCACAACCTTGTGTTAATGTCTGAGATTTCATCCATTTTTCTGGGCTCTGGACCTCTGCATTTTAATGGAACAAACATGACCTTTCAGTCTAAGATTTGCTTTTCCTACAAAGGATCTCTGCTGAAACTATCCAGCTCTTCATCTTCTCCAAGAGGCAGTAAATAAGGATTGTGACCTGGACAGCATATGTAGCTCCAACACCATTCATGCAAGTGCTTAGATGAATTATGGATCTTGATATTAATGGTTAAAACAGAATATTCAAGAGTGAAGCCAACCAGGACAGCTGTGAAGACATTACTTATGCCTATACAGGGTAAGATTCTCTCTGGAAGTGAAATTTTTCCATTTACAGTATACACAAGGGATAATAGCTGCTTTATTACCAGAGCTCTGGTATAGTTTGGGGAAATAAGCCCTCTACATGTGATGAAGAGCTTTGCACAGCCTCAGGGGTGGATGCCATCCACACTATAGTCTGGAGAATGGCTTCCTGGACAGGGACCTGGGTGAAGGGATAGGTAGTGTTAAAGCCAAGGGCTGACTTGGTCGGTGTGCAGAAGCACAAGTTCAGTCTGTGACCTGAATGATACATCATGTTCTGTCTGCCATGGATGAAGCCCTGGGATTCACTAGGAGATAATTGTCAGAAAATGGGATACATCAGAACCTTGCCTGAGAGAGGCAGCTGAGACTCATTGAGAGACAACAGCCAAGGTCACAAAAGATAGGAAAACAGAAAGCAGTTGCTAAGGTAATCTGACTAATTATGTCAGATGGCATCTGTGATCAGTATGATTGTAACGGATCAGATACAAATCAGTATCTGACAGATACCACTTCACTTAAGGAATCAATCATGCTACAGTTAAATCTAAACAAGACAAACATTTGAATATGTTTGCATTCATGATTGTCATCATTTAGTCATATACAAAACATGGACTACTAACATTTTTATTACTGGGAAACAATGAAACCTTGTGAAGGTAGTGGATTTATGATTTTCAATCACAGAATTCAAGAATGTGCTGTTTCTGTAGTAGCAAAGAATGAGAAAACTTCCTTCAGTCATTTCTGGAAAATAAGGAACCAGATTTCCCTATTCCAAAGTAAATGTTGTCTTCTATTTAATAGGGTAAGATTCACTACTGACAGCCCCCAAAAAGCTATTTTATTCTAGAAATGTTGCCTGTACTTCAGATTTTGCTTACAGCAGGTGGGTAGGGATATTTTGGTCATGGTATCATGACCCAAACAATCTACAGCTGGGTGTGGTTTTCTGAAAAGTATTCCAGCACAGTTTTCCTCTGCACAGTGCTTCTTTGAAAAAATGAAACGTAGGGTCCATTGTTTAAACAGTATCAAGAATCATATTTATTTTTTAAGATGACACAATTAGAAGAGGATTAAAAGAAATAGTTTTAGCTTCTAAGGATAATTTATATCTATGCCTTTTCCCTCTGTTCTTAGAATATGAAAATATTTGCAGATACCACCACCATCTCTCCCACCCCAAATAATGACAAAGCAAACTCCCAAGTGTCCACAATCCAGTTTAGGAAATGAAACCGTACTGATCCCTGGGATTATACAATACATATTCTGCTGCAACTTGATTTTTTCACTCAACATTCCTTTTTGGGATTCATCCATGTCAGAGCTATGTAGAGTTCTATTGCATTAATCTATCACAATGTGTTCACCCAGTTGCTGATTGGTGGACATCTAAATTGTTTTTAGTGTTTTTGCTAATAATGACTATGCTCTTATCAACATTCTTGTACATATCTCCTAGAGCACAAATGCAAGAATTTTTCTAAAACAGTACTTCCCTTCTTAATAGGACATAATACTTAAGAACTAACATTCACGCTATGGTTCACTGGAGCAAGCAAATGGGGCTGCTTTGGCCCAAGGCAATTGCCCAGGCTCTCTCAGACATTCCAAGGGCTAAGGGGAGCAATATTTGTCATTCCTGTTACCTAAGGCTCACTGTTTAGGAAGACGTGCTCTAGGAAAATGCCTAGGGTGGAATAGCAGGGGAAGTAGTGTATGCAAGTGTACAAAGTGCTTTTCAGATGCTCCTTTAACTTATATTCTCAAGCAGCAGCAGAGCAGCAGTGAATGAAAGTTTTTGCCACTTGCCAACACATAGTACTGCCTGAGTTTTAAGATTTTGTTACTTAAGTAGATGCACAATAATCTTTTTGTTGTGATTTTTAATTTTTTCATTTCTCCAATTGCCTGTTTTTCATATGTTAGGGCCATGTATTAGTTTCCTAGGGCTGCCATACAAATTACCACAAACTTGGTGGCTTAAAACAACAGAAATTTATTATAAGATAGTTCTGGAGGTCAGATATTTGAAATCAAGGTGTTGGCAGGATTGGTTCCTCCTGGAGGCTGTAAGTGAGAAAACGTCCCATGCTTCTTTCTTAGCTTTTGGTGGTTGCCAGCAATCCTTGCTCCTTATGGGTGATCCTTGGCTTGTAGCTAAATCGTTTTAATCTCTACCTCCTTCCTCACACGGCCTTTCCTCTATGTCTGTCTGTGTCTTCACATGGCCTTCTCATAAGGACATCAGTTGCTGGATTTAGGGCCTACCCTAATCCATTATTACTTCATCTTAATTAATTACATCTGCAAAAATTCTATTTCCAGATAAGATCATGTTCTGAGGTTCCAGGTGAACATACATTTGAGAGGAACATTATTCAACAGGAAAGTTGCAATTTTTTCCCCATAAACTGTCTATTCATATCTTTTGCCCATTTCCTCTGTTGTCAATTGGTCTTATTGACAACAATGTTAGGACTTGATTGTTCATAAAGAATATTAGCTTTTTGTGATATTAGTTACCAATATTTTTCTCAGTTTGTTATTTCTCTTTGTTTTTTTTTTAATGGTGCATCTGGATTTTGAATCATACTCTCAGGGGTTAATATTTCACATTTATATCTCTAATCTCTTTGGAATTTATTTTGGTGTATGTCATGAGGAATGGATCCAGTTTTCTTATATGCCTATATGGTTGTCTAGTTATTATTTGAAAATTCATCTTTTTTCTAATGTTTTGAGATGTCCCCTTTATTATATACTAAATATCCATATTACTGTAAGTCAATTTTTGGATTTTCCATCATTTTGCAGTTGTCCATCTATTCTTGTACTTATATCACACTATTTTACTTAGAGAGGAGTTACATGTTACTAGGTAGGTCCAGCTACCCATTCCCACACTTTTATTTCTCCACAATATTCTTTATCTGGTTATTTTTGCTTATTTATTCTTACATTTAAACTTTAAAATCACCTTGTGTAGCTCCAGAAAAAAATAACATTTTTAAAAAATTGGGATTCTGTTACATTTAGAAACTAATCTCGAGAGAATTGACATGTTAATGATTTTGAATCTTTCTGAGAAGAACATTTGTCTTTCCATTTTTTAAGATATATTCTGTGTCTTACAGTGTTTTACAGTTTTTCTTCTGTAGATTTTGGTACATTTTGTGTCAGATTTATGACTAGTTATTTTATTTAACCTTTTTAAGTGTAAATGGAATCTTTTCTTCCATTTTTATCTTTTAACTGGTAATTTTTACATATGTGGGGGCTTGATTTCAAGTTAATTTTCTTTCTTGCTACTTTCAAATTATTTTATTATTTGTAGTACCAATTTATTATTTTGAGTCTTCTAGATATGCAATCATATCATCTGTAAACAAAGATAATCTTTCTTTTTAATTATTATGCCTCAAATTATTTTCTCTTATTTAATTATATTGGCTCAACCTTCCTGTATTTTGGTGAATATTGTCCCTTTTTCAATTTTTTGCATGTATTTTTTATTCTTTCTCTCTTTCTCAGCTGATAAATTGTCTGTTTTGTTGTTTTTTTCCAAGAATCTACTTTTTGTTGTCTGTTTATAATTCAATGTTTACCTTTAGTAATTTTTTCTATTTGCTTTAGTTTGCTTTACTTTGTTGGTCTTTTCTATTCTTTTTGAATTACATGTTTTGTTTTCATTTTATTGCTATATGTTTTTAATGCTATGAATTTCTTTGGAGGGCTACATTAGCTATGTCCCATAGATTCTGGACATATGTCTGTGTGTGTTCAAACTCCACTTCTAATACCAAAATTATGCGTTAGTTTCCTATTGCTACCTAACAAGTTAACACAAACTGGTGGCTTAAAACAATATATTGTGTGAGATTTGTTATCTCACAGTTTCTGTGGGTCAGGAGTCCAAGAATGGCTTAGCTTGGTTTTCTGTTCAGGGTCTTTCAAGGCTGCAATCAAGGTGTCAACTGGGCTGCATTCCTTTCTGGAGTGTGGGGTCCTTTCCCAACCTTATGTGGCTAGCAGAATTCAGCTTCTTGTGATTGTAGGACTGAAGTCTGCTTTCTTGGTGTCTACCAGCCAGAGGATGCTCCAAGCTCCCATAAGCCCCTGTAGTTACTTACCACATGGCTCTTTCATAGGCTTTTTCCCACATGGCAGTATATTTCTTCAAATCCAGCAAAGAGTCTCTCACTCCAGTCTGCTAAGACTGAATCTTATACAAGGTAGCCTAATCAAGAGAGTGATCATGATCACCTTTGTCATATTCCCATCTCCCACCATCTTTGTCCTATTCTATTGGCTAGAAGGAAGTCACAGGTTCAGCCTACGCACAAGGGGAGGAGTTGATACAAAGATATGATCCATCAAAGGATCACCTCAGGATGCATCAGCCACGTCTTTATAGGTAACATGACTTTTCTCTGTACCTTTCTTTGTCTTTGGTGTTCTGCAGTGTCACTATGATGGTTTAGGTGCAGATTTGGTTTTACTTTTTGTGCAGCTTATCTTTGTGTTTCCTGTAACTGTGGATTAATGTTTTTCAATAATTCTGGAAATTCTCAGGCATTTCTTTCCTAACACTCCCAAGGGGTTGCTTCTATCTGGGACCAGATAAATTTATCAGCTTGGATTTTCCATGACCACTTGAGTAATATAAATTTGAATCCTAGATTTGTGTAAGAGCAATTTTATGATTTTCAATTCCTAAGTGGAGACTATTATTATAATTGTCATTTTTTTTTTACCCCCAGAATTCCAGAGACAAATGGATCCCTTTTAGTTTCCTGAGATGGTGGGCCAATTTTTCTTAGTCAACATGTTCACAGAAGGTATTTGGTTGTGCCAGCTTTGTAATGGAGTTTCAGATCAGCCACCCTATTTTGGGCAGGTTGTAGTATTTATTCACAGTCCTTCCATGTGCATCCATTGATTTTAGGTTATCTTTTTTCCTGGAATTACAATTTATTCCCAGGTAAGCCTTGTTTTCCACTTTTACTTACTATCCTGGTTTCAGCTTATGATTCATTTGTTTGGTTTGTTTGTTGGTTAGGTTTTGCTTGGTCTTTGGTGATTTTTCTTCTTTAATTTCTTATGCTTCAGAAATTCATTTAATGTTATTTTTGTCATTATTTATGCAGTATCCCATTGTTTTACAGTGTAAGGATATTTTAGGATATAGTCATATTGTTGATGTGGCAGTACACATTTCTTAACTGTTTTTAGTCATTAATTACTCTTAGTCTAGACTTGGTTTTCCTCTGAAAAGTAAGTAGAACATTTCTTTCTATTCACCCCACGATTCATTTAGGGTTTCTAAGCTTTCCCCTCAGTTGGCCTGTGTCTTTCATACTCCAGCAAGTTTATCATACAACAAAGACCTTTGATTTGTTCATTTCTTCAAAGAGGGAGGACATCTTTTAGCAATATTTTTCATGATGAGTCCTTTATTACAGAGGCAGGAGTGGATAGAAAATTGGTTTGCTCCAATGAGTAGTCAAAAATATTTTATTAGAAAACAACTTAAAATGCTTTCTTATAACTTTAGTAAGGATGTAAATTTATTTTGCTATTTTCCTTCTTAGGCTTATAATAATCCAATCTCTACCTTATAAATCTGAAAATCAGAATAACTATTTTTACCAACTGCCAGGAAAAATTTATTTTCTCTTGAATTATGAAGGGAATTTGTGGGTAAATGACTTTATGATCTTTTTTCAACTTCTATACTGCAGAGCTGCTTCTACCTTCACAATTAAATAAAGTCCTAGAAGATGCTCACACTTTAGTATACATAAGAATATTTTGGGGTTCTGATAAACTGCTAGCTAATTCTCTACCTACATGCTCCTTCTGCTTCTACAAGGCTAGATAAGACGACAATGTTTGCATTTTTAACAAGCGCCCCAGGTGAACTGATACATAAGGACGTGGGATCATAATCTAAGAAAACACTGTAGTATATTGATTCAAAAAGTCTTTCAGTCAAAATCCCTCCCTTTTCTTATGTGTGTATCTGTTACAGTGCTTTCCACCTTAGGAGCTGTCAGAAGACTGGCAACATGTTGAACTCACTTGGGTTTTAAATAACTTCCCTACATGCTGATTATTTCCAGGCCTAAATTAATTTGTTTCATGTTCTGGATCTTTGGAATTTTTCTGATGTGCACATTTTTATTTTATTATGTTTTTAATATTGAAGTTGTAAATTATAATTTTGACATTTGATAACCTTCTTAGAGATCTTTAAATGTCTCCTTTGGCTGTATGACCCTACATTTTATTTTTCCAATTCACTGTCAGTCCTATCAGTCCTCTTTCCCTTTTCGCTTTCTCCTTCTGCAGTCACACCGTTCAGGTTATGGACATCCAGCATTTCCTTTGTTTTTCCTTGTAGCCATGCTACTTAGACATATTTCATCATGATTGTCTTTAATTATCTTATGATTTGTTTTATCCACTTCTTCCTATAATACCTCACTTATAATAATGTTATTTATAGCACTGCCCAAATTTTACCCACAGTGCAATCAAGAATAATTAACAAGATTTAGTTATATATTAATGGTTACTTTTTTGTAATATGATTTATTTGTCTTTTGCTTAATTCAATTTTAGAACTTTAATAGGCTACTTTTTTGTTTGTTTCCTTTTTTGAATTCACATCCAGAGTTTATCTAGTATTAAACTGAAAGGATCATAATTTTATTTTCGGCTGGTTTTTTTTTTCTATCAAGCGAGTACGTTATTGTAATAGTAGTGCAGAATGTATATTGAATAAACACCTCAAAGTGAGTTATTATATATTTGGCCACTGTCAGGACAATAATAAAATATCTTGCACTTATGGAGTTTGGTCTCTAAAAGGGAATACATTAACAGCATATGGAGTCATTCATATCTCATGCCTTTAGTGTTCAAAATTAAGTTTAGAGTGATGATTTGCTAGAAAAGCTCAGCAGAGACTGAGAAAATCAGAGTGGCCTGAGATATTAAATCTAGTGGCTTAATATGTCATCCTACTGAGGAAGGGATGAGACACACACAAAAACACTATACATGAGCAAGATGATATAATAACTGTTTTCTTTGTTAAAGACTTCTAGCAAATTTACCTCATAGTGAAAAGAAAAATACAACTACCCGGGAGCTTTCCTGAGCCTGTCTTTTGCTCTCCAGTGATCACAACCGGGTATCTTGGAGATTTAGCTACAGCTCTTAGGCATTTGGGGCAAGAGCTCTCCCTCTGTGTAACATGGCAATATATGCCAGGAACCATAGGAGATTCAAGGAAAAGAGCTTCAGACTAGCAGGAACACAACTGAAGCCACAGGGTTTAATGGGGGAGGGGGTGATACAGTAGAATTAAACCTTTCCTTTTTTACTTATGCAAATTTCATTTTATTATATTTCATGAATCTATAGTTCAACAGGCATTTGCACCAGAATTGATCATTCTCATAGCTTGTGTGAGTTTTTCATGAAATTGTACAACAAATATTTAGTTTCTCATTTGGATTGAGGAAATTAAATGTAGGGTATTAGCTAATGAAATTACTTAAAATACATACATATATCCATACATCCATACATACTCCTGGAATCATCAGTTGCATGGTACTTGGTGCATTGTTTTCTACCAGGAATCATTAAAGTCATGATTAATTATAATAGTAGTAAATGTGTTACTGAAGCCTTTGTTAGAGAAAATGGTCTTAACATCTTGTTTTCAGGATTCCTCTGCAGTACTATTTTGGATTTGTTCCTATTTCCTGTATCTCTCATTGAAGAGCATTTGCCAAGGTATCTCTGTGGATGTGTCAAAACCTGCTTACCACAACTTAAAACTGCATTTTTATTTTTTCTGTTTTTTATTCTTTAAAAAAAATTTATACAAATTTGTGGGGTACATGTGCAATTTGTTACATGCATAGATTGTGTAATGGTCAAGTCAGGGCTTTAAAGGTATCCATCACCCAAATAACAAACATTGTACCCATAAACTAATTTCTCATCATACATCCCCTCCCAGCTTCTTGCCCTTATGAGTCTCCATTGTCTAGCATTCCACTCTCTACTTCCATGTGTACACAGTTTTTGGAACCCACTTGTGAATGAAAACATATGATGTTTGACTTTCTATGCCTGGCTTGTTTCACTTAAGGTAATGGCCTCCAGTTCCACCCATGTTGCGGCAAAATACATGATTTCATTCTTTTTTATGTCTGGATAGTATTTTATTATGTAAATAATCTGTAGATTGCTTTGGGCAGTATGGTCATTTTAATAATATTAATTCTTCTGATGTATGAGTATGGGATGTTTTTCCACTTGTTTGTGTCATCTACAATTTCTTTCATCAGTGTTTTCTAGTTTTCCTTCTAGAGGTCTTTTGCCTCCTGGGTTAAATATATTCTTAGGTATTTTTTTTTTTTTTTGTAGCTACTATAAATGGGATTGCCTTCTTGATTTGGTTCTCAGCTAGATCATTATTGCTGTATAGAAACACTACTGATTATTGTACATGGATTTTGTATCATGAAACTTTACTGCATTCATTTATCAAAACTGAGAGGTTTTTTTGGGCAGAGTCTTTAGGTTTTTCTAAATACAAGATCATATCATTAGCAAACAGAGATAATTCAACTTCCTCTTTTCCAATTTGGATGCCCTTTGTTTCTTTCTCTTGCCTGATAGCTCTGGCCAGGGCTTCTAGTATTATGTTGAATAAGAGTGGCAAAAGTGGGCATCCTTACCTTGTTCCGGTTCTTAGGGAAAGTGTTTCAACTTTTTTCCCATTTAGCGTGATGTTAGCTGTGGGTTTGTCGTATATTGCCTTTATTATTTTGAGGAATGTTCCTTCCAAGTCTAGTTTGTTGAGGGTTTTTATCAGGAAGCGATGCTGAATTTTATCAAATGCTTTTTCTGTGTCTATTAAGATGATCAAGATCAATCCTCCATGGCAATTCTTATCCTGCTCAAGGCCCAGGGTTAGTGCCCAGTTTCAGTGCCAGTGATTGCAGCCCAAGCCATGCTTACCTCTCAGTCTTTGTTGCGGGGCCCTATCTTCTGCTCATGCCCTTGTTTTGCAAGCAGCAGACCAAGTTTCTCTAATGCCTAGTATTGACACTGCTGGTTCCCAGGACCATGCACAGTCTGTTAAGAGCTAGGAAAAAAATGGTATCTTGCTGTAGCTGCTTAGGTTTCAGGAAGGTCCATAGGACCCAAAATGTGTTCCCTCCCTGGAGCAGTTCCTTCTCACAGTTTCCCACCCATTCCCTGAGTTAGGTTCAGGGCTTGGGGTGGTCAAGGTGCTGTCCCATGGCCTGGATTGTACAATTCTCCAGTGGGAGAGTGGACTGCAGAAAGACGCTTACTCACCCTCTTCCATGTAGGGAAGTCACTTCTGGTTCCTGCTTGGTCTCAATTATGCAGGCTGCCTGTTTTCCTTCTCCTTCCTAGTTTTTGGAGTTTCCTGTTGCTTTTCTGTTGAACTCCCATGTTCCCTCTTGGATGATGTATTCAAAGTGTGATTGTCTACACACTATTTTGGTTCTTCTAAGTGGATGAGGCATACTTGAAATGCTTCTAATCAGCCATCTTGAAAAAAGCTCAAAACTGAATTTTTAAAAGGAGAAAAAGCTTATGTTCTTCAGAAATACTACTAAGAATGAGAGCTCAAATGTGAATATTAAATATTTGTTTGAGTTGGACAGTTTGATCATAGTTTATACTTTTAATGCATTAAAGTATAATATTTATTTATCCTTCAGATTCTATTCTGAAATTTAGAAGGTATTTTAATGATTATATATATGCTTTCTCACACATATACATTTCCTTCTAAGAAAAAGCAAGTGCATATATCATTACTAGCAGGAACAGAAGCAAAAGAAGAGAAAGAAGAACAAAAATTTAGATTTTTTTCCAAAAATGTAAAGCTTTTAAGTGGAATAGAACACTAGGAATGAGATTGTTGGGAACTTGTTGTGTTCCTAACTCTGGCCTCTTCAGCTCTGCCTAATGTTTTTGAAGTCTGAAACACCTTCTGCCTGTCCCAATCAGAGCTTTCCTGTGCAGAACAGAAGTGAGGAAAAGGGGTCATAATTTGGAGTTTTTCTTCCAAATATCTTTATCCTCATTTATTAAGATGCATGTAGTCACATTCATTAGGAAAATCAAACTATAAAAAGAAGTTTCCCAATATTTCAAATTCTAGTCCAGAATAGTAAATTTGGAGAACTGAACACAATTCATTGTTTAACTATCAATTTTTGTTGATAATGGATTGACAGTAATAATAGCAATAAAATAATAATAATAGTTAACATTTGCTTAGTGCTTCTTGTGATATGATATGTATTTTATATGTAGTAGCATATTCACTCCCAAACAACTCAGTAAGTTAGGTACTATAATTATCCGCATTTAAGGAAAGTTTAACTGTAAAACTTACCTATTTTACTATAAACTTTTTAATTAAAATCTAATAATTTTAACTATGGTTAAATTTGAGTAGTTTTTCCAAGAGTAAATGCATATGCAGAGTAAATAACATTTAGGGTGCTAGTGAAAAATAGAAACATGATATATTTTTTATTAGTAAAGAAATTTTCTTTCATTATCAAAGGCGGTGAACACAATAAGTGTAAATCACAATAGATTTAGGAAAAGTGAATAAATTGATATTTCCTAGATTTCAAAGGGATCAAACAGACATTGGTTCAAATTCTAACTCTTTGCATCTCTGTTTCTGTCTCTGTCTTTCTCCCTTTGTGTGTGTATGTGTGTGTTTGTGTGTTTATGTACATTTAGGAGACACATTTGAATTAAGGCACAGATTTTACATTAGATAGATACATAGATATTCTCCCTGAATAAATTTCTAAGCCTCAATTTCCATATCTATAAAAGGAATTATGATATTATACCTCATAGTTTATTTTATAAATTAAATTTGATGATACAAGTAAAATATTTCCCAGAGTATCTCTTACATAATACATTATTTCTCATTTCCTCATTCTAACTTCTAATGGTAAAACATTTAGAAATCTGTGCTCTACAGATATTAATCTTTAAAAATGTCAGGTGGGCCCCAAATAGCAATTTTTGTGCAATTTACTCATTACTGGGAGACATAATCAATTCCATGATAGATACTGTTGGTTATAAAAGAACTATGAGATGTTTAATATTTTAATATACTAAAATAAGTAATACATATATAAACAACTTGGCAATAAGATGACATTAAATAGAATTATATTGACACAGTAAAGAGCTAAATTATATGTGGGCAATAAGAGAGCATGATGGTATACTAGGTGCCAATAATTCTGCAGGGACTAACAAGAAACTTAAGGAAATAAAGATCACTGAGGCATAGGGCTTTTAAGAAAGCCTTGAATAGACCCTGGAAGGATAAGTGGTCTATGTACATATGGGCAAGAGAAGGGAGGGAATTATAGACAAGAGAAACTCTTGAATTAAGATGCAAAAGTAGGAATAGCTGTGTGTGTGTGTGAGAGAGAGGGAGACAGAGAGAGAGCAAGAAATAGAAGGAGGGAAGGAGGGGGAGAGAGAGGGAGAGATGTGTCCAGGAGGGCTGGAGCCATCACCTTGTTTTGATCACAAAGTTCTTAATAGTCAGCAGTGAGAAATAAGCTTGGATGGGTTTACAGAGGCGGGATTATACATTCCTAAACTCCAAGCACAAGAGCAGTGTTTCATCACTGTCTTGGCATAATGCCAATTGTCCCAACAATTTCAGCTAATAATGTTAACGTTTGCCATGTGTACCTCATTTGTGAGTATGAGTAATGGACCAATTCTTTCCTATTTATGTATTTTTCCCAGATTTTGTTAATATTTTGTTAACATTAATTTTTTTCTATTAAAGGTAAAGCATATTCATTCATTCACCTAATTGGGTGCCAATCTGATGGTAATATGAAGAAACTGAATAAATTTAAAATATTTATCAAATACTTCTTGTGTATCACACGTGGAACTAAGCACTGAGATAGCAGTGAACAAGAAAGAAACATTGTGCCCACACAGAGCTTATAGTCTGATAGAAAACATAGACATCAATTTCAAAAAAGTGCAAGGAGTTTCGAGAAAGACATCTAGGATGCTATAACTTAGTCAATAGAGTGAGCAAAAATTCACAGGGAGAAAAGACCTATACCTTCTCATAATGGAGTTGTGCAATAGTTGCACACATCCACCCTGGTTTCTCATTTACTTGTAGGAGGTAGGTACTTAGAGGGATAGTGGGTCTTTATTCACAGAAGTTTCTTTGTGTCTTACTACCTTCTTAGTGCTTTTGAGAAGAGGCAAACACAGCAAGAAAATCAAACAGCTCTTAAGGGATTGCTGGGAAATAAGGTAAACACATTTAAGAAAGGCATTGGTGGTGAACTAGAATTTCCTTTTATTCCAGTTTCAGAAACCATCTAAACTGGTCCCAGCCATCATCTTAGGTGAGAGTTGTTACCAGTTGCTCAACAGAGGCTCTCCTACATTAAACTCCTAGAGGATAGCCACGTGGGTGGTTAAGGCAGCTCGGTGTGGCCACTGACTTGTGGCCACTGACTTGCATATTAATTGTTAGGGTTCTGGCATCCAAAGGAAAGTAGTCAGTACCAAGACACTGAATCTCAGCCCACAGGACACAGCATTCAACAGGATTGGCCTTCGGCAGGTGTTGTCAGTTGCTTCTTCAAAGGTCGAACAAAGCAGGGGCCACATTCAAGCCTTCTTACAGAAGTCAGACACACAGAAGTTCCAAAACATAGTTGTTATGGTTTGAATGTTTGTCTCCCAAAGCCTTATGTTGAAATTTGATCCTAATGTTGGAGATGAGGCCTAATGGGAGGTGTTTGGGACATGGAGGTGGATTCCTCATGAATAGATTAGTGTCCTTCCTCAGGATTGAGTGAGTTCTCTATTAGTGCACACTAGAGCTGGTTATTAAAAAGAACCAGGCACCTCCTCCCTCTCTCTTTTGCTTCCTTTCTCACCATGTGATCTCTGCACATGTTGGCTTCCCTTCCTATCCATGAGTAGAAGCAGCCTGAGGCCCTTACCCAAAGCAGATGCTGGTGCCATGCTTCTTGCTCAGTTTGCAGAACTGTGAGACAAATATGCCTCTTTTCTTTATAAACTACCCAGCCTCATGTATTCCTTTTATATCAATACAAAATGGACCAAGGTAATTGTCATGCAAAATATCACTCTTCTGTAACCTTTTAATGGGTATTTTTTGAAAAAAAGGGGAGAAAGGGGGAGGCTTTTCCTTGGTTTTGTAAATTTGAGAAACTTCAGATAAAGACAATCAGGATTTTTATACTCTGGAATGTATTAATTTGTGTTGTGACTCTTAGACTAGGTTATGATATGCAACACTTACCAAAACCAGTTCATTATGGGCCCAGGTAACAACCTGATACACCAGTGTTTATATCTAGTTCAGCAAAGTCTACAATAAACTATAGTGGCCTGACCTCGATTATGATGAGATTTTTATTCCTTGACATCTATGGGATACAAATCAGTCTTTCCTCATTTTATACCCTTGACACAGAGCCTTTGGCCTACAGCTAAAACCAGTCCTGGCTTGTCAAAGGAACTGACTGAAGCCAGACAGTGTTTGTTATCAAAAGATGCCACACACAAACTTTCAGAAACTTTGCTCTCGGGAAGTCCTTAAATACTACGTCCAAAACAAATTAAATGCCTCATGCTGTAGCTTCAGTCATTTATTCTTCTACTGACCACAGTAGAAATTCAAAGCAGCTGACAACTATTACATAATCATTCTTACATATTTGTTTATTGTTAGTAAATCATTTTTCAATTGTCTCTTTTTTTAATGATGAATTGTCCTAGTTCCTTTTAAAGCTGTCACCTTGAAACAAACACTTGTTTTATTTCTGACAAATAACCCCACTGTGTCTGTCTGGTGGCATAGCCCTGTTAGGAATGTAATTGTTATGTGTTCAGAAACTCCCTATAAACATTTTTGGAAGAAATTTTCATATTTGTGAAATATTTCTGTGATGGTTAATTTTACATGTCAACTTGAATGGGCTATAAGATGCCCAAATAGTTGGTAAAACATTATTTCTTGGTATGTTTCTGAGGGTGTTTCCTGAAGAGATTAGCATTTGAGTAAACGTGATGCTCTTACCAATGTGGGAAGACATTATGCAATCTGTTGAGGGCCCAAATAGAACAAAAAGGCAGAGAAGGGGAGAATTCTGTTTCTCTCTTTTTGAGCTGGGACATCCATCTTC
Source organism: Daubentonia madagascariensis (assembly GCA_023783475.1). Taxonomy (NCBI): domain Eukaryota; kingdom Metazoa; phylum Chordata; class Mammalia; order Primates; family Daubentoniidae; genus Daubentonia; species Daubentonia madagascariensis. Next base: position 2,800,313 of record JAKFHU010001268.1, on the reverse strand, counting down.
TCCTGTCCTTGGACATCAAAGCTCCTGGATCTTGAGCCTTTGGACTCTGAGACTTACACCAGCAGGACCCTCTGGTGCTCAGGTCTTCTAGCTCAGCCTGAAATACAGCACCACCAGTTTTCCTGGTTCTCCAGCTTACAAACAGCAGATGGTGGGGCTGAATTAGGATTGCTAGACAAAATAAGGGATGCCCAGTTAAATTTGATTTTCAGATAAACAGTATAAGTATGTCCTATATACTAAAAAATTATTTACTGCTTATTTGAAAATCAAACTTGACTGGGAATCCCGTATTTTTATTTACTAAATCTGGCAATTCTAATAAGATAATTTGAAGAGCTGTCATTTATAGAAACAAAAATTAATTCTCTTGATTGCAGTTTAAATTGAATCACACACCTCTCTTCTGCCTATATCAGAAGGAAAAAATTTTGCAAACTAACTGAATACCTCTTATTGGTTCTAATGTTAATTTGGTACTGATGTCAATATTTGAAAAAGTTTCTTACCTGGCACAGGTAGAAAGCTTACAAATCAGAAACACCAACATGGCTGTGAAATCTTAGATAAATTTTTTTATTTATGTGAATGTCAGATTTCCCAACTGTTAATGGAGATAGCAATACCTACATTATAGGCTAGTGGCAAAGATGAGAACAATTTAATTTTTGTAATGGGGCTGAAATAATACCTGGGCTTCCTTCTGCAACATCCCACAAATATTGATGGGGTGATGATACATAGGCACCAGGGATATAATTAAACTAGACAAAGTCCCTGTAGATGATAAACAAGTAAAGAAAAAAAGAAATAAGGGTAGTTTAGATAATAGTATGAAATATTTAAAAAAATTATCAGGTAAACATGAAGGGCCATTAGAAGGGGGCATGTTGTTTGGAGTGAGGGAGGGTTGCCCTAAGATGGTAACATTTAGACTGAACTTGCAGTGATAGAAGGAGCTGGCCATGAGGAGGCTTGTGGGCAGGGCATTCAAGGCAGGAGTTATAAGTGCAAACGCAGAGAAAGCTTGGATTCCTGAAGGGCAAGGGGAGCCAAAGAGTGAGGCTAGAGCATGAATGAGGAACAGATTTCTTTTCTAAAACACAGTAAAAATTAATTACTATAAAATGAAATGAAGAAAACCACATATAAATGCACGTCTACATCTTTTAGTTAGGTTCAGCATCATAAAATCATATTTCAATAAGTGATATAAGAACTAACATAAGAAAAAAAGTTACAAAAACTGTTACACTTCATTGAAAGTGTGTATATAAGCTATGAATACACCCTGTGCAGTAAGATGTGCCCATTAATCATACATATGGATGTTGTGGCAGTGTTAGAATGCTATACAAGTTTCTTATTACTTTCACAGATGGGCATTGGTCCATGGACCACACTTTGCATAGCTGGAGCACTGTTCCAGTAAGAGAAAGGTAGATGTGACACTGGCCATGATAAGAAGTCAAGGTTTAATTCTAAGTGCTACCCAGATGGTAAGTTAATATTATAATAATATGAAGAGCCAGGCATGGTAGTTCACACCTGTAATCCTGGCAACCTAGGGAGGCTGAGGCGGGAGGATCGCATGAGCCCAGGAATTCAAGGCTATAGTGAGCTATGATTGGGCCACTGCACTCCTGCCTGGACAGCAGAGTGAGACCCATCCCCCCCCCAAAAAAATAATAATAACATGAAGAATGATAATAATAATAAAGATACGTTTTTCAAGTCAGTTGTTAATGAAATAAGATTCTCTTTATCCTAAGCTTCCTAAAAGCTTAGGTCTAAGCAGAGTGAGTTCATTATGGAAGGTGTCCATAATGGTAAAATATCCACATTTTCCCAAGGTTTCCTCCATTTTCATATCACTAGCCAGTTCTTCATTTTAGTGGTATGCGGGAAACAGAGATCTAAATGGAGAGACAAGAGAACTTAATTCTGATGTGGCTCTGACTTGGGCAAGTTTCTTAACATTTCTGGGTCTTAGTTTTCTCACTTGTAAAAAAAAAATAAGATGGAGGACTAGCTATATCTAAGGTATTTTGAATTCCAAAATTTTATATATCTGTGGTTCTAATTGTGCCTTTTCTTCAATAGCATAAGCTTCAGAAATAAAGGAACTTACTAAATTTAAAATCAAATTAATTAAAATAATTTCAAATTATATTTAATCAAATCAAAACAATTCTACTCAAACTAATCAATATAAAGCTAGAATCAAAATAATGATTTGATTTTAGTGGAATGAAATTGCTAGCAAATATTTGAATAGCTAAAATTTCTAATAATTATCATATTTTGTCTCTGCACTGGGTTCGTTTTCTTATTAGGAAAAGATTTTTAGCATACACTCTGGTCAGGCTGTCTATAAATTCAGAAATTAATGTTTGTTCACTTTCTAACTCTTTTATTCTTATTTTAGTACTCTTGATCAGGTTTCAAACTTCAGGTTTATGGATTTCTATATACGTACTCTGTGCTAATTTACAGATGTGCCCAAAATAATAAGCATCCCTTCCTAGAACATTTTAAATGTGAATTCTAAAATGACTTAAATAAAGATGTTCTGGAAATTATCCATTTGTTGATTAAATATTTATTGAACACTGTGCTAAATATTGGAATAATACAAAAACAAATGGTATGCAACCATGCCTATAAGAAGATTAGGGGAGAAACTCTCAAAGCAGGTCAATATAATGGTTAAAATTCTTTAATTGAGAAAAGTACAAAGTGCTTTGGGAACCCAAAGACTGGAATAGTTAACTCTGCCTGGAAAAGTTAAGACAAGAGTTGGTACTACTTGAATGGGGTCTTGAAAAATGACTGGAAAAGATATTTCAGTTAAGAGAAAAAGCTTGTGCACAGATACACAGGTAACAGTTGTAGACAAAGGTACATGGGAGCAGACAGGCATTTCTGAGAGGCATTTGGAAGCAATAGGAATGTACTGCCAAGGTTAGGTTTTGAAGATTCTGTCATGTCTCCAAATTTGGAAATTATCTTATAATAAATGGGAATACTTTTTAGAGATTTAAGCAGGGAAATGAGAACAGTCATTGAGAGCCAATAGCGTCAGGCATTCTACCAGTATTACCTCATTGAATCTTGATCAATCTTTCAGGTAGTGTTGACTTTCTAGCTTATAAATGCAGAAACTGAGACTCAGCAAGGTGAGTTAATTTCCCCAAAGTAACAGAACTAGTAAGTGGCAGAGCTGGCATTTGAATTTAATCGTTTAACTTCAAAGTTCCAAAGGCCAGGCACTTTCCCCTTCAGCAGGCAGACTCCAGAAGGGCGGATGTGTTGGTGGGAAAAGTTCTGCTCCAGCATGGCTCTCAGGCCACCCAACTTTCTAATGCTCCCTTCAAAAGGTTATTCCTCCAGGGCATTTTGTGGGGCGGGATGGGAATTTACCTAACTTGGGAATGTTGTGCCCTTCCTTATCAACAATGGCCTCACGGGGCCTGCCTCCAGGCTTTTCATCCCTTTCCAGCAGGTCTGGCGGAGCAGTTCACAGGCTACAGGGACAAACTTAATTAAATTCAAGTGAGTGTTGTTACCCAGACCTGACAGGCGCAGTTGTGTGCAGCTGAATAATTGAGTTGTGCGGGGTTTTTTTTTTCCTTCGCCTTCTTGGTGGTAGGCTTTTTTGGGGGGTTTTGTTTTGTTTTCTTTGGGTTTCTAAAGATGACCCTGACACTTTTCATAAAGCTGTTTTCTAGTAGAAACGCCCTCCATCAAAGAGACGCAGTTTGGTTGCTAGGCTACCGTGAGAAAAGAGAACTCAGAAGTGACAATGCCGACCTTTTCTTGGAGTATCCAGGGTCTATACTTGTTTGGTACAAAAGTACCTCCCATAGACCTCACAGCTAGAACTCCACAGTGTCACTACCTGAACCCCAGACTGTTAGACAGGAAGGCACAGCCTCGCCTGGTGTAAGCTCTTTGAGACGATTGAAAAACAAACCATATCAAATTGGTAGTGTGGAAAAGAAAAGGTCACTTAGAGATTCATTTAAAAAATATTATTCATGATAAATACAGATGAAACCAATTAAGGAGTATTTTTCCAAAGTAGCCCTAGGATACAGTGAAAAAATAATAATGTGTCGGTAGAAAGAAAGGAATAAAGATTTTACAGCTTGTTTACTTACTTGTTTGGGGGTAGATCACTTACAATCTCTGCCTGGATTGTATGATTCTTCCATACCTCAGATTTGGGCTTTCAGATTTTCTTTAGATGATCTTTTTTTTTTTTCTGGCTTTTTAAAATATCACAAAGCTTACAGCTCAGAGGGTCCTCAGTTGCTGGTTTCCCCTTGTATGGTCAGTAATCATCCATTCTTTTTGTATTAATTTTCCAGTTTCTAGTATTAATTTTAGTATGAAATACAAAACAGATATAAATGATAGAGTGAATATTTTAAAAATTTCTGTTGTTTTTGACATTGAATCACTCCTTGAAAGAATGTGGACTGGTAGGAATTTTCAATTTTTTACCATCATATAGGTTTTTATAGAGGGCTTTTGGCTTGAAAATGCTTGAATATATTTCACCAAAGTAGGTCATGCTATGGTCCAAAGTCATTAAGAGTGTATAAATTAGGTGTGCACAATATATGAAGTTTCCTTCTTTTGAAAATATTTTGATCTTATAGTTTTTTCCAATCTAATAATGATATGGAACTCTACAGTTCATACAATATTTTTCACATAGATTATTTTTTATATTATTTCATCTTCAATTCCTCTAATACAGATTAGGGAAGATACTGTTATCCACATTTTACACATGCTTAAATGGAGATTAAGTGACTATCCAAAGCCACACATTATCTATGGCAAAACTAAATTTTTTCTCAAAACGTCTTCTGAGCCTTGTGCTAGAGTGGGTAGGGGGGAAATTCTGACCTTAGTGACTCAGTTTTGTCTTCTACATTTTTGTTTTGTTTTGTTTTAAGAAATGGTTTCAGAAGGACCCTTTTTCTCCTTCTCTGGACCTCTGAAGATCTCTGGACTTTCTAGCAGATGACTTTCTAAAATAACATATGCTCTGGCCATTGTTGGCCAGAGATGAATTCTTCCACAAGTCTCTGTGGTTTTCCTTCTTCTATCAGAGAACATCACATGAAGTTTTAAGCATTCACTGTAAAAATTATCAAAAAGTGATTAATCGGTTAATCTGCAATTCTGTCAGAGGTGTTGTGGTGAAAGTCCTCTGAAACTTATAGATTAGCTATCAGGTAACTAAAGCATCTGATGGCATTAATTTGACAGAATATTGGCACCTATTATATGCCAGACACAGCTCTGAAAGCTGCAGCTATAGCAGTAAACAAAGTGTCTCCCCTCAGGGGTAGGTGAAGATCAATTACAAACAAACAAACATATGAGGTAAGGGCTCCAAGAGCAACCCAATGTTGCTCCTTGGTTAGTGTTGGCACAGTTTTTAAAATGTCTGCAGGTGATTCTGATGTTCTACCAATTGTATTTGGAATGTAACACAAAGCTTTCCCCTCAAATCAGGGGATTTTGTCTTCTTTAGAATGGTCTACGGAGGCTGAGGCTGGAGGATTGCTTGAGCTCGGGAGTTCGAGACCAGCCTGACTGAGCAAGAGTGAGACCCTGTCTCTACTAAAATTAGAAAAATTAGCCAGGCGTGGTGGCACATGCCTGTAGTCCCAGCTACTTGGAGGCTGAGGCAGGAGGATCTCTTAAGCCCAGGAGTTTGAGGTTTCAATGAGCTATGATGATGCCACTGCACTCTAGCCTGGGTGACAAAGACTCTGTCTCAAAAAAAAAAAAAAAAGAATGGTCTATAGAGTTTGGGGACATAAATATAAATATTCCCTTTGTAAATATCAATTGAAAAACTTGGTATTAAGAAAATCATAGACTATGAAATTTGGATATAAAACCCAGGAGGCACTCTTCTGGAAAAATTTTTAACTGGGAAGATGTTTTGTGGGATATGTCAATATTTGAAGCAGGGAATTTAATCCATAGAATTGGTTAAACAGGTGAGGGAGGGGCTGAAAAGCTAGAAAGGTCAGTGAGGCAGAGATTAGCAACAAGAGGTTGTTAGAATCCCTGGCTGGCTGGAGGGGAAAACGAGATGGCCCAGGAGGAGCTGGGGCAGCAGAAACTAGAGTCATGGGGCCTGTGTATTGGCAGCTAGAGACCTGGGTGGAGATGCTGCCCCAGGCACAAAGAGGGGTAAATCTACTTTCTCCCTTCCTGCATCCTCCAATATCCCGCTAGCGCCTCTCACTGGCAAAACTGAAAGAAGCCAGTGGACAAAGGAGTCTAAGAAACACAAGGCTGCAGGAATTTAGACCCCTTAGGATATAGGGGAGAGCAGATAAAGAGAAGAAATGAATTCAGTAGACAGAGGCACAGGACCGGCACATTTATCAACTTTCCTTTGTTCAGAGTGGGCTCTGGAACCAAACTGCTTAGGTTCAAATCCTAGCTTTGCCAATTACTTAATCTCTCAAAACCTCATTTTCCTCATCTGTAAAATGAGAGCCAAGTGAGCATTATATAACTTGTAAGACTGTGGTGAAGATTAAATGAAATAATGTATATATAGTACATTACTATTACTGTTATTTTTGTGTGTAAGGCAAAGTGCTGGGTGATGTGAGAAATACGATAAAGCCATCACTGCTGTCAAAGTTGTGTGTAATTTATTCTTGGAGAGAAACACATTGATAAATAATATAAGTGACTATACCACACAGAGGGAGAAGTGAATATTGAGTATTAACTAAGTATGTAACCAATATATTTGGCTTTCAATTTGCAAACTGAAAGGGATGGTACTATGTGTAGTTACTTTTAACCCCAGACACATGACTAGTGTTTAAATGTCCTATCTAGATTTGTAAGAGAGGAGTTTATTTTTGTATATGTTTTCTGATCATAAAAGTAATGATATTCATTGTAGGAAATTGATAAAATACAGAAAAATACAAAGAAAAAAACCCAGTTGTTGGTAATCTTACCATTCAGAGATGGTCATGCATGATATTTTGATATATTTTCTATTGGTCTCTCTTTAGTAATGTATATACATACAATATTTTATTTATAACATTTAAAACATAATTACATATAACTATAAATTCTGATATTTTTCATTACTATATTGAAAGGATTTCCAAATGTTATGAAATATAACTTACAAAACCCAATTTTTAGCTACATAATATTGTATATTATATCTAGACCTTAATTTGTCTATTTTCTTATATTTAGGACTTTGATGGATTTCCAGTTTTTCAAAATTAGAAATACTGGTGGAGTGTTGTAACTATAAACCAGGGAACTCAAGGTCAAGTGCTTTCAGGGAGAAGGCAAGTCTCTAAAAGGCAGCTAAATGGAGTGGTAGAGCCCGTGGTAAATACTGGAAAATGCATGACCCACATAAGCACATTCAAAATACAACTAAGACACAACAACACAACAACAGACAAGGGCAGGATTTGGTGTTTGAGTTGCTAGTTTGAGACTCCTGGACTTTTATTTTTGAAAAGTGCAGAAAAGTTCTAGAAAAGTTCCTATGGAAGGTTGAATACTTGGCCTACTTCCTCCTCCACTGAATTCATGACCTTGATGTGGTTTCATTTTGTATGGAGCATATATCCTTGCTCCTTGAGTTAGAGCTTGGTCTTATGATTCACTTTGGCTTATGGTCTATGCCAGTTCTGATGTGCTAAACTCCTTAGGATTCAAGTGTGGGCCCACTTGCCTTCTTGAGATGAAGAGCAAAAGAGATGGGTACATGAGGGCAGGAGGATAGAAAGAGATACAACGAACTCAAGAAATCAGCAAGAAAAAAATCAAACAACCCCATTAAAAAGTGGGCAAAAGACATGAACAGAAACTTTTCAAAAGAATATAGACTAATGGCCAACAAACATATGAAAAAATGTTCAACATCTCTAATCATCAGGGAAATGCAAATCAAAACCACAATGAGATATCACTTAACTCTAGTGAGATTGGCTTATATCAAACAGTCCCAAAACAACAAATGTTGGCAGGGGTACGGCCAGATAGGAGCACTCATACACTGCTGTGGGACTGCAGACTAGTACAACCTCTATGGAAAGTAGTATGAAGACACCTCAAAGAACTACAAGCAGAACTACCATTTGATCCAGCAATCACACTACTGGGTATTTACCCAAAGGAAAAAAAGATATTCTATAAAAAAGACACTTGCACTCAAATATTTATAGCAGCACAATTCACAATGGCTAAGATGTGGAAACAACCCAAGCGCCCATCAATACATGAATGGATTAATAAAACGTGGTATATGTGTACCATGGAGTACTACTCAGCCATGAAAAAAGTGGTGAGCTACCTCTTGTATTAACCTGGATGGAGCTGGAGCCCATTCTTCTAAGTGAAGTATCACACGAATGGAAGAACAAACACCACATGTACTCGCTATTAAATTAGAACTAATCGATCAACACTTACGTGCACGTATGGAAATAACACTCATCGGCAATCAAGCAGGTGGGGGGGAGGGGATGGGTAAATTCACACCTAACGGGGTGGTGCACACTGTCTGGGGGAGGGGCACACATAACTTTGACTTAAACAGTACAAAAGCAATTTATGTAACCAAAACGTTTGTACCCCTGTAATATTCTGAAATAATAAAAAATAAACAAAAAAAAGAAAGAAAGACAGTGAAAGAGAGAAGGAGATTGAACCTCGTATCTTGATAACATTATTTATTCCCCCCACCCCCACCCAGCTGTTTCTTAAATGCACAGCTAGACTTTCAGTTACACAAGCCAGGAGCATGTCCTTTTGTTTGAGCTTTCTTGAATTAGGTTGTAATTACTTGCTAATGAAAGTGTCCCGAGTGACAGGCAGGGATAGGGTAGGGGAGCTCTATCAGGAGTGAACAACAGGAGCAAAGACATGAAGACGGTAAAGAGGGGGCCACGGTCAGGAAAACAATTGTTTAAACTGTATGGAGCACACAGTGTGTGTGTGTGTGTGTGTGTGTGTGTGTGTGTGTGTGTCTGTGTATGGGAAATTATATATATATTTTATATATATATAAAATATATATATGAGAAATTACAGTAGGTTTTAAATGATAGGCCAAGGAACATATTCTTAGTTGTCTAGGCCAGTAGTGTCCAATAGAAATATAATGTGAGCCACGCATATAATTGTAAATTTCTACTAATCACTTCAAAAAGGTGAAACTCATTTTAATGATATACTTTAACCCAACATATTCATCATGTGACCATTTCAACATGTAATCTATATTAAAATTATTATGAAGATATATTACATTCTGTTTTTGTACTGTCTTCGAAAACTCACTGCGTATTTTACACTTCTAGCCCATCTCACTTTGTAGCAACCACATTTCAAGGGCTCAGTAGCCACAGATGGTTGGTGGTTACTGTGTGGAAGAGCGTAGGTCTCAGTAACAGGGAGCCACTGACAGTTTTGAATAGGGCTATTGCATTATGAGTGCTGTGTTTTAAGAAGTAGAATCTGTCATGATTTTCAAAATTATTTAGGGAAGGAAAGACTGAAGCAGGAGTCCATTTATTGAATTACATAAATGTTCTAAGCAATAACCAAAGCTTAAATTAGAGTGATAGAAATTGGAATTAAATGGAGATATATTAAACACTTTTCAGAAGTAAAAATATATAGAATTTGACAAAGATGTAATATGAAGGTGATAGAATTAAAAAATAGAAGAGATGTCAATGATTTAAGTTTCTCATCAAGAAAAATAAGGATGTTGGAAAGAATACTTTAGGAGTATAAACGATGGCTTCTACTTTGAAAATGCTGTTTTAGATAGTTGTAGGAAATCTAAGTAATAAAGTTCATTAGACAATTAAAACTGTGGGTCTGTGGCTCAAAATATGGGGTAGGTAAGAAGTATAGTTCTAAAAGAAATATATATAACTACGGAGGTTGTGGGAGATAATACAACTGATGAAAAGAGATTAGTAGAGTTAAGAGAATAACTTTGCCGAATACTTACATAAGAGAGTAAAAGGAGAAAAAAAATCTAGTTAAATGTGAAAAAGGAGAGGTTGGAGAGGTAGCAGAAAACAAATAGATGTCACAAAAATCAAAAAGGAAAGTTTTAAGGGGGGGTATTCAGCAGCTTCATATGAGGCAAAGACCCACAGGGATGAGGACGTGAAGGACTTTTGTAGAAAGAACTAGGTGTACAATAGTTCCGTGGCCTTGGCAATTCCTGAAACATTTCTTGCTTCAGCTTTCTCATTTGTACAAAGAGGCTGTGGAAGTATATGTCCCTCAAGCTCTCCTATAGGGCTATCATCCTGGCTTAGGTCAACAGGAGTTCACAGGCAGAAATGAATCAAGATTTTAAAGCATTATGAAATGAGTGAATGATAAAGTAGTAGAAATGAATATGAATATGGTGTTAAAATATTTTTTTGATAACTTGAAAGAGAAACCTAAGCAAGGGAAAGATTCTTCAATTGGAAAATATCTGAGCACGTTTTTAGGCAGAAGTTAAAAAATCTGTAGAAGGAAGAACTAAAGGTAAATACCAGAGGGAGTGTCATAGAGCAAGCTCACTGTGGAGGAAGGAGGGGATTCAGTATACATTCCAATAGCATTTCCTGAAGGTCTTTTCCACACTAAGCACCTGTAAGATGTTTTTTATAGTTGATGTCTCATTTAATTCTCATTACAACTCTGTGAGGGCAGAGTGAATACTCATATATTTCACAGAGGCAGTTGTGATATTGTTAAGATCATGAGTTTCAAAGTCAGACTTTTTAAGTTCAAACCCTAGCAACACATCTCATTAGCTATAAAAACCTGAGCAAGTTTCTTACCATCTCCTTTTCCTCATCTATAACATAACATCAATCTCATGGAATTGTTGTGAACATTAAAGAAATAACACATTTCAAGCACTTAATGACTGATATGCAGTAAATATTGTATAGCAGTGGTTCTCAACTGGGGACAATTTTGCCCCCCAAAGTACATTTAGCAATGTCTGGAGACGTTTTTGATTGTCATGACAGGCACCTGCCACTAGCAACTAGTGAGCAGAGGCCAGGGATGTTGCTAAACATTCTGCAATGCACAGGACAGCTTCCTACAACAGAGAATTATCTGGCACAAATGCCAACAGTGCCAAGGTTAATGTTAGCTATTATCACTACTACCACATAGAAACCAAGGGTCAGAGAAGCTAAGTAACATAGCTAAAATAACACAGCCAGAAAATGATAGAACCAGGCTTTGAACTTCTATCGTCTCATTCCAGGTTTGAATCCAGTTCTGGCACACTTTCCATTACATTATAACTGCCTCCTAGCACCCAGACCTTGGTTTCTAATGTCATTCTCTAATAAAAGGAACCAGGGCTCCTTGGAGAAATAGCTGATTCTAGGGCTAGGACAGGAAATATACAAGATGAGCCTGGAGCATCTTGTAGTGAAATGTTAGAAAAATACCAAAACAAACAAAAATACAGACACCAATGATGGGAGTGTGTCAAAAGTACACAGAAGACAACTGAAAGATCTCCCAGTGGCCAAAACTGAAACCACTTTAGCAAGGAAATAATGTAGTATGGCATTATAATCTAAAGTATAAAATTGGCCAGGTGTGGTGGCTCATGCCTGTAATCCTAGCCCTCTGGGAGGCTGAGGTGGGAGGATAGCTTGAGCTCTGGAGTTCAAGACCAGCCTGAGCAAGAGCAAGAGCAAGACCCCGTCTTTACTAAAAATAGAAAAATTAGCAGGGCCTCGTGGTGCATGCCTGTAGTCCCAGCTACTCAGGAGGCTGAGGCAAGAGGATCACTTGAGCCCAGGAGTTTGAGGTTGCAGTGAGCTATGATGATGCCACTGCACTCTACCCAGGGTGACAGAGCAAGATTCTGTCTCAAAAAAAAAAAAGTATAAAATAAATACTCATGACTCCCTACAAATATAAATAAATGATTGACTATATAAATTGATGAGGGGCAATAGACAAATCGCCCATGCAGAAGAATTTCAAATGATTTATGTAGATACTCTCTCCTCAAGGAAGAAGAAACTATCTGCCCACTTCTTAAGTGTGGGTTGTATCTAGTGACTTTTGTCTAGAGAGTACAACATGGAAAAGGGGAAAAAAGATAACTTCACAGGGGTAAAACGTGAAAACACTACTTCAGTCAGGTGGTCAAGGTTAATATCAACAAGAAGTCATATTGATAGCATGTACCCACCCTTGATGTGATACTATGAAAATGACACTTTACCTTTATGGTCTTCATCCTCAAATTTTATAACCCCCATCTAATCATTAGAAAAACATCAGACAAATCCCACTTGAGGGAAATTCTATAAAATGACAAGTATTCCTTAAAACCACCAAGGTCATGAAAAACAAGGAAAGTATGAGAAACTGTCACAGCTAAGAGGAGCCTAAGCAGATATGACAACTAAATGTAAGTGGTATCTTGAATGAAGTCCTGCAACAGAAAAAGGACTTTTAGTAAAAACAAAGGAAATCTGAATAAAGTGTGGGCTTTAGTTAATAATAATGTATCAATATTGGCTCATTACTTGTGACAAAAGTCATACTAATGTAATATGTTAATAATAGAGGAAATTGGGTGTGGGGCTTATGGAAATTCCCTATACTATCTTTGTGACTTTTCTGTAAATTATATAGTACTCTAACATAAAAAGTTTATTTTTTAAAAAAAGTACATTTGAATAATTGCCTTTGAAATAGAGAATGGACCTTTTTTTCTCCCTTCCCATATACAAAAAGCAACGTCAGGTAGGGCTTTGAGGAAAAATGGAGTTACAGGGTGAGGGATGGTTTTACTATTCTAAAGAAATAAAGTAGATATAAAATGAGATATTCTGATATATTTAAGGGATGGAGGACATTGTGTCCTTGAAGATGGTGTAAAAGATTTGAAATGGTAAATTCAACAGAGATTTTATAGTGAATATAATCAGTAAGTACATTGTATAGATTGTTTTAGGTCATCAATGTGAAGAAGAATGAAACAAAATGCATTTAATGCATTTATGTATGTGAAACAGAATCTATTTAAATGATTATTTAAGGTAACATATTATTAATGTTGCCCAGATATGAACCCATACATTCAACTCATCTGCAGCCATAAGAATCAGCTTATGTTACAGAAACCAGTGCCTCTAAAAATATCACTACTTAGACCAAAGGAGAGGCATCTGTCAAGGAAGGTTGTTTAGCAGATAATACTCTTTGTCTATCTAATATCTGTTTTTTATCTCTCTTACTAAAAGATTCTCAATTTGGTTAAGGGAGGCAACCAAACTTTCTAAAATAATTCAGTATCCTAGACATTCTTGAAGCTAATGGTGGCCACACAACACAGCTATGGCCAATGAGGATTACAGAGAATTTGCTGAATCTTGGAAAGGTTTTGTCTTCCTGTTTATAGGTATCAACTGTTCTTCATTGTTTATTTCCCTTCCTCCCTATAACAAAGGTTCTATACCTAGAGTGTAACAATAATTTTTTAACCTTAAGGCTGTAATCCTGAGGATGAGACCCAGAGACCGAGGAGAGCTGGATGGAAAGATGGACAGCCAAGTCCTTGGTAATATTTTTAGCGCTAGCCTGGACAGTTATCCTCTTCTTCTTGTTGTTGAGACAGTGTCATTCTTGGTGAGGTTCTATTCCATGCAGTCAGAAGTATTTCTTACTGATACAGTTTCCTAAATTGATTGTGCAACTTCAGGGAAGATTTCCCATCAAGGACGCAGCAGTGTAGATTTAGTGAATCTGATCAGCTAATAATCTGACAATCAATAGGATGGCTAATATAGACATATCATCTCAATGATCTGGTAATATAGCTTTTATATAGCCAGTTTCCCTTCTTAATTTAGAAGAAACTGATCTGTTAGGGGATGGTATATTTTGTCATCTCTGACTGTGTTTCCTTGTTATCATTAAGCCTATCTTTGTACCTAGAGAATATTGAAAAGAATTCATGGCAAATACATTTTTAATAACATTATTATCTGTTAAATTTTGATTTAAGATAATACATTTTTAAATGTACAAGTGAGGGAAATTTCCCATACCCAATGACTTCTGTTCCCTTGCCAAAGAGCTAATGTAATATAAAACAAATAGATAAACAAAAACAAAGCAAAACCAAATCAGACTACATGCACTTAAAGATGGAGAGTTTTTCTTTTCAGAAGTGTCATAGCAGAGTATAGTGAGTTGATTTATGAAATTTTTGTGAGTGGATCACTGTCTATGCATGATTAGTATCTCAAGTTAAACGAGAAATATTTGTATTATTGATTGAGTTCACATGAGTGCTTCCTTTCTTTAATTTCATAGTAGTAGTCAGGTAAAAGTGCTTGAGATATTTATGAGGGATTAGATACTAGAAGCTTAGGAGGGAAAAGTTTCTTTGGAAGGAAGAAGCAGACAATATAAAAGAGGATCTAAAAAGATATATTTCTGATGTTTTATCTTAAGATCATTGTTATCATATATTTTCTTAAAATTTGCATATATTTTACCAAAAGCATTCAATTCATTTCTTAATTTTTTTATTTTACTGTCAAGAAAGTATATATGTCTTATAATCACATTATTTAACAGTTTCAATCTACAAATGAAGTTGTTCCCTTTGTTATAAAGGGTGAACTTCTAGTGTAGTCTACTCTTTAGATTTAAAATATAATTATTTTATGCACATTGAGGTGGAATATATTATTGTTAATCCACAGAGAGAAATATGTCCTCTCTGGGCAAAAAGGCTAAAGAGATTTCTGAAGTGCTGGCACAGAACTCTCTTTGCAGCTGTTTTGGAAGTTGCCAGAAGCTGGGAAAATGTGAAGAGAGCATATGCTTCTATGTGACTTTTCTTCCATTCATGGACCAAAGCAAGTCTAGCATTTTCCCAGATGTCAGTGGACAAACTGACCCAGTTGTTAAGCACTATTTTCAGAAACATCACAATGGTAGACATAAAACAGAAAACATAGGATCATATCTCAGAATGGCATTTTAGTGCCAAAATGAAAAAAAATCCCTACAACTATAAAGATTGTTAATTAAGCATGTATGACTAATGATGATATACCCCAATTGAAATAATCAATGAAATATAAAAGTAAGAAATAACTTTGATCAATTCTGGTAATCTAGAAGCAGTGATTTTCTCACATGAGAAACTTTGAGGAATTTCTGTTTGTTTGAATAAACAGTATTGAAATATTGAAATGGTTGATTGGACAATTGATCCTCTACAGACAAAGTACTGGGAGCGTGTGCAAAAGGCCTAGCCAAATCTCAGTAAGCCACCAGCCCTTTCCTCTTTCACACCCCCCGACCCCCATCCAAGACCAGTGCAACAACATGGATCCTATTAATCTTGGAAAACACAATTGGTTCCAGAAGGTCATGGCAAGTGAAGATGCCCAAAGTGGCATTTACTCCCTGCCTACTTAGCCAACTAGGCAAGGACTGGGGCTCTTCTTTGGTTGGTTAGTAGCAAATGCAACTGTGCCAGGCAAAGAATGGTGGCCTTCTGCCAGCTAATTCCTGACGACTACTTGCTGTCTTTGGCTTCAGATACTTCCTATTTCTCCCCCGGCCACTGTACCTCTGAACTAGCAAAGTATGATAACAGTAAATCTTAGCTTTTCATATTTATGTGTGTTTATGCTTCAGAGGTTTGAATAGAGACCCACATAGTCTTTAACAGTTCCATATCAGCTTCTAACTGTGGCAACAAGAGAATTAATTTCCTTTGTCTCAGGTGTGCCTGAGGAGACAGAAGAATTATCAGGCACATCAGTTATTTTAGTACAAAGGAAGGGGGCTGCTCTGAAGCATTTGAGCTTACTATAAAAAACAGGGGTAAATTTTGAGCCTTTTTTTTTGTATACTCATTAAGATTCAAAGAAGCATTATATTTATGTGAACAATGTGGTCAGTGATGAGAAGAAACCTATCCAAGAACAACTTAACTATAATTTAAAGGAGAGTTTTTAAAAGTATTTCCAAACTAAAAGCAATTAAAGAGGCAGTAAAGAAAGTTTTGTCTATGATAGCAAATTGAATTTTAAAAGTATGACATGTTCAAAAGATTCTCCAAGAACATAAATAAAGAGAAATAGAGAAAAAATGATGAAAGAAAAGATGAGATGTAGGCAGAAGCAAGAAATTCAACATAAATATGGTAGGGAGTTCAGAAAGAGAAACAGAGCCAAAGAGAAGTACTAATAAAAAGAGAATTAAGGGAACTTTTAATGAGCTGTAGAAAGCCTGAGTCTGAAAACTAAAATGGGCTCACCAAACACAAGACAAAATAAGTGAAAAAGAGAAATTAATAGTATAAGTTTTAAAAAAAGAAATTTATACTTAAGCAATTCTTGAATAAAAGAAATAATTTCCAGGTAGTCTAGATAGTTTAGAGACTACACAGAAAATAAGAACAATGAAAATTCAGTGTATCAAAGCTTATAGTAAATGACCAAAAAATAAAGAAAAGCCATTCCAGAAAATGAAAATCTACATGTTTTTATTATTAAAGAAAAATGAATAAAAATAAATGATTTTTTAAAAAATCAAAACAGTTGAAAATGAGCACTCAAATTTAAGGAAAGTAGGAGAAAGAAACTATAATAATTAATACAAAAGGTAAACAAGCAACTACAAATTAAAAATCTATAGACAATTAGAAAAGCTAAGAACTGGTCCTTTTAAAAAAATAAAAAATATATAAAGTGCTGGTAAGTTTAGCCAAACAATAAGAAAGAACTAGAACATTAATATAATGATAGATCTACAAAAATTAAAAAATAAGGGACTATTGCATAACTATATTAATAATGGTAAAAATCTCAATGATATATACTATTTTATAGAAGATATAAATTAGTAAAATAATTGTTGTCTATATTACTAATTTGTTTATTTTAAATACTTGGAGAAATAATTAAAAATTGTGTGTTATTTTTTAAGGCTCCTGTCCAGATAGTTTTACAGGTGAATTCTTCTAAACTTCCAAGGAAGAATGAATATGAAGAGCCTAAGAAAAGAAGAAAACACTTTTAATTCGGCTAATATAAGCCTAATAGCAAAATTTGATAAAGCACAAAAGTTATGGTTCTATCTCAATTATGACAAACAGTGTAAACATTCTAAATGAGATATTATAAAATTTAATATGACATGATTTGAATAACATAACATACCAAGATTGAGAAGGAATTATACCAGAAATTAAGAGTGGTTTAAGGTTAGGAAACTTATGAAGCAGTGCATAACAACCATGGACCAAGGAAGAAAATCTACATAAATATTGGTTGGTCTTTGGGGGTAGGGAGAAAGTGATAAACAAGTGTTATTGTCCTACTTGCTACTCCTTCTGCAGTTCTGAACCAATTGGGATGTAGACAAAGGACTCAAGCAGAAAGAAATTACAAAAACAGCTGTACAACTGTTTGGTCTATAACTAGTTCAAAAATAAAGTGAAAATAAAAAATCTCATTCACAATATCAACAAAATTATAAACTAGCTATGGATAAGCTTAAAAAGTAATGGACAGTGGTGATGAGAAGAAAATTTGTGAAAATTTACTAAGGGTCCTAAAGTAAATTTAAATGGAAAGGCACATCATAGGCAGAGAAGGGAGAATTTGATTTTATAAAGACACAATTTTCTACAAAGTTAACTTATAATTTTAGTTCCAATTAACAATGTGATAGTAATTTTTCTCTTTTCCCTCTGTTTCCCCCTTTTTTTCCCGGTCCTCCCTTTTGCTCTTGTTCTTTTTTTTGTTTGTTTTCTTGTTTCCTTTTTTGAAGTGTGAATAGCTAATAATAAGTTTTAGGCAATACAAAAAAGAAAACAAAACAAAACAAAAAAACAAAAGGATGAACCATGAAAGTTATGTTAAGATATTTTAATGCTGCAATAATTAAAATAAAATTGCCAGATTTTGTCTTTCTGTGTATATATATGTGTTATACATATATGATGTTATTGTGTTTTTATATATATGTGATGTTACTATATTACTATGATATATAAATATAAATATCTGAATATTTTATTTTGATTACCATAGTATTACAATATCTTAGGATATATATACACACATACATATATGATGTTAGTATGATATTATGTTACTACATATATGTGTGTAAGTATATATATAATGTTACATATATAAAAGTAGAAGTAATAGTGTAATAAAAATATCATACAGTAAAATGGGTAAATGAATTTAATTTAAAGTGGAGTTAACTACTAATGGCAAAGACTTAATATTAGGTTTTTTTCCTGCCTGGAGGTGGAAGTTACACTAGGAAACAGCTACCTGTCTGACAGGATAGTAGGTGGAGTTTCCATCCAGTCCAGAAAAGACTGGGAGAAAATGAGTTTGGCTCAGATATAGTCTTTGCAGTTGTCATGTTTTCTTCTGAGAGCTCTGTTTACGAGATAAATAGATGCTGCATACTCAGATATTTTTGTCGTTTAGCAAGTTAACCAGCCTCTGCTTTGCATGATTTATAAGGACATTGTTTTATTTTGTTTTGCTTTCACTCATCAAGTATAAAGAAACTATATTCTAAGAGTATTTGTTAGAATATTACTGCAGAATGTTTTATTTACATTAACACAATAGTTGTTTTGGACAACTTCCTAAGATGGCTCATCATTCATATGCGGCTATTTTGGTAACAGTGAGTTTTCTCTGACTGGTTAAAATAAGATTTCACTTCTGAAGTCACTGGTACTTATGGGAAAATAGATGCATATGTAATGTAACAAATTAAATGTATGATGTTCTTTAAGAACAAATTATAGTACTTAAAGAAGTATGGTTTGGACATACATTTTATGTTATTGAATGGGGCCTAGATGGTGTATTCTATGAGAAGCATTTTTTATGAAGTGAATTTTTCATGTCTAAATGTTGATTGTCTGCCAGTGATATTTTTAGCTTGTCTTTACTTATATAGAGAATAGAGTTTTGGTTATATGTATGCTTAGCATCATGCACACATTACAGTACAAACTCGAAAGACAGACCTACAGTGGAAAAGTGAGAAATATCTTGGTAGTCCAGGCAATAACAGCTTGAAGTGACAATCATTATATATGAACAGCCCCTATTATGGGGGTTCTGCTCTTCCCCAAAAGGGGTTGTTTTGCACCTGGGATTCTGATCTGGAACTATGCTCCCAACCAACTGGAATTTAAAGTGTCCCTCCTCTGCCACAGCATGGTGAAGAGGCCCCAGGTTAGAGTGTTACAGGACAAAGCAATTAGATTTTTCTCTCAGAATAAATACAATAAACTGCTGGTATTTCTAAAGTCTATAAGAAGGAGAAAACCTCTGGAACTCTAGACAAATTATTCGGCAGTGATTTTCTCAAAGGTAGCTGTGAACGTTTGCAATTGCAAGTCATGAAATCTGTCATCAAAGAAGGTCTTGATAGAGGAAAGCAACTGGTATCTTTGAAATTGAGAAGAAACAAATTCAACTTGATTCACACAAATAATCAGCCAATCTTGAACAATAATGCAAGGAAGTAAATCCAGACTCAATTAGAAGTAAGGCAACATTCTTTTAGCCAGTCCAAAGATTCTTACCAATCCCTTAGTGCAGATCAAGTGGCAGTTTGTATTAGAGTTCCACTATGTACTCTATATTCATTTGTGCTTACACTAACTGTGTGGTAAAATATACCTGGACTCTCCATCCACGGTAGGGGTTGATTTTTCTCAACAAATCTTTTTTTTTTTTTAATTTTGTAAAGTCTCAACTTAGTGAACTCTCCTAGATATTGTTATAAATAGGGGTTAACACTACTTGTCCGTTACAATCTCGTGCCTAGATAGGACAAATTTAGGTTTAGCATGTTGATTTTGCAGCCACTACTGGGTGTTCAAGCAACGCTACTTTTCTTTATTTTATTCAAATCTAACTAAAACATTTTTAATGCCAAGATCTTTGGGGCTGGCTGGAAATTCAACATCAGTTACTTGGTCTCACTTCCTAGAATCTCACACTCACTAAGATACTGAGGGTGACCTCTCTAGGCTTGGGCAGCGCAAGTTACTCCTGAGATGATCGGTGTCCAAGTCTTTGTGGCTTGGTGGCAAGCACAGGTGCCTGGGTTTGGCTTCCTCAGGTCCAGCGGCAGCCCTTGCCCTGTAAGACCTTACTGTCTCCACAGACCTTAGACCCCCAGTCCTATGGGAACCAAGATCTCCACATCTCTATCTTTGTCTCTTTCATCTATCAAGGTCGCCTACTTGTCTACCCTTAAGCTTCTGGGAAACAAAAGCAAGAAGGACAAGGTATACATGGAGCATTCATTTCTTTCTCTTCTTGGCCTTTCCTTGAAGCAAGGGAACACAGAACTTGGTGTCTGTAGGGGTGAGGGGTGGGGAAGGAGAGCACAAAAAGAATATAGAAAGAATAAAGCACAAAATAAATATTTGCTGTTTCATAGGTAATCAACATCTTTTATAGACTGGTCTCTTGATCCATCTGCATATTAATAATAACACTTCATCTATTCTCATAGAGGATGAAAAAACCAGCATTTTCTAGAGTGATCAAAGGAATTAATGGGACATTTATATACCTAGAAACAGGATTTAAAGAAGCCAATTATTAATATATTGATATAAGAGAACAACAGGCATTATGAATCTAAGAAACACTCTATGTGGCCTTGAAATATATGCTAGAATATTAGAATTACTTAAGACTTACTCTGACTTGTACCAACCAAATACTTTTATAATTAATCTAAGTCCCTCAAACTACCATACCTAGAAAGTGTCTTATAGTGATTCTTTCAATAACAGCATCAACCATATAGTCCTTCAACTTCCTTTTCTTTGATGAATAACTTCAGTCAGTTTCTTGAATCTTAATACTTATTTTGGGTAAACTGCTAACAGACAGCAAATTGGGGGCAAATCTCAACCCTCAGTGCAGGCTCATTGCGTGACCAGTTCAGAAATGCAGCTCCTCAAAAGGAAGTGTCTGTCATGTGTTCCTGTGGGCACCAGACATTCTTGAAGGGATTGTAGATGGTGGACTATGATTTATTTAAAAAAATTAATAATTAACTTTTCTTAAACTGGTTTTATTTAACATGCTCACTGTGTGAGAAAGCACATGGCTCAGTGACTTTTTAGTAAAAACACATTTAATTTCCTAATCAACACCACAGAGATACTTTCCTGGGCCTGTTTCTACCCAGTTCTAAATTATATGTTGATTGTGTACAATGGATGTTTAGTAAGGAATAGGGGACAAAATTAGATGTTATTCTAAATAGCTCATTCTTGATTTTAATGTCACGTTGTTCCTATTTTCTGTAATTAGCTACAAATAGCATGTCCAATGGCCTTGAAGTTCAAAGTGTTTTCTGAGGACCAGCAGCACCAGCATCACCTGGGAACTTGTTAGAAATGCCCCACTGCAGACCTACTGAGTCAGTAGGATGAAAATAGCATAAAAGTTTGAGTGGCACTGGTTTAGGTGACAATTGAGATTGACTTATCTGGGAAGCTTTTTAAAAATATAGATGCCGAGTTTCCACAGTGGATCTACTGAATCAGAATAGCTGGGAGTTACACACAAGTGCATTTTTTTAAAAACCTCCACAAGTCAACTTCTTATGTGCGTCTAAGAAAACTACATAGTAAATAGTGACATATGTTTTCAGGATGAATTGTCACAAGCAGGCATTTAGTTAAAATGTTGGAAATTTTTGAGTGACCAAGGCAACAGATTTGAGGACTAACTGAAGTTTACAGACTTCTATCACTTCCTTATGCTATTAATGATTTGAGATATTCATAAAAATAATTTAAACTAGAGAATAGTTATGATAATTTTTCCCAAATGTGTAAAAAGCATTAAAACATCATTAGAACATTTGATTCTGTGTTAAGTCACGTTGATAGCAAAAGTTCTTTCTGAAATGTTCATGTTTCTTCTACATGGCATAGGACTTCTAATATAGTTCTATAATTTCACATTTGAACTGTCTCCACTAAGCACTTATCATTTGCAGTTTGCCAGAATAGCGGTAGCTCCTAGGTTCTTGCTTTGTTTAGTGTGACAATAACAGAATAAAGACTCTAGACATAAATCTTAGTGGCTTTTTGGTTTTTTCCTTAACATAAGTGACCTTTTGTACCAATAACAACAAAATAAGATCAGCAACAATTTCTAGCTTGATTACATCTGTTATCACCTGGCTGAGAATCTATTCAGATAAAAACCCAAGCCCTCCAGATTGGAGTTCAGTTTTTTTGTTTTTTTTGTTTTGTTTTGGATTTTTCTTCCTAAAAAGCTAGATTCTATGACTGTAAGTTGTGTTTCTTAAGGAGAGACACTCTAGGACTGTTGATTTCATAACTAATTTTTCATTTCTTTGGTGAAGTGTTTTGTTCTGTCCATTTTCTCTTTGCTAATTAATATTAGTTCTAGTCTGGAAAAAGTTGAAGAATGCATATAATACCTTGAGAACTAAAAAGCTGATCTTATTTAAAAGTTGTTTTTATGAAGCATTTAATAAAACTAGGGATGATTTTCAGTAACTCACTGGGATGCAAAAGTTTGTTTTTCCCTTAAAACAAAACAAAAGGAAATAAGAACCAAAAACCCACATAAACATTTTAGGAAAACTTTTGCTAGACATTGGATAAATCATCTGAGGGTTCAGAAAACTAACAATAAAATATAAACTCTCGTTCGTTTGAATGTACCACAATGATGCTCAAAATATATTGTGCCTCACCTGGCAGAATCATAGTTTACTTCGTAGCCATTGGGTTGAATGCCCAGAAGACGTCTGACTCTTTTTCTCTGCATTCAGACAGCATGAAAAGAGTTTTGTTTTTATCCTAATCTCAAAGATCTATAGAACATTTATTACAGAATTTGCTTTGTTAACTAGCTTTGTTAACAACTCAAGTGGAGGGATTCTCTCAAATGTAATTTTAATACAGCTATTTTTCTCACATAAACCCATTTCATCTTATTTTGTTTCTAGTGTACATTCAGGACACTTGACTAAGTTTCTGATTTGCATGTACCTATGTTCTCATATAGGAAAATCCTATTTATGAACTTTAACTGCTAATTTGCTAGATTTCTCTGCCTCTCAGTAAAGCCTATTGAATCCAAATGAAAATTTTGACTCCTGCTTTAACTTTTTAAAAATGGTAATTAATTCACAGTCTTTGGTACTGTGATGTACCTCCCAAATGTTGCACAACATTGAGAGTTATAGATAATAACCTCACAGTTTTGAGGTTAACAATTTGATGGCACTTTAAAATACAAGTGTTGGTGTAATTAGTAGGTGTCAGTTAGCTATTTAAGTTTATCAAATATCAACGGCCTACTGTGTGGAAAGCACTATGCCACATTCCTGATTTCGAATCCCTGCCTCTCCAGGAGAATACACTGACTGTTAATTTTACAGTCCTAAATACACATCTGTTTTATCCAACATCCTACTATATTAGAATTTCTTGAGCTATCAAGAGGACACTCATCACATAAAGGCAAACTAACCTGATGATAATTCTAAATGCTTTGCTATTAAAATAGTTATAACTATTAGGTTATGCCATTTTAAGGAACATTTGAAAGAATTTTAAATTTTAATTGCTCCCTTGTTTCTGTTAAAACTTTGGCTTCAGAAAGGCTCTGATCTTCCATCACTATTTGGAGCTTCCAAGCAAAAAATGTTTTGAAGGCTTGAAGAAACAGAAAAAGACTATAAAAACAAAGGAAGGTAGAGAGAAATATATGTTTCTGTTAGTTGAGTATAAACAGCTACATATATTAATTGTTAAATCAAACTTTATCAAGAAAAGAAAGGAGGCTATTTATGGTGCTAATAATAGTTAAGGGTGCAATTGATAATTCAAAGTCAAGAAAAAAGAGGAATCTTGGTGATGAGCACACATATAACTTTGACTCAAACTGCACAAAAGCAAATCTTGTAACCAAGACGTTTGTACCCCCATAATATTCTGAAATTAAAAAAAAAAGGAAAAAGAGGAAGATCAAGGAAAATAAGGAATAATTTTCCCTCAAGACTTTATCCCATGTGGAATTATTCTTCTAAAAGCAAATGATTAAATAAAGAATCCTGGATACACAAAATTATCCTTGCAAGATACTAGTTTTCCTCTGAAGGAAAAGATTGCAGGGAACAACACTGCCTCAACCACTAGCCAAAACATGAACTAGATGATGTAATGGGGCTTTTCCATCTCTGATTTCCTGATACTTGTGTTCATAAATTTTCCTGCTGTTTAATACTTTAATCTTTCGATGGAACTTCTGAAAACTTCTATGAAAAAGACCCAAGTTGGATACAGCTTATTCACTGATAGTAGTGGGGGAAAACCCTACTCATTTCACTCAATTAAGTAGAGACAGTAAATATTCACTCCCTGATTCATTCAACAAATATTCTTTTATTCCTACTATGTTCCAGGGGGTATTCTATGAGTATGAAAGTTTGGCTAACTCCTAACCACCTAGTGCCTTGGTTAAAAAAATATTAGGTGTAATGTTCACACAACATACTTGGTTCTTTGACCCACAGATGAAAAATCAGTATTCTATAAAACGGGAGGGTGCTGTGTGAGAGGAAGAGCGAGAGTGAGGGTGACTCTTGCTCTCAGTGAGCAGCAAGGTAATTCTATATGTGCTGCCATCAGCTCCATTTTCTCCTTTTGCATGTCCTGTAGCTGTGTTCTATGAGGATATAGGGGTCAGGGTTTAGATACCTTATAATTTTTAATTTCATCCCATGATGAAAAAAATTTGAGAATTCTATACTCAAAATATATATGTTCCCTCCCGTTTAATATAATACTTATTTTTTAATCTGTGGGTCAAAGAACCAAGTATGTTGTGTAAACATTGCACCTAATTTTTTTTAACCAAGGCACTAGGTGGTTAGGAGGTATCCAAACTTTCATACTCATAGAATACAGCCTGGAACATATATAAATAAACTAAAAAAAGAGTTTATTAATGAACTCTTTGCTGCAAGAAATTACAAAAATTTTATTCATGTGTTTAATATTCAATAAACATTGGGTATCAAAATATCAAAATTATGACAAGATATACAACATTAATCAGTCAGCCTCAAACAGAAAACCCCCCCACCACTTTCTGCTTACTTAATTGGTACCAGTACCCAGTACGAGGATGCACAGGTTAAAATGTCTATACATCAACTGATTTCATGAAACTTGACTTAAAGGGGATGATTTACAATTAGGGAGACTACATACATGTGATTACTTTTAAAATTATTTATGAACTTAAAACATATTTTGAAAGAAAACATACTACAAGTATTGGTTTAGAATTTTTGTGGAGCTCCTATTAGCATCTCTTGTAATGATGATACTTTTTGCCATGTGGATAGGAAGAGGAAGGATGTTGTAGACCAAGAAGTCAATAAGCAAGTTTGTAGAGAGGACCATGTGTGGAAAACAACACTGTAGCTGAAGCCAAAGAAACACGGAGGGGAGGGGAGGGGAGGGATTTGATGCTGGGCAGGCTGGTAGGGGTCAATTTGTGAAAGGAATTCAATGACTCCGCCTTTGACTCCTAACATTATCTCTGGTAAAAAAGTCAATCATATTTTAGCTGCTGACATTTTCCTAGTTCCTTTAGAACTTCCCATATTTCATTACCAGTGAGCCATCTGTACATATGCCATCAGTTTCAGCTAAAAAAAATTACATTTAAGCCCTTACTATGTTCTAGACAATGTGCTAGACAGTTTACATGTAAGATCATGCTAATTTTCATGAACATTTTGTAAGAACAGTATTATTAAACCGACTTTAGAGTTTAGAAAACTAAGGCTGAATCGGCATGTGAATTGAATCTAACTGGAAGTCCATTTTACTTTAATAATTCAGCTTTATAATGGCATTTCCCTAAGTGTGTTCCACAGAGGAAAAGCATGAGAAAAAAGCATTCTATAGTTATGTAAGTTTGGGGACCAACTTGTACCACATCTTTCCCTTGAAGACTCACAATGTACTTATGTTATTATAGTCCTTGTGAAGTCTAAAAGAAGGAAATCTATTTCATTTTATCTGATTATTTCACAAACTTTAGTTGACTGTCAGAGAATTTTTTTTTCTGATAAAACATTTAATATTCTAAGTAATACTCTGGGAAACTCTGTCTTAGAGTATACTGGGAGAACCTTATTGATTAGAACTCATCTTATTTAGAATCAGAGAAATATAAACCATATTGTATGCTCTTAAATCAATCTTAGAGTGAGGGTCGTGACTCATTGGGTTGTGAAATCAATTAAGTGGGTCCTAACCTGTATAAAAGAAAAAAAGAAAATAGGAAGAAAATATCATGGTTGTTGCATGCACAACGGGTAAGTACTGAATCATGAAATTTTTACTGGCTTACCATGTATTATGCATTTCTCTCTGTGGTCATGGCCAAAAATGTCTGAAGCCACTGCTTTCCTGTAAGTCACATGAATTGCTTGTGCCAGGAGTTAGGTGATAACAAATGTCTGAATGTTGTAAAATTAACACAAAAGGGACTACTGTAACACCATGGCTAAATACATAATATGTTATTACTTAAAATCAGAGAATTTCAGAGCTGAAATACCTCATGGGGAGAAACCAAAATAGAGTTTTAGTGACTTGTCAAGGTCAGACAGCTGTTAGCTGGGCCTAGAACCCAGGTCTCCCGATTTGTACTCTATTTTATTTGTTTTATTCTTTTATTTGTCAGTGTGAACTGACAAAATTTTTACTTATGGAATGCTTAGAGTTACTTTTTTTTAATGAATAAGAAAACGAGGTGCAAAGTTCAGCGCATCACTCCTGGATAGCAAGTTAATGCCAGGTCACAAAATGCTACAGGCTTTAATTGAAGGAAAAAAGTAATTTAGCGATACTTTAGTGCTGGGTCTAATTTTAATTTCAACTAATAACTAATTAACCTAATATCCTGTGTTACTAGGTGGGGCCATTGAGTTATCTGGTTTCTCATTTGCATATATAAACGTCCTGGATATACAATTTTGAGATGATTTAGCAGATAAAACATCAGTGAACACCAAATCTTGGGATGAGTAAGATAAAGGCTCAACCGTTACTTTACTTCTCTAGGAATAAATAATGAATCAAAGTTATAGGAAACCTTCCAAACTCACATTGTTTTTACAGGGACTATGATTTAAGGAAGCATCTCATTGCAAAACAAACATCAGCTTCTCCACGTTTTATTTTAGGCAGGCCTCTTCAAGACTCTTTCCAGGTGAAGTCTTGAAGATTATCTAAATTTGTGCCTAATCATTCTTCTCTCATGGTCTGTTTTTGGAAGGGGCTGTCAAAAGATTGGTCAGTAGAGGTTGGAGATAATTCCTTTTCCTCCTCTGTGCTCTGGAGAGGACCCACAGGTGTCTACTCCTGGGAGGTGGGCCTGGGCTAGGATGCCAGCAAACTCTTATGTTGGTGTCATCTCCTGCCAGGAAGCTCCAGGCCACAACAGTGGGCAGAAATCATTTGATAACTTAATCTTGGTGTGAGGAAGAGACGCTGAGGCCTGTGTACTCTAGTGATAAACGGAAGCATCCGGGTGAGTCAAAGAAGGGACATGGTATCTTTCTAAACTAATACAAACGAATAAAGCATAAACAAGAGCTTAAAGAGGAAGACACCCTCTCTCTCCCAAAACGTGGGAGGCGACCGGTGTCTGGAGGGGAGATCACGGCGTCATTAAGACCTGGAAGTTCCAGGGCTTCTCTCCGGGGAGACTTTTCCCTGGCTGGAGAACAGCGGAGGTTGCCGGAGACGAATTTCCTACAGCCCAAGACCAGCCCTTGGACCCTCCCCCTTCCTATAATTAACTCTATGCGCGTCCCGCCAGTCAGGACTGGCGGCGCCCCGGGACCCTCCCCACCTCTCCCCCTTCTGGGGGAAGGAGAGGCTCCCGGGGTGGGGGTGGGGGGTCAAGCCTGGGCCACACAAGCTCCCGCGTGGTCTCAAATCCTGACCCTGCGCGGGGGGCGCGGGCCGGGCCCCGGGTGACGTGGGCGCCACGGCGGGAGGGGCCGTCCGGGGGGCTCCCGCCGCCTTATTAGCGCCCCGCGGGTCGCCGGCAGCGAGCAGTCTGCCGCTCCGCGAGCAACAGGAGCGGGCGAGCGGCCCACTCCTCCCACCTCCTCCGCCTGCCTCCTCCTCCCCTTCGCTCCTCCCGCCCCCACCTCTGCGTGTGCGGCGGAGTCGCCCTCTCCCTGCCTCTTTCTCCCGCTCCCGCTCGCTCGTCTCTCTCGCCAATACTTCCCCCTGCTGTGCTCCAGGGAACCCAAGCATTCTCCGCGCTAACCGTAGGGACCAATGGTGCTCGAAAAGCCTCGAAAAAGCTGCTTTGGGCAGAGATAGTTGGAAGCCCCTCGTCCCTTCCCCCTCTCCCGGGCGCAGCCCGTGCGGCTTGCAGCACCTTCTCGCTCCTGCACACTCCGTCCGTTTCGGAGGACGGGGTGAGAAGGTGAAGTGGAAAGAACTGCAGAGCAGAGGGGGCCAGTCTCAGAGCTCAAATTTCATTTTCATTGAAGCAAAGCACAGAAGATTTTTTTTTTTTAATTCTGCATTTTTTCCTTTTTTTTTTTTTTAAAAGAAACTTATTTTGGGGGGGGAGGTTTGCTCTGGGCATTTGCTTTGCCCAGTAGTTGGAAAGTGAACTCGACTCGTGATGGTTCTCCTGTCACTTTGGTTGATAGCAGCCGCTCTGGTAGAGGTTAGGACTTCAGCTGATGGACAAGTAAGTGGAAAATAATAACAATAAAAAACTCAAACCCAACCTTTTCCCGAAAAAGTTCCTCCCCTCTCTCCCCTCTTCTCTTTCCTCCTCCTCCTCCCACCCTTCCCTGTTAACCTTTGCGTTCAGGAACGGCGTTTTGAGGGCTGGGCGCAGCGTGCGCGGCTTTTTGGGGTGGGGGGTTTGAGTGCACGGGGGGTTATGACTCCCACTCCGGGAGCTCAGGCTTGTCACACCTAGGGCTTCGCCGCTCTGCGGCATTCGTAGCAATTACTAGTGACAAACTGCAGCCAGTTCGCATCCTCGCCGGGCCATCTGGGTTTCCCCTTTCTGGAGGGCGGTCTGGGAGCTTGAATGAAGTTCTGGACGCTGGGTGCAGGATCCCCGTGCTCTAGTTGCTGCAGCCGGAGTCGGGTTCGCGGGGCTTTCTCTCCTGACTGACGGTTTTTTCGGGCAGCCGGAGGCTGGGGTTTCAGGAAGTCCTTGGGCCGGACAGGGAGCGATCCAGTAGACACGTGTCCTGGGAGGACCGCAGCCGGGCTCGGGTTTGACAGTTGGGGAGGGGGGCTGGAGACGTTTCCTGCCCTGCATTTTCCTGGGCAGAGGCTGCAGGCGCCGGCCGCCTGATCCCCTCCCCCTCTGCACAACTCCTCCTCTTTTTAAAGCTAAGTTGAGTGCAGCTCTGTTTCTTTTCGGCCCTGCCCCCACCCTTTGGAGACTCAAGGTGAAGCCCGATGCTCTCAAAACTGAGTCCTTGAGAAGGCTCAGCCGGGCAAGCCGAGCCGTTTGTAGTAAATCATCTCAGCACAGGGCCGGTGAGACTTTGGGTACACAATTTCTCTGTGAGTTTTTGTAGCTTCTCTGGTCTGCCTGGTCTGACCGTAGGGCAAAACGTAGAGAATTGTCCAGTTGATTTCTGACCTCAAATCTGATGAATCAGGCCCCCCACCCCCTTGTAGGCTTCTTTTCGCCTGTGTAAATTAAGAGACTTTCTTTTCTAACCCAGACCCAGTATGGCAGTTTTCAGAAGAGACTATTGAGTGTCAGTATTTATTTTTGCTGGCTTCATAGAAGTTAAATTAAAATTAAGACTGGCAAACAACTGCCTTCCCCAAATTGTTACTGAATTGGCTCACGCTTCTGTCACAAGAACCTTCTACAAACCAAGGTGCAGCCCTTAGGCACCAATCCCAGTCTCTAGCGTCTGCCGATTAGCTAGCTCCTGAAAAGCATTAATGGTAGAAATAAAACGCATGAGGTGATAAGATGAAACCCAGTAACTGTTTCTTTTTCTTACTTTCCCCCCTCCTTTCCAGGCTGGTAATGAAGAAATGGTGCAAATAGGTAAGCCTTGTTCTCAGATGTCACTCTTATCTTAGTTGAAAGTAGGGAGTGAAGTAAGCTAAGCAAAATATTGTTTCTGACATTTTTCCCATTGGTGGTTAAAAAAATAATCTGCAGTCCAGGAACATTTCTGTTCTCTTTCTCTTTCTGGAGAAGGGTCCCACTTTCCTCAGGCTAAATTGTAGTGGTGCGAAAATTCTCCTGCAGTTGGACTTTTCAAGCATCAATTTATTACTGTCTTTGTACAAGCCACTGGTATGTACTTGGAGGGTGATGGAGAGGCTGGACGAAGATGTGGGGATGTATAAAATCAAATCATCAACTTCTGTAGCAGCAGGAGGAGCACATCTGATTAGAACAGAAGGCAAGTTGTAAGAATGCTACAAAGAAAGGAAAAATGAAGTACAGAGGATGAAAATTTTTCTATTAAAATTTTTCCTGCTTTGGGTAAATCCTCTGATGACTTCTTTCATTCCATCTGCTTGAAAGTAATTATCTACTAATATGCGAGATACTCTTTAGGCCTTTTGCAAATAACAATTAAAACCTCATTATTACCTGATGCTGTGGGGATTATTATTCCCATTTAATGGGTGAGGAGACTGAGGTTCAGAGAATATAAGTGACTCGCAACAGGTCACTCTAATGTCCATGGTCTTTCTTGAAGCTGTTTAGAATAATATATTTGTTCTGAATGCAGAGACTGAAAGTCATCTGGCAAGAAGCCAGGCTGCATTCAAAGACTTTTTTTTAAATACACATTTTACTTGGATTACTTTAAAAGATAAATTTTCTTTTTGGCAGAGTATTAGTCTCTGTAAATTCTATATTTGTCAAGTGATACTGTAAAGTCATCTTTTAGGAGAAAAGTTTTTATTGCTGCTGCTGCAAACATAGTTACAAGTCATTGAACATCTAAATGCCAGGCACAGTGTTAATTGCTTTATGTGCATTATGCCCCCTGATTCCCACAGCTGCACTTTGAGGTGGCGATACTATGGTGCCTCTTTTAGAGATGAGGAAAATGAAGCTTGAGAGGTTGCACAGTTACCTGTTTTAGTGCATAGTGGAGATCCACACTTGTTAACTAATGGGGTGCACCCAAGATCTGGGCCCAGAGGTGTATAAATGTAGTGTGCTCTATGTGCTTATGTCAAAATGCTCCTTCCTGCTCAGTGCTCAGCATTGTTGGATATACTCCCCAAGCTTAGCCCTCCGTAGTAAGAGCAGAACAGAGGAGAGGAGAGTGATGGAGAAGTGCACTAAAAATATAGTGTCTATGAAAAGACATTAGTCATTTGTAGTTGATGACACTCAGCCATCAATCTGTATCTTTTTAAAGAAGGAATTTTTTAACCAATCCCTAAACAAGTAGGGAAAAGAAAGCTGTCTTATTTTCAATTGCTTAAACATTTGATTACTTAAACATCCCATCTTTTCAATACGTAAATTAAAAAAAGATGTTTTAAGATTACCCATTCCACCAAAGGAATATTCACAAAATAAGATATATTGTTTTGATTAAATTTTCAGATAGAATCAGGATGCTCTCATGTAGGAGGCTCTGGATTGAACTTTGGTCCAGTCCAGTGTTTGAAAACACTGTGTTTTCAAAGGGAAGAAAATAGTACAGGTGTGCTTATATCTGGCCGGAGGGAGACAAGGCAGCAGTATGGAAGAGAGGAAGGCACAGAACTCTTAGGTTGTATTGCTGGAGATTTACTTGTCCTCATATTCCTCTGTTTTATGGAACTTCTCTCTTTTATCATTATCATTTCTATTATCATTTTCAAGTTGAATGAAGAGAAGAAAAAAGGTTAAAAAATAGATTTTGGCTTACAACCTTGTAATAGCAAAAGTGTAACTACCATTTGGCTTTGGGTTATTGTAATTTGTGTAACTCTTAAGAGGGATTTTAAAATATCAATTTAAGAAAATCTTATGTACAATAATGAGTTTCACTCCCCTGTCCCCATTCGTAAAGGCACTGCTAACCTGGAAGTTTGGTAAAATGCACTCCTGGACATACAACTTTTTTTCCTAATAACTGACGTAAAATGATTCACCCTGGAGGTGCTATTTGATCAATGACACATTAGGAAAGACTAATAAGGTTTGTAGATTTTATTGATTGATTGATTGCCCTACATATTGGCTAGAGAAATTCCATGGCTCTGAATAATTTCCATATAATTTAATGTCTCAGGAAGAAGTAAATATAAATTAATAATGAACCACAAATTGTTAAGAAGCTAAATTTAAAAAATATTTTCTGTTGAAATATAATATACATGTAGGATAGTGCATACAAGTGTACAGCTTACTGATTCTTCATAAAGTGAGTACTCCTGTGTAACCAGCACCTGGATCAATAAGTAGAACATTACTAGCACCCCTGTACCTTTCTCATGTCACCTGCCTAGCACTAACCCCTAATGAAATGTAACCACTTTCCTGACTTCCAACAGGATAGATTAATTTTGCCATTCGGGGGAGGGGGGAACCTGCGGCCTTAAGGCCACATGTGGCCCTCCAGAATCAACCGAGTCAAAACTTCACAGAACAAATCTCTTTACTGAAAGAATTTGTTCTGTAAAATTTGGATTCAGTCGGAAGGCCACACTCAAGGATCCAGAAGGCCGCATGTGGCACCAACGCTGCAGGTTCCCCACCCCTTCGAGAAGGCTTTTATTTAGGTAGAGAGAAGGCAGTGTGACATGGGGGCAAGTTAGAGTATGTACAGATACATTACCTCCATCGTGTCTAGTATGGGATATTGCTTCTCTCCTCTCTTCAACCAGTGGAAAAGTACCTTCTCGGTATGTGGGAAAGTATGATTCACCCTAGAGAAAATGGGAATATAGGTTTTGAATCCTGACCTAGTTCTGTGCCTCTTTGTCAACTAAAGAGGACTACCTACCTACCCACCTACCCCCATACATACATACATACATATCTGTGCATGTTTGTGTTTGTGTGTCTATGTGCAAGTATGTTTCATGAGATCATTGACATATTTCTGTGGCATATCAGGGAGTTCTTTCATTTCTGACTCAGATTATGGCCTTGGTAGGATGCCTAGGATGATTGTGGGCAACTGGCTGGCTGGCCTAATTGGGTAAGGAGGCTTGCTCTGTGACACATGTGGCTTAGAAAATAATCATAGTTCTGTACACATTGGAAAATCTTAAAAAGAATTCTCTGAGTCCCTTTGTTTCATAAGCTCCCACCTTGAGACCACCTGAGTATCATATGAAGAAAAATCATTGTGAAGCTTTATTGTTAAGCTATCTTCCCTTCCCTACCCCTCTCTTGGGACTGGGGTGTATTTATCTTTCTCGCCCTATTTCTGTCCCCCAGTGGCAAATTCCATTATGTTTCATTCTTAAAAAAATAAAGTTGCTAATCTTGTCTCTTCCGATATCTAGTTTACTGAGAGATAATTTTTCATCATTTTCAGGTATTTATTTGGTTTTTATGGTTCAGTGTGAGTCATTTACCTAGTTGTTTACTGGTAAGCGTTGTCACCAGTATAACCCTCATGAGAGCAAAGACTTTGTCTTGATGACAGCTGTATTCCCAGTGCATAAAACAGTGCTTGGTACCTTGTGGATCCTCAAATATTTGTAATTCAATTAATAGATCTAGCAAGCAGGGTATTATAGTATTAGGATTTACCTGTGTACTGAATTTCTTTAAAAGCTCTTGTTTTCTGCCTCTCTCCAGGTTTAATAGGTCCTCGAGAAAATGATAGTGACAGTGGCTATACAATTAATTATTCAAGGCCTCTCGTGACTCCTAATTTCACCCCACAGAGCAGGGGGAATTAGGCCTATCGGTTTTTGTGTGCTTTTCTGTTTGTGCTCAATGGGTATTTGGCAAATTGAATTGAATTCTATGTGTAATTTTGGAATGCCAACTAATTTTTTACTACAATCTACTTAGGACCATTTGCCCTGTTGCTGGCATCAGTGGAAATAAGATAAGCTAAGATTAAAATCTATCAATCCAATTTGCCAGCAACAAGGCTAAATAAAAAGTGTGGTCGAGAAGGAGGTTTAAAGGGATCCTTTGTAAAATTCAGCATTTTAGCTACCCAATCCATTATTTTTCCTTGCAACTAAAGATCATGATGTTGGCTTTACTGATTTAGCTTCCACGCCTCAACTGAGCATGGTTATGGTTAGTGTTAACTGCTTTAAGCTTCTTAGATGAAATTTTGTTAAATGCGGCATGTTATCTATCACTGTAATTTATTGTTGCTGTTCGGCTGAAATATTTCTTCCCCATGCTTTCATTGCTTCCCCTTTTCATTGGACCAAATAATCATAATAATGTTCAGAAATGTTAAGAAAGCTTCAAGGTCACCTCTGCTTCCAGGATGATAATCCTTGAGCATTCTTTGCTTGTGAGTAGCCAACCCAGATTACCTTGGAAATCCATTAGGGACAATTCCAAATTGCCTGGTAAAATCATGAGTGGTTTCGATATGAAGAGCTTGATTATACCACTTGGACTGAATATATTGACAGTGATGACTTAGGTGGAATTCTAATGCTTCCTCAGAGAGGATTGCTATTACCCAAATTTTGGGAACCTTCTCTTTAGTGTTCTCGTAATAGAGATCAGCTTTTATTCCTAAACTATACTACTTCTGTTAATATAAATTGTTGGATTTTAATTTTTAATTAATCAGTTTTTTTCCTGATTATAGATGCTTTACATGTGCCCACTGTAACTATATTCTTTAGTTTTTCTGCATTCTCCAGATTTTTGATAGTCACTGTAAATCCCAAACTGCTGTTATGACTTATCATATTTTTATTCAGTCTTCTTTCAATATACAGACTGTTTTTTTGTTTTGTTTAATATTTTAGTATAATTTTTCCATATCATTACAAACTCCTTGTGAGCATCATTTTTTATCCCATCATGCTTATAAACCCTAATTTTTGTAATTATTTTCCTAATGGTGTCTATTTTCCCATGATAGTGAATGTTGCCACTCAGTATTGTATGTAGATCATTGCCTGCATTTCAAGTGACTGTTTTAGGAAAGAGCCCTCGAAGTTGGTTACTGAGTAAAAACAAATTAACAAATTCACAATGGCTTTTAAAAAAGTTTGTACAACCTGAACTCCTACTAGCAACATATTGATTTTTAAACTTTTAATGTAAAATTAATTTTGGCTTAGTTCTTCTTGATATTTGAATATAACTTTTTCGTATTTGGGTATCCAGTCCCTGAAAGATGCAATGAATTCATCATTTTTCTAGCTATCAAGTATCCAATAAGTGAATAATTACATTATACAAATGTTTTTGTAATTTTGTTAGTACTATGAGAAGATTCATCTACCTCACAGAATACAATTTGAGACTTGTATATTCTTTAAAATAGGTAGTAAAGCATGGTAAGTTTCCTAGCATGAGAACCTCTGTTCCCACATGTAATTGATCCATCTTAATTTTCCAAATAAGTTTACATGACTTTGTTAACTGTAAGTCCCTGGGAGAGATTTTGTGGTAAAATGTCAGTTTCTTGTTTATAAAAATGATTGCCACAATTCAGCCTGATGAATCTTTATGGAATTTAGGACAAATTGTGAGCAACATGAAGCAGTATATCTTGCTCTTAAAGTGACTAATATAACAAAAATAGTTCTTAGGAAACTTCTAAAAAGTGAAATAGGATTAAATATATGATTCCTCAAATACTGTGGTCTTAGATATTAAATCACATTTTCTACAAATTTTCTTCATATTTAGTAAATATATTTTTATATTAAATGTGCAAACAAATAAAAATAAAAAGAAGCTTGAAGTCGTTATTCATATGAGTTTGAGTTCTCTTTTCTTTATGTGTAAAAGCCTCTCTCCTTTACATGTAAAGTCCATTCCTTAATCTAAAATCTAAACCTGTATAACCAGTGGAGGACCTAATATTCATTGTTTTTGTCCATGAAGTGGTCAGGAGCACAGACTGTTGACAGTGTGGTTTAAAATCCTGACTAGACCACTTTCTAGCTGATGACCTTAACTTCTCAGAGTGTTGCTTTCTTACCTGTAACATAGGCGTAATACTACTATTTACTTCGTAGAATTGTGACACTTGTATGAGGATTCATTAAATGCTACCACATGGTAAGCAAGCTAGACTAGTAGTTATTATTATTAGTGTGTTTTGGACTTGTCCTTTTTTTTTTTTTAAAAAAAAAACCACACTTTTACTACAAGAGAGGTACTGCGTTCCAATCCCCGCATTTTAGAGAGGTCTGCCTACTACCATGAATTTCCAGGAACCTTAATGTACTGTGCCATGAACTTGTAAACTATCCAACCACTTAGCTCACCATGTGACAGCTCTTTGAGAGTTCTGTTTTCATGTATTATCTTCATGTTGATATCTCAATGTATTGTTGCTTAATTCATGGGCATAGAGCAGTAAGGGGGAGTTGTGTAAGGAATGGTACAAAAACAGTCATTCCATATG
This sequence comes from Daubentonia madagascariensis, assembly GCA_023783475.1. Taxonomy (NCBI): domain Eukaryota; kingdom Metazoa; phylum Chordata; class Mammalia; order Primates; family Daubentoniidae; genus Daubentonia; species Daubentonia madagascariensis. The sequence goes on along the minus strand of JAKFHU010001268.1, from coordinate 2,763,563 downwards.
GATTCCACACCAGCCGTATTTTGTGTACACTAGACATGATTCTTTTACTTCTTTTCATATTATTTATTGCAATTCTCTTCTTTCACTATGAGAAAGTTCCTGTATTAGTCACAACTCCTTTGGATGCAAGTGACAGGAACCCAGTTCACATATGTTAAGGAAAACAAAATTGGTAAGGTAATCAAAGTCAGATATAGTTAGCTCTAGAGTTCAAATAATATTGTCAGGACTCCATCTTTCTCTGTCTCTCTCTTTCTCTCTCTTTCCTTCCCTTCTTCCCCCATTCCCTGTCTTTCTTATTTTTCCTCTGTGTTGGCTTTATTTCTCTATCAGTGTAAGATTGTTAAGCCCCCCAGTTGTGGCAGAAACTGTCACCAGCATCTCCAGGCTACCATTCTACCTTTCACCCCTCTAGACAGGCATCTCTTTTTTGGTAGCTCCAGTAAACTTCCTGGTAGAGATTTTATTGGCTACTTGGCTTGAGTCATAAGCTTACCCTTGAACCATTCACTATGGTCAGGGGATGCAGTGCTTTGATTGGCCTGGACTGAAACATTTTTACACCTGATTTACTGGGACTCCGAGTGGAGTATGGGATGGTTAACCTGGAGGGAAATTGGGATGTAGTCTAAGAAAAAGGAGGGATGGATGCTGGGGAGTCATATATGTACAATAATGCCACAACTGCGAGGGCTTTCCAGCACATTGGATTGGAAATGGTGGCTGTGGTAGGCAGAATAATGGCCCCCCAAAGATGTCTGTGCCTGAGTCCTGGGGACCTGTGAATATGTTATGTTACATGGCAAAGGGGGATTAAGTCTGCAGATGGAATTAAGGTTGCCAATCAAATGACCTTAAAATAGAGAGATTATCCTGGATTGTGTAGGTGGGAGTCTTTGTAAGTGGAAGAGGGAGGCAAAAGAGGGAGACCAGAGAGATGGCCGCAGGGGCAGGACTCGATCCGCTGTTGCTGGCTATGAAGACAGAGGAAGGGGTCATAAGCCAGGCAATGCCGGTGGCCAGTAGAAGCTGGAAAAGGCAAGGAAACACACTCTCCTAGAACTTCTGGAAGAAACACAGCCCAGATGATGACTTAATTTTAGCCCAGTGCAATCTATTTCAGACTTTGACCTCCAGAACTGTAGAATAATTACAGTTTGTGGTGTTGTAAGTCACCAAGTCTGTGGTAATTTGTTATAGAAGCAACAGGAGACTAACACAGTGGCCCAGTAAACTGTCCTAGTTCCACATACTTTTGTCAAACCATGAGCCAGGCTATTTTAGATTTGAAAAATATAATTATAACAAGTGAAGGTTCAGTGAAAACCTTTAACAATGCTATCCATATTTCTTATTTATCTTATTTTCCCTAGTCTTTGCTCTTGGGGACAAATGCCAATTTCCATGGCTTTAAATTCTAGACTCAATATTAATCTTTAAAAGAATTATCCACCAAAAAATTGTAAGAGGTATAAGAAATATTAATTTTTAGAATGCCTAATATAGCTCTTGAGCCTTTAAAATTTCTAATGATGTTAAATATGATCAGTAGAAGTGCTTCTTTAAAAACTAAGATTGGAATGTTAAAATTTTGGCATTTGGGCCTCACTTAAAAAAAAATCTCCTCTACTTGTTATCTTGTTATTGATTATTTGGTCATTCATTTTAAGATGTAGCAAAGAAAACACTTGGGTATTTTTCTTCAAAACATGCTTTTTCTTTAGTTGAAATATCTTCTGTTACCTGACTTCATGTTTTAGGACACTAAAGAATGTACTGTTCTTTCCTAAATGATTCTCTTGAACATAAACATTGTGCAATTGCAGCAAATATTTATTAAAAAGCCAGATGAAAAAATGAGAAGAATTTAAGTTCACGACTATTTGTTCTTTCTTGATAATGAATGAAAAAAACTGCTACCTTTACTTCTTTCAAATAGCTTCATAAAAAAATCTTCGACTATGAAAATAGATTTGCAACTAAAGTAAAAGATACACCAAAGAGAGTATCTGCGTTGTGACAAGAGCCTAGAGGAGATGAAGTGAGGAAAAAAGAATGTGGCTGGGTTCAGAATTTAAGCATGTGTCACAATTAATTTTTAATTGCTTTTGAGACAAGATGCGTTCCCTTCCCCGTGAGTGTGTACAGCCTTGCTGAGCCCATTGGCATTTGGCGTCCTCTTTAATGTCCACCCTTCACCCTGCTTGCATCTTTCCTGGAGCAGCTGGCTCCTATCATTTCTGATGAAAGTCATTCTCTTACCCTCGGCTCAGGATTTGGAAATGTTGTTGTTGGAGCTGCTTCTTTAGTTGATCTTGAAAACGCTTATTTGATTTCATTCTTGAGGCCAGATTATTGCATACTGAGAATTTATTCCTGATAAAGGAAATTGCCTGTGTGAACTGCCTCTTTATAATAGATAATCAGCCAATTCTTGGGAAAGAATCCCAGTCCTGTAGGCTGGATAATGGGGTACGGATTGTTATAGTCAGCCCAGATTTTAGGCCCTCTGAAGATGTGGAATTTAAAGTCCTTCTAACCACATGAGAAACATCAGCCTGGGGTGGGAGTGTAGGGGAGTGAGGCCTGAGGGGTGCTGGGACATGGAAGGAATCCGAAACTGACTTCCTTCTTGTATAGCTCTAGTTAGAGATGATGTTAATGATAACAGCAGCTCACTTTTTATTTATTGAAATGTTACTAGATGGGCCAGGTCCTTTATATACCTTACCTCATTTGATCCCCATTATGATCTATATTTTTACCGATAACATCTCTGAGTCTTAATTTGCATAATTTGCTTACAAGATGCCAAAGAGCCCATCAGCCAGGAACCAAAATTCAAATGCAGTGCTTTCTGACTCCAGACCTTTCTTTAGTGCTCAACTGTCATACCCTACTCCCTTCCTTGTTTGGGCATTATGAGCCACATTGCATCAATCACAAGTATTCCAGTATTCTATATGCCTGGGGTAGCTTTGGTATTGATTAGATCACCTAAAAATTTCTGTGACATATGGGAGATTTATACTGCAGTCACTCAAGGTCCTTGCAGTGTTGACTGTACCACTGAAGACATTTGTTTTCTTACTGTTCTATAGTGTGATCTTTGTAATGTGTTGGGGATATCTAGTATCCTCTAGGAGACATTTGTGTATCATTCTACAACATACTTAGAAGGAAACCAAGCCGTCTATCCTCTGTTGTGGCATATGTGGCTGGCCGTGTAAAGGAGTTAAGATGATCTCAAAGCGTGGGCCATAGTGAGCGTGTCATACTGAGTGCCTGACTAGCCACCACACAGAGCACTCTCTCTCAAGAAGCCCTACTTTCAGAAAGAGCTAGTGGTTGGATGGTTGGATGGATTGCCTTCTTTTCTTTTCTTTTCTTTTTTGCCAAAGATTGATGGCCACTGGGGCCATTTAAACACAATTAAGATACTATACTTCTGCCCCAAAGAGCTTAAAATCTCTGAAAGTACAAAACGTAACCATATAACTTTTTCCCATAGAGATTTTTAAAACTTTTATACAGACAGTAAACAGTTATGTCAAGTGACTTGACAGCGAGAGCTATGAAAGCTTGACCACGAGGTCTGTACTCTGTGGACAAGTTGCCAGGAAGGTTTCTTGGAAAAGATGAGGCTTGAGATAGGCCTTGGGGACCCTAAGGGATTTGCCTAGATGGAGAGAAAGTAGTGGTCCTTTACCCTGGTGAGGCTGCAGAGTAGGACTGTGAAGGCAGATATGCTTAAGCTGGGTCTTTTGAGCACGTTAGGCAGAGTGTTTTAATAGGCTAATATGGGAGATGATGGGGAAAAGAAATTAGGAGCAGAATACAGAGGGCCTTAAATGCCAAACTTAAGTTTTGATTTTGGCTAAATTACTTAATCTCTGAGTTTTTGTTTCTTACTTTTGAACTGGGAGGATTTGATTGGTAGATGGTCTTTCAAGCAATTTTCAGAATCTAATGTGAAAGAAGACATAGATTTTGTAAACCTATTTTATCCTGAAGTTATGGTGAGCCATTGAAGCTATTTGGAGAGAATAACATAGTAATATTAATTGCTAGCATTTATTGAATACCTACTATGGATCAGACAGTGTTGTGAGCACTGTGAATTGATTAGGTCATTTAAATTTTATGACAAGCCTGTGAAGTAAATGTAATATTATTGCCCCTATTTTTACAGATAAAAACGGACACAGAAAGTCTTTTTTTTTCAATTTCAGAATATTACGCGGGTACAAACGGTTAGGTTACATATATTGCCTTTGCACTGCCTGAGTCAGAGCTGCAAGCGTGCCCTCCCCCAGACGGTGCGCACCACATCCATGAGGTGTGAATATACCCGTCCCCTCCTCCCCCCCACCTGCCCAACACCCGATGAATGTTACTTCCATATGTGCACGTAAGTATAAAACTCAGGAAAATCAGCAGAAAGTCTTATGTGAGAAAAATCACTAAGGTAATAAGTGGTAGAACGTAGGTATTTTAAATCTGGGTCTTTAAAATAATTTTACCAACAGTCATTTAGACAGTATTTTGGTATAATTTATGCAATATTTGGTAGTGAGAAACTCTATGTGAGGAGTTTGGACTTGGTGCTGTATCTTTTCAGTGTGAGGTGATGAAGACTTAAAAGTAATTAGAAGAAAAGGGGTTAGTTTGAGAGAAATTTCTAAAGAAAAATCAGGAGGACTTGAATGATGTCATATGGGAGAAAAATTGAAATGAAATAGCTTTTTAGCCCGATTCAGGAGAATCAGCACATTATGAACAGAAATAATAAAGTCAGGAGGGCAAGCTAAATATTCAGGTGAAAATTCAGTGTGGTTCAGATGTATTGATGAAGAGAGAGTAAAACACATTATTCTCAATAGAGAACTCACCTGTTCATGTTATGGTTTAGGGGAAGCTTTTTTTTTTTCTTTTAATCTGTATTTATTGAGGGTTTATTATGTGCAGAGTATCATGCTAAAACACAGACATGTGTAAACGGGTCAAAAGCCTCAGACATGATTGAAGTTTGGAAACCATTAGGAAAGTTTAACATGGTTGACATTAAAATAGAAAGTCAAAGGTCTTTAATATTTGGAAACATAGAAAACTGCCTCCTCAAATCCTTTTTGTAGGTTGTGTATATTAGTTGCGTGGGTCTGTACAGATTTTTACACATATAACACATATACACATGCACATATACACAAGAATGTGGCTATTTTATGCAGTGTAGGGAGGAAGAAGGCATTACATTAAACTCTAGAATGAGGAGTTTAGATATAAGGGAATTCCCTGACAAGAAAAATTTTTTGTTATAATTAGACTGCCAGCAGGGATGTGACAACTTTTTCTTGGGAGTAGTTCAAGTTACTGAAGAGATCTTGAATAAAAACATCACCCTCTTGCCTGCCTAAGTTCTGAACAAGTTGAGAAACAGAAAAACTAATGACATAGGTGAAAATAAAATATCCTTTACAGAATAGGCTGGGGTGGAAAACGAGGCTCCCACTTTGATAGGCACAGGACACCACACCCCATGCCTGTGAGGTCCCACCAAGCCACGGCAGGGCTGCCCCTGGTCAAGGGGAAGAGAACATGTACACCTTACCAGGCTCATTCCCAGGAAGGAGAATGAGGAGGGAGGTGCTGAGCTTTGCAAACTTCTTATGCTTCCCAGACTCCCCAACCACATTAAGTCACTCTTCTTTACTGCCGAAGTGTGAGTTCAGGGGTGGAGAGAGGCCCGGAATACTCGGAGGAAAACTTCTCCTCACAGAGAGCAGGAGCAGGTTAAAGGCACTCCACCACTAACTTAAGAAAAAGATATTTTCTTTTACTTCAGAAGCCTGCATTGTAAGAAAGAGGCAGGGGTTAGATGATTTTTCAGGGTCTTTTTAAAATTTTTGACCTGTATAGTTCTAATTCTATGAACATCCAAAGGGATTGCAGTGTGGGGGCTGATTTCCTGCTGCCTGCTCCTGAGACCGAGGGGCTCTGTGTCTGCCTTCCAGGAGGTCTGTTTTAATGATTAAATCCATTTCTTGTTTTTGGTGGCTTAAAATGGAAGACCTGGATACTATAAAATGTTTGATTTATAAGTCAGCAGGAACTGTGGGAAATATACACAAATATTGCAAGCAAAATTCTGGCTTTAGAGGTACATGACAACTTGTCGTTTGCCATCATCAATGGCTTGGTGGTAAAATTACTATTTAGGGAAAATAGGATGTGTGGCAATTTTAGATACCCCTTCAGGCTCAAACTGCTGTCTTTCATTCATTCATTCATTTCTTCATTCACAGATATTTATTGAATGACTTAGGATTCTGTTTTAGGCAGTGCGGAACTGTCGTGAAGAGAATAGATAAAATCCCTGCCCTCATAAAGCTTATATGCTAGTCTATGTAAAGAAATAATATACAAATAAACATATAGGTAAAATTTATAGGATGCCAAATGGTGACAAGATTTGTGGAGAAAGGTAAAACACAGAAAGGGGATAGAAGGCGATGAGATGGTTACTGGGGGTCAGGAAAGGCCTCACTTAGAGGGTCACATTTAAGCAAAGACCTGAAGGAATCGAGGGAGTGAGCCATGCAACTGGGGGGAAGACACTTTGGCAGAGGAAACAGCAAGTACAAAAACCTCGAGACGTGGGATTCCCAGTTTCAGACTGCAGGACAGTGTGAGCCATTTTACTTTGAGTGGTATGGGTTGAGGACGAATGACATGATCTGACACCTAAATTATTCTGGCTCTGTTTTGAGGATAACTCATAGAGAGGAAGAGCAGAAGCAAGGAGAACAGTTATGCAGCACATTCGAAACAGATGATGGTGATTTGGCCTAGGGTAGTAGCAGGGAATTGGTAAGAAGTGGTCAGAGTCTGGATATATTTTGAAGGAAGGATTAACAGAATTTGGTAAAAGATTGGGTTTTTGGCACATGAGGAGTTAAGGATGGTTTAGTTAAGTTTTTGGTCTGAGTAACTGGAAGAATAGAGTTATTGTTTACTGACATGGAAAAGGAGCAGATTTGAGAGCAGGAGGATCGGGGGTTCACTTTTGGAAATGGTGAGTTGAGATGTCTGGTGACAATCCACATGGAGAGTCGCAGTAGGCAATTGGATTTACAAGAGGGGAGCTCACAGATGAAGCTGGGGCTAGAGGTATATGATTGTGAGGGCATCCAAAGTCACAAGATGGGATGAGCTCACCAGGCTAGATAGGATAGATGCAGAAGAGTCCATGGACCAGGCCTGGTGGCACTTTAGTGTTTACAGGCCATGGAAATAAAGGGACACGAGGATGCGAGAAAGAGAAGGTGAGGCCAGCGAGGTGAGGGGAGAACTGGAAGAGGATGGCATATAGGAAGCTAAATAAAGAAAATGTTTTAAGAAGGAAGGAGAAATAAACTGGGTCAGATGCTGCTGATAGGGCAAGTAAAAAGATGGAGTCTTGACCATAGGCTTTGGCAACATGTGCTCACTGGTGACGTCACAGGAGCCTGATTGGGATGTGTTCAAGAAAGCACAAGAATGGGAAGAACGAAATCGGAGATATTATCTAATAGAGTCCGTCCTTTAAAGTGTTTTGCTCTTAAGAGGAGTGAAGGAATGGGGTATTACGGGGAGGGTGGCATCCAGGAAGATTTTTTCTTAAAGATGGGAGTGTGATGGCAGCTTTTGTATCTGCTGGTGGGAATGATCTAGTAATGTGGAAAAGCTTGATGAGGGAAGAGAGAGAGGACAATTGCTGAAATTGTCCTTGAAAAGGTAAGAAGGGCTATTGTGTACAAGTGGAGGGTTTGCTTTTAGGTAAGGGGACAGACAGTTCATCTGTACTACCAGGAGGGAGATGGACTATACATGCACAAGGTACTGGTGGGTTGTGGACAAATCACTACATCTGGGTCATGCTTGGATAATTAGTGACAAACAATAGGATTTTACAATGGCTGCAGCTCTCTGTGCTTGTGGAACTTATGGCCCACAAAAACCTTTGCGTACCTATTGCTGTGGCCCCTCAGCCATCCCAGCTGACAATTTTATAGTTTCTAACTTTAAAATTGAACATGACGTTATTTTAATGAGTAGCTAATTTATACTCAAATTAGTAATAGTTAATATTTATTGAATCTTCTGCATAATCCCATTTAAACCTCTCACCAAATCTGTGAAATTGGAACTATTACCAGCCTCCAGTTAACAATTGAAGAGACTGAGCCTAAGAGAAAATAAAGAATTTGTTCAAGATCATAAATTGACTCAATTTGCTGCTTTCTGACACCGTAGTTCATTCTTTAACCATAGGCTGGACTGCTTTGTGGAAGTATTATAGTTGGGCCTGCAAAATGTGTTACTTCTGAATGCAGTAAATTAACATTGGACATAATTTGGTTTGCTTATGTGATTTTAATCTGAGATTAAAATACTTTTGATAGCTTTGGGCTTCTACCCCCACCTCTCTTTTTCCCCAAAGATGCAGAATTTAAGAGTCTTTTACAGAAATTATTGATGCTACACCACAGGAAAAATTGGCTGACTAGCTGTGTGTAGGTATAACATTATTCTTGTGGTATTTCTCCTTTGTGGATCTTAAACTATAAATTGACAGCAAGATGTTCCATTTATACTGGAGTGAATGAGAGTATAGGGAACATGGTCTTCAGAGTCAAAATGATCAGAATTGAAAATATTCCCTGGCTCCTTGCTTGCTGTGTGTCAAGCCTTCTAGATCTGCTTTCTCATTTATAAAAGGGGGTAATAATATTTACCTACTGTGATTGTTGTATTGGAGATGATATAGTCTCAAGCACAAGTCACAGAGCTCAGTGTTTATTCTGCTAATAAATGGCAGGTGACTGGGTAATTCCTTTGTCAGTTCTGTTAACTACCATGCAGAAGGTGGTAGTCCTAGGGGTTCCTAAGTGCATCTTTTCTCTGATTATCTTAATTCCCAACTGGAAAAATGACTCATTCAGGGTTTAATTTCAGAAATGTCTCTTATGTGTACAATTCAGGAATGGTTTATTATTTAGCATTAGAGAAAACAACACTTTATGGAAATATACCATCCTTATTTTGAATAAAAATTCAGAACATATTATCTAACAGTAGAAAAATGGAACTGTCCCAGAGCATCTAGGATGTATGGTTTACTGTAGCATGAGGCTCTGGGTATCCTCTTGGGTATGGAGGAGCCTCCCTGCATTCTTCCTAAATTTTCTTCTCCAGTCACTTAATCCAGGCATCAGTATAGACTTTGATTGTCTAGACTTTGGTTGTGTGAATTCCCTTCAGTGGAGATGAGAAATCCATATGTTGAAATTAAGCATTGCATCCTGCTTCCCTTGAAACAGTAAACTGATGGTTAGAGAAGGAATTATAACTGAGATTATTGGTACAGCCAGATGCTTATGGGCCTTGAGTAGTGCAACTTGTAAGTCAGTCTGTGCAGCAGCATAGACAAAGCAAAGGTTCTCTGGTTACCTGCATTCCTAACACATTAAACAAATCCAACTGACAAGAGACCCTGACACGTACAAAATCTTGCATTAAATGATAGTGGAATACCAAGTTGAATAGGGAGTTTCTTGTCTTCAAGGAATTTATAGTTATAGATAACTTAGTAATTAATTTATAGTCTCTAAGGCTTTGTTGGTCCACATCCAAGGGCTTGATTCATCTCTTACTGTGGAAACTTTCCCCTCCATCACTCGGCTCCTTTGACCCTCATGTTCATTCCCTTAAATTTCGAGTTTTTTTCTCTAAACCAGAATTCATGGAAGTATCCCCTGTGGATTTGGTTGTAAGGGAGATCAAATCTTTATGTCTGTGCTTATGCTAGTGCCTAGTGTAGTTCAGCATGGATCGCGCTGCCCTGCTGTCATTGTTGGAGCCAGGCTTCACTTTATTCTGTCATGTTACAGTCCTCACTCCTTCTCTGCCTAGTAAATATTTACAAGAGAGTTGATTGATCTATGCATTTAATAAAAAGGGATATTTTGTTTAAATACATTGGTCATTATAAGTGGCATAACGATAACGAAGCCTGTGGTCCTTTACACATTGAGGTTTTTAAAAAGCAGGAAAAATAATGAAAACATACTGATTCTATAGGGATATTTTAAGAGCCTACGCTATAGGTTCATTTATAGATCTCACACTCTAAATACTTTATTGGATGACAAAACTTGCAATTTCTATAGGTAAGCAGTGTTTGTGGATTATATAATTTTTTTTAGGGCACTTTAACACACTACAGGACTAGTCTTGGGCTAGAATTATAAAAGTGGGGAACTATTTAGTTCATGTCCTCAGATTTTCCTTTCCATGCTTTCTCTCTTTCATCCTTGTTGCTTTCCTTGTTTTCTTTAATGTCCATTGTCATGTGGTCTGAAAATTATTTCTACTAGGGGATGAATGGTTCATTTAAAGTGTTATTTTTCCCAAGGGTGTTTGCATTTTATTTTTTAATTTTTTAATCTTTTAATTTTTAAATTTTTTTTTTTTTTGAGACAGGGTCTCACTGTGTTGCCCAGGCTACAGTACACGGGCGTCGTTGTAGCTCACTGCAACCTCAAACTCCTGGGCTCAAGTGATCCTCCTGCCTCAGCCTCCTCAGTAGCTGGGACTACAGGCGTGTGCCACCACACCTGGCTAATTTTTCTATTTTTAGTAGAGATGGGGTTTTGCTCTTGCTCAGGCTGGTCTCGAACTCCTGACCTCAAGCGATCCTCCTGCCTTGGCCTCCCAGAGTGCTAGGATTACAGGCGTGAGCCACTGCACTGGCAGGTGTTTGCATTTTAATAGACACAATGCTCACATTTGGATAAGCCAGGGAAATTAAATTCTAATTGTGAAGTTCAGTTTAACATGTAAGTGGCCACCCATGTTGTAAGGTGGTCTCCAAATACATGTTCATATTCAAATGGGTATCTGTGCTATGTAAGGAATGTGGTGCATAATGAGAATACCATTCCCTCTTGACTAACTAGTACCTGCATATTCAATTTATAGATTATTATTTATTGTTTTACCCATTCTCCTCATTTTCTGAAAATGGGGATTTATAGAGCATGGTATGGTATAGCAGAATGAGTCTATGGGCTTTGGAGTACAGCTTGGATTTATATCTGAGCTTCACAGTTGTTTGACTTTGGACATCTATCCCTCCATCCCCCTGAATCTCAGTTTCCTCACCTGTGAAGTATGGTTGTTAGGGTTGTTATGATGGAAAAAATGTATACAAACTACAGCAATGTAAACTACAATGTTTAAATTACAGGCTTATTGTAGATGAAATATAAGGTAGCTGTTGTAATTAGTCTAAATTCTAGGATTTCTATAGGAAAAAATTAAAACAATCAAAAAATTTTCTGCTACATAATAACAACATTCTTAAAAGTTTGTAACTGATATCAGTTATGCCAGTAATAAATTAATTGAGGGTAAGTCTTAATTTTAAGCAAGGCAGATATAGTTTGTGGAAACTTGTTATATTCATGTTCTCAAATATGTAAATGAGATATAAATATTCAAAATGAAATTTTTTAACTAAAAAATGATTCATTGAACACAGAGATGATTCAGGAATATATTTATTATGTAAATTGTGGTATATTCTTATGAGGTGGGCATAAAGTGCCTATGCCTATGTTATGTCCTCCTGTGTTCTCTTGTTGCACAAAGTTCTACAATTCTGTTTTTCACCCCACAGATTTACCACTAAAGAGACATAGAGAGTATGAGCTGGTGACTCCAGTCAGCACAAATCTAGAAGGACATTATCTCTCCCATATTCTTTCTGCAAATCACAAAAAGAGGTCAACAAGGGACGTGTCTTCCAACCCTGAGCAATTGTTCTTTAACATCACAGCATTTGGAAGAGATTTTCATTTGCGACTAAAGCCCAACACTCAACTAGTAGCTCCTGGGGCTGTTGTGGAATGGCATGAGACATCTCTGGTGCCTAGGAATATAACTGACCCCATTAATGGCCATCAGCCAGAGACTGCTTCAGAAAGAATCTGGAAAACAGAGCCTTTGCAGACCAACTGTGCTTATGTTGGTGACATCATGGACATTCCAGGAACCTCTGTTGCCATTAGCAACTGTGATGGTCTGGTAAGACTCATTCCCTTTCATGTGTGTGTGTTCGCAGGTGTTGGGAGTGCAGTATGGCTTCAGCATGATTTGGAAGGTAGAGGTGGAAAGGAAGCCTCATTGTTATATTTTAAGTTCAGGAAAAAGCATTAGGAATCATTTTACTGTCAAAGATGTGTGCTTTGGCTTAATTTGTGACATGAAGACAACATTATTCCAAGAAACAGAGGACAACCATTTTAGCATTTTTTGTTTATGTTTTCACTTGTGTTACATTGGAGGATTTTATTTCCTTATTTCTTTCACAGCTTTCTGAAAACTTTCTAAAGAAGCACAGATTCCTCTAAAATAAGTGGAAACTTTGAATATCTTCATAAAGAAAGTCTTTTGAGCTTCCTCACAGAATGCTAACGTGGGAGATTAGCAATCTTCCATCAGAATTTGTCCAAATAGCATTACTTTATGAACATGAGATGTAGTTCTCTCTCTGTGGTGGCTTTGATTCTTTATTTTCAAATAAAATACCCATATATTGATTTTCAATTTTGTGGTTGAGGGCAATAGTAGCTGACCCTTCTTTACATACTCTGTAGATATGAAATATTTTTGTATGTTTTGTGGTTCTAGTTGTCACTTGAAAATTGTGTAAATGTTTATGCCTCTTCCGTACACGTTTGATTCCAAGACTTTGTTCAAAAAGAGCAACCATTTTTTTTCCTATGGTTATCAAGCTGCTATTTCTTGGGAGTTTGAAGCTATTACTTTTCGTTTGTCAATGCCCCTCTCAAAATATTCCTCACATTCCTGACTATAGTTATTCTACTCCATCTGGTCCTCCCACCATACCTTGAATATTCTGTTGTTGTCCTTTTTATGCATAGGCCCAACCCAATAGAGTTATGATACCATATGTTTTACCAAATGCTGGTGAGTTCATGCTTTAGAGTTTGTTTTTACAGTCTTATACTAACTCTTCACGTTTTGTAGGGTTTTGAAAACCAGCACAGAAAACTGTACAGCATACAGTAGCAGGTCTGGGTCTCCAACCTGAACTCAACATTTAAGTTTTATACTCTCACTCTTGCTTCTGGACCATCTTCCGGGGTTTGAAGATGTACGGAATCCCTGAAATTCTTCTCATTCTGCGTAAAAGGTTGAATAGACCTTTAAATCATTGAATAATAAAAAAAAAAGAAAGCACTTTATAGAAAACTAAATAAGTTTAGATTCAAGTATTGACTGAGAGCTTTGATTCAATACTAAGATATAAAAGGAAATAAATTATATAAAAAGGTACTGTTTTATAACACATTTGGGTAAAATATCTTGAGCATAAATATTAATTCAGTGTTATTTTAAAATTTTATAACATAAAAAATTATGTAATTTTTATCTCAGCCAAGATTTGAAACTTGTGATATTGGCTTGAAAATCAGTTTAGGGAAAGAAAAAGGCAAGGAAATCATTTTAATGTATTATTACAGTGATTTTTAAACCTGACTTAGTAATCAATGTTTTTCTTACTGTACATGTCAACATATCTAGTCATAGATACAGAAATCTGAGGAAATATCAAGTTGTTATAAGGAAGAGGAAAATATAAAGTGTGAATGAACGTTAATTATTAGTGTTGTTTCTCATTTTTCAGATATGGTGTTAACTATTGACATTATGTATATGTCAGCATAATGTGTGTGTGTGTGTGTGTGTATAACTTGCACACTACAAGTATTCATCTCCTCCATTCTTTGATCCATTAATTAATCAATTTAAAAATATCTGTAGCAAGCTGGTTATGGGCCACACGCTATTCTAGGCACTGTGAAATGGTGAAAAAGATAATCATGGTTACATCTTCATGGAGCTCAAAAATGCGTTTGCCATAGAATTCAGGTGTCCAAAGTATCTGGCAAATATGAAAAAAATATATGTAATATATAAAAAAATTTATATATAATTAAATATATAAAATACTTATATATGTTTTTACATATATTTCGTATATGTGTATGAATTATGCTTACCTTAAATTGTGGTTAGTGGAAGTATCTTCTGGAGAGATTTTATGACTGGGATGGAGTTTCTAAGCAGAGAGAAGTGGCCCAGATCTTGAGTTTGATCTAGGAAAAGGATGGCCTTATCAAGCAGTGCTGACTATGTGGGCATGCACAAATGGAAGCCTATTCTGGAGTTTCCAGCTCATAGCAGCTATGTGCCAGGAGGAAGAAAGCACATGGTGGCAGTAACAGAAGCAGGGTCATGGAGAGGAGATCAGCCAACTCAGGGGTAACACAGTGGTTGTTTCAATGAGTTGGGGATGAATTCTTAAAATTGCAGAATTGCATTGGACAGGATAAACCCTTAGCAGAGATGAAGTGGGAAATTTAATTGATGAGAATGTGAATAAATTTGGTGGATCAGCTGATGCCTAAATGCTTTTTTTCCTTTAACTGTCTATGTAGGGATTTAAGCTTGACCTTCTTGACCTTAGGGAGGGAAGCAGGGATACTGAGATAACATAGATGCCCGAGGATTAACCTGATGGGATATAAAGCCATTATCCTGGGGATCTGGGATTATAATCAAATCCGAGTTGTTCTAATAGAAAATACAGTCACTCTGGCCTAAAAATACCAATGGGAAAATCTCTACCCAGCAAGTGTATAGTTAAGTCTCCTGATACAGAAGAGAATACCAGGGAAGCTCTACCTGCATGGGAAATTTAATCCTTTTGATTAGGTTAATTTTGGATTGGTATAGAAGGGATTACAGTGATCTGATTTTCTGCATGTGTTCTTTGAAGCTGTTGCACATAGGGAGGGGCTAGCCTCGGGTATTTACTCTTCACTAAGTTGGAGGGTTCATAACAAGACCCTCTCCATGAGTGAAATTTCTTCTTTTGCCTTGTCAGGCATGGTATGAGTTTGAAATGGGCAGTAAACCAGACAGAATTAATTTATATTAAACAGAATGCTTTTAATTTAACTTAAAAACTCCAGTGCTACTCAAAGTGTGCTACACAAACTCAGGTTTGTGAGAAGATAAATACAGACAGTTAGACTAAGTGTTTAGGAACTTTTACAGCAATGTAACAGTTATTGTATGTGTGTTGAGCCTAATAATAATAATAATAATAATAAATGGGAGTGGTGTTTTTTCTTTTTTTTCATTTTATTATTCTAGTAATTGATTTTATTGTATTATATTTTTATTGTATTGAATTGTGTTTATTTTATATGTACCAAAACATCTGTCTGAAACTTATTTGGAAGAAAAGGAACTGTTTTTTCACTACAGATAGTTTGAGAAACAAGCAGTGACACTTAGCTGGTTTTACCCATTCTGGACATCAGAAATGTGACTGAAATTGTCAGGTAGAGTCTACCTATTCCAGGTAACTGTATGAAATGATGACAGGAAAAACACTTTAACACAAGCTTTCTTGAAGAGGACAGAGAACTTCCTTGAGTGACATATGCAGAGCTATGGTCTGGAATATGATCTAGACATAGATGTTATTCACTCTGTTTCTCAAGTCAACCAGGTCTTCTGCACAAAGGAATTGACCATGATTCTTACCCAGTGTGACCAAGAATAATACCTGTTTCTGTCCAGCATTGACCCTTTCCTGTTCTTTGTCAAGATTATCACTTCTTTACCAATTACAGCTTTTTTTCTTGTTCTAGTCTGCCTGACTTATATAGGTAAGAATTATTGAGATATTCAGTCATAGAATTGTCCCCACTTTTAACAGCATCCAATTTAGAACAATATCCCACTTCTTTAGACCCTCCTCAAAATTACTCAACCAAAGCTCAAATTCTATTAAGAGTAGGTTCTTTTTCACACACTCTTACTGAGATGCTCATGATCCTCTCCGCTGTACATTCCTCCCCCTGCAATGTGTAATAAACCCAGGTTGTCAACTAAAAGTGTGCTCATGGTGGTCTTTGGCTGCAGGGCATTGGCATGTTTCACCTCTGTGTTGCTTTACTTTCGAAATGAGAGTCCAATGGTCAGAAATCATGGCAATGGCAGTCATTTCACACACTTCTTGGTGGGAAGACACTTCTGGCCAAGAATCCCAGATGAAAATAAATTTCTTCCACAGAGTCCTGGCATTTGCTCAGTAACACCATAAAATCTCCCCTGTGAGTAGCAGCAGCTCACAATCATATTTTGTGGTCTACAAATTCGCCAAAATAAAGGGTTGTTTGGTTAGTAGGCTTTATGTCATGTGTTTTATAATATAAAGAAACTAGATTTTTCTAGACTTTCTAGAAGAATATTGCCTTGCCAATTTCCCTGGATTGTCATCAGAGGAAACTTGTTGGGAGTGGAAGAACTGACCAGCTAATGGATCTCCTGGATTACCCAGTTCAGTGATTTCCTTGTTGGCTGATTTTAAGATCAAGGGGATTTATTTAGGACAGAGGTTTTCAATGTTTTTTAACATTTGTAATTCTTCCTTCAAATGAAATCACTAGGGGTTATCTAATAAAATAGTACGTAAAATGGCTAAACTCAGGAAAGGTCTGTTCAAAACATAGGTGGGAATGCCCTTTGTCCTACCTAGTCCTCAGTCCAGACCACTGTTGGGCTCCTTAGGCATCCACCAGGGATTTTTACTGGTAGGGAAGGGGTTCTTGGAAGCTTGAGGTTTAATAATTTGGGAACCATAAGCAGAACCTCTCTTCTAAAATATCTGATAGTCGCATCTGGTTAATATCAAAGGCATTTTATTCTTGTTAGATTTTGGGCAGGCCCAGATGAAGTCTTTGTGGGCAACTACAAACTTGTAACAAAAACAGCCCTAGTTCCCTGCCTTAAGACTTTTGCTTTGGGATATGGTCCCGTCAAAAACATGTTCTTGCCATGCCTATTTTAGTAAGCCCAGCTACAGACACTTTTTAAAAAGCCTACTTTTAAAAAGTATTATGAGCCAGTGTGCCTGTGATTGAGAACATTTGACCTGTGATTATGAGCTGTGATACAGCTTGATCTGGTAAATGAAACGTTTGATACTAAAAATAGGTACAAGTTTGTAGCTTTTCATAGTGGCTTAGAAAAGAAGGTTTTTGAGGGCCAATCTTGACATGTTGACATTTGCATATCTGCTTTCATGAGAAGAACCTGATGTCTAAAGACCTGTCACCTCCCACCCCTTCCTTCCATGGAAGATGTCCATGGAAGGTGTCATGTGTGTTATTGATGAAACAGAGGGGAAATCTGTGCCTTCATGGTTTACGTGCTGATTTAAGGGACCTTAGGAGGTGTGACAAACAAAGGACCGAAACCGTGTTTCACCTCCATGTACCTACACCAGGCTATGTTAGCAATGCAGAAAACGCTCAAGGTCCCTATACCCCTTAATTTCCAGAGGTAGAAGGAAAAAAGCAGCAGGCATTGGCCTCTTTCAAAATGAAGAATGGTGAGAGTTCTCCAGTTTAATTAGTCTGTGAGAACCAGTACTGTGACTTCATTGCTCCCTTCTCGAGGTTTGGTCAAGCAGTGGCCCTATGGGACCTGATAGGATTTACCTAGTTTTGTGTGCCAGGTTTGAGCTGTTGAATGCACCATCCAGCTTGCCTCCTTCAAATGGATAGGTAGCCAATTTGTGCTTATTCAGGATGAAGAGGGAAAGTTTTGGTATAGTCCTTGGTCATTTTCACATCTCACATATAATATTGATATGGCTAGAATCATACATATGTCAGGCCTTTTTCAAATTTTTTTGTCTATATTTCTCTTGTGTGACTTACTTTGTCTTACACAAAGATTATCCAAGGATGTGATCTTGGAATAAAGTAGGAAATGAATAGTCAAAAGCATTTTCAAATTTTAAAAACATTTTTTATAATTGTTATTTGTAGTTAATCTAAGTTATTCATGTTTATTTATGAGTACCACCTGGTCACAGTTTATTATTTTATTCATATCAATTTGATTATGACTTTTTCCAATTATTTCTTCTTTGATATAGTAATTTTTCAAAATAAAATTTAAAGTTGGTTAAAAATTGGAGAAAATTACAAATTTCTTTTTAGATACACATAAAAAAAACCCCAGAAAATAAAAGGGGCATGGGAAGTTACTAGTAATTTTTCTTTCCATTGTTGGCCCAGGACATAATGCTTCTTGTTCTTTTCAATGCCATGAAAACCATGATATCATTATAACTAATATAGGTTTTTAAAGATGCTTAAAAATGCTTTAAGAACTATGATAACATTGCTGATGACATCTTAAATATTTTCTTCTGGGTAAATTATAATTAAAATGAGCAAAAGCACAGCACAGAATTGATATGTTGCCTTTGTGCCTAATCATGGTTTGAAGTTGCAGACTTCTTGCAAACTGAACTCAGCCTCAGGGTTCCCAACTGCAAACACAGTGCCATTCATTTGACTTAATAATCTTTGATGCTATGAATACTGATCCAAGTTAATAAAGCAGGTGGAAACACTAGTATATGTAAGGTGCTGCACAGATTGCTGTGGTAAATACTGAGGTAGGGCAGGTATAACCTTTGTTTTCAAAGAATATTGGAAATAATATATGCAAAAGTGTAACCAAAGTGCAAAGTGTTTTAAATGATATAAGACTGGAGTAGATGAAATATGAGAGCTTAGAGTATGAAAAGATTATTTCTTCCTAGAAGAAGGATGGAAGGCTTTATGGAAGAAGCAATATTTGTTATACCAGAGAATTGAAAAGATAAACATGTATGTTAAAGTAATCAAGGATGATGGCAGAAATGGGATGGGCAGACGGACTGCAGGCCTCTGAGGAAGGTAGGAGAGCTGTGTGGGGTCCACACATCATGGCCCCAAGAATGGGAAGAGGATAGGTAAAGCTGATGAACTGTGTAACATATAACAAATACAGTGGGGAGCCAAAGTAGTCTTTGTCAATATTTACCTAAATGTAGGACCAAATATTATACAAAAGGAAGAGAAAGAAAAAAGAGGGCTAATCCTAGAGATGGATTTCAAGACTGCAATCAATAAATGTACAGTTGATATTGTCAGGGTTGCATGAGCATTCAGGATAAGAACAAGGCAAGGATTCCTGATCCTTAATTATGTTGGATTTCTTCATAGAAAAGTTTCTCTGAAGTCATAGAAGTTTTCTCTGGAGTTTTGGGGAGATATTTCCCAGTGTCTTAGTCCATTCCAGCTGCTATAATAAAATACCTGAGACTGAGTAATTTACAAAAAACAGAAATTTATCTCTTACAGTTCTGGAGGCTGGAAAGTCCAAGATCAAGGCACCAGTAGGTTTGGTGTCTGGTGAAGTCCCAGTCTCTGCTTCCAAGATGGCACTTTGTTGCTGTGTCTTCTGAAGGGGACAAACACTGTGTCCTCATGTGGCAGAAGGGACGAAGGACAAAAAAAAGGCCTAGCTAGTTTCCTCCAGTCCTTTTATAAGGCATCAATCCCATCCATGAGGCTGTCATGGTCTAATCACCTCCTAAAGGCCCCATCACTAAATACTGTTGCATTGAGGATTAAGTTCCAACATGAATTTTGCAGGGGCACAAGCATTCAAATCACAATACCCAATAATGTTTTTTGTTTGTTTGTTTGTCCTAGAGTTTGGTCCTAAAATTTTATCTGAGAGAGTTATGAAATTTGTTTTGAAAAATCTAAATTTGTCTCCCATCATTTAGGTTCCTCAACCTTTTAAGTTTCATCAGTTAAGTGCCCCCATTTAGTAAACTTCCTTCAATGACTATAATTTCTTCCATCTGTCATGTTTTCCTCACTTTTTCACTGTATTTACCCCATGTTCATATTCCTTACTTTTTTCCAGTCTCCCCCTAGGAGCACTCCTAATGTCTTTTTAGTGATTTTTGTTTGCATTACATTTTTATATAGAAAGTATAAAAGTAAAACATAAAGGATAATTTGGATAATGTTACTTAACTCTCAAAAACAAAACAAATAAAAATAACCCTGCCAATAAGTACATTGATTTTAATATTAAAAACCATTTTATTTTATGTCATTTATAGTATCTATACTATATATTAATAGCTATATGTGTGTGTATATATGGAGACATATATGCATACACATACTCATATATATTTATACACACATATACATATATACAAATATCTATACATACATAAATACAAATCAATTGTGCTTTTTATTAAAGTAGACAGACTGAATTATCTGCCTCTAGAACAAGGAATTTTAAGCACTTGGTATTTTTGTAATGTTTATTTTCAAAGGAGTTGATTAATTTTTGAGCAATACTAGACTACTACTAAATGTATCAAGAGATTATCATATACCATTAATCCCATGGTATTTTGTCATCCTAAGAAGATTGTTGATAAACAGGCTAAATCTTCCATGTTGAAGAAACAGGGATATATAATTGCACTGAGATCTAACTTGAGAGTCAGCAATATTTAAAAAAATGGACATTATATATAGACTGATAGATTTTGAGAAGCACTATCTAGATTGTTATAGCCTACTTTTTCTTGCAATTATTTTTGTGGTAAAATACACATAACATAAAATTTAGTATCTTAATTATTTTTAAGTGTACAGTTTGGCAATATTAAGTACATTCATATTGTTGTGCAACCATCACTACCATCTATGTCCAGAACTCTTTTCATCTTGCAAAACTGAAACTCTATACCTATTGAAAAATAACTTCCCATTCCACCCTCCTCCCAGCCCCTGACAAGCACCATTCTACTTTCTGTCTCTATAATTTTGACTTGTCTAAGTACTTCATATAAGTGGAATCATACAGTATTTGTCATTTTGTGACTAGCTTATTTCACTTAGCATAATGTCCTTAAAGTTCATCCATGTTGAAGCATATGTCAGAATTTCCTTCCTTTTTGAAGCTGAATAATATTTCATTGTGTGTATATACCACATTTTGCTTACCCATTCATCTGTTGATGGAAACTTGGATTGATTCTAGGTTTCAGTTATTGTGAATAATGCTGCTATGAACATGAGTGTACGAATATCTTTTCAAGACTCTGCTGTCAATTCATTTGAGTATATACCCAGAAGTGGATTGCTGGACCATATGGCCATTCTATTTTTACTTTTTAGAAAAATTGCCATACTGTCTCCCACAGTATATACATTACTTCCATACGTGCACATGGTCCAACTTTTTCACTTGCACACTTTTTTCGCCCTTTTTATAGTCATCTAATGACTTAGTGAGTGGTATTCTTGTAGTTCATAATATTTTGTATGATTAGTTAATGTGGAGTCTCTATTGATGTGGCCATTGGCCATTTATTCTTGCTAGAGACCTATTGAAGTCTTCTCTTTTTGAATTGAGTTTTGTTTTTTGTTGGGTTTTAGTTTTATTTTCAGATTTAATCTTTATCAATATATGATTTCAAGTTTTTCATCCATTCTATGTTTCCTTTTACTGTTAAAGGTTTTCATCTTTATCCGATTTTCATTTATGATTTTGAAGCTAGTTTTTCATTTTTTGCCTGTGCCTTTGGCATCAGATTCTTTGGGACACTCTTTGAAAGCTGTCTTAGTTTTCTTATACAATTGTTAGTTTTACTTACTATTTAGTCTTTAATCTATTTTGTGTAATTTTGTATATGGTTGTAGTGTTCACTTTTTTTGATTGGATATTGAATTTCCGCACCATTTTTGAACACTGTCTTTATGTTTGAGGCCCTTGGTTGAAACCTTTTTGATACTATGCAGGTTTTTCTGATGTATTCTATTACCATTGTATTACCTATTTTGACCAGTCACCATTTTATTTAGTTTTGATACAATTTGGTAGGTAGTCTTCAACTTTCTGGATTTGTTTTTAGGTTTGTTTTTCAATTTGGGTTCCCTTGAGATTCTATATGAAATTTAGGATGGATTTTGCTATTTCTGCAAAAAAAAATTCATTAAAAAATTTGATAGGTTTTGATAGATCTTGTATTAGCTTTGGGTAGCTTGCGTTAACATTATCTTAACAATTCTCCATTCATCAACATGGAATGTCTTTTCATTTATTTATGTCTTCTTTGATTACTTTCAGAAATGTATTGTAGTTTTCATTGTATAGGTCTTTCACTTCTTTAAGTTAATTGCTAGGTATTTTAGTCTTTTTGATGCTATTATAATTATAAATGGAATTTTTTTCTTAATTTCTTTTTTGGATTGTTCATTGTTAGTGTATAGAAATGCAGTTGATTTTTGTGTGTTGACTTTGTATCCTGCTAGTTTACTAAATTCAGTTATTCTGAGATTTTTTTGTGGAGTCTTTAGAGTTTTCTATGCATAAGATCATATCATCTGTGATCAGAGATAATTTTACTTTTTCCTTTCTGATTTGGATTCCTTTTTTTTTTTCTTGCCTAATTGCTCTCACTAGGACTTCCAGTACTTTGTTGAAGAGATGTGGTGAAACCAGGCATCCTTGCCTTGTTCCTAAACTTAGAGGTAAAGCTTTCGGTATTTCACCATTGAGTATGATATTCCCCGTGGGCTTTTTACATATGATTTATGTTATATTAAGGTAGTTTCCTTATATTTCTAGTTTGTAGCATGCTATTATGATGAAAGCATGTTGAATTTTGGCACATCTTTTTGCTGCATCAATTGAAATTATCATTTGGTTTTTCCCTTCAATCTGTTACTGTAGCACATTACATTGATTTTCGTATGTTAAACCCTCCTTTCATCTCAGGAATAAATTTGGTTTGCTAGTATTTTGTTGAGGATTTTTACATCCATATTCATAAGGAATAATGGCCAGTAGTTTTCGTTTCTTGTAGTGTCTTTGTCTTTGGTATCAGGATAACGCTGGCTTCATAGAATGTGTGGACATCTGCATACAACCATGAGATCATCAACACAATCAAAGTAATAGACATATTAATTATCTCTAAAAGTTTTGTTGTGCTTTTTGTGTGTGTGTGTGTGTGTGGGATAAGAACATCTTTCTCATTTTTTTTTCCTAGAGGTTTTATTCTGGACGTAGTGGGAAGGAGTCTCAGGCGTTCTTGGCAGCCACTTTCCTTATTTTCGTTAGGACATTGCTCAGTTCCTCTTGCTTCCCTTTGGTGTGGAGGTGTATCCCCACCCTTTTCTTGATGAACTTGAGGAGACGTCTGTCCTTGGAGACTTTGAGTAGCTCTATGGAACACAGTCCAACACACCTCTCAGATCATATCCTGCATGAACTTTTTATGCTTTGTTAGGTGCTTGCAGTGGTGGTTATGCTTCAGCTTGCTCACCTTATGGGTCACCTTCTGGCCCTTTTTGAGGCTCATGGCTATGGGGTAGCATATAGTTGTGGATGTGGGAACAGAAACACCAGCAACACATGGAAAAGAGTCTTTCTCATTTTTTAAATGTAAGTGTTTATAGCTATAAATTTCTTCCAGTACTGCTTTCTCTGTTTCCTATAAGTTTTTGTATATTGTATTTTCATTTTCATTCATCTTTTAGTGTGATTTATTAATTTACCGTGTGATTTCTTCTTTGATTCATTGGTTGTTTAAGAATGTGTGGTTTCATTTCCATAAATTTATGAACATTTTTTTTCCTTCTGTTACTGGTTACTAACTTTATCCTGTTGTGGTTGGAAAAGGTACTTTATATGATACCTATCTATTTGAAATTTGAGATTTAATTTGTGGCCTGACATATGGTCTGTCCTGGAAAATGCCCCATGCATACTTGAGAAGAATGTGTATTCTGTTGATGTTGGGTAGAGTGTTCTGTATATGTCTTTTAGGTCTAGTTGATTTTTTTGTGTTATTCAAATCCTCTATTTCCTTACTTATTTTCTGTCTGGTTGTTCTATCAGTTGTTGAGAGTGGGTTATTGAAATCTCCAACTATTATTATAGAATTGTCTATTTCTCCCTTTAATTCTGTCAATTTTTGCTTTGTATATTTTTGTGGTGTGTTATTAGGTGCATAAATGTTATATCTTTCTGCTGTATTGAACCTTTTATTAATATATAATGTCCTTCCTTGTCTCTTGTAATCTGTTTTGATTTTAATTCTATTTTGTCTGATATTAGTATAGCCACTCCTGTTCTCTTTTGGTTACTATTTGCATGCAATAATCTTTTTCATCCTTTTACTTTCAACCTATTTATGTCTTTGGATTTGAAGTGAGTCTCTTATAAATAGTGTATAGTTGAATCATTTTTTAAAATCTATTCTGTCAGTTTCTGTCTTATGATTAGAGAGTGCCATGGTTTGAGTGTGTCCCCTCTGAAACTCAAGTTGAAGTTTGATTCTCAATATGTTAAGTGTAGGGAGGTTGGGCCTAGTGGGAAGTGTTTGGATCATGGGGACACTGCCTTCAAGAATAGATTAATATCATTTTGCAGGAGTGAGTGTGTTCTTGTCCTCTCAGGATTGGATTAGTTACCGTGAGAGTGAGTTGTTATAAAGCAAGGCCAGCCTTTCCTGTGTGTCTCTTTGCATGCACTGTACCCACTTTCCCTTCTATTTTCTGCTGTGAGTTGAAGCATCATAAGACCTCATCAGATAGGCTGCCTAATCTTGGATTCCTAGCCTCCAGAATTATGAGCCAAGTAAACTTCTTTTCTTTATAAATTACCCAGTCCCAGATACTCTGTTACAGCATCACAGAGAGTTTGATCTAGTTACATTTAAAATTACTGATATGAGAGGACTTGTGTCATTTTTTTTCTATTTGTTTTGATATGCCTTATAGCTTTTTTTGTCTCTCATTTCCTGCATTACTGTCTTCTTTTGTGTTTAGTTAAATTTTTAGTAAAACATTTAAATTTCTTTCTCATTTCTTTTTGTGCTATTTTCTTTGTGGTTCCGTGGCTGTTACATTTAACATCCTAAAGTTTTAACACTATAACTTGAACTTATACCTGCTTAAATTCAATAACATACAAAACTCTCCTCCCTTGACAGCTCTGTCCCCACCTTTTTCAGTTGTTAATGTCACAAAATTCCACTTTTATACATTGTGTGTCCAGAAACCTATACTAATATTTTTTTTAATACATTAGTCTCTTAAATCATGTAAAAGACAAAATTTGTGTTATACACCATTGCTACAACAATATTAGCTTTTATAATTGCCCATGTATTTATCTTCACTGAGATCCTTATTTCTTCATCTGGTTAAAAGTTATTGTTTAGTATCCTTTCATTTCAATATGCAGGACTCTCTTTAGCATTTCTTTCAGTAAGATATAGTGGTAATGAACTCCCTCAGCTTTTATTTATCTGGGAATGTCTTGATTTTTTCATCAATTTTGAAGGGCAGTTTTGCCAGAAATAGGATTCTTGGTTGACAGTTTTTTCTTTTAGCACTTTGAATGTATCAGTCCACTGCCTTCTGGCCTCCAAAGTTTCTAATGAGAAATCTGCTGATAATGTTATTGAGAATCCCTTGTATGTGATGAGTCACTTTTCTCTTGCTGCTTTAAAAATTCTCTCTTTGTCTTTGTCTTTCAACAATTTGATTATAATGTGTCTTGGTATGAGTCTCTTTGAATTTGTCCTATATTGAGATTCTTAGATGTTTATATTTATGTCTTCAAATTTGGGAAGTTTCCAGGTATTATTTTTTTCAAATATTTTCTCTATCCCTTTCTCTCTCTCTTCTCCTTCTGGAACTTTCACAATATGTATTTTGGTCTGTTTAATGGTGTTCCACTAGTTTCCTTGCTCTCTATTCACTTTTTGTCATTTCTTTTCCTTCTTATTTCTCAGACTTGATAATTTCCATGGTCTTATCTTCAAGTTTACTGATTCTTCTGCTTGCTCAAATTTACCTTTGAATCCCTTTATTGAATTTTTCATTTCTGTTATTTTCCTATTCAGCTCCAGAATTTCCTTTTGGTTTCTTTTTAGCGTTTCTACCTTTCTTGATATTTCAATTTTGTTCATGCATCATTTTCTTGACTTTTTTCATGTCTTCCTTTAGTTCTTTAAGACAGTTGTTTTAAAGTCTTTGTCTAGTAGATCTACCAGTAGGTCTTTTTTAGGGACAACATTTGTTGGTTTATTATTTTTCTTCTGAATGGGTTATAGTTTCTTGTTTCTTTGTGTGCTTTGTGATTTTTTTCTGTTGAAAATTGGAATTTTGAGTCAAATAAAGTGGTATCTTTGGAAATCAGATTCTTCCCCTTCCCCAGGTTTGCTAGTTTTTGTTTTTGTTTTTTTCATTGTTATAGGCTGTCTCTATTCTGAGGATTAGCCTGATCTGTAAACTTAAGGTATTCTCAGGTTTTTTCTGAGCCTGTTCCTTTCCCTGGCATGGATGATGACTTTCTAGCTTCCTTGGTATATGTGGTTACTTCTGAATGTCCTAGTGTTCAATGTATGGTTGCAAAAAGAGGAAAAAAAAGAAAAGTGAAGTGCCAAGAAAAGGTGCTATCTCTTTAATATTCTTGGAAGTCACTTCAGTCAGATGATGAGGGGCTTGCAACAATGGGGGGAGTAACAACAACAAAGGCTGCCACTCTTTGTACCTCCATGATCAGAAGCATTAATCTGTGATCAGGGGATGGATCCCCGATATTTGGAGAACAGAGTCCTTTTTGCCCAGTTGGCTCCTCTAGGTTGTGGGCAAGCTGCTCTAGGAACATGTGCACAGCTGCCTGCCACAGGGCTGAGGGGTGGGAGATTGGTAACTGCCACTGTGCTAAGAGCTGAAATGGACTGCAATTTATCATTCAAGCCTTCCTCTGGAAATTTCAAGCCTTCAATAGACTCCAGAGTTCTAAAATCCTGTCATCAGTCAGATTCTGCCAGTGCAATTGTTGTCTAGGTGGGGAGACAGATTTCTGGTCCTTTCTACTGTACCATCTTTCCAGAATCTCACCTGTTACATCCTAATTTTATAAAATGTTTAGAATGTATTAAATGTGAAGTTTTTTAGTGGTAATAATCAATAAATACCAATGAAAAGGAATAGTGGCCAAAGTATTCTAAGTTATGATACTTTGGGAACATTCAGTTTGAAAAAATTTAAGTACCATTGATGTCAGAAGTCAAACCTTTTGTAAAATGATTGAGGGAAATGACTCATGTTGGCAGTGGTCACAGTGTTGTTTATAATCAGACAAATCTGGACTGCAATTACAATTGCATTGGTTACTAGCCTTGTGACCTTGAACAAGTTATTTAACCTATCTAAGGTCTTTTTCCTTAAGTGAAATGGGGAAAGTAATGCTTGTTGGATCAAGGCCTTATGCATTTTTCACACAGCCTGGTCCTGAGGAAATCAACAATGGTTGTTGATGTCCCTTTCTTTCTTTTTCCATTTATAATTGTCTTAATATTTTGTGATTAATAATAATAATGATCAAGTTTGCAAAATAAGATATGCTGAAGTTACCAAACTCAGCCTGTGAACTAATTTGTAGAAAATACAGTCTTCCATGAAGTGAGGACCATGGTAAAAATCCTTGTAATTCTAAGATCACCTTATCCACCTGACGCAGGGCTTTTTCAGAGAACATCATCTTCTCTGGGGCGTTCTCTCACCTCTGCCCTCCTGAAGACTTCTAAAGATGGGAAACTCATTACTTTCCATCTTATTTAATGTATAGCTGTACCATATAGAAAGTTCTGCCTTAGGTTCTACTTGGAAATATGAAGTGAAAATGTCATGTTCCAATTATTAGATTTTTCAGAGTTGTCAAAGATGTAGTAGCCACGATTGACCTCTTATTGCTATTGTCATTACAATACTTAGGTTTTACACAATTGACCACCCAAGTCATTCAGTGCACCATATAACAAATGACCTCTGCTGTAGGAAAATTTTCTTCAGTAGTGTGATGTAGCCCACACCCTAGCTGGAATGGAATTAACTATGCATCAGTCACAATTTTAACATTCCTCTCAGGCTTTTCATTTTGGTCATGTATTTCAAATTATGAATCTCAGAGTGAGATATTTTTGGAATAAAGATAAAGAGTTCTATGGCATCAGATGGTATATACTGTTGTTCTGAGTCTTCCTAACCTTGTTAATTTCATATCTCTTTTCTTAAGTGATGGGGGTTAATATGCTACCTTATATCTATTTTTTTACAGTCCAGAGTCTTCCATGAAAAAAACATCCAGCGAGGAGTGTGCATTCTCTTCACCTCTTTGGAGGCAATTGAAGGGGGTGGAGATAGAGGTGGCATGGCGGTGCCAGCTCCAGTTACTAGAAAATGCATTTTTAGACTTGAATGGCTTTATCAAAGTAGACTTTGGGGTCTTGTGAGTTTTTGATTAGCTGATAGGACTTTCCAACTCCAATTTAAAATGTAGGAGATTTCTGGAAGGCCTACTTCTGTCTGATAATGTCCATAAAAGCAGAAGATATCTGTAGATTGAGAGGACTGTGCTGTTGCCGGGGTGTCGTATAAACATAGCAGGACCCTGTCTTAAAGTAGATTCCTGAACACGTGAAGCTTGTGAGAAAACGAAGAACAGCACTTAATTGAGAGAATTTGCAAATGTTAGCAACGCAAACACAGTGGGAAACATTTTATTTAGCATTATCTGTGAAACGTGATGCTTTTAACATAGGGATTGGAATCTTGGGGTAATACCTCCTTTGGACTTGCAGGTTATTTGATCTTGCTTAGAGTGTGCCAATATTTCTTGCTTTCCTGCCTGGCTTCATATAGTCCTTCATTTTGCATACCTGGCTCTGAGGATGGTATTAACTGGCTGCCAGGACAAGAAAGCAGACCCAACATAGTGATGTGGGTCCAGATAAAATAAGTCACATGAGATCTCTGTCTCTATTTGGTCAGCTGCACCTCATTGCCACCCTTGGCTTTAACTGTGGCATCACATCTGGACTTAGCCTATAAAAATGAGGGAAGATTCTCAGCCATGCTGGTCCTAGACCCTAACCACTGATCTGAAATTTTCAGGGAGGGATTTCTTTTTATAGGCTGTGCTTGGAAAAAAATTAGAAACATGTTAATCTATGGGAATGTTTTGACATTTGGGCTGTATTCATAACACTGTGTTGTTAAATCTTTCCATACTTGAAAACTAGGGGTTTGAATTAGATCAGTGATTCTTTTTGTTTCACTTGTTGGACTTTATGTTTTAAAATATTTTGTAAACCAGAAAAAGTTTGTAATGAATCATTTTTACTACCGTTTAAAATTAAAAAGTGTACAAAATTGCTAGCCAAACTTCCCAATGAGTACAAATTACTCTCTTTACATATTAGTTGATTACCTTTTCCAATAAAACAAATTATCCATAGACCTGTATCATTTTGTTCAGCCTTATGAAATGGTGGCAGTAATTCCCTGATCTTCATTACTGCTTCTACTGGTTTCTGTGGGCTCAGGGATCTAAAATTAGGAAATCGTTAACTATTAGCTTTCTGAGTTTCCTTCTAGGACTGATGTAATATGACAGTATAATTAAATTTGTATTTATCCTATGGACAATGCATTCCTGTCCAAGGAAGAGGTCAAATCATCACATTAACCATTATTCATTAATCATGGTCTGGAGTAGAAATTGCATGTATGAGTGTTCACTTTTCCAAATGCTGAGATATGGTTACTTTCTAATTTTTCTACTTTTTAAACTTTGTTTTTTAATCCACTAAATATGAGTAAGTCCTGTGTTCTTGAAGGCTTCAAAGAACCTAACTGCTATTACAGTTTTGGGAGATATTTTAGCTTGACTCCTAATAAAATGTGGAAATAATGAGTGTAAAAGGAAATATATATATATTTATAGTCATTTGCCACATAATGACATTTTTATCAATGATGACCCACATATATGATGGTGGTCTTGAAAGATTATAGTGGAGCTGAAAAATTCCTATGGCCTAGTGACATTGTAGCTGTTGTAACATTGTAGTGTAATGAGTTACTCATGTGTTGGCGGTGATGCTGGTGTAAAAAACCTGCTGTGCTTGCCAGTCATATAAAAGTGTAGCATATGCAATTGTGTATAGTACATAATACTTGATAATGGTAATAAATGACTATATTTCTGGTTTATATATTTGCTATACTATACTTTTAATCATTATTTTAGAGTATACTTCTACTTATTAAAAAGAAAAAGTTAACTGTAAAACAGCCTCTAGGCAGGTCCTTCAGGAGCTCAAGAAGAAGGCATTGCTGTCATATTAGATTATAGCCCCATGCTTGTTATTGCCTGTGAAGACCTTCTAGTGGGAGAAGATGTGGATGTGGAAGACAGTTTTATTGATAATCCTGACGCTGTGTAGACCTAGGTCATGTGTGTGTTTGGGTCTTAGTTTTTAACAAAAAGTTTAAAAAGTAAAAAGAAAATAAAAATTTTTAAAAATAGGAAAAAGCTTATAGAATAAGGATATAAAGAAGGAATACATTTTTGTACAGATGTACAATGTGTTTGTCTTTTAAGCTAAGTATTATTATAAAAGAGTTAAAAAGTTTTTAAAAGTTAAATTTATAAAGTAAAATAATTACAGTAAGCTAAGGTTAATCTATTATTGAAGAAAGAAAAAAATTTTTAAAAACATCTAGTGTATAGTGTTTATAAAGTCTACAGGAGTGTACAGTAATGTTTCAGGCCTTCACCTTCACCCACCACTCACTCACTGACTCACCCAGAGTTACTTCTAGTCCTGTAAGCTCCATTCATGATAAGTACCCTATGCAGGTGTACCATTTTTTATATTTATACTCTTACTTTTACTGTTCTTTTTCTATGGTTAGCTATGTTTAGATACACAAATACTTACCATTATGTTACAATTGTCTATAGTATTCAGTTCAGTAACGTGCCGTACAGGCTTGTAGCCTAGGAGCAATAGGCTGTATCAGATAGCCTAGGTGTGTAGTCGGCTGTACCGTCTAGGTTTGTGTAAATGCACTCTATGATGTTCACACAACAATGAAAGCACGTAAGGATGCATTTCTCAGAGTATATCCCTGATGTTAAGCAGTGCATGACTGTGTTATACTAACTGGTGTAAAGAGAAATATATATATATATATTTCAGAAGGAACTGTCCCTTGGATGGGCTGTTAGGGAAGTGCGAAGTTACCTCAAGATAGGAGTGTTGTGCCAGTTCTACTGATGCAGCCACTTCCCTGGGAGAGTCCTCCTGTGTTGCATTTGAGGAATATGCAACTAGGGTTGAGAATCATTGTTTTCCCCAAGAGGCCTCTGACCTTAGTGGGCATCAGGATCTCCTGAGGGTTACTTAAAACTTAGATTGCTGGGTGCCAGTTCAGAGTTTCTGATTTAGTATGTCTGCAGAGGGGACTGAAAGTTTGCATTTCTAACACGCTCTCAGTTAGTGCCAGACTCCGCAACTCAACTGTCTGTTTCTTGTTTGCATGCAATGATACTGGATACTGGTTTTTCCCAGCTGACCTCCTTTCTCTGGTAAGGAATTTAACTTTTTTTTTTTTTTTGCCTGTAATACGTCTTGGCCCTTGCCTACTGCTCAGTCATAATCCCAGCCAGTTTGACTCAGCACCTGTCAGTCCCAGATTGGATTAACTATGTACAACTACAACTTCCTTTCTCAGTCCCCTTGCCTGGGAGCTACATGTTCTTTGGAAGCACTCATGAGTGCCATTTCCCTAGGCCATGTTCTAGCAGAATACAGAAACTCTGTGAACTTAGACAAGTCACTTAATGTGTCTGATTCTCAGTTTACTCATTTGGTTCAGGTGAAGATTTCCTGGTGGTAGATGGAGCTTTCAAGTGGGCATTCATGTTATTTGACAGCCTAGTCATTAAGAAGTTCTTGTAAGTTCCTAAAGCCATGTTGCATCCACAAACTGGTGGTGGAGCCGTGCCACAGGGCAACACAGAGGCTCTAAGATCTTCAGTTGTCCTGTGCTTTAATGGTCTAGGGACCATCACTCTCCTTGAGCTCCCATGAGTCCACTGTGTACACTGTCTATACATCAGCTCTGTGCTTTACCCAACCCTCTTCTGTATCTCTCCTCTAGACGTAGATGATCTCATCTGATTCCATGGCTTCAAATACCATCTATACAGTGGTGATTCTCTTGTATGTGTCTGGTCCTGACCTCTCTTCTGAGCTGTAGACTTGTGTGTATACCCTGCTGTCTATTCAGCATCTCCACTTGGATGTCTAGATTGAACGGGGCCAAATCTCAAATTTAACAGGGCCAAAAAGCAACCCTTGATAGCCACACCTGCATGCTTTCCTCCAAAAAGAGAACTTTGGGCATTATTTCTCAGTCCAATAAAATAGATTCTTATTATCCTAGATTCTTCTTTTTTCTTCATCTCTCTTATCAAATCTATAAGTCTTGAGGTTTTTCTGTAAAATATATCTGAATCTGCTTAGTATATCTCCAGTGCTACAACTTTGGTCTAAATCACTACCATCTTTTTCCTCAATATTACAATGACCTCCTAACTGGTCTTTTTGGTCCATTCTTGCCCCTGTTTGCTCTTCACATAGGAGCTGAAGTGACATTTCTAAATTTGATGAACTTTTCTGTTTACAAGCCTTCAGTGGTTTCCCATTAAAATCCAAATATTTTACCATGACTTTTAAGACTCTATGTCAGTGGTTCCAATAATCATTATGTATCATAATCACTTGAAGAGCTTTTCAAAAAAATATAGATGCCTAGACCCCAACTCCAGAGATAAAGATTCTTTTGGTCTGGGGTAAGGCTCAGCATAAGTAGATTAAATGTTTCTCCAGATGATTCTAATACACAACTAGGGTTGATAATCACTGTTTTCTTCAAGAGGCCTCTAGGCTTTTTTTTTTTTAAATTTCAGAATATTACGGGGGTACAAATGCTTTGGTTACATAAATTGCCTTTGCTTGTAACTCTGAGTCAGAGTTACAAGCGTGCCCATCCCCCAGACAGTGTGCACTGCACCCATTAGGTGTGAATTTACCCATCCTCTCCTCCCCCCTCCCACCTGTCCGACACCCAAGGAATGTTACTTCTCATATGTGCACATAAGTGAAGTGCCCATCAACACATGAGTGGATTAATAAAATGTGGCATATGTGTACAATGGAGTACTAGTCAGCCATAAAAAAAATGGTGAACAAATACTTCTTGTATTATCCTGGATGGTGCTTGAGCCCATTTTTCTAAGTGAAGTATCACAAGAATGGAGGCCTCTAGTCTTAGTGGGCATCAGAATCTCCTGGAAGGGTTGTTAAAACAGATTTCTGGGTACCACCTCAGAGTTTCTGACTCAGTAGGTCTGCAGAAGCGTCTGAAAGTTTGCATTTCTAAAATGTTCCCATGTAATACTACATTTTAAGAACTGCTATTCTACAAGATCTGGGCTCAGGAAACTTCTCTGATGTCATTTCCCTCTATTCCTTATTTTGTTTACTATATTCAGCCACCGTGGTCTTCTTTTTGTCTTTCAAAAAAATCCACATTTTTTCTGTCTCTGGACTTTTGGACCTACTATTCCTTCTTCTCAGACTATTCTTCTTAAAATTTTTAAACAGAGGTTTCTACTTATCATTCTGGTGTTAACTTAAATTCCATTTCCTCAAAAAGGATTTTCCCAATCTTTCTAGCTAAAGTAGAAGCCCTAGTTGCTCTACACTGTATTAGTGCCTTTACATCTTCTTTGTAGCCATTATTGGGACCTCAAGTTTATCTTGAATTTATTTTTCACATTTATTGTTGAGGGGCATGGCTCTACTGAAGACAAGAACTCTTTCCCCTGGGTCTTTGACAACTATTGGCACACAGTGCATGGTCAAGCAATTAATATTGACAGACTGATTGGTCTGTGAATATTGGAGTGGGAAATTGATTACCACTTTTGAGAGATGAATTATGGGCCTTTCTTTGATGGTTTTAGTTTTCCCTTGTATATAACTTTCACAAAATAAAGAGAGTCTTATGAACTTGAAAGTTTAAGTTTCCTAAGATTTTATATAAATCAACTCCATCCTCCCGAATGGTGTTTCAAAGCTTTGGTTTTCATAAGTTATTTTTTTTCTCTTATTTTCCACCTCTGCTGCTTTCACGTACAAGCTAGTGAAGGAGGAAGCATCATCTGGTTTTTTTTTTTATTTTATTTTCAATTGACAAACAATAATTGCATATGTTTATGGGGTACAAAGTGGTATTTTGATACATGTATACAGTGTGGAATGATCAAATCAGAGTAATCAATATATCCATCACCTCAAATATTTATCATTTCTTTGTGGTGAGAACATTTAAAATGCTCTCTTTTAGCTATTTTGAACTCATCTTGACCCAAACCCACACCTGAGTTCAACATAATAGTAGAGGTCTAGTGTGTCTCTTAAATTAATTTACTCCTGTTAAGCAACAGACACAGATACAAACCAGAATGGCACCCTGTTTGTTTTTTTTAAGATGGAATTTTAAAAAAGACATTATAAAAATATTATACTCTGGTGGACTAATTCCTTGGCAGAAAATAAAATATGCTATATACTGACTTTCCAGTCAAGGCTGTTACCACGGCAACCTGTGGTTCTCCTCTCTGAGCGCTGATCATACATATGTTACACGTTTAATTAATAGCTTTTTTTTTTCCTTCACTGTGCTAAACTGGACACTTGGAGAGTGGAGTCTTTAATGTTGAATCCCATATCCACAAAACCAGGCACTATGTCTCATGGAGTAGGTGCACAATAAATACCTGATGAGTTACTGAATGAAGGAAGATGCAGAACATAGATGACAGGGCACTATAATCTGCTCCCTGTCACTTACCATCTTCCAGGAGCCTCAGTTGAATAAGTGCTTTCTCCATGTATAATCCTTCCTTCCCCTTTAGTACCCAGAACTCTGCATTTCTTTTTTTTCTGCATTCTTTTTATGATTTTTCTTTAATGGAATGTTATAAAGTTTCTCAAGCCAAGTACAGAAAGCCAGACTGCTTCAGTTTCTTGGATTGTTTGACTTCTTTTAAACAAGTATTAGTTTTCCCAACTTTTGCCTTTCTGGGTATCTCTCAGGATTCTCTATTTTCCTGTGACTGAATTCTCACTCTCTCTGCTTCCTGGGAGAATATAAATAGATTAATTGACATCTGGATAGGACTTGGCTGAATCACGGACTCATTCAATAAGTAGTTATTGAGTACCTACTGTGTGCCTGGTACTTTCAATGCTGTGGATGCAACAATGAACAAAAGCTGGCATAGTATTTTCCCCCGTGGAGCTTAGGTAGAGTGGGAAATACAGGCATTACTTTTTAAAAAGTCACCCAACTGAGTAAATAATGACTAAACTGGCATAAATGCTGTAAAGGAAAGGGACACCATTTTATGAAATAAGTAACAAAATCATCTGACCAAGGTTAGGGGTCAGGGAAGGTTTTAGTTGAGCTGAGTTTTTAAGAATGAATAGAAATTCCCTAGATAAGGTGCCTATCCAGCACATTTTAGGAAGTAAGAGGACAAGGAAACCGTAGGGTCAGATTATCAGGGTTGGCCAAAACAATGTTTGATTTTTAGAAGAAAACTAATCTGTTATAACGGTCTTCTTGAGGTATCATAGATGTTTTATCATAATGCTAATACTAGCTAAAATTTATGAGCACTGAATATTGTGGGCCAGGCACATGTCTGTCCTTTATAGGAATCATCTTGATCCTGTCAGCAATTCCCATTTACAGATTAGGAGTCCAGGTAAGTATCTTGTCCTGTGACTCACCTAAGACCGTGATACCTGCATTCAGAACCTGTGCTTTTGATCATTATGTTATCCTGGTTCCCAATGGTGGTTCCTAATATTTCAGGTAGCTTGGGCAGCTTGAGTTCAAGCATAGACACGGATATGGATCTCTCTCTCTTTATATGTGTATTCCCTGTCTATATACATATGTGTAGGGTATACAAAGGTATGTGTGTGTATGGTTATATAAAATAGTCCATGTGGGTGTTTTGGTGTGCACTATATATATATTTCATGTAACAAAAACATTTGTACCCCCTTAATATTTTGAACTAAAAAACTAAAAACAACAAAAAAGAAATATCAGTAGTAAACACAGGACTCCTTTTATATTCATTAGTATATTTTGAGGCTGAAAACTGAATCACAGGATTTGCAATCAAGCACTTTAACTATGACAAAAATTGCTGGATGGGATAGATAGGTGAGTACTAGTAATTAATTAATAAATGGAGCTGGGCTGTTTTCTTTCAAATTGGGTGCCTAACTTCAGCAGGTGAGTGAATTTCATTAGGGCAATTGAAAACCTTACGAGTCCAGCCTTATCCTCTGCCGCTAAAGCAGCTCATCTCCATCCACAGTAGCTGCTTATAGCTTTAAATAGCACAACGCTGGGCTCTGTCTGCCAACTTTTCTCAAGCCAGCAGGGTTACGGTGGGGCCAAGGTAGCACTGACTATGCCGTCTGTGCGAGGCCAGGGAAGAGGCCAGAGATGGGGTTAGTGAATTGGCCACCTGCCTGGGCACCAGTGTAGGGAAGCCGTGGAGCAGCACAGCAATTTCCTGCTTTGGGTAAAGCCCTAGCAGGGCTAGTGCTGGCTAATCCCAGACTTTTAAATTCTTTTGTGATATCTCACTGCCCGCCCCCCGCCAATGTTTTTCTTAAGGGGGAATTTGATTTGTGCTATTCACAGGTACGTTGGGATGACTTAAAGGGATCATAAAGATTCTCCCTCTCCCCCTCCCAGTTCATAGTCATTTTGTCTGGAATTTCCATTGTTAGAAAATGCAAAGGTCTCATTCTCTAGTTATGAGTTTCTAGCTTAGATAGAAATCACATCAGCAACTGAGTAAACTTGCTCCTGAAGGACACTGGAGGGATCAGGCAAAGAACAGGTGAGGGGGACCATGAGCATAAAGCATAGGTCAGGAAGGGTGTGAAAAATTAGGCAATGCCTGGGAAAATAGATCATCAGGAAGGAAGGAGAGGAGCGAAAGAAAAAGACCATACATTTTCTGTTCTTTACAGTTTTATTTAAGTCTGATCTTGACCTTGCCCATTTCTCTTTCTTTAGAGGGTGAGGCCAAAAGAAGGTGGGCAAATGTATTCCTAAAAGTTCTTTAAGTGTCACTTCTATTAAGGTGATTGAGCTATTCCATCCCAAAGTATGGCTGATAACTAGCTTCTTTTCTGAGTTATCCTAATTGTGTTGGTGGTGGTTTTATTTTATTTTATTTTATTTTTTAGCTTCAGATGCTAATAATTGGTGAAATTTTAGGGAGAAATTTGAAGACTTTTTTTTTTTTGTAAGTTATGTCAGTGTAGTAGAACACTTCTAGAAGAGGAAACATCTTGTCACTACGTGCCTCTGGGTCTTTTATATAATCCAGGTACTTATTTAGAGTTGGTCTAGCATGGAGTATTCTTCCTTAATGAAGCGAGATCTCTCATAGGAGAAGGATTTGCCTGTCCTGACTAAATAGGAATAGAGTCCCTAGACTCTACCTGTTTTGATCCTCAATGATATGTAGCAGATGCCCTTCCCAGTGTGATACTTGGACCATCCTTAAGCTGTGAGTACACTTAGCAGGAGAATGGAAAAGCCTGGGTTTTGGTAGTAGAGCTGTAGGGTCCTTGGCTGTTCTAGAATCATTCCCAGTATTTTATAGATGAGGAAACTGATTCCCAAAGAAGTTGAGTGTTGAAATCAGTGTCATGCATTTTTAACTAGCAGAAGAGAAGGAACTGGAATCCAGGTATCACAATGGCTGTCTCCAGCATTTTTCCTTTCTTGTACCTGGTTATGAATCCAGAGTACTTCAAAGAGATCTTGAGGCAGCTTCCTATTCTGTCTGGTTCTATTTTTCCTTCCCCTCAGCTGACTCAAATGCTTGGTTTGGCAATATAAAATTATTATTCATTTCAGTATTTTATTTGAACTGGCTGTCCTGCACCTAGTTCTCATGAAGCATAATGCCAGTTATATACTTCAGAATATGTATGTCACACTAACAGTGCAAATTTTATTTAATAACAATGAAGAGATCATCCTAGTTAAGGGCATAGACTTTGAAGTCAGCAGTCTGAATCCCAGCTTTACTACATGCCAGGTATAAAACCATTCTAAGAAGTCTCAGTTTCTTCATTAGTAAAATGGTGATAATAAATAATAATATAATAATTAATACTAATAAAATCTGCATTGTGGGTTACTGTGAGCAATAAATAATTAAGCACTTAGTCCAGTGCCTTGGACATAAAAACATTCAATAGTCTATTATTATTATTCTCTTTAGATGTGCTCAGTTTGTAACTTACACAGCACTGTCATTGCCTTAACTTTAAAAATCATAGAACATTGCCAACGTGTACTTATTTAGAAAAAGTCTAGTGTTGTTTGCACAAACAAAACAGCAGATTTGTGACAGTTCTGAGTATCAGGTGTGTGTAGGTGCCTGCATGCCTCCCTACCTTCTTCCTGCTGTCTTCTTCCCTTCCTGTCACTCTTCCCCATCTCCTTTTGTTGAAGGCTATCCTTTCTACTTACTTCTGAAGAGGAGACCACATGTTCGGACCATGCCAGCTAAGTCATTTAAGGAGAGATGAGAACAAAGACCATGCGAAGGAAGCTAAAAGGAATCTTTTCAAGCATACGAACTGAACAAAATTAAACACTTGGGAAATAAAGATTACTCTAAAGTTTTTGGCAGTTAAGGCTTAAAAGGGAAATCTATTAGGTTGCATGGTTTTAGTTTCCTTACAATAGAAAACAAGACACATTAAAGCTTCAGGGCAAATTATTTATTTATTTTTCCAATAGGGTTAAACTCAAGTTATAACAGTGGTAGGTCCAACTTATATAAATTGAACCTTGATCAATCAACTGTATTTGATGGATAGACAACTCAGTCCTTGTATTTATAAATCACATTTTCATGTTCTTTTCATCCTTTAACATGATCCAATTATAATCAGGTCATATGCTAAAGATATTGTTCACGTTGTGCATGGAAATAATTAAATGTCAAAATGAGTCACTTTTGAGTAGGTTGCATATCAGTAGGTTCACTGATTTTTTGAACTAACAGAGGCAATAGAGATGAGTCATACAATTGTTTAAACAACTTTTAAGGTTTTCAATATAGATCCTTTAATTTAATCTTAATTAAAATTTAATGTCATGTGTAGAATTATTTCACATGTTATGCAGGGTAGACAATAAGTTTTCTTTATATTTCATTTAATTTGAATGACATTTGCATACAATTTTACTGTTTGGTTTAATTTGTTTTCACAATACTGGAAAATAAAATGCTTGTAAAATATACAGGATAACATTAACTCCAGGGTTTTGATTTTATTTTTTGGTGTTAATTGTGTAAACAAGTAAGAACTCTAGAAATTGTACTTTTCAGGAAAGAAAAGAGAGTTATTACTGTGGGCCTATGTTACCTTTGTTAAGATTTAAAGAAATTGCCTGAAAATTTATTGGAAATAGAAAAAAAGGGTTTTTTTTTTGTTTTAATGTGTGTGTCAAATGTACATTGAATATGCATTCTGCCTGCTTTTTTCCCCTTCATATTTAACTTTTGGAATACTAAATTCTTAACTCTTTGCAATATGAGAGATTATTGAGTGATATCCAAGACTCTTTAAAAAATTAGGTTATTGAATTCAAGCATCATTATTTTTCCTGTTTATTTTGACAGAAGAGATTAGTCTGAAAATAAAGTAAGAAAATATTATTTTCTATCTGGTGGTGTTAAGGTTGGAGTTTTATGTTTTTATGACTTAAAACAATAATTCTATTAAATAGTTGCTGTTAGGAATCTAGCTTACTTTGGTACTGGCTCAACCTTAGGTATTTCTTTCCTTTTTAAAAACATTGTCTGAAGTTAATGTTTCAACTTTTATAATGGTTATAACCTTTTAAAAATGTTATAATGTTTTAAACATTTTTAACATTGTCAGAAATGAAGATTATTCTTTTTTTGTTCGTTATGATTCATTTCTATATCAGTTTCCAAGAAAGCTGTTACACAAGGTGTAGTGATTGAATAGAACAGAACGTGTGTGTGGGAGACTTAAAAGTTCCATTTTGATGGTAAGTATAATCACCCTGCATTTAATCTAAAGTTAGTAATGAAAATGGTCTAATTTCAGAGGCTCACTGTTTTTTCATCACAGTATGATAGAACTTGTAGACTTTGTAGGTGACCCCAGTTCCCTTTCTGTTGCTGGCCTCTAGGTTTCTATTCACCTTAATTGTTCTGAGGAAAGTGTCATCAATAAGCAAGGGTTCTGTCATCTCTTGAGGATTGTAACCAGGATGATGTAGTAGTTGCTATTTCATCTGTTCTGTAGAAAGAGGACATTTCGTGGAAGTGAAAAGCAAGTTGCGTGGAGAAACTAATTGGATTAAGTTTTATTTCATGTCTTTGCAAACTTGACCAGGTGTTAAAAAGATCAAGATCTGTTGTAAATATTGAGGATGAAGTTTGTCCCACCACACCTACTCAGAAGGTCAGTTGTGGGAGGAAAGGTTTTCCGTGTTTTTTTCCAATTATGGATGTGTGTAGGAGAAAGGATGTACCGTTTCCGATTGGATTGTGAAATGTCCCTCCCTTGGGGTCCACCTTCGTTCATTGTATCAATTCCAGAAATTTATCCTGCCATCTCACTTAAGCTTCAGTTCTATAGAAGTCTGCCATGTTTTTAATTAAAATTCTTTAGTTCTCCTTGCCTCTTTGGTTAAGGGGACATATATAGCTCTTGGTTTTCAATGGGAAGTTTGGGAGACATCTCAAATAGAAATCTAGATATTCTGACTTTATTTCAGAGATTTAGGTACAGCAATACTATTGTTTAATAGCCTGGAAACTTGTTAAAATCATTTTATTTGCTTACTGAAAACATTCATTTGTATGTGGTTACTATGTCTTAGTTTTCCTAGTAACTACTCTTTATTACAGTAATGGAGGTAGACAATTAAAAGATGAGTTAACTTAAATTAGAAGTGATTATTGACAAAGACAGAATTATACATAAGCTGTAGGTACTGTTCAACATTTGGAGTACTTTTATGTATAATTTAAGAAATAGTCACCTTTGAGGATGTTTCTTTGTAGAATTTATTTTTGGAACAATTATAAATAATTCTAGCTTCCACAAAGAAAATAATATAAAGTAATGTTTATTCAGTGATGGTTACATTCCTAGTACTATGCTAAGTACTTTTTATGTATTATGCCATTTAATCCTAAAAACAACCCCATGAGGTAGGTACCAAATTCTCACTGTTTTTAACACATTTTTGAAACTGACTTCAAAAGATACTCACAACTTTTAAGGGAGTGTGATTATTGGAAAAGTAGAGAAAAGAGGTAGATCACTGCATAGAACTAATCTTAAATTGTTAGGGCCTGGATTACCTGACATAAAGATTATAAGTATTTGAATTAATTTTTAAATGTTGTTAATCATTAATTTGGACTATTTTTTAAAATTTTTAATTTTATTTTTACCATTAAGGGCTGTCTATGTGTAAGAAACTATGTTAAATGTTTTGGTGAGGATATACATTATTTAAACATGGACCCTACTCTCGAAAAGTTTATAGTCCAGTAAGGAACAGTGACTATAGCTTCAGTCTGGGCAGAAGTATAGATAAGCATGTGGCATAGCTGGTAGACTGGCTGGGTGAGCCCAGGAAAGCCTAGTTGGATGAAAATCTGATGAATCTCCTGAGAGAGACTTACCTCAGGGAAGAAGAGCCAGCTATTCTGACCTTGATTTGGTCTTGAATATTAAGACAAAGCAATTGTAAGCATAGGATAATGTTTGTTACTCATGTTTTTATACTACTCCAGCTCTCAATAGATTCATGTCTGAGCCCCGTGGAAACAAAGGGGAGCACTGAAATAGAAACAACAGTGAGGGAATCCTTATTCACCAATATGTGGGAAACATGTCTTGGAGTCTCCTAGAAATGCTTATGACTTGTATTGGCCTAGTAGTCCTGTATCAGCAAGTCCAAGACTTGGTGACTTTTAAGTTATTAATATTAATGGGACTCATTAGTGCCCATAGATGAGTAAGGCCCAGCATCATTGGGGTTATAGAAATAATTGTTGTACCAATGAAAGAGAGAGAAGGAGAGAGAGAGAGAAAGAGAGGAGAGAAGAGGCGAGAGAGATGGGCATTCAGAGAACACAATAGAATGATTCCTTTCATCCTAGGAGCCAAGGACGACTTCTGAGAGGAGGTTCTAAAGAATATTTAATATTTAAGCACACAGAGATGGGAAGGAGATAATACCAGTCTGTACGAAGGAAAATATAAAAGTAAAGATATGGATATGGCACGTATGGAGAAAGAAGGAGAACAGTGAAAATTTTAATTTGGCTTCATCATAGAACAGGTAAAGAGCTTCAGTGTGGCAATAAACAAGAGTGTCCTGATCAGAATTATACTCAAGAAGGTTAATCAGTTAGATTAATCCGTTTCACAGGGAGTGAAACG
The DNA here is from genome assembly GCA_023783475.1 of Daubentonia madagascariensis. Lineage (NCBI taxonomy): Eukaryota > Metazoa > Chordata > Mammalia > Primates > Daubentoniidae > Daubentonia > Daubentonia madagascariensis. The sequence goes on along the minus strand of JAKFHU010001268.1, from coordinate 2,721,037 downwards.
GAAGTGGAAAAGTGGTGGTGGGGAGTGGTTTGGAGGCCTCCGCAATAGCTAGACAGTAGGTAGTGCAATTAGGAACTGGAGCAGTCACTGTGGACATAGTAAAAAGGGAAAGGTTGCATAACGTTATTGAGTGGAATTCCTAAGATTGGGCAACTGATGTGAGTGAAGAGGGAAGAAAAGAGTGTGTGTGGAGGGACCAAAGATGAGCTGAAAGTTCTGAGCTGGCATGACAAGGAAATAATGGAAAACTGAACAAGAGAAGAATAAAACAGTTGATAAATTCTCTCTAAGACACATTGTATGTAAACTGTCAACAGGATGTGCAGATGGAGATGTTTAGCAGGAGGAGACGGGAGTTGTGGGAACTCTGGAGAGAGTATGGCCGGGGACAGGAATTGGGAAGACATGGGGCGTGCAGGAGGTAACCCAGGCTTAGGCAGTGGATGTACAGAGAGGAGAGCTGACTTGTGGAGTCTTGGAGAATACCTCTTTTTTTTACTAAACTTAATTTTTTTTTAGAACACTTTTAGGTTGAGTGGAAGGTACAGAGATTTCCCATGTACCCTCTGCCTCTACAGCTGAAGAGAATGCCTATTTTTAGAGAGCAAGAGGAGGAAGAGCTAGAAGAAGAAACAGAGAGAAGTAGATGAACAAAGGAAACAGAACTCCAAGAGTAGAATGTTTATAGAAACAAAAGAATTTAAAATTTAGGGTCAGGTTTGAATTGGTAAAAAAATTAAATCACACAGTACTTTTCTTCTGTTAGCTCAAATTGTGCCAACATAGTATTCTTAATAAGAAATTCTTGTAGAATCTACTAAAGAATAGCTATGAGTGATTGTGACTCAAGTATTGGTATTATGAAATTATGCTTGTTTATGGTTGAATCAGCTAGATGATATTTTGAAAAGATTCTCTCTTAAAAATGTAAAATATTTTCCCCTAACTCTTCTTTTTCTAGGAAACAGAAACTCATTTAAATCCTTTTTGACTCATCTCCCAATGTAAAACATGACCATACTCGTTTTCTACAGTTGCCTTGAAAGATATCTTAGAAAAATAAGGTAAAATTAACGCTTAATTTTTCAGTCCAATAGTTATTGGTGGGAGATTTTAATTAACCCATTTTAACCCTTCCATTCAGCCTGCTTACAGGCTTCTTCAGAACAATTACTATGAATGAGTCATTGTCAAGGTACAGAATGGAATCTAACACCCCAAACTCTTAATAGTAGTTATTTACAGAGAAGATATTTGGAGGGGAATGGAAGTGTTTCTGTGCAGGAGGACTTCCATGTTTTACTTTAAAGACTTATGAATATTTTACAATGTGCATGTGTTTGTTTATTGCCCTTCATAGATGTGGTTTTGAATTGTGCATGTAACTATGCACATTTTTATGCATGGTGAATGATATTGTGCACAGTGCATGTTATTATGCATATTATTTGTGTATATTCTAAGCCAAAAATGACATGCTTGATGTGAATAGAGGCACACATGACTTAATAGAACAGCATAAATGTACTAAAGCAGTATGTAGATGGGCAATAAAGTATTTACCATGCAATTCAAAAGAGACAGGACCTTTAACTTTGTACTGGACATTAATAATAATAGATGTCAAGACTTTAGATAGAAAATAGACCAAAAAATCCTATGGAGAGCTTTATGTAAGGCTAGCAGGACAAATGTAAGAGTGACTCTTGATTTCCACCAATCTGAAAGGGTTTTATGGAGGAAGTAGTGGGGGTTTTGTGGCTTAAATGCTCATTGAGAAGCAGTGTCCTACAAATAGTGTACCAAAATAAGGTATGTTCTCAGTGTATCCCTCCCTTATCAGTTGAGGTTTTTTGGTTGTTGGCAAGAGAAATAGCATCTGGCTAACATGATGAAAAATAGAGTATGCTGGAAGCATATTAGTTGATTGACAGAAATTGAAAGAAGTGCTAAACAGTCAAGCTTCAGGAAAGCATGAATTGGGACAACTAGAGAGCTTCCAATCAAAACACATTTACTGGAAGATTAGAATGGTTGGGTTCCAACCATCATGTATGGCCCTTCTCTAGATTTAAATTCCCAGAAGTGAGATTCTGATTGGACCATCCTGGATTGAATCACCCTTTGAAAGGCGACACTGTCAGTAATAGCATGCCAGAGCCACAGAGCCTAGGGAGGGGTTGTTCTTTGAAAGAGGTATAAGATGTGGTTACCACAAGAAGGGGAAAGGGATGCTAGACAGGCAAAACAAGAGGCCTGCCACAGACAGTGATGGTGCTTTGTAACTTTTTTAAACGGTGAAAAACATGGGCTTGAGTGGTCTCTGGAACTAAATCCATGTTTATATACACTTATGTATGCAGATAGACACACTCACTCATACATATTTTATATACTGCTTTTAGATGATCTGTGCCACTTTTTTCCTACATTTACTACTCTTGTGGTTGACATATTGAGTAACATACTATAGGCTACTTTTCTTCCCTCAAGGAAAAAATTCAAAGAAATGCTGGAGCCCTTAAAGGTACATTATTATAGAGTGTCATATATGACAAGTGCTGAGGTCAGCTTAATATGGAAAGTTTTTTTTTCATTGTTAATTAAAGTAGTTTACTTTTTTTTAGGCTAAGAAGTATGTTCTCACATTATTTTGTATGAGTGGAATTTCTATGGACTTGCATAAATATTATCTACCAGTAGGAGGAGATTATCCTGCTGAAATAAGCTTTTGATTCTCGTGTTCTGTTTAACTTCTGGTCCCAGAACTTAGTTTACTATAATTAAAAAAATGTATAGTGCTGTTAATATCTAAAGCTTACAATTACATTTGTGAATAGATTGTTTTAGATAGATTCTCATTATACTTTAATAATGGGAAGAAATTTCTCATTGCAGTTTACAGACTATGGACAAAAGAATAGAAAATATCTTCTGAAGTTATTTACAGACCTTTCAGGTTCCTGGTTGGTGGTTCTCAGACTTCATTTGGCATGGGTCTTATCTGGGTTGCTTGCTAAAAATACAGATGTCTGGATTGCTTTCCAGAGATTGAATTTCTAGATGATTCATGATTCAAGTGGTTTGTGGATCACACTCTCAAAAACCCTGCCCCAGCTGATTTTATATTAGCTTAAGAATAGTGTCAGAGATGAAAGAATTATGTATAACTAGTTCAAAGGTTTGAATTTGAAGCATTGGAACATTGAACATTCAGATCTTTTGCTTTTGAACCACGCTTCTACCGAAGTGGCCAAGTATTCTCTTATTACTGAAAATATTAAGTAACTTTATGGGAAGGTTGAAGAGAAAGAAAGTTTGTGAGTGAATCCTACATTCTCACAAGCATTTTAGTTCTAGATGCATCACTTATATATTAATGTGTGTGTGTGTGTGTGTGTGTGTGAGACACTTTTCCAGGGTGAGTTAGAATGTTCTCTTTTCCTTGTTTTTGCTTGGAATATGTTAGTTCACTGATAAATAAAGTATAGTAGGTGCACCAAGACTGTAGTTTCATTTTATATTCCCTTGAAAGTTGTATTCTCATACATGTACTTTTTCTTCTGAAAACAAAGTTTTTTCCAGGATTTTCTAGCAAAAATCTTTTTTATCACTTCTATTTCTCTCAACATAAGATGATTTGAGTTCTGATGTTGGGTTTTTTTTTTTTTTTTTTTTTTTTAATAACCATGAGTGGAGCTGACACTGTCAGTGATACAGTGAGAAGGATGCTGGAAAGTCCAATTTCAATTCCTAAAAGCACTGTGGATGGCTTAAAACGTTATAGGGAGCTGTTAGACCAGAATGGAGTGCAGAAATCAGAAACAGAGTGTTTACTTTTGAGCAAAATTATAAATATTGCCAGCCTCAACATATAGTGGTTAGCTCTTTAAGGCAAGAGATATGTTTTACTACATGTAATAAGGAAAACACTTGACTATATACTAGTCTTTTTAGTTATGCCTGAACATAGTTATACTCATTTGCAGAGGCATCTGTATGTACAAAAAAGACAGTCTAGATACCTAAGAGCCAAATTTTAGCTGATAACTACATATTACAAATTGCCATAGCCTTTGAAAGTCTCAAGCATGGAAAGAAAATCTAGTAGGTTTTATCTTTCAACTGAGCTGAGAAAAGGTTCTCCAAGCACAAAAACTGACTTATCTTTAGTGATGTAAATTCAGCAATAAGTGTTTAATTTTTTATTTGTTCAAATTATTGGGACAAACTTCTGGTTAATGTTAAAAGTAGCTGGTCTTTTTAATGTAAACAAATATTATTTTTCTGATGCTGATCATTAACCTATAACAAGAAGTTGAGAATTTATTGGAGGTGGCTTTGTTATATTTTAAATACTAGTGCTTTAGTTGCAGAATCTTTGAATATTTATAAATCCTGTGATATATTTTGAATATAAAAATATACTTTGCTTTAAAAACCCAGCTAATACCTTATGATATTTTTCTGGTTTAATAATTTTATGGGCTATCTTCTGACAAAATATTTTTTGTACATGATATAACATTAAATTGAAAGATTCTTCATCTTTTTTTAAATTTCAGAATCTTACAGGGTACAAACATTTTGGTTACATGAATTACTTTTGTACAGTTTGAGTCAAAGTTATAAGTGTGTCCATCACCCAGATAGTGTGCACTGTCCCCGTTAGGTGTAAATTTACCCATCTCCTCTCCTCCTCCCCCACCTACTTGATTGCTGTTGAATTTTACTACCATATGTGCACATGAGTGTTGATCATTTAGTTCCAGTTTAATAGTGAGTACATGTGGTGTTTGTTGTTCCATTCTTTTGATACTTCACTTAGGAGGATGGTCTCCAGTTCCATCCAGGTTGTTACGAAAGGTCTTAGTTAACCATTTTTTTTTAATGGCTGAGTAGTAAGCACTCCACGTTATACATATACCACATTTTATTAATTCACTCACGTATTGATGGGCACTCGGGTTGTTTCCACATAAAAGATTCTTCTTGAGGGCTCTAAAAGTGGGAGGTAGATAGGAAAGTGTTTTACAAGTTCTCCAAAAGAATATGTTTATAGGTATATTCTATAGAACAGAATTAGTGACCTATTAAACTAGAAAATAAGCTGCTAATTATACTGTATATTGAGGTCTTGCTTATTCTACATTTTTAAACGTGATACAAAATATATTCTGAATTTTGTAGTCGTGTATGTATCTCTAGCCTTGAATGACAGGATAAAATACATTTATATTTGTTCTTAAAATACAATGTTTCTAACAGCTTTGCTTTCCTTCTATTTTAAATTTGTGGATTAGGTAGGGAAGAAATTGTCAATTAGTTGGTGCATATATTAACCATCTGAAAATATCCCTTTAGACAAGCAGAGTGTACTTTGGATTCAAGGCTCCAGCAGCTGCCAAAGGTAGGAACTGGAATGACACCTTGGATATTAGAAATTGTTGTTTGTGCAAAGTAGATGAAAATGAAGAAGTTTCTTTAGAACTTTCAAAATATGGGATCAAAATGGAAGATTTTTCCTGATATGTGACTCAATATTTATTGTTATAATAAGTTATTTTAGGTATATTTGAGTTGAAATATATAGAATTATTATCTTCAGAAACCACATAGGATAAGGGTATACAAAAGGACAAAAGTCCACATAAAGTGGGGAGGCCATTGGATCACTACTCTTTCATATCCCAGACATTTAGAGAACCTTCCTCACTATGTTTAATATCTTTCTTCTTAGAAATTTCAATATAATTAAAGGTAAACAGGGCCAGGATAATGGATGACCTTTGACACTATGCTAGATTGGTCTTGGTGGGCTGGACAGTCTAAGCTCTATAGGGGTGTTAGGACTTGTGATACTGGGAGTTACAAGCACTTTTATATACTTATGCCTTACAGAAGGATGCTTGTGAGAATTAATATCCAATAGAAAACAAGCATTCTATATTCTGTGAAGGTTGGAAGGGATCAGGTTGATGCTAGTCTTGTCTTTATGAAATTTAAGAAGAAAGGTGAGATCTGATGCCATGGTCATGACAATCCACAAGATGGAGTTATTTTACACTGGTAAAACATCTCCAAAATGAACACTCGAGTGAATAAGACTGCTTTAGGCAAGATAAAGCCCAAAGTAAGAACACTTGGTTTATTATATTCAAAGATACGACCAGAAAACCACACAAGAGCTACTGCTTTAATGACCTGCTAATCATTTCAGATTTTATCTGCTCATTTTGCCAACTTTGTAGATTGATAATTTCCTTTATAAGATTAAATATGCTCCTTTCTTATGCCATGTTTGCAGGAGATACAACTGTGGAAAGTCTAATGAATTTTCTTTACAAAATTGGAACTCATTTCGAAAGATTAAATGGAAGAAATGAAAAAAAATATTTTCCCATTATAGTCATCTTTGACCCCCAGCACTTAGCATAGGGACTGGCACATAGTAGGTGCATAGTATGTTTGTTGATGAACAAGATTGCTTAGATGGGAAGATGCAGAACAGTAATAGTGCTGTACTGAGCTAGGAAATAATGTGCTTATTTGCCTCCATGCAAAGAAGTTCTTGCTGTTTGGTAGGTTTGGATTATGCTTCCATCTTTTTACCATGCTTAAATATATATTCCAAGAAAAAAGATTTTTTCCAACATTGCTTGTAATGTTCTAAAGATCTGGGTTGGCAGTGCATTTAACATATATGTAGTGAGAAAGTTTTTTTTTTTTTTTTTTTTTTTGTGCTGCAAGTAGTTAAGAAATAACTGAACTGAAACAAGTAGATGGCGATTAGATGCTTTTCTGGGTATTCATTTTATAACTGTTATTATTGAATTAAGCTTCATAGCCTTAGCTATGTATTTCTGTTATACAAAACAAGGGTTTAAAGCAGTTTGACAAATAATTTCCCTGTTTTTCCTTTTGTAACAAAATGTAGTGAATTGTCACTTGCATTCTTTTTAAACACATAGCTAATAATATCTAACATGTAAGCTTATTAATAATATAAACCTAGCTTTTCAGTTTGAGTAATAAAAGACTGATTGAGCCCCACCCCACCTTGGGCCAGAGATATCAGAGCTGCACTTCCTTCTCCATCTGGCTGAACTACTGCTGTGCCTGCTGTGCCCCTCCTTCCCAGCCACCTTCCTACCACAACTGTGCAGACCCCATGGACCCTGCAACTGCTCTATGTACTTCCACACCTTGGACACTGGTGCCATTGTTGCAGTGAGTGTGCCTGCACCCTGGTTTAGGTGCTGTGTTCATTCTACATGACCCTGTCTTGGACCCTGGCTCTGCAGCCACTCAACACACTGCATGCATTGGACACTGGCACCACCACTGCGGGAAGGGTACCTGTGCCCCAGTCCCAGGCACTGCTGCCATCATATGTATGCCCACATACCAGACCCAGTGCTAAGAGGGATCTCCTTGGTCATGACTTCCCCCAAAAGGGAAAAAAGAGAACAGCAGGACTCTAGAAACCTTTTCCATCAAGGACACCAAGAACCCTTGTCACTGTCTTATATACTTGTAGCCTTGACTGCTAAGGACACTCACAGTCTTTGCTGATGCTGACTTAGCTGATGAAGCAACACAGAGATTACACTGATGCACTTCCCTGAAGCCAGGATCGCTACTGAGCTCTCCTGAGCCAGAGCTGCCACACCCTACCTAGTTGGCACCTTTATATCCACTTTTTAGGTGAAGATCTTTGTAACACTATTTCATAAAGTCTGGAAGAGGAGACTGCTTCTTCAAATGTGCAGACATCAATGCAAGGCTACAAGAAACACAAAACGTTAAGTAACATGACATCACCAAAGGAACACAATAATTTTCCAGTATATGACCCCAAAGAAATGGAGATCTACGAACTGCCTGGCAAAGAGTTCAAAATAATTCTTTCAAGCAAATAAAGCAAGCTAAAAGAGAACACAGAGAGAAAACTCAACAAAATCAGGTAAATAATACATAAATGAAACAAGAAATTCAATAAAGAGGTAGAAATCATAAAAAAAAAAAAAAGAACCAAACAAATTCTGGAGCTGAAGTATACAATGAATGGAATAAAAAATGCAACAGAGAGTGTGAGCAGCAGCTCAGTCAAACAGAAGAAAGAATCTGAAAACTCAAAGACAAGTTGTCTGAAATTATTCAGTCAGAAGAAAAAAAAGAAAAGAATGAAAGGAATGAATAAAGCTTATGGAATTTATGGGACACCATCAAGCAAAAAAAAATATGGATTATGTAAGTTCAAGAAGGAGAAGAGAGAGAAAGGGGAAGAAAGCTTATTTAAAGAAATAATGGCTGAAAACTTCCCAAATATTGGGTGGGAAATGGACATTCTAGTTATGAAAGCTAAAAACTCTCCAAATGTGAGAAACCCAAAGAAGACTATACTGAGACATGTTGTAATCAAATTGTCAAACATCAAAGACAAAGAATTTTGAAAGCAGCAGGAGAAAAGCAACTCATCTCATACAAGGCAACCCCCGTAAGAATATCAGTGGATTTTTTTTTTAGCAGAAACCCTGCAGGCTAGGAGAGAGTGATATTATATATGTGAATTGCTAAAAGGAAAAAAACTGTCAACAAAGAATACTATACATTGCAAAATTATCATTTAATAATGAAGGAGAGATAAAGACTTTCCCAGGCTTTCCCAGATAAAAACTGGGGAGTTTATCACCACTAGACCTACCTAACAAGAAATTCTTAAGGGAGTTCCTCATATTGAAATGAAAATGTGCTAAACAGCAGCAAAAAGCCTTTGAAAGCGTAAGTATAACAGGTAAAACTAAATATACAGACATGTACAAATCAATCTAACAATGTAAAGGTGGTGCATAAATTACTTTTAACACTAACAGGAAAGTTAATAGATAAAAAATTGTTAATAGATACACAATATGAAAAGAAGCAAACTCTGACTACAAAAACACAGTTTTTGTATGGGGGAATAAAAGTGTAGTGTTTTTGTATGAGATTGAATTTAAGTTGTTATCAACCTAAAATATTATAGAAGATTGAAACTATAAGATATTTTATACAAACTTTGAGCTAATCACAAAGGAAAAAAACCTATAATAGATACACAAAAGATAAAGGGGAAAAAACCAAAGCAAATTGCTATAAAAAATCATAGAACAATAAAGAAAGACAGCAAAAGAAGAAGAGAGGGACAAAACAACTGTAAGACAAACAGAAAATAACTAACAAAAATGGAAATAGTATATCTTCACTTAATAATTGCTTTAAATGTAAATGGATTAAACTCACCAAACAAAAGGCATAGAATGGCTGAATAGATAAAAAGCAAGATCCAGTGATATGTTGTCTACAAGACATTCACTTTAGAAGTAAAGATACACATATGCTGAAAGTGAAGGGATGCAAAAAGATATTTCATGCAAATGGTAAACAAAAGAAAGCAAGGGTGGCTATACTTATATCAGACAAAGTAGACTTTAAGTCTAGAACTGTCTTAAGGGCAAATAAAGTCATTATATATTGATAAAAGAGTCAATTCAATAGGCAGGTGTAGCAATTATAATTATATACACTCTCAACATCAGAGCACCTAAATGTTTAAAGCAACTATTTTTAGATCTGAAGGCAGAAATTGACAGCAATATAGCAACACTTGGAGACTTCAGTACCCCACTTACAATAATGAGTGGAACATCCAGACAGAATATCAATAAAGAAACAGCTGGCTTGAACAACACTATAGAGCAAAATGGTCCTTACTGATGTATACAAAACTTTTCACCCAACAGCAGAAGAATACACATTCTTCTCACACAGAACATTCTCCAGAGTAGATCACATATTAGGTCACAAAACAAATTTTAACAAATATTAAAAAATCAAAATCATTCCAAAATCAAAATCATTTTTTTACCACAATACAATGAAATAAGAAATCAATAACAGCAAGCAAATGGGAAAATTAAAAAATATGTGGAAATTAAACTACACACTGTTGAACAACCATTGGACAAAGAAAATATTATAAGGAATTTTTAAAAGTATCTCAAAACATTTGAAAATAAAATCACATTGTACCAAAACCCATAGAATGCACCAAATGCAATAACAAGAGGGAAGTTTATGGTGAGAAATGCCTATATTGAAAAGCAGAGAGATCTGAAACAACCTAGGGAAGTAGAAAAAGAATAAACTAAGTCCAAAGTTAGCATAAGGAAGGAAACAGTAAAACTTAGAGGGAAAATAAATCAAATAGAGAAAAAAAAAAGAAAAAAAATCACCAAAACTAAAAGTCGGTTTTTTAAAAATATAAATAAAATTTGAAAACCCTCAACTAGACTAACTAAAAAAAAAAAAAGAAAGAGAAGATTCAAATATTTAGAAGCAGAAATGAAAAAGACATTACAATGGACACCTCAGAAATAAAAATTATCATAAGGACTATTAGGAACAATTATATACCAACAAATTAGGTAACATCAAAGAAATGTATTGTTAACTATATTTGTGCAAATGCAACATGGCATTGTCAGTTTTGTAACATGCTAAAGTTGAATGATGAGGTATTCTGTGTGGATTTGCCGTATCATTCTAAAGTGCGTTGGCTAACACAGGAACAGGTGTTAGCCAAAATTTTATCTCTGTGAGAACAGACAGTTAAATTTTATGAAGAACAGAATCAGCAATGTGAATTATTAAAAGAAGATTTCTATAGCAATGCAGCATTTCTTTGTGATAGCATATCAAATAAAAACAACTTGAATATTTCTTTGCAAGGTAAAACTAAGTCTATACAGGATATGTGGCAAAGAATCCAGGCATTTTGAAAAAGCTATCTTTTTTCAAAACACTTCTTCTTCAACAGGAAATTTCAGATGAAAATTTTCCCCAGTTGGCAAAGGTCATTGATGAGCAAGATGACATATGTGAATCATTTGAAGAATACAGAGCTGTTATAGACCTATTAATTGGAGAATGTAATGAAAGTTTCACTGACTTTGAGAATCATGACATCACACTCAAATTAGCATTTCAGCCTCACCTAGTAGACATCACCAAGGCAGCTAAAGAACTACAGGTGGAATTCATTGAGCTCTCAGTAGATGATGTTTTAAAGTCATTGTTTGGTGCTAAGAAAAAGCCAATTGAAATATGGAAAAATGCAGTAGAATACCCATGCCTTTGGCAAGATGCCCAAAAAATGCTTTCTTGCTTTTCAACCGCTTATTGCTGTGAATCTACATTCTCCTACATAACCCAAATCAAGACGTCCTTAAGGTCACAAGTGACTGATACCCATCTAGAGGATCACCTGAAACTGTGGACCTCCATGCTGCAACCAAATATTCAAATGCTTTCCAACAAAAAGCAGACACAACAAAGTCATTGAAAGGTTAGTTAACTTTAAAATTAACAAAAGTTTTCATTTTTTGAGATTATTAAGTACATATTCGTTAGATTTTTACAAAATAATGTATGTTTTTAAGTATATCTAATTGAAGTTTCTTGAATACAGCCTTATTTGATTGTAGCTAAATTAATGCAGCCTTCCAACATGAAAAGGTTCCCCATTCCTGGTACAGAGGTTCCTTAGAAAATTAAAATCGATCTACTGGATGATCCAGCAATGTCACTTCGGGTTGTATATACAGTAGTCCCTCCTTATCTGAAGAGGATATGTTCCAAGACCCCCTGTGGGTTACTGAAACTGGGAAATAGTACTGAATCGTATATATACTGTTTTTTCCTGTAAATATATACCTATGGTAAAGTTAATTTATAAATTAGGCACAACAAGAGATTAACAACAACTAGTGAAAAATGGAATAATTATAACAATATACTGGATAAAAGTTATATGAATGTAGTCTCTCTCAGAATATCTTATTGTACTGTACTCACCCTTCTGTTTGTGCTGACGTAAGATGATAGGATGCCTATGTGATGTGATGAAGTGAGATGAATGACAGTCATCGTGATGTAACATTGGGCTACACTTGACCTTCTGATGATACTTCAGAAGGAAGATTGTCTGCTTCAGGTGATTCTGGATCATCCAGCCATGAGGATGTCAGTGGTTGGATGTCAGGAGCCAGACGATGTTGTTGACTAACAGGCAGGTAGTATATATAGCCAGGACTCGCTGGAAAAAAGGATGATTCATGTCTTGGGCAGGGTGGAGCTAGATGGCACATGATTTTATCACCGGTCATTCATAAGTGCACAATTTAAAACTTATGAATTGTTTATTTCTGGAATTTTTCATTTAGTATTTTTGGATTACAGTTGACTTCAGATAACTGAAACCACAGACAGTGAAACCATGGATAAGGAGGGCCACTGTACAAAAGAAATAATGTCATTATCTTGGAGAGATGTCTGCACTCCCATGTTCATTGCAGCGTATTCACAATAAACAAGATAGGGAAACAACCTAAGTGTCTGTCAATATATGAATAGATAAAAAAATATGGTGTATATGTGCAATTGAATATTATTCACCTTTAAAAAAGAAGGAAATCCTGCCATTTGTGATAACATGGATGAATCTGGAGGACCCTAAGCTGAGTGAAATAAGCCAGACACAAAAAGACAAATATTGCATGATCTCACTTATATGTGGAATCTAAAAAAGTCAAACTCATAGAATCGGAGTGCAGAAGGAAGATTACTAAGAGTCAGGAGGTGGGCAAATTGGGGAGATACTGGTTAAAGGGCACAAACTTTTCACTTATAAAATGAATAAGTTCTGGAGACCTAAGTTCTGGTGATTATAATTGTTACATTTTATTATATACTTGAAATTTTCTAAGAGGGTAGATCTTAAGTGTTCTCACCACACACACACACACAAATTGATGACTGTCTGAGGTGATGGATATGTTAATTAGTTTGTGGTGATTATTTCATATATGTCTATGGAATCATCAACTTTTACACCTTAAATATATACAATATTTAATTGTCAAATACAAATAAGAAATCTTGAATAAAACAATCCATCTTAAAAAAACAATTACCCCGGCTAAAATGTGAACCAACTAGAGAATGGAAGGGAATTTTGGGAGGCCAATGAGGAGGCTATAGAGGTCGTGAACCTGAGAGGCGGCTGTGGGTGGACTGTGGTGAGCAGAGGATTGTCGGAGGCATTTCCACAGCATTTCAAAAACTGACAAGCGCCAATATTTCACAGAGATAGATTTTGGCATCAGAAAAGTAAATTCTACGTGACTAGTAATCTTGATACAAAATTTGAGATTGTACAATTTAGAAATAAGTCACTATAATCTGGAAAATTATAAAGTAAAAATGGTAGTGTAATATGGAATAAAGTCTACTCTCCACAGAGGAGTCCCTGTTCTGGGCAGTTTCACTCATCCAAGGAACGTTATTTACCAACCATGAAAAGACAGATTCTTTACATTAAATGTATTCAATGTACAAGAGTATTAAATCCAGACCACAAAGCATAGGGGCTGAAGGCCTTTGCTTTGGTATGTTTATAACCTGATAGGACCATGGTTTATTACTCTTAATAAATAAGTAAAAAAAATGTGATTGTGTAACTTTTTGGCTCTACTAATATGCGTAGGAATTTATGGACTCATACACAGAGTGTATAAGATTTGGGCAGTTATTTATGTTTTTTTCTCCATTTTGAACATGGCCAAGAAAATAGATAAGAAAAGAGCCAAAGGATTTTTTTTTTAAACAAATCAAGCTTTATGAACTTCTCAGAATTCTTACTGATGATAGTGTTTATTTGGATTATTAAACTCTTTTAGCAGATTAGAGAGAATATGGTGGTTATATTTGATCATAGCTACTTTTTTGCCATCTTTTTACTAACTAATTATATATACCAGGTTTATTCAGTTCCGTGCTTGTCAGCTTATAGAACCTGATTTTGGTTCTATACTATACTTTGGTGTATATGTAAAGGTAATAAATACAAAACTGAATATGTAGGTAGGGAAAAGCATTGTTAATAAGAGAATGGAACGACTTTTTTTCACTGATTTATATAAGACTGTGCACTTATAGTAAATCTGGAACCAAAGGTGATGGTTACAGAGTTATGTAACTGATTGCCTAGTTATGTTGGGTAGGGGACGACAGACAAAGAGGGGTGTCTGTCTCACTTAGCAGTAGCTATTAACATTTTGCTTTGCAGGTTGGTTCTATGACTCTCTTCTTTACTCTTGTGTAGTGAATTGTTCTTGGCTGCAAGGCACCGTTTAAGAAGGTCATTGATTATTGTGATGGAGTGAGATTACTTTGCTGCAAATTTTTAAAGACCTGTTTTAGCACAATTATCCTTTTTTCCTTCTTAAGGGAGAAGAAAATCCATTTTAACTTTTTTTCTTCACTTATTGTTTTCCACCTGTTTATTTTTCTGAACATCGAGCCAATATAATTTTATTAACGTGTCTGTTCACATGAATCATTTTTTCTATGAAAAAGATGTAATGATCTAAGAGTGAACATACATTTTATAAAGAACATAAATCTCCTAGAACAACATCTGGCGTACAGTAGGCACTGTGCTTCTCTGCCTGTGACTTTGGGAAAATTTTAACCTCTCAGTATCTTTTTTCTTCCCTTCTATAAAATAGAAGTGGGGAGTGTAGGTGTGCTGTTCCTTAAAATAAGTTCTTAAATTCGGAGAAGGATGGGCATAGTTTTTGTTAAATCCAATCAACAATCAATAGTTGACTGAGCATTTATTATTTGCAAGGCTCTATTTTGCCCTCCTAGCTTTTTAAACTAATGCCACTAGAGGGGGAATAAGGAAGTGATAGATCAGATAAGCTAAAAGCATCAGAGAATGGGGGTGAAGTATTCCATCCAAGCTGGCAAACCAGCTGTTCTAAGTAGTGCATTGACCCTCAAGTGCTTGGATTCTTCCCTTGGATTAAGTACTTGACACTTTTTGTTTTTATACTCTTTCTTCCATCAGGTAATACAGTCTGTTTGGGAGAAGAAGCATTTTTTCTCTTATATTTGATTCAACATTTTGGTATCAGAAATCTGCCTATTTGAAAATTTTATTCTCTTGAAGCACTTTAAAATAGAATGTGTCTGAAGCCCTGGATTTATTCGTGTTGGAGGGCTTTTGCTTCAGACACTTGATGGACAGCTAGGTTGTCAGTTGTCTTTGTGAAATAGACATAGAACCTGTGATTCATAGACTTTTATTTATGAATGGGAACCAGATAGACCTCTGTGTAGTGGACTGAGCAGAGATGTAAGTAAAGTATATGAATATACAAATTTGGTAGTTTAACAAGGGTGGTCTTAATACTTACCATAATGATGAAAATAGATATTGGGGTTTGAAGTAAACCAGAACTGGATAAAGCCTAGCTGTGTCATATAGAAACTTTGTTAAATTGGGCAAGTTTAATTGGTTTTTGTAGATCATAGTTTCCTCATTTATAATACATGAATATTTACTATGGAAATTTTTTGGTCTGGCTTAAATAAGATAACATGTAAATCTCCTACTATATACAGTGCTTGCACGAAGGTACATACTAGGTTGTTGTCTTAGTGTTTGGGCTGCTATAACCAAACACCTTAGACTGAGTAATTTATAAAAAACAGAAATTTATTGCTCACAGTCTGGAGGCTGAGAAATCCAAGATTAAGGCACCAGCAGATTCATTGTCTAGTGAGGGCTTGCTCTTTGCTTCAAAGATAGCACTTTCTCACAGCATCCTCACATGGTGGAAGGAGCAAACAAGCTGCCTCAAGCCTCTTTTATAAGGGCACTAATCCCATTCATAAGGGTGGAAACTTCGTGATCTAATCATCTCCCAAAGGCCCTACCTCTTAAGTCCATCACCTTGGGGGTTACATTTCAACATGTGAATTTTGGGGGGATGCAAATGTTCAGACCATACCACTTGTTATTTCTATTATGAATTTAGGAGGTATTAAGAAGTGCAAGTATGGTTAGGAGCAGCCAATATATCTCAGGAGAGAAAAGAAAATAAATTAGAAGTTGGAAATTAAGGGAATGTAAAAAGTGAAAAGTTGGGAAGTAAGAGGACTGGTGGAAAGAAATATAGTCCTTGAATGATTTTACTGTGAACATATATTTCCAATGATCTTAAAAATATCAGTAACCTGTTAAACTAGAACACACATAATTAAAGCTTGAAAGTGATGCAGGCAAACTTACTAACTTTTGCAGTAGAATAGATGTAAATTTCATTTATTATCTATTTTCCATGATCTGCTCAAATATTTATATCAGCTCTGAAATCACTACTTGACAATTGAACTCGAGTCTAAACTATAAAAATTTTAGCCTAAACCCCTTGTGAATGAATCACTAAGATTAAGATTTTTGTAGAAGTTTCAAGAAACCTCTTGAGTTGGAAACAAAATACGCAAAAACAGTATATTGGAATATGTGAATAAATTTTGGAATATTGCATTTCTTTGAACTACAGATCTTGTTCCCCTGTTTTGGTGTTTGTTGTCATGAAAATAATCACAAACCCACATTCCTGAAGCTTAATGAAAACCTGGTGGCTGCAGAAATAATCAGAAGTATAACATACTAAATTCTCTTTTTAACCCATTTCATCTAACTTACATTTTACACAGTATTTTCAAGGAGTTTTTTTTTCTTTTATTTCAGAATATTATGGGGGTACAACACTTTGGTTGTATATATTGCCCATGCACTGCCCATGTCAGAGCTACAATTGGGGACATCCCCCAAACTGCGCACCCCGCATCCATTCAGTGAGAGTTTTCCCATCCCCTCCCCCACCTCCCACCTGCCTACCCCCTGATGAATATTATTGCCCTGTGTGATGTAAGTGTTGATCGGTTAGTACCAATTTGATGGTGAGTACCAGTGGTGCTTGTTTTTCCATTCTTGTGACACTTCGCTTCGAAGAATGGGCTCTAGCTCCAACCAGGATAATACCAGATGTGTTGATTCACTGTTGTTTTTTATTGCTGAGTAATACTCCATACCAATCCTATGCAAATGCTCATGTCTTTGATTTTTGTAATGTGGGAAATAGAAAAAAGAAGGACAGATGATTGAAAAGGAGTAGCATTTATAATCCAGCATTTTTCAAACTAAAGAGAAATTTTGGGGACTTGAGCTTTTAGCAGTCTATTTCCTAGAGTGGTCTATAGCCAGCATTTGACATTTGCCTTGTTACTTGAGTATCTTTTAGGTACCCACCTTTAAGGTAGGCTGTACTCATAACAATAGCCGCAACCCTCAGGAACACTGCACATTTCCTGCCATACTGCTTGTCTTCACCATGCAGGGGGAGTTTGTGATTTATCCTGTATGAAAAATGGGGGCACTGCAGATTTGCTGTGAGTAGGCTGTGGAATCTACCCCATTTTTACTAAGGTGAGTATAGAAATTCAAGGGAATTTAATTTCCCTGGCTTCATTTTTGGTCTGGTGTAGGGACGTAGATCAGATATGATGAGTCAAATGGAACTCCATCTCTGCCTTAATGAGATTCAAACAAACTCATCTGTCTTTGGTCTTTGTTCCTCTGCTTTAAGCCTGCTCTACTCAAGGAATATTCGGGTGAGACATAGAGGGTCAAGCTCTCCAGTTTTGAAAAAGTAAAGGTAGTTGTTTGTTTTATGAATGATAATGAAAAAATATATTTGAAAAGAAGAAAAGGAGGACAATTAGCTTTCAGGACACACTGGAAGAATTTCACACATGAGAAAAGCTAGAATAGTGTCCTAATATGTAAAGTGCACTGTAATTTAGTATTAGGCTTTTTAATTTGTTATTATTCATTTGCTTTCCTTTTTTACACATTACCATAATTCTGTTGTGTTTAAGGAAGGACAACAAGATTGGGGTAAATTTGATGGGGTGGGGAGGGGGAAGGAGCTAGGGTTATTTTAGAATAAATGTAGCAAATAAATATAACAAATAAATGCTATCTTAATGAAGGTTTGGGTACTCCTTGGGTATTTCCCCTCTACTTTTATCCAAACCATTGTATTTCTCTTGCAGTGAGGTTGAACACTAGGAGCAATGAAAACATTGTTGAGAACCACTGCTAGCAACAGATTTGTTCTATACCTGATACCAGGGCAAACCAAGTGTGTTATCTGTTTATCTTGGGGACAAATGAAGAATGAACTTCCCGAAATTCATTGTTGATGGGCTGTCATTATTTTGGAAGGAGAGAAATAAAAGGGGTTGGAGGGCTTTCCATGAACAGAAATGAGGCTAAAACATTTATTATAAGATTAATCATGGATACTGCTTTAACCAAAGCTAGAATATTTATCTATAGAATTTTGAAAATCATATTCATTGAGGTATAACTTAGATACAATGAAATTCACCAATTTTAGGTGTACAACTTGTCTATTTTTTTACATCTTGTAGCATTTTAGTTTTATAAGATTTTTGGTAGATCTCTCAGGATTTTCTACACATACTATCATGTTGTCTGGGAATAAAGAGAGTTTTACTTCTTCCTTTCCAATATGGATGCCCTTTGTTTTTTTTCTTGCCTCATTACATTGGTTAGGATCTCTAGTAATGTTGTAAATAAGGTGAGAGTAGGAATCTCTGTCTTGTTCCTAACGTTAGGGAAAATGCATTCAGTCTTTCACGGTTCATATGATGTTAGCTGTAAGTTTTTAATTAGTACCCTCTTTCAAATTGGGGACATGGCCTTCTTCCACTGACTTACTGGTTCTCAGAGCAGCAACATCTGTATTACTTGAAGATTTGTTAGAAATATAGAATCTCAGGCCCTACCTACTAAATCATAATCTGGATTTTAAAAAATCAACTTTTTTATTTAGAAATAATTGCAGATTCTGTTGCAGTTATAAGAAATAATATAGGTAGATCTTGTGTACCCTTTTTCCAGTTTCCCCCAATGGTAACATATTACAAAACTGTAATACAATATTACAACCAGGATATTGACATTGATACAGTTAAGATGCAGATCAGTTCCATCACTAAAAGGATCTCTCATATTGCCCTTTTATAGCCATGCCCACTTTCCTCCCTCTCCACCCTTCCTTTAGCCCTGAAAAACCACTAATTCTTGCCATTTTGAGAATATTATGTAAATGGAATCATACATTTAGTATTTGATTATTTTTCACTCAGCATAATTCTCTGGAGATTCATTCAGGTTGTTGTGTGCATCAATAGTTTGTCCCTTTTTTATTGATGAATGGCATTCCATAGAATGGATGTATTAGTTTGGATAGCCAATTACCTGTTGAAGCACATCAGGTAGTTTCCAATTTTTGACTACTATGAACAAAGCTACTGTAAACTTTTGTGTACCGGGTTTTATGAACATAACTCTTCATTTCTCTGGTACAAATGCCTCAGAGTGAAATTATTGCATGATAGTTGAAATTAAGTTTTTTAAAAAGTTGCCAAGCTGTTTTCCAGAGTGGCTGTAAGATTTTACATTCCCACCAGCAATGTATGAGTATTTCAGTTTCTCCACATCCTTGCCAGCATCGGGCGATGTTACTAATTTTTTAGCCCTTCAGATTGTGTGTAGGGATAGCCCACTGTTCTTTTGATTTGGATTTCCCTAATGGTTAGTGATCTTTTCATGTGCTTATTTCCCATCTGTATATTCTCTAGATATGTGAAATGTCTGTTTGTGAATTTTCTATTTTCTAATTGGATTTTTAAAAACTTACATTTTGAGCTTATCTATTCTAGGTAATAATCCTTTGTCAGACATGTGGTTTGCAAATATTTTCTCCCACTTTTTGACTTATCTTTTTATACTCTTAACATGATCTTTTGCAGAGCAAAAGTTTTAAATTTTGATGGAGTACAATTAATCAATTTTTATGATTCATGTCATAAGAGGTCTTTGCCTAGCTCTAGATCCTGAGCATTTTTTTAATGTTGTTTTTCCTCTAAAAGTTTCATGGTTTGATGATTTACATGTAAGTCTGTGATCCATTTTGAGTTAATTTTTGCATAAGGTGTGATACTTGGGTCAAAGTTCATTCTTTTGTCTATAATGATCAATTGCTGTGGCACCATTTGTTGAAAGACTCTCTTCTTTCACTGAATTGCCTTTGCAAAAATCAGTTGGGCATATTTGAGTGGATATATTTCTGGGTTCTCTACTCTGTTCCATTGGTCTGTGTGTTTATCCCTTCTCCAGTACCACACAGTCTGGATTCCCTTAGGAATGTAACTCTTGAAATTGGGTATATTGATTACTCCTACCTTAGTCTTCTTTTCTAAATTGTTTTAGCTATCCTAGTTTCTTCACCTTTTGTGTAAATTTTAAAATCATCTTGTCTATATCTATGAAAAATTTTGCTTAGCTTTTGAAAGGAATTGCATTAAACTTGTATACAAATTTGGGGAGAATTGGCATTTTTGCTATGTTGAGTCTCCCAATCCATGATCACATTATATCTTTCCATTTATTTAGATCGGTTTGATTTCTTTCACCTGTATTGTATAATTTTGGCATACAAGTCCTGTACACGTTTTCTTAGGCTTACACCTGTATTTTGTTATTTTTTTAGTGGTTGCAAATGGTACTGCATTTTTAATTTTGGTGTCTACATGTTTATTGTTAATACAAAAATACAGTTCATTTTCGCATGTGTATGTTATGTCATGCTACCTTGCTAAACTCTTCTATTAGTTCTATGAGCTTTTTAATAGATAGGGATTTTTCTATGTAGACCATAATATCATCTATAGATACAGTTTTATTTCTTTTTGTCCAATATACATGCCTTTTATTTTTTCTTCTTGCATGATATTGAATAAGGGTGCTGAGAGTAGACATTTTTGCCTTGATCCCAATTTCAGGAGTAAGTCTTGAGTTGTACAATTAAATATAATGTTAGCTATAGGTCCTTAGAAGTTGTTCTTTATCAAGTTGAGGAAATTCCCTTCTATTCCTATTTTTTCTGAGTATTTTTTATTATATTAGTGTTGAATTTTGTCAAATGGTTTTTCTGCATCAGTTGATGTAAACATGTGATCTTTTAAAAATCTGTTTTGATAGATTACTATTGACTTTCAATTTTGAACTTCATTTGTACCTGAATAACCCCATTATGCATGTCTATAATTATTTTTATATTATTGTTTTTATTAATATATTGTTGAATTTTGTTAAGGATTTTTGTATTAATATTTATGAAGGATATTAATGTGTAGTTTTCTTTTTCTCTCTTTCTTATTTTCTGTCTGTCCGTCTGTCTCCCTTTCTCTGTATTTGTCTGTGTTTAGTAATTAAGATAATAGTAGCTTTATAAAATTCATTGGTAAGTCTTTCTCCCTAATTTTGTGGAGAGCTTATTTGTTTATTTCTTTAACCATTTGTGTTAATTTCTCCATTGTAAATCTCGTGGAGAATCCTTTTTTGAGAGTTTGTTTAGATTTTAAGTGCACTTTAATGCTATTGTAGAGCTATTCAATACTATTTCGATTGGTATTGTGGTAGTTGTATTTTTGGGGGAAGTAGTTTATTTTGTTGTTGTAAATTTTTATGGTCTTGGTTTGTTTTTGTATCCTGCTTGGTTCGAGTGAGTCTCCTGTTGATCTCCTGATGTTGGTATTATGTGGTACGTTCCCTTTTTTGTTTGTCGGTCATTTTGCTAGAGATTTTTCAGTTTTTTTAAAAATCTTTTCAAACACCCAACTCTTTGTTTTATTGATTTTCTCTTTTCAATTCATTGATTTCATCTGCTTATTATTTACTTGTTTACTTCCTTTGGGTTTCTTTTGCTCTTGTTTTTCCAGGTTCTTCAGGTGGGCACTTAGCTTATTGATTTGACTCTTTTACTTTTTTCTAATATATTAATTTCACACTATAAATTTCTCTCTCTGTACTGCTTTAGCTGTGTCCCACAAATTTTGATATGTTGTATTTTCATTAAGTTCAATGTATGTTTTTACTTCTCTTGAGACTTCCTCTTTGACTAATGGGTTATCTAAAATTTGTTGGCCAGGTATAGTGGCTCATGCCTGTAATTTCAGCCCTTGGGAGGCCAAAGTAGGAGGATCTCTTGAGGCTAGGAATTCAAGACCAGCCTGGGCAACATAGTGAGACCCTGTCTCTACAAAAAATAAAAAAAAATAGCCAGGCATGGTGGTGTATGCCTGGAGTCCCAACTACTTGGGAGACCAAGGCAGGAGGATCACTTGAGCCCAGGAATCTGAGATAATAGTGAGCTATGATTGGGCCACTGCACCCCAGCCTGGGCAACAGAGCAAGACTCTTTCTTTAAAAGCAAAACAAAACAAAAAAAAACAACAAAAATAAAGTGTGTTGTTTAGTTTCTAAGTGTTTGGGGGATATTCCTATTATTTTTAGTTTGATTTTATTGTAGTCTGAGAACATACTCGGTCTGACTGCAAATATTTTAAATTTGCTGAATTTTTAAATAGACCAGAATATAGTCTATCTTGGTATATGTTCTGTAGGCCCTTGAAAGTGTGTGTAGTTTGCTATTCTTGGGTAGAATGTTTCATAAATATTGATTAGATCCTGTTGGTTGATGGTGTTATTGAGTTCTTCTGTATTCTTGATAATTTTCTGTCCAGTTGTTTAGCAGTTCTTGCAAGAGGCTTGTTGAAGACTCTAACTATAATTGTTGATTTTTCTGTTTTCCCTTTCAATTCTATCAGTTTTTGTGTCACATATTTTGCATTTCTTTTATTTGGTACATATACATTTAATATTGCTGTATCTTCTTCCTAGGCTGACCATTTTATCATTATATAATACTTCTCTCTGTTTCTGTAATTTTCTTTGATCTGAAGTCTACTTTATCTTATATTAATATAACCATTCCTGATTTCCTTTGATTGATATTTGCATAATATATCTTTTTCTATTCTTTTACTTTCAGCTTGCCTATTTTGTGGTATTTGAAGTGAGTTTCTTGTAGACAACTTAAAGTTGGGTCATGCCTTTAAACTTCATCTTTCAATCTCTGTCTCTTGATGTTATATTTAGAACACTTACATTTAATGTAATTATTACTATGTTAGTGCTTACTACTACCACTTTATTTTTGTTTTCTGTTTTTTCTCCTCTGTTTTCCATTTCTTTGTTTTCTTTTACCTTCCTTGTTAAGATTACTTGAACATTTTTAAAATTCCATTTTGATTTATCAATAATCAATAATTTTTGAAGTATATCCTTGTGTACTTTTTAGTGGTTGCTCTAGGTATATATGCATAACTTATTGTAATCTACTGATTTTTATCATTTTACCAGTTTGAATAAATTATAGAATCTTTACCTGGCTTGAATGTTAGATATTTTATACTGTTCCCCAGGTTTCTGAGCCTCTGTTTATTTTATTTAGTCTATTTTCTCTTTTGTGCAGATTCGGTAATTTCTATTGGTCTATCTTCCAGTTCACTGATCCTTTTCTCTGTCCATTCATTCTGTTGTTGAGCCCTTCCAAATGATCTTTTTGTTTTGGTTATTATATTTTTCAGTTGTAATGTTTCCACTTGGGTTTTCTTTATATTTTCTATTTCTTTGCTGAGACTTTCTCCCTTTTCATTTGTTTCAAGCATATTTGTAATTTATGATTAAAACACTTTTATCTTAGTTGCTTTAAAATCTTTGTAAGGTAATTCTAACATCTTTGCCATCTCGGTGTTGGCATCTGTTGATTGTCTTTTTTCATTTAGTTTGAGATCTTTCAGCTTCTTAGTATGGTGAGTGATTTTTGATTGATATCTGGACTTTTTCACATGTTACAAGACTCTGAATCTTATTTAAACCTTTGTTTTAATTGGCTTTTTCTGACACCACTTTGGCAGATGAAATGGGGAGAGGGCTGCCATGTTACTGCCAGATGGAGATAGAAGTTCATGATCCCCACTTGGCCTCTACTTACACCTGAGGACAGGGGCATCTCATTATTGCTGGGTAAGAGTAGGAATTTTGGCCATTCACATAGTCTTCACTGACATCATGTTGGGAATGACCTCCAGTAAAAGATAACCTTATTGCTGGACAATGGTGAAAGTTCTAACTCTCCACTCTGCCTTTTTTGGCAGCACCCCATGGGAGAGGAGGAAGAGTGCCTCATTACTGATGGGCAGTGGGTGGGAGTTTTGTTTTTTCATGTGGTTCCACTAATAGCGTAGTGTACTGGGGAAAAGCAGGTTACCAACTGGTGGGGATGAAAGTCTCACCTCCCCATTTGGCTTTCTTTGACATACCAGCTGGGGCGTTGGGGTGACTCATCACAACTTTGAGAAGGTAGAGATCTAGGCTCCCCACTTGGCCTGTGCTGGTGAGGGTGGGGCCATAGTTTTTTCTCTGGTGTTTGGTTGGGGTAGAGCTGTTATTGTCTAAAAGTTTTTATCTTCCTAGGTTAGCCCTCTCCTGGTCATTTGGCTAGAAAGAGCACTTTTTTTTTTTTTTTTGCCTGTTTTTGTTGGCATTTCTGGGTTGCCAGCTTTTTTCCCACTCTAAATCTGGGATATATGAAGCAAAAACAAAAAAACAAAAAAAAACAACTAAAAAACAAAAAAACCCAGC
Source organism: Daubentonia madagascariensis (assembly GCA_023783475.1). NCBI lineage: Eukaryota > Metazoa > Chordata > Mammalia > Primates > Daubentoniidae > Daubentonia > Daubentonia madagascariensis. The sequence continues at coordinate 2,696,496 of JAKFHU010001268.1, read as the reverse complement.
ATCGCACCATGGATCTTGAGGTCTCTAGCCAGTCTGCCTTTTTCTCTACACCTTTAGAGTCTTATGTTTGATGTATACATAATGTCCAGAGTAGAAAATTGTACTTAGTAGGAAGAATCCCATGGTGGAGTAGAAGTATGCCTGCCCTATCTTCTTGGGTATGGAAGTCCATAACTGCATTTTAATAAGATCTCCAGGATCTGCTGCTTTGGGTATACACGTCGAATAGCAAGACTGTACATAATTTAATTATCATTAGTTTTGTTAATATTGATCTTTTTCATTCTTTTTAGAAGTTTTGTAATAGAGTACCGAGTTACCTTTGTTGTAAATTAATGATTTCTATTTTCTGTACTTTATTCTAACTTTTAGATGGATTTCTCTCTCGCTCATACTTATAATCATCAAATGTTACAATTAAGTTTGAGGCACCTCAGATTGACCTGTGCCTTACATGAAACAAATCATTAACAAAAGTTCCTGAGACACTTAAGTCATTCTACAGTTGTCAACATGAGCTATCCATGAATAAAGAATTAATTTTACCCTTCATCTTGCCTATCTTATGTGTGGCATTTTCAGTAATTATTCCCATGAGAACACTCATTAGTACAACTCTGATTTTTCTGTTATATATTGGGATTCACCAGAACTGCAGAGTGAAAAATGTAATACTTCTCTTGAATAGAATCAACCTTAGTGCCTTATTTTCATATATATATTTGGGAAGGAACAAGATGACATTGTTAGAGTCTTAATTTAAAAGCATTTTATAACATGGACTAGTAGGTTAATTACCCTATTTTGGTGAAACAGTAAGAAAACAAACTGCTTTTCATGGAAGCAAAACTTATGAGTTACTTTTATGTTTAAAAGCACTATTTATGTGTCTTTAATATACTGGATAAACCTACAGTGAATTACTTTGCATGTTGTTAAAAGCTATTTCACCAGGGATCTTTCTGCATTTGGCATATACTCTGCAGTAACAGAGGATAATATTTTATTTTCAGAAGAAAAATGATCAGTATGTAGTTTGTTTTTTATAGGCTTCTTTTCTACTGCGGGGAATGAAATTTTGGCCTTAGCAAAAATGAGATGCAGTAGAATTGAGAATGTATGCAGATTAGAAAATTTATAAAAACATGATTGCTCTTTCTATTTGTCATTTATATTGTTAAACCCTGTCTCCTTTTTCCTGGACCAGGATTTCCAGATGTGGAACTCAGTTCTCATTTTTAGGTCTTCCTTGTATTTATCTTAGGAATCCTAAGTATCTGCTTTATGTTCCATAGTTTCTGACATTCTGGCTTCAAGGTGAGGAAGAAGTGATCTCTACTGGTAGCCTTCTTCAGTGGGGGATCTGTGTTTCTCTCAGGCAGCAGTTCTCAAACTTTTTGACCTTGAGACCCTTATGCTCTGAAAAATTATTGAAGACCATAAAGAGATTTTGTCTGTATAGGTTATGTCTATCTACATTTACCATGTTAAAAACTGAAGCTGAAAAAATTTTAAAATATTGATTTATTAATTTATTTTATAACAATAAACTTGGCATATGTTAACAATAACTTTTTGTGAAAAATAGCTATATTTTCAAAAAAATTCATGAGAAGGATGGCGTTGTTTTTTGTTTTTATCAACCTTTTTAATGTCTGGCTTAGTTAGAAGATAATTAGGTTTTCATATCTGCTTTTGCATTTCTATATGTTGTTTTGGTTGGAGTATATGAATAAAATATAATCTTATACACATACACAGTTGGAAAAGAAAGGAGTATTTTAAAAGGCTTTTCATAGAGTTCAGAATATTCTTTGATTCTGTACTAAAACTCAACAAATGGTAGCATTCTAAATGTCAGTTGCAATGTGGAATCTGAAACTGTATCAAATTTTTTGTACTCTGTTACATTAAAATCCATGTTGTACTTTCAGTGGATCATTTATCCATGTATGATTTTGTAATTTCATGCATTGGTCATTTGGAAAATATTGGATCACTGAGTTATAAGATATTACATTATGACATTTGTTATTATTCAATTTATCCACAGATCAAATCAGAACAAGTCTTTTAGTGTTGAGAGGCTGTCAAGCTCATATTGGCAGATACAAGTACTCCAAAATTCTAATTTTTGCTTGAAAGCTTGAATTTTATCATTCGCAACAGATCCTATCAGTTGTTTTCCTTGAAGAGACAGGCTTACTTTATTCATTTTCAAGAAGATATTTGCCAAATACCCAACTTTGAATAACTATAATTTATCTGTTAGTCGTTGTTTCAAGTACAAATGGTGTTCCATGACAAGATGGCTAATTCACCTCACACCTCAAACAATTGCACAAGTCATCTTCCCTGAGATAGCTTTTGTTTTTTGGTATGCAGCAGAAATGCTATATGGTTATACATTTCCCATTTATGTCACATAGGGTATTAAAAATTTTGTACTTAAGGCTGAAGATTTCATAAAATTAATAATTGTTATTGCTTTATCAGGGCATTGTTGATTGCAACTGGTTTTTTAAAATTGTTATTATTACTTTAAGTGTGTGGCAGTGAAGAATATGGTGACTCCTAGTACAATTGGGTGCCACTCCTTTGATTCATGCTAAAGCCCAGCAGTTTTACTCACCATTGCTTTTTCACCATCAATGCAAATATCAACCTAGCAAAAATGGCAAAAATATCTTTATATTAAGGTGAGAATAGTTTTGACCTTCAGAACCCCTTTAAGAGAATGGGTCTCAGGTGTCCCCTGGGCTCACAGGTCAAGCTTTGAGAACCACTGCTGTAAGTCATGGATGTACAGGAAGATGGATATAATTTTTAAAAATGCTTATTGTTATATATATTTTTTCTTTTTTGCTTTGAAATTTAAAGGAATTTCTGAAAATAGTCCTGGTAATCCTCATTGTTCTTCTAGTAGGTAGGTGATAATTATAATATGTGTCTGAAAGATAGAGAAATCAAGTCAGTTACTAAGCCATTTTGCCTGTGGCCAGGCAAAATAAGTGAGAGGAAGTGCTGCAAGGGCTAGAATCCTAATTCTGAATGAAACCAATAGGAAGGCCAGTATCAGACTGGACTAAAATGGCATTGAGCATGAGCCTTTCCCAACTTCTAGTTTTTCTCATCTTGTACACAAATTTGAAGTCTTCTCTGAAGAAGAGTATTTTTAAAAATATAGCACATCAGGACAATACAATTGCCCCTTGAACAACATGGGGGTTAGAGGCACCAACCCCACACATAGTCGAAAATACATGTATAACTTTTGACTCACCAAAAACTTGACTACTAATAGCCTACTGTTGACCAGAAGCCATACTGGTAACATAAACAATCGATATGTATTTTATATTGTATTCTTACAATAAAGTAATCTAGAGAAAAGAAAATGTTATTAAGAAAATCATAAGGAAGAAAAAATGTATTTACTATTCATTAAGTGGAAGTGGATCATCATAAAAGTGTTCATCTTTGTCTTCTTCATGTTGAATAGTCAAAGAGCAGGAAGAGGAGGGGTTGGTCTTGATGTCTCAGGGGTGGCAGGAGCAGAAGAAAATCCACATATAAGTGGACCTACGTTCATATAAGTGACCTGTGTTCATATAAGTGAACACAGTTCAAACCTGTGTTTTTAAGGGTCAACCATACTTTTATGGAGCAGGCCTGAGAGACCTGTGTATGCCAACCAGCAAGAGGTTAAGGGTGAAAAGCAATAGCAATCGGGGTGAAAAGAAGCTGATTTATTAATGGCCTAATGAGTGCCAGGTACTGTGCAAGGTACTTCACATATGTTACCTCTTTCAGTTCTCACAACAACCTATGAAGTCACTATTATCGGCTTCATTTTAGGGATGAAGAAGTGGAGCCTCTAAGGCTAAACATCTGGCCTCAGACAACATGTCTCCTATTGGTTGGAGTTTGAATTCAAACCATACTTTTATCAGTATTCATGAGCCTCTTGGGCTACATTGTTAACTGGTTAACAGTCACTATGTCTTCTAAGAGTATTTCTGAATATACACGTGTACAATTCAGGTCAATTTTTAACTTTCTGTGGAAAACAAACACATTTTGTATCCATTCGTCCACTAGGGGGCATAAGAGTGCTAACTTGTTAAGTCGATCATGGTTGATGAATATGGTTTAAATTACATGATTGTAGTATGATTTATAATTATATGTATATAATGTAGGAAATTGTACATGGGAAATTATGACCAAATATTTAATTATTATTCCTGGTAAGAAAGATGCTGTCTTACCTTCTTATTGAAACCTAGGAGACTACTTTCTCCCCTAAATATGAAAAACAAATGAGATGTAGTTTAACTGTGTTGTGATCTATTAATGCAGTGGTGTCTGAAAGAACTGATAAGATTTACCGAAGACATTACTTAAGCTTTAAAGGAGAATCGTACATAACTTTTTGTGTTTGGATAATATTTTTGTTAATCCTTATTTATTATTCCAGATTTGTCATTTAAATGTGGCTAGTTATGGGAGAGTCCCTTAACATAATTCATATATCTGGTTCCTCATTTATGTAATTACCATGTGGATAATTTCTGGTAAAATTATGGAATACTTTTTAAAAATCCCCCAAAACTGTGAATGTGAGATAATTGCATGATGTTTGCCATTAAAGTATTTGTATTTGAAAAGAAATTTTGAATATTGTCCTGATTTATTGTTCTTAAGACTCCTGTAGACTTTGGATGATGATTACTGTGAAAAAGTTATAAATTCCATTAGTATCATATCCATGGTAATTGTGAAATTTTGTGAACTAGCTTCTTACTCCATATATTACATGTAATTTTGTTGTTGTTGAATTAAAATTTGTAAATGAAGGGATCTAAAAAGTTTATCATTTGACTATTTTTAGATATAATGAAGACTTTTCTTGGGCTCTGCATAAAGAGTTTTTTTCAGACTGAAAATCTCTGAAGGATTATTAAAATAGTATATTTTCATATGGCTCTAATTTTGAGAAGATATGCCTGTTAAGGCAAAATGAACAACAGTTTATAACCTTCTTTGCTCTGATATGTACAGGTTATGTGTGATGGAATCTAGCTTAATCTGCTTGAACATTAGTTGACTCCTCTGCATAATTGTACTACAGGGTTGTTGTAGGGTGGTAGGCATTGAGGATACAAAGATGAATCACGAGTAGTTCTGTCTTCAAGGATGGCAGTCTAGTCAGGACACTGCACAAGTAAGCAAATGATTACAGTGCCTTGTGGTGAGGGCAGTAATGAAGTGATGCAAACTTGCCCTTATGGCATCACTTAAATGGATGCTAACTTTAGTCTGGGACATATTCAGGGAAGATGCTTCAGAGGACATAAGACTTGTACCTAAAGAATAAGCAGGTAGAGAGTTTGGAGTGCTGGGAGGGAGGGGCACATTTTTGGCAGAGGAAATGACATGGGACAAATTGTGGTGGAATAGGACAATATGGCTTTTAAATTGTTACAATATGGAATAAAGATGGGGTAATGCAGAAGAGGAAGTTGGAGATATGTGATGGGGCTGACATAATGTATCTTGAATACATATGAATAAGTTTGGATGTTATTTAGATAATAGGGAGCCATTCACAGCTTTTCCATTAGGAGTGATACGATCTTGCATTTTAGGAGGGTCACGGGGATAGCACTTTGGGAAAGTCAGAAGGTATTGTAGTAGACATTATAAAAAGTGGTGTGGCAGAAACAAGACATTAGAGTAAGGCTCAAGATTGTGGTCAGCAGATTCTGGGGGTACCTAAGTATAGGATTAACAGGAGGAAATGAAATCAAGAGGTATTTATGATTTCGAATCTGGCAGACTTGGCAATTGGAAATTGGGCTTGAAGCCAGAGGAGCCAAGGGTGACTCTTAGGTTTCAGGTTTGGGTGACTATGGAAAATAGAGGTGAAGAGCAAGCTTTTTTGAGGGGGTTTTTAGCTGGAGATAGGGATTAAAATAAAATAAAATAGAACCTTGAAACAATGTTTGAGTACTTGCAATGTGCCAGGGATATAGTGAGGATTTAAACATGATATATTTAATTATCTCAGTATCCCCTTGATGTATTACCATCTCTAACTAAACAATGAGGAATCAGATTCAGGGAGGTCAAGCATCCTATCTAAAATCACATGGCTGGAAGTGGTAGAACTTGGAATTGAGCCTAGGTGTATCTCACCCTGAAGTATAACCCTTTCCACTATATCCCTCTGGGAATAATCTCATATAGCTATAGTTGAAGCAATGGGTATAAATGGAAATGTCCAGAAAGGGCACATAAACAGAGAAGAGAAGATGGCCAAAGATAGAATTTGGGTAAATAGCATTAGATTAAATGGAACCCACCAGGGATGTATAGAAGAGGCAGCGGGAGAGGTAGAAGAGAAACTAGAAAGAACATTGCATCCAAGACAAAAACATTGGAATCATCCTTGAAGCCTTTCATTCTTTCCCACCCCCACATCCTGTCCATTAGCAAATCTGTTGGCTCTGCCTTCAGAATATATCTAGAATCTCTTCTGCTCTAATAGTATTTTCCACATCTAGCCTTGTTGCCCTACTGTTTTTTCTCCATACTGTGGTCACATTATCACTTTTCTGCTTGAAACTAACCAGTGGTCTTTCTTGTCATTCAGAATATAATCCAAACTCATTACCGTGACCCAAAAGGATGCACAGGACTCTGCCACAGGCTACCTCTCTAACTTCTCTCTCTACATCCTCCCCTGGGCCGCGCTGCGCCAGCCACGCGCCACATGTGCTCCCGCTCTGGACCCTTCGTTGTGTGTGCAGCCTGACCTGCTTTCTCCCCAGATGTCTGTCACTGTCAGAGAGACCCAACCAACCTCTCTGAAATAGCATCTTCCATTCTCGTATTCCACCCTTTCATTCTCTTTTTCTTCATAGAAATGATCACTTGAAATATTAAACTTATTTGTTTGCTTCATGTTAATTGCCCCTAAAACCCCCGTCCTGTGCCTAAACTTCATGAGGGTAGAGTTTTTGCCTATTTTGGTTCACTCTTTTATCCCCAGTGTGGAAATAGTAAATGCTCAACAAATGTTTAGATGAATGAGTACAGTCAGAATGGACTTTAAAACAAGTAAATCAGATTATGCCACCCCCATGTTTAGCCCTCTCACCCCAGTAGCCTATCACTGTCAGAATAAAGTCCAAACTTGTTACTGTGGTCTGTTAAGGGCTTCCATAATCCAGCCTTGGCTGGGCTGACTTCTTAGCCTTGCCATGTCCATGGTGACTAGTTCCAGCGCATTGGCCTTCTTGCTTTCCTGGAACAGGCTACTGCTCCATTTTTCCTCTGTCTTCCCTTTGCCAGCCACTCCTTCTACGTGGTTGGCTCCTTTTGATCCTTCAGATTTTTGCTCAAGTGTTGGTTCTTCAAAAAATCTTCCCTGGACCACCCTGTCTTAAAACGTTCCTGGTAAACCGCTCCTACCACTTCCATTTCCGGCTCCGGCTAATTTTTAGCATCATAATTATCACTAGCAAAATAACCGTGTTTATTTATTTACCTATTAGTATTCCCTCTCCTGAACTGGATTGTGAACTTTGTGAGGGCAGGGGGGATTTTTCTGTTTTATCCACCATCACATTCCCAGCACCTACATGGAGTGCTTGAAGCCCAATTCTTAGAGGATGAGTGAATGAAAGACTTCTGCCACTCCTGTGAGGGTGCCTACTTGTTATTGTGAACGCTTGAATGCTCTTGTGGTGACACAGAATTTAAATAAATGTCTAAAACTTCTAGTATGAAGGTTATGCAGTTTGAACACTCCATCCCTCTCACCCCCATCTCCAAGAAGTTTAACCTTTAAGAAATGTTTGGTTACTGACAAACTAGAAAAGGAATGAAGGGGTGATATCCCCTTACTAAATTTAAATTCTGTCCACCAGGCTAGAGAAACAGAGGAGACATATAATCGTTTATTGACCTAGTATAACTCTCTATTTGGATGGGGTTGGGGTGGAGGCAGGGAAAGGTTCTGTAGCTCAGCATCCTTCTTCACTCTTATTTTCTTTTTGATAAAACAGCCAGTGTTCAGTGTGGCTCCAAAAGTTTTGGTTTGGGGATTAAAAACGCTAGCAGCAGGTAGCTGTGACGCAGGTTTTGCAGTCACTGAGCTGCACACACCTTAAGCCAACAGAACGAGTGAAAGGTAGCAGTGTTTGAATTGAATCTCTGCTTTTTAGATGGAGCATTACCTTTTCAATAAAAGCACGTTTATGCGGACTCCTTAAGAAGTTTAGACTGGAGGGCCGTCTCCAGAAACTGGCCCCCCTTTAGCCAAGACCCATTTGTTTGTCTTGGCAGGCTGGCTGTGTCTGCTTGGCTGGTGCTAATGCTGGGACGTTAAGTTGATGAAACACAGAGCTCTTGATCCTTTTCAGTGAGGCTTCTATTTGGTTAATGGCAGGGTAGAGCTCTTTGCTGCAGCCACCTGTAACTGGCCAAGTTAAAAAAAAAAAGTAGATGCAGAGATGTGGAAGAGGAAATTTTTCTTTTCTTTTTTTTAAAATCTTACCAAATGCTTTATTATTTGTTTGTTTGCCTGTTTTAATATCCAACATATATTTAAAAACACTGAAAAAGAAATTTTTAAAAATCACCTAAATTCCTTCACTATTTTTGGGTGGTGCCAGTGGTTAGGAGGGATGGAGAATGAATAGTCTTGTAATGTAGTTAGAAATTTGAGGAGCTGTGGAAAGATACTTTATTAGAATAATTAACCTTGCTTTTGATTGTGGCTTTTGTCTTAACTCTCTTTGGTCTAGACAGAATTTTTTTCTTCAGCTGATTACAATGCATGCTTCTGCTTGGCATAAATACCAAAACATAGATAACCTGACAAAAATAAGAAGAGGTTTGGGTTTTTGAGAGTTTGAGCATTTCAGAGCTATGTACCAATGTACAGTCATACATCACTTAAGGATGGATATGTCTGAGAAATGCGTCGTTAGGCGATTTCATCATTGTGGGAACGTCATAGAGTGCACTTACACAAACCTAGATGGTATAGCCTAGTACACACCTAGGTTATATGATATAGCCTATTGTTCCTAGGCTATAAACCTGTACGCCATGTTATTGTGCTGCATACTATAGGCAATTGTAACACAAACATATCTAAACATAGCAAAGATACAAAAAATACATTACAAAACATAAAAAATGGGTACACCTGGGTAGGACACTTACTATGAATGGAGCTTGCAGAACTGGAATTTGCTCTGGGGGAGTTAGTGAGTGGTGGTGAGTGAATGTGAAGGCCTAGGACATCACTATACAGTACTGTTGACTTTCTGAACACTGTACACTAAATTTATTAAAAAATGTGTTTTTCTTCAACAATAAATTGATTTTAACTTACTGTCACTTTTTTACTTTATAAAATTGAAAAAATAGTTTAACTTTTTAACTCTTGTAATCACACCTACCTTAAAACAAGAACACATTGCATAGCTGTACAAAAATGTGTCCTTTATATCTTATGATTCCATAAGCTTTTTGATTTTGAAAATTTTTTGTTTCTAGATCTCCAAGAATCTTTATTTTTTTATTTTTAAATTTTTTAAAATAATTTTTATTTCCAAATATTAGGGGGTACAAATGTTCTTGTTACATGGATGAATTGTATAATGCTGAAGTCAGGGCTTTTAGTGTGCCTGTCACCAGAACAGTGTACACTGTACCTGATAGGTAAGTTTTTACCCCTCATCCCTCTCACCCTCCGTCCTTCTTAGTTTCCAGCGTCCTTTATGCCACTTCATGCCCATGTGTTCCCATCATGTACCTCCCACTTATTAGTGAGAGCGTGTGGTATTTATTTTTCCATCCCTGAGATACTTCACTTAGGATAATGTTCTCCTGTCCCATCTAAGTTGCTGCAAATGACATTATTTCATTCCTTTATATGGCTGAGTAATATTTCATGGGATACATATACCACATTTTCTTTATCCACTCATCAACTGATGGGCACTTTGGTTGATTCCATATCTTTGCAACTGTGCTGTGATAAACATTCGGGTGCAGGTATCTTTTTGATATAATGACTTCTTTTCCTTTGGGTAGATACCCAGTAGTGAGATTGCTGGATCGAATGGTAGATCTACTTTTAGTTCTTTGAGGAGTATCTGTACTGCTTTCCATAGAGGTTGTACTAATTCACAGTCCCATCAAAAGTGTATAAGAGTTCCTTTTTCACTGCATCCACACCAACATCTATTGTTTTATAATATATATAATGGCCACTCTGATAGGGGTAGGGTGGTATCTCACTGTGGTTTTAATTTGCATTTCTCTGATGATTAGTGATGTTGAACATTTTTGCATATGTCTGTTGGCCATTTGTGTATCTCTTTTTGAGAAGAGTCTGTTCATGTCTTTTGACCACTTTTTAATGGGATTATTATTTTTTTATTACTGATTTGTTTGAATTCTTTGTAGTTTCTGGGTATTAGCCCTTGCCAGATGTATAGTTTGTGAATATTTTCTCCCATTCTGTAGCTTGTCTATTTACTCTGCTGATTATTTCCCTTTCTGTACATAAACTTTTTAATTTAATTAAGTCCTATTTATTTATTTTTGTGGTTGATGTATTTGTCTTTGGGATCTTAGTCATAACTTCTAAGTCTAGGCTGATGCCTAGAAGAGTTTTTCCAGTGGTTTCTTCCAGAATTGTTATGGTTTCAGGTCTTACATTTAGGTCTTTAATCCATCCTTGGTTAATTTTTATACTTGGCGAGAGATAGGGATCCTTTCTAAACTTTTTTGTTAAAAACTAAGACACAAATACACACATTATCCTAGGCCTACATAAGGTCAGGATCACAGGACATCACTAGATAATAGGAACTTTTCAGCTCCACTGAAATATTATGGTACCACTGTTGTATATGTGGTCAGTTGTTGACCAAAATGTCATCATGTGATACATGATTGTACACTTGTGTAAAATGCACTCATGTTTGTTTGGGGTGCTTGGGATTTGGCTGCCCTTAGACTGCTAGTCTTCATAACTGTACATTGTTTCAGCAGCCATGGACTATGACTAGATGGCATAAAAAGGAAGCAAGTATAAATCATCTTTTTGGCTTATATTTTTCAAAAGAGATTTATAATATTACTTAAGCTGTTACAGGTGCTGATAGTCTTGTGAGGTTGGTGGCTTTATTAATCCCGCACTTTATTAATCCCGCACTTTATCAGGCCTCTGCTCAAATGTCACCTCCTCAGAAAAAGCAAAACAGCAAGCCCCTATCCTGTCACACTTTAACTGCTCACCAGCTTTATTTTTATCATAGCAGTTATTATGATATGAATTACATTTTATTTTTTATTTTATATTTTCTCAACTCAATGTGAGTTCCATGAGGACAGGGATTTTTTTCTTATTCACTGCTTAATCCTCAGTGCTCAGAAGAGTATCCAGGATATGCCAAATGCTTGATAAATATGTGTTGAAAACTGAATAAATAATAAAAGGAACAATAAAGGTTGGCATAGGGAAAGGAAATAATAATTGTTTCCCAGATGATATCATTCAGTGTGACACTACTTAAAACAGGACAGGAAAGTCCACCAATTTTGCACATGTGAAATGTTTATTAGTATTTTTAATAAAACCTTGAGTGAAAGCTGGATTGCATGTAACAAACATATCATTTACACCCAGTAAATGAAATCGTTAAGTTAGCCAAAGATCAGGGAATATGAAAACATTTCATTGTATGGTTGAATGGAAGGACTGAGCAGAGAAATTAGATTTTTTAAATAAAGGCATTAGGACTATCAGTTTGGAAGTTTTACCACTGGTCCATAATGGTACATTTAAAATTCTTGTGCCCACTATACTCTCTCTTTTAGAAGGGGTAGTTCTGTCAATTTCAAAACTCCATTAGCTGCTCATATCCATTGCCTGAGTATAGTAGCATTTCTGGTGCTGTAGCACATGCTGCCACTAACATATGGAATTGACTGAAGAGACTATCTCCTGTCCACTGAAGAAAAAAATGTTTAAAGAGAATGTTTGACACAAGGCAGATGGCATGAGAAACAGCCTGTCAAATTAAGATGAGTGATAATGGGTTAGTGAACACCCTATAATTAACTACCAATTCTTCTTCTCATGATTGTGTTTCTTTCCACTCTATGTTGACTTTTTATGATTCAAATCATAGTATATCATGATTCTATTTAATATTTTTATATATGAACTTTTACCATAAAGATTTATCTATTTGGATTTATATTCTTCTTAAATGGTTGTAGCATAGCCATCGAGGTGACCCGGTGGAATGAGATGGTATTGTGAGCAAGGCTATACGTCTCAGTAGTTTCTGCATTACAGCTAGCTACGTGCTTGGTGTGTAGTACATGTTCAATTCATGTTTGTTGAATTTAATTGAATATTCCAAATGAGACTTTTGCTTTATTATTGGACATTTACCTTCTTTCTGGTTTACTGAATTATAGGTAATGATGAGGTGACCATCTATCTGAATGCCTGTGGCTTCATGATTCTTTTGACTCAGGGTCTTGTGATGAATTCCCAAAAGAGATTTCTCAGTCAGAGTCTGTGAACATTTTTATATCTTTTAATTTGTGAGTGGCTGATTCCATTTTATAATGATACCTTCAGTATTTGAATGTTCTTCTGATTTCATAAAATAAATAAGGGTATTTTTGAGCTTATGAAGCATTTGTTGTGGCAGTTTCTTCTTTCTGGCATACCTAAAAGTATTCTCGTAATTTGTATACAGGTGACGATCTATTTTAGTTTTCTATTTAAAATAAAACATCCCAAAATTTATATTAACGAATTCACAAAAGCATGTAATATCTAATTTGGAGCAGTTCTCATTCCTCTGTGCCTGACTAATACTAGATCATTAAATATTCCAAACCTATTAAGATTTTGTTCTCTTATATTGCAAGTCAGTTAAAGTGCTATTACTGTCATTTATGTGTTTAATCATTTTCAACCCATAAATGTTAGAAGGATTATATTTAGTCATTGCCATGTTCTGCCAGTTTCTTGTAGATATATGCCCATGAACAATGAACAACCTAAGCTGATAAAAATTCTCTTACTAAAGTAGGATGTTTTGGGTTACTAGAAAAATTTCACTCTATTAACTTTTTTTTGTCATAAATTCTATTTCATTTAGTATTTAGAAATGCTAAAAGATATTTTAAGCAAAGAAGAAAAAAAAATGCTCACACCCTGACAACTCAATAATCTCTATTGTTGTCTATTGTGATTTCCGTCAATGATTATTTCTACAAATTTAAGACTGTGATCTTCTAATAAATGCCATTTTAAATATGTTTATTTTAGTAAGTTTCTCAAGGACTCTCTTCTGTCTTTTGATCCTTCTGTAATTCCTCCCTGTGTTGGCTTGAAGCACTATATAGGGAGTGCTCTATTTAAAAGACACAAACACACAAATATAAATAATGCACCAGCAATACAAGAGGAGCTTACCATTCTGAGCAGCATGGTGTGCACGTTTTCTCCACAGTTCCTCCTGAAATGATGGCTGAGCTGAAAGGCAGAGATCATGAGGAAATGAACTCTGGTAGGAATTAGTGGGGACCTGTGTAAGTGCATTATATAGCATTTTTAGCAGATGTAAGTACTTTTAAAAATCATTAAAAATGTTTTAAAATGTATTTCTTCTTTGACTGTAAGATATTGCAGGTATTTAAACAACTCACTCATAGATGTTGCTGGTGAAGGTTATACTATCATCAGGGGTGGATTCAGGTTTTCTGGGGCCAGAAACTGACATCCTTTTGCGGACCACATTTAAAAAAAATGAATACATTCCAAATATATAGTTACGTACAATAGTGAATATTTATTTAGCATAAAAAAATCATAAAAATTATAAATTTGATAAAGCTGATGACTATCACTAACATCACAAAATCCAGAAATGTAATCTTTTTATTAAGTAAGTGCCTAACATATTTCTATATGTTTTTTCCTACATTTTTTAGCTCTCATACTTTAATTGCTTCTTTATCAATGATTTTGTGGTATCATTTTTGTAGAGAGAATAGAAAGTTAACTCAGTTTTTTTTTTCTAGCATGGTCATGCATGTAGTCATCTTCATTTGTTCGTTTGCAGTACTACAACTAGTTTGTGCCTTATGAACAGGAATTCTGATAAATTCGATCTCATACAATTCTCATTAAAAAGAAAAAATTAGGACAGGGTGTTTTAAATTTGTTGTTTGTTCATACTAATGTTGAACTACCAATAGATTTCTGACAGGGGTGAATTTCCATTTTGAATAGTTATTGATGAAAACCAGTTCCTTCACTTGTAATTTTAAAGTGATGATTGGAAGACTTTTCCACATCTCAGATTCTAGTTCCATACACCTCAAACCCTGTTTCTCCTCCACTGCTCAGACACTTCCAGGCTGGGCACTGTTTACTGTTTCTATCTTTGTTCCTCCTTGTGCTGTTAATATCCTTCTCCTAGTCTTCTTCAATCTATGATACTTTATTGAGATAATTTTTGAATTAAAATGATATTATCTAGAACAAAGCCTATTAAATGACAGAACAACAATAACAATATTAGCTAATAAGTTCCAAGTACTATGTGTCAAGCAGTGCTAAGCATGTACCGTATAATCCTTGCAACAGCTCTCTGGGGTAATTACTGTACTGATGCCAGTTTTATAGATGAGAAAACTGAAGTGTTGGAATTACTATTCAGGTCTGTCAGACTCCAATGCTTGTGTCCCAAACCACTACAAACCGCTTTTCAGCAATTTACACTTGGGGTGGGGGTGGCTCAAATCTAAATATGGCCCTGTCTTTTACTTATACTAATTATTACTATGTGCTTTCTAATCACAACTCCTCATATCCTTGGATTTTATTAATGTATTAGTTCTAGCCCTTTTCAACAGCAAATCATTTTAGAATTAAATTATCTATAAAATCAAAAATATTTGTCAAAAGTTATTATTAGAATGAAGTTTAATATTTCAAATTACACGCAATAATGTATTATTTTATAATAAAAAATCCAAAACTTAATTATAATACAAATAAAATGAACAGTCTTTATGAGTTTGAAATGTAGAATTTAACTTATTTCATCTATTTTTATTCAACTTGCTTTTTAATCTTTGTGAATGAGCATGAAATATTATTTTTGCTCATCTTTATTATACAGATTCAGAAGTGTGTGTGTGTGTGTGTGTGTGCATGCTTGTGTGTGTACAGGTGTTCCCACTTTCAAGCAAATTGGCAAAGTCAGTACAATAATAAAGTCAAAATTTATCTAATTCTTTCTTTTCCTCACTGCTGAATAGGAAGTTTGCTATTTTGTGCATGTGTGTGGAGGGGAGGAGCCTCTCCTGCCTTTAACTCCTGATGCTCAGTTGACACTTTACCTATACTTATCTATCATGACTTAACCATTTCTAATGAGTTTGCTTTGTTTAGGTCTACTCTCTTATCCTTGCAGTAAGAAGACACTTTTCTCACAAATAAAGGGAAAGAAAATCAACAAGTGCCAATCCTGAGGATAGCCTGTATTTACTGGGACCATAGCACTTTGTATTTGTGTTACTTGTTTGTTCTCCAAACAGTAATTATCTAACCAAACAAATTTATCTGATTTTAAATCTATATTAGAGATTTTTAATAAGCAGTAATTCTGGAGCCAAATGGCCTAGATTTGAATCTCAGCTCCACCGTATACTGGCTATGTTACCTATGACAAGTGATTTCACCTTTTTGTGCCTCAGTTTCCTCATCTGTCCAACAGGGATAACAAATAGTGCCTACTTACTGGATTTTTCGGTGATTTTCTTGTGTTAATATATGTAAAGTGCTTGGAACACTGTTACCAGTAAACTCTCAATAAATATTAGTGATTATTTTTAACAGCAGGTAGACTACGTTGCTACTAGGAATGATTTGAGATGTGTCAGGATTGGTTCTCTGACTACAACTATCTCTGCTGCCACCAGCCATGGTGCCTGAAATGCTATCATCAAAGATTAGTTAGGAACCTCCTAATAAATGCAGATGCCCCTCACAGGAGTGTTAAGTCAGCACTTTTGCATGTTTTTAGAATATTAACAGGTGGCAAGAAAAATAAAATATAATAAAATAAAGCAAAGATTTTTGACCGCATATGTCTGTGGGTGCATTTGGTTAAGCAATCAGGTTTTTTTAATAGTAAGACTCTTCAGCTCTTTTGATATACAAATGTAATAGTAAATCTCCAAGCAAAGACAAAGGATGTAGCAATGAATCCAGGGGCACTTCTCACACCCCCATGATCAGCCCTGCCTTTTTAAAAGAACATTCTTCATTTTTAATATTCTTTGAGATAGACTGTGATATACCCTTCTGATATCATCAGCTAAAAACCTGGTGGAATGGTATTTGGCAATTTGACATGAACAGATAGTTGGAACCAAGATAGTGATTTCAGGTTGCGGGAGAGATGCTTTGAAGGAGGTGGTGGGAGGGTAGGTACCAAAGGCAATGGAACCTGCCCTATTCTGTAGGACTGTGTGGTCAAGACCAGCCATACTGCAGAGACCCCATCAAATCTGATGCATGAACTTAGCTCAAGCCTGTGTATGTTTTATGAGAACTGTAGTGACCCAGACCAGTACTGAATTTGATTTACTAAGAAACTTGACTAGAAGATTAAGGCTGGTTGCTGAGGCAGTTTTAAAAGGAGGGGCTACCTTGTTGGTGGACTTATCTGCTAACTGTGCTGTTCCTGGCCAGATAGTGGCAGCTCAAGCAAACAATTACAGTTAGAAGCAATTTCAAATATAAGTCACCTGAGTTCTAGCTTGTACTTCCTTGAGGTAATGGGACAGTTTTGTTTATAAGAAAGAAAAAAGAAAGATCGTTTAATAATACCCTAAATATGTTCTTTGATTGGTAAACATATCATAACTATAGTTATTATATTGGTATATTACATTATATTATGCTAGTTATAATATTGATAAATAGAATATATTATAAATATATACATATTATAGCATGACTCTGTTGTTATAGATAACACATTTTGTAAAGTTTACAGCTGGCCAATACTTTTTAAGATTTCAATAAAGCACAGCTTTTATTTTTTAATCAATTTCTGTTTTTATAAATGTGATTCCCTAAATAAAGGGAAAGGAACCTTCAAACTTTAAACATATTGTTTAACTGTTTATCTCCAATAATGCTTCATTTACCCATGAACAGAATGGATGGATTATATTTCCTTCATCATGCGTAATTTATGAAAAATCTTGTCCGAAATGTATTGGGTTTTGGTTTTGGTTTCATGACTTTGAAATTCTGAAAATTTTTGGAGCCAGTTGTTGTAACAAACTTATTTCCCCTTAGTATCATTCTGTTTCTGAATCTGTAGTTACAAATTTCTGGGTCTAAAAAATGTTCAATTTATGTCATGAAATAGAACTGGCCTTATTTCTAAGTATGTTGGCATTAGACCAGGGCTAGCTTTTCACTAGTGCTTTCATGCCTATCTTTTAAACTTCAGGTTTCATGTATTTCTTTTGATTGCAAGTCAATCTTTTATACTCATGGTTTGCTTCCATTTTGGAATCTGCTAGTAAGCAATGACTTCACACATTATTGAGAAATCTGTGCCATTCTTTTCCCATTATCAACTTTTTTTTCCTTTTTTGCTGACATTTGTTCTGAGTAGCTCAGATCCACTCTAGCTAGGCAGTCAGTTTGTGCTAAATGTTACTTGACCTTCAAGAATCCGTAGATCCAGCCAGGATTGGGTCAGACTCGATCCTCTCCAGTTTAGACACCTGGCCAACTTCTCTGGCCAGCATTAGGCTTTGACACTCCTTAAAGTCTGTAGATGATTTCATGGAAGGGTATGCTACCCTTTTTCTTGTCTGCAGTCTGTCTCTATAGTGAAAATAATGGAAATTGTGTGTTAGTGCTAAGGATTTTCTTTTGGAAGAACTTATCTGATGCAGATTTTCTTCCTTCCTTCCTCTCGTCCTTTCTTTCTTTCTTCCCCCTCTCTCTTTTTCTTTCCCCCTTCCTTCCTTCCTACCATCCCTTTTTCCTTTTTATTTCCTTTTCCTCCTCTGCTCCTTCTCCTTTCCATTCCTCCAATTTCTTCTTCTTTTGGGGGTAGTGATGGGTGGAATCATTGGTGTGCTGTTATTGCGTATTTGTTTCCTCTCACTGGTATTCTCATGAAGGTCTTTCTAGCAAGGCAGATGAGAGAGACGGTTGGGGTGGCACCAGGCACCCTGCTGGAATGGACCTGCAATCCTGACTGAGGGAAGCTCCATGGAGTCTTCACTTTTGCAGTAATGGGGCCTTTGCCACAGATGGTTGTTTACCATCAACTTTCTTAGATGGCGTAGTCACGGCAGGCCTTATGTTTATTGGTGGCATTGGCGCCAGTGAAATCCTACAAAAAGATTCTCTAAGATAAAGTAATTGCTACCTCTACATAGGCATGGTAAAATATCAGATTGTGAAATAGCAAAGGATAGTAATTTGGGAATGGTCAGATAGTGGGTTAAACATAGGTTTTTGTCATTTTGATGCCTCTTACACAGTCACAATAAGCAAGTCTTACCTGGAAAACAAAATGGGATATCTGTTTTCTAGCACAGGAGTGCCTTGCATGTTCTTCCATGGTGCCAAAGACTGGTCATGTGGCTCCAGGAGCACATTTATGACCATGAAAGCCCATTATACTGCACAGTGCCTCTGTGAAGTGAAAAAATGTGGTACTAAGCAGGAGTCGTGTGAAGAAAGGTGTGGTATCAGTTTTTTACACCCCATTTTCAAACTGAAGTGTATAACCTTTGAGACGGGCCTAGAGGAACTCCTGGACATCAAGATTATTAGCTTCATTTTTCAAAGAAATGTACCAAGGGCCTAAGAAGGTATGTTAGGCACTGTTGTAGGTGGTGGGACACCATGGTGAAGATGTCAGATGAGGTTTCTGGGGAGAGACAGGTGGAAAGCCAACAAACATACAAGAAAACTATAGGAGTAGCAGAGGTCTAAATGTTATACAGAGGGATAAAATAGGGCCATGTGATGAGAAGTGACTGTGGCATTTTAGAATGGGCAGTCAGGAGGAAATAATATTTAGATTGAGAGCTGAAAAAAGAAGGTGCCAGATGTGGGGAAAATCAGGGGGCAAAACATTTCAGGCAGAGGGAATCAGTAAGAAGGTGAGTGAATGAGCAGTGGGGAAGGCATGAAAAGACAAAATCAAAGAGATGGGAAGAAGCTAGACTTCTGTGACTTTGTCAGCCAGAGTAAAACACTTAATTATAGGTGTAATGGCAGTCATGGAGGAGTTTAAGCAGAAGGATGATATGGTATAATTTGCTTTTTGAAGAAAAATCACCTAGCTGTGTAGAGAATGGAGTGGGGAAGGGGCAAGAGTCTATGGAGGAGGATCTTGCTGTTTTCTAGGTGGGATGTGATGGTGGCTTGGACTATGGTCGTGACGAGGGAAATGGAAGGAAGGAATGGATTTGGAGTGTGTTGTGGAGGTGGACTGACAGTACTTACTGATGAATGTCCTATGTGGAGTGATAGGAGGAGAGAAAACGGTGATAACTCCTGGATTTTAGATGTGAGGAATAGTATATGTGGGTGATTTTCTGAGATGTGGACCACTAGGGGAGCAGTGGGCTTTGTTTGGGCCGCAGAGAGTTTGAGACGCCTGCTGGATGTTCCCGTGCAGATGTGAAGGAGGCAGCTGTGTAACCCATACTGGAGCCTCACAGAGAGGTTAGGGCTGGAGATACAGATCTTAGGAACTGTGGGACTGGGTGGGATCATCTAAGAAAATCAAATTGTTACAAAAAAGAAGGAAGCCAGAACACAGTCTTCACACACTCCTGCTTTTACGACTCATGAGTAGAGAAGGCTCTAGTAAATGAGACAGAGAAGGAGTAGTCAGTAAGCTGGGGGTAAATGAGGGGAGTATGATTTCCCAGAGGCCAAAGGAAGATAATATTTCAAGAATGACACAGAGGTGACTCTAGGTATTGTAGGATCTGAAGCTTAATCAATGTGGGAGTCTTTTTAAAGAAAAATAATGCAAAATTATTAATAACAAATTAGGTACTAATTTGACTATTTGGAATGAGAAAGAAACCATAAGAAATTTCAGGATTATAAAGAGCTAAAAAACGCCATGATTATCACAAGATTCAGAAAAAAATTATCAATTAAATACCTGATACACTTCTATGACACCTTTTTTATTTCTTGTTTTTGGGGGGAGGAGGGGAGAAAATGTTTACTCTTGGATTGCTTCTTCATATTACAATAATTTTGTAATATCATCTTCTGCAGAAATAAGAGTAGTATTTAGCATGACTGGTTGAAATTATATTTTCATTAAATTTAGAAAAGTTTCTTGTAGCATTACAGGCTATTATCGATAATGTTGTGTAAATTTTTAAGATTGTTGCCAAAATGTAAAAACTTATGTCAAGTTTCTTTCATATATGAGCTTTATGATTTCAGGGCATGTCAAGTTTTCATGCACAGTGTCTATGGAAATATAAAGTTTATCTGATGTTTGCTGCATTTAGGTTACTGGTTTTGCCTTTTACAGTCAATTGTGCTTCTTTATGTTTAATGATCTGCTACAAAATGTGTAGATGAAGAAGATGCAGATGAGTAGGATGGAATGTGGGGCACTGAAAGACTTTTCTCAATTAAATTTAGGTCCTTTTATCCTCACATCTTAAAGCCTCACTTGTTTTTGAACACAGGAAAAACCTAAGTAGTTTTCACATATACATTTTATTAAATTTATTTTTAAATATGGCAGTAGGGAGATAATCCTGCCTCAGATTTTGTTGTAATTAAATATAAAATTAATAACTTTGCTTGGGGTTGACTGAAGTTCTGTTCAAAAAGTCAAATAAATTTGGGTTGAGATCATATTATTTGTCTAAATAATTATCAATATTAGCTACATGAAAATAGGCCAGAATGGAAATTGGAAGGTAGGGCTTGGAAGGGAAAAGGGATGTGATTGGAAATAATGGGATCCTCCCATCATATTGATGTCAGCTTCTTTAATTGCTCCTTTTGCTTGTTCATGCTGGCAGTTAGAATAACAGCAAAGAAAGGCATAAGGAATTCTCAAATACTGGTATTTATTTAGTAGATGCTGGCTGAGGCTAGAGCCCTTGTATAATCTGCAATCTGTTCTTCTACTTAGACCAACCGTAAGAACAGTTGCCTGTTGATAGGAATGGAGCTGGGACTGAAGAATATGAGAAAAATGAAATAAAATGTTTAGAATTGCCTTAGACCTCTCTGAATTTTCTTTATTCTATTTACTATATTGTCTGATTCAAGAAAAGGCTATTTGACCTATGAAAAATTATTTTGTTCTCTCTTTTCTTGCCATGTAAAAATATCAATTTTAGGTTTTAAATTTGAGTTGGCAGATTTGTTAAGGAGGATGAGGGAGGAGGTTATGGGCAAGCTTCCTACATGCATGATTCAGCCAAACTAGAGAAGGGATACAAGAAATCTTAGAGTAGCTAGTTCAACCTACTACCCACAGAGTATATTCTTCTCTGTAAATGATGATCAGCCTGTATTTGAATTGTCTAATGACAGCCCTCTTGAGTTTGCCCTGAACATACTCAAGCTGTAGTTTGTAAGCCATCATATTAAATTAATTATGCACTTCCTCTTTCACATGGTATTTAAAAACTTTCACATATTTGAAGACTTCATCATAGCCTTCCCCTGCATAGGTTAAACATCCTCAGTTTTTTATTGGTTCTACATGTGAGATAGCGTCTGGATCACACACCAGTCTGATCACCCTTCTTTTGGTGAGGGTTGCTCACCTTTCTTCCTGGAAGAACCCTGAATTTGTTCATCATTCTGCCCTCCCAGTTGATGTTGGAAGATGACCTCTCCTGCCCAGCCCCGCAAGGGGAAATCATGATTAGAATGAGCCAGTCATTGTGGTCTCATTCCCCTTGCTAGGGATTGGTTTTTAAGCATGGTTGTGTGACCTCATCCTGGTAGTGGGACCTGACCAGAGGATATTTGAAAAGGCTTTTTCCCAAATAAAAAGATACATTGATTAAATGCCTTTTCTCTTTTTCTGGATGTGGAACTGTCAGTAGTTGACACCTAGAACTCCTGCAGTTAGCTTGAAGACATTAGGAGAGGCATCAAAGTACAGGGAGGCAAGGTAAAACAATTGAAAGTCCTTGGGTCCTTGAGGCCAAGTTGAGTAGGCAAGTCAACCAGGGAACTCTGCTTCCACATAACTTCTTGTACAGGAGATGATTAATCCTTTCTACTTTTCATTCATTTTTAGTTTACTCTTCTGTTACTTGCAGCTCAAAGCATTCTGACTGCTACATACTCAATCCCTTGTATTGTTTATTTTAATTCACCTGCAACTTCTGCCAATCAATGTTACCCTTAGTCTTGTTTCTAATATCTTTTGGAATTTCTATTTTATTGGAATTTTATTTAATTGAAGTCTTTCTTTGATGATTCATAAACATAAGCAAAAACACATACCGTGATGGATGTAAAAATTAGATCATCTTCTAAAATGTTATGCTGGAGTTAAAGCAGCAGCCCTTGGCAGAGTTTTTGTGCAGTGGGATTAACACTGAGTTAGGCCTATGATTCTTTATGTGAAGTTCCCCCATCTCATGTACATATAAATTTGTTTAACTAGCACGTTTTTGACAACTTTGTTTTGCTGATATAAGTAACATTTTGTTATTTTGTTCTTGTTGGCTCTGTTTTCCCCTTCAACTTTTCAAAATAAATGCATTAAAAATTCCTTCTATTTTGCTTTTATAGAACTGTTTTCCCCATAGTTCTCATTGTTGAGGACAATGTTCTTAAATGAGGTTTTAAAGCAGGTTGAGAAACTTTGCCACAGATTATTAGAGTATATTGGTGGCTATACAAGTTGGCTGAGATAAAGTGTGTTCAGTTCCTGGCATTGGACTCAGGAGAAGAGTTCTTTCTCTCAGTTTTGTCTCCCTCTTTTTCTTCTCAGATTTATGCTTATAAACACGGGCATGTGTTTATTTCATGTGCTCTTTTTATACACAAAGTAGATGCCTCAGTCATTTCCTGCTACAGTGTATTATCTATTTTTTAATATTTTTATTAAGAAGTGATTCACATACCACACAATTCACCTATTTAAAATTCAATGGTTTCTAGTATATTCGGTGTGCAACCGTCACCAAAATCAATTTCAGAACATTTTTGTCATCTCAAAAAGAAACCTTGTGCCCATTAGCAGTCACTCTCCATTTCCTCCCATTTCTGTCCTTCTCTTCTCATTTTCAGGAAACCACTAATCTATTTTATGTCTGTGTGGATTTGCCTATTCTAGACATTTCATATAAATGGAATCATACAATATGTGGTTTTTGTGACTGGCTACATTCACTTAGCGTGTTTTCAAGGTTCATCCATGTTGTAGCATGCATCAGTTCTCATTCCTTTTTAATGCAGAATTGTATTCCATTGTATGGCTACACTGTATTTTATTTATCCATTCTTCAGTTGAGGGACATTTGGCTTGTTTATCTGAAATCATCATTCGTAACTTTCAGTTTGCATTATAAGTTGCAATGTCAATAGATAACCTATGCTATTTTCCTCTGATTATATCCAGCATTTAGGTATACCATTTCATTGTGTGAGACTTTGTTTACTGACCACTTAATTCCTTAAAGTGTGTTTACAGCTTCACACAGAAAAAGAATGAAAGAGAGGAAGAATACTCAGCACACACTCAAACAAAATTGCCCATGTAAATAATTCCCTGGATTTAAAAACTTAGAGAAATTCACAAGTGAATACATTATTTTTAACACAGACAGTAACTATAAACCTGGGTTTAGATTTAAATTGGAAAAAAATATCCTGAGGTGTTTAATGTTTATCCTTAAATATGCAGAGTAAGACCATGATGACAGCTACCAACTTATTTTTTATGATCTTGGAAAGACATGAGAGGAATAAATTTTTATCATGCGTCATACGCAGGGATTTTTGTACTACTTTTACCTCCCCATTTAGATTTTGGTGAGGGTAACAAGGAATTCTTTTATTATTTGTTTTTCTAGGAACAGGAGAAGGAACTGTCTGTGCATTCATATGTTTGTGTTTTCTCCTCAGAAGGGAAGTCAGCACTGGTTCCATTTGTGTACTGACACACACACAACAGCTGTGTGGTATGCGTCTTGCCTGCTGCCATTGTAGCCCATAATTGAGTATTTGAAAAGCTTCCTGCAGCATATGATGATAAACACAAGGATGATTCATTAGGGTGATTACTTATCTGTTTATTTCAGTTCCATAAATATGTGACTTTGTCTCCAGGGAGACTTGGGTAGTCATTCTGCAGCCCATTAGGCTTGTGTGAGTTGGAACTGGTGACCCATAGATCACACTTGAATGACCACAGATGATCAGCAAAATGAACAGTGTTATTCTTTTCTAATGCCAGGATTTTGAAGCATAATTAACCTAATAATAGTAAAAATGTGAAAAAGGATTGGTTCAACTAGGAATGTGAAAGAGGTTTCCTGGACCTATTTTTTTTCATTCTAGTGTCTCTGGGATTTATTACTCTAAATGGAAACATTACCTGTTAAAATTGCATTAATTTATTTTAATACAGATTGTACTTGATTCCCTAACAATGAACTAACTGTGAACAAGGCTTAATCTACTCTCTCTCTTATGGAAAATTAATTAAACAAACATTTGAGAGAATCTAGAAATTCTCTAGGAGTATGCTGAATAAGATACAGAGGTGACTCTTAATCAAATCATTGTCTAGGTGCAGATAAAGACATTTTTAACACTAGCAGGTAAGCTTTGTGGTGGTAGGGGCTCAAACTATTTTTACTAAACGTTATATAGCACTCCCTAGCACAGTGCTTGACCCATGGTAGGCACTCAACAAATATTTGTTGAATGAATGAATGCATAATTATAACATGGTATTATAATGCTGAATGGAAGTATGAAGGACACATAAGGAACTGACTTGCCCTGGTGAGGGGGTAGTTTTACATATAAATGTCTTTTGACTGGGTTGCGATAACTGAGCAGGATTTTACTAGGAAGATATTGGCAGGGAATTAAATTATGAAAATTACTTCCCGTGTTCCAACCATCATGATGGATAGGTTATTTAAAACATTAATAGAGCAAGGTAGTATTACTCCATTGCATTATTTGTAGTATTAGAGTAAATTTGTATATACAATAATAATCTTTCTATTATTATAGTATTACTTATATTATAGGAAGGGGAAACCTGAAGTTTGAAGACATTGGGTGACTAGCCCAGGTTAAAGAGCTTCCAGTGGTAAGTCAAGTTTTTGAATTCAAGGATATCAGTCACCCTTTTCCACATGAATGACAAGTGACTTCCCAGAGAGTTTATTTCAGGATGAAAAAACCAGAAAGCTGCCTCTTTCTTGCTACTAGTTAAAATGTATTGGTAAACTTTTTCATGTTATACTTCCTTCCTCGGCACTCTGGATGATCCTGTTCAGAGCAGCAATCCTCTGAAGTGCCCCCAACCCAGGTGATTGCTCAGAACCCTGCCACCACACTGCGAGAGGCCCTGGCCACATGGAGAGGCAAGTCTTTAAGATATTCTTGCCCAGGTGCCAAATGTGCATGAAGATCCTCTAGATGATTCTGCATCTCAGCTATTTGAGTCACTCCAAGCACTTTAAATCTTCCCAGCTAGTCCCTAGACATTATGGAGCAAAGACAAGCCCTCACTGCACCCTGTCTGAAATCCCAACCCACAGAATCCCAAGAAAACATGACAGCTGGAGCTGCAGCAGTCACCTAGTGACCCTGAAGGAAAGGCCATGAGGATTGCCCAGGTGTCAGCCTTGACAGCATTAAATTACAGAACCAATATCTGTGGCCACTTACTGGGGACTTCTTGTTAAGGCTTCCATTTCATTTTAATGTGGTTGGTGAGCACCAGAAGATGGTCCTGTGTGGGAAAAAGGCCGTGAATATTTAAGCTGGTAGCTACAGTATTGAGTTGACGGATGAATAAACCAAGACCAACTCTGTTTAGACTTCTCCCCATGACAAAGATGCAGCCTCTGATGAGAAAGCCATTATAACAGGAACAGGGTACTCTGAATCTGCAAAGAATGTTGGAACATGGAATGAATCTTTGGGATAGACAAAGATTTCTTCAAAACATTATGCTGAATGAAAGAAGCCAGTTTAAAAAGTCTACATACACTATGATTCAATTTCTATGAAGTCCAGAAATAGGCAAAACAATCTATGATGATAGAAATTAGAAGGTGGTTGCCTGGGGAAGGGACAGAGAAACTGACTGCAGAGGAGTATGAAAGAACTTTTTGAGACCTACAGATATGTCTTATATTTTTAGTGTTGGCTACACAGGTAGTTGCAATTATTGTACTGAATACCTAAAGTCTGTGGTTCATTTTATTATATATTAACTTTATTTCAATTAAAAATGACAAACACAAAAGTAATAGTAAGTTTCTCATGATAATTCTTCTAGTGGAAATAGTGGAAATACAAACTGAATAGATATAATTCACTTCCATGGGACTTAGTGAAATTATTTTGATTTTTCTTATGGACAAAATTCATACAGTGAAAAATTTTAATTTTCTTGAATTGTTCCTCTTGTGTAAAGTTCTTACCTACACTGTGCTATATCTTCACTCGAAGAAGGATAAGTGCGTTTAAAGACACATGGGAATTTGAGCTCTCAAGGAGGTTGCTGTGGCTGTTGCCAAAGGTGTGATTGAACATCTGCTGTGGGCCAGGTGCTGAAAGGCACTCCAGGCCTACTTGTTAAAGGAATAAATTGGCAAGAGATGAGGTGGTTTGGGACTGAGTGAGCATCATATGCTATGCTAAAAAGTTCAGACTGCATCTTTTAGGAAACAGATATCCATGGAAGTTTTTAAGTAAGGAAGTGATTTTTTTTTCACCTTTAAGAATTTGAATGGCTTTGTGGAGAGTAGGCTAAAATATGGAGAAACTACTAGCAGGGACATTAATGTGTAGACGTGATGTTTCTGCTATACAGCAATTGATCTACAATAAAAATAGCTTTTAGGTACTGTTTTCCAGATTTTGATGCATGGTTATAAAATGGAATTCAGACTTGTTTCTTTTGAGATGTGTTTGAAAAATACTGTGAAGCTCATCTTTCACTTGTCCATTTTGGTACTTTTTGTGTAATTAGTATTATATAATTATCATCATTCTTTCTGTTAATAAAAGTAACCTTTACCAAAATTGTGAAGTTTGAAATATTAGTGGTATTTCATTGTAAAGCATTTTGCTTTTTTCCTATTTAAAGTAGAAAAGCTGTTATCTAATGTTTTGCATATATTCTGAAATTTTGCATTGACATTATTAGATGCATTCCTTTTAAAAAATGGTAAATATCCTTCTTAGTGAACTTGTGAAATAAAATCTAATAAAAAATAAAATTGGAGAAGGAAGCCAGATTTTTTTAGAGAATTACCGCTTTGGGAAATATATTTTAAAGTTTCAGCAAACACCTTTTTAAAAATGATTTATTTAAACAACATTACTATGCCAAAGTAAGGCTTATACCAGTAACGTAGCAACTGTAGGTACACATTTAATTTTGTGAGAAAGATGGCAAGAAAAATATCTTGAGCTTGAAATGAATGTCTATTGCCAATTCAATAATGTTAAATATCTCACATGAAGGAAAACCACTGGTTATGATGGTGATTTTTATAACATTTTAATCTAAATAATATGATTTTTGTCATTTATGTTTTAATAAAAAAGAATTATTAAAACATTATACTGGTCACTGTTAGTTGTTATATACATAACATTTAAGAAATGCTTCATCTAAAGGAAGGAAAAAATTATGAAAACCAATGACTATTATTTGACTAAAGACTCATACACAATTTCATTTAAGAGGAACTAAAGGTGATGGAGGGAAAACGTGGTTTGGCACTAGAATGTCATAAAGCAGAGTTAATATACTTTATTCAGTAAATCTTTTTGAAAATATGAGCTAATTATCAGGAAGCTAAATACTTTTTTGTTGTTTGTTGCTCGAGGTAATTAGTTACTGTAAGAGTAAGACTTCAGATTGCATTTTGTGAATAAATACTTAATGGAATGGCATGTACTACTTTTCTTTCTAAAAATAAATATATTTTAATGGCCACTTATTAAGTTAAATTGGTTCAATCCCAAGTTCCCAAACCACCAAAATTAAATATAACTTAATTTTGACTTTACCTAATATAACATCAAACATTTATTTTAGGCATATGCTACTGAGAAGAGTCCATTGATTCAAATTAGTATGTTACTATTAAACACTATAAAAGTAATGGTGGATATATGTGTAGCCAGTAATAATGGACATATGTGCGTTAGGTCGCCTTGTGATTTTGAAGGCACAGTAGTAGTTAGTGGATGTTATGATCTTAAGCAAGTTGATCTTTTTGATTTTGTCTTAGTGCTGCAGTTCTCAAAGTGTAGTACAGAGTGGGTGACCAATCATCCTGGTTTTCCCTGGACAGAAGGGTTCCTGGAACATTGGACTAAAACCAGGATAGTCCCGGGCAAACCAGGAAGATTGTTCATCCTATATCCTCAAGACCTTTTCAGGGGGTTTATAAGATCAAAATTATTTTCATAATAATACTACGTGGTTTTTTCATTCTCATTCTCGCTCAAGTGTACAGTGGCGTTTTCCAGATGGTACAAGAGATAAATATGATTTTTAGGTACAACAAGTTGAATTCAGAAGCAGGTAGGAGAACTCAAGTGTCTTCTTTTAAGTCAGACAGAAAGAGATTTGCAAAAATGTAAAACAATGACACTCTTCTCACTAAATTTTGTTTTGGAAAACAATTATTTTACATTAAGAGGTTCTTTGTCTTACCATGTAATGGAGTAATTATTTTTGTTTTTTAAATTAATTAAATATTTCATAAATTTTTTTTCTAATACAGTAAATATCAGGTAATATAACCTACATAAACAAAGGCTCTTTGGGGGCTGTTAATAATCTTAAAGAGTGTAAAAGTGTCCTAAGACCAAAAAGCTTGAGAAACACTGCTTTAGAAAGTCTCTATCTACCTGAAAGCAGAGAATTTATTTATGAACAATGTAATTTGTCGGACCTTTCATTCAGGAGGCTTTGTTTATGGGACCAGGAATCCTTGCCTGACTACTGTTACCTCTGCATGTAGTTGCTGCTTCCCTATGCCCTAATTCCCATAAATGTAGAGTAAAGAGGGCTAAGTCCGTTTACTCTGGCTGAAAGTCACTCTAAATCACAATAGCTAAAACCATGAGAACTCAAGAGGAACAACAACAACAAAAATTTGTGGGGACTCAAAAGGACAGAAATAGTTCTGTCAAATGAAACATCTATCCCATTTAATGGAAAGACTCTTATAAATAGTGAGGGTACCAACACTGCTTGTATTTTTGCCATTACTGTTATCATATTACCTATTGTTAATATTAATGAATGTAGATATACTTCATGGCTCCACCTAGCAGTTTTGAGACCAGAAAGAATTCTTGTTTTCTTCACTTTATAGGTCTGGATTGTTGTTAGTAATGAAAATAGTCAAAGCCACATGGGTCTGAAGAACTGAGTTCATCCTAGTATTGCTTTTGTTGTCATGACCTCCTGGGGGATTGGTTCCTAGTGGACCAGTATGGAGGCCTGACCAAGAGCTTTGAAACTGGTGAATATTGTTGACCACACAACCATAGTTGAGCATCTTCTGCATCTATTTTTCAACCTAAACACACACTTGAGAGTGATGAATTGTGATAGAAATTGGACTATGATCGTGGCTATAAAATCCTTAGTATCAACTAAGGGAGCTACAGAAAGATCCACAGGCAAAATACTAGCTATCTGATAATCTTTATGTTACAATAAAGTGATGCAGAACCTTCTTTTATAAACATTCAATTACCTTAAGGGTATTTTAGGAAGTTGGTTGATAAATTTTTGATGTAGATGGCTCTAGTGGTGCAGATACTTTTCATGCTGATTCTTATCAAAGAGACTCATTTCATTTCCCAAAAATTTGTCTTCCGTGATGAGATTTAGTGATAAATGGTAATTTTTTGGTGAAGTTTTGCAGAATACCCACATCATAACTTTCAGTTCTAATTTTAATTGTTGTCATATTGAAGAATGTCCCATGAAGTGAACAGTTTGGGCAAACTCAACAATTGAGGAAATTCATCCATTCATTCAATAGTTATCTAGCACTTCCTAAGTACTATGTACTGTCTTGAAGGAATTGAAAGTAAATTAAAGTGTTCAGAAGTAAACATATAATTTTAATACAGAGTTAACATAACTATCCAAAAGTTAAGCAGAAGGTACAGAGTTTGTCTGAATTGTGATATATATTTTTTTCCAAATGGAAAGTTTAAAAAAATACATATTAAGTGTAAAAAATTCTGGAAATACAGTCAATTAATGTAATGTCAGTTAACATTTTGATATATAGTTGAGCCTCACTACTCATAGATTCTTTATTTACAAATTTGCTTACCCACTAAAATTCATCTGTAGCCCCAAAATCAATACTCAGGGAGCTTTTGTGGTCACACAGAGCAGCAAAAAATTTGAGTTGCCTAAATGTGTGTGTTCCCAGCTAAGGTCAAACAAAGCAATGATCTGTTTTCTTATGTAAAACTGTGCAGTAAAAAGGATACTATAAACAAGTATCCTTTATGGGGTCTATTTAGTGTCACATTTTTTACAGTTTTGTGCTTTTTGTTAGTAATTTGTTTAAAATGGCCCCCAAGCATAGTACTGAAGTGCTGTCTAGTGGTCCTAAGTGTGAGAATGCTGTGACACGACTTACAGAGAAAATATATATCTTAGATAAACTTTGTTCAGGCATGACTTTTAGTGCTGTTGAACATGAGATTAAAGTTAATCAATCAGCAATGTATTTGTATAAGTTGTCTTTAAAAAGAAACACATTTAACACAAGTTTAGGTATTGATTGGTTGATGAAGATGTTGTGACCAGAGTCTAGCAGGAACCAAACCTTGTGTATTTCCTAGGAGTGATGGTACAGTGTTTGCTAGTTCAGTGTTTGTGGTGACTTTATAGTACAAAACTACTGCAAATAATGAGAATCAACTGTAT
Source organism: Daubentonia madagascariensis (assembly GCA_023783475.1). Lineage (NCBI taxonomy): Eukaryota > Metazoa > Chordata > Mammalia > Primates > Daubentoniidae > Daubentonia > Daubentonia madagascariensis. Next base: position 2,665,195 of record JAKFHU010001268.1, on the reverse strand, counting down.
ATCTTTTTAGAGATTTTTATATGCATACATACACATGATTTTAAAAACCAAAATAAAGCAAACTATCCATGGCATTTGCTATTTGTTAAACATTAGCAGCCAGCATCTTTCCATGGCAATAAAAATACATCAAGAACCAAATTTTAATGTGGCAGTAACATAATTGATTTACTTAATCCCTATTTATTGTTTCTGCTTTTACTCTATTTTCAGCAATACTGTAGTAAATAGTCATCTTTGGTACATACAAATTTCAATGTCTAGAAGTGGAAATGCTAAGTCAAAGTATATGTGCATTTTTAAGAATTTTAATTCACATTGTGAAATTATCCCTTCTTTCATGAAAAGCTGTAATAATTCATAATTCCTATAGTAATGTTTAAGAATGTTCCCCCATAACTTTGAAGACCCGAAGATTATCTTTCTTTTAAATCTTTGCCGATCAGGTAGACATTACTGGGAACTTATCCCTTGTTCCTATGTTTCCAAGTGAAGGAAGCACCATTAATGTAAAACACTGGCCTTTCTTCTCTCTACTTCCTTATTATGCCTTTCCACTTCCCTTTTTTCCCAGGGAGGGATTTGCATTATCTCTTTGATATCTACATGCCCAAAGAAAACAGATATTCTCTGTTCTTCAACCCTCAAGTTCCCCAAGGGAGGGCTGCAGTGGGGGTGATCTGAGGTTGTCTAGCACTACCTATAACTAGGTAAGTCTCTCTATTTCAGTGATGGAGTATTAGCAAGTCCAGTTGGCTTTCAGATCTAAAGCCACATTCTCCTAACAGGTTTATCCATAAGAAAACTCTTGTATCTATATAATTAATTTCAAATCTAGGCTGCACATAGGAATATTGATTATCGACCTGCTAATACCTCAAGAGTAAGTAAAGCGTGGCAACCTATTGCTGTATTTGTTTGTTTATTTTTACTAGTGTGATTGCCCACCTGTTCATGCTAGAACTTTCTGATGTCAGATGACATGGTATGTTTAGAACAGTGGCTTTCAAACTGCATCAGAATCAGACTTTGGGGCCAGTATTAGTTTTGTATTACTGTGTAACAAATTAGCACAAATTTAACAGCTTAAAAAAATCCACTTATTATCTCACAGTTTCCATGGGTTAGAAGTCTGGGCACAGCTTAGCTGAATCCCCTGCTCAGCATCTCCAAAAGCTTCAATCAAGGTGTTGGTTAGGCTGCTTTACTGTCAAGAGGCTTGATTTGGGAAGAATCACTTTCAAGTTCTTTCAGGTTGGTGGCAAAATTCATTTCCTTGTGGCTGTATAATTTAGGTCCCCCTTTTCTTGTTAGATGTCAGCCAGGGACCAATCTTTTCTCCTAGAGGCCATTCTTAAATCCTTACCACAGGACCATCTGCATTGACAGTTTACCACCTGGCCGTTTGCTTCTTCAAGGCCAGCAGGAGATGCTTTCTCTAACTTCAGTAAAGGCCCAACCCTGACTTTAATAGCTCTCACCTGATTGAGTCAGGCCCACACAGGATAATCTTCCTTTGATTCACTCAAATCAACTGACTTGGGACCTGCATTGCATCTGCAAAATCCCTTCATCTTTGCCATATTTGTAACCTAATCATGGGCATGACCTTTCATCATATTCACAGGTCCTGCCCCCACTCAAGGGGAGGGGAATACACAGGAGGTACACACTGGGGGCTGGGGTGTGGGAATTTGGGGGGCCACCTTAAAATTCTGCCCAATTCCTCCCTCTGAGGACCCAACCTTAGAGGTTTTGATTTAGTAGGTCTATAGTGGAGCTCCAGGATTTGCCTTTCTAACAGGTCCAGGACCTTAGTCTACTCTATAAGAGTAGAAAGAACATCAGTTAGGAGTTAAAAGATATGGGTTCAAATCTTAATTTTGCCACTTATAATGTGACCTTGGACATGTCACTTCCCAGAGTCCTAGTTTTTAAATAGCGCAAGGTGGTTTTAAAGACTGAATGAGCAAATGAATGTGGAATGGGCTACATAAGCATAAATTGGCATTGTTGTCATGGTTCTAGTTCCAGATATTTGTACCTAAAAAACTTAGGTGCGTAGTTAACTTCTCTTGGGGAAGGGGAGCTCCATTTTGCTTGCAGTGCGTAAATCTCAGGATGCAGACCAGCACCCATCTCTTCACCCTGTTCTCAGGTGCCCATATAAAGAACAGAATGTGCTCAGGTTTGAAGGCTGGAACTTGCCATTTATATTTGATTGTTAGTATATATTACCAGCTATCGCCCTGCTGCTATTTTAATGGGATTTCACCTACCTCACTAGTCTAGATAGTAATAGGAAGCAAGAGAGGGCAGGGAAGCTATTCTATAAAATTGTTTTGTTGTTGAAAACAATTTTTTCTAATCCCAACTCACATCCCTGTGATATACATCTACAACTTAAAAAGAACAAAAGCATTGATCAGCTAGCATACATAACAGAAAGCACACCCTGATTTTTTTAGAGATTTTATAAGAAATAACAAATATAATGCTTGGAAAATCATTTATACATAAACATACTATTTAACTAAGATTATGACATTAAGAGACATAATTTGGTAACAGCACATAATTTTAATAAATTTGTTATAGGACAATACCATGTGTGTGTGAAATTTCATTTTCATACAGCAAAAGTGTGGGAAGAAAGATTCAGGAGAATTAAATAAAATGTGTGGAACACACTGAACTCTGCCTGACACACATTAGATCAACAAATGTAGCTATTCAAAGTGACATGCTTTAGCCTCATATTTGATCTGCCAGGGTCAAGGCTCGGTTTGAAGCAAGGTATAGCTTTTTTGACAGATATACCTTCTCCTTTTCTTAGAATGGTACATATTAGACAATTTTGCATCTCAGAACAAGACTATTAGAAGAAACTCAAGATATAAGATGGGTGCTGCAAAAGAGCAAGGGTAAATTTAGAGGAAAACAAAGGAAACTAGAAAATGTCTTCATCCTTGGAACTTGATAATAGACATTTGCCGTGACTACTGAGCTTCTAGCTGGAGAGGTGCTTTAACATCTTAATGTGACTTGCAGGCAGGGTGTGGTTCTTGATCAGGAGCTGACATTAATGATCAAGGTTAGCTTTGGTTAAAGCTTGTTTTTTCCATCATAAGAAGATCATCAGGAAAAAGTTAGCATATTTCAGTACTGTAAACTGTTTGGGGCTGGTTCAGCCATTTGGCAGCCCTATAAACAGAGTAGGATTTCATTGAAAGAATGAGAACTGAGAAACGCATGTCTTTGCCTTCCAGCTTAGGTGGATGCTGTTCCAATGTAGAACTAGTTTCTGGGTGTTAATTTTAAGAATTGGATCTTGTTACTTTTTTTCTTGAAATATTATAAATATCATAAAGAAATATTCTGAAATATATAAAAAGTTTGGCATATAATATACATTTTCTTTTGGTATGAACTAAATATAATTAGTATGTAGAAAATGTAAAAGGGAAAAAACTTACTCATCAATTCCATCATTGGTCCTTGATAACATTCGTATAAAATGAAGAGGATGGGCTCAAGGTGACTCCCAAGATCATTCTCAGTTTTAAAGTTTTGTCAGTTTTATTAGTTCTCTTTAATACTTGTGTATTATAATCTTTATTTATATTTTTAATGAGGAAGTATGGTATAGCTGTCAGGGTCCTGGTAGGGAGCAGTGACATTCTTTAAAATGTTTAACTGAGAGGGGTTAAACAGAGGTGTGGGCGGGGATAAGGAACCAACATGGGATGGTGAGGCACCGAGAATCTTCAAGAGCTGGGCATTGTTATTGTCCCTAGACCTCCAGGGAAACGTAGAGAAACAGTATTAAAGGTAGATCCATGGAAGAGCATACCTGAAGGGAACAGATACCACTGTCAGATCCCTGGTGTGTAGGTGGCATGGAGGATGCTGTGGGAGGATGTTCAGGGCCAGACTAATAAGTAGCAAATATCACTTCCACCCACATTCCATTGGCTAGTGTCTGGACACACCTAATTTTAGAGAAGACTGGGAAATGCAGTTCTCTTGTGCACCTAGGAAGAAGAGGAAAACACGGGTATTGGTGAGTACCAGCAGCCTCTGCTACCGAGGATCAAGGATGACTCCCAACTTTCTGACTAGAACATCTGGTGGATTGTGGTTAGGAAGCTATCTTGGTCTTTCTTCTCATTTGTTGGTAACTTTATTATCCATAATAACTCCTGGCTTTTTCTCTCATCATTACTTTCTCATAGGCTTATACTACTACTACTTCTACTGCTACTACTACTACTTCTACTGTTTTACTAGTACTGCTACTATTGCTACTTTTTCATAGACTCTTTATTGGTTATATTTAGTATATACAGATGGCATATATCTCCTCCCATTTTCCCTTCCTGGAATAGTTCCATCCCTTTACTCTGCTTTATTTTCTTCATAATACTTATCACTATGTGAAAGTACAGGTTGGGTATCCCTTATTTGAAATGCTTGGGGCCAGAAGCATTTTGGATCTCGGATTTTTTCAGATTCTGAAATACTTGGATATACGTAATGATATATCTTGAGGATGGGACCCAAGTCTAACATGAAATTCATGAGTGTTTCATATACACCTTATACACATAGGCTGAGGGTAAATTTAGACAATATTTTAAATAATTTTGTGCATGAAACAAAGTTTTGCCTGCGTTTTGATTGTGACCTGTCAAATGAGGTTGGGTGTGGAACTTTTTGCTTGTGGCTTCATGTCAGCAGTCAAAAAGTTTCAAATTTTGGATTTTAGGATTATGATGTTCAACCTATCATTTTATTTACCTGTTTACTTCTTTATTGTCCTCATTAGTATTTTAAGCTTAATGAGGCAGTGACCCTATTGTGTTCCTCACTAGATCCCCAGTTCCTGGAACAGTGAATGTCTCTATAGTAGAGTTTCAAAAATAGTTGTTTAGTGGAAGTACCACCAGATTGTGTGAGCTATTTTAGCCATTCTACCATAATTCTTTCTTCCAACTTCTATTTATGCCCTGTGGGTGTTCTATTTGCCTTGCTTCTATTTCTCTCCTTACAGCTTTTCCTTTGCTCTCTCCAGTTTGATTTATAGTTTGCTCTATGGGAGTTCTAATTAGTCTAATGAAAGAAGTCTCACTGATGGAACAAAAAATCATCCTAAAGTCTTAACAGTTCATGTTCCATTCTCAAATTTCCCTCTATACTTGCTTACTATTTGTCACTGATGCCTTCATGTTCAGTTCTCAAATTTCCATCTATACTTGGTTACTGTTTGTCACTGATGCCTTCAAAATTCCTTTGCAATTCTCCCCATTTAAGAGATATTATTGTTATAGCATTTCTGTACAATCTCTTGCCTCATCTCAGAACTCACCTTCTATTCCAGCCAGACTTTTCCCATGAGTTCTTTTAATAATTTTGGATGCTTTGACTCTATCACCATACCTTCCCTCTCTTAGCTGCACAAATTTGTCTGAACTATTAAAAATTATATGTAGGATCAAGTTTTTTCCTTTATTCATTAGGTATCCTTTCTCTGCCTTAATTCTAATTCAATTCTTTTAGTTTTACATTATTGAGTAACAAACCACCTTAAACTTAGGGTATATAACAACAGCTATTTTATTATGTTCATGGATTTTGTGCATTAGGAATTCAGGGAGGGCAAGTGTGGATGGTTTGTGTTTAATCCACAATGTCTGGGTCCTCATCTGGGAGTGCTCAAAAGACTGGGAGTGACTTGAATGGCTGAGTGTGGGGGCTGTCTGGAGGCTTCTTCATTCACATGCCTGGTGCCCGGGCTGAGTTGATTCTAAGGCTTGGACTGTCACCAGAGTGCCTACACATAGCCTCTCCATATACCTTGGGTTTCTCACACTGTGGCTGCTAGGTTCCAAGAGGAAGCATCTGAAGGGAGAGTGTTCCATGGGGCTGAGGCAGAAGCTGCAACATCTAGGCCCAGAAAGTCATGCAGTGACACTTCTACTACATTCTTTTGGTTATAAGGGAGTCACGAAAGAAAGCCGGCCTGGATTCGAGGGGAGGGAAGTGAAACTCTACCTCTTGATGAGGGAGTGCCAAGATCACACTGAGAAAACCTGTGGGATAGGAGAAAATTATGTCATGATCATCTTTGGAAAATGCAATCTGCCATAGTGGCCTACATTTAATTCAAGAGAATTCCTTTGTTTAACTCAATGAAATTGAAATGCCCTGAGGCATTCAAAGTGTTGTGTAGGGACCAGAAGCATCAGCATCACCTGGGAGTTTATTAGAAATATTGAATTTTAGACCACTGAATTAGAATCTGCATTCTGACAAGGTCTCCAGTTGATTCATTTACACTTTAAAGTCTGAAAAACACTGCTCTAGGAGATACTGACCATGATGTAGGCTTTCCCATATCTAGCCAACAGCAGAAGGAAAATAGCAAGTGCCGAAGGAGTAGTTGAACTTATCTGGATTAAATTCCTATTTACAAGCAGAATTCCTATAAATTATACCTGTCATTATTAATTTTAACTCTATTAATGTTGATTGTGATCTAGCTTATCTTTTTAGGAGCAGTGACTATATCTTTAATATATATCCTCAGAATGTAGCATAATGCTCAACCCTAGCTTTAATAATTATTAGTCACTAATCTCCTTGACTCAAGAAGGTTTGGAGTGACCATGTACTTTGGTATGTATAATACTCTTTTGAATAATTTCTAAGATAAAAAAGTTAGATTCTTTTGAAGTTTACATTTCCCTTAAACTAGTTTTTGATTGTTAGAATTTCTAAAGCTTTTTCCCTCCTGTGACAGCTGTTGGTAGATATCTGTTTTCTACTGAATGAAATAACATAATTTTAAATTTTTTCTTATAACTGTTAAGACACCTTGAGTCATTCTGTAGACTCTTAAAAACCTGTGAAATGTGTACAGTATTTATTTATTATATCTTTAGTAGGTGACTATTATGTATTTTAATTATTACATAGAGTTTAATTCATAGGTTCCATTTACTCATGTTTCCTTTAAATAGCCATCTTAAAATTTGTTAAGGAGTGAAGGAATAAACATCCAAAAATTCATTTTGATTGGCACATTACTTTTAAGCAGTTTTTCTCAAACTATAATTTCTAGGCAACTATTATTTGCAGCATCTGAAGTGCTTGTTAAAATTGCAGATTTCTGATCCCCATCCCAGTCTGTTTGAATCAGACTCTCTGGAGTTGGAACATGGAAAAGTCTCTGAGGTTGGGACCTAAATACTTTGGCACACTGAAGTTTGTGACCTACTTTCTTAAGGAGTTAACTATATTAGTCTTACAATCATATTTTAAGTTATTTATTATGGGAATAAGTGGGTCTTGGGATATTGGCAGGGGACAGCTTTTCAAATTCATGTGTTTCCTGGGGACTTGAATATAATTGAAACAATAGAATAATTGAATTGGAAGACATTTTAGAGATTATCTAGTCAAACTCTTTTAATTTTTCAGATTATGAAACTGAGCCCCAGAGAGTTTAAATGGCTTTTCAAAAGTAACACTAATTAATAGCAAAGCTTTGACCTGAACCCAAATTCTGTTTCAACCACGCTAGGGTCCCTCCTTTATGCTAAGATAAGATAGGTTCATCTTATCTTTAAGCCTGGCAGTTAGGTATTTTAATGGAAAGAGCATAAAGAAAAATAAGCATTTGAGCAGAAGGTTTCTCTTGGTTTGCTGAACTGATCATGTTAATAAAATTAAGGTGTACGATGTTTGATCCTATCACGGCTTTAGTTATCTAATTTAAATCTTTTCTGAGAGGTTTTCTTGTATGTCTTTATAAACCTCATCATGACTCAGGAAAATTGCTAGGTAAAATGCCTTAACATGAAAAACCAGACCAGATACACTAGGTGGTGATTTTTGCTCTTTATGAAAAGGAGCCAAGGTTTTCTTTAAATGGATAAACTATTTTGTATGCCATAAATTCTATAAATGTCAAACACTTATGAAAAACATTTTACTAGATTGTTAGGACGTTCTGAACATGAGAGCAGGTGAAACCTCTCCTCCAGCTCATCTCCAAATTCAATTCCCTGCACACCATTCTTGCTCTTCTTCACTTGCCGTGTCTCCATGCTTTCCCCTTGTAATTGTACAAGCACAATAGGTAGGGGTGAGCCACAGTACACATCATTTTTCTTAGGTGTTCCGTTAATAAACTGACTTTTAAATGATAAAAGGTACTTCAAAGTGTTACATAATTTCAGTTTTTCAACTTTCTATTTCTTTTCACAAAAGAAAAAAACTCTATTTTCTGTGCCTTAACATTTTTTGGTATTTTACCTTTCTTTGTGGAATTTTAGCAATAAATGTGTTGTGTCTGTGGAGGCACATGTGTACTGGGCACATGCTAGAGCAGGCTACGGGGAAGGGCTAGGGTGGATTTTTTGCTGTGCGGTAAAGGCAGAAGGACTCCTCAGAAGTTCATATTCTGTCTCTTTGCCTTTCACTTGTGCTCTGTCTCTCTTTTATTTGGCCGGTCCTCTGAACTTGTTGCATAGGGATTGATTGGACTAACCTTTCTTCTCTTCTTTCTTTCTTTTTCTCCTTCTTTTTTCCCTGTTTGTTCTTCTCATGTTTTCTAGCTTTGGGTTGCAGATGGGTTTTCTTTGCTCTTACCTCACTCCCTGTGCCTCTTGGGTGAGGTGTGTAACAGAGAGCCCTGGCACATGCACTCGTGTGCGTCACCTCTGTTCCTCATGATCTCATTTGGTGTGGGACAGAGAAGCTTACCTGGAGCCCCCAACACGATCAGCTAAATAAAAGAAGGGGCATTGCCACAGCTGGCTGTAATTGTTAGCAACAGAGACTTGGAAAAAAGCGTTTGACACCCAAGAGGGGAATGTGGTGGAATTTCTTGGACCCCACTCTCACCTCAAGTGGGAAGTTCTTGCAACTTTCAGTGTAGTTTGTTTTCAGTTACATTAGAATTGGGAGGAGTGTGGCCTGGGAATGATTAAGGAAACTGTTGGGTTCTGAGGGGTGTCGAGAGGGTGGGGAATGGGCGTGTTGAGAGTAGGGTTGGAAGGGAAGAGTACCAATGCATTCAGGGCTTTTCGAAATCGTCCCTGCTAACACCTTTACACCGGTCAGACTTCTGTTCTACAGAACTGAAAGGTAAATTTATATTGTTTTAAGCCATTACGTTTGTGGTAATTTGTTACAGCAGCAATAGAAAAACAATGCAGGGATAATCCTTTTTCCGGCCACCTCACTTAATTTTTAGGAAAAAACACACTGGAAAGAAGCAGAGTGGATAACTGCTTTTCAGTTTTTTTGTTGCTGATATTATTGTTTATTTGATTTGCTTTATGTTTCACAAAGCAATGGAAAGGAATAAAAAACAAGAAACATCTGGTTTGGTTCAGATATGCCTTGTGCCAAGATTAGTGAGATTATAGTTTGGGTATGTATATCTATTAATATAGATGGAATCCCCAGTGACATAGAATCAACACCCAAATTAGAAATAAATAAATTTTACATATTTCATATTTGTGTGATCATTGCATAGTGTGAATCATTGAGAAATTAAGGAAAAGCAACATTTAGGGTTATGAACTATCATATTTTGCTAAGAATGATAAAAATGATAATTTATGCATCCTCAACTTTTTCAGGAATACTTGTTTATTTGTGAAATATTGGCTAATGTTAAACATACTAAAATCTTAGAATTTACACATTTCCAGAGGAATATGCTTTCTGTTTCAGATTAACTAAACCATAATGTTTTGGTTTTAGCTTGAAGTATAGGACTTTTACTTTATTCACAAGTACCTACCTTCTTCAATATGACAAGAATACGTAGTAGTTTATATGCATTCATATAATAAGATATTGAAAATAGCCTAAGTCAGTGAGAAGAAAAAATAAGAGAAGGAAAACAATGTCTAAGAAAAAGTCAGTATCCAAGGATTCATGGCACAAGAGTGTCCTAAAGGTAGGATGCAGATTTGACTCTGAGTTTTCTCATAGATACTAATTAGTTACATAATATACAGTGCTTATAAAATAAAAATAAACCAGTTTCTCAGGAGAAGCAAAACTGTTCCTATTACTAAAATCTGTGAGAATTTTTTTTTCCTGTATTCTCACATACAAACAGAGTATGAAAATGAGAAAAGTTCTTAATGACAAATTTACCATTATTATAATAATGAGCTTCCTAGGGCTCTTTTTGTGTAATCACCTTCGTCGTAGCCCTATGTGTTAACACTTTAGTGTAGTCGAATGAAAACAATCCTATTTGGGGCCCAAATAACTATGGCCTGGCTTAATGGAGGCAGGAGCTGGTAGGGAAAATTAGGGGAATTAGGTGAAAGGATTATAGAAAATGCCTTAGTCTTCAGGAAATCTTTCTAGGATTTTTATTTTTGCCACCTATATTTTGATAAGAATCAGGTAGCAGAGGGTTGGAGGTTATGCTGTCTAGTTAAGGAGTTGAAATGGTATTGTCTAATGTCCCTAATTAAGGTTAGATCCAATTGCTTTACCAATTAATTGAAGTGTAGGTTGAGATGGCATAATCTTTCTTGTTTTTTTTGAAACTTAGGACTCCAGCCATTTGCAGGAGATTGTGTTAGATGCTGTCAAGACACACAAGGCATCCAGAAGTATCATTGTTGAATGAAATGCCAGCCAAACTCAAATATAAATCTGGCATTTAATCAGACTTATATATGGGTTCAGTTATCATCTTACTCAACATCTCTTAATTTCCAGGCACTAGCACAGATAACATAAATAATTGTAATGTAAAGTTGGCAGTGATAAGTACCATAGAAATACAGATACAATGCTGAGAGTACAAAAGGAGTCAAAATTATTTCTAGCTTTGGAATAAGGGGAGACTTTATAGAAATCAATGCCATGACTTGGGGGATAGTTTAGCTACTTCTTATATTTCATGAACCTTTTCTGAATGCATCCCAACTAACAGAACTTCTTTAGTTTAAATAAAGAAATAGCACTTTTGGTTTGCAAATACAGCTTCGCATCAGTACTATTTATTGTACTTTCTAGCCCTTTTCAACCTTTTGGCCTGCCCCTGCAGAAATTCTGGAGAAACCACTTAAGTGCCACCTGAAACTCAGGAAATATTTAAGAATCATATTCATATAATAATATATGTCCATTCCAATGGTAAAATAGGAACCAGACAATGTGTTTACCTGGTACATTGATAGATGTTTGAAGAAGCAACACAGTGAAATGGTGAGTCTCAACATGTGTTTTCAGGGATAAGTGAACCGAGATGATATGGCCATATCACTAAGGTATGAGTCTTACTTGAACATTATATTTACATTTTTTTCTCTCTCTTACACACAATATTAATATAAAATTTTCTCAGTGTCTTTTCCAGACATTTTAAATTTATTACTGCTTTTCAATGTTATAACTATAAGATTGCTATAAGATACTATAAGATTGTAACCAATTTAGCACAAAATGATGAATATTTAGTTATGTCATTGCATATTAAATATTTGGTACCTATTTCGTGGTATATCAAAAAAAAAAAGATACCTAGCTCTACTCCCCTTCCTTAACAGATTTGAGAAGAACTACAGTAAAACATCATTTAGGTGTCACAATTAAAAATGGAATGTTTCCATGGCATAAAATTTTTAGAATATCTGGCACAGAATTTCCAAGAAAACCTTGTAATTTTTGATGGAACTCTTTGAAATGTCGTTCAGACTGATTTTTTTGTCGTAAGTCAAGTTAAACACAATTTAGTCTTTTCTTGGTGACTGGTATTTATTATTATAGACATATAAAAACTAGTGTTCTACATTTGTTGTAGGACTTTATAGTTTATAAAGGGCGTTCATAGACATTATCTCATCTGAAACTCCCTATACCCCATGCCCCTTATTCTTGTTTGCCATTTACACTGTGATGAGAATTAGAAAACCATCTAACCTAGTTTATTAGAATTGGGTGTCAAATGTGGCTGTAGGGACCCCTCCTAGTGAGTAAGGAGTGTGGCCTTTGTGATAGCTATTTCCATCCTCAGAGGCTATCTGACTTAATTCTGGATTCTTGGCAGTGTTTGAGTTGAGTGAGGTAGCTGGAAGAGCTGACCAGATGAGAGGGGAATTTTGCAGCTGGCTTTTTAGCATAGATCATTGTTTCATAAATATCCCCTCCAAAATGCTGTTAAAGGGCCTATGTGAAGAATTAATCAAAACAAAATAAAATGTTTAATATAATGTGCTTAATACTGTACTAAATATAATAAATATTTTTTAAAAATCAGTGTTAAATTTTTAAAAATAGTTTGAGAAATACAATGAGTATTTCCTATATTGTGGCATGGGATTAGAATGGTAAAGTAAAGGGCTTTGTTATAAAGGGAAATTTATAAAATATTATCTTGCTATCATATGTTGATTATTGTGAAAGATGAATTTAAAACTATTGCATCTGTTTAAACAGAATCCCTTAGGAGCATATATAATTTTCTGTGTGACGTTTCTAAAAACTTCTACTTTGTAAATTTCTGGTAGCATTATAAATAATACTAACACTTAGAATGCCATGGTCTGAGACCTTTTAGTTTTATGCACATTGGGTTTTATTCCTGCAAGTCACTCTATTGTCATAGGTAATAAATGTATCCAGTGAAATAAAATTGAAGGGACCCGAGAGCAAGAGTATGAGTTATTTATATTAGGGTGTAGCAATGCATAGTCTTTGAGCTTCCAAAAATATTTGTTGAATATATGACTACCTCATTGAGTATTTTAGTGAATAAAAATAGGCTTCAATATTTAATTATTAGTACTGATGATTTTTTTCCTTTCTTAAGTGTGCATAGGACAGTCTTATCTGAAAACTCAGGTACATTTTAAATAGTCACTCCATTTCTGGTAGGTACCAAGAGAGAAAAATGAATATAGTATGAGGGAAGAGCTGCAGAAGAATATACCTCTGATGGCTATGAATATTCTAGGATCTGAAATATACATGGTTTTACCAAAAATTGTATTACATTAATATAATTAAGACAATTGCATTAATTTATTCTCCCACATTCCCTTAAATGTTAGGCACCTACCTTGAGGCAGGCGCTGTTCTAGACCCAGGGATACGACATAGCAGTGAATATGACAAAGTCCATGCCCACATGAAGTTTATGTTCCAAATAGATGACAGACCATCATCTAGTAATGCCTTGAAGGAAAAAAAGCTGGGGCAGAGAGTGAAGGGGAAGCTAATTTGGGTAAGTGGGGATAGTGCCAGTGGGATTAGGCCCATGTGACTAGAACAGAAAGAGCAAGGGGTAAAGCATTAGAAGAGGGCAGAAAAATAGGCAGGACTAGGCTATGGAAGACCCTGTAGGCCATTGTCTAGAAGATTAGATTTTAGGAATTTCCTGTATGATCATTTCCTAAGGTTATGTGGGCATTTCCTAGGGCCCTCCCTCCAATCTCTTGATGAACTTTTCTCCTTCATTTCTTTTAAAAGCTTTAGCTGTTGCCACTGAGAATATGCATCCCATATCTAATATATTTGTGGCTATGACCATTTATCTGAATTACAATTCTGTGTTTCCCCACTGAATGTTGGAAATTTGCATCACTACTTCAGGTGAACATGGTTAAAATAAAAGGAATTAACTTCTTCCTGACGCCAGCTTTCCCTCTGTGAACAAAAGCATTACTTTTCTAATCACTTAACTTTAAAACTAAGGAATGATCTTGGATTGCACCTTCCTTCTTCCTTCCTTCTCATTTTTTTTTTTTCATTTAACAATTGTTGAGTATCTAGTTTGTGCCAGACACTCTTTTAGGCACTTGGGATACATAGTGAACAAAACAGACTAAAAGTAAATCCTGACCAGCAGGCTAGGGGTGGGAGACTGCCAATGGACAATAAACATGACAGGCAGTAAGACTGTCTGTGTATTATAGGGCAATAAGTACAATGGAAACAACAGAGCAGGGGCAGAGGGCTTGGGGTGCTGGGTTGGGAAGCAGGTGGGTAGTCAGGGTTTGCTTCTTTGAGAAGTAACACTTAAGCAAGGACTTAGGCACGTGGAGTCCTGTGGATTCCAAGTAGAAGAAAGAGCTAGCTGCAAAGGTCTCAAAGAGCGAACATGCCTGGGGGGGTTCAAGGATCGGCAAGGAGCCCGTCGTGGTTGGAATGGAACCGACAGAGGAGAGAGCGAGCAGATGAGGTTCGGGAGGTGATGGCATCTTGAAGGTGGTGGTGCTGAGATCAGAGAGGGTCTGGGTGGGCCTTGTAAGAACTTTCGCTGTTAATCTGAGTGAGAAGGGGAGACCTTAGAAGGTTTTGAGTAGAGGAGCTTACGTTCTAAAAGGTACCAAATATTTATTTTTTTTCATGTCATCACTTTTGAATTCATTCCTCTTTTTCTTTCTCTTTCCACTTTTCTCTTCCCATTACCACTTTTGCCACCTGGACTATTATTTTAGCTTCTTGCTTGCTTGTTTTCTTCCACCTGAAACTTAGTCATCAGATAAATCGGAAAGCAGCACTTGGTTCTAGCCCATCTGATCAGCATTCTCTTTTTCTTTCCTTCCTGTTTTTTTGTTCTCTACTGCTACGTGTTAAAATTCAGACCCAAGGTGGTACCATTCCTTCACAGCCTTGTTCCCAGAGCTACCCTGCGCGGACTCCTCTCCGCATGGCAGGCTCATTCACCCTCCTGTGTGTCATGAGCTTTCATGTTTTAGATCCTTCACTCCCGCCTGAACTGCCTCACCTCTAGTGCCTCCTCTCGTATCACCAGTATTGAAATCCTCCCATCTTTGGAAAACCATCAACAGTTTTGAAAAATTCTTCATCTTCTCATCTATACCACTCATTCATGTAGTTTTTCATCAAAAATTTATTGGATACATATTTGGTGCCAGCAATTGTGATGGAGCTTTTAGGATTCAAAGGCGAATTCAGATAGATGCGTCTGCCTCAGGAGCTGATAGCCCTATGGTGGAGACAGAGAATGACAAATTTAACATTAAGGTAAACCCAACCCTGAAATTTGTGTTAAGGGCCAGGAGAGAAAAGAACACATTGCTCTGAGTCCGAACGATTGGCTAAAATGGGACCTAATTTAGATGGGGGGTAACTAACTTTTGTGGGGTGGGGGAGTGAGAAAATCATTTTAAGAAGGTAACATTTAAGCTGAGACCTGGCAAATGAAAAACAGCCAGCTAAGGGAAGTGTGGCATGCTAGAAGTGGGGCCTTCTAAGCAGAAGGAACAGCATTTCAAAGGCCTGAGGCTATAAGGAGCTTGGGAATGTCAAAGGAAAAACAAAACTGAACAAAATCCCTTGAGGCTGGGACCTCGTGAGTACAGCAAATGTGGCTCTGCTAGAGGTTGGTCGACAAGGCCAGATGATGCAGGGCCTTGCAGGCCATAGTGGTGAGTGTAGTTTTAAGTGCAATAGGAAGCAATTGAAGTGTTTTAATCAAAGGAGTGACACGATCTTATTTGAGGTTGAGACTTCCATCTGTTCATCAAAATCCATTTGTCTCTTCTTCCTGGGCATACAGCCAGATTACATTTCCTGGCCCTCTTTGCAGTTGGCTGTGAGCCATGCAACTGGATCCTGCCCATGGAAGTAAGTGGAAATGGTGAATACCACGACCAGCGCTAGCTCATAAAAATTTCCCAAGTGGGCTTCCTCCTGCTGCTTTCCCTCCTGACTGGGCACACTTGGAAGCCCGTAATGAGATGATAGAGACATTGTCTGCCTGGAACCCTGCATGGCTGTGTGGAGCAGAAACCCCTCCTGGCCAACCCAGAAGTGTCCTGAGCCTTTATGTGAGGGAGAAAGAAGCACCTGATGTTTTGAGCCTTTACATGCTTGGTCAGTTTGTTACCACATTCTAGTTTGTCCAAATTAATATGATAATTTGAAAGGGAAATTTTGGCTGCCATGCTATGTGAAGATGTGAGGCAGTGTAAACAGTAGCAGTGGCTGAAGTGAAGGTTTATTGTGATGTAGACTTGAAACATTTCAGTTGAAATAGATATTAGATAATTTTGGATGAAGAATCAACAGCTACCACTGATAGTTTGCTATGTATATTGAGATTGTAGAGGAAAAAAAAAATCTTACCTGGTTTGACTATCAACTGCCATATCAATTACTTTCTGGACTTTCCATAGCATACCTTTAGGCATGTATTTTATTTATTTGACTAGATTTAATCAAATGAAGACAAATGAACTATGTCTTTGACAATTTTTTATTTTCTACAATGTCTAGTACAATGCTTTATATAAAGTACTTTTTTCATTAAACTTTCCTTAAATTAATAAATCAAAGGGCACACACTCATATTTTCTGTCCATGGAGTTATTGGAGATCACATTACCCAGCTCTTGCCTTGTCATTAATATTGCCTCAACCTGACTTAAATTTTCTTTGCTTTCTAAGTGAGATGTTTAGTTGTGTTAAATTTTGTTTTACCTATGGCCTACTGGGGGCAAGTAGCATCATGGGGCCTGGAATTTGAATGTTTGCTGTAGAGGGTGTGGAGAAATGTTTTTGAAGGGCGTGTGGGCTAATCCTCACTGCCTTCCCGATCACTTTCAAACCCGTTGCCCATTGTGCAGAGTTACTGAGGGCTTCAGTGGCCCTATTTCTATCCAGAGTCAGGCACTCATCTGGGAGAATCATTATGATCTACAGAAAGGGTCAAGATAGAGCATTTCTGTAATCCAAATGAACAGTGATGAGGTGTGTGGTGACACAACAATGATAAGAGGAAATGACTAAGGAAGGGTTAGTGGAAATAGGAGGATGAAAGAAGAACGTAAGAGACTTTACAGAACGTAGTGACTAAATAGATTTGGTGGAAAGAAAAGACTGGAATTAAGATGCGTATTGACACTCCCCCACTGATGAACTTCAACTTATAAACTTATATATCAACAGATTTATGTTCCTAAGATAAAGCCAGTTCGTGCTTCCTGCTATCAACAGATGGTGTTAGTGATGGGCCTGGACATTTTAGCCTTGGGCCTGGTGCTGTTTTATTAACTTGTTATATGTTTATTGTGTTTGTGCCTAGTTTGGATGTTTTTTATGGACATTATTAATCCATCCATGCCCAAGAAGGGAAAAAGCCATGAATGTTGAAATTACTGGTAATAAAGGATATAAGAATATGACCATAATGTTGAAGAAATGAAAATGAAAATTGAAAAACATGAGAAAAATATTGGAAATTGTATTTATAGAGAAGATGAATCCATTGACATTGAACGACTTTGAAGAGGAAAGAATTAATCATGCCACTTGTGAAAAATACTATGTATTTCATGGTACAAGAGTAGGTAGAAAGTAATTTTCCAGATGAGGAAAAAACCTCCAATTATTGGAGTGTCTGTCTGGAAGATCACCATTACTACTGAAGGACCACTAGCTCAATGTTTTTTTTAAGTGAAGGCCCGAAGTTTGTTCCAGAGGGTAAGGACAAAGAATGGTGAAATTACTTTGGTGATGTTTTCCTGCAAGATATGGCTCCATAGGTTCAAGGGCAATTTGTATGTGCACAGCATGAAGGTGGATATAGAAGTGGAATGCAGAGATGTCATAGCTTTTAAGAAGTCCCTGTGAGGATTATCAAGGGGAAGAAGGGGAAGAGCATACCTGGTGGTAGACATCAGAATAGAAAAGAGGGGAAAAATTTGAATGAAACAGAAAAGCTATAGTGAGAGGCATATTTGCTGCAAGCATATACTCTTTGGTAAGGGGTACCTCCCTTTCATTTCTCTGTTGCTTGACACCATAATGGCAGAGACATTAGACTGATAGTTATTAATGGAAGGGATAGGAAACCCCTCCCTTGCCTATATTCCACAACAGCCAGTGACCTCATGTATGAAAATATAGGATAAGTTAAGGGCCTCAGAAAAAAAATAAGACTTACCTCTAAATCTGATGTATGTTTTCAAAATAATTACAATTTCCACACTAATATATTATTTATTCAATTTTGTTTTCAAATGAATGTGCTAACATTTACATAAATACTACATATTATTGTATGACCTTTAAAGTATAAATATGAGCTGCAACTATTTGAATGTATGTGGACTTGATACTTAAGGAAGAGCACATTTTAGACAAAACCATCATTTGTCTTCAGCTATTGTACTGGGTCTAGCCCTGGTGCTTTCTGAACAATCAAAAGACAGAAGAGAGTCAGAAAAAACAATAAATAGAGAGATGGAAGGAATTGAATGTAAGAACAGGCTTTTTAGTGTGAAAGGATGCAGCTTGAGGAAGGAAAAAAATACATATATATATCATGAAGTTAGATTAAGCTAGGACAAAGATGAGTTAGTTCTTCAAATTAATAAATATTAGAAATGTGGGGTTTCCACAGAAGATTAAAGAGGCTATTTAAAGACAGAAATAACTGATTGTAGGATGGATCCTTCCTCTCATACCATAGTTTTAGGGGAAGGAGATATAAATGAGTTAAAAAAAAACTTAAGATGCGTAGACAATAGCTCCACCCTGGGTAATTATGGGAAATTAGAGATGTTTTTTGAGTTTAAGTGTCCCATAAGATTTCTTTCAGAAATAAAATACTGACTAGAATATAAAAATGAACTTCTTTTTCAGTCTGATGAAATGTGTACATTGTATGATTTCTTTATTCTTACCCTATGTAAATTTTGCATCCAACCTTATATGAATTTTTTAAGTTCCTATCATATATGAATTTTTATCTGATATGTTATTGATACTTAACAGTAGCTTAAACATTTTAAATTTATAGCCAAATGTGGAAAGAAAAAGTATTAGTTTTCACAAATCATATTCTTGCCATTTAAAAAGATGTGCTTGCGAGCTGAAGGTGATAGATATATTTTTTTAAATTAACACATCTGTGCTTTCTCTAGGCTGGAATGATAAAAAGTGATAATGAAGAATATTTCATTGAACCCTTGGAAAGAGGTAAACAGATGGAGGAAGAAAAAGGAAGGATTCATGTTGTCTACAAGAGATCAGCAGTAGAACGGGCTCCCATAGACATGTCCAGAGACTTCCACTACAGAGGTAGGCATCCTTGACAAAGCTTAATAATTAAATATAATTCTAAGATATTATGAAAACAACTCTCCCATCAATTAAGAGAATGTGATTGTCATGTGCTTTTGTATTATGTGGAGGTAGCAAAAGAATTCATATTTATAAATCATGAAACATGGCTCGCCTTTTTAAAAATGCACAGAGGAGTATATATCATTGGTATAATTTTATTCCAGTGCATTATTGTATCCTTGATATGTTTGTTATTTATGATTTCTTTTAAAAGCTTTCCATTAAAACTATCTTTTCTCTAGCTTATGTTAAAATTTGAAAGTATTTGTGCTTTCTGGAAGTATCTAACTTATGCCTTATTAATGTTATTTTAAAACTTCTAAAATGAGATATATTGACATGGCAAAGAGTTACATTTTGTTGTAAGACCAGTGTGATGGATATATTTGAAAATAATTATGCTATTTCACTTTAAAGTCTATTTTGTAAAACTTTCTACTATGTGGAGGAGACGACGAATCAAATCCTTCTGTGGAATTTCATTTCGAATCTCAAAAAGTCTATGTTACTTTTGCCAGGACAACTTTCTTCACTAAGAATAAGAAAATTTCTCTCAGGGAAATGTCAGGGATATAAGTAATGTTAATTTATAATAGCGATAATTTGTCTTTTGAGTCAAATTCTTTTGAGAATTGTTACCTAGCCACTAGTTTGGTTTTCAGGTGCTGCCAGCTTCCCTTAATATGCTGTAGTAATGGAATAGTATAATTTAAGATAAACTTAAAGTTAACACAGCCTGAAACTTTTGAGAAATTTCTGAGTTGGAACAGCAGGACTATATTAATAAATACAGTGTTATGAAATGTGTGCCTAGCTTACAGAGTCAGTGTAGTATAACAGAAAGGAAATGAGCTTTGCAGTTAGAGTTGATGTGAATAATAACTCTACAACACCAAGTTGTTCTGTTACCTTAGATTAGTATTTAACCTTTTTGAGACTCAATTTCCTTATCTGCGAATAAAGAATTAAAATATATTGCACAATTGTATTAAGTATTAGACATAATATATGCAAATTGCTGAGTATAACATTCAACAAAAATAGGTGCTTAATCAATGTTTAATAAATCAATGCCAATCAATCTTGGTCATAGCTGTTGTTATTTTATTAACTATTAATATTAAATACCTTTGCAAAAGATTTGCATGTTAAGAGTTTTGGTAAAGTTGAACAGTTAGACATTGTTTGTCTTCGTGTTGTGAATACATTATTCTTATTCCTCATTTGTGTTTTCATGTTCTAAAAATGTCATTCTAAAATCGGAAGACTGGTTATGTCAAACAATAGATAGTAGGATACAGTGCTTTTCCTGTAAGTCTTAGTTGCTGCATATTATTAATTTCTAATATCCTTCAAAAAATGGTTAAATATATTTCAGAAAAGCATAGGCCACATGTTATTGAATTGTATAGGGGAGCTGGAAGCCAGGTCAGCTACTGTGGCTGTCCTCACATTTGCTTCATCTGTCATGACTATAGTTTCATGAAGCTGTACCCTATTAGTATACTTCCATCCCTGAAGGCATCTATTTCTGCAAATATTAGCCCTAGTACCTTTCATTAGTCTGATATTTATAGGAAAGAGAGAAGATTATATTTTTCTTGAAATATTATGAGTAATACCTATTGTATTTTTAGATGATAGAATAGGAAAAGTAACTTAGTAGTCAGGGTATATACATTTAAATGAATTGGATGGGATTAAGGAAATTTGGAACACTATTATAGAAAATTATTCAAAATATCAATTCCAGTAGCATCAACATTAACATACTCAGTTTACAATAAGAGTTGCTTTTAAGAATGCAGACACAGAAGGGTGTTTATTTTGTTGTTCAGTCATGAATAGAAGATTGCCTTATAGTAGAAGTGGTCCACAAATTAGGGTAATACATTTTGGGAAAGTTTTCAGTGATCATGGGTCAAAGCACAAGGAATTCCTTTAACTCTCAATTACCTTAAAACTTGAATCAAAATAAAACCATTCAGTTCTCTTAGAATGTTCCATGATAAGCCTTAATATAAGCATAATGATTTTTATTTTCTTATTTATGAAGTTCTGATTGAACTCCTTTACCTCCTTTTGAGGATCATAAATTGTAACCATCATTGTTAGAAGTGTAACTCTCTTCCCTTGGGTAAGAAGTCATTTAGATCAGAACTTTTAAGTAGCACACTGTAGCTTTAAATTCTTCTTTTAACTTCTTGGTCACAGCACTAAGAGCCAAGCTTTCTCATAGACTAAATACTTTCCAAGTGTAAATTAAGAATATATTTTTATAATGTATTTCATCATTCTAAAATATAAAATTGAACAAATTCTAGGAGTAGAAAGGTATATTGATTTATAAATGAAAGTCAAAGTACCATATAACATGGTACTTTTTATGGATCACTTCAAGATGTTATTTTAGGAGACATATGAGGTCTTAATGAGTTATAAGCGGAGGAATAAAATACATAGGCTAATACTTAGTTAGAAAGAAATGCGTTTGAGAACCATGGTCTTCATAAATTTCTCTGACAGCAAGTCATCAGGAGGTGTTTTGATCCTAAGTAAACCATTTCTGACCCAGCAGGGTTTCATCAGTAGGGCCCCTGTAAGTAAGTAAATACTCTGCCATATTTTGCTAGTTGTCACAGTAATTGCCTAGATATAATTTTTGCTTTGGCAGTTTAGCTCCTCAGAGTTGCCATTCGTTTAAATTCTGTAGTTTGTTGCTCGTGCTCTACATTAAAATTGATTAGGACCTGGACTAGGTGAGCAGTAGTGAGATGGAGAGATGGAGCTAAATTGGATAGAAATGGAAGTAAAACTGACAGGGTTTTGTGATGGAGTATATGTTGGGGGTGGAGAGAAAGATGGTGGAAAGAGAGATCAATCATGGATAACTCAGAATTCTGATCTAGGAGACTAGAGAATTATGTTTCCAGAATTCAGGCATATAAAGTGAGAAACAGAAATAGGCTTGGTGAAGAATGACAAGTGGGTACAATTCTGGATAGATTAAGTTAGAAGATCTATTGGCATACTGAGTGATTTAAAAATACATAGTGTATGCTCATAATCATGCCCCAGAGTCAGTGCATGAATGGCCTTTTATACGTGTTGTGGTAGGGATGGGTACAGATCAGCTTGGGAGTCAGGTGGCAGGTACTGGCTTGTGGATGGTTGGAATGTCTCTGCTTGCTTTCTGCCTTCTCATTCCCAACTGTATCACTGAGAATCAGAAGGTAGACGTTGCACACAATTGGGAGCCCCTGAAAAACAGTTGCTATAGGTGAGGCAGACATTATGTCCTCAAAAAAAAAAAAAAACCTAAAACCATAAACAAAAATTATGCTTCTATCACACTTGAGAACCCTAAGCTATTCCACTTGACCAAATGCAAACATCTATTTCCATTTCCTATCTCCTAAGAATATTCATTTGAGTTTCCAATAAAAGTCACAGTTTTGAAACTGTATCATATGGTACAATTCAACAACAAAAAAACCCCTCAATCATTCCCACATATAGCAGATTCTCTTTCCTTGACTCTTCATAGGGAAGTTTTATTGTTTTTTGCAATGTGGAAAAATATGAAGAGCTGTTTAAAAATATATTGAACGAACTACTAAAATCACAGATGCAGTGCCCTGCTTTCGAATTACTCTTTTAAGAATAAGACCTAAAGCAGTTTTACATTTGGCAGTATAAATAATGGTCTCTTCTAGTGCAGAACTGGCAGGTGTTCACAACACATAGCACTGCCAGTTTCTGGCAAAGGAATACCATCCTTCTCTTTAAACAACAAACATAAACTTGGCATGCTTATGATTAAGAAACTAGTCTACTTCATCATGGTGGGTAAGTTTAATTTGCTTCTTTTTCAGGTTTCTGCTTCAGGGGTATTAAAATTACATCCATTTTTGGCATCTTTAGTTTAGACAAAATTATTTTATATTTTAAATTTTCACAACATGGTTAATAAAATATTAAAGGCTTATTCCCATTATTATATCATTCATCTGTCTAAACTCAGATAAAAAATAAAATATACCGTGACTATCTATTAAGAATGTTCACATTATCATCATTAAAGAGCTTACTTCAGGCAGTCTACTTTTTAAGGGAGGGTGGCTGTACTTCTATGACATCATTCAGCTTTTTATATTTTTAATTTAATCCCTAAGCCCTAAGCTTCTCCCCTCAAATTACAAACTATTCATCCACCAGAAGCTTTGTGTTAAAGTAATTTTTGTAATTACTTCCTACCAGTGGGAAACAAGGAATAGTAAGCCTTTATCTCCTAGCTTCCTTTCAGGATTTCCATTTTCCTGCATGAACCCAAGTGCTTGTGTTGCTGGTGTGGTTGTCATGGTGCTGTGAAGGCGTGTCTTTGTCCCAGGTGGGAAACATGTAGAAGTCAGAAATGATTTGCGAGTTGCTCCTAGTTGCTGGGGAATGAAACTATGAAACAAGAACTAGAAAAATGGTAGGACTATTCCTTATTTTGCTGATGCTAGGAATTTCCTAGGTCCAGAGTCCTTCATTGACTCTATAGACACATCACTAGGTATTCTAACCCTTTGTATTGGGAAGTTCTCATGACCTATGCCCTTATCAAAGAGGATCATTGGTGAACTTTGTAAACCATACACAAACAAATCAAATAATAGAAATTAATTTTAGCAGATGTTTTCTTAGTAAATGAAGCATGGAATATAATATTACTAAATTATTAATATTAAGATATGTCAAAAGCAACCATTGTTTTAGGTAGAGGTTAAGTTATAAATTTTTCACATCTGCATCATTTTATCAAGGCTACTACTATTGGATTCATATGGAAATACTAATCATATTTATCAAATTTCTTTTCAGGTTGGTTTTGTATATTATAATAATTATGACCAAAATAAAGGCAATATGAAGAATGAATTATTACATAAAATAATCAGGAAGCAGAGAGAATTAAAGAGCTTTCGGATGTGAAATGTATAGGATAATACTTTATTTTCTTTTATTATTAATAAAATGACTTACTGGGCCTATTCCATCTCTTAATGAATAGGTTCAATGAAAGGAGCTTGTGACATATATAGAGCAGGATTAAAAGGTTACAAATATAACTCCATATTTTTTTCAATAAAGAACTGAATATGGAAAGACGCAAAATGTATTGAGACTTTAGACTTGGAATTATTATTTGGTTATTGATTAATGGCATTAATGGAGAAAATGAATCAGAAGGTTTTAGATATATTTGAGTGAGTGAAGTGAAACTGAAGGCAGTGAACATATGTTAGGGTAGAGAGCTAATTCAGATAATTTGGGCCAGATCTTGATTCTTAAATTAAATGATTGCCTACTCAGAAACAACTATATCAATTATTGATTCATGAGGGATAAGTTCATACCAAGAAAAATCTTTACTACTATTAAAATGTATTTTCTCTTTCTGAATATAAAACGTATCCTATTATCAAAATATACTTTTAGTATTTGGCTTCTCTCATGTCAACTGCTTTTGCTTAGGAGGGATAGACTTTATTTTTCATAAAATATTTAGTACATTTTGACTTTTCCCATGCCAAGTGTGCCCAGTTAAACACATTTTAAGCCTGAACTTCCTTTTTCTCTAGGTACAACAATTTATAAACTTTCATGTTAGTAAGTGAGAAACACTTGTGTAAAGAATCTGCATATTTCTGGAGGTTTAGTAATCTTTCATTTCATTATTTCTCTCTATAAGTTATGTGATTGAATTTCTTAAAAAAAAGATTATTTGCTTTAAATTAGGTGTTATTTATTTTGCTGTCATTGTTTGTTTTATTTTCCTTGCTGGGTCGTCAGGCATTAACCCTAAATATAAGATTTATTTATGAGAATCAATGCTATTCATTCCTGAACATGTTCGTTTGGTATTTTGCAAACTTTCGTGTGTGTGTGGGCCCCGTGCATCCCTGTGGAGGATTCAGGTGGGTTATTTTCAATTCTCTCTCTCTTCATGGGATCTTTCCACCTCCCTCTACTGGGCATCTTTCAGGTATATGGGGTGGAGGTTGGTGGTATATGTTGAAGGGAAATGGAACAATGGGAAAATATAAGTGTAGCACGGAAATAATATTTTTATTTGAAAATTACTTGAGTTTACATTATAAGGACTGTGAATTAAAATGTGAGGGCTATACTTAGGCCAAAATAAATGCTTCTTTTTTTTAATCATTCTGTAAGCAGAGCTGAATAGTTGGTTTTGTTCTTTCTAGATACCAGAAATTTTACTCTAATTTTCAGCTATAATGCGTCTGGTCTAAATACCTAAATTAAAAAATTCTTAGTGGAATTTCTGAAATTTGGAACTACATTTAAGAAAGAGTTGTTTTAGGGAAGATCAGAGCCATTTCCCTCAGTAAGATTGTATAGAGTTTACTGTAGACAACTGGTTATATACAGCATATTCCTATATCACTTTCAGCAGCTTACCGAGTATCTGAAAAAAATACTTGACAAGTCTGAATGAAGCATTAGAAAAAAAAATTTTTTTAATCTTTCAGAATGATTGTAATTACTTCTGTGCTCGCACATTAACTTGTTCAATGCTTTTGGCCTGAGATATTTGCTCCTTATTTCAGATCTCTGACTGATAATATAAAGCATTCTAAGCTTTTGTGTATGTTCTTTTTCATAGGACAGTCTTTAGTTCTAAGTGTTTTGCCTCCAATTCCCGTGGAAGGCATTGGTTCTCTCCAGTGTGCTTTACAAATTACTGTGTGTTCTTTAAATGTTAAGTCTGTGTGGTACTAAAACATTTTGCTAAGTTCAGTCTCTGTAACAGCACTTTGGCAGGTTTTGTTTTCATGTTTACAAGTTTTGTCAGGCTTTTCCTGTGTGCTACAGGGATAAAAGCAAAATCTAAGCCCAAAGGTCCTTGTCTCACCAAAAGGTGAAACAAGTGAGTGATAAACAGAGATTTTCTTTGTGTCCTGTGCTGTGTGTGATACTTGTACTAATAAAATGCCACTAAACGGTCTTCTACTAACGGAAGTTAGGATATTATAACCACTTTTAATTTCTTTATTCCCAATTTTGCGTGATGTATAGGTAAAGCCAATGTGGGAATTTGATGTAGATAAATATCATCTTTCCTCATTTCATGAGCCTCGCCTTGGCTTCTGAGTCTACTGGGCAGTTGTAGTGGAAATCATTGCTAGCCGTAGTAGATGGACCTCCCTATTTATGTTTAAAGAAAGCAAAATTAAGTTAACGACGCTGGCGTATGTTGTTTTTGTCTTCTT
The DNA here is from genome assembly GCA_023783475.1 of Daubentonia madagascariensis. NCBI lineage: Eukaryota > Metazoa > Chordata > Mammalia > Primates > Daubentoniidae > Daubentonia > Daubentonia madagascariensis. The sequence continues at coordinate 2,638,772 of JAKFHU010001268.1, read as the reverse complement.
CAACGTCCCTTTCTCGTCTGTGATGACCTGGCATTTCAACAATCAGTAGAAGCATTTGTATTGTTCACATAGGGTCACTATCATCTAAGTTCCCCTGGGCATCTTTTCATCACCCAGCAGCACCTTTTCTGTTACATTTTTGGAAGAAATGTTCCAAAATGATGTCAACTCAGACTTAAAAAAATTATTAAAGAACATTCATGATACATATAGGGGTTATTTTTATAGGTTTGTGATTTGAAGCATGGACATTAGACAAAATTATTACAGAAATCACCCAGATTCTTATTGTTGAACAAAAGCCTCATGTTCTTTGGATTTATTTTATGTGGCCCCCATTATTTTGAGACTCAGGACCTTAATATTGCTGAACCCAATTGCAGTGTACGTAAGAGCGTCATTCATCTCCATTTCTTTCTTTCATGACCTTGCAACAACCATGATAAAGCAACTCACATAGTTTGAATTAACTTCAAGTTTTGTATTCCTAATAGGAATTAAGTAAATGGGAAGCCAAGAATTTACTCTAAGTAGTAGGAACTATAGAAATGCACATTCCTTTTTATTAATAAAGTGGTTACATTGTGGTATGTATTAATTGTCTACAAATGTTCATGGAGAAAACAAACAAACGGGGGAAAAAACAGGGAAAAAGAAGTCCAGGTATCCTAAATCCAAAATGCATCACATTTCTATTTTGCATTAAATCCTTCTACGTTAATCATGGTATGGGCTGCTTTGGCTGGTTGAGTAGGCACCTCTGGCCTGATAATCCTCTCCTGCCTGGTTTCTGCTAGCCCTACTGGCATTTACTGCCAACTTGTCTAGAGTCTGCTCTCACTAGTGCAGCAAACCACCCTGAGTTCTGGCTGGGATTTCTATTTATCACTCACAGCTTCTGTTGTGGGACCACACTGACCCTGGTTCAGCAGCCCTCTTTGACAGGCTCCTCAGGAGCTTTAGATATTGCTGTTCTTGCTGCACAGGAACTGAGGGGAGTCACGGCTTCCTTGGTTGCAACCAGATGATGTCTTAGCATCCCATGACGTGTTCTCCTTGCAGGATCTTCAAAACAGAGAAGAATAAAAGGCTTTGGTCCTTGCAGCTCCTCAATGATTTATATGTTTTAACCCCTTTAATCCAGATTGAAGGACATGTTCCCAGTCCTTTAATCTGTGTATAAAAATCCTGTATGTTTTAATCCTATATGTTTAATCCCATCTCTCCCTATCTGAGACTTGGCCTTGAAGGGAGCTGGGAAGAAATTAGAACCACTGTCTTTCCATTCCTGTCTGTTTTCCTCATCCCAGAAGCAGACTAAAATCAAAAGGCCTAGGTTTGTCTTTTCCTTCCTCTCATTAAATGCTTTTTCTTCACTACTCCAGCCTCATGACTAAGCCTTATGATGGTTAAGACTTTCTCTACACAAAAGGAAAACAAAAACAAAAACAAACAAACAAACAAAAGAATTTTGTGATCTGGTCTGCAGACCTACCGTTGATATGTTATGTGAGAACTAACAGTATTTAGAAAACCCTTTCTCTCTTCACAAGTCTAGTTTAAAAATCTATTTTCCTTTGAAAAATATTCATTGAATTATAGAAACTGAAGATTGAATCTCTTTATACTATTTTTTTACTGTGCTAAGAAGACGTTAACGTATCTACCCTGAACAATTTTTTAAGTATACAATACAATACTAACTACAGGCACAATATTGTACAGAAGATCTCTAGAACCTTATCATCTTGCATAACTGAGATTGCATACCCGTTGAAAAGCAACTCCTCATTTTCCCCTCCTGCCAGTCCCTAGCAATCACCATTTTATTCTCTGATTCTATGTGTTTGGCTATTTTAGATACCTCATACAGTATTTTTCTGTGTGTGACTGTCTTATTTCACTTAGCATAATGACCTTAAGGTTCATCCATGTTAATACATATGACAGGATTTCTTTCTTTTTAAAGGATGAATAATATTCCATTACATGTATATACTACATTTTCTTTATCCATTCTTCCATCAATGAACATTTAGGTTGTTTCCACATCTTAGATATTGTGAATAATACTGAACATCAAAGTGCAAATATTTCTTTGAGATCCTGATTTCAATTCTTTTGGATGTATACCTTGAAGTGGGATTGCTAAATCATATGGTAGTTCTATTTTTAATATTTTGAGGAAACTCCATACTGTTTTCTGTAAGAGCTGCACAATTTTACATTCCTATTAACAGTATACAAGGGTTCCCTTTTCCCCTCTTCTCACCAGCACTTGTTATCTTTGGTCTTTCTTATGGTAGCCATTCTAACAGGTGTGATGTGATATCTCACCGTGGTTTTGATTTGCATTTCCCTAATAATTAGTGAGGTTGAATATCTTTCATATATCTGTTGGTCAAGTGTATATCTTCTTTGAAGAAATGTCTATTCAAATTTTTCTCCTATTCTTTAATTGGGTACTTTTTTTTTTTTTGCTATTGAATTGAAGGAGTTCCTTACGTATTTTGGATATTAACTTCATACCAGATATATACTTTGCAAATATTTTCTTCCATTCCACAGGTTGCCTTTTCACTCTGTTATAATAATTATTCCCTTTGCTGTACAGAAGCCTTTTAGTTTGATATAGTCCCACTTGTCTATTTTTGCTTTTGTTGCCTGTGCTTTTGGGATCATATCCAAGAACTCAGTGTGAAGACCAATATCATGAGCCTTTTTCCCTATGCTTTCTTCTAGGAGTTTTACAGTTTCAGCTTACATTTAAGTCTTAATCCATTTTGGGTATGGTGTAAGACAAAGGTCCAACTTTATTCTTTGGCATGTGGATATCTAGTTTCCCCAATACCGTTTGTTGAAGAGACAATCCTTTCTCCATTGTGTATTCTGGCACCCTGTGGAAGATGAGTTGACCATATATGCCTGGGTTTATTTCTGGGCTCTCTATTCTGTTTGATTAGTCTATATGTCTGTTTTTATGCCAGTACTATATTGATTTACTTACTATAGCTTTGTAATAGATTTTGAAATCAGGTAGTGTGATGCCTTTAGCTTTGTTCTTCTTTGTCAAGATTGTTATGGCTATTCAGGATCCTTTGTGGTTTCACAGGAATCTTATGATTGTTTTTTCTATTTCCATAAAAAAATGCCACTGGGATCTTGATGGGGATGGCATAGAATCTGCAGATTGATTTGTGTAGAATGGACATTTTAACAATATTAAGTCTTCCAATGCATGAATATGGGATGTCTTTCTCTTTATTTGTGTCGTCTTTATTCTTGATGCAGGAATCCTAGTGTGCAATACTTTCCTTCCCTTCTCTTTCTTCTCCATTCACTCAGGTCCTCCCAGCCAGTTCTTAGGAATGATTAGTAAGCAGGTCATCTATGTACAAAGTCAGGGAGGAATAAACATTATATTTTCCAAAATTATCCCCATTGCACAAGTTCTCATATTTCTGTGGTCAGCATTGTTGTAGCTCCATATTATTGTAGTTACAAAAACCGTATGTGTCAGAGGATTGTTGAAAGGGCTCTTTTTTGTTGGGATCTTTTTCTTTTTATCTGTAATTTGGGATGAAGAATGATAATATATTAAATTTAAAATAGCATAAAACAGGGCGAAGAATGGAATTAATGTTAGAAAAAATAAATTTTCTTTTTTTAAATTTATTTTTATTTATTTTTTTTCCTTTTATTTTTTAATATTATGGGGGTACAACACTTTGGTTATATATATTGCCCTTGCACTGCCCATGTCAGAGCTACAATCGTGGACATCCCCCAAACTGTGCACACTGCACCCATTCAGTGAGAGTTTTCCCATCCCCTCCACCCCACTCCTGCCTGCCCACCCTGTGATGAATATTATTGCCATGTGTGACATAAGTATTGATCAGTTAGTACCAACTTGATGGTGAATACGAGTGGTGCTTGTTTTTCCATTCTTGTGATACTTCGCTTCAAAGAATGGGCTCTAGCTGCATCCAGGATAAGACCAGATGTGTTAATTAACCATTGTTTTGTATTGCTGAGTAATACTCCATGGTATACATATAAAACATTTTATTACTCCACTCTTGTATTGATGGGCACCTGGGTTGTTTCCACATCTTTGCAATTGTGAATTGTGCTGCTATAAACATTCATGTGCAGATGTCTAGAAAAAATAAATTTTCAGTGATGTAACTTAAGCACACTTTCCACCTGATTTTTAATCTCAAACACATTACAAATACAGCTTTGACATCCTAAGTAACTAGGAGAACCTTGGAATTTTCAGTTTTCTAATGTCTATATGTCTAAAATTGGGATCTTAATACTACTTGACTATTATTTTCTTTTCTATTTAATATTTGCAAATATAGAGTCTTGTCCCAAATCTCACAGAATTTTAAGTATGATTAAAAAAGAAATAAAAAAATTTTTTTGTGAATATAGAAACATGATGTTTTATTTATGATATTATTAAAACTACTGAGGGATATTTATGCACATCAGAGAATACATAGTATTAATATAGTCACCTTGAGGCCACATACTTACTTTTGCAGATTTTTCTAACTTTTTTTCCAGATACAGAAAAGTGACAGAGGTACCATGTCCAGGCCTCCTTCAGTACAAATAGGGAGATCATCTGTTTTAGTCTTCTTCAAATCTTGGCAATAACAAAGGAAAAATTAAGACCAATCATGATGGCAGTTCCTTACCTTAGGTACCCAGATCCAGTAACTAAAGCTTGAAGAACAGTTTGAATGTGATATACAGCAGAAAGATTAATAAACTAATGGGAATGGGAAACCTTAAATGCTCAGTGCTTAGTCCCTTGAGAATACCCCTTGTGTTTCTAGGTATAGAGGCCTAAAAATAAGACCTAAGTATAAGCAGTTATTTCAGAAAACGTATTTTGATTAATGTAAGAACATGTTGCATCAAGATGACATCATATATATTTTCTGTTTTAACCCCCTTTCTACCACACTCCTGCCCCAGACCTTAATGGACATTCCTATGAAAGGTGTTTCATAGCCAAAGGAAGACAGTCCAACTGTGTTAAATTTCTTAGAGTAAAGTTAGCCAAAGATATCTTGTAAAAACAGACTCAAATACTTGAATCTGATCTCTTGAGCCAGTTTTGAAATTAGATCTTCAATTTGGGTCTTTACAACAATAAAGATATAAATCTAAGCGCTGACCTTTTGATACAAGACTATCTAACATATATCTCTTCAATGATCTCTATTAGTTCCTATCTCTCAGAGAAGGAAAAAGAGCTTATATGTTTTGGCTAATTCATAAGAAAACTAAAACATTTATCAGATGTGATGAGATGGGAATCCATGGTTTATGCCTTTAAAACCCGTGAAGACATAATATTAAATTACTAATGGTAAATTTTAGACAAACACTTAGTATATTATTGATGCAAGATACATTATTATTATTTGTTTATTGAATGCTTAGTATGTCCTCTCACATCAAATAACATGGTATACTTCAGCAAAGATTGGTTAAGAAGCATACAATTAAAACAAAACCATTGTGCAATTAGCATTATAATGAACGATCTAGAAAATATATGATGATTTTATAATGTTATAAAGAATTAACAGCCATCTTTCTTTGAGCATGTGTCTTATGGTATATGGTATGTTTTTATCACAGTATCACTTATTTTTCAACACTTGGTATCATACAGATGCTCTCTCTGTGTTTCTACTTCCAGCTTTTAGGTAATTGCTGTTCAATATAATTTTCTGTGATTATGGAAATGTTCTACATCAATGCTGTTCAATAAATATAGCAGCCACTAGTCACATGTAGCTATTGAGATGTAAGAAGTGTAATTGAAGAACTGAATTTTTAATTTTACTTAATTTTAATTTATTTAAATTTAAATAGCTCCTGTCTGGTACAATGTGGGTCTAGGATTTGCACCATGGTATATACAGTTTTCTAAGTTCCTTTAGAAGCCTTGTTTCATTTGAGTCTCCCAAAAAGTATATGACAAAAATAGGTAGGATTACTCAAAATTTTCTTTTTTGTTCAACATTGCTTATTCAGGGTCTAGCATAGTGCCTAGCACAGAGTAGTTCTTTAATAAATATTGATTGAGCAAATGAATTATTGAGTGATTCTGATACTCAAAAATGTTAAGCACATTGCTCAAGGAAAATAATTTGAAATTTTTCACCACACTCTTGATTTGATGATAAAGCACAAGATTTGCAAGTACTTTTAAAACTGAACAAAGGAGTTGTTCAACTGAAATTTTCAGGAAGGCCAGAAAGGAAATATGACAGCTAGTGTGACATAGATGAAGACCCAAAGTGTCAAAGATTCTCTGTAATTCTTGGAAGGAAATTACAAGGAAGATAATCTGAAAGAGGACTTATAACCTCTGGTGTCTGATTATCAAACCTAGACTATGTATTGAAGTCCCTGGTGATGATCTCATTAGTGTTAGAGGGTAGTGGTTGAATGGTGCTCAGGAATGGAATGCACAGCACAGAAAAGATTGTTTGTGGGGTCCTCCAGATTCATGATGTAGAGCTTGCTTTCCTAGTCACTGTGGCATCTGTCACAAGTTTCTTTCTCTTATTCTAAATGCATATTTTTTTTCATGTTATGAACTTTCATAACGATGTGCATGAGTCTCTCAGATGATGTAGGTCTTCTCTGTCTTCACAAATAATTGACTGTAATTTGGGCCCTTTTGTCCTTTGTAGATACTTTTATTTTTCATTACCACTGTTGCTACATTTCTCTAAAGAACATATTTTCCTTTGCTCCCTTCTCCCTGTCACAGTCTGTTATCCAGCTCCCCCTCAGTGTGGCTCTCATCCTCAGCAGTTGATGTAAATAGTTTTCCCCAGAGACTTAAAAATTTTATCAGTTTTTTTCCCTCAAAACCCATTTTCTTGGACTTCTTCATGATGTTTCATAGCACATTGTTTCTTTGTTTTCTGTTCTTTTGTCCTCTGATGCACTCAATGTAGCCTCTTTATCCTTTTCTATCTTTGATCACTTCTTTTGAGTCTCCTTTCTTCTCATCACTTAGTAGTGAATTTTTCCTTATATTCGATTGTATCCTACATAATTTCAAAAGGGATGCTCTTTTTTATGGCTTCAAGTATCATGTTCATTCAACATCTGTAGTCTTTTCTGTTATAGATTTTGTAGCTAGACAGACCTGGGTTCAAATAACAGCTCTGCTATTGATTAGCTCTGTGACTTTAGGCACTTTGGAAAGCTTCTCCAGATAACATTGCCTTGTGTATAAAACAAATTCTGCTGACCTCAAGGTGCTGTTAATGATATGGTGCCCTACACAAGATGAGCAGTCAACTCCTCATCTCTCTCCTGTCGTATTCTCCTTCTCTTTTCTTGTCTTACCACTACCAAAACTATAGTTATATCCTTTTCTTATTGTCTCAGAAAAGACCAGTTAATGCCAGATTATGAAGAATTTTATTTTACAAGTTTAAAAAAATGTACTCACAGAAGTTATATACTCTGATATGTGTTTTAGAAAGATCTGCCTTCCATCCATGTGAGGTATAGAATATACTTGTGGGGTATAGAGTAGAGAGGGTGATAGAGCAGAGGCAGGGAAAACAGCTTGGCGTGTCCTGTAGTAATCCAGGTGAGAGGTGATAAGGGCACCCAGTGGGTCACCACCAACATGAAAAGAGAGGAGTGGGTTTGGCTGAGCGCATTTTAAGAAGCAGAGCAGAACATTTTTATAGGGCCACTTTGACATGAGGCTGTTTATAATTATTATGACCATTACATTTTTAACTTTTAAATTTTAAAATAATAAGCACAGCAGAATTCCTTAGGCCATCCTTGTCTCCTACCTGATCTCTGAGCATAGGATTCAGAGATAAAGCAGAGATAAGGGTTCTTTATTATATATATTACTTAGTAGTTTTTTTTTTTAATCCAGAGAGCATAATTTTTAAAGTTTGTTTTTGGAATCATTAAATCATAATTGTAAACATCCCAACACAGTGTGCTTCCAAAGTAATGTCATGTGTCCATACTTATGGAAGTGAAAGAGAGAACATGATGCCTGCTTAGAAGTAGGTTTGGGATGTAGTTAGCTAAGCTTCCTCCTTATCTCCCCTACTTGGTATTACTTCTGTAAACTTAGTCATACTCTCTTCTGCATCTGCAATCTCTTCTTGTCACCTGCATTTATTGTTCATTATCTAGGTCGTATCACTTCTTTTTCCCCTGAAAGTGTATTTTTCCCCTTGATATTCCATAGTTCTTATATGTCCATTTTTATACTTTGACCTATACCATATTATAATGAGTTATTTCATGTTTTTACTCCTTAATTCATTGAAATCTGGTTTTCAACTCCTGCTATCTCGTTTATTTGCAAAATAAATAACAAAACTCTGATAAAACTATGTTGATACATTTTGCTTCTTCCTGTCCTTACCTCTCTGTAAGGTCCCCAGAGGGACCTCTGACTCAACCTGGCTAGCACTGAGCTTGGCCCTAATCATCCACCAATTCCTAAACAACTCCTTGCTTTTGCTCTTATATCCCAGTTTCAGTAAATGGTACCAACGTCCACCCAGTTAACTCCTCTGACTTTTGCATCCCTTATCTAGTTGGTAAGCAGGACACACCAATTTTACACACAGATAGTTCTCAAAAAGCCCTGTCAGGCTCTGTTGTTTCTATTTTTGTTCAGAGCCTAATAATTTTTTGTTTCAGATTCTACAGTGGCCTGCTGACTATTCTCTTGCTTCTAAACCTGTCTCCCTCTACTCCATGTTGAGATAGGCTACCAAACTTTGTGGATCGTGTACCCACACCACAAGTACAAACGTATTATTATCCTTTATACATTATAGAACATTCATGCTGTGTATTATAGAACATATACAGAGATAGAAATTATAAATAATATAATAAAGGTAATAATAGAAATTCTATTTTTTTCTGTATGCCAGTAAATGTTTTTGTACATGTTTGCAATATAAGTACCCTGCATTATAGATTGCTGCTTTTGATTGAAGATGTAGTGATCTTTGTAAACTGAAATATTTATATGTCATTGTTTAGTCTAAAATTTTTCAGTGGTTCCCCACTCCCTATTGGATAAAATATAAATTTTTTAGCATAGTCCTTCATTTCCTGGAACCTCCCTATTTTATCTTATTATTCATTCATGATTCCCACTCCCCACTATACACTCTTTATTTTGACTCTACTGAACTCTAAATTCCCTAAACACACATTTTTTTTTCATCTTACCTCCTTTATTTGTCATTATACGTGATAAACTGCATCTCTATTTTTTTTTAGGGTGTTGGAATGTATTCCTCTATTTTACTTTACCTGGCAAACACTAGACCATCTTTTTGAAGAGACAATAAATGTCTGCCTGGAAGGTGGAGATAATAATATTTGTCTCATAGCTGGGAACTAAATGAGATCATGCATTTAAATTCCTGGCACATAATGGTTTGCTTATTTTAATTCATATCCACCTTTTACTTTTTCTAACCTTATAGAATATTCTCCTTTGAGAATAAAAATGAAAATTTATTACCCTTCAAGTTGTTCATTTATAATGATTTAAGGGAGAGCTATTGTTCATAAGTAATATTCTATGTAATTGAAGAAGCGCATGCTGTAAGACAGGTTAGAAGGGAAAATTATAAAGTGCTTTGAGAAACTTTAATCTCTTAAGAAAATTATTATTCTACATAAATACTTTTCAGAAAAGCCTAGACAGATTTTTTTCCTAATGAAGTTGTGGTCTGTAAAACAAGGTTTCTTGGTCTGCAAGGGTGTCAAGAAGTCTGCAAACTCCTTGAGTTTAGGTACATAATTTTCTATGTACTTACATGTTTGAGTTGCCTCTTCTCTCTCAGAAAGATTTGATAGCTTTTAAAAGATTTTCAAAGGAGTCTATAATTTAAAAAATTTGGGGGACTAACTGTCCTCAAACTATTTAATGATCTTTGGATAATTGAAGTTGCTTTTTTAAGCCATTATATGACATATATTGGGGACTAAAGAGGCGGTAAATGGCTTTTATTCATGTCATGCCATATATTTCCTACCAAACCACTGAACTTTTAATATCAGAATATTAATTGAATAACATACATGTATTTGATTAAAAAAAGCATGAGATTTTGTTCTCCTTTTAAGTATATAAATAAATTAATGCAGTAGTATTTACTAGCTAAACTTAAACATATATGTTTTGGTAAGGGAAACATGCCCCACTATGATTTCTTTTGAATAATGCAGAAGATAAAGAAAAATACACCACTCCCCCCAATGAGTAGGATACCTTCATGTTTGAAAATTTAGGAAATGCATGCTGCAGAAATGTGAATGCTGTGAGTTAAGAGATCTTCATTATTTCAGCCAACAGTGGACTTCAGAAGCAATGACATCATTGTTGCTTCACTGACTTCAGAATTCAGGCAAGAGACAGAAACCTATGAACTTAGACAGCTTCTTTGTCAGACATGGTGTAGAGAGGAAGACACAAAGAGCTTCCCGTTGAGTCATGGCAGGCTTTGCGACTCCTTTCTTGGCCCTTTGTGAAAGCACATGACTGGACTTGTAGAAGATTAACCCCCTTAACATTTCTGTGAAAAATTAAACAGATGCAAAGCAGCACCATCACTTTTTTTCCTCTCTGTTGTGAATTCAGTATTCTGGTGGGCAGTGAATTATGTTGAATTCCCTCACAGAGGCCAGGGCAGTCAATGGGGACTGTGAATGGGGCCTTCTGAAGGGCTCAGTTGTGGGTTTTCTTGGGCTTTCACTGTTCTTTATAGCATTATTCCTCTGAAAGAGTTCCCTCTAAGAGTGGGGTCAGTCTAGAGACCTTTATAGTGCTTGAAGTAATCCACCCTTTAATCTGTTCCTTCCTGTGGGAAAATCAGTGTGGAAAAAAAAAAAAAGAGTGAGCTAGTATTTACATCAAGATATAGACTGTTTAGACTGTTTACTTTTAATTTACTGCTGTCCTTCGCATGAATACAGTTTCTTTCAAATTCAGTTCCTTAATAAAAAAAATCCACAAATTTAATACATGATTTGTGCTGATAATTTTATCTAGTCATGTAGATGCTGAAGAGTTGTGGCTCTTAACCAGGTAGGTTGCTTCCTATCCTGGATTATCATTTCATGAATCCAGCAGATATTACATATTTTACAAAATAAGTATGTACTCTTTATTGTTATAATGAGATAAATGATCTCTATATCTTTGCCATTTTCCTGGTTCTGACTTCAGTCACATATTCTGTATATGGAAACGATTGATTATGAATGTCATCATTATATATCAAAATATTGTGTTTGAGGGTAACAAGATTTACCTCTTGACTTTTGATGACAAATTCGATGACAGTGATAGCACAAATGATGATTTCCTTTGGGAATGGGATAGTAATTGGGATATGGGCTGGTGAGGGAAGATTTTTGCTAGTTTTTTATTGCATGATTTTGAAAATTCAATCATGTATTTATGTATTACTTGCATATTTGAAAAAAATTCAAATAACAAAGAAGAAATGTATTAGTCTAAGAGAAGCAGTGAGCATTTTAGTCCAGGTTCTCCTGTCTATTCTGATTCTAGGTTTATAAAGATAGAATCTCATAGCAGTTTCCAATTCCAATCTAAAAACTCAAGATCATAAGGAAGAAGAAAAGGAAATGGAGATAAATATTTCTGTTGCAAAATATCTGATGGATAGAAGAAGAATGTTTATTAGGCACATTCTTTTGAAGACAAAGGGTGCATCAAAATTTCCTTTGTAGTTCCTGTTAGAACTAGAAGTTAGCTGCCTCCAATTATCTTTGAAATGACTTCAAGAAAAAAAAAATTAAAAAAGAAATAAATTGGTTTTAGGCAAAGAGGTTAAAGAAATAATTTACAGTCCTTTATCTCCTTGACCTCTCTTCCATACTTTTCCTTTTTAGAACTGTTCTTGAAGAAACTGGTGGTGTGCCTTAAATCTAACTAGCATCTTACCCCAGTGCCTAATCTAGGGGCAGGTAGAGACAAGGAAAACTATCAAGATACTTTGAAACTGTGAATTTTCAGTACAAAATAATGCTATGATATAGTTGTACGATTTTACCACTACTTTGGATGAAGGGAGTGGAATTTTTTGATGTGCTGAAAGGCAAGAAAAAGTTTGTGGTGGGGTAGGGTAGTTATGGATGGGGCTGTACTTGAGGAAAATAGACATAGAAACATAAGAGCCCTGAGCTCATGGAGCACAGGGGTTGCCTCCGTAGGCAGCTGTGAAAAGGAACAGTGCCATGATTAGTTACAACTATGCTTGCCCCTCTTGTTCCTAGGTGGAATGTTGTGGCTAAGAGACAACCGTAGCTGCCTATCTCAGGTGAAACTTATGAAATCTGAGCAGAATAGTAGAGTGGAAAGGGCTCTGGTCTCTAGGAATCAGGTAATATGAGTCCTGGTTCTCATTCTGCCATTAGCAGTGAGATCTAAGGGGCTCACTTCTCTGTTGTGTTTGCAGACACTACCCAGATGGATATGTTGAGTTTTAAGCTCCTTGAAACCTCTTTATGCTCATGGTTCTCAGCACAGGGCCTGGCACCTGGAACACATAATATATTTTTTGAGTGAAAGAGTGAAAATACAGCAATTTTCTGATTGTGGAAATAGGGGAGGGTAGTTAGAGTTGGTTGTCATGTTTCTAAGGTTTTTTTTTCAAGCTCTTATACTCAGATTTTAGGTCATCTTCTTAATTTCTTTTTTCCTATGCAAGCATTCCATCTAAAATAGCCTTGATAATTTGTCACCCAGTTACTCTGCTTCAATAATAATATCTTCACTAAAACTATATTGTGTTTTATATTTTTTTACCTGCACTATTGAACAGTTTCTTGGTTTTCTAGCCCTGCTTCCTTTTAGGAAGGTTTTAATGAAGTCAAATGATAGGTAACTGCCACTTTTGTAGGTCTAAAATAGTTGAATGTTGATAATTTCAAATGGTACAATGAAAGTTTATCATCCAAACTGTAGTCACAGCGATTCAATCCCTGCTTTAAATGTTTTGTTGTCTTCTCATCACTGCCCTGCCCCTTGCCCAGCCCCTCTTTGTCCTGACTCACAAGAGCTTTCCTGATCCGACCCTCGCTTTCCTAGTTGGCCTCTTCTATGACCAATCTCTTTCACCGTCTACACTCCAGAGGCACTGAAATTTCAGTTCCTGGACTGCTAAGCTGTCTCTTCAGTGTGGGCCTTTGGGAATGCCATTGCCTTTGCCAGAAACACTCTCTTCTTTCTTCCCTCCTCTCTACCTCTCAACTCTGTAACCTGGCTTGGCCATCAACACCCATTTTAGCAATGGGAAAGAGACAATATACACATAATATTAATAAATAAAAATAAACCGTCTAGTGTTTTAAAAGCGCAAAGTGCTACGAAGAGAAGGATTTTCAATCTTGTAACTACCCCTGACCCTGTATTTCAAATGTCCCGTTTTAATCGTGGTACCCATAACTGAACGCAGGTGTGGTCTGAAGAGCAAAGACTGCAGTGGGAAGATGATTTCCCTTGTTTGGGGTCTTATAATTCCATCAGTACAATTTTTTAAGGCAGTCAGCTCATAGTAAGCTCATAATCATTTTCCATTGCCCAACACATAAAGGGAGCTAAAAAAAAATTATGTTTAGCCAGAATTTCTTTTTTCTAGGAACCCAGGAGAAAGGGGTCATCCTTGGGAAGTTAGGAAGGCATGGAAGTTTTCAGGAACAGTTTATTTTTTATTTTTATTTTAAAAATAGCTTTCATGTATTTATAGAACAGCTTAGGAAGTGAAGTGCTTTCCCAGAAAGGTGTTTTTGCTATGCTTTGGAATATTGGTATGGGAGAAATGCTACTGAAGCCTTCTCTTAATTCACAGAAGAAACATACCATTTTGCTCCTTCCTGCATAATAACTTTTGCTTTGCCAAAATTATGAGTAATCAGTATAGGAAATGTAGTTATTTTTAGTTAAATATTATGTTTTTATAAAGTATAAGATAATAGGAAATGAAGTGGGCAAAATAAGTAAAGTTAAAAATACAAGCTTTGGATGTAGTTTGCCTGGATGAATTCAGGCTCCATCTGAGACAATTTAAACCTTCTGTAAAATGGGGGAAAAAACTATCTTCCTCATTGGGTTCTTTTGAGAATTAAATGAGATAAAGTACCTGGAATAGCATCATCACCACCATCACTGTAAATAAACGTACTTATTATTATTTTAAATAAAAGTAGTCATGCAGAGTCCTAGGGGATTTAAAAAAGTTGTTTAATGTGGTTAATATTTTGTAATGTAATTCCTATGCCATCCTTCTCAAATTAATACTATAGGGTTGTGATAATTCTGTAAATCTTCCAGTGTTTCCTACTTATTTAAACACGGTTTTAATTTTTCCTGTTAAGGCAAAATTATTAATTTAGATTCTTTTTATAAGCTGAATTTTGTCAGACATCCTGAAAAAGTATGACGATTGAAGACATTGCACCTCTAGTACATTTATGATTTAGAAATATCTGAATTAGTGGTGGAGACCAGAAATATATTCTCCTTCGTTTGTATTCATTCTCTTTCTTCCCAGTTCTGCTTCCCCTCTCCTCTTCCCATCTCCCTTCTCCTGTTTTTCCTTTTCTGTCATTCTTACAGGCTACGCATATATACAAATGTGTGTATATCTAGTCTTTCCCTTCTCTCTCTCCTTTGTCACTAGGAAAATATAAGTAAATTGTAAGCCAAATAACTATTGTATTATTGGAGTTCTATATAATTGTATCTCTTATTATTTTGTAGTTATTGTTTCTAGAATATGTAAAGAACTTCTGTGGCTTTATTACTAGAGTGGTGTGTGGAACATTCAGCACTGATTGATTGATGATTATTTAAATATTGATCTAAACACAGATTTCCTCTTTCATGGTACCCATTATCTTTATCAGTCCAAAATATTTTTCAGAAAATTTTAAAAATTACTTAATTTGTGACATATTCTGATGGACCTTATAACTTTTTCTCTTAACCTTGCCATGTGTGGGTTTGTTCACAGCTTTTTCTTTCCTGAATAGTCCTTTCTAAATGTTATTAGTGATATGCTTTTGTAAGGGATAGTTTCCTCTTTGTATGATTTTAATTTTTGGCCATTTTTTACTTTCATCTTTTAGTTTAAATGACCTATTTCAAAGTTACAAACTGAACAAAAATAAAATTACAGACATCTATGTATGTAACTTAAGATTAAACAGCTATCAATATTTTCCCATATTTGTTTTGGATCTTTCTTTCTTTAAAAAATAAAATATTACAGATATAGTTAAAGCCCCACCACTCATCCCTTTGCACTCCTTCCTACCTGAAGGGTATCCATTCACAAATTTTGATATGAATTATTCTGGTGAATAGTTTTATATTTTTACTAGACTATATACAATGTTAGTTAGGGTATATGTGTGGAAAAGAATTAATACAGCAGCCCCAAGATGGTTATCCTTGGAAAGGCTTGAAAAGTTGGTTCTTGCCTGGCATCTGAAAAACTGGGTTTTAGGAGGGTTTCTACCATTCCTAGAACTGCTAAGAGTGGTCACTGTGCCTAAACTGTGCAAACACTGTGGGTGGTGCTGATCACTTGCTTTCTTTCAGGAAATTTGGAATTTTGGTCCATGCTAGGCAGAGGGTACCTACACAACCAACCCCCAATAAAAACCCTGGGCACTGAGTCTCTAATCAGTTTTCCTGGTAGACACATTTCATGTTTTGTCAGTACTCATTGTTGGAGGAATTAAGTGTGTCCTGTGTGACTCCACTGGGAGAGGACTTGTGGAAGCTTATGCTAGGTCTCCTCTGGACTCCACCTCATGTGACTTTTCCCTTTGCTGATTTTTCTTTGTATCCTTTCACTGTAATAAACCATAGCCATGAGCGGGACTATACACTGAGTCCTGTGAGTCCTCTAATGAATCATCAAACCTGTGGGTGGTCTTGGAGACCCCTGACAAAAGATAACCTATAGATTGGTTGGAATAAAGTTAAACTGCTGCAACAAAGAGAACCCCAAATGCTGTGACTTGAACAAGAAAGAAATTTATTTATTTTTCCAAGTTAACAATCCAGAACTTGAAAGACTGTTAGGCTGACAAAGGCAAATGGCCAGACAGCACACACACGAGCTACTGAAGCACATTAGGAAAAACTCTTGGAGAAAGCAGCACAAGGGGTAGAAGCATAGCCCCTTGTTGGCCCATTGCATTCTAGGGCAGCACAAATAACTCTGGCAGGTCTTAATGACAGATTTTGAGAGAGTGGCCACAATAATTGGGTTGTGGTGCTTTTAAACTGCATGACTAGAGAAGTACCAGTTCCTCTCCTGGCCCAATTATAGGCCACAATACAACAGGGTTATGACCTGGTAGAACTTTGGCTCTAGCTCCAGACTGCTAGATGAGGACGTGAGGACAAGGGCTCACCAGCCTTTTACCTGTCATGATCAGTGGGCTGGGCTCCAACCCTCACAGGTGTGGCTATGACATGGCAAGCGGGCAACAGGATTTGTCACATCAGCATTCATGGTTGAGAAGAATCTCTATTTTTCCCTATGCTAACAGAAAAGTTTTTAATATTCTCTTCTTTGCAAAGCAGTCAGTCTTTCAATGATCCTTATTTATGTAAGTGTCTCTGTGCCCCAGTCCTTTTCTCCCATCAGCCCTAGAATAGCTGCTGACCCCCACCCCTAACCCCCATTGCTTTAGCATCCTTCCTCAACTGGCTGTTTGATGCTGCCTACAACTCAAAGAAGGTTGTCTCTTCTTTCTTTGTTTCTGGTACTGGTGACTTCTCCTTTATTGCAAGCTTAGGTTTTAATTTAAAAGAATGTTAGTTATATTTCATGTAGCATTTCTAGATATTTTTGTGGCTTTTTCTGTTTTAAGTTGGTAACATTCCTTTATTGTCTAACTAGCACTTTTTTGGTAAAGATCCATCTTGAAATGGTATTCCAGGATTTTATTGTTGTTCTTAAAAGAAAAATTTGTCAACCAAATAATTGAATACTGCCCATTTGACTAATTGATAGGAAAAATTTGACTTATTTATTAGCTGATGAGTGGGTTGACTCCATCCACCATGTGTTTTCTTGATACCAAGAATAATTAACACATTAACTGCCATGTGAGTTGTATTTAACTCACACTGGTTTTGAGCCCAGGGCCTTGTGAAGCACATGTAACTCACATGTTCTTCACCTTGGGAGCCACATGAACTGATTTTCAAGTTGCATATAACTCACACACAGAAAACAATAAAAGCTAACAAACTTCTAATTAAATTAGAAAGGATCATTTTGTTTTAGAAGTTTTTATTCTATTTTCATAATAAAACACTATGGCCCCAAGGAAAAAATTTTTTTTTCTAGTGTGGCAGTCAATGTGTTAGGAGTCCTTTCTTCCCTCCCTTCCTTCTTTCTTTCCCTCTTTTTTTCCCCCTCCCTCTCTTCCAACCCTTTTCATTTGGTGATGTCTATTGGCCAGCCTCAGCATTCTGTTTTTGGCTTTATTGTCCAAGGGGTTGACGATGAGTTGGTCATTGATGAACCTTAAAACAAGTTTAGGAGAACTGCTTTTATAATTTATCCAGATATAATAAGTCTGGTCTTTCTTCTTTCTTTTTAATATACCACTCCCTTCCAAAAACAGTTCTAAAGTCACATGGCCACTGAGGAAAATGTTATTCTCTAATTAAAAAAATACTTTTAGAGTTGTGTCTATCTTATCTGGTATAAACAAATGATTAAGCAAATTATCCTAGCTGATTATATTTAAGAATGGCTTCCTTCTCTCCCTTTTCTCTTTCTTTCCATCCTTCTGTCTGTCTCTCCCTTCCTCTTTCCTTACTTTTTATTCCTTTCATTTAAAATGAAATTTGGAGTTGCATAATGCCAGCTGCAAATAAGACTATCTCTAGCCCTGTGAACAAATTACTTAGAATGTCTTGTAAGAACACTGCTTGAACACTGGCCTTGGCTAGACACCTTACACTTTGTTTCCATTTGTTCCAGAGAAACAGGAACATTATGAAACAGTTGGGATTGAGTAGAGCCACAACTTCTACTGAAAAATGAAAATACATCTAGTATCAGTATATATCTATTCAATTATATCATGGATGTTAATATTCTCTTTATATATGAGGAACAACTTACTCAACTTACTTCTTCAATAAAGAATAATATGTTTTCAGTTATTTTCTATCTCACTGACAAATGAGACAGAGATTGGCTGATAGTAATTACTTGGTAATTACCTGGATGTATGCTTTTATACTTTGATGTTAGAAAATTACTTCTTTAATGCCTGATGTTGCTAAATAGTGCTCCTTAGGAACTTGCAGAAAAACACTTTTTTTCATCTTTTGTTAATTATATACTATGGGACGGCAATAAATAACATTCTTTGAGTCTGAGCCTTTTAATCAACTAGGAAGACTGACCCCTTTGGGTTTTGACCAGCAGCACCAACTATGTTGCTATAGGCACCAAATTGAAGTTAATTTTGATGAGAAATTTTGATAGTACTATATTCAATATAGCAAGTTCACTCTCAAACTTTAGATGCTTCATCTTGCTAATTAACCTTGTGCCCCATTCCAGGTGAGATAAGGCTCCCTCATGATAATCTCAATATATACCTCCAAGCCAATTCTCTTCCTTAAAGTGTCAGCCTATAGGTGGCTTGACACCTACTTTTACTTAGGAAATTCCAACATAAGAACTGGTAGTTGAATAGCATCTGGTTTGCCATATCATTATCTGTGGAAGGTGTTTGCCATTTAAGAATTTTTGTAATTATTTATGATAAAGGTAAGAGACAGCACAGTTGACTGAATACGGGGTTCAGATCACAAACTTAAGAACAGCTGTAGTTCTTACAGTTATCAGTCATGTGGCTTGAGAGATTGACCTCTGTGGACTTCTGTTTTATGGTCTATAACATGGGGCTGATAGCAGGGGTTGTCTGCCTCACGTAATTGTTTTAAGGATTAAATAAAATGTTCTTATGAAAAGCATGAATTTTAGCTATCTAATACTTTATGTCAGCTAATAGATTTAGTCCTTTAAGTGGAGAGTACTCAGAATGTAAAAAGAAATTCTAGTCACTAATTTGTATCTTTACAATGTCTACTAACCTTGAGAAATTCAGTAGCTTTCTTTTTCTAACTCCTTTAACAGCCAGAGATGAAGAACAGGTTTTTGAGATTTTGGATAGTATTAACTGTTAAAAAGAGCTTTTTTTTGGAAATGAAGTCTAATGTTTCAACTAGATACTGTGTTTTAATTTCACCTTATTTTTTAAATAGAAATGTCAGTGGGTAAGATCCCCTAAAAGACATGCTGGTTCTCCATACTGAGGATCTGCTTTCTTGTGAACTGTTAAAAACATCATGATGTTTTAAAGCCTTTATTACTTTTGATGAAATGGTGTAGTGGGCTTAAGGGGCAAGCTCTTGAATGAGACCACCTGGATTTGAATCCTAGCTTTACACCTAATAGACGTAGAGTGTTGGAAAAATTATCTATTATTTTATTTGTGGCTGGCTCATGAAAATGTTGTAATGGTGCTCTGGGTGTTCAGCAATGTTGATCACCCAATCTCTCTCTCTCTCCTTGACTTTAATGTGAAATTTTAAAACAGATTTGGGAAAAAAAATCAGATATTGTCCTTTTATTGCACTGATCATATGGTTAATAATTTTTTTTAAGAAAGAGAATTGAAGGAATACAGGATCCTTGCTTTGTGTTGCTTGATATGTCTTTGAAAATTTTCTTTGCCAGTACTTTTGGCTAGGCAACGTAACTTCAGTATTGCTAGAGTGACACAGACGGATGACATGTACTTTTAAAAATAAGAGTATATATGTAAATACTTGCCCACATATATGCATCCATACACATACACACTAACATAAATTTGGATGGAAAGAAAAAACATGAAACAAAAATGAAACTCTATTTTTGTTAACTCATTTTAGGAAATAATTCAGTTGATAAATGATGTATTTTAAGGACATTACCAAAACTGAGATCTCCTGACTGAGTATGGAGATTTTTCAAGGAAATTCAATACAAAAATTCACTGGCTTTGTGGTATAACCTCATAGCAAGTATGTAGATGACGGCTGGAAATCAGAAATGTTATCTTCTCTAAATTTTAGGTTATAGAATTCTTAACAAGCATGAAAAAATACATGGAAATTGTTTAGCTGAATGAAGTTTAAGTGTAATTAAAAGCAAAACAATTTGATTGATTTTTGTCCTCCTGATAAATTTGGAATGTCCAAATTATTTTTTATTTTATAACAAAATATTTTTTAATTATGAAATTTCTAAATTTAACTTTTTCTTGAGGTCTACTTTATCTGATATTAATATAGCCACTCAGCTATCTTATGTTTACTGTATATATAAATATATACATATATTTTTTAAAATCTATTTTTAAAATCTCTGATTTTTTTTGTGTGTGGAAGATTTCACTCAATGTAATTACTGATATGGTTGGAGGTAGGTCTAATATTTTATAAGTTATCTGTTTGCCGTACCTGCTCTTTGTCCCTGTATATCTTCTCTTCTTGCCTTCTTTTGGATTAATTGAATATTTTATATAATTCCATTTTAACTTATCTATCAGTTTTTTAGCTCTATCATTTTATTTTTTAATGGTCACTGAAGTACTATAATATATATCCTTAAATTTTCAAGTCTACTTAGAGTTAATATTATACTGATTCATGTAAAATGTAAAAACCTTGTAATCACATAGGTCCATCAACTGCCCTCCTTTCCTCTATGCTGTAGTTATAACAGATATTCTCTACACATATGTTATAAACCCCACCATATGTTATATTTTGTGCTTTAAACATATGTATTTTAAAGAAATTAAGAGTAAAAAGTAATATTTTATATTTACCCAAATATTGATCTTTCTGATGCTCAATATTCTTTCCTGAATATCTAAATTTTATCTGATCTCATTTCCCTTCAGCCCAAAGAACTTTCTTTAGGATTTTTTGTAGCACAGATCTGTTTTACATCTTATTTTTATTTGTCTGGAAATATTTTTATGTGATCTACTTCTTGAAGGCTATTTTCAATAGATTTGAATTCAAATTTGACAGTTTTTCTTTTAGCACTTGGTGTTGTTATTCCACTGTCTTCTGGCCTCCATTGTTTCTGATGAGATATCAAAGATAATTTATATCATTATTCTTATAAATACTATTTTATTTTTCTCTAACTACTTTCACAGTCTTCTATTATCTGTGGTTTTAGCAGTATGACTTTAAACTTCCTATGTGTGGTTTTATTTCTGTTTGTCCTGTTTGAAATTCACTGAACTTTTTGAATTTGTAAATGTTTATCATCCACCAAATTTTGGAAATTTTTGGCTATAATTTATAAATTTTTCTCCCTAGTCTTTCTTGTTCTTTACTCTTTCTCAGAGTCCAGTTGTATGTATGTTATACCTTTGTATATTGCTACACAGATCACTGATGCTTTGTTTATTATTTTCAACTGTTTCTCTTTGTTCTTTTTGGATATTTTCTGTTGATCTATCTTCCAGTTCACTGACTCTTTTATCTGTCATCTTCAATCTTTGTTAAACCTATCCACTTGAGTTTAAAAAAATTCATGTATTTTTAGCATTTAGTATGGCATTTTTTAGTTCTCTTTCATTTTCTCTTGAGTTTTAATACTTGTCCATTCATTATGAGTATATACTTCTTTATATCATCAAGGAATTATATAATCTTTGCATCCTAATTTTAACATCTGACTCATCTCAGATTCAGTCTCAATTAAATGACTTTTCTTTTGATTATGGATCATATTTTTCTATTTCTTTATGTATCTAATAATTTTGGATTGTATCTTGGACATTTTAAATGATACCTTGCAGAGATTTTACATTCTGTAGTAGTCCTCTAGATAGTGTTAATTGTTTTTTGTTTTGTTTTGCTTGTTTATTTTAGACGACAACTTGGCTAGTATTAAATACTCAACTATAGTCTATCTGCATTTCTTTTAGCCTTAGCTGAGCTGCCGAGAGTCTGCCCCAAATATACATAGCTCAGAAGTCAGCCAGAGATTTGAGCGGAGTGCATTTACAGAATTTGGTGATCAGCTTCTATGGCTTTCTATTTTCTGGGATCACCACACTTATCTACTCCCCACTCTCAAGGTGTTGTGGTGCCCAAACTTAGTACTTTGGTTCTTTTAGCCAGTAAAAATACAGGTTCCCATTCAAGTTTTAACTGCCCATGTATACCTACTCTCAGGAAGAAAAGCCATAAAATCAGAAAACTCACCCATGTGCCATTTCATTTTTCCAAGTGACAATTCCCCTCTAGTTTCTCCCTGCATTTGCTCATTCTCCAGTCACTTCAGGAAGCTGTTATATCTATTTTATCTAATGTTTATAGTTGTTATCGTAAGAGGGTTGATTGGATAGAAACTACTCAGCCATACCAGGGGTAGACTGCTGTCATTTATTTTGAAATGTGGAAGATGTCACCAATGAATACAAATAGTAAGGAAAACATTTCTCCTTGAAACAGAAGAACTTTTCTATTCAGAGGATATTCTGTAAGGCTGTAAACTTTTCTTCAGGAAATAAACTATTTGTCCAGCAGAAAATCATTTAAGTAAAAGTTAAATTATACTAAATTCTACTTCAAACCCTAGGGGTACTTTATAATAAGTTCCTAAAAAGGAATATGTTACTTGATGGTGGTCCTCTTTAGAGGTGTTTTTATATTCACTCATATAAATTACACAGTATTTCTGTTTTTGGCATTTGCCAAACTAGATGTTGTAGCTCTTTTAATCCTTACCTATGTGGAGTTGGGATTAGTAGAAGTGAGAGAGGAAAGTAGAAATGTGCAAAGTAGATACAAATTATGCAACTGAAAAGTTTCAAAGTGTTCTTTATGTTTGGGTGATATCTGAAAGAGGCTTAAAAAGGTCAGATCAGGAAAAGATGAAAGACTGAAATGTAGAGAGAAATACAATACTGTGTGTGAAGGGGAAGGAGCAGAGAGATCAAAATCTCTTATATGAACCACAACGATTTATACACATGACATAGTGATGTAATGTACTTGCAAGACTGGGTCATTAATGGAATTTCCTTACCTAGTTGAGAAGTATATGTATGTATGTTTATGTATGTGCATATGTGTGCATGTGTATGACAGAGAGAGAGCATGAGACAGTGAGGGTAAGAGTAAGAGAGTGAGGGAGTGCGGGTGTGTGGATGAGAGATGGAGTATATGAATGAAATTAATGAATAATGGAATTATGTAAAATGTTATATTAGTTTGATACTAATTTATATTTTGTATGACTTTTGCATTCTTTGATCTAGGAAAGATCATTTTAATTGTACTGTTAGAGTGATCTTTTTATCTTCATGTTCTCTTTTTGCCAGGTTTTTATAAAATTGTCATGAATTTGAAGATTCTGGGCAAGCAATCCTCTAATAAATGACACTTTAAAAAATATTTAACGGACTAAAGTAAAATTTTAATGGGCTCCTATAGTCTACTGTCTCTCCCATAATTTAAAAATTTAGAAGTTATTATTTCTAAATTGGTGATTAAAGATGCAGAAAGATATATTTGAATATAATTTCTCTCTCAATTGCCCTATGGCTTCCAAATTTCAGTTTGAGAGTCTAATCAAGTAGCTCTCAGTTCTTAATATACATCATACTAGTCCATGGAGTTTGTGAAAAATATAGACCCTAAGTTTCATCTCTAAATACTCTGATTTAATAAGTTTGGGGTGTTGCTAAACACCTGTATTGCTAATACACTGCATAGATTGTGGCTCCACAGTTTGGTTCAAGAATTACTGAACTTTTAATCACAACTCAGATTCGAACTTTCCAGGATAATTGTCAATGGGCATTTAAGGAAGAGGGGACATCTGAATGATTTTACAAATCAGATATGTGATTCTCTGGGTATTTAATCCTAGGGGTATTTGCCTGCAAACAACATAATATGACTGTACTAACATAAACAAAGAAAAAAAGGAATTAATTAAAGATGCTGCTTAATTCAAAGAATCAAAGAGCTAAACAAACAAGTGTCTGACTTAACAAGAATGAGGCAACTTTGAGACCTTCATTTGCAGATAATCCTGGAGATGCTCTCAAAGTGATAATCAAAAACATTTAACTACCAGTGAGGCAAGGGCATACACCAATCAGAACAGACATTGTTATAGGAGCTGAAAGAGGGTGGTGGTAGTTCCTTTTAGTTGCCTGTAGTGTGCAATACTCAGGGTGTGGCTTGGACAGCAGCTATTTGCCAACTGGCATGGAAGCATTTCAGTATTTTAACATCTGGTAAGATCATGTTAACAGTACCAGCTACATAACTTCCCAGTCCTCCTCTCTTGTTTTCAGTATTCAAATTCCTGTTTATCCATGTTGCTTAGGTAAATGCCACTTATGAAGAATTCTTAGATATTTGATCATTACTATCTCACACTCATACAATATATTTTAATTAACAAAATGTAGGCTTTCACTCATTCAAAGCTACCATCCTTGGCAGTGCAATATGAGAAAAATATGAAATACTTTATATTCTCAAAAGGTATACTGATTTTATTCAATAACTTTGTGAAGTGGGCCGTGGAGGCAGTAATGTCTCATTTTGCAGATGAGAAAAGATGTCCCTAAAGCAGAGGTTCTCAAAATGTGGTTCTCAATCAGCAATATTATCACCACCTAGAAACTAATTAGAAATGGAGTTCTCTGGCCCCAACCAAGATATATTAAATCAGAAACTCTGAGGGGTGGGATCAAGCAGTCTGTGTTTTAAGAAGCTCCCCAGTTGATTCAAATGCACTCTAATGTTGGAGACTCATTGGTTAGAGGTTCAGTGACTCAGACCTTCAGTGCATTTCAGACAGGACGCAAGTCCAGGGCCCTCTCCATCTTACGTTTCTGCCTGCACAATGGCGGGTATTTATTGAATGTCCATGCTGATTTGGAACAATTATGTGTACCCTGTGTTCGGGTTAATGCTAGTGATTAGTGCCCTTATAAAAGAGACCCCAAAGAACTGCCCTGTCCTTCTGCCATGTAAAGACACATAGAAGGCCTCTGTGAGGAATGGGCTTTCACCAGACACCAGATCTGCTGGAATCTTGATCTTGGGACTTCCCAGCCTGACAACTGTGAGCAATAAATTTTCATTGTTTATAAATTACCTATCTATGATATTTTGTTATAGCATCCTGAACAGACTAAGATAGTACTGTTTAATATTTTACTTATATTTAAAAGTGTGTAGCACTTACATATAATCTGTTACATATATTTGAGCATATATATTTGAGAATTTCTAACTCTAATTGACATTACCTGATGGTCCTCTTTTTATGTTCATCGTAAACTTACCTCTCTGACATTTTTACTGCTACTGGTTTGTGGAATTTTTGCCCCTTTCTTCTTCTCCATATAAATTATTTAGCTTTGCAACTTTTCTCTGTGTTATCTGTATTTTCCCTTATAGAATTTTATGCCACATGATGCCCTGACCATATAGCTCTGTGTCCTTTTTCAATTTCTTTTTTGGATACACAAAAGAGACTCTTGACAAAATTCAAGATAAGGGTGGTTATTTTTCTTCTTTGGAGTGAGACAATCCTTGCACTGGAATAAATTTAAATTTTGTCCCCTTTGTGTAAATTTTAAGTTATCCCCCATCCTCTTACCTTTTGGTTAATGATTTAATTATTTTCCAGTAGAAAGGATCTCCCCATTCATGTAGACCAATCCATATTGTATTGTACTATACAACTTCCTGCCTGGTGGGGCCCCTGTCTGATGATCATTTTTAATATCTTGGCTGAATATCACTTCCTTCTAAGTCTTTCCTGACTTTGCAGACTGGGTCAGGCCAAGCATCATATGCCTCAGAGTACCAAGTACTTTCTCTTCCCAGCACTCATCGTGTTTTGTAACATATATCTGTGCAGTTACTTGTTTAAGCTCTGTCTTTTCCATTAAACTGTAAGCTTGTGAATGACCAGGAGCCTCTCTGTTTTACTCATCATTTTTTTTTCAGCACCTGGCTAAGTGTTGGGCACGTAGTAGGCACTCAGGAAATATTTGTGGAATCGAATGCACAGAACTCCCAGGAATGCATTGGCTGCCTGGGGGCAATTCCTTGTGGTAAAGTCAGGCTTGCTGGGCCAATTTGCTGCCTCATAAGGAGGAAATAATGTTTATTCAGGGCTGCCAGAGGCTGGTTTACTGAGTCATAGTTGTGGGGAAGAGAGACAGTGCCTAGCATAAAGTCTGAAGGTTGAGATAATGCTAGAAATGGAATGGAGGAATTGGTGATAAAATAGGTAGCCAGGAAGTTTGAGATCAAGAGGAAATATAGTGAGAGGAAACATTTCAAGGCTAGCAGCTCAGAACTAAGACTATAAAGTGATCTCCTTTCATGTAGTAACCTGTGAGATATGGGATGCATTTCTTAAGAGAACAGTGAAGAACCAAAACAATAAAGCTTAAGTAGTGGCTTTTGGAGTTTTAATCATTTAAAATCTCTTGCTTTTTATGCGAGCAATTACTTGAATAATCACTAGAATTAAAGGTGTTGTTGAGAATATTCTTCACTATCCATTTCTGTTGTCATTTTTTGACGTCGTAGTAACAGTTTCCACATTTAAAAATAAATTCCTTTCACAGCATTTTAAACCAAGAAACTATGCAAAAATATAATCAGTCACCTCATTCTCTTGAAATATATAACTGAAATAGCAATAAATAATACACCAATGTGGACAGGATGGAAGAAACAGAAGTGGAGGAAAATTTAGTGTGAGGAAAAAGTATAAAAATCTATTTATGTAAGGATTTATTTTCATATTGACTAGTTAATAATTAGTGACATCTTTTACTTCTATTCATAACTTTCTTCTTCCTTTTGCCACATAAAATTATCCAATTTTTACATAATTCACATGTGTAATAATTCTAGTATAGTTGTGAAGGATATAATCTCTTGTGACTGGTTTTCTTTACTTCTGGGTTAGCTGCTTAATGCTAAAAACAACTCTTGGCTTGGATAATTCAAAGCATAGCAAGAAGATAATAATTGAGAATTCTGTATCAGCAAAAGAGGGAACTATTCCCAAACATGCAGCAGAACAAATAGGCTGCAACTCGGGTTTTTAATTAAATAAATACATGCTTTTTATGTCACAATGAAAAAAATGTTACCGAATGACTTATAAAGTGTACACTTTATATTGCTAAAGTAGCCATAAGCTTTGAAAACTTTTGGTTTTTAAGATTCTTTGTACAACAGTCTGTCCGGGGAAATGAAGAAATAGGCAATATACTTATTCTAGTATATTATTTATCAAGCTGGGGAAAGAATCATCAGTCTTTGTATGAATGCCTGACATCACTTTACATTTTTCTAGGGTGCTTGCTCCTAGATTAAGACCTAGAACATACATGATCAGCACCTCAGACACTTTCCACACCACTATTTTGACTTAACAGCACTAGAAGTTAGTTTTGGCTTATTTTAAACTTTAAATGAATGCAATCATATAGTATTCAGTCTTTTGTGTCTGGCTTTTTTCACTCAAAGTTATTTTTGTGAAATTCATTCCTGTGTGTAGCTATAGTTCATTCATCCATATTGCTGAACAGTGATCCATTGCATGAATATACCACAAATTCTTTATCCATTTTATTGTTAATGGACTAGGTTGTTTCCATTTTGACTATTATATATAAGGCTGCTATGAACATTTGTCTACATTTTTTTTTGTGTGTATACATATACATTTCTGTTGGGTGTGTACCTAGGAGTGAAATTTCTTTCTATTTCTTTTTTCTAGTTCTATCACCCAGGCTGGAGTACAATGGTGCTGTGATAGCTCACTGCAGCCTTGAACTCCTGAGCTCAAGTGATCCTCCTGCCTCAGCCTCCTGAGTAGCTAGGACCACAGGCACGCGCCACCGTGCCAGGCTAATTTTTTTTCTATTTTTTTGTAGAGACAGGGTCTCTCTATGTTGCCCAGACTGGTCTCAAACTCCTGGCCTCAAGCGATCCTCCCACCTTGGCCTCCCAGAGTGCTGGGATTACAAGAGTAGGAGTGAAATTTCTGTGCCTTGTTAGTATATTCAGCTTTACTAGACATGTCCAGTTTTCAGAGTGGCTTCATCAATATATGTTCTTACGAGAAATTGTATGAGAAGTCTAGTTGTTCCACATTCTCTTCAACACTTTGTACTGTTGTTGCTGTTATTTTTGTTGAATTTTAGCCATTTTGCAGGTACGTAGTTATACTTTATTGTAGTTTTCATTAGCTTTCCTCAAGGACTATTGAGGTTGATTATCTTATCCTATTTACTAACCATTAGGATATCCACTTTGGGGAATTGCCTGTTCAAGTCTTTTAAGCATTTTATTTTTATTGGAGTGTGTGTTTTAGTAATCGATTTGTAGGATAGGAGTTCTTTATCCACATATGACTACCTCTTCTCACACTGTGGGTTGCCTTTTACTTTCTTAATGTCTTTCGATGAACAGATGTTAAAATTGAATTTATCAAGGTTTTGCTACAGTTAACATTTTTCATGGCCTCTTTAAAAATTTTGCCTATCCCAAACTCATGAAGATGGTCTATGTTTCCAGTAAATGCTTTCCTGGTTTTTCTTTTATATTTAGATTTACAAACCATCTACGATTGATTTTTGTGTTTTGTGTGAGGTACGGCTGGAGATTCATTTTTTTCCCCCATATGGATATCCAGTTAAGCCGTTACCATTTACTGAAATGGCCTTGCTTTTCTCATGGTGTGGTGGTGTTGCCTGGTATTTGAGGTGACCATATGTGCGGGGGGGGTCTGGTCTGGACTCTCTGTTCTCTTCCATTGACTCTTTTTCAGTCTGTGCATCAATGTTGCACTGTTTTTAACTATTTTAGCTTTATAATAGATTTTGATATATTGTGGTATAAGTTGTTCCAATCTGTGCTACCTTTTAAAGATTGTCATGGCTGTTTTTGACTCTTGGCATCTCCATGTACTTTTTAAAAATTACCTTTCTAGCATCCAGAAAAAACATTGATTGAGATTTTTATGGGGCTTGTGTTAAATCTATAAATCAACTTGGAGAGAATTGGTATCTTTATAGTAGTGAGTCTTACAAACTATGAACACAGTTTATATATCCTTCCATTTATTTAGGTTTTTCTTACTTTCTCTCAATAACATTTTGTAATTTTCAGTGTGCATGTATTGTTTATCTTTTGTTAGATAAATTCCTATTATCTGATTTTTTTGATGCTATTATGAATTGTTTTATAGAACAATTGTGTTTCTGGCATATAGAAAAACAACTTTTTATAGTGACTTTATATCCATCTTCATTGTTAATTAATTTATTAATTCTCATAGTTTTTCAATAGAATCCTGTGAATTTCTGGAAAGACTTTTAATTGCAAAGTGAATTTCTTAGTAGATATAGTACAATTCATATTTTCTTTTTTTTGTAAGCTGTGTTTTCAAGAAATTTGTTCATTTCTTATAAATTTTAAAATTTATAAAGTTATTTATGACATCTTCTTATTTTATTTTATATTTAGGATCTGTAATGATATTGGTTTTTTCATTTCTTATACTGGTAATTTGTACCTTGTCTCTCATCAGTCTTTATAGAAGTCTTCTAATATTATATTGTTCTTCCCACAGATTCAGTTTTTGCCTGTATTGAATTTGCTCCATTGTATATATGTTTCTATTTTATTCCTGGTCTTTTCTTTATCATTTCATGTAGTTTAACAGACGGCTTTTAATTTTCTTTTCCTTTTCTAACTTTTTCAGTTATTTAGGAATTTAATATTCACCCTTTCTTCTCACAATTTAGGCATTTAAGGCTATGTACATTTTCCCTCTAAGTACAGCTTTATGCACATTACATAAATTCTAATATGCATTATTTAGTTCAAAATATTTCATAATTTCCACTGTGATGTCTTCTTTGACAACATGGTTTATAACTGTTGTGCTTAATTTTCACATATAAAGATTTTCTAGTTGTCTTTTTGCTTTTGATTTCTAGTTAATTCCACTGTGGTGGGATAACACTGAATGATTGATGTTCTCTGAAATTTGTGTGACTTACCTTATGACCTAGAATAAAATATTATCATCCAGCAATAAACAAATGTTCCATAATCACTTGAAAAGAATGTGAGTTCTATCATTGTTGAATACAATGCTGTTTGTTTCCAAGTTTGTTAATCGTGCTGTTCATATCATGTAGAGATGTACTGACTTTTAAAATCTGTTTGATTTTTAGTGTTAGCTGTGTTAAAATCTTCCTTTATGATTATAGATATTTCTTCTCATTTTAGTTTAGTTTTCTTTCTTTCAATATTTGCTTTATATATTGTAAAGCTATATAACTAGTTGCATGAAAATTTAGAATCACTTAATCTTCCCAGTGGGCTGAGATTTTTAATCCTATAAACATCTCCTTTGTTTTTAGTAATGCTTCTTGCTTTAAAGCCTAACTTATCTGATATTAGTATAGCTATACTTTTTGTTTTTAGTGTTTGCTTAGTGCATCTTTCTCTATCCTTTCATTTTTAACCTTTCTGCATTTTAGTATTTAAGATGTATCTCTTGTAAGCAATATATTGCTTTTTTTTCAATTTTAATTTTCTTATGCAGCATGGTAACCTTCATTTCTTAATTCAAATATATAATCAATTACAATTTGATGTAATTGTATTAGTTTCCTAGGGCTATCATAACAAAGTGCCATGAACTGGGTGTCTAAAAACAAGAGAAATTTGTTCTCTCGTAGTCTATAGAGTAGATGTCTGAAATCCAGGTGTTAGCAGGGTTAGTTCCTTCTGGAGGGCTGAGGAAGAATCTGTTCCATGCCTCTTCTAGCTTGTGGTGTTTACCTATCATCCTTGGCATTCATTTGGCTTATAGACACATCATTTCAGTCTCTGTTTCTGTCTTCACATGGTGTTCTCTCTGTGTGTCTATGTCCAAATTTCTCTTCTTATAAGAACACCAGTCATTGAATTAGGGCTCACCCTAATTCAGTATAACCTCATCTTGATTATATCTACAATGACCCTGCTTCCAAATAAGGTTACCTTCACAGGTACTGGGGTTTAGGACTTAAACATATCTTTTGGAGGGCACAAATCAACCCACAACAATAATTAATGGTATGTTCGGAATTATATCTACTATCATACTTTTTTACTATCTGTTTTATTTTATCTTCCTCTTTCTCTCCTTTCTTGCCTTTTTTGAATTAGTCAAGTATATTTTTACCATTCCATTTCAACCTTTGATTAGCTGTTTACATAACTATTTCTTTGTTATTCTTTTAGTCTGTACTCCAAATTTTACTTATGATAGTCTAATTTTTTTGACACATCTTAGGAAGATACTAGAATCTTAGACCACTATAATTACATTTACCATTCCCTGCCAATATTTGGCCTATTATTATCATATGTTTTAATTCTACATGTATTTTCAATCCCCCAAAGCAGTCATGATTCATTTTAATTTATTTACTTTTTCTGGTGATCTTCATCCCTTTCTATATATTCAGGTTTTTTCAGATATCACCTTTCTTTTGTTTGAAGAACTACCTTTGGTATATCTTTTGCTGTGGGTCAGCTGACAACAATTTTGATTGTTATTTATTTGTTTTACTTTTGCTTGTCTGAGAATATCTTTTTGTCTTCATGTTTTAAGGTTATTTTAATAGTATATTTTCTCTCAGCACATTAAATGTGACTCCACTGTCTTTTGACGTTCATTATTTCTGTTGAGAGGTCAACTGGCCAGTCATAATGTTGTTCCCTTGAAAGTAATATCTCTTTTTCTCTATGACTGATTCTACTTTGTTTCTGGATTTCACTGCCTAAGTATGGTTTTCTTTCTGTTTTTCTTCCTTGTGTTTTATACTTCTTCCTAAATCTGTGGCTTGATATAATTTATCATTTTTGGAAAAATTCTGACATACATATATATAAACTATATATATATGGATAATATATATATGAATAATATATGTATGTTATACATTTTCATGGTGTCCCATATGATTTTTATGCTCTTTTTTATTGTGTGTGTATTTTCCCTCCTTTTTGTTCTCTGTGCTTCACCCTCGATATTTTCTACTGGCTTTTTTTAGTTCTTTAACTTTTTCTTCTACTGGGTCATATTGGCTATTAAACCTATCAATTGAGCTCTTAATTTTAAGTTTTGCATTTTTTTAATTTATACAATTCCCATTTAAATCTTTTTGATAGTTTTGCATTCTGATGAAATTTTGTTGACTTTTTTTTTCTTTATCAATTTTCAATTTTATTTTAATTGACTTAGAGGGTACAAATGTTTTTTTGTTACATGGAGAAATTGTATAGTGGAGAAGTCTAGGCTTTTAGTGTACCTCTCACCTGAATAGTATCCAATATGTAATTTTTCATCCCACACTCCCCCGCCAACCTCCCCTTTCTGAGTCTCCAATTTCCATTATGTCACTCTGTATGACCATGCATACCCATCGCTTAGCTCCCGCTTATAAGTGAGAACATGTGGTGTTTGGTTTTTTGTTCCTGGGTTACTTCACTTAAGATAATGGCCTCTATTTCTATCCAAGTTGCTGCAAAAGACATTATTTTATTATTTTTCATGGCTGAGTAGTATTCTATGATGTATCTATACCACCACATTTTCTTTATCCTCTCATGAGTTGGTGGGCACTTAGGTTGGTTCCATATTTTTGCAATTGTGAATTGTGCTATGGTAAACACACATGAGTGCAGGTGGTCTTTTTTATAAAATGACTTCTTTTCCTTTGGGCAGATCCCCAGTAGTGGGATTGCTGGATTGAATGGTAGATCTACTTTTAGTTCTTTGAGAAATCTCCAACTGCTTTCCGTAGAGGTTGTACTAATTTATATTCCCATCAACAGTGTATAAGCATTCCCTTTTCAACTGCATCCATGCCAGCATCTATTGTTTTTTGACTTTTTAAAAATTTTCAATAGATTTAGGGGATACAAGTCTTTTTTGTTACATGGATGAATTATATATCATGCTAAAGTCAGGGCATTTAGTGTACCCATCCCCAGAATAATTGTACGTGGCACCTGATAGGTAGATTTTTATCCCTCACACCCCTCACACCCTTCCCCTGTTCTTAGTTTCCAATGTCCATTATACCACTTTATGACTATACATACCCTTCATTTAGCTCCAACTTATAAGTGAGAACATGTGATATTTCTTTTTCCGCTCCTGAGATATTTCACTTAGGATAATGGTCTCCAATTCTATCCAAGTTGCTGCAAAAGACATTGTTTCATTCCTTTTTATGGCTATTACTCCATGGGGTGTGTGTGTGTGTGTATATACACACACTACATTTTCTTTAGTCACTCATCAGTTGATGGATGCTTAGGTTGATTCTGTATCTTTGCAATTGTGAACTGTGCTGTGATAAACCTTTGGGTACAGGTGTTTTTTTTTAATAAAATGCCTTCTTTTCCTTTGGGTAGATACCTAGTAGTGGGATTGCTAGATTGAGCTAAAGGTCTACTTTGAGATTTTTCAAAGAACTGAAGGTCTACTTTTTGTTCTTTGAGGAGTCTTTTTACATTCCCTTTTCACCACATCTGTGCCAACATCTATTGTTTTTTGACTTTTTAATAATGGCCATTCTGACAGGGGTAAGGTGGTATCTCATTGTGGTTTTAATTTGCATTTCCCTGAGGATGGTGATGTTGAGCAATTTTTCATATTTGTTGACTATTTGTTTCCCTTCTTTTGAAAAATGTCTGTTCATGTCTTTTGACCACTTTTTAATGAGGTTATTTATTTCCTTGCTGATTTGTTTGAGTTCTGTATAGATTCTGGATATTAGTCCTTTGTCAGATCTATAGCTTGTAAATATTTTCTCCCATTCCATAGGTTGTCAATTTACTCTATTGATTATTTCTTTTGTTGTGCAGAAACTTTTTAGTTTAATTAAGTCCCAGTTATTTATTTTTGTTTTTGTTGTATTGGTTTTTGGGGTCTTAGTCATAAATTCTTTACCTAGGCCAATATCAAGGATAGTTTTTCCTAGGACTTCTTCTAATATTTCTATGGTTTCAGGTCTTACATTTAAGTCTTTAATCAATCTTCTGTTAACTTTTGTATATAGTGAGAGATAGGGATCTAGTTTCGTCATTCTGTGTGAGGCTATTCAAATTTCCCAGCACTATTTATTGAAGGCTTTATTTCTGGGTTCTCTATTCTGTTTCATTAGTCTATGTGTTTGCTTTTAGACCAGTACTATGCTGTTTTTCTTACTATCACCTTGTAGTATTATATAATTTGAAGTCAGGTAATATGATGCCTCCAGATTTGTTCTTTTTTGCTTTGGCTATTAGTGTGTGTGTGTGTTTTTCAGTTCCATATAAAATTTAAGAGTGTTTTTTCTAATTCTGTGAAAAGTGATGTTGGTATTTTCATAGGATTTGCATTGAATCTGTAGATTACTTTGGGCAGTATGTACATTTTAACAATATTGATTCTTTCAATCCATGAGCATGGGATGCTTTTTATTTGTTTGTGTCATCTACAATTTCTTTAATCAGTGTTTTCCAGTTCTCCTTATAGACATCTTTTACTTCCTTGGTTAAGTATATTCCAAAGTATTTTATTTTGCAGCTATTATAAATGGGATTGAGTTCTCGATTTGCTTCTAAGCTTGGTTGGTATTAGTGTAGAGAAATGCTACTGATTTGTGTACATTGACTTTGTAACCTAAGATTTTACTGAATTCATTTATCAATTCTAAGAGTGTTTTGGAGAAGTCTTTAGGGTTTTCTAGGTATAAGATCATATCATTGGGAAACAAAGATAGTTTGACTTTCTCTTTTCCAATTTGGGTGCCCTTTATTTCTTTCTCTTGCCTGATTGCTCTGGCTAGGACTTTCAGTACTATGTTGAATAGAAGTGGTGAATGTGGGCATCCTTGTCTTGTTACAGTTCTTAGGGGGAATGATTTCAACTTTTTCCCATTCATGAACTTAAACTTTTTTCTCTTCATCCCCATGAGACCATCCCGAATCTTGAATGACTTCTCTGACTCTTGGCAATGGCCTCCTTTATATATTCTTGACCTCTGCTCTTGACCTTCACAATAATCAGCATATACCCCAAGGAGAAAGCCTGGTGTCAGGAATGTCAGTTCAACTCTATATAATTTCTTGTTTTTCTATCATGTCTTGGTTATCTCAGCAGCCCTTCTATACCTTCAAACTTTTAAAAAAATTTTTGTCTGTTTTTGTTTTTCAAAATTGTTATTGTGGGAGCATTGTTTGGTGCCAATTATTAATATTTCACCATAGCTGACAGAAAGTGTCTTCCACAAACTTTTGACAAAGCAGTGTAAAGTAGTGGAAAGAAGATAGATGGCTTGAATCCCAGTTTAGCTACTTACTAGTTGAAGAATGTTCTTGAGTAAGGGGCTTAACTTCTCTTATCCTCATTTATAAGAATATGATATTGATACTAGCCTTCATAAGGTTTCTATGAGGATTAAATTAGGTACAAAGTAAAAACACCTAGCATAGCATTTCTATTATATGTGCAAGATAATTGTTCTGATCTACTTTTAACTGTTTTTCACCCCATTCTTTGCATTCTCTGAATTTCATACCAACTATGTCCTATCCACTTTTGAGGAGAACAGGCAGAATGTATTCAATAAATACTAGTTCCATGAAAGCAAAATGCTATTTATTTAGAGTCAATATAGTGTAGTAAAAACAGTATGAATTTTATAGTCAGACAAATACCATGAAGTTAATTCCTTATCTTCAGTTATATAATCTGCAAAATGGGGCAAATAATATCTTTGTCATAGTGATGTTATAAAGTTCACATGATGACTGTTTATAATGTTTGATCCACTTCAAAATACTTTAAGTGTTAGGTCCTCCTGCTTGGATTATTTGTGACTAGTTTTGATAATATTTTTCAAGCTAGGAAGTCAGAGTTAAAACATGGATTCCTAGGCTTGTTCTGAATCTATTTTTATGTAATCATTCTGGTCATTTAAGCAGTTTAGTTGCTCTCATTTGGTAGGACCTCTCTAATCAGCTCTTTGGCAGAATCATCATATTCAGCTTATTTTTTCAGTCTATTAACGTGTCTCCACTTTTCAAAATATTTGTTTCAAAGCATCCTGACATTTAGAGGATTTAGGAAGCCATGTTTAGACTTTGGAAAGGTATATGCTTGAGATTGACTCTATACTCCATCAATTATTATATATTTGGTCTTAGAAATATTAATTTCTTCCTTATTTTAATGTTTAATCAGTTACTCTTTTTCTCTAAGATTTTTAGTATTTATCTTCTGGTAATACTTTATTCCAAAATATATTTCCAAAAGATAAATTTATTATAGCTAGCAATGGTTTTGCACTAACACTGATATACCCAGGGTTTTAGGTACTCTCTGTGCCTGAGTTGAAACTACAGACTTCAAAAACTAATGGCTTTGAGAATAATATTGAATTCAAAATATTTTACAAAGCCATAAGTCTCAATTTCTTGTTTATTAAAGCTTAAGTGTAGGTGTAAATTTATTTTAATAAAACTTCTTAGGTGCTTTAAACTACTTAATCGTACATGTAAACATGACTATATAATATACCCAAATATAAGAACATATGTTTTTAGCATACATTTTGACATTTAGCAATATTTACATTAAACATTTATATGTATCTACATTTTTGTTTTAAAATATTTTAGTGTTACTAAATATATCACAGTGTGTAAAAAGGTTTCCATTTTTTTCACTTATATTATGCACATAATATCCAAAGAGTTAAAAATATTTAACATATAAACAACCACCCTGAAATTTTTAAACAACTAAAACACTTGTTAGAGTCCCAACTAGGGGTCTTTAAAGATAAATATTGTACATTGATTGTGCTGCTGGAATTTTTAATTCCTTTTTTCTTAGTTCCCACTAAGCATTGGTACTTTTTATATATGTTTGATAATACATAATAATATAAATCTCTTCATCTTTTTTGACAAAACTTGTTACTGATAATAGAATTATACTTTTTCATATTGAAATGAAACTCTGTAGAAAGATGGCAAACATCTATCTAAATTTTGTAAGTGGTGACTAACCAGATTCAGTTTCTAAATTAGAAGACAAAAACTAGCTTGTTGATTCTATGGATGCTAGAAGAATGCTTTGGTGAACTAAAGGGATTTATCAAATTTATATGGATATCAGAAACTTACAGCTAGATACTTGGAATGTACAACGTGGAAATTCTAAAATAGATATTTTTAAAACTTAAAAATGTACTTTCAAAATCAAACTACCAGCCCTTTTCATTAAAGGGTATAATTTCTTAATACGTTTTTGAAAACAGTGAGGGAATCCTAATTTCACAGAAATCATTAACAAAAAGATGAGAGACAGGAGAGAGAAAGAAGAGAAGGAAAAGGGGAGAAAGAAGAGAGAGATGAGATTAGAGAGAGAGAAAGAGAGAACCCCTCATTTAGAACAGATACAAACTGCTGCAAACTTTCCCTATTCCCTCAGGCTTTCAATTATGATGTTAATGAACTGTTTCTGAGTCATCTGGCTGAAAAAAAAATAGCTTGGGGCATTAAAATACCCTTTAAAACTTTCCTGGTGAGGATGCAATTATCTAGAAAAGTTTGTCTAGACACATTATTTTTGTTTTTTTTAAACGCATAATGTCCTGAAAAGGACTAATGTCCCCACCAAGACCATTGTAGCATAGGCTTGCCTTGCTTTATGCAATAAGCAAAGGTCCCCTTAGATTTGGCATATAAATAGTATTTTTGTAAGTTACAGCGTATATTAAATGCAAAAGGAGTTTACTAAAAGGAACTCTAAAAAGCATAGTTTGGGAAAACAAATAATCATATCTCCATTTATCACCTTTGTAATTCTGGGTATGCCCTTTTATTCAAAGCAGGGCCCACCTGAAAACTAGATTGCACTATATTGTACTTATGGCAACCCGGTATTAGATTTTAAAATTTCACAACATCCAGGTTAGTATCTTGTGTCCTGACTAATAATGAATAAGGTAGTAAAAAGCTATCATCTTGCTAAGGAAGAAGCTTGGTGACATAAATCTGCCTAAAGAATGCTGGTACTCAGCATAGTATTTTATACAAAGCAAATACTCAGAAAATATTGGTTAAGTGGAATAATAGAGAGACAGGAAAGGAAGGCTATTTTGTTGTTGTTATTTTTGTTAATGCCTGTTGTTCTATTTATAGGCCTATTGAATACAGTGCCCTTGAAGATCTGAAAGTGAAAACATTATTTTTTTAAACCTTAATAGGAGTCCTTGTCATGCTTCGTGACCTTGAAGCTTATAAGCACTAAGTGACACAGAGAAACTTCCTGGACCCAGTGTCCCATGTTGGTAGCTTTCATGAGTGTTGGAGTGTAATGGTAGAGCTTATGATTTTCTCTTTACAGAGAATTTACTTTGCATGTCCTCAAACCATAAAATTCATGAATATTTGTTGCCAAAAGATATTTAATTTTATCACATTTTCAAATATATTATTTGCCATGTTGAATTTATTTTTCCCCACATGTCAACTTGAAAGATAAAACCAATATTCAATACATTAATTTTTATGCATTAGATACTGGTTCAGTTCTTGGTGTGTTTACTTATATAAATATATTTGAGTATCTTCCATGTTCCAGGAATTTTCCACATGAGAAAATAAAGAACTCTCTCTTCAAGATTCTTTACTGTCATACATCAGAAAACTGATGTTGTAAATTGTAGACCTAAAAAGAGCCACAAAATCTGTAAATTCAGAAAAGAGACTATTTTTAATAGAGGGTCACAACCTGCAGGCTGGCCATCCTGACAGGCTGGGAAGCGTGGCCTCAGCAGAAGCCAAGAGACAGGCACTTAGAGGGAGGGAGGAATAAGAAGGAATTTATGCTGAACAAGTAGGCCAAGTATACATATTCAACAGGTTACAAGAAGTGCTATGGATATTCAAGAAGGAGACCCACATACATGTACTTTAAGTTTACATGTGTGTAACATATGTCCCATGATCACTTTGGGGTGGAGATTTACCATTTAAATGCATTATATAATAATTAGGTACTGTACATAAAAAGTGAAATGCGGGGCATGAATACATGAACTGCACATCCTCAGGAAACTGGTCAGAACCAGTTCATGGCCTACAGTCATTTATTAAGAAAAAGCTCTTAGTGGTCCAAAATAGCTGTCATGTCGGAACCATAAGAACAGGAAGAGGGTGCTGGGGGTTGGATGAAGTAAGTGGAGGGGGTCACAAATTATACTGTAATGCAGCTCTATTAACATATAATAAAGGTTGTATGAAGAGTTGTGGGAAACATGAAAGGCATTGTGGTGTTGAAGTATGGGAAAGTTTTTCAACAAGAAGTTATCAAGTATTAGTAAAATATTTACCAGAAACACAAGAAGTTGGAATTCAATGTGAGTAATTTTCCATCTGTGCTGGAAATGTCTGCTCATTTCTCCAGCTGATAACTTTCTCTCCTTCATGACGGTATGTATCTTTATGATATTACAGGGTCATGTCTGGTAGATATTAGTCACTGAAATGATTTTATTCATAAGTGGTAGAAAGCAGTTCTTAGTTTCTTTACTCCTGCAAGTATAAAATTCTTCAACCATCATTTACTGAAGGCCTCCTTATGTGCCAGGCCATGTATTATGTAGGCACTGTGAATACAAATAGGAATAAAACATGGTCAATTCCTCAGTAATTTTATAGAATTAATAGGGAAGGCAAAACAAAGAGAAACTTATAATACAGTATAAAAAGTGCAAGATAGATGTACTTATAAAGTACTATATTTAAAAAACATGCTTGCTGGAGGTGGTATATATTTTTACACATTAAATAAGCATTCTTGAGAAGTTGCACATAACTCTACTTTTTCTTAAATTTGTTTTCTTTTGAAGATCACTTGCTTATTTTTTTCTGGTTGTAATAATACTCTTAAAATTTTTAGAAAAGTAAACAAAAATATTAAAAAATCCTTTTAGTGCATATCCTTGTAATCTCTTTTTCTCTATATGTGTGTACATGCATGGGTCTGTGTTTCGAATTTGGACTTTTTCATGTTTATTGTTTCTTGTATTCATTCACTCATCATTATGGCCTTGATGACACTTAGATTTCTTGTCTTTTCATGTCCTTGCTCATATTTTGTTGTGATGAGCAAATTCTTCTTATTCAAAATAATAGTTTTTTAAATACTAAAGGCATCGTCACCATTTTAATTTAATATATTGCAGATTTTTGAGTCATTTGTTTTATTCTTTATGTTGTTATTCTTCTTCTTCTTCTTCATCATCATCATCATCTTCTTTATCTAGCAAACTTTCCCTGAATTACTTCTTGGTACATTTCTATTTGGGAAGATCTTTCCACCCTCAAGGTTTTAAATGTTTTTCTACTTCTAGTTCTATACTTGCTTTATTTTTTGTTTTCATATTTAGGTCTTTAAATGGCTATTTTTAAATAATTTTTGGTATGAGGCTTCTATATGCCTTAATTTTTTCTGTTAAAGTGAGCTATTTTCCCAGCACTGCTTATCGAATAGTGTATCCTTTCCTTACTGTGTAGAGTTATCCATTTATTACATAACAGATTCTTATACATAGGTTTATCTGTATCTGGACTTTCCAGATTATTCTTTAATTTTTATAAACAAAAAAACCCCAAACAAACAAACAAAAATGGTTACTTTTACAGATTTATTTGTACATATAACCTTTAAAATCACTTTGTCAAGTTTATAAAAAATTATGTTGGAATTTTGATTGACATTGCATTAACTTCTACATTCATTCAGGGAGGGTGGCCTTTTTTATTTGTATCTTCTATTTTATTTCATAATAGTGAGTATTCCTATCTAGTATATGGTATATCTTATTATGTAAATTAGTTTTAATATTAATATATTTTATAAATCTGTTTCTTTTCTTTATACCCTGTATATTTCAAACAGAAACAGTGCATATCAAATTCGTACTTCTTATTTCTTAAATTTCCCAGCAAGCTTTACCAAGTGTTAACATTTTAGTACCATCCCCTTTAAGGGCATCATCAGAGGTATATATGCTTTTTTCACCTCTCCTTAGATGTGGCATACAAATATATTTTTGTAAGTTATAGCACATGTTAAATGCAAAGAGAAAGTACTAAAAGAAACCCTAAAATTTTATTACATTAAATATAGAACATGCTGGCCTTGTACCAAAGGGAGAAAATAAAGATATTTATTAGTATAAATATTTTTAAATATATTTTGAGAAAATAGTTTAATTGGAAATTTTTTATTATAAAGTCTTAAATATTAATATTAAAAACAACAGAAGAAAATACCTTAGGTATGAAAGTCTATGCCAATAAGCAAAATATTTTGCAGTATATTTTCATTTGGGGTGTGTATATGTGTGTGTTTCCGTAATACAGAAAAATCACTGCTGATCTTCTCTTTGGTAATGTATGTTCATTTGCGTAAAATTGTGAATTTAAAAAAAAATAAGCATTTATTACTCCAGTCTCTCGTGAAAGGTGTCTTTACTTAAACTTACTTAAATGACAAAAATGAAAAAGTAAGTTTATTTGTAATATGCTGTTTTGCTATGTCAAGCAACGGTCAAAATTAGGAAAACAAAAGTCACTAAAAAGAAATTTCCACTGGACCTTTTGTTAACTCCTGTAGAATCTTATGAGACCATGGATGTTCAAGTCAAAGGTGTATATCCTTTTCAGCAGACTGCAACATTGCTTGATTTAAGCTTTATCCTGTTACATTGTTTCTGTAAGGTCACTGTCAAGGAATTGGAAAGTCTAGGAAAAATCTACTTATGGTATGA
This sequence comes from Daubentonia madagascariensis, assembly GCA_023783475.1. NCBI lineage: Eukaryota > Metazoa > Chordata > Mammalia > Primates > Daubentoniidae > Daubentonia > Daubentonia madagascariensis. The sequence goes on along the minus strand of JAKFHU010001268.1, from coordinate 2,596,664 downwards.
AAGCCATTGTTCTAGGATTGTTGCTCACATGTGGACTATATGGAAATAAATAAAAGCAAATGATATCAAGGCAGTCAGAGTGATTCCATAACTATACAGCCTTATCCTAATGAAAAAGTCATTAGAAAAATGATAACTGTCATCATCCACCATCAGCAGCCTGGTGAGATCAGCAAGCCACAATCACCTTTTCCACATAGGGAGTTGGGATAATGATTTGCCCCTCCTTGCTGCCTCCTCCCATTAGAAGAATTCTCTCTTATGTTCTGTAATGAAAAATGTGCATTAATTATATATAAATTATTTCTAATGCTGATAATACTTAATCTTTGAGTATAATTTACTAATTTTGCCAACTTCTGAAAAATAAAAGACTAGTTCATTTTTACCCATGATGATAACTCATTGATGATGTGTTTAATACATTAGTGATGTATATCAGATTGATATAATGACTAATAATTAGGGTGTATTCATTCAGTTAATATTTTATGTACTTGTTCATATGCATATTATCAAGCACATATAAGTGCTTGATAATATGTATTTCAGCAGCATAACTGTCATATCCTCAAAAATGTTATTAAACCAAACAAGGTGTTAGGGTTTCTAGTACCTTCAAATTCAAATGCAGAACAGTCTGTAGGGGAAAAAACTAATTGTGTTCTTTCACTGAAAGACTTTTACAATTGTGTGTGTATATATGTGTGTGTGTTTATATATCTATTTATGGATAGATAGATATTTCATAGCCTTTTCTCCATACTACATTCCACTATAGCATTTCCTTAATTTTGTATGCTCATGATACTAAAAATTATTAAAATATTAATTAATATAATTTCATTAATTAATATAAATCAAAAGCATAATAGTCTGAATTACTATACACTATACCTTGAGGAACTCAAAATAATTCATTGCCTTTAGTTCATTATTTGCATGATAATACCTTGAGGTTCAGGTTAGATCTTATGGGTGGTGTCTCCATTTTATACAGGTTTATTGTATACATAAAATGCAAGCAAATCAAGGACATTTCCCAAGGCTCATAATATAATCAATAGTTTGTTTAGTTACTTATTTAAGAAATTATTTTTCCAATTGTAAATATTAGTTTTGTGGAATGTTACATTTTCTATTTTATGCCATGGGTTCTTAGTAGGTCTTACTCTTTCATCTAAAACAACCAGAACATTCTGATTCTTATCCAGCCACTATCCAGTTTTAAACTGCAGTTTATTAATTCCTCTCTATTCTCTTCCTCAGTCTTTTCTCAGATTTTTCTTCATTTTGTCCCTGTTTTCTTTTCTCTGTCTTTGTATTTGTTTCTTTTGGAAGGCGTCACACCTCTCTGCCTTTCACCCAGCCTAGGTAAGTTCACTTTATCACTTTATAATCTTTCACGTATGTTTTAATAATGCATATTGGCCTTTAAAGTTGATGAATTCAATTGACCATGAATTTATGTAACGACTTAGATGTTCATTCAATGATACTCTCTTAAATGAGATTTACTGTGACAAATCATTTTATATTAATAATTTAGTTACATGAAGTCTTACTCATTTTTGCCATAATAAATAGTTATGTGACATTGATAGGATTGAAGAAAGAAACATATATAGTTAATAGTTTATAAATTGTTGAGGCTAAGAATTAAATTAATGTTATATATTGTTAAAAGAGCAAGCGAAATGTACAAAAACACGTTAAGGACTTTAGATGCTTTTAAAAGTAGATCACGATAAGTGCAACCCAAAACTGTTTTAGGACCCTAGAGTGCTTTTGAATTTAGACCACAGATTTGCTAAAACGTTCTGTTGTAATCCCTAAGAGTTAGTTATAGCACAGAGGGTTTATTAAAGTTCTTTATATTCCCTTAAGGTAGCGAATGACACTGATTATTATGACTATGTAACTAAGGAGGGTAGCCATAATAAAGATCAAGTGTTTAATCTTGTCGGCAAAATCTGGAGATGCCTTTGGTACCTATGCAGGTATCTTTGCCAGACATTGCACCCTGAGTAATTACCTAGCGGGTTATTACACAGTTTTTGTTATCCAAATCAATTTTTGGATGATTAAGGTTTATCTTTGTGAGAGCTTTTAGTACCTGGCATAAATCATCTTCAATGTGATGCACATACTATCCTTGCTGAAATTTATGATTATCCAATAGTTCTATATTTCTATGCTAAATTCTAACAGATCATGAAGTTTGATTCAGATTATATTTACAAGTTTTGTTTTATTAGTAATTTTTTTTAAGGTTTATTTCCTTCAGTAAGTTTATATCTTATATTTACTCAGCAAATTTTTATTGTTATTTACTCAGTATATTTTTTATTTTATTATTGTATTTAATTATTTTATTTTTAAGTTCAAAATTTGGTTACAAATCCTTTGATTCCAATTTCCGTAGCTACAGCTCCCTCCCCAACAGTGCATGCCAGCCCAAATGTTACAAATGTATACAAATGCAATATGAATTAGAGTTTTTCCAGCATCCCAAAAGCTTACATTATACCATCTACTCCATTAAAAGTAATCACTGTTCTGAATTCTGTCAACACAGTATAGTTTGGCCTTTTCATGAAATTATCTCTCTCCTATATGCTACAAATTGAATCATACAGTATTTACTCATTTTCTTCTGACTGCTTTCACTGAACATTATATTTATGAGGTCTACTCATGTTGTTGCATATAGTAGCAATTTGTTCTTTTTATTGCTTTGTACTATATTCCATTATATGAAATTACCATAATTTATTCATCTAATCTGTTTTCCAGTTTCAGCTATTATAAATAGCTATGAATGTTTTTGTACATGTATTATTGTAGGTGTATATATGCACTCATTTCTGTTTGGTTTTTACATAGGAGTAGAATTGTTGTGTCATAGAGTATGCATATATTCAACTTTAGTAGATAATGCCAATGGTTTTAAAAAGTAGTGTACCTGTATGCATACCGCTTGCAGTACATGTGAGTTCCAGTTGATCCAAATCTTACTCAATGCTTGATGTTGTCTTTTAGCCATTGTAGCAGTTATGTTTTATCTGGTAGTAATTTGTTTTTTTCTGATGTCTAGCAATGTCAAGAGCTTTTATATATATTTCTATTGGCTATTAAAATGTTATTTTTGTGAAGTGCATGTTTAAGGATATTTTTAAAAGTTAGGATATCTGCCTTGTTCTTATTGTTTGGTAGAAGTACTTTTTATATTCTAGATATGAATACTTTCTCAGATATATATTGCAAATATTTTCTCCACCTTCGTGGCTCAGTAATGTTTGGCTTTAACTAGTGTTTATTTATAGTTTTCAGTGCAAAAGTCTAGCACATATTTGTTACATTTTTCCCAAGAAATTTTTTTAATACTTTTTAAAATAGTAATGTTTTTCTCCTTGTTTGCTGCTAATATATAAAATGCAAGTGATTTTATATATTGGCTTTGTATCAGTGACTTGCTTAATTCATATATTAATCCTAAGAGTTAATCTGTAGATTCTTTTGGATTTTCTATATAAACAATTAAAACAATGAAATCATCTGGAAATAGTAGCACATTTATTTCTTCCTTATAGAGAATAATTATTTTTTATTTTTATTTTCTTGCCTTATTGAATTTTGTTTTGTTTTACCACTTTGTGAATGTTTGAGATGACTGCGAAGGCACTGTGAGTATGGGTTTGGGGGTTATAAAAAATTTTTAGCAAGGAGACAAATTCACAAATACACCATCCATGAATAATGAGGATTGACTGTTTTTGATGTGTGCATGTATATATATATAAAAGATAAAATATAATATCATGTAATATGTAATAATAGCGTGTGCCTCTGTGTATATTATAGGACATACTTTTTTGAATTGTACTCCTACTCTTGGACGTATAAATTGTCTCCAGTTTTTGTTTATATTATCACTTTCATTATTGTTAGAAACTTCAGTAACAGCTTGGTATGTTTTCTTCCTTCATTCTTCCATAATTTGCACATTTACACGTTATGATCCATTTACAACCTCATTTTATCTAAAGCCAAACCATTTACCTGCTGATTTGTTCACTCATTTATTTGTTTAACAAACATTAATTCATTACTTACTGTGTTTCAAGCTCATTGAACTGCCTTTTTTTAAAACAAGTTTTCCCTTTTTTTTAAAAAGACCCAATCAGTGAATACCAGATTTTTTAAATCACAAAAATATTCTGCAGTCAAGAACATTTATTTATGTCCCTCTGTCTATGGTACCATGGAGTCAATATAATGAAGAGCCAAAGCAGAAAGGATGAAGGCATGCTAACTCTCAGATATCATAGGCCTCTTACATGAGTATAGCTGTACTATTACAAGTATTATACAGAACATACCTAGCTTTCAGCCTTATTGCTTGTCTTAGTACATTGTGTTGCTATTAACAAAATACAACAGGTGAGGTAATTTATGAAGAACAAAAATTTATTTCTCACCATTCTGGAGGCTGGGAAATGCAAGATCAAGGCACCAACACTGGTGCCTGGTGAGCGCCGCTCTCTACTTCTGAGATGGTGCCTAACTGCTGTGCCCTCACATGATGGAAGGTGGAAGGGAAAGAGGGACTGAATGCTATGTACTCACATGGCAGAGAGCATGCTCACTCCCACAGCACTTTTTGTAAGGGTCCTAATCCATTCATGACTTAATCAGCTCTCAATACCACCACAGTGGGGATTAAATTTCAATGTGAATTTTGGAGGAGACACCATCATTCAAACCATAGCATTGTTGTATGAAGTTATGTGCTACGGTGAGTTTTATTATCTGTGACTATTCTTTGCTCTGATGTCCATTAAACAATACGAAAGACATAACACACAAATTTACCTTTTAATCTTTTTTTTTTTTGAGGTTTTGGCCTAACAGATTTTAGTAGAAAGTGCTTTGGAACTGCTGAATACATTGATTAGAGTTAGATGAGGTGATGTAAGCTGGTCCCTTGGCACAGGGAAGACTTTGAGCAGTTCCTTTAAAGATTATTTTGTTTAGATGGACAACTTTCTAAGCTGACAAAATAAGTAAAACAGCCAAAAATGAGTAGACTATAATGAAAAATAATTAGCTTAACTATTCTAGCAAAAAAATAAAAGTAGAATACAATAGGAGATATATAGTTTAGGTAGTTTCATGTTTGGCCAGTGCCTAAAGGTTTAGATTTAATGAAGAAAGGAAGGAAATTTGCAATACCCAAAGCTCTTGGAGTAACATTTAAAGAAGATAATTTAAGTGGCAAAATACAGGATAAGTGTAGAAGATGGAAAGAGAAGATACAGTCTAATATCTAGAACCTGAAATAAAATCCTGGATACAGACATGAAGGTACAATGACAAATCTAAGAATATTGTGTATCAAGAATTATCAAAATTTGTAATGGCCTGATGAGACAAACAAAGTAAAAATGACTTCAGGGTTTTGATTGCCTGTTAAGGTAGTACCAGAAGATTGTTGAAGGATATATTATGTCGAGATAAGTTAATGCTTTGGTAATAATAATGAGAAGACATTAGAACATCAATGTAGAAATGTCTTATAATTCAGAATATATAATTTAGGCTAATAATGCATTAAAACTGTGTGATTGAATGACTTGTCCAAGGGACTACTTGTAAAAAGCAATAGACCTTGGAGTTACTCTCATCCAAGTGGTGAGGAGAACATGATCTTGCAAAGGACCACCTAAAGAGACATCTGGAAAACTCAGAGTGGAAGGAATGAAATATAGAGTTGAAAGACTGAATCAGTGAAGAGAATGTGTGATGATTCACTCTGTTGAAGAAAGCAAAATGGGCTAGAAATAGAGACAGTGGTCTAGAAATAAGGGGAAAAAAATCCTGATTAATATCCGTAAAGAAGCAGCTATACTGACTGAAGCCCAGAATGGAGAGGTGTAGGGAGGGGTATCTGCAGGTTGCAGAGAGGAACTTATTATTAAATTGCAAACCAGATGAAGATAAATGTACTTCTAGGAATGTTTTGTTTAAACAAATGCTTGGACTAAGTCAAAGAGTTAATACAACGTTACTTGAAAGCACCTGGCACGTAGTAGGCACTCAATAAATGTTTGTTAAATGACTGAGTGAACTCTCATCTCTGCCTTTTACACATTCTATGCCTTTTGGTACATTTTCTGAATACTAAAACTATATTAATAGGTGATTTAGTGAAACAGTTTTATGGAACAGTAAGCTAAAGGCCAGATTGGAAACAGTTCCTGAGGAATGTAGGAGAGAAAATAGAAGTATTAGTCAAACTCCACAAAAGTGAAAAATCACAGAAGTGGAATTCTAGAGGTAGGAGGGATTTTGCAAGTCATTGAATAGCCCAATCTTCTTCTTACATGGATGTGGATTTGAGACCCAGTTTTGTTAAATAACTTGCCACATGTATGTCAAGGTTCAGTTCCAGGAAATTGAAACCACACTAGCTATTTTAAGCATGAAAGGATTTAATATAAAGAATTAAGTGCACATTAAATTTTTGGAAGAATTGGAGGAATAGCCTCTAGGCTTCAGCTCCAGGACCAGTTCCCAGAACAGTACAGAAGACTGGCCCACCCTGGCAGCTGCTATTTCTGCTAAAGTCAGGGAAGGGAGAATGGCATAGCTGCCGCTGGACCTGCTGACTTCAACAGCTTGCCACGAGAGATATTATCCAAGGATAACAAACTGCTGCTGCTGCTACTGCACCTTCCTTTCAGCATCCACACAGCCAGGGACTAGACCTAGGACCTTGCTGCAGAGAACCCCTCTCTTCACAGTGTCTCCACAAACATGTTTGCCACTTCTGAATTCCACATCTCACATGAGTTCATCCAGTTGGTTCACCCAAATTCTCATCCGGGATCCTAACTGCAAGTACATTGGAGAATGTAGTTCCAGTATCTGCAGGAGCACACCCCAAGGAGGATGGAATGAATGATGACTGCCAAAGAACCATATTCGGCATTCTAGTTTCCACAACTAAGAAAGATCATCACTGCAACAAGAACGTGGTAGCCCTGTTACTGCAGTCTCATTGTTATCATTGAAGACAAGTACACAGAAAAGAATTATATGGATTCAGTCTTCTAGAAATCACATTCTGAGATTGAAAGACCTATGAGGAGGGTGACCACTAATTAATTGTTCAAATTAAGAAATATTTGAGAACGAACAAGAACATACCTAATATTTATGCCAGAATAACAAGCATGACACAGAACTGCCCCAGAAAAACTGGCCCAAAGCCTGTTTATAAAATATATATTTTTTTCTTTTATGTCAGAATATTATGGGGTACAACACTTTGGTTATATATATTGCCCATGCACTGCCCGTGTCAGAGCTACAATCGTGGTCATCTCCCAAACTGTGCTCCCCGCATCCATTCAGTGAGAGTTTTTCCCATCCCCTCCACCCCCCTCCCGCCTGCCCGCCCCCTGATGAATATTATTGCCCTGTGTGATGTAAGTGTTGATCAGTTAGTACCAGTTTGATGGTGAGTACCAGTGGTGCTTGTTTTTCCATTCCTGTGACACTTTGCTTCGAAGAATGGGTTCTAGCTCCAACCAGGATAATACCAGATGTGTTAATTCACTATTGTTCCTTATTGCTGAGTAATACTCCATGGTATATATATACCACATTTTATTAATCCACTCATGTATTGATGGGCACCTGGGTCGTTTCCACATCTTTGCAATTGTGAATTGTGCTGCTATAAACATTCGTGAGCAGATGTCTTTATTATAGAATGTCTTTTTTTCCTTTGAGTAAATACCCAGTAGTGGGATTGCTGGGTCAAATGGTAGTTGTACTTTTAATTCTTTGAGGTATCTCCATATTACTTTCCATAGAGGCTGTACTAATTTGCAGTCCCACCAGCAGTGTATGAGTGTTCCTATCTGTCCGCATCCCTGCCAACATTTGTTGTTTGGGGATTTTTTGATATGAGCCAATCTCACTGGGGTTAAGTGATATCTCATTGTGGTTTTGATTTGCATTTCCCTGATGCTGTTTATAAAATATTAAGATTCTTCATGATCCTGCTTCAACCTCCCTTAGCAACCACATCTCCCAGCACAAACCTTCACTTAATTTTTGCTCCATCCTCTTTGATTTCTGTTCCTCCCAAATGTCAGTACTTTCCAGGTCTTCTGCTCACGTTGTGCCCATTGCCTGGAATGGCCTAACCTATTTCCCCACACGTCTAATTTCTGTGCATCTCTTAAAATCCAGCTCAGATGTCACCACCTCTTTTGAAACATTCTCCGATTCTTCTAGGAAGAGTAAGCTGTGTTTTCCTCAGTTAAACACATGTCTTGTATGAAGGTATCTGTTTGCATATCCTTTTCTTCTATTAAGCTGTGACCCCCTCGATGACAGAACTGGCCTTATTCACATTTTGTTCATAGAAGCTAGATTAGGTTTTATGCTGAAAAGGTACTTAAGAAATGTTTGGAAATAGATGGATGGAAGGAGAGGGGGAAGGAAAAAAAGGAAGGGATAAAGGGAACAAGAAATGAAAGGAGAGAGGGAAGGAAGAAAGAGCAGAGGGTGGGAGGGAAGGTGGTAGTGAACCTTTTTAGTAATTCTAATATTTTCATTTGTGAAGATTTTCCTTGCACTACCAAATCAGTTAGATCTTTAAAACTGCTGAATGAGTTGAGATGTGAAATCACATTCTCACCTAGAAATAGACTTGCTACCTGTAGTCTGGGCTTCCCTTCCAGCATTTAAAGAAAACATCAGTATTTATTGATTTTGATGACACTCATTGGTAAAACATTTTCACTGTATCCGTGACAACCTATCAAATGTGTCGTTCCTCAATTTGAATTGAACATGTAAATGTTTAGGTTTCTTAGAATAAAAATGTGTAAAGAATCTCTAAAATCTAGAAAGATGAATCTAGATGTAACAGGACCTACTGCACCATGAATCATTGTTGTGCTACTTTCCTTAAGTTATCACGAGATGATCTTTTTTTGAGTAAGCTGTTTCATCCTGCTTGTTGCTGCTCTTGTTGATTTTAAGAAATAGCTACACTGAACCTTAATTGATAGAATTTATTTCTTGCCTTCACTTCTGTAACATGACTTTCTGAAATTCACCCCAATTTTCTATCATCTCAATATGATTTTAAAAAACCTAGATTGTAATTCTCTAAAAAACTTACAGCAAAACATGCTCAGTGAGTATTTCAAACATCGTGTTCTTTGGACTGTAAGTTGATACCTATGTTTGCTAAGGTTTTAATTTTTTGAACTCCCTCCATGTTTGTGCTAAGTAACAAGCACTTTTTTTCTTTTGGCTACGCGTGGAAGACAGTTTCTTGCTATAAACACATTTACAGTACCTTTTGGTTCATATAACTTTTAATGAACAAAGAAGTTCACATTCTTTTATGAGAAAGGTAAATATAATTTTTTTTGAGATTTGCTAAATGCCAATCAACCTTAATTGCTCTCCCTTCTATATGATACTGTGTGTTGTAAGGACATATTCAAGGAGATTTAATGTCTCATAAAAGTACAATGTTTTATTAAAAGGGAATTGTCAGGGTTTACACTGAACATTTCACTACTACCAAACTTCCTCAAGTCTAAGTTAATGTGTATAGAAAGTCATTTAGGGAAAGCTGAATGGCTATTGAAATTTTACGACATGTTATAGAGTAGCCTGCCTGTAAATCTGAGCTTCTAAGCCACCATATGTTTTTAGCAAAACCAAGTTAAGTGGACTGTTTCTCCTAGCCAAGATAGAATAAAAGAGACTGGATTTATTCTCTTGCTTTAAATAACCAGAAATGGACAAAATATATGAAACAACAGTTTGTAAAACACAGGATATCAGGCAGTGATCCTGAAAGATGAAAAACAAATGAGGTAAGCCTCAGGATTACTCCAATTTACTGTTTTGAGGGTTTCCAGTCTGAATTTCAGGGAAAGGGAACCCAGGTGGGACCTGACGGATCCTAGTTAAGAAGCCAGAGCTGAGAGTCTGGAGAGATGAAGGTGGCCAGAGTTCACAGGACAGAGTATGGGAGAAGAGAGTTACACGGTTAGAACTCTGAAAATCTGTAGAGGTCTTCCTCAAGTATTCCGGTGGTCCTGATCAGTGCATGTGTGGGAGTAAACTATGCAAAGCTTGGGAAAGAAGCACCTGAAAAGATTACAGGTAACAGTGCCTGGTGCTTGTATGGGTCTGGGACTGGTGCTTGTATGGGTCTGGGACAAGTGCTTGTTTACACTAGCCAGACCGCAATATCTCATGATTCATATAGCATTGCAGAGTAGACAAATGGTTCTGGCTTCACTAGTGGTGGATGATTAGCTCTAGATTAGCACTGCTCTGACCCTGCCTAAAAAAGCAAGGCGTGAGAGGAGCAAACTGTTGTAAAGTAATTTAACTTCATCTAAGAACAAAGCTCAAGAATATTTATAGGAATACAAATACATCCAGCAGCCAATAGGGTAAAATTCATAATGTCAGACCTTTGATCAAAAATTACTGAGTATGCAAACAAGCAGGAAAATACAACCTATAATATTGAGAACAATCTGGGGAAACCAACCCAGAACCAATAGAAATGTTAGAATTAGCAGACAAAAATATTATTACAACTATTAAAGCTGTATTTCATATGTTTTAGAAAACATGGAAGATGTGAAAATACCCAATTTTTTGCATCCTTATGATCAGTACTATCTGGGAGAATGTATCAGAGGCATTCATTTATATGGGTAAAATATAAATACAACAATGTTTCTCTCCTCTGGCATATTTTATTCCTTAGACTAAAAATAGTTTTATTTTAGCAAATAAGTGTCTTTCGTGGAAATTCACTTTAGAAGTGGTTCAACAATCTTAAATGAAAGCAAAAAATGCTATGTTGTTAAATTTAACTTGAATAATATTATTCATGGATTAGGAATTATATAATACTATTTTGTTCATAGCATTAGATACCAAATATTGTTCTGTTATAGATTTGTCTTATATTTGTGAAAATTACTATAGCCTAAATATGTTTAACTATGTATGATATAATTATAAAAACTGACTTTTCGTCTAAACATGAGTCAAAACTGATCGTTATTCAAATGAGCATAAGCAGTTTAGATTTTTAAAAAATGTAGAATGACACTTTTTCAATAGTTTAATGTTACAATAATATGCATTTTTAACTCCATGTTTTGGAACTCTGCTTTAGTAAAATTTTATTGTAAGTGCATACATATTTTAGTAAAATTTTATTGTATCACAACAAAAATACAAAGTGAACTTTTAATCAAGATAAAATTCTGGTCTGTACAGTGAGTATGTAATTATTTAAATATCTAAATGTCACTTTATAGACAACTGAGCTTGTTTATAAAATCTAGAAACATAGATAATATTTTGTTTTTTAGAGAAGAGAATGAAGATGTCCTTGATGAATTATATGTATTTGCCTATGTTTCCAGACCTTATAGACATCCTGTTCTCTTCTTTAAATGGTGAATGAGAAGATTATCTCTTATTGTGATAAATTACTAGACTTTTACATGTTGTGAAGCATTTTATATCATAATGTAGGTTCTCTTAAAGTGTAGGACATTTTCCCTACATAAAAATATGTTTTAATTATGACTGTAGCCTTGACCAAGGATTTGGCATCAAATAAACTGTATGTATGGTTAATCACATATGATCGAAAAAGCCATAGTAATAATGACCATCTTTAATAATTTAAAGTAGGAAATTATGGGTCAATTATTAATTATTAAAATATAGCCAGAAAGAATATTTTAGCAATTCTCTAGCACACCTCGTTTATTTTACAGGTAACAAAACTGAGGCTCAGATAAGTTTAACATCTTTCTCAAAAATTATATAATTGAATCATAGCAGAGCTGGGACCAGAGCTCACTTCTCCTTGTATTATTTTTCTATTGTTGCATAATAAATTGCCACAAATGTAGTCGCTTAAAATAACACTTGTTTATTAGGTCACAGTTTTGTAGGTCAGAAGTCCAAGGTGGCTGGACCGGTTCTGTGCTTAGTCCAAAATCAAGGCCAAAATCAAGGTGTGAGCAAGGTTGAACTCTTATCTGGAGGCTCTGGGTAACATTCCCATTTCAGATTGTTCAGAATTCAGGTCCTCGTTCTTGTAGGTCTGAGGTCCCCATTTCCCTGCTGGCTGTTGGCTGTGGTTCACTATTAGCAACTAGAAGCTGCTTTCTGGTCCATGCACAGGTCCCTTCATCTTCAGAGCCAGCAGTGGTACATAAGTCTTCCTCATTGTTCACATTTCCAACTTTTCCTTCTACTACCAGCCAGAGAATGTGCTCTGCTTTTAATGGCTCATGAGGTTAGATCAGACCCACCCAGATAGATGCCTCTATCTTATGGTCAACTAAATCATATAACATAATATAATCATAGTGTCGGGTTTCAGTCTGAAATGTCTGTTCTTAGTGCACTCGTGACCAAAGAATGACCAGACGCACCAAAGTAAGGCAAGCACAAAAATGAGGTATATTGAAGAGAGAAAGATAGGATTATAGAGCAAGAGCAAGAGCAAGATATAGGTTTACAGAGCGTGATACATATGCCACAGATGATGACTGGACCCATTGTCGCAGCAAAGGGAAAGCAAAAGGAAGGGCAAAAAAAAGGGCCTGGTTATGGTCTGTGTGTCTTGTTTTATAGTGCCCAGATTGGGACCTCCCTGTGGCTGAGACGTCACCATGGAACCACTTTGATTGGATAGTTGGGAGTTGCATGACCTGAGCCTTCCTATACATGCAGGGTGTCCTAGGTCACTTTCTGGACTCTATTGTACCTATGCTGCTTCGCCCAGGGACTAGAGAGTCCTCTGCATTCTTTTGCAGTTGGCGCACTAAGTTCTGATTGGTAGATTCATAGGGTATTTCCTCCTTCCTCAGGTATGGCAGTTGCTCGGGAGAGGATTAGGGTGGGGCAGGACCAAGACAGGGGCCTGGGGCCCACCCTTGTCCTTCCCAGGTGGGGCAATTGCACCAAGGCAACAGCACTCACTTTTGTCCCTAGGAGACCCAGAATCCCTCGCTATCTACCTGACATTTCCCCACTCTCTGCTCTAGCGACCCAAATCATTGGGTAGGGGCGTCAACTCATCTGGCTGCTTCCTGCTGAGTAGGGGCAATGATCCCTATTAGGGTGGCCTCTTGTAGGTTCTCCGTGGGTCTCTCCAGGTGAGGCAGGACCAAGATGGGGGGCTGGGGCCCACCTTTGTCCTTCTTCCCAGGTGGGGCAATTGCACCAACGCAAGGCACAAAATTTTGTCCCTAGGAGACCCAGAATCCCTTGCTAACTACCTATCAGGTACACCAAAAGCCCTGACTTAAGCATTATACAAGATAGCCATGTAACAAAAACACTTGTACCCCCTTAATAATTTATTTTGAAATAAAAATAAAATAAAATAAAGTTATGAAAATAAATGGAATAGAATAGAAAGAATAAAATAATTAAATTGAGAAATAAAACAGAATATATAATCCCTTTCAAAGGACTGTGTAACCTAAGAACAGTTTCTTTAAAAAGAGTTAGAAGAGTGGAAAGGAAAATGAGGACTATTGATGACTGTAGCAGGAAGGGTATAGATGGGCTTATTTGTCAGGCTTCATTTAGTTGCAGCTGTCAGGAGCTCACATCAAACTGTCTTAAGCAAAAGGAAAAAAAAGCAGTAAAAGAAGAAAATAAGGTAGTGGTATTTTATTGGTTCATGAAACTGAAAAGTCCAAGGTTTCAAGAATGGCAGAATTTGGCTGTTCAAAGTCATCATTGGAGTATAATCTATTCTATCAGTAGTCTCCACTTTCCTCTTGTTGCATTAAACTTAAACCAACAACTGTTCCCATGCCAGCCCCAAGAACCTGCATTGTTATATTCTGCCAGTTTCAAGCTTAGCAGAGAGAACTTCTTTTTCCTATTAGCTCCAAATAAAAAAGTCCTAGGTCATAGTTTCATTAGCATGATTTAGGCCATTTGCCCAACTATTAACACATTACTGGAGTCAAGGAAAGTGTACATACATACTACTTGGCCATGCCTGGGTCAATGTCTACTGCTAGAACTGAAGACAGAAGGGTGGAGTAAGAAAGTGAGATGAGGAGGGTCTAAGTCCATGTAACTGCATGTACTGCCTGGAGAAAAATAATGCCCCCACATTTAGAGTTGTTCCACAGTTAGAGTTGCTGGATTTCGCAAATAAGAATATAGCATTCTCATTTAAATTTGAATCTCAGATGAACAACGAGTAGGTTTTTAGTATGAAGTATGTCTCATAAAATGTCTGAGACATACTAAAAAAGTGTTATTTATCTTAAATTTGAATTTAACAGGGAACTCTGTATTTTATCTGACAGCCTTGCTTATACTCAAACATTTCAGTGATTTATTCAAGAAATGATTGCAGTGGGGCTGAGTGAGCAAAGTGTTGAGAATCCACTACTTTGGAAATGGCATTAAGATGCCAAAAGAATGCAGAAGTGATCTCTAGACAAACAGAACTCACACTTCTTCTAAACATGTGCTTCAGAGGAGGGGGCCTCAGCCACAGGGGTTGATTTCTGATTTATCTAAAATAGACGTGTTCCATTCTTATCTGTGGATGATTTCTACCTGGGCATGTGATTCGACTATAGCCACTGAAACACATGGTTAAATGTGCCAGAGGGCTTCTAGGAAAGGTTTTTACCTATTCCTAAGAAAGACAGGCAGGAAGACACAATCTGTTGGACCTGGCTATGATGCTAAAATGGTGCAGCCATTTTGAAATAATCAAAAGGAGTTAATTTGACGACAAAGCATGTACACCAAGAATGGCAGGATAAAGAAAGATGGAAAGAACTGGGTCCTTGATGATCTACTGATGGATTAATCCAGGAATCACCCTACCTCTGGGTTTCTTGTTATGTGAGCTAGTGTGTTTCCTTATTGCTTAAAACACTTTAAGTTTTCTTTATTTGTGGCTAAAAACATCTAAGTGACATATAGAAGATTCTTATTGAAAGTCAGAGCTTGTATTTTAGACATTAAGGTGACTTTTAAAATTTTATTTGCTAATGATCACAAACCCAAAGCATAAGAACCTTTTTTACTTAAAAAGTAAGAAATTTTCCATTTAAAAATGCCATATGTTAATCCCTACAGTGGTCAGTAAAAACAAAAGCAAACATATGCATTTTAGAATTAGAACTTTTGAGGAAAAGAAATCACGGAAACTAACATTCATTCAATGGTAATGTCTTTTTAAAAAAAAGCAACAGTTACTTAGTGAAACTTCTGAATTGACATCATAAATTGGCCTTAATATAGTTCTTTGAACTATCGTTATGGAATTTCCCAGTTTGTGAAGGATACAGCTGCTTTTCCCAGAAACATTTTATATCTTGGTAGAATAGTGTCCCCATATATATGGAGATGCTGTTACTTTATCCTTTTAGGAAGTGATAACTTTAATTTAAATTTTAAAAAATGATGTCAATGAACAAATCACTATTGGATGATACAAACAGGTCAACATAATTATTTATGTTAACTGCTCTCTGCTTCTGACATTAATAGATGACATCTGTTGGATTTTACACCTATTTTTAGCTGATTGTAAGATCTCCACCTACTCTTGGAAAATCCTGCATTTAGTATTCCAGTCACTTCATTTCATAACAGTATTGTGTTCATGAGGAATGTTAAATTTCTACATATAGACTCATTCTGTATTTACTGTGACTGCAAAACAGTATGATAATTCATTTTATGAAGTAGATACACTACAAAGAAAGCTGCTATGGTACATTTTGGTAAAGTGAATCTTACTTTATCATTCACTTATTAACATGAAAATTAACTTGCATTCCCATAGAGAGTAGGAGTACAGGGGGAACCTAGTCAACATAATTAAAATTTGTCAGTGTCAAATATGTTAGGCCTAGATTCAGTGACATATAAGAGAAAACTCATCAGAATGGTGGCCTAAACACGATAAAAGTGTTATCTCTCATATGTAAAGGAGTCTGGTGCTAGGTATTCCAGGGCTGGTGTGGCAGCCCCACAGTTATCAGGGAATCAGACTCTTCCCGACAGAGCCACCATACCATATTCAGCACATGCTTTGATCCTACACCTCATGGAGCTCCTGACATGTCCACATTCCAGGCAGCAGAAAGAAATATTGAGTGGAAGTCAAAGGGGTACACCTATTGGAATGAATTGCCTTCCTTTGCCTTCATGGAAGCCTTCTATATTAGCCAATACAAGTCCTCTATATAATCCATCAAGATGTAAACACTACTTCTGCTTAGATTTCATTGATTACAAAGCTCATGTTACTAATCACTTGACCATTACGTTACAAAGTAGACCTACTAAGACAAATTCATTATGAATGAAGATATTTCATAGCCTCAGAGCTGTCTGTAACTAAAATGATGTGTATAAGTAAAAAGTGCCAGAAGCTATCCCAATGACTTCCTTTGAAATATTTGACATTGCCCAGTTTAGGAAACATGGAAAGAACATTGCACAGTCCAGGGGGAACCAGGGACAAAAGTATTCTTGATTTTAAAAGGCTTCCTTTTTCTTTCCCAGGTTTCTTATGCAATAAAAAAAGAGATTCTCTTCTTTTACCATAAAACCACCTATTTAAGGAGGGATGCAAAGGCCAAACCAAAGGTGTGTTACAGCAGAATGAGCTGTCTTCCTGAAATAAGTATTCAGCCTTCTTCATTCATGCATCAGGATTCATGATATGATGACATTGCTAGTGTATTTCCACTGGACGTTGTCTCTGAGAGTTCTGCCAAAAAGAACCATTTTTGGAACTGAGAGCTCAAGTCTGAATTTCCTATTTGTACACTTACTATCACAACCTTTCACATTCTCAAGTGTGTGAAAAGACTTGAGGTTGAAGCTGTTTGCAGGTGTAGTTTCTTGCCCTCAGTGCAGGTTTGTAGCTCTTGAAAGCAACTTTTGAGGAAAGATTTCTGTTTGATGTGGATGATGGTTAGAGTTATTTATGTATTGTGGAGCCAATGTGATTCCTTGGTAAGGAGAAAATTCCCAACTAATGAGCTAGCAGTTGGGCTTGGGTCAAAGTGAATTACAGTATAGCTTTCAAGCCTGAGTAGTCATATTCAGAGCTTATGCCCCTACTTGTGGGGTGGGGGGTTGGTGTTTCTATGTATTTTTGAAAGGTAGAAATAGTATGGATCTGTACTTCCACTACTTCTAATCCTGTGTGGTTAGGGCTTGGTCATCAATCTTCCTGGCCAAGAGACACCTTTTTTTTTTGCTCTTCAACTTTATTAAAACCACAAAGGTGGAGAGGAAAATACCTATTTATTAATGTCAGATGCTGATTCAAATGGTTTACAGGCCCCAGTACAGCATTAAATAAACCTCCATATAAACCATGAGTCAGAGTTAGTTCTGTCAAACTTGGTTTTAGGTATGTGGTTATTTTAGACATCAAGGCAGTGTATAAAATAAAATCCTTTCCAAGTTTTATATACTTAAAATGGAGATGAATATATTTTCAGTTTTTATGTACCAGTAATTTTGAATTTTAGTGTCAAAATGATAGATTTTATTTTTTAATTCACCAAAACTTTTCTTTCTGCAAAATATAGTCATCTGAAGGCAGATAGTCTAGGTCATTAAAACCTAATAATGTCTCTCTCATTCTTTCTCTCCATATATAAATGTATGTATATATGTGTGTATTTGTGTGTGGGGGTATGTGTGTATGAAATGTCTATTTGGAAAGTGAAAAATTTAAATTCCTTGAACTGCATAAAATAAGAAATTGTCTATACTTTCATTTTCCCTTGGATATAGGTCATTTTCTGACTGACTTCTTACTTTGTTATCACAGATTCAGATGTATAGCAACTGAAATGACCAGCTATCCAAATGATGGCCAGTACAAATATAGAGAACTATAGTATTAAGTGGATATACCTTGTATATCTATTTCTTCCCTAGCTGCATTCACTAGAAAACCATACTCAGAAGAAATAAAGTAATACATGATGACGGATAATCATATCACTAGATGCTGTTGTGTTGTCATGCTACAATTTGATTTTTAAATTAAGGCTATTGGAAAGAGGAGCAATTTAAATGTATGTGACACAAATTCTATACTCCATGGTTATAGTAACTTAAATTAACCACTGTAAACATAATGACATGTGATTTTTATTTACAATCTCAATTTATGCAATAACTACTTAGTCAGCATGTGTTCTGTACTCCCACTGCTTTCGCTGTGCATGGGGATACATCTGGGGGAATGACTGAGCCACTCTTATCTTTATGGAACATTCAGTCTGCCATGGTGGCACTGCTCCCTGTACAATATTATTATTTTGCCCTTTAGTGTTGCTGTTCTATGTTGAATTTGTAGGAGAGCTGTCTGATCATATGCATGTGCATATTATTTATGGAATAAACTGAAAAGTAACATCTCAGTGCTTATGGATTTTAATGATAGGCCCCTGAGAAGATTATTTTCTTTTTGAGTAGTTATTAGAAGGCCCACTGGGGAAACTGAAATTCCTGGGTTCCTTTTGTTTCTTAATAGAATCGGATCTGGAAGGCCTTGGTGATCTAGGTACCATTTACAGCAACATTGAACAGCAGGTGAATGAAACAATGAGGCGCCGCAGACACGCGGGAGAGAATGATTACAACATCGAGGTGCTGCTGGGAGTGGATGACTCTGTGGTTCGTTTCCATGGTAAAGAGCACGTCCAAAACTACCTCCTCACCCTGATGAACATTGTGAGTAGTGACTCCCTTTTAAGGCTTTTTGATCTTTTAATTCACTTTTCTTGTTTTGTTAGTGTCCTTTGGAAACCTATGTGAGATCTTCCATGACTGTGCCCCAAGTCCAAAATGTATATCTAACTGCATTAAATTTAAATATTGGTCTACTGTATTTAAAATACAAGAATGCTGAAATAAAGGAGGCATGAAGCAGAAGTTTCTTTTGATTGTTTAACAAGTTTTCCATTGTCATCAAGGGAAAATCATAAATTTAAAAAGCCATAATGGTATGGAATTATAACATGAAATATGATTTTCATTTTGTTCTGGGGGTAATCAAAACTCTCAGGATTTTGGTTGCTTGCCTTGATGTGGACTGTGAAGGATGATATAGTTCTTTCCAGCATCACTCTGTATCTCAGGATGATATAGAATGATTTATGCTTGATAACTGTGTGGATTCTTGTTGTTAACAGCTTTTGAACAAATGTGATTTTTTCAACATTATAATACTGATGATAATATAGTAACAAAGCACACAACTATTAGTACAGTGCTGCACAGCAGTCACTAAAGGGCTCTTTAAATCTGTCCTTTATTTCTCCTTAATGAGCCTTAATCAGATGCAGAAGAAATTTGTCAACATCCTCAAACTGGTGTTCTTTTTCTTTTCCTTTGAATTGGCAGAGATCAACTGAGGAGAAATAATAATAGTAATATAAACCACTTTTAAAAGGTAATTGAGATATTGGTATACTCTATGTTACCTAGTGCCATTATATAGTACACATATTATAATTGATCTTGCAAATTTACTACCAGAACATATTCTCTCTTGTCTTTCTCTCTCTCTCTCCACCCCTGCTCCTGGCTTTTGATATTTAATTTAACTTCTTTGAGTATCTATGTTGTTTACCTTTTTTTCCCCCATGCTTAAGATTAGATTTCAAACAATTATACTGGAGAAGAAAAATTCTTAAATTCATGAATCATGATTTTACTTATACTAATATTTAAGTCTATCTGTTAAATATATTTTGTTTTGTTGAGATGTCAATTTATAAAATTACACCTGTACCATATCTCTGTGAAATAGAAAATGAGTATAGAAATTCAAATATGGCCAGGCACGGTGTAGATCACACCAGTAATCCTAGCACTTTGGGAGGCTGAGGCAGGAGGATTGCTTGAGGCCAGGAGTTTGACATCAGCCTGGGCAACATAGAGAGACCATGTCTCTACAAAACATTTAAAACTTAGGTGGATGTGGTAGTGTGTACCTGTAGTCCTCGTTACTTGGGAGGCTGAAGCAAGAGGATCCTTTGAGCCCAGGAGTCCAAGGCTGCAGTGAGCCATGATTGTGCCGCTACACTCCAGCCTGGGGGCAGAGCAAGACCCTGTCTCAAAAACACAAAAAAACAAACAAACACAAAAAGAAATTCAAACACTTTTTTGTTGTTGTTGTTCATTGGCGCTAATTCCTGTTATGAAGCACAAACAACACACAGAAAGCAAATTACTAATCTTGGCAACAGACGTGTATAGAGGGTCATCCTTAATGAATCATATGAATGTTTTTGACTCCTGACTATTAACTTTTTGTATAACTTGCTAGTTGTGTAACCTCAGGCATGCTACTTAGACTCTCTGTGCCTGCTTCAGTCCCCCTATCTGGATAATGAGAAAATGATGGGGATGTTGAGGATAAAATGAGTAAACACAAGGTATGCATTATGTACAGTGCCATATATCCATGCATAAATAGACAAGCACAATTTAGTTTTCCTTGTCAAATTTTACTTCCTAAGTTATCTAAAATTTTAAAATTTCTATGGAGATGCTATTCTCATTTATATCATTCACTGTGTCCCTGGGATGCTTTGTCCTATGTCTGGGCAGGCAGTCAATCGATATAGACTTATTAGGTCCCAAACTGATGCTCAGAACTATGAAAGGCTCTTGGAGTAATGCAACAGAGATTTGATATGGTCTTTGTCCTCACGGAACTTATAAGTAGTTGGGGACAAAAGATACCACATGGGAAAATTAGAAGAAAGAAAAGTTAAGCAATAAAAGGTATGCTATTATTAAAACTTGTACTATGAGCACTATATTATAAGTGCTATTAACACTTTAGTAAATGGAGATACGACCATAGTTATCCAATCATGAAGTGATGAGAGTATTAACTTGGGATTAGGAGGGCAAGACTTTAGTACTAGCTTTACTACCTGTTGGCTCTATGACCTTAGACAAATTATGTCCCTTGCTGGGATTTAATTTCCATGTTTATAAATGGAAAGATTCAACAAGATGTTCATTAGTTCTGTAATTCATCAAGAAGCTAGGAGTTGAACTGTGTCTTTAGGGATTTGTTTTTGTATTCTTGTTTTTTGCTTTGCCTTGTTTGTTTGTGTTTTTTGAAGAGTACATGAAACTGTAAAGCATTTCTGGGCGGAATCTATTGACAAGAAAGTAGGAATACATATAGTATATTCACCAGACAGTAACTATAATTTTGAATGTGTAAAGAAATAACAAAATGCTGCATTTTATGTTTTACAGCAGTTGGAAGACCTTCTGTTTTTAAGTGCATTAAAAAGGTATTAGACTAAGACTCTGTCTCAAATACCAAATTATTCTGAAGTTAATAGAGTATCAGAAAATGGAGCTTCAGAAGAAAATAATTTTTTAAAACTTAAATTCATTGCATCTGAAGTAATTAATGTAGGTAGGCAATTTGGAGAGGCAATAATAACATTCCTCCCCTTTCCTTCTCAAGTTCATAACCGATGAAAAAAGACATGGAAATTACACAGATGAAAAATAAAATAGTTTTATTATTGATAAGAGCTGAATTGCACATGACAAGTGTATATTCACAAGGTTTTCATTATTCTAAATCAGTGGTTCTCAACTAAGGGTAATTTGTCCCTGCCTCTGTTCCTGGGGTCATTTGGCAAAAATGTCTAGAGACATTTTGGTTGTTGCCGCTGGGTAGGGGAGGGGGTTGCTACTGCCACTAGTGGGAGAGGTCCGGGATGCTGTTAAACATCCTCCAACACAGCCCTACACAACATAGAATTATAAATTATGTGGCCCAAAATATCAACAGTGCTGAGGTTTAGAAACCTTGTACTAAATTAGACAGTCTTACTCACAACCCTCATCCCTCTTCAACTAGATATTTTCAGGTTTTCCTCCTAGGGCCAGGCAGACAGCTTTAGGCAAAGCAGACAGAAGACTGAATCCCTCCCTCCCCCTGTCCCCCACCAACCTGCCATTGCCCTATTGCAGACTGTTGGATCCAAAACACTGACCTGAACATGCTCTTTACCCTTTCTCAAATTCATCAGTCAGATAGGAGTGAAAGGCAGGAAGAGAAAAACCAACAATGATATTCTAATGAAACTGCCTCATGGAAATTCAAGGGCTAGGAAAATTCAGTTTTTCCCTAACAGTGTTCAAATAATTATCTCCTATATTAGCCATGCTTTGTGACTTCCCATGCTTATCTAAAATCATGGCCTACCAAATGTGAGACCTGCATAGACATAGAGGCTTTGTACATAGACATAGACAGAGGTTTTCTTGAAATGTCAGAGAGGTTCAGACAGAAAGTATAGAAAAAAACGGACAGCAGAAAATTCTGTTTGCATTGATTTGGGGAGAAAGGTGTTCCTATGATACAGCAAGAGCATGGTCTCCATTAAAATCATTTCACCCCTTTGCCCTCATTGGCTGGTCAGCAATGAGGTTGTCAATTTACTTTCCCTGTCAGAATCTGGGTGATGTTTACTACACAGTTACTGAATTAAGGGAGTACTTTTAGGTCCAAGTGATGTGCTTCCTAGTATCCCTTTAATTTAAACTGAGGCTTTTATTAAAGAGAAGCTTATATTTCTTATTTTCTGCTTTCTTATTTTGAAAAGAGATCTTATATTATTAAATACTAAATGTCTTTTTAATGAAGGAAGGGATAAATGAACAAATGAATATAAATAATGTAGAGGTAGATTATGAACAATCTTGGGAGTCACAAATTTTGGACTCAAAATAAGAGGAAATAAATGACAAATGTAATGATATAATGAAAGCAGTATTTAAGAAGTAAATTAATAATTATCAGCTATCATATATTTTTTTCAACTATATCACAAATGAGAATTATTGCCATTTTCCTAAAGGAAGCAGGCTTTAAATGTTAAGAAAATTGAGGGAGGGCTGGAGATGGCAGTCTGGTAGAGACCTCCCACCTCACCGCTCCCAGGGAAGGAGGTGAAAAATGCCATTGGCTGCCTGCGTGTGGATCGCTCACTCCGAAAACAGCACTATGAATTCACAGAGAAACATCATGGGACACTCAGCCCAAGAAAACAGGTGACTGGGAGATATATTCACAAATATTGCAGAGCACAGGGAATACAATAGAGAACAGAGCGCAGGAAGGATGCGCTTGCCAGGTTAGCACAGTGCGACCTTTACATGCAGGTGGTCACATACCATCCCCACAGACTTCCCATCCACTCAGTCAGGGACAAGCCCAGAGTTGGGGCAAAGCTGTTGCTCGAGACAGCAGGCTCTGTGGAAAGGAAGCAATTGTGGGAGCCACACGGAACTCTCAGGTTCACGGCGCAGGGACTGCGCAGGGCTGGGTAGGGACTGGGCTGAGATACAGCTTCCTGGGACAGTACGCGGGAATCTGGAGACGGGCACCTTGCCCCTGGAAATCAGCAGGACCAGGGCACAGAAGTTGAATGGAGAGCAAGGGGATATACCCTTAGTGGCTGCCGGCAATCGCCTCCATGGGACCTAGGCGGGTTGAGAAGAGCTTCCTTCCCCGGTGCGATCTGAACCCTGCTGTACGCCAGACTGGCAGTCGGCAGCCATCTTTAAAGTCTCCTGCCTGGAGCTGACTGTCAACTAGGTCTCTAGCTTCACCCCACCCCTGGCCCGGGAGCTCTTCGGCCTGGGTGTGACAGGCTACACCCTTGGTGGCCACGGGCAGCTGCCTCTGTGGGTTCCAGGTGGGACAAGGTGCCTGATCTGTATCGGTGAGACCTTTGTGTACTGGAAACACTTTGCAGCCCGTCCATCCAGTTATGTCTCCCCGGCTCTAGCCTTCTCCTATGAGCCCACTACGTGCTGGTCCTAGTGCCCACTCATCAGGTCCCAGCTCTCCTGTACCCCAGAGATCGGTCATTTTGAAGGTGGCTTGCCATAGTGACTCATTTTGTATAAGTACCAGTTCTCATGGCAACCGAATGCCTCAAATGCCACTGGCTGAACAAAAGCAGCTCCCCCTACCCTGCCCACTTTATTAGGGAATTGTGCTTGATCCAAGAGTACCTCCAGCTGCCATTATCCTCCCCAGTGGGAACATTCCCCTGGTGGAGACTTCTGGGGATAGAGACGCCCACCTGCCTTACCTTGGGGTCTAGTGGTGGAAAAGGGGTACACAATTGGAGATCCCCCTATCAGCCAGTGACATGGGGAGATGCACGTAGGAGGGCCAGACACACAAACTGTGGGGAAACTCAAGAGTCCTAAAGTGTTCCTATCAGAAGGGAAGGTGCCTGAGCTTGTGGACAGAGAACAAAAAAACCTGGCTGGAGACCTCAGCAATCACACCAGCTGGCCTCTCCCATCAGAAGTGCCCTCCAAGCCCAGAGAGAGAGAGAGCTCTGAACTCCATAGCAGCGGGACCCCCTAGCAGCCAGATAAACAACTTCTGAGCTATGGAGAATTGACTCAATCTAGCTCTTGCACTGTAGTTACAAATTATTTTGCTTCTCCCCCCACTTCAGAAGGAACAGGGTCAAAGTAACCCCTGGGAGCTTCTAGGCCCCTAAAAAAGCTTGGGGCTTTTATATACCCCACCTGGGGGACCAGAGCCTGCCATGGGCACAACAGAATATCTAGGTAACTGGCTCCTCCACACAAAGTACAATCAGTGACAGTGGAAACAACACCACAGCTAAAAATATTGCCTTCCATCTCAAGCAATTAGGGAGCAGTGGATTCATATCTTCAAGCACAATCCACCAGCTTGGAGCTCAAGCTGGGAGAACAAACTCACTACACTCCACTGGGAAGAGGTAAGACAACAGGTCAGAGGTAACCCAAGCGGTCCACCAAACTTGCTAAAATACACCTAAGGCAAGACAGAGCAGTACTCCTCTCCCTGACTCTGCCAAGGAATGATCCTTGGGGTCTTGCAGACAGGGCCATAAACTAGCCCTAACACCCCTAGCTCTCCACCAAGAGTCCAGATGAGGAAGAATCAGCAAAAGAACAGAGGAACCATGGAAAACAAGAGAGAAAAGTCACCCCCAAAAGAAATCATTAGTTCCTCAGCAACGGATACCACCTTAAATGAAATGGGTAGAATGACAGAAGGGGAATTTCATTTATGGATTATAAGAAAGCTCAATGAAATTCAAGAGAAAATTGAATCCCAGCACAAAGAAACCACAAGAACAATGCAAGAAATGAGGAAGAATGTTCTGAATAAATTGAAGTATTACAGAAAAAAAAACCAGAAATACTAGAAATGAAAGAGGCATTCAAGGATCTACAAAACACAGTGGAAAGCCTAAGAATAGGCTGGATCACACAGAGGAGAGAATCTCAGAGCTGGAAGATAACTCCTATGTGCTAAATAAATCAGTCAAAGAGAAAGAACACAAAAACAAGAGGTATGAACAAAGCATACAAGAAATGTGGGATTATGTAAAAAGGCCAAACATAAGAATCACAGGCATCCCTGAGGGTGAGGAATAAAATTTGCAAGGGCTAAAATATCTATTTGAATGAATAATAGAGGAAAATTTCCATGGCCTAGCC
Source organism: Daubentonia madagascariensis (assembly GCA_023783475.1). Lineage (NCBI taxonomy): Eukaryota > Metazoa > Chordata > Mammalia > Primates > Daubentoniidae > Daubentonia > Daubentonia madagascariensis. The sequence goes on along the minus strand of JAKFHU010001268.1, from coordinate 2,570,990 downwards.
AGAAATCTCAACATCCAAGTACAAGAAGCACACAGGTCTCCTAGGAAATTAAACGTGAAAAGGCATTCACCACATCACATAATCATTAGGCTGGCCAAGGTAAAGATGAAAGAGGCACTCCTTCGAGTATTAAGGCGAAAACAGCAGGTAACCTACAAAGGGAAACCTATCAGATTAACTGCAGATTTCTCAACTGAAACCTTACAAACCAGAAGGGACTGGTGACCCATCCTCAGTCTTCTGAAACAAAAAATGGCCAACCAAGAATTCTTTATCCTGCAAAACTAAGCGTCTTATGAGGGAGAAATAAAGACTTTTTCAGACAAGCAATCACTGATAGAATTTGTGAAGACCATACCTGCCCTATAAGAAGTACTTAGACCTGCATTGTACACAAACCAGTGCAACAGACACCTACCACTGTACAATTACCCAAAAGTTAAACGTCCAGAATCCAGACTTCACAATGGCTGAAAAGGTAAAACAAAATCAGAGTCTACCCACCAGGATGAACAGAAATCCACCTCAAATATCAATTCTCTCAATAAACATGAATGGCTTGAATTGCCCATTGAAGAGACATAGGCTGGCTGGGTGGATTAAAAAATACAAGCCAAGTATCAGCTGTCTCCAGGAAACATATCTTACAACAAGGACTCATTCATACTCAAGATGAAAGGATGGCATGCAATTTTCCAGGCAAATGGAAACACAAGAAATCTGGGGTAGCCGTTCTTATATCAGATATTATAAACTTTAAAGCAACAAGGGTAAAGAAAGACAAAGATGGTCACTATATAGTGGTGAAGGGAAAAATCTTACAAGAAGATTTAACAGTCCTAAATATTTCTGCACCCAACACAGGAGTGCCCAGATACCTAAAGCAAATACTGCTTGATCTAGACATCATAACAAGTAGCAATGCCATAATACCTGGGGACTTCAACACTCCACTGACAGAACTGGATAGCTGCTCCAAACAGAAAATAAGCAAAGAAAAAAGGACCTAAACAGGGCTCTAGAATATTTGGGCCTAGCAGACATCTACAGAACACTCCACCCAAATAACACTGAATATATGTTCTTCTCATCAGCTTATGGAACTTTCTCTAAAATTGATCACATCTTAGGCCACAAAACAGATCTCAACAAATTTTAAAAAATAGAAATCATACCACGTATCTTTTCAGACCACAGCAGAATAAAATTAGAAATCAATTCCACAGAAACACACATCTCTGGCCAAAAACATGGAAATTAAACAATCTATTGCTGAATGACTATTGGGTCAAGGAGGAGATTCAGATGTAAATTAAAAGATTCTTTGAACTAAATGATAATGGGGACAAAAGTTATCAAAATCTGTGGGATACAGCAAAAGCAGTCCTGAGAGGAAAACTTATCATCTTAAACGCCCACATCCAAAAGACAGAAAGTTTACAAATCAGTAAACTAATCAATCATCTCAAGGAAATGGAAAAGGAAGAGCAAACCAAGTCTAAACCCAGCAGATGGAAAGAAATAACCAAGATCAGAGCAGAACTAAATGAAATCGAGGAAAAAAAAAGAAGATTAATAAAATGAAAGTTGGTTCTTTGAAAAGATAAACAAAATAGGCCACTTGCTAGGTTGACCAGAAGTAGAAAGGAGAGGTCTCTAATAAGCTCAAGTAGAAAAGAAAAAGGAGAGGTCACAACTGATATCACGGAAACACAAAACATCATCTTTGAATACTATAAAAATTTCTATGCCCAAAAACATGAAAACATGGAGGAAATGGACAAATTCTTAGAAACACACTACCTCTCTAGGCTCAATCAGGAAGAAATAGAATTCCTAAACAGACCAATATTAAGCACTGAAATTGAAGCAGTAATAAAAAATCTTCCAACAAAAAAAAGTCCTGGACCAGATGAGTTCACGCCTGAATTCTACCAAACCTACAAAGAAGAACTGGTGCCTATATTGCAAAAATTATTCCATAACATTGAGAAGGATGGAATCCTCCCTAACTCATTCTACAAAGCCAATGTCACCTTAATGCCAAAGTCAGGAAAGGACACAACATGAAAAGAAAACTATAGACAAATATCCCTTATGAATATAGATGCAAAAATTCTCGATAAAATCCTAGCAAACTGAATCCAAATGTACATCAAAAAAATAATTCATCACAATCAGGTAGGCTTCATCCTCAAGGTGTAGGGATGGTTCAACATATGCAAATCTATAAATGTAATTCACCACATAAATAAAAGCAAGAACAAAGATTATATGATCCTCTCAATAGATGCAGAAAAGTCTTTTGACAAAATTCAGCACCCTTTTATGATAAGAACTCTGAACAATATAGGCATAGTTGGCTCATACGTCAAAACTCTAAAGGCATATACCATAAACCCACAGCCAATATCATACTGAATGGGGAAAAATTGAAAGCATTTCCGCTTAAAACTGGAACCAGACAAGGTTGCCCGCTATCTCCACTTTTATTCAACATAGTGCTGGAAGTTCTTGCCAGAGCAATCAAATAAGATAGAGGAATCAGGAATGTCCATACGGGGGCAGAAGAGATCAAACTTTCACTCCCCGCTGATGATATGATACTATATCTAGAAAACCCCAAAGATTCAACCAAGAGACTACTGGAATTGATAAATGAATTCAGCAAAGTCTCAGGATACAAAATCAATGCACATTAATCAGTAGCCTTCATATATGCCAATAACAGTTGAGCCAAGAAACAAATCAAAGATGCAATACCTTTCACCATAGCACCAAAGAAAATTAAATATTTAGGAACATATTTAACTAAGGATGTGAGAGATCTATATAGAGAGAATTATGAAACACTGAGAAAATTGCAGAGGATATAAACACATGGAAAACCCTACCATGCTCTTGGATTGGTGGAATTAACATTGTTAAAATGTCTATACTACCTAAAGTGATTTGCAGAATCAATGCAGTACCTATCAAAATACCAACATCATTTTTTGAAGATCTAGAGAAAATAATTCTACGCTTTGTGTGGAATCAGAGAAGACCCCATCTAGCCAAAGAAATCTTAAGCAAAAAGAACAAATTGGGAGGCATCAGTCTACCAAACTTCAAACTATACTACAAGGCTATAGTAACCAAAACAGCATGGTACTGGTGCCAGAACAGAGCCATAGACCAATGGAAAGGACTGAGAACTCAGATATAAAACCATCCTCATACTGTCATCAGACCTTTGACAAATTAGACAAAAACATACACTGGGGAAAAGAATCCCTATTCATTAAATGGTGCTGGGAAATTTGGATAGCCACATGTAGAAGACTGAAACTAGATGCACACCTCTCACATCTCACAAAAATCAACTCACGATGGATAACAGAGTTAAAACTAAGACGTGAAACCATAAGAATTATAGAAGAAAAACTCTTAAAGACATTGGTCTATGCAAAAAATTTATGAAGAAGACCCCCAAAGCAATCACAGCAGCAACAAAAATAAAAAAAATGGGACCTGATCAAATTAAAAAGCTTTGCACAGCGAAGGAAACTACCACTAGAATGAACAGACAACCTACAGAATGGGAGAAAATATTTGCTGCTACACATCTGATAAAGGGCTGATAACCAGAATCTATGCAGAACTTAGGAAAATCAACAAGAAAAAAATCAAGCTACCCCATTAAAAAGTGGGCAAAGGACATGGACAGAAACTTTTCAAAAGAAGACAGAATGGTGGCCAGCAAACATATAAAATTGCTCAACTTCTCTAATCATCAGGGAAATGCAAATCAAAACCACAATGAGGTATCACATAACTCCAGTGAGACTGGCTTATATCAAAAAGTCCTACAACAACAAATGTTGGTGGGGATGCAGACAGATAGGAGCACTCATACACTACTGGTAGGACTGCAAATTAGTAAAACCTCTATGGAAAATAATATGGAGATACCTCAAAGAACTGAAAGTACAACTACCATTTGATCTAGCAATCCCACTACTGGGTATTTACCCACAGGAGTAAAAAACATTCTATAATAAAGATATCTGCACTCAAATGTTTATAGCAGCACAATTCACAATTGCAAAGATGTGGAAACAACCCAAGTGCCCATCAATACATGAGTAGATTAATAAAATGTGGTATATGTATACCATGGAGTACTACTCAGCCACAAAAAACAATGGTAAACTAACACCTCTTGTATTATCCTGCATTATTTTAAGTGAAATATCTCGAGAATGGAAAAACAAGCACCACATGTACTCATTGATCGACAGTCATTGATCAGTCATTGGTACTGATTGACCAACACTTATGTCCACATATGCAAGTAGCAATCATTGGGTGTCAGGCAGGAGGGAGGGGTGAGGAAGGGAAGGTAAATTCACACCTAATGGGTGCGGTATGCACTGGTGGGGGATGAGCACTTTTGTAGCTATGACTTGGTCGGCACACGGGCAATGTATGTAACCTCAATGTTTGTACCCCATAATATTCTGGAATAAAAAAAATTCAAAAAGAAATAGATGCTGGTATGGATACAGAAAGAAAGGAATGCTCATACACTGTTGGTGGGACTGCAAATTAGAACAACCTCTGTTGAAAACAGTATGGAGATTCCTCAGAGAAATAAAGGTAGGCCTGTCGTTCGATCCAGAAATCTCAGTGCTGAGTATCTACTCAAAGGAAAAGAAGTCATTTTATCAAATGACACCTGCACTCAAACGTTTATCGCAGCACAGTTCACAATTGCAAAGACATGGAATCAACCCAAGTGCCCATCAATTCATGAGAGGATAAAGAAAATGTGGTAAATATATACCATGGAGTACTACTCAGCCATAAAAAGGAATGAAATATTGTCATTTGCAGCAACTTGGATGGTTTAAAAAAAAAGGTAAAGAAAAACACAAAACAGGCAAAACTTTGAAATAGTGAAGCAGTCCTGAGACAAAGGAACATAGAAGGGGACAAACAACTTATGTTTTGTTTTTAAGCTGTAGAACTGGAGACCATTCTCCTAAGTGAAGTATCTCAAGAATGGAAAAATAAACACCACATGTTCTCACTAATAAGTGGGATCTAAACAATGGGTACGCATGGGCACAAAGAGATGTAAAGGACATTGTTACCCAAGAAGGGGGGAGGATGGAAGGGGGGTGAGGGATAAAAACTTAGCTATTGGGTACAATGAACATTATTCTGGCAACAGGCACACTAAAAGCCCTGACTTAAAGCATTATACAGTGTATCCATGTAGCAAAAGCATATGTACCTTCTTAATATTTTGAAATAAAAAATTGAAAGCTAAAAAAAAGGTTAATAAAATTGAGATAAATTTGTAAAAATGATTTATTCTTTGTAAAACAGTCTTAAATAATGATAATGTGGTGATGCTAATCATTAAAAGAAGACAGGATTATTGGGAGGAGAAACTGGTTTAGAAAATTCAAGTTATATTTAATTTTAACTTAATCACAACTTAAGTGTAATCAAGGGGAAAAAACCCTTAAAATGCAATATACTATGTGTCGGGAGTAATGTTAAATCATTTTGGTTTATCTGCTATTTTAAATTAGCCGTGCAAACTAGCCACCTTTTGGACACAAGTATATTTAATCTATTTCTGGACCATATTTCCTAATGATAGTGATGACTGTGCATATGAATGTGGTAAAAGTTCTGTAGCTGATTTGTCATGCAAATCTGGGGGTTTGCGTGAAGGAAAGGCAGCTCACTGAGTTAGCACTTTTCTCTGGGGTTTTAAGGGCCAAGTGAACACGTTTGAACAGGCCCTAGATGATTCTGATGTGACTCCCCAAGAGGAGAAGGATACCCTCTAGCCATCCTACTCCTTTGTGGGGAGAATAATCAGAGGCTTTCCATCTCCTTTTATTCCAACTCTTTCTATTTTGTGGACCTTGAAATTTCTCCAGGCCTCTCTACAAAGAAGAAATAAATGGATATGAATATATTCTAAAAGAACATAACTATTGCCTATTCTTAGATTCTTCATAAACTTTTTATGTTTCAAATAGATTTGTGATATATGTTAAGCCTTTGTTAGAATCCTATATCATGTCCTGTTATATTAAGAAATGTTTAGTATTACTATTTTGTAACATAGTTGATTTGCTAGGAAAGTGGTTCTTAGCTATGGAGCACGTCTCTTGCTATAAATGTTGATCCATTGCCTACCATGTGCAAGGCCTATTTTAGGCATAGGGAATAATCCAGTGAGCACAATAGAAAATTCTCTACCCTCTTGTACCTTTCTTCTTCCACCAAGCTTCAAGAGGATAGAGAGTTGTTTTTTTTTTTTAATATTTAATTCTGACCTGGCTCATATTATCAACACAAACCTCAACAGGAGCAGTTCTCTAATAGGTCATTTGTTCCTTGAATGCAGTTGCTGTATATTATTAAGCTTCATATTTACAACATCAAAAACAGTGTCTGCCATATAGTAAACATGCAATAAAATTTTGATTGATTCAGTCTTTTAATATATACTTTAATGCTATATACCAGATATATAGTGGTGAACACAGTAGAAACTTATTTCCTCCCCTCGTGAGATTACAGACTGGTGGGGAAATCAAATAAACACACCATAAGTTACATGAGACCTATGCAGAGAACCAACCGTTTACCAGGAAAGAGAATAACAAGCAGGGCAAATGGGTGATGGGCTTATGCATAGACATAATGGTCAAGAAAGCCTTCTCTCAAGAGGAGATGATTAAATTGAGACTTAAAGTAAAAGCGCCAGCCGCTGAACAAGGGCATGTGTTTTAATAACTAAAGGAAGGTCATTGTGGCTCAAGTTTAGTGTGCAAGGAGTCAGCTGGAGCTAGGAGAAGAAGGCACACACTTTGTGTGGTCATGGGAGGAGTCTGAATACAATTTTAAGTGCAATGGAAAGCCACTGAAGGCCAGTCCCTGCCTGACTTTGCCTTGTAAAGAAAAATTGGAGAGGTCTAGGCACAGTAAAGGCCGATCAACTGGAAATCAATTGTAGGTGCGTAGGCAAGAGATGATGGTTTATTGGACAATGATGATTGCAGTGATAATAGGGGATTTTTGAAATAATCAGTAGGATTTTCCATTGGATCAATGGGCTGAGAAAAAGGGAGAATCCACAGTGATTTATACTTTTTTTGGCTTGAACATTCTGCTGGAAAATGGTGCCATGTGTATAGATGAGGTGGCCAGTGGAAAAATAAAAAGATTATGTGGAATCAAAGTTAGTGTTGAAATCTTTGAAGGTGTTTGAAATAATATAGTTTTGGGTCTAGATTCAAAAGAAAGATTTAATGTTGTTAAGGATGAAGACTTATACTACTCACATTTTAGCCCTTGCTCTGTGCCTGGTTCTCTGCAAAATACGTGAATTACTTAATACTTACCAATCCTAAGATGTGTTCACTTTTACTACTAGTTTACAAGTAAAGAGATTGACATTTAGAGAAGTTAGGTGATTTTCTTAGGATCAGACAGCTAATGGGTGGCAGAGTCAGGACTTGAGCCCAGAGAGCTCTCTCTGCCTTCTGAGCCCAGTATTCTTCCTCCCTAAGCTTTATTCTTCTCGTTACAAAGTTGAGGCATTTCATATATCCTTTGCCAGATAAAACTCTGATGTCTTTCCTTTACCTGCTTCTGTGTCTTCTTACACCATTCAAGTCATTGAAATGAGAATTCAGTTACTTGACTGATTGAATCAACCCAGTCAGCAATGTAGTTTAAAATTCTAACAAGGTGATGAGGCAGATTTTTGTGGTTAAGAGGGTAGGTTATTTTCTTCCAATGTGCCAGGTGTTCCCCGTCAGCAACACTGTACTGTCTGTGACAGGTGGCAGGTATCTTTATCATTTGCTAAGATCTATGAAGTGATCTTCTGGGCCTGTTGTGCCTATTGAAATTTTCAGTGCAAAGAAATGAGTCTATGCCTTAATATCAGGATTTATCAAATGAAGAGAAAACAGTTCATTTAAGAGAGTACCTGCCAATACCAAAAAAAAAAAAAACACAACCAAACTAACAAACAAAAAAAAAAACCCAGTGTCATACTTCTAGAAATCATAAATAATTAAGAGAACATTCATTAATTCTTTCATTAATTCTTTTGTGTATTGAAATTGGCTACTTATGATGGATAATGAAGCAATAGCAGCATAGATGTGTTATCTGGACATGGTAGGCTTCCCAACCTAATATTTTTAAAAGAAAATATAAACTCCACAAAGGTACTCTGGTCCTTACAAAGCATTAATGGACTTATTCAAGGGTTAGCAAATATGTGTGGTTACTGGTTACTTAATGATGATTAAATCAATATACTGATTTTGATTTCTTAACTATTGTTGCTGAAAACATTATGTATGAGTGCAGGGCTGATTTATCTGGGGAGTGTATGTGTTTAGGCAACTGAAGCAAATCATGTAGCAGTTTTATATACTGGGTCATTATCTATAATCCATGTCTTACATTTGAATTCAGATCAATCCTCTAGGCACTTATTCACCTAGCATACGTAGCCTCCCAAGTTCTGTTAGATTTTTGGGAGGCAAAAACTAATAAAATTAATAAAATTAGCTCCTTGTAGAAAGGAGCTAATTCTAGAAGGTGAAATAAACCAATTAACAAATAATATTAATAAAATATGATAGCTTCTTCAGAAGATTCAGCCACAAAGTACTATGTAAACATGAATTGGAAAGGAGGGGATGTGGTTTGGCAAATAATGCCAGTGGCTAATGAAGTCCTCAGAGAGGATGTGTCATTTGAGTTGAACTTTAGAGGATGAATTTGGCATTTCCCTGCCAGAAAAGGAGAATATAGGTCTTGGAAGATGGGGAACAGCTTGTAACAAGATGCTAAAGTGTTAGTCCATGGTGTCTTTGGAACCACTGTAGGTAGGTCTGCATGGTAAAATTGAAAGGTATTTAGGAGAGATGGCAGATGAGGAGACTGGATAGAGGAGCTAGGGCTAACTTTAGAAAATTGTATGTGCCTTCCTAAGTAGTTTGAATTTCATCTTACTAATGAAGGGTCATAAAGGGTTTTAAAGATTAGTGACTTGATCAGTCTGTGTTTTAGAAAGAAAATTCTGGATGCATTAGAATGATTTGGAGGAGAGAGAACCTCTTAGACACTGTGCTCTGAACACAGACAAGTAAGTGACAGAATTAGGGGATGAACCATGGTCCATCTGGGTCCAAATTCCTTGTGGTGTACACTATACTTCCCTACCTCAACAAACCATCTTAATTTTCCCAATGTGGATTGAACATACCGGGTTACAGAGACAGACTGCAGTGAGCACAAGTTGATGCAGCCACGCTTTATATAAACATACACACACCTTCCCAGGAATATCCTGAAGCTGTCATTCTAGAAGTGAGTCCTCACATCACAGGTTACATTAACATAGCATGGCATCCACACAGTGTTGCTGCCTTAGAGTTCCCTTCAATTTTTACTGAAGCATCTCAATTTTCTCTTCCCTTTCCTCTTTGGTTCTATAAACCAAAAGGAAATCATACATTCTTCTCTCTTATACTACAGATACCAGACTGACCTTATCCTTCCCTAGTTTGCTCCAGCCTTTATTTTTCCCAGAGTCCTAAAACAGAAAAGGTTTTTAGCTTACCAAGGGAACCATCTTTTTCAATCTTGAAGGAAGAGGAACAATTCTACCTGGGCTTTTGGCATGTGTCCACTGTTACAAAGGCCAGAAGAGTCTGTAGGGCCGTATAGCTGACTGCCTATGCTTGGTCCTTCCAAAGCTTCTTTGATGCTCAGATGAGATAAAAGCATAATTAACATGAAAGGATAGACTCATGCTTGTTAAAAGCAACCATCTGACCTTTACGATCTTTCTTTCTGGTGAGGTACTGAAATGTGCCCAGATTACCCAAATACAAACATTTGCAAAAGTTTTAACAAGTTACTGCCTCATTCCAAGTGACTTGAATGGATATGAAGCTGCTGGATGTGAAGATGGACAGATTTCAGAGATGTCTGTAGGACTTGGTAGCAGATTAACTCTAGTACTTGGAGAAGAGGAAGGAATCAAGAATGATTCAGTCTTTAGCTGTTATAGGATATTTAGAAGAGAAGAACAGATTTTAATGAAAAGACGGGTGTACTTAGAGGTATCTAGGTATAGTTCTAAACAGATAGGCCTGCTACTAGAGTAGAACAGATGATTCTGGGGCATGAGAGAGATGAATCAGTGTTAGATGCATGAACATTTTGAATTCATAAGCCTATAGGTATTGGTTGAAGAAACAGCAGTGAACAAAATAGTACAGGGAAAGCATGTGAGAAGAGAATAGAGTTGAAAAACAAAACCTTGAACAACACTGACATTTATAGGCTAGGCAGAGAAAGCGGAGCTAATATTGTTAAAGAAACAGAATAGTATCTTTGAAGAATATAGTGGTAAATGGTACCAAATGCCACAAAACATTGTAGGTGGATGTTTTTTTCACGAAGGAAAGTTGAAAATGTTAGTAAAAGAAGAAGAGTCACTCCATAAAGGGAGAGCCTAAATAAGGATTGTGGAGAGTTGATTTTGTGGAGCAAATATCTTCAAGAAAATGGGAAAGAGCCTTAAAAGAAATTAGAGACTCAGGGCTTTCACTGTGACAGGAAAGAAGACAGACAATGTAGTTGCAGGAAGAGAACAAGCATTGGCATCACGTGAGCTTGTTTGAACTTTGACTCTGTTAATCATTTGGGAAGAATATGGTGTAACTTCTCTGGGTCTCAGCCTCTTTGTAGAGTGTTGATAAGGAAGTCTCTCCCCTACAGGGTGCTGAGCTTTCTAATATATGTTGAGCTTTTGCACCTGCCCTTCTCTTTGCCTGGGTTGCTCTTTCCCCAAATGGTCGCGTAACCATATCCTTCCTGTCTGTGGGTCTCCCTCCCCTGACTACTCAATCTTAAGCAGTAGCCATTCTCTTCCTCTGCCTCTCCTCCTCTATCTCGTCACTTAGATTTATTTTCTTCACGTACCTATTCTCATTTGAAATGACCTTGTCTGCATGTCTTTTTGTATTTATTTATTTTTCATGCTTATAGCCTGTTTTGCCCAATAGAATAAATGCTTGACAAGAACAGATACTCAAATTCATTTACTATTCCATTCCCCACCCCTAGAAGATTTGGGCACATAGCAACTGTTCAATAAATATTGAATAAGAATATTAATAAACAGTAGTTATTATTAATATGAGATTGTAGGCGAGGGAAGAAGAGTTGGCAGATTGGCAGACAGCTATCTACTCTGAGTAAAAGGAATAGAGTATGAGGCTGAAAATCCAAGTAGGTAAGTGTTTGCAACTTTCAGCTATGTAAGAGATAGTTTTGGACAGAGTAATATTTTTTCCTCAGTCCATTTTAGAATTCTTTTATGTCCATCCAGAATCACACAGGCTATGTTGTCATTACTTATTTACCTTAACTTAACCAAAAGTCTCTTAAAATATATATATATATATACTATTTATTTGCTTCTATGTGAATAATAGCAATAATTATAGCTAACAACTTTTTTTTTGCATTTGCAAAGGCCAAGCACCATTTCAAACTCTGTATATATATGAGCTAATTTATTCCTTTCAACAATCCTATGAGGACAATACTGTAATTACCCCAGTTTATAGATGAGGAAACTGAGGCACAGGACAAATAACATGCCCAAGGTCTCATAGCAAAGATCAAATCCAGGCAGTCTTGCTGCAGAGCCCATGCTCTTAACCACTAAGCTATACTGCCTCTCAAGACCTAATCCACCCATCTGAAGGAAAAATGAATGTTGCTTTGTTGAAGCCAGACAAAGCTGTTCATCAGCTAGTCAGACAAAGCAGGTCAGATTGTCCTGCCAGGGAAATGTCCTGGGACAATTTGTCCCGTCTGGGAACAAACCTGGAAGGAATTTTCCTTTCCAGGAAGGGAATACTTGATTTGATTTTACCTTTTTTTCCCCCCCTCACATCATTGGCAACCTCTTCCGATTTAAGGTCATCTGAAAATTGAATTAATGTTCTGTTTACCCCTTCTTTCAGGTAATTTAATAAAGACTCTGGGCTCAACCCTAAACACCTCATAGAACATCTACACATGGTCCAATGGGTTGGTTCACATGAAAAGATGCTCAGTTTTGCATAGATGTACTTTGATTTGCATTATGTAGTATCAAATGCATGACTTCTTAGAATGTTTATGCTTAATGCTTTTCTTAAAACCCAGAACACTAGTTGTACATTCATTTTACCTTATCTTTTCTTTTCTGATTCAATTTTTCTGATCTGCTCTGGCTTCCCTTTACTTTTTCCTGGATATTTTTTAGAATGCCCTTATATTAATCAGCAAGAAATTCTTATTTATGTTAAATTCAGAGTCTAAGTCATTTTCTCAAAATTTACATGAAGAAAAATTATTAAAAGGAAGTGAAAATTTTAAGTTCTCTTTCTCAATGTTTCCACACCATATTTTTAAATAGTAGTGAATCACTATTGATTATTCTAAAACCAAATTCTGTGCATAGTTGACAGTGCTGTGGGCTGCATGTCTGCACAATTGTAGCAGTGTGGTTAGAACTACCGACTGGAGTCACACTGCCTAGGTTTTCATCCCTTGGTCTGTGTACTAACTGTGTGACCTTGAGCAAGTTACTTAACTTTTTCAAGCCTCAGTTTCCTTAGATGTAAAATGGAGATAATAATAATATATCCAAAGTCGTTGCAAGGACTACTTGAATTAATATGACTAAAGTGTTTAAAACAGTTTCTGGAACTTAGAAAGTTGTCTACAATATTAGTTATTGTTTCTGTTTGTTGTTGATGTAGGTTTTACTTAAAAAAATTGCTTTTCTTTTCATTAAAAGTTGTAAAAATACTTTCTTAACAAACATTATTTTACTCTATCTTGACAGATTTAAATTATTTATTGAGTGTTAAAAACAGCCAGATCATGGAGATTTCTTTATGCGTCTCATATAAAGTTGTAATCAGATGACATGAAAAAAATCTTTATTTTTCTTTGCTTTTAAGAGTCAAATGAGTAAGCATTCAAAATGTAGCATTTTCCTCAGGTTATAATATTTTAAAGTTCTTATTTAATTTTAAGGAAGTCATTATATTTGTATGTAAATGTGGGAAAAGGCAGACACACTGGTGTGTAAGTACGTTCAGGTATATTAAGCAGCTTGTCCCTTACCACCCTCTAAAACGTACATACTGCCATCTGCTGGAAGGAGCTTTTCTACAACATTTAGACTGTTTTTGAGAAAAAAAATTATTAAAGTGTCAAATGATTTTTCCCATTAATTTTCTTAATAATTTAAACTATATCTTTTGTTCAGTTGAGTTTAACAAATTTCAAATAAAACAGTCTCAAGGTCCCTTTCAGTGAAAACTATGATGGGGACAATTGTTTTTCTTGATCTTTTCAGGTGGTTTATGACGATACATACACAGATCTTTAAAACTTTTTGCATGGATAGGTGGATAGGTGCTAAAGTACTTTGTATTTTGCTGAGTATAGTTGTGTGGCATCTTGCTTGAATTGAGCAACAACCTGTGAAGCAGGCAGAGCTAGGAAAATTACAATTTGCCAACGAGAGAGGTTAAATGACCAACCCCAGGCCACCCAGTTTATCAGTGGCCAAACTGGGACCAGAATCCTGGGCTTTAAATATCTAAGCCTGAGATGCTGTATTATTCCTCCAACCTTTATCATGTCCCATATATTTTGGAGTATAAAGACATTGCATCCCAGGCATTGATAAGGTCTGGCAAGATGAAAAACAGCAAAGTTATTAAGTACATTTTAAAAGTGAATAATATGTAAGAACCAACTTTTTTTTAAGTCTTGAAAAGCAAAATAATAAATAAGATTCAATGCTTTGCACAGTGTAGACACCTAGCATTTGTTAATTTGCCACAATGAAAGAATGCTTTCTGCTACGTAAAAATATTATTACCTTACATTTGATTATTTCTACCCGTAATAATTTATGTGTACTTTGTGAGTTAAAAAAAAATGTATGCTTACTCAGAACATTCCATAACTGATTTTAGGTTCCACCGGAACACCCCGTCCTCTAATTAGCCTAGCATAATAGTGACTCTTGCTAAGTAATACTTTTCTTTTGTTGAATGGTAAATTTGATTTTCAAAACAGAGTTATTTTTTTCATTTTATAGTATAATATTAATATTTGGAATAATAATTTTGTCTATTATATTTTCTTGGTGCTGCATTAATTTTAAAATTCACCAAGTGCAAATGAATTTACTAATTTAGAATGATTATATGTACATTTTATACTAACTCAAATGTCACAAGCTACTTGTTATTACTGTCTTTCCTTCATTTTATGATTCTAAGATTTTCTGCTGTAGGTGTTTCCTGTAACATTTACGTATGTATTGTAAATGTTATAATATAGCTGTCACTGCTGTTCTGCACTGACTGCAAGTGCCTCCTGCCCTCTCTCGCTCCTCCTTTTCCAGAAATTAACTCACTTTTTCTACCTAACTGCTTTTCTTTAGTTTTAAGTTATATTGTTCTTCACTTTTGTTTATTTACTAACATTGCTTTCAACCATTCTTTTTAACATCAAATGCGTTTACATTTCAACTGCATTAAACTAAGTCCATGTTATAACTGCATGGGAAGCCATGTTTCTAAATTGAAACAGCCGCCTTACAAGAAGCCTCTTGGGACATCCCTGAGTCTCTGAATGAATGGGTTGGTGACAGGTCTGGCTTTGGACTTTTTATTTTTATTGGAACTATAAACTTAGGAATTTGTTATCAGATAATTAATCCAGAAGAGGAGGGTGGAAGTGTTGAATCAGTCCTCAATTAGATAGTATGAGGTGTGGCGTAAGGTGAGAGAATCTGCCCATGACCAAAAAGACCATCAGAAATCACAGCTCCTTGTCTAGCATTCATATGTTCCTTTTATTTAGCTGGAATTTACACCTTTGGTAACGTGAATGGTTTTTACTTTTGTTTTCTGTAGATAATACAGAGTAATACAGAGATAATACAAAGTAAATCTTTCCCATATGACAGCTATTAAGTCTTCTTCCTAGCTTTTTCTTTTCCACTTTCCACGTTCTAATGTCCTTAAACACCCCTCCACACAAATAAAATTTTTGAGCAATTTGTTTACATAAGTTAAATATTTTGATTATAACCCCAAGTCTGTGAGATAGTATTTTTATTATGTCTATTTAATTGAGGCTCAGAAAGATGAAGATCTCACAAGCAATGAGGGGTTGAACCAGGATTTATCTGAGACTGTTAATGTCTGGTGTTCAGGCTTTTACCCACTGTATCTCCCCAACTGTTCTTTATATGACATATTTTCTGGGCTTCTTGCTCTTTGATCTTCTCTGGATACATTCATGTGTTGTCAAACACCTCTGCCATAAGACAGCACAGAAAAATGAACTCAATACTTCAGGTATACACTAGCCTAGAGTGGGACAATTTGGGCGTGAGCTGCCTGTCTGCACACCTATGAAATGCAAGAGTGTATTGCAGATTTTTACTTTTATATCTTGGTTTATCCAAGTATTAAATTGGATCTTGCCATTCTATGCATGTGTGTGTGTATGCATGTGCCTGCGTGTACATGTGTATATATTTACAAATGTATGCATATATATACACATGCAGTTTTCTACTTAAAAAAGACTTTATGTCTTTTCTTATTAAACTACACTTTGTCATCTTTAGTATATTCTACCTTAGTCATATTTTTTACCTGCATCTTTGCTGTTCTTTCCTTTTTTGTGCCATAGACAAATTCAGCAAGAATGTCTTCAGTCTACATTCAAGGCCTCGATTTTTTAAGGAGTTCTGTGCAGTCATATTGGATTCTTGAAACATTTCAGTTGAAATTTCTTGGTGTTTTTCTTGGTCAGTGTGGCAAGTCAAAATTGCGTGATTTGTGAATTTCTTTTTTTAGAGTAGTCTTTCATTCTTGAGTTATATTTATTTCAAAAGCCGCTCCTTATGAGATTATGCCTATCTTTTTTCTGCAGGTCTCAGATTTGCTATGCCTACTGTACAAATCTCCTGGATCTCGAGTTGAGTTGCAGTTAGTTTTCCATCCCTCTTTTAGTCATTGTGACAAGCGTTGCGTTCTTGTTCTTGGAAACAGCTAAGAACTTTGTATCCTAGCCTAACTCCACCTTTCTCATTCCTGCTAGCATTTGCCAAGTTGCTAAGCATGTTTTATTAGCACTAATTTTGTACTAGTTTAAGCAGAAGATACAATTACAGTCCACTTTAGATTCATATCTGCCAATAGCTCACTGTGTGTTTTTGTATGTCAGTTAATTTCTACAGGCTTTATCTTCCTCATCTGTATAAAATGGAGTTGGACTATAACCTCTGAGGTTGTGTTAATTCCAATATCTATGATTGTAAAATATGCCAAATCACTTTTAGATATTTTAGCTTAACTTTAAAAATTAAATAAAAAGTGGTACTCAACTTGGCTCTTCTGAGCTGCATCCAAGACTGACATTCATCTGATATGCACTTGTACAGTCACCTTAGTAATTCAAATATTGAAGGACTTCCACATGGCACCCAAGTGGGCCTGGTGTCTGTATTCTCCCACCATGGTTGCAGCCAACTCACAGGCCAGCAGATGATTTGCCAGAGTTACCCCGCCGTGGTTGCTTTTGGTGAGTGTTATATGTGGATTACATCATACATAGACTCCTTCTAGCACTACAATAGTTTAATGAAGCCCTTTTTGAGCGTATTTTCTATGTTCCTGTTACTGTGGAGTTTATAAGATCAGTAATTCACATATCCAAAGATTGTTCCAAAGCTAAAAGTAAATGACTTCATTTCAGATTTCAGTTTAAATTCAACTAAAGAATAAGTAATTTGACTCCAGTACTTGTGGTGATTACAAGGCTGATCCCTTAAATGTTGTGTATCTCATGAAACCCTTTCTGTTGCCTCTCTTTTAGAAACTATCTTTTCTGTTTCTTAGGTGAATGAAATATACCATGATGAATCCCTTGGAGTGCATATAAATGTGGTCCTGGTGCGCATGATAATGCTGGGTTATGCAAAGGTAAAATGTCTTAAAATATGTGAACTATAAATATTGGAAACTGGGTTAGCAAACAGAAGACTAAACTGCTAAAGTTACAAGCTACCATGTGGCATAGACAGACCCCTGATTGCTCTGAGTTGAGGAACAGAAACTGCCACAATGAGTGGAAACTTCCAAATTTGAGCAGATAATGAATGATTTTTGTGCTCCTATTATTTGCTTATTTACTTCTGTTTCATGGAAATGGAAACAGTTATTCTGACGTAGGCACCACGATATGAATGGAAACAAATAGACAACATTATGAGGAGAGAGGATTTCCTTAGCCTATCATTATCATCAAGTTTTCAATTCATTTATTCATTTAAAATGTTCATATTGAGTGCCTACTAAGTGGCAAATGCTTTCTAGGTGCTTGGAATCTATTAATGAAGAAAAAAGACAATGATATTTGTCTTCTCTAGATTTGTAAAAAATGATATTTTACACGTATATCTGTCCACTTAAGAAAAGTGAAGTACATGTGAATATTTTTTATTTAAAAGAGCTTTAATTATTTCAAAAACAAAAAGTTGGATCAAAATGCACACAGTAGTCATTTCATGTAATGTAGTTAATTTTAGCTTGCTTTAAAATGTTATTGGATGTGTCCTTGTCCTTGGAAATAATGAAATGGGTGAAAAGTTTTTCTCCCTTTGAGGAGTAAACATAGGGGAAATGACTAACTTGATAATTTTCTTGATGTTTAAAATTATATGTCCCTCTCCCATAATTAATTCTCCTGATTATGAAATACTAATGAATTTGTGCATTTAGGAAATAGGAAAAATCCATGTGTTTGCATTTCATTACATATTTAACATCCACTTATCATTTTCTAATGATAGGTGTCATTGATCTTTAGTTTATCCCTCCCATAAACCTGACATACTTTGTGTTGCCAACAACGAATACAAGTTAACTTTAGTTGGAGATAACAGCCTTCAGTTGGTTGTTAAATCATTTGTTTGGAAAAGTATGTGATCAGCATATAACAAACCATGCTATTTTATTAAGAATGTAAACACTGATAATAACATTTGCTAAAATATAACAAAAATCTCATCTCAGCCTGTCAGCCAAGTAGGGACTAATTTTGGGTTCCAAGTTCAATTTCTCATTCCATCAGAACTACTCTGGGAAGTGTGGCTCCTGGGTTCTTGAAGGATGGGCCCTTTCCCCTCTGAACTTTTAACTCCTGACCATAATGTGATAGTAGCAACATTCCAAGGAATTTAAATTCATCTATTGGAACTACAAGGTAAGAATCCACCCCTCTTCATTACCATGACATTAAAAAATGGTAGTTTTTGTTTGTTTGTTTGTTTGTCTTTAGTGTAAGGTTAATATAATTTGACTTCTCCCCATGAACTAAGATTTGACTAGCTTTGCCAGGTCATGGAAGAACTTATATCCCACATGTTGGTGAATTCTGGACTAAAAAAATAAATTAATTAACAAAAATCTTAAATAAGATCTTTTACGTTCACATCTCTGGGAAAAAAGTCTCAAGCCAGAATCTTTCCCAATATTTTTGTTCTTTATATTGATGAAACTCAAATCTAAATTGAATCAGGAAATATTTAAATTATTAAAATTTTTACTCAAATGATTCATATTAAGTTGCCTCACAATAGCAAACCCTAGCATCAGACATTGTCATAAATGGTGTCAGTTAACTTTCACACTGGTAATATTGATCATCATAATGATATATTTCATGGTCCTTTAGAATTCCCAAACCAATGTAAATCTAAATAAGCCTCAAATCTAAATAAGCCCCAAATAATGTTACTGAATTATTGTTTAAGTACTATAATCCCAACTTTCAACTTCAGAGAAAGTTATTAAAGGAAGTCTTTGGGAAAATATTATGTGTGTCTTTAACATGTTGTTTCCTCTTAGTCCATCAGCCTCATAGAAAGGGGAAACCCATCCAGGAGCTTGGAGAATGTGTGTCGCTGGGCTTGCCAACAACAAAAATCTGATCTCAACCACTCTGAACACCATGACCATGCAATTTTTTTAACCAGGCAAGACTTTGGACCTGCTGGAATGCAAGGTATTATCATTAATATGTAGAAGAAAAACTTAAGGGCATGACTTTTTAAAAGTAATCCTAAATCAGGCAGTCTGTTTGAATATTCAAATCTTCACCACCACTTTCCACCACGTACCAGCCAAGCATACATTTTCTTTCTATTGCTTCCAGTGACTTCTGTAGAATTCACAATGTTAAATGCCACTTAAATACCATAATAAATTATACTTGCCTTTAACATAATGATTGTGTGTTTGGGGTGTGGAGGGGATGCTATAAAATGCAGTGTGATTTCTACTAGCTGTTTGGAGTGAGAAAAGAGATGCCATGAGAAATAACTGTTGCCAAAGAGCTTTCTTCCAAAGTCAGCTTACATTTATCCAGTAAATTCTGATGTGGACTTTGGAAAAAGCAGACTGATGATTTTCTTTTCAGTGTTGGTGGACTTTCTGGCTCCCTTCATCAATACCACAATATGAAGCACCATTTACTGAAACAGAAAGACAAGGCTTAGCTGGTGGGCAGAAGAGAATGGTGACCCCAGGCAGTTCCTTCCCTTAGGGAAGAAGAAAAGGCAGACCCAATGAATCTTTTTAGAGACCATTACCTGTGACTTTCCCAAGAGAATGTGGCACAATGCTAGCAGGGAAATAATACTGCCCTGTTTCCTGAAAAGCTTTTTTTTCCCCCTAGGCAGAGGTCCAGTAGTAATTCTTAATAGGTTTTCTCATAAAATGAAAATAAAAGTAATTGTTATTCTCTACAGGATATGCTCCAGTCACAGGCATGTGTCATCCAGTAAGAAGTTGTACCCTGAATCATGAGGATGGTTTTTCATCTGCTTTTGTAGTAGCCCATGAAACTGGCCATGTGTAAGTCACTGTTGAAAGGTCTTTTCTTTCTTGCTTTGCCCAGTATTGTTTCTACTTTGGGCAGAATGCATGCCAGCATGCAATTCTCATCTTTTGCCAAGTGTGAGGAGCTGAAAACTGCAAAGAGGTCATGCACTGAAACTAAATGAGTGACTCTGGCTTGCAGAGGCACTCCTATGCTTTTCAGAGGATAAGAAAGGCATTTCTGTCAGATTGTTCTCGATTTCTGTTTCTGTGACTTCTCCAAGAAAGCCATGTTGCCTTAAAATACGTATTTCCCACTTCTTATTTTCAAAACAGAAGTTAATCAAAAGCTGTAGACTCCTGAGTCTCACTAGTGAGGTCTCCTTTGTGTTCTAGGTTGGGAATGGAGCATGATGGACAAGGCAACAGGTGTGGTGATGAGACTGCTATGGGAAGTGTCATGGCTCCCTTGGTGCAAGCTGCATTCCATCGTTACCACTGGTCCCGATGCAGTGGTCAAGAACTGAAAAGATACATCCAGTATGTCCCCTGCTGCATGTCATGAGAGCATTTATTTCATAGCTTGCAGACATGAAACTGACTCTTAGGACCTCAATCATAACAAAATTCCCAGTAAATGAAAACTGTTGTTGATAATAAACATTTTCTTATGACTCACGGCATTTGGTACAACACTTCCATAACATAGTCACAATATTTTAAGCAATAAGCCTAAAATTTAATTTTTAGCTGTAATATAATTTCCCTTTAGTAAATTCTTTATGGAATCTTTGACTAATGGTCATTCTTGAGGATGAGGAGAGGATGGTCATGTGATTCCTGCATAATATACCACCTATACCCTACAGTATAGGTGTCAGGATGTGACCTGCCAGGCCACTCGTGGGGGTTTAATTAGTGATGCAAATAGTCGTGGCTTTACTACATGTTTAAGTTATGCATGGTTTAGTTTCCTGGCATGAATAAGGGTGAAGGGTCTTTTTCTAAGTGGAACTGAAACCAAAACCTTAAAATGTATGCTTCTGTGAACTTTCTCCATGATCTGATGAAATTCTAGAGTATGTAAGCTAAGATTACTTTTCCATAAGGACATGATTATAAAGAATGAAAATTTAACTACATGCAATATTTTCCTTCCTACAGTTCCTATGACTGCCTCCTTGATGACCCTTTTGAACATGATTGGCCCAAACTCCCAGAACTTCCTGGAATCAATTATTCTATGGATGAGCAATGTCGTTTTGATTTTGGTGTTGGTTATAAAATGTGCACTGCGGTATGTTACTCACAGTTGATGTCGATTTTGCATCTTGAAATCTTTGTGTAGCTCCTGCTTGGTGAATTTTACAGACTCACAGGTGCAAGTATTAATACAAGAACATCTACCAATTATTTTGTGTTTGTTATATTGCTATGTGCTAAAGCTCAGTGCTTTAATTATACTCTCTTATTTAATCCTCATGACAGACTAGAAAGGAACTGATGTATTTCTATTGTACAGGAAAAAAATTCAAGACTTACAAAAGTTAAGCAACTTGCTTAATTCGCACAGCTGGTAAATAGGGGGACTTTGAAACCGAGGCTACCAGGCTCGAATCTTTATGCTCTATTCCTCCCCTGGTTTTTGTCACCTTCAGAGATGACTCTTAAGCCTTAGATATATTTCTATGCTTTGGCTTGATGGCCAGGATTCCACGCATGTGTGACCATCGGGAAGGATTGTGCTTGTATTTGCTCGTACAAGAATTGTATGGCACAGCATGGAAGTCAGGAATATGGACACCATACTCAGACTGGGTGGGTCAGGTCCTGAATCTGACACTTATTAAATGTATGACCTGGGGCACCTTACTTAATCTCTCTGGCTTAGTTTCCTCGTATGTAAAATGTGAATAATGATAGTATTTATCTCACAGGATTG
Source organism: Daubentonia madagascariensis (assembly GCA_023783475.1). Taxonomy (NCBI): domain Eukaryota; kingdom Metazoa; phylum Chordata; class Mammalia; order Primates; family Daubentoniidae; genus Daubentonia; species Daubentonia madagascariensis. The sequence goes on along the minus strand of JAKFHU010001268.1, from coordinate 2,549,024 downwards.
ATGTGAGGATTAAATTCAATAATGTAATTAAAGTGCTTAGCACAACACAGGCACATAGTAAATGCTAAATGGAATCCATTAAAGCTAGTCTTCCACATAGCTATTCAGATTAGAGGTATGTTTCATTTAATTTCCATGTTGATCTTTAGTAGTTCATTTTTTAAAAGGAAGGGCTTCTTATATGTCAGAGCAAGCTTTGTGTGTTAGGGCAAGAAAAATAAGTATTTCATAGTACTGAAAAGAAATTGATCTGCTGTTTGAAATCTTCCCTATACAGCCATTTGGCCTGTCTATAAAGTATACACTGTGAGCTCCTAATTATAATATAATGCTTGCATTAATGTTTTAAATCTGAAAATTCTAAAACTTTGGCTCAATGTCATGGAAAAGTTCAATTTCCACATTAAGTACTAGGGACTAGAACAAAAAATAAATGGGTACTAATAAAAAAAATCTGTGCACATAAGGCTGTATGTGGGTAATTTAGCAGTGTAGGCAGTAGACATGCAGATAAACAGTTGTTTGATATTTTTCAAACTCTATCTAAAGAATGGTAAGATGTCTACATTTAGAGGGAAAGAGCAGATGAACAAAGAACACACACAAATATGTGTGTGTGTGCTTACACAAACATTTGGATATTATAATGTGGTGTTTTAGGAAAATATAAAATATTCTGAAGAATGTGAAAACCAAGATTCTAGTCTGGCTCTGTTACTGTCTTACTTGTAACCATAACTATAGCCTTAACTTGTAACCCATATTTCTCAGCCACAGATTAGTATGAGGATCAAATATATGGAAAATATTTTAGAAACTATATGAATCTATTATGATACTTTGTTATACCTGAAATACTTTATCTTATGTAGAAAGTTTGTTTTCTGCTTTTATCCAACTAATTATCATGAGTATTTTTATTATTTGTATCTAACTAGTTCATACCTACAGAAATAAAGAAAAGACGTTTTGATAGCTTAAGAACTGCTAAACCATTATAATATATTTTCATATTTACAATGTTTATAATAATTATAAACTCTTTTTAAAATTCCAATACTGTCTATTTGAAAACGGGAAAATAGAACTGACATGCAGAAACATTAAAAGTCAACCAGGGAATCTCAGACAAATCAATGTTTATTACTGTTATTTTAGAAAAGCAGAATAAAAGTATTTTCCACTTAGAATTCTTATGCATTTTTTTTCTTAACATGTCACAACTTTGGCTATTAACTTGAAATAAAAATATCTAAGAAACATGGCATGAAGAGACTGTATAGAATATATTGTTGTTGCATGTCATGCTATCTGAAAGTTCACTGAGAGTTTGATTCTTTCTTCTAGTTTCGAACCTTTGACCCATGTAAACAGTTGTGGTGTAGCCATCCTGATAATCCCTATTTTTGTAAGACTAAAAAGGGACCCCCACTTGATGGAACTGAATGTGCCGCTGGAAAAGTGAGTATATCTATTTACACAATGGAGATTTAAGATATGCTTGCATGATAATCTTCTTAAAAAGTCTGGAAAATGGTGAACATAGCTGTACTTTCATTTTTATGAAAACCATATTACATGAGGCTTCATTGTAATGCATTAAGAGAATGTACTAGTTCCCTGTGTCTGCTGAAACAAATTACTACAAACTTGGCTTTAAACAACAACAATTTATTCTCTTACACTTCTAGAGGCCAGAAGTCTGAAATCATTTTCGCTGGGTTGAAATCAATGTGCAGGCAGGGCCATACTCCCTCCAGAGGAGAATCTATTCCTTGCCTCTTCCAGCTTCTGGTGGCTGCCCACATTCCTTGACCACTCTAATCTCTGACTGCGTGGTCACACTGGCTCTTCCTTTTCTGTCTATGTCAAATGTGCCCCTGCCTTTCTCTTGTAAGGATACGTTTAGAGCCCGCCTGGATAATCTTGGATAATCCCCCCATTTAAAATCCTTAATCTGCAAAGACCCTTTTTCCAAATAAGCCAACATTTACAGGTTCCAGGGGTTAGAACTTGATATCTTTGAGACCACCATTCAGCCCACTGCAGATAAAATAGGAAGAAACAACTCAGCAGAATATCTGGCCCCCTGCTGGTGGGATCTGATTTACTTGCTGGCATCCCATTCCTTGTGAAAGTTGCCCAGAAATAAAGTCATGTGAACTCAAACAGAAGATTTGGCCTTGGTCCTTGGGGAAAGATGCCCAGAGGTTTTAAATCTCAAATTGTGTAAAGATTGAATACTCAGAAACTGGCTGAGTGCCAAGCCATGCTACTCATAAGGGCAAAGATCCCAAAACAAAGGCATGCTAAGAACTCAAGTTGAAGAGTCTTGACTAGTTTAGAAATAAGATATTGTACACAGGACCAAAAGCTGGCAAGAAGATTTACATAGCTTTTAGTTCCTTTAAAGCTTGATTTCAAATGTGTATAAACTGTACTTGTGATGAGAATTAAAAGCATAATAATAATAAAACCTGTCATTTTAAGTGTTTGCACTGTTAGGCACTATGCCAAGGGCATAATATACAGTGTCTTGCTTTGGGAAAATTCAGTATTACAAACTTCTGACTAAAAACAAGAGCAATAATGAGTTGATTCATTTTTGCTTTTAGAAAGAAGTATGCTATAATCAACTCTTAATATCCAACCCCCCAAATATATTTGTGTTATATTTAAATTTATAAAAGTTGAGTTTTAAAAAATACTTTTATTATATATTGTATTAAAAAGTTAGGTGCCTCTATAGTATCAGGGTTCTAGTAGTCCCACTTAATTTCTTCTTGGTCAAGTGGCCTTAAACTATTCATGACCTTTCTGGGCCTCAATTTTCTTCATCTAAATGATAAAGATCACATATCTGACCTATCTATCTCTCAGAACATTGTGAATGAAAATTTTAGAAAGTAACTAAAAGTGCTTTGAAAGCTGGATATGTTGTGTTAATTATTTTCTAAGTTAAGTCATATATTTTCATGTGATCATTTTAAAGGGGAGCATATTGCCCTCAAAAATCCTGATATGATATAGGTAGTGAGAGATGACGGGTAGAATAGTACTTACTGTGCAAGTTGAGTACTCAGAAAATTCTTATTGATTATGATGTTTAACACTCACTGGTGAATGTATCACAGAAACTTATCTGAGTGAATGTTATTTTTTCATTTTAATTTCGTGCTTGAAAAATGCAAGTCTAAATTACCCTTCCAATAGGGCACCTTAATTACTTTCAGATAATTTTAAAGGCATCTCCGCCTGGAAAATAAAAAGAAGAGGAAATGAAGCCCTTCAAATAGGTGGTTCTTGTATAACAGTTTCAGCTTTAGTGTATGCATGATTTTCATAATTGCCTTTTGCCATTTTTAAGTGGTGCTATAAGGGCCATTGCATGTGGAAGAATGCCAATCAACAAAGACAAGATGGCAATTGGGGGTCATGGACTAAATTTGGCTCTTGTTCCCGGACATGTGGAACTGGTGTTCGCTTCAGAACACGCCAGTGCAATAATCCCATGTGAGTATAATCCTTATAATTCTTGCTTATTTTGGACAGACCAGAAAAAATACTTCAATATTGTGTTATTAGTATTCTGTTTCATGAAGTGCATGTCAAATACAGGGCATGGAAAGAAATTGTTCACAGTTCATAAACCAATGTCTCTTTTATAAACCCCCACTTATTAATCTTGTGAAGAGTAGTCAGCAATGAAGATGAGCAATTGGAATGAAGATGAGAGATTTTTGAAGAAATTACTGTTTAGGAATATTAAGAAGCTAAGTAGGGAAAGTAGATTGCTGTGTCCTTAGGGCCTGGGCACTATCAGCTGTGAGATCCACTGCAAGAAGCAAGGGAGTGTCAGGGAGGGAGCATCACCAAGCACATAGACTTGCTCTCTCCAGCGGGGAGGATGCCATTGCTTCAGAGGAGGGGCAACAGAAAGATTGTGATAGAGGCCAGGGAACTGTTGGGGGGAAAGCTATCCATTCATTCACTCAGAATAAGTTTATTGAATCCCTTTGTTGTGTTCAGCAAACTTTATTTTATGAAGAAAAAAAACTGAATTATTAAATTGAGGACATTCTTCCTTGTCTAGGGTTTTCTCTGTTTCAAGCAGGATAACTCTGAGCATGTCTTTTTTATAAAGACTGTCTGGTTCCACATACCTGTCTTCACAGGAAAAGATGATGGTAGTATTAGTAGAAGTAAGAAAAATAATAAAAATTATAATAGTAATAGCAGCTAAGTTTCACTATGATCCTGAGTCCTTCTAAGGGCTTTAAATATGTTAACTCATTTAATCCTCACAATTTTTCTCCAAGGAAGATAATATTATTATTTGCATATTACATATGAGGAAACTGAGGTTAGAAGTTTCTTTGAATTGCATCTACATGTTTTAGTCCACATACTTGCTTTTTATTTCTTTATATACTTTTGCCATGCATTTAAAATATACTGTTTGAAAAGCTTATTGAAGTTGAGTTTTGGGATTTTTTTTTTTTCCCCACCCAGCAGGGAGAGAAGGGTGCTTTTGGAAAGGGCCTGAAATTAGGAAGTATGAGTTCATTCACTTTGTGCTGGCAGCTAAGAAGCTCTGGCTTTCTGCCCGCAAGCACTGTGCCTGCAAGCTTCAACTGCTGGACCAAAGCCAAAAGGCCTTTTAAAATGTTGTCTTTTCTTTAGGCCCATCAATGGTGGTCAGGATTGTCCTGGTGTTAATTTTGAGTACCAGCTTTGTAATACAGAAGAATGCCAAAAACACTTTGAGGACTTCAGAGCACAGCAGTGCCAGCAGCGAAACTCCCACTTTGAATACCTGAATACCAAACACCACTGGTTGCCATATGAACATTCTGACTGTGAGTAGACTCCTGCTCTTTTTCCTGCTGTGTGGATGGATACTTAGGGTTTAAGTTTTGCCAACACCAATCCTGTGGACTCTTGATCCCTACTTGGTGACTTAGGAAACTTGGTGCTTTATAGGAGTAAGTCTCCTACATTTCCAAGAATAAGGCTAAAGAACTCCTTTCTCTAGAGAGGCAAGAATTGTGCAATAGTTCCTGGCAAACAGCACTATCACCATCACCATCACCAGTGAGAAGACCAGTGGAAAAGTAATGCCTGGGAAAGATGTTAGAATTCCTGATTCAGTTGAAATCCCTCTACTAGGAAATGCTTCTGGAATATTATGATCTTTCCTTTCTGAACAACTAGAGAAAAATGTAGTTCTTTGACACTTGAGTCAGTACCAAGAAAAAGACCATGATTTAATAACAACGGACACTTCATAACCTTTTACTTTTGTATTGTAAACTAGTTTTTTAAAAATACACTTGAAATTTTCTTTTAATGTTTCACTTCTTCTGAATTTTTGGTTAAATATGTTCAAGTGGCAACTTCTTGAAATATTTCTTATTAGGTGAATAAAAGAAAATAGTTACATGATTATCATGTGATATAATACACTACTGAGTTCAATTTAAATCTGTATGTTTTAAAGAAAAGGTGATACATGTAGGAATTCAAAGTTTCAACGCATTAAGAAGAAATGCATTGTTTTTATCTATTTCGGTGAAATGAGTTGCATCTTATAAGAAGCAAAAACTTCGCTAGTTGATTGACTCAAACCAAGGAGACATTCTTTTAGTGCTCTAGCAGTACTAAAACTAAGCTGATTTTGAATTGAAGTGTATTAAACAGCTGCGGTGAAATCTAAGGTTATCATAAAACCTGGTTAGCCTGGGGCAGTCCCAGTTTATACCTGTTTTCCCTGCTCAGTTATTACTATAGCCCCTTTTCACTTTGAAAAGTATCCCAATTTAGATGACAAATCATATGGTCATCCGGTGGGAGCTAAAACAAATCTGCTGAATATGCATACTCTTCTCCTACTCCTTATTTTATTTATTTATACAGTATTCCTTTTGTTTTCAGAAAACCACATTGAAACTTTATATTTAAAAATAAAATAAACTATGCTGTTCAAACCTTCCATTTTATGTAAATAGTTTTTTTTATTTTCCACCTTATACAGCCAAGAAAAGATGCCATCTTTACTGTCAATCCAAAGAGACTGGAGATGTTGCTTATATGAAACAACTGGTACATGATGGAACACGCTGTTCTTACAAAGATCCATACAGCATATGTGTGCGAGGAGAGTGTGTGGTGAGTTAAAATTGCTTCTTTAAAGGCTTCCTACAGTATAGTGCAATTCTACATTTACTATTATTCATCTGCATATTTTAAATTTTTAAACTATTTCTTGTCTGTGAAATCACATTATGGTGAAAATCTACGAATAATTCGGTAACTAAAATTAATTTGGGAGAAATTGTGCTTACTAAATTCGAACTTTGGTCACTGGCAGAATCAAGGTTTAAATAGTTTTCCTGATTTCCAACCTTTTCTAAGTAACTCTGATGCCTCTAGATTGGGAACACAACAACCTGGGGACAATGCATTTGCTTTGAGTATTTTACTAGTAGCCATCTACTGTTAAAATACAAGGTCTTTTTCCAGAAATGCAATGCTGAGTATATCTTTTGTTTAAAAGAGAATGAGACATCTCTTTCTTCCTCTCTCACCTTCCAATTTATTCTGAGTTTAAACTCTAAACTCCACATCAGAACAAAGTAGTGGAGAAGCAAAAACAATGTTTTTTTCCCCTATTTAATCTTTTTAAAAATGCAGTTCATTTTCTTGTTTATGTTCATAGTTAAATTGAGATGAAATTATCTTTATTAACTGAAACACTGCCCCTAATGGCTATTTACTTCTCTCTTCAGCAAAACTAAAGTGTTATATTTATGAGTCTCAAGTGCCCAGATACCTCATAGTCGAACTAAAATTTCCCTGACAGAATATGTGTCTTGTTCATCTTTCACCTCCCACAGTATCTAGTATATTGAATGTATGTGTTATTATTATTTTCCCTGCCCGATTCCCTTTCATTCCTAAATTTATGAGTGCAGTGGTATATTGTGTATCCTTATCCTACACTAGATTTACATTAAGGGCCTGACCTAGTTCAGAAAACCTTCAGTAGCTCCCTGTTAAATTAATGTGAAAATGTAAACTCTTCCTGGTATTCAAGGCCTTTTGCAGCCAGTGCTATGCAGAACTTTCACTGTTTGTTCCCCTATCTTGCAACCCTAACCTTACATTGGTTTAAATATGGGTTTAAATATTGAGCTCTGAGCTAATTTTCTGTGAACATACAACCTCCATGGCTCTGTTTTACCCCCTCTGCATTCCTGAAATGCCTTTCCATTCTCTCTGTGTTCCTTCAGGGCTCTGCAAAAGTCTCCACCACTTCTGTGAAGTTCTATCTAACCAGCTGTAAAGATTGCACTAGTGTATGACTCACTATATTATTATTCATCTTTACAAATGAAAGCAACAAGGGAAAATCACCATCTTACTCTTTGTTTTTTTTTTTTTTTGTCTCCCCAACATCAGCTACATCTATGTTCAATAAATGTTTGTTTGATGATTAACACAATTTATGATGGGGTAAATACTTCATTAGACAGGGGGAAATTTATCCTTTATTACCTAGAGTGCAAGTCATTTGATTTCATACTAGTTCTTTAAAAATCATGACTATAGTGAAAGTTTGGTGCGAACTGGCTGACTGTGGACCATGATTAAGCAAATGGTTCATCATTCTCTGGGACGCTGACCTCTACTTGGCACACTGAAATTAGCCACATTTAACATCTTCTCTCCCTAGAAAGTGGGCTGTGATAAAGAAATTGGTTCTAACAAGGTTGAGGATAAGTGTGGTGTCTGCGGAGGAGATAATTCCCACTGTCGAACTGTGAAGGGGACATTTACCAGAACTCCCAGGAAGCTTGGTAAGATGAGATCTTTCATGAATTTAGTATCTTCTCTAGGATTTGTACTTTTTGAGACTTCTTTTAGAAGTGCAGCATTTGCTCTAAAAACATAACCAAAAATTAGCTGCTGATTTATTTTTATTCAGATTACCTTTTAAACCTTTGGCTGAATTCATACTTCATAGCATCCATGATGAAAAAACTATCAGCTAAATTTAGATAAGGAACAAATAAAGTCAATATAAATTATAGTAGTTAGCTAAAAATCTGTTTTTTATTTCATTTTGCATTTTTAATCAAATTCAGATCCAATTACTAGAATCGATATTTATTTTGACTTCCTGTTGCACATAAATTATTGACCAGGAGTTTAAAAAAAATCACAATACTTTAGATGTAACTTTTTAAATATTACCTTAGTTTCACCTCTCTTATTTTAAAAGTGAAAATTTTATCCTGTTTATAAATCTATGAACTTAGGATCTGTATTTCGCATGATTTTTATAAATTCTTTTTAAACAAAATTGAGGTACAACAAAAAATAACCTGAGATATATATGCTCATGAGTGTGAACTTTTGTGCTTGTTACCTAGTCAATAACTTGGACTTAGACATACACTGAAGGTTCCAAAAGTGGAACAAAAAGCTATCCTCTTGTAAGAAATAATATGCAAAATTATCAGTGGTTTCATAATATTCGTTGGAATTTTAATAAAATATGTGGGTATATACTGAATAATTTGTATTTATAATGCATGTTGTTCAGTTATTCAATAAGGATTTATTGGACAAATGTTGGTATATCTTATAGAATGAGAAAACAAAAGAAAACAAAACAGAAAGAAAGAAAGAAATTTGATTTACTTTTAAGTACATTGTCATGGTGGTAAATTTTCCTTTTATAAGATAAAAAAGTATAAAAAAGTTAGTCTTCATCCAAATGGACTAGTTCTTTTAGTCTTTTTTACTCCCATTAGACACCCAGCTACCTAGCTCAGGCTAATTCATACATATCAGCTTTGCTTTTTGATATATTTAAGAGGGCAGAGCTAAATGACTATATTCTAATGTGTTTCTCTGAGGCATTCCCTACTGTAGTTACCGATGTCTTTGCTATTCTTGTGTGATAAATTATCATGTTTTGCACTTTGAAAATTTTTAAAAAGCAAATATTGCCGTTTCTGTTTGGTTGCATTATTTTAGTAAATTAGGATTGTAATTATATATATATATTATGGTTTGGGTAGAATCAAATGTAATTTTCTCCATCTTGCTGTGAAATAATGTACTGTGCTTTCTTTATTGGAGTTATATATTATTCTTTTCTTTTAGATATAAAATAATTCACTTTGTTTTATTTCCAGAGTGAATTAATGTAAAGAAAAAAGTTTTCAACATGATCATTCATTCCATATTATGTATGATATAAGGTAGTGATACTGTTCTTCAGATACCTCAAAAATTATTCTAAACCTGAAATCAAAGTCAAAAGAATAGGAGAAAATTTTCATCGGTCTTACATATTCGAACAGTTCAAAGATAATCTAACATCCATTTCTTTGCACTAATGTTGTCATCATAGTCATTCAATAGACTAATTAACCTTTTCCAACAGGGAAACATTTAAGCAAGAGGTGCCATAAAGAATTCAAGTTGCTGGAAAATGAAATCTGCAAGTATTCAACTTCAAATCACCTACATTGTTTTGCATTCATGCTTAGTCTTACTTTCATTGACTATTAAAAGGTTTATTGGCATTAGTTGACTATTATAAATGTGTTTTGATTTCAACATATAAAATTACCAAACATATTTTATATCTTACTTAATAAAATATATATGACTTATAGGATAGTCAATGAAACAGCAAGACTTTGATAAACATGAAACCTCCACTAATTAAAGACATTCTATTTAAGGGAAGACGAGAGGCGCTTTCACTTTACCCAAAGGAGCTCGTAATGTTTCTCTTGCTGAAACAAGAGAAGCTAAAAATGTACTGGGTAAGTTGTAGTGAACTGCAGAAAGATGGGCATCCATAAATGACATCAAGCTGTTTTGCTATACTTGACATCTTAAGCATGTTACTTCTAGCATTGCATACTCAGGCAAACATGGCACATTTCATGTGTTGGACTGTACCCTGGGCTAACGTGCTGAAAACCCTGATCCCAAGATGACCATTCCATTTAGTTAGAACACTAATAAATATTGTGAAAAAGTTGGATAAATCTACCCATAGGTACATATTAATTATACATATATAAATGACAAAAAAATGTTTTTTTTCCTGATTCCATCAATAATTATGTATTGATAACTGAATTTTTGTCAATACTTATACCGGGAATATGAATTGGTTGTTTCATAATGTACTGAAAGTGTAAGTTGCATAATCTTTCTGTATTCATTTATTTTTTATGGTAATGAGATATAGCATCTGGGTCTATTTGACCTGACTATTGTTGGTTTAGAGTTATAATCTTAATTCTAAGTGATTGGAAGATAATTTTTAGGGCATATGATTATATTATGAAGGTTTGTGATATATGACATTAACAGTAATAGGAATGATATGTGATTTTAAAACCCAAAGCAACCAATTAAGCATATTGATTTTATTATTTCTGGCTTAGAAGAGTGAAGTTAGGGTGCATATAAAGCAATACATGATGTAACTTGTGCACATTTCACAACCAAATGGTTTGGTCAAATCTATAACATGTATTTTAAAATAGTCCCATCATAAAACTTGTCTAAAAATTTAAAAATTAATTCTGATTAATAATGAAAACTGCCCACTGATTTTTCTTTTGTAATTTATTTAGATTAAAGTAGACTTTTAAACATGAAAATATTTTAATAATTAGAAGTTTAGCTATCTATACTTGCCACTTAGACTTTTAAAATAACATGTTCACCACCTAAGTGAACTCTCACTAATAGTTGGCCCCACTTCAAAAGAGTAGTTTAGAAAACTAGAATCACATAGAGGGACACAGGAAAGTATAGTATTTGCCTGAATTGTTGTTGACATAATTTGTAGGTCAACACAAGATAAATGACTACTAAATTGGTAACAAGATTAACTTTTACCCCCCTCTTTAATAAAGAAAAATTTCCTCTAATCTCATGCCAGATGTCACAAAAGCTACCAGTGCTTTGAAGTTAATTTCTGAAACTGCTTTTTTAAGTTTACGGATGCTCTCTTCTGCATGCAGGAGCAGTAAGAATGTAGTGCTCTACTAACCATAGTTGTTGCTTTTGTTTTCTTCTTTGCTTCCTACAATATTTGCTACACATGCAAAGGGTACCTTAAGATGTTTGATATACCCCCTGGGGCTAGACATGTGTTAATCCAAGAAGACGAGGCTTCTCCTCATATTCTTGGTAAGTGTTGCTGGCTCTGCTTTAACATGCACCAAAACACTGAAATGTCAAAGAAAACATACGTATAGATGTGTGTGTATGTATATGTGTATACATATATATGTAAGAATCAAAATTATATATAAATTAATTGAATTAATTGAATATTATGTGGTTTTTGTTGGTCATTTCTCCCAGCTATTCCTATTTTAAAATAAGAAATGTCCAAAATAGAGCTTTAATTTTTGGTAGAAATAAGTTGGTTCATAATTACATGAGGGAAAAGAAATCATTTGACAAGTTTGTATTTGTTATGCATGTTTTGCTCTGTGTTAGGGAATAACAAAAAGAAATATGTTAATAAAAATGCATTAAATTGAGGAATAATAGAAAAATTCATGTTGACAAATGAGTTCTGATGTTTTGATTGATGCCATACTGTATGCTTCCCCTTATTTTTAAGGCATTTTAAGCTCTTTGGCTGAAAAGCATCCACAGGTAAATCCTGCTAGTTGAGTGTTAAATTGTTCTAATATCTGACATGTGTCAGGTTTTTGACTAGCACATGCAGATTTATTTGCGAGGCTGATTATAATTTCCAAAAGAATGTTTTTTTTCTCTTTTATGAGAAATATAGACATGTAAAATGTCACTTTAAAGGGGTTTATATTTAAAGTGTGTGTACAAGTGTAAACATAACTTTCACATATTTCTTTGCCTATAAAAGCACTAAGAAGATTTCTGAAACTAAGGCATCATCTATCAATCCCATAAAAATTTGTAGCAAATTTTATGTGTGACTTTAAAAAGATGAATTATTTTATGGTGTTTCATAGAATTTTTTAATATTTAAATTATATTCACTACTAGATCTCATAACAGTCTAGCTGTCAGCTGTAGTTCATTCTCCAGTATTTAAAATTCCTTATTTTTCATCCTAGAATTCAGATTATTATCCTTGGAAATATTATACTAGTTTAAAAGCTCAAGAGGAATAAATGTATTTAATTAAAATTACTCATGTTTTCTACACATTTTCAATAATGGTAGTAACAATGAAATTTTGTTTTCTAACTTATGGTTATATGCTGATAAGCACCTCCAAAATTTAAAATCCCATTTATCTTTTACCCACTAATAAGGCATTTTATTTTCTTTTATTTTATAATATGTAGTAGATCTATAATACATTAAGAATTCTATCAGCATTAAACGGCTTTTTCTAACTATATAAGTAGATGATGTAGATTTGGAATTTTACAATCATAAAAACTAAATTGTTGGCCTGAAAAATTACTTCAGCTATGTTGGGTTGCTATAAATATTTTGACCCACATTAAGGAAATACATAGTAAAGAAGCCATTGTGCTGTATGCTATCCTAGCATAAATTGTTTGTATTAATTATTGGAGAAGTATCCATTATTTTCAAAATGTTCCCAGCTTTCTGAGGAAATGTATAGGATGAATGAATTAGAAACCGTTAATCTCTTTGACAATGTTTTCAAATGGGAATATTTGCAAACATTATTTTTGCCTGTTTAACCATCTTGCCATTATTTTTGACTAGATAGGAATGCTTCTTGAGAGTTTGAATGCCTAATGAACAAAATGGGAGTAGTATCAGAACTAACACTCATTTTGATTGCTTGATCCTAACAAGGAAACATGGTCATTGATTTACAGAAAGGGGTAGACTTACTATGCGTCTTTAACACTGTAATATGATAAAATAAAATGTATGCCGATTACTCATTTTCCTTCCTTTAGCTATTAAAAACCAGGCTACAGGCCACTATATTTTAAATGGCAAAGGGGAGGAGGCCAAGTCGCGGACCTTCATCGATCTTGGTGTGGAGTGGGATTATAACATCGAAGATGACATTGAAACTGTTCACACCGATGGACCCTTACATGATCCTGTTATTGTTTTGGTATGTGGCATTACAGGCTCATTATGTAGTTGGCTTAGTTTATAATTTTATGATTAAATTAATCTGAAAACACTTTCACCTTGGACATTGAATAATTAGTTGTTTATTTTTTATAATTCTATTTATCTCCCCTCTACTCTTTGTGCAATATTGTCATATAGTTTGTTATATATACATTATAAACTGAATGATACAGTATTATGATTTTTCACTTAAGTAATCAGTTATCTTTTAAAGGCAAGAAAATAGAAAGTACATTTTTATATTTACTCACATATTTACCATTTCTGATGCTCTTCATTCTAACTTGTAGACCTAATTTTCCATCTAGGATCATTCACCTTCAGTATAAAGAATTTCCTTAGCACTTCTTGTGGTGTGGGTGTACTAGTGAATAATTCTCTCAGCTTTTAATTATCTGAAAATATCTTTAATTCACCCTCATTTTTGAAGGATGTCTTTACTAGATATAGAATTTGGGGTTGCTATTTTTTTCTTTCAGCACTTTAAAGATGTTATGATCTTGCAGGGAGTTAGATTTGGGGACTCAGCGAAGAAAAAGATATGACCACAAGGTGGCAGTAGCACAGACAAGTGTTACCTGGGTGAGGCCTTAGCAGGTTTGCAAGTGGGACCACTACACAAAGGCAAGAAGGGCAAGGGAACTCCCAAGGAAGAGGGGAATGGAGTTTATGTGCTGAGGTGATGTCTTTCAGCAGCATAGCGGAGAGTCTGTGAGTCAGAGTTCCAAGGACAGCAGCAGCTGGATCCTTATAGCCACAAGGTCGTCTTATGTGTACCTAGCAGATGTTGGATGCAGTTTGCTAGAGGTATGCAAAGCAGGCCCACTCTAAATGGCTAAAACTATTCTTGTTTGGGCTACATTAAAAACAATTGGATGTGTAAAAATTTGCTTTTGGCATCAGTGGGCTTTTGAGCTAATAGGTCTCAATTTGCCGTGAAGAAGTAACCTAGGGGCCAGTATGTAGGAGCCATCTTTTACTCATTTATGTAACAGGTATCTTCTAGAATCCAACATGTATGATGAGAAGCCTCATTTATATTGTTGCTCTGTATGGAATGTGTCAATTGTCTCTGGCTGCTTTTTAAAGATTTTTCTCTTTATCTTTTTGTTTTGTTTGCTTAGCAGTTTCACTATGATATATTTATTTGTGGTATTCTTTGTATGTATTATGCTTGGGGTTCACTGAGAATGTTGGCTTTGTAGATTGATGCTTTGCATCAAATTTAGGTAAATTTTCCATTGTCTTCAAGTTAGTTGTTTTTTTCTCTCCATCTCTTTCTTCTTTACTCCTGGGACTCATTTACACGTATGTTAACCCAGTTGAAGTTGTTCCACAAGTCTCAGACTCTACTCATCTTTTTATAATCATTTTAAAAAATGTTTTTTCGATTGGATAATTTCTATTGAGCTCTGTTTAAGTTCAGTGACTGTTTCTCTTATGTGATATCCAATCCTATCCAGGAAATTTGAGCCTATCCAGTAAATTTTTCGTGTGAGATGGCATACTTTTTTTTTCCCTAGAATTTCCATTTTGTTCCTTTTTTTTTTGTAATTTCCATTTCTCTGCTGTATTTCCATATATGTTCAGTCATTATGCCTAACTTCTCCTTTAAGTTCTGGGTCTTCATGTTGTCTGTTTCTATTGCCTGATCTTTTTTTTCCTTTTTGATTATGGATCACATTTTCCTGCTTCTTACAATTTTTGTTTTGTGCAATAGACATTATGGATGATAAATTGTAAGGTGTTGGGTTTTGCTCTGGCAGGCAGTTAAGTTATTGTCAGATACTCCTGATCCTTTGAGGCCTGGTTTTATTCTTCATTAGGGCTGGTCTGTTTCAATGCTGTCCTTATTCTTATGACATGGCCTTTCTGGTGCCTTAGCAGAACACCTGAAGTATTAGTGAGGCCTCTTCACTCTGGCTGAATAAGAATTACCACTCTCAGCCCTGCCTGAACTCTGGTGTCTCTGTCCCACTCCCAGCCCCACGGCAGCCACTCACTGTAGACCCCATGATGTCTTGGCCTGGGCATGCACAGACCAGCCCTCAGTCAAGGACTCATGCAGACTTTGAGGCCACCCCTCTATGCAGCACCCCTGCCCTGCAAGTTCCAAACGCTAATCTCCATCTCTTCGGCTCAGTGAGACTGCTGGGCTTGGCTTGAGCTTCTCCTCCCTGTTCTAGGATCCAGAACCTGGCCCCTGTCAGGAAGTAAGACCTGGCTTGTTTCTCTTCTCACAAGGATCACTGTCCTTTGCCATGTTATCCATTGCCCAGAAAAGTTCCCTCATATATTTCATCCAGTTTGATCATTTTTGATATCAGGAAGACAATTCCATTATTCCCTCATGGATGAAAGCAGAAAACATCTACTTGATTTGAGATGTATGGTTGGATTCTGTTTGTATACAGGATTTATATTTATTGGATTCCCTCTAAAAATCATACTAATCTAAGATCAAATTTTTCCACTCAATTTAAGCCTTTTTTTCTTTGAAAATTTTTTTCTCTTTTGAAGTGTCTGTTCAAATCTTTTGTCCATTGTTAAAGTATTTTTTTTCTTTTTGTTGAGTTTTGAGGATTCTTTATATACTACATAGAAGACCTCTGGGAAATATATAATTTGCAAATATCTTCTTCTAGTCCATAGCTTGTCTTTTCCTTCTCTTAGTAGTTTCTTTCATGGAGCAAAATCATTTAGCTTTAATACAGTCCAATTGATCAATTTTTCTTTTATAGATTGAGATTTTGTTGTTACAAAAGAATGTTTTGCCTAATCCAACATCAAAACATTTTCTTCTGCTTTTTTTTTGGTAAAGTTTTATAGTTTTACATTTTACATTTAGGTTTATGAACCATTTTGAGTTAATTTTGTATAAAATGTTGGTTTCTTATTTTTGCTTACATCAATATTAGTTATCCATTGCTGCAAAACAAATTACCCTCAGATTTAGAAGCTAAACACAAGCAACATTTATCTCAGAGTTTCTATGGATCATGTATCTGGAAGCAGCTTAACTGACTAGTTCTGGTGCAGGGTATCTCATGAGGTTGCTGTCAGCTGTGGCTGCAGTCACCTCAAGGCTTGACTGGGGGTGACTCTGCTTCCAAGCTGAGTCACATGGCTGTTGAAAGGCCTCAGAAGATTGCTCCCAAGCAATCTTCCGTGTGGTGGCTGGCAGTCCTCAGTTCCTTGCCACATGAGCCTCTCCATAGGCTGCTTAAGTGTCCTCTCAACACGGCACTGACTTCCACTAGAGTAGGTGATTCCAGTGACAGAGAAAGTGAGACAGTGCAACCAAGACAGATGTCAGTCTTTTTTAACCTAATCGGGGATGTATTTTTAAAAACACCACAATGTTCAGTTGTTTCAGCATTATTTGTTGGAAAGACTATCCTTTCTCTATTAAATTGCCTTTTCATTTGTGGCAAAAATTAATTGTCCAAATTTATGTGGGTCTACTTCTTGAACTCTCATTCTGTTCCATTAGATAGTTTTATAGCAAAATATATTCTAATCAAAATTTTATTCAGATTATTTTGTTTGAGTGATTAGAGATCAGAATCTCTGTTTCACTCTTATATAATCACATTGAATTCTTTTCCAGCAACATGTATATCTGGCTTCAGAGCCCTGATGTTCAACCACCATAACAGACTGCCTCAAGGTTTTGCCCATTGATTATAATGTGACCACAGGGAGTGGTGTGGGCTGGAGATACAAGAAGGAGACTTATAACTAGGAGAGGGAGGTGTGAACAAGCAGTGCTTCATCATCATGACCTTTTTTTTCCTCTCTAAAGGACTGAAAACTCAGGTTTGCAGCCCTGGATCATGGTGGCTAGGCTGCTGGGGCTCAAAGAATTAGACATCTGACTAGAGTATAGGAGTTGGTGCTGATTTTTAATGATGTTTAAAAAAAAAAAAAGACTGAGAAAAAGAACTCAGACAACCAGATCCTTCACCCCAGTGGGTTTGGTATCACTTCGTTTTCAAACAAAAGCTGTTTCTAAAAGTTTAGTTAAAATACCAATGAATTGCACGTTTCTCCCTTTGAATAATTGGTACAATCCTATGAAAGGTACATGCAAATCAATTAAAATACATTTTTTTAAAAAGACTACTTTGCCTAAAAAAATTGAAAGACAAGTAACAAACTGAGAAAATATTTGCACAATTCTTCTTACAAAAAAAGATTAATATCTTATTATTTAGAAAAGAAAAAATATGGGTACAGTACCAGTGAAACAGAACTGATGATCATGCAATGTACAGCAGACAAAAAACGAGTGAATCATAAACCTAGGAAATTTAAACTTTTACTAGTTATCAAATAAATAACAATGATCTTTTTCCCATCCAATTAATAATGGTGAAAATTATGTTATATATACTGTTGAATGAACATTTTCATATATTGTCATTTTTAAAGTAACCATTGTTCTAACTATTCTAGAGGGCCATTCAACAGTCTATTATAAGAACTATAAAAAGTGTTTGTACCCTTTAGCCTTTTAAGGAAAACTGGAAATCCCCACAAAGGTGTGGACAAATTCTAATCAATACAAATATTTATTAATAATTAAGTGGTTAAATACTACATAACACCTTTAGGAGTAAAAACTATGCTGACATTTAAAAGCGTGATTTTGCTCCCCTCCCTAGCCTCCCTCCCTCCCTCCCTCCTCCCCTTCTCCCTCTGCCCTCCCTCTCTAAAAATAAATATACTAATGAATAAATACATTAATTTAAAAATTGTCTTCAAAGAATATTTACTATCTAGGGAAATGTGCATAACACATTAAGTGAAATAGAAAGGCCAGAAAAGTATGTATGTCTCTACACACACACACACAAATACACACAAACATTGCAAATATCTTGAGAGACTATCCCAAAATAATAAAACTGACTTTTGTTTTCTTTGGTTAAGTAGAATTATGGATGGTTTTTATTTTCTTTATATTTTTCCATAATGTGTATATATTCTGGAGGGAATATTATTATCTTTATCATCATAATAAAACAGTTTATTTTAAAGCACAATTTTAAAATGCACTAAGGAGATGGTATAATTTAAGGAAACCTGTAGTGAATGTTATAAAGTTATTATTTTTATAACACAAGCTCTTCTCAGCGTATATACTTTTTAATATTTTTATGTTCAAATTTTTATGTATATTTGCATTTTTTTCTTAAACAGGGCACATTGCACTTTAGTTGATAGAAATAAAAATATTATAATTTTAGAAAATACTTGAAAGTTTTTCAGTTTTAATAAGAGCAATATTCTGAAATATTTGTAAGAATTTTACACTTGAAATTTAAAACTCTGCAGTGATTTACATATCAATTTCATGTGTATGTTAGATTATACCTCAAGAGAACGATACCCGCTCTAGCCTGACATATAAGTACATCATCCATGAAGACTCTGTACCTACAATCAACAGCAACAATGTCATCCAGGAAGAATTAGATACTTTTGAGTGGGCTTTGAAGAGCTGGTCTCAGTGTTCCAAACCTTGTGGTGGAGGTAACAATTGAACACATTTATTATATTAAAATGTAATTCATATAAAAGCCAATCTTGCTTCTACCTTAAGAATTGTCTCTAGTTGAAGCCACAATCTGAGAAACACCAGACATAACCACCAAAACATAAATACAAAACCTTTTTACTGAGCTCTTGGAATCAGCAAAGGGTAGGATTCTAATTATAAAAATAATAGACCTTAAAATCCTCTTGCCCTTTTCTCTCAGGTTTCTTATGTCTTGCATTTACTGTAGTGGTATCCTTAATCACTTTACTCTAACCAAACTTCAAAACGCTCCCAAATTCAGTGTACTCTGGTTCTCACTTTTCTTCTCCACTTTTACTTTCCATATGTATGCATTTCATTTCAATCAGTGTTAATAAAAGAGCTATTTGTTACGTATGACTGTGTTGCTGACTATGCTATGTATTTGGAACCAGATGCTATTACAAATGCTTTAAATATTAATGCATGAATACTTAAAATGCCCTGTGAAATTGGTACTATTGTTATCTCTATTGTACTGATAGTAAAACTAAATCACAGGGAAGATAAGTAATTTGCCTGACACCACAGGATTCAAACCCAGGTAGCCTGGCTTCTGGGTGCATACTCTCACTCACTACACTATGCTGCCTCTCTCCCCTTTCCAGAGTACGTCCAATCAGCTGTACTCAGTGTTTCTCAATTTCTCCCGTCATCCATTCCTCTAGTTCTGAACAACAAGAGCTCCAGTACCAAGCTGGCCTAGACAAAATTCTTCCCAATGGGCAGGAGAAGGCAAGGGACTGTCACAGAAATTACAATGACTAATTGAGAACAACAAAAATTGTTCACAGTAGGGAAGCCATGTGTAAACCACTTATTTTGTAATTTAAATTCAAGGATGTGTTTCTAAACGGTTTTTTTTTTTGAGGGGACATAAAATATTTTTAGTTAATTATCTTAAATTATACTTTTTAACCACTACAACAAGCTTAATTAATTTGGATTCTCCCTTCTGCTGTACTCACAACATCTACTTGATCACAAGATTTGTCAGATGTACCTTCTTCATATCCACAGCATCTATTCCTTCTTCACCAGACTTCCTTCATTATTTTGGAAGGAAAGATTATTGCAACAGCCTTTTCATTAGTCAACTAACTTTGATTTTCTTCTCTTCCTTGATTTCCAGGATAAAATTTCTTGAATGAATGCATGGATGAATGAATGAGTAGAATTATATTATTTCCCCAATTAAAATCTTTAAGTCTCCAAATGTATTGCCCTGAAGACACAACATCACTTTATGTAGTGTTCTTGCCAAAAGTGAATAACCTGAATCTCATCATTAAGATACAATTAAACACAGCCAAATTATGGAACATTTTACAAAACAACTGGTTTGTACATTTTGAAAATAGTAAATGCCATGAAAGACAAAAAGAGGTTGAGAAACTATTCCTGATTGATGGAGTCTAAAGAGACCTGACAGTTAAATGCAACATATGATCCTTGGTTGGAAAAGCATTGCTATGAAGAGCGTGATAGAGACAATTGAAAAATTTTGATTATGGTCTGTATATGAGATAATAGCATTGTGTCTGTGTTAAAGTTCCTGATTTTAAGTATTATATTTTAGTTATATAAAAGAATATACTTTTTATGAAATATATGCTGAAGTATTTAGGAGTGAAGGATCAGGATGGCTACAACTTTCTCTCAAATGGTTCAGAAAAATAATATGTATATAAAGAAAGAAATATAGCAAATGTGGTGACATGGTAATAAAATATTACTCTAGAAGCAAGGCACACAAATGTTCATTGTCTTTTCTTACAACTTTTTTGTAGGTTTGAAACTTTTCTAAACTATTTGTGTGTGTGTGTGTGTGTGTGTGTGTGTACATTTACAAATGTAAAAGTTGGTGGTTGGGAGACCTCAATCAGTGACTCCCTATAACCTTCAGGATAAAGTCCAAACACTTGTCTGACAGTGAAGCCTTTCAAGATCTGATCCTTTCCTATCTCCTGCCCTCTTCACACATGATACTTCAGCCATCTGAAGGACCTGCAGTTTTCTACATATGTTATTTCCTTTGCTTGGAGAATAATTCTGCTTCATTTCCCTTACCCAATACTACTTGAACTTCAAGATTCTGCTCAAGGAATGCTGATCCTATAAGCTTTCCCTACCCCTCCTCCAGCTAAGTCAGAGATCTTTCTCTCTGTGTTCCTTTGGTGCCCTCTACAGTAAGTTATTTACATAGCTCTATAAAAGCCTATGTCACTAAGTATTGTCACAGTGGTTTTCATATCTGTCTCACACACTAGACTGTGCGTATTTAGAGTCCAGTTCATTAACAAGTACACAGTTGCTATTTAATAAATTATAATATTTATTAAATGTGGACTCTGAAAAGATAAGGATTTTCGTTTTTTTAATTCCCTTTGGGACCTCCAGCATCTATTGTAGTGCCTGGCTTATTGCATACACTCAATAAATATTTATTGAATGAATGAATGAATGTATGAATGATTGAATGTGTAATCAAATATATGATAGCATGAATAAGTGATTAAATCCAAAGAAATTTATTTCCTTTTCCAGGTTTCCAGTACACTAAATACGGATGCCGTAGGAAAAGCGATAATAAAATGGTTCATCGCAGCTTTTGTGAGGCCAACAAAAAGCCGAAACCTATTAGACGAATGTGCAATATTCAAGAATGTACACATCCACTGTAAGCATTTTATTTTAACTATTATATCCTGAAGTCAAAGTAAGGGTTTAAATATCTTTAGCTCTTTTTGGTTTTAATTTTATTTTTAGGCAAAGCTCTACATGTACCTGCTTTAAATAGTCAAATCATTTCATAGGAATTATATAAAGCTGTGGTTTCCCTGCCTTTTACCGTTTTCCTGCTCAAAAACAACCACTTTCAACTGTTATGTTTCTTTTGATATTTGGTAATTATTTGTTTCCCTCTCTCTAAGCAAAATGTTTTTACTTCTATTTTTTGACTCTTTTTAGGGAGTGGATTTTGATGTTATATATTGAATTTTCACTGTGAAATGTGAGGATTTAGCATTATTTTATAACCTCTACCCAATGCACACCCACAGGCCCCACTTCCTCCTTCCAGTTTTGATCCAACATACCTTTTCCTGATGTTAATATTCAGAGGTTATATTAACATGTATCCTTCTTAATACCTGAGTCACATAGTATGGTCTGATGATTATGTTTCCGTTCTTATAAAATTTTATTTCTTCTATAGTAAATGAATGTCTTGATTTTTATGTGTTTGATTTTTTATTATTTTTCACTGATTCATTCCCAAACTCTCTTCCTGAGTATCAGTTCCCTCTAAATACTAACCATCTAAGTATCCTGTCACTTTCATCTTCCTGGAGGCAGAAGTGTTTTAGAAAACAGAGAGTTGTCTGTGTTCCAAACTTTTTACCAGTTCTCATCCTGGGGTTTATTTTCACCATCCTCCTAGGGCTCCCACTGCTTCTCCCTTACATGGGGTCTCCTGTTTCCTGCATTAGCTTTCTTATCCCTTGGTTCATTCATTCATTCATTCTGGTAAGTCTTACCTTCCAGTAGCTTCATGAAAACAGTATATGCAAAGTAAGGTTTTTATTTATAAATTAAATTCTTAGATGTCTAAGAAAAGTATATGAGGTCAAAGTATAAGATTATATAAGAAGACTTTCCTCTCACTTTTGATCATTTGGACACACAAATATGTATGCAATTATAAACTACAATATCCCTCAGAATCTCAAAAATGTTGTTCCATTATTTTCTAGACTCCAGTGTTGCTGTTGAGAAGTCAGTTGCCATTCTGATTCTTAGTTGTTTCTATGTGACCTATTTTTATTTGTCTTTCAAAGTTTATAGGATCATCATTTTGTTCCTAGTGTGCTGAAATTTCACAGTGATGAAATTGCCATGGTGCTCATCTTTTCTCATCTATTATGCTGTGTACTTGTAGACTTTTTTTAAATCAAAAATTAATAATTGTACATAGTTATGTGGTACAATGTGATGATTTGATATCTATATACACTATGGAATGATGAAATCAAGCTAATTAACCTATCTATCACATCACATATTTATCTTTTTGTGGTGGTGCAAACACTTAAAATCTTTTCTCTTAGCAATTTTGAAATATATATTACATTATTATTAACTATAATCACCATGCTGTGCAATAGATCTCAAAAACTTATTCCTTCTTTATGCTTTGACAAACATTTCCCCATTCCCCCTTTACTCCTATCCTAGCTTCTGGTTACCACCATTCTACTCTCTACTTCTATGAGTTCCACTTTTTTAGATTCCACATATAAGTGAGATCATGTGGTATCAAATATTTGTCTTTCTCTGTCTGGTTCATTTCACTTACCATAATGCCTTCCAGGTTCATTTGTGTTGTCACAAATGACACTTGCAGAGTTTATAAAATATGAAACTGATATCTTTTTTGTCTGGAAGATTTTATTATGTTTTTTCTCTGAAAAATTTCCCCGATTTTTTAGTGTTCTTTTTTCTGGGACGTTTGTAGTTCAATTTTTCTCTCCTATTTTGCATCGTTTCACTTGCTGAATCTTTCATTTTTGCTATCATATCATTAAAAGCTATGTTTTGTTCATCAAGTATTCCTTTGTCAAGACTTTTGTTTCTTATTTCACAGATGTAATATATTTTTTATCTCTTTTAGAATATCAAAAATTATATTCTTTTCCCACATTATTTCTTTAGAGTTCTTTTCTTCTGTTTCTCCCTCCCCTCCTGCACTCCCCACCCCCTCCGCCTTGCTTCGTCATTTGTGTTAGAGGATTTCTATGTCTGGTGATTTTGGGCTATTCATTCATATATAAGAATGCAGTGTTAAAAAGTCTGGTTGATAGTTTGCTTTATAGTTGAGACTTGTTAGCTGGTGGGTTTAACTATAGGGTGATCTGGCTTGTCCAATTCACTGAAAAACCCTCAATTCATTGTATATTTATGTCATTTCATAAGAATGATCCGATTCCATAGAGCAGAGTCAATCTCTTGCCTAGGGAATGTAAGCCTGTTTAATGGCTGTTCTGTAAATTTTGTGTGTATAGGTGTCTAGAATTTTATGTGTATAGAGTCTAGTGTCTAGAGTATTTCAGGTGTACAGGTTGCCATTTCATGTATGGATTTTTACATAACCCTCTGTTTTTACCATGGTTTCCTTCTCTCTCGATCATGTCTATTGTACCCACTTAAAAGTATGGTCCAAATTCTACAGAGGATAAACCTCATTTCTACTTCTAAGGTGGAAGAGGGATAATTACCCTCTGGGTTTAAAAATCAGGAGGACTAATTACTTCCAAATAGACTTTTCATAAGTTCTCCTGCTTTCAGCCCTAACTTCACTGTCGCTGTCACAGCCCACACTCTACCTGAGACCACTAACACCTATAAATTTCTAAAGTTCTTTTTTTTTAATGTCAGAATATTATGGGGGTACAAACACTTTCGTTATGTGTATTGCCTATGCACTGACCAAGTAAGAGCTACGATCGTGAACATCCCCCAAACAATGTGCCCCACACCCATTAGGTGTGACTTTTCCCATCCCCTCCACCCCCCCTCCAACCTGCCTGACCCATGATGAATATTATTCATCATATGGTGGTTTTGATTTGCATTTCCCTGATGATTAGAGAAATTGAGCAATTTTTTATATGTTTGCTGGCCATTATTATCTTCTTTTGAAAAATTTCTGTTCATGTCTTTTGCCCACTTTTTAATGGGGTTGTTTGATTTTTTTCTTGTTGATTTTCCTAAGTTTTCTATAGATTCTGGTTTTCAGCCCATTATCAGATATGTAGCATGCAAATATTTTCTCCCATTCTGTAGGTTGTCTGTTCACTCTAGTGATAGTTTCCTTGGCTATGCAGAAGCTTTTTGATTTGGTCAGGTCCCATTTATTTATTTTTGTTGCTGCTGTGATTGGTTTGGGGGTTTTCTTCATAAATTCTTTGCCTAGGCCAATGTCTATAAGAGTTTTCCCAATGTTTTCTTCTAGAATTCTTATGGTTTCACGTCTTAGGTTTAAGTCTGTTATCCATCGTGAGTTGATTTTTGTGAGAGCTGAGAGGTGTGCATCTAGTTTCAGTCTTCTACATGTGGCTGTCCAAATTTCCCAGCACCATTTATTGAATAGGGATTCTTTTCCCCAGTGTATGCTTTTGTCTAATTTGTGAAAGATCAGATGACAGTATGAGGATGGTTTTATATCTGGGTTCTTAGTCCTGTTCCATTGGTCTATGTCTCTGTTCTTGTGCCAGTACGATGCTGTTTTGGTTACCATAGCCTTGTAGTATAGTTTGAAGTCTGGTAGACTGAGGCGTCCCAATTTGTTCTTTTTGCTTAAGATTGCTTTGGCTAGACGGAGTCTACTCTGGTTCCACACGAAGCATAGAATTATTTTTTCTAGATCAGCAAAAAATGATGTTGGTATTTTGATAGGGACTGCATTGATTCTGTAAACCACTTTAGGTACTATAGACATTTTAACAACGTTGATACTACCTATCCAAGAGCACGGTAGGGTTTTCTATTTGTTTATATCCTTGGCAATTTCTTTTCTCAGTGTTTCATAGTTCTCTCTATATAGGTCTCTCACCTCCTTAGTTAAATATGTTCCTAAATATTTAATTTTCTTTGGTGCTATTGTGAAAGGTATTGCGTCTTTTTGATTTGTTTCTCGGCTCGACTGTTATTGGTTTGTATGAAGGCTACTGATTTGTTTGAGTTGATTTTGAATCCTGAGACTTTGCTGAATTCATTTATCAATTCAGTAGTCTCTTGGTTGAATCTTCAGGGTTTTCTAGATAAAATATATCATCAGCAAAGAGTGAAAGTTTGATCTCTTATTCCCCTATTTGGACACCCCTGATTCCTCTCTCTTGTCAAAAATTGCTCTGGCAAGGACTTCCAACATTATGTTGAATAGAAGTGGAGATAGCAGGCAACCTCGTCTGGTTCCAGTTTTAAAGGGGAATGCTTTCAATTTTTCCCCATTCAGTATGATATTGGATGTGGTTTTATCATATATGCCTTTAATAATTTTGAGGTGTGAGCCATCTATGCCTATATTGTTAAGAGCTCTTATCATAAAAGGGTGCTGAATTTTGTCAAAGGCCTTTTCTGCATCTATTGAAAGGATCATATAGTTTTTGTTCTTGCTCTTATTTATATGGTCAGTTACATTTATAGATTTGCATATGTTGAACCATCCCTGCATCTCAGGGATGAAGCCCACTTGATCTGTATGAATTATTTTTCTGATGTACATTTGAATTTGGTTTGCTAGGATTTTATTGAGAATTTTTGTATCTATATTCATAAGGGATATTGGTATGTAGTTTTCTTTTCTTGTTGTGTCCTTTCCTGTCTTTGATATCAAGGTGATATTGGTGTTGTAGA